>HG995379.1:20536379-21786379 GCA_905333075.3 Atethmia centrago | reverse complement strand
GCCTTGAGAATAAAATAAATAAATAAAAACTCAATCGTTGTACTTTATCCATCCAGCAACTCCGGTCGACGGTAAACATGAACATCAGAGGTCTGGACGACTTCAAGTTGGTGATGGCTACCATTACCCAAATACAACAAATGACCATTACCGTCGAGTGCAGGTACCAGAATATGCAGGAGATATTCCACATGCTCAGGCAGCATAATATTGAAGTAAGTCTTATTTATTTGTTTAAACTAGTAGTGCTCTTGCTACTACGAGCCCCGATGCTTCGTCGGTTCGATATTTCGTCTAGTGTGAAATTTTCTCTGTGAGATTTTTTCTAACTTCATTATTTTTGTATATCTATATAAAATATTAAGCTGTTCTACTATCACATGTCGCGTTACTTATGCCATTTTTTAATAATGAACCAATAAACTATTTTAGCTTTTTAAATTTATACTTATCCTGTTTTAAATTCGAAGAAGTTATAAGCAAAATAGTTCGTCTAATTGTTAATCGATACAAAAGAGTTCGTCTATCTGTGAGTTAGAATTATGTTGCATAATTTAAATTTGTAAAAGTAATTCTGAGTCATTTGTCAAGTGAGACAGTATAAATTCTGAAAATCTCAAAACTCAAACTCAAAGCATTTATTTCAATTAAACCATTTACAGGCACTTTTGAATTGTCAAGGAGTCGGTCAGTTAGAAATATGAAGCTAGCTGCCCATTCCAAAGCGTAATAGGTACCTATGGAGAAGAACGGGCAAGAAACTCCATGGACGCTCTTTTAAATTATATTGATACATAAAGATTATTACAAAAATAAAGTTGAAATAATAACTAAATGTGAGGACGATGTAAAATAAAAAAACGCCTCCATATTATCAAAATAAACAAAAAAAAATCTAAATAAAATAATTACAAATAAGCCGAGGAAGCTAAGAGGTGACCAGTACCAACTGACGGCGCCCGTTCACGAGCATAACGCATGGATCAGCACCATTCAGCTCAACCATTTTGAAGGGAGCTAAATGATCCAACACACGCGCCAACATCAGCGAGACATCTGAGTGAGCATGACGTACTCTCAGCCACCAGGGCCCTTCAAGTCAATTACATATTAACCGTTAAATGGTAGCTCTATTATACATAGTACTCACACCTGTGCAATGCAATTATACAATACAAAGTAGAATGAATTTATACAATGCAAAGATAGTCTTACAATGTTCAGCTGCTCCAACAGTATTTTCAAATGTTAATTATTCAATTCGTTGTGGTTGTGGAGCAGGACCAGCATTGAGCCAAGCATTTTTATCAGCGATGTAATCACCCAACTTATAATATGCCTGCCTGCATAGTGTGCGTTTTATACAAGATTTGAATTTCATCTCATTCAGTTGAAGTATGTGGGGTGGAATTTATTTGTAACATTTTAATCAGTACCCCATGAAAGATGAGTCTACTTTAGCCAGTCTGAAACCTGGCTGAGATAATAGATCCCTATTTCTGGTACTATAATTATATCTTTCACCTCTTTTACTAAAAAGATGTAAATTTTTCTTACGTACATGATGTTTTCGTAGATATATTGACAAGGTACCGTCATGATGTTAATGTCCTTAAACCGGTCCCTTAGAGAATCGCGCCTGCGGAGATTATAAATGGCTCTGATAGCTCTTTTCTGCAGAATAAAAAATGACTCGATGTCTGCAGCCCGTCCCCAAAGTAAAATACCGTAAAACACGATACTATGAAAGTAACTAAAATAGACTAGCCTCGCGGTATCTACATCAGTAAATTGACGGATTTTTCTGACGGCATATGCCGCTGAACTTAGCCGTCCTGCAAGAGATGTTAAATGAGGTCCCCATTGTAGCCTTGAGTCGAGCGTGATCCCCAGGGAAACAGTTTTATCGACGAATTCTAGTTTCTCTTGATTCAATACTATCTCATAATCACTACTTTTGACATTTGGTAAAGAAAATCTAATGCACTTAGTTTTTTTTCCCATTTAATACTAAATTATTGGCAGTGAACCAATTCTGAACCTGCAATAGGGCGATTTTTACGTCGTCAACATTAGTAGCACGTCTATCTACCTTAAAAATTAAAGAAGTATCATCAGCAAATAACACCATTTGTGGTTGATTATTTAATAAATGGAGTAGATCGTAAATATACACTAAAAAGAGGAAAGGACCCAATATCGAGCCTTGTGGAACACCCATTTTTACTTTTAAACCGAGTGAATTGATGCCATTAATTTGTACTTGCTGTTGTCTATCATTTAAATAAGATTTTACTAAGCTGAGCGCATGTTTTCCAAGTCCGTAATGCTCAAATTTCTAGAGTAAGGTTTCATGGTCGACGCAATCAAATGCCTTGAAGAGGTCACAAAATATTCCTATGGCGTCTTGCGCTTCTTCCCACGCGTTAAAAATGTGTCTTAGTAAGGTTACACCGGCTTCGGTCGTACACCGTCCTTTAATGAAACCATACCGTTGATCGTGAAGGATTTTATTCGAGTTAAGTTCAGTTTTTTTCATTGGTTTTCAAATAACAATGGGTCGTGGCAAACCCGTGTGTGAAGAGCTTCGAAAGCGAATAGTTTGTGGGGTCGATGCTGGCAAATCAAGTTACCAAATATCTAAAGACTTGATACTTCCCAGGGCCTCAAGTCTGCTATTACAATAGTGTCAGAATGGTCTATCATTGATTTTATAATTGTTGATTTTGACAAGTTTAGTAATCTACTAATATAATGGCGTGATTAATGAGGATCGGAACAGACCATTCTGACACTATTGTAATAGCAGACTTAAGGCCCAGGTCTACAGTCCAACCTATCATTCAGCACTATAAAAAGAATAGAACGACTTCTTGTTTGAAGAAAACTGGTCGACCACGCATCACAAGTGCAGTAGAAAACAAAATCCTGAAGAAAATTATCAAGAATAATCGTCGTGCTCGAGCTGGAGAACTCACGGTGCAATGGAAGGACATGATTCACAAAGACGTCTCAGTTGATACTTGCAAAAGAGTCCTAAAAAGAATGGGTTACGGATTTTACACCGCTAAGGAGAAACCACTGTTGACTGCTGTACAAAAGAAAAACAGGGTGAAGTTTGCTCGTGATCATTTAAATTGGACTTCCGATCAGTGGCGTAGTGTCATTTGAAGTGACGAGTCCAAATTTGAAGTGACAGTTGGCGATGAAAGGAAAATAGTGATTCGGAACAAAAATGAAGCATTTCATACTGATTTTTTCAAACGCAAAGTAAAGTTTTCGGCGTCTCTTATGATACGGGGCTGCATGTCTGCACAAAGTGTTGGTGGTATGCAGTTTGTGGATGGTTCTATCAATGCTGCAAGGTATCAAAACCCTTTGGAAGAGAATTTACTGCCCTCTATTCCGTCACTTAAGCATCAAGATTCCTTAATTTTTCAACAGGATGGTACTTCCTGCCATACTGCAAGGACAACAAAGACGTGGCTACTGGCGAAAAGCATCCCTACAATCGAATGGCCATCTAACAGCCCGGACTTGTCGCCGATCGAAACCCTATGGTGGAAAATGAAAAAAGTTCTCCGTAAAAATCCATCAAGATCGAAGAGCGACTTAAAGGCTTAAACTCTTGGCTGTCTGGGAGTCAATTACGCCTGAGGAGTGTGCAGCGTTGGTTGCAACCATGCCTCTTCGCATTAAAGCTGTCATTGAGAGCAAAGGCGACACAACTAAGTGACAAGGGTAGACAAATACTTTTGCGTTATGTTTTTTAGAGTATTTTTTTTACTTTTTTATGTTATGTAAAGTCATGAAAGAATTTCAGTTATGTTAAAATAAACTTGAAAATGTTCCTCAAATTGTGGTTTACTTTTTATTTAACGTTCTTAATTATTTTACAAATATTTACTTTCTATATTTTACGCTTTGCACTACTTTCCATACTAGACGAACTATTTTGCATCGGGGCTCGTAATGTGGCAACATGTCAGTACATCCCAATTTATGTGGGAATGAATACAGATTAATATAATATTCACTGAGTATAAGCACATACATGTTAACTAAAATACATAAAGATACATTTAAATCATATTCAGCAAATTTAATATCCTAACCTAATTACCTAACTTTCTTTTGGTTTACATACTTAACTGCCACAATCAAACTACCTAATATAGGAATTAGAAAATAGTTAAGACTTATGCACACGTTGATACTTGTTACCCTTTTTCATAGACTGTAGGTGAATACTTGTAGACTTATGTAGCATTCGTTGAGAACTGCACACAGATTGGGGCCGATCAACTCGTGAAACGTCTTTTACTAAACGCTCGTTAACTGAGCTGCCCGCCGTCAGGTGGCGGACGTAATGTCATGAAGCCTTTTCCATTTAAATAAAACGCTGTCGATAACAATATCTACCTTCCGGAATAAATACTCTAAATCAGCGATTCCCAAACTATTTTGGCAAGAGACCCCTTTTCTAAAATTAACTGATACCTCAGACCCCCATAGCCAATTTTTTTCATCTTGTACGAACTTGTCCACATTTATCGACTTATTGAATTTTTTTAAAGTACAACAATGATACTTCCTACTAAAGTATTATTCATTCTTATAACAAGTTGGTACTCGTAACACAACTTATACAGTATCTTGAAAGTTTCAAAGTAAGAACTTGTTATTAGGGGTCGATTTTTAGACCTCGTTGACCCCTGAAATCAGTTTTCGACGCCTGAGAAACCGATTTCGACCCCAAGGGGTTGATATCGCCCACTTTGGGAATCCCTGCTCTAAATGATCGTAAAATCCCCACCAAAATATATTGTGTAGTTTAGAAGAACTAGCGGCCGCACTGGGCTCGCGTGGTAGTTTACAGCCCACTCAAAGAGAAGAGGCTGGTGTCCCAGCAGTGGGAACATTACAGGGTGTGTAGGTATGCTAAGCGGCCACACACACGAATATCGACTGTTCTAGAATAACACGTCATTTCACAGGTACCAGAAGATGATCTTGAATTTGCTAAAGACCTACAGACTTTTTGGGGAAATCTGTACCAAACGACACTGTTCAGAGCCGCGACTCTAGAAAAAACAAAAGATAAATTCTCTAAAATGAACGTCGTAGAAATAGCAAAATTCTTAAAGGAGCTCGACGATTTCGTTGAAAAGTTCGACAACGTAGGCCCCGGCACCGTCGGCGATGATATGGACAGAGGACTGCTTCTTATTGAGGTAACATAATATTTATTGGTTATGTACCTGCAGCAGAATACAGATATCCCAAGAAAAGTATGCGCTTCGGGAATCATCGTCTATTTTCGGAAACATGAACGCGCCACGATAAGGTCTAATATAGAACTTTCACAGCCTTGGAAATATTTGCCTATTTTGTATTACCATGCTTACAAAATTATAGGTAACAACTCTGTGCAATTCCAGATAACTTTTCAGTAACGATTTACGACCGGAGTAGGTAACCCGACAGAGAGAAAACTGCATACAAATGCGCAATGATAGGTGCACTACGACAAAGCGCGGCAGTACAAAACTTAGAAGCTTTGCCTCTGTGGGGGAAATACGAAGGTTACCGAAGCGCATAGCTTTTCTAGTTCAACTCATTCAGTCAAATCACATTCACACGTAAGGATCAGCATTTTTTTGTATCTCTATCGCTTACTGTCACTAAGAGGCTGCATTTCCTAGAGCGAGAAGTCCGTGCGAGTACGATTGCACAGATCATTACAGAAGGTGCGAGGGTCATTCAATAAATACTTAGCCTACAAAAAGTAAACGAAAATTTTGGAAAAGTGGCAATTTATTTTTCAACAAAGTCTCCTTTTAGTTCGATACACTTAGCCCAGCGATGCTCCAACTTTTTTAACCCGTCCGAAAAATAGTTTTTGTCAAACTCTGCAAAATAGGCCTCCGTGGCGGCGATGACCTCCTCATTCGATCCATATCTATTCCCGGCGAGTGATTTTTTCAGATTAGGAAACAGAAAGAAGTCACAAGGGGCCAAATCGGGAGAATACGGTGGATGGGGCAACAATTCGTAGCGTAATTCGACCAATTTGGTCATGGCAACGGCAGACGTGTGGACCGGTGCGTTGTCGTGGTGAAACAGCACTTTTTTCTTCGCCAGATGGGGTCGTTTTTTCTTTAATTCGGCGTCGAATCGGCCCAATAAATCGGCATAGTAAAGCTCTGTAATTGTTTTACCCTTCTCGAGGTAACCTTGTGAATCCCAGAAAACGGTGGCCATAACTTTTCCGGCCGATTTTACAGTTTTCGCCTTCTTTGGAGCACGTTCCCCGGTCTGGATCCATTGTTTTGATTGCTCCTTGGTCTCTGGTGTGTACCAGTGGATCCAGGTTTCATCGACGGTCACAAAACGACGCAAAAACTCCGCTGGATTCCGCTTAAACAGCGCCAAACACGTCTCCGATGTGGTCTCACGGTTGCGCTTGTTTTCTGGTGTGAGTAAACGCGGCACCCATCGCGCCGACAGCTTTCTCATGCCGAGTTCCTCGTGAAGAATATGATGCACTGTTCCTTCTGAAATGCCTACAGTCTCAGCTAGCTCCCGAACCTTCAATCGGCGATCTGCCAATACGAAATCATGGATTTTTTTAATGTTTTCCTCCGTAGCAGCTGTTTTCGGTGCACCTGGACGTGGTTCATCAAAAACCGACGTACGGCCACGTGCAAACTCGTTGAACCAATTCAATTTCGGTGGCCATCGATGGAGAAGAGTCACCGTACACAGCATCCAAGCGCTCTTTGATTTCGATGCGCGTTTTCCCTTCCAAAAATAGGAATCGAATCACCGAACGATATTGCTCTTTTTCCATTTTTGTAAAACCGATCGACACGTTCGCTTCCATAAGTTGTCAAATTAAAACAAATGAAGGGATTAGAATGAAAATTTGAAAAAAGAATTAAAAAAGAATGTGCTACACTGTGGTAAAACTCTTTTGAAACTACATCGCCCTCTGGCGATGAGGCTAGGTACTTATTGAAAGCACCTCGTATGCTCCCTGACGAGCGATTACAGCATTTTAGGCGCATGTGTGTGTACGGCTATCTCGGTCTATCTCAACCGAATACGCACTGTACGTGAAGCTCGATTATGTGTGCGCGGCGGTGGTGTGCGTTTTCGCTCGTAGCGAAACTTTCTATGTCTTCGAAGAATAGACATAACTCTTTCTATACAAACAAAGACATTATTTTCGTTTCTCCATTTTTGACATCGCACCGAAGAAATCCTTCTGCAATCTGTCATATTTTCTTTCGTTTCTGACGATCTTTGTCTAGGTCCTTTTTTATGTAGACTATTTCAGAAGAAAGTTTTCTATCCCAAACTGTCAAAACCGCACTGACAACTGACAGTTGTCTAAGGTAGTGAAGACATTTTGCGTTGTTCTACTCGATGGCTACAAGGTATATACGGTTATCTACAAAATCATGATTTTACAGGAGAGCGTTTTGAACGCAAAACAGTGATAATTAATAGAAGAACAAGGCTATCTTCTCCTATTTTACATCATTTAGTTAATAGGGCATTACCAAGGAAATGGTGAAGGCCAATATTACTATAATATTTTTTTGTTCCAAAATACGGAACTTCAACACATTGAGAAAAATTGTTGTAGTTGTCTTTATATACGTGACTAACACGTTCACTGTCCCCATACAAAATTTTTCAATAACCCCATTTGTCCAAATATATTTTTGTAATATTCTGTCTCAAATCGATACTGTTGACAAGTCCTGACAAATAGAGCAACTTACACACAAGTCCATGAAGTTAGAGCTCATAGAAAGAGACAGGGGCGAGTGTACCGTTTACGGTTCACGGACGTGATGGGTCCACGCGGCGTGTATTGTATTCGGTACACTGGACAGCTAACGTGTTAACACGAGAATCATACAGAAAAAAAAATCGTATGAGAAAACAAAGAATTCTGAGTCGAATTATGTAAAAGAGTGAATTTCGTAAATGGTGCAGTTGACTCTTTCTACTTTGCTGCCGTCATATTTGTCTATTCTTCCGTAGACAAAACGGTGCTCGTGCTAATCCTGCTTTGGTGCGTGGCCAAAATCTGAACTAATGCCACCATCTGGTTTTTGCAAATCATTTTACTAAACGATTTCGGAAAATTTTACCAACAGCACCCCCATGTCAACATCATTCGAGTGCAAAAAAAATAAATCATTGTAGCTCTGTATACTGTGATGATTGTGTAGACTGTATTTTATTGTACCTTTCAATATCACCTCCAACAGGAATTCACCAAATACTTCGACGAACTCGAAGGCCGAAAGAAGATGCTTCAAGCAGCCGAACAACTCTTTGACAATCCTCTAGCAGACTTTTCAAACTTCAACCGCGCTAAAACCGATTTTAGTAACATGGAGTTGATCTACAAAATTTATAAGGCTCAGAAGAACGCCAGGGAAATATGGTCGAAGACTTTGTGGGCCAATCTGAATCCACAAGCCCTTGTCGACGGTATTGAGCAGTTCTTTAAGGAGTTTAGGTAAGAATTTAGGTAGTGACATGTCAAAACATCGGGATTTCTCTGCTATATCTAAGTTAATTTACTGTACTCATAACGCTTCAGGAATAAATGCTCTAACTAATGGTGAAATCAGCATCAAAATCCATTGTGCGGCACATGAAAAGCGACTTCGTTTTATACCACATATCAATCAACCTGCCTGGCCTTTTCCCAACGATATTGGGGTCGACTTCCAGTCTAATCGGATGAATATCTGAATACCAGTATTTTACATGGAGCGACGGTCTATCTGACCTCCACAACCCAGTTACTGGGTAACACGAAATCCCTTGGTAAGACTGGTTGTCAGACTTTTCCGGGCTTCTGACTACCCATAACCATTGTCAAAGATAACAGGCCGGAACCAACGGCCTAACGTGCTTTCCGAGTCACGGTGGGGTCTTCATATGTAATGGATAGTCACTCATCCACCAACCGACCGCGGCAAACGCAGCTTAACTTTCGATCGACCCTTGTGGCTGTTATTATTTAGCCACGAGCCCCCTTCTTGTTTTAGACTACATATTGTGAAAATGTTGCGGCTGTGGCGGGGAAATCGAACCCCGGACGCAATATCGTAGGAAAACAAACGATTTCTTCATCACATAATACGTATATTGATTTTGATTATATATAAAAAACAAAAAACGGTATCAAAATGTATAAAAAAAAAAATAGACGTGCGACAAAAAATATTTAAGTCTTGGTTTTAATTGTTTTTGAAAGGCTATACAGATAACTCGCAAAACATCAATTAGTGGAAATTTTGTCACGTGTTAGTCGTAGGATGCCGCGGGATTTAATCGGTCATAATATCCGCATTAACTATTAACGTGAAGGTCACGTGAAAATTTGATGTACTTTATTTAGTTTTCTCGGCATAAATGACCAGGTTTTATTACGAGAAATAAAAATTTACGTCAAGATTAATCTATAACTAGCAACTACGACAATCAACGAGGTTGGTAAGTAAGGGTATTGGCACAGAATTGATACACTCTCGACGAAATTACATCCAGTGCGGCGTTCAGCAAACCGGATCCTCAGGCGCAAATCGCCTGGATAGCTTCACAGGCAACGGGATAAAACATGCACGTCGCAGACAAACTCCACTTGTTGAGCCCAGCCGAGAGAGCCGCCTGGTCGATATGTTAGTGCCCCATTGGGTTAGGCCAAAATTGGCCTTTAACTAGTCTTATACATATGACAACAAAAATATAAAAGGATTTAGACCACTATTCTGAGTACACAGTGACAAGCCCTTGTGTGAAATACATACCTTAAGAAGAAAATGACTCGCTCGTAAGGTAATCACACTGCAGAATAGTATTGTGTTTATTTACATAACCAAATTACGATAATTATTAAGATGATTATTAACATTAACTAAATTAAATTAAAAGTAAGTTAAGCCTAAAAAAGCCTTGGGGGCATTGTACCAAGAATGCTGGCGGCATTTCCTCGCTGAATTGAAAGCCGCCAGTTTTTCGGTCACCAGTTACATTAACTAGACGTTTCGCGATTTCCGCAAATAATGTATGCGCACTGGGACCCCACGGACCGAGGGTCTCGACGCCAAAGGGCACAAAGTTGTACTCTCTGCCAAAGCCTCCATATTTAATAAGTTTGGAGAATTCATTCGAATAACGGAGACAGCTAATTAGTACACGGAAAAAATATTTTCTACAATACTACTCGTACAAGAACGCATAGTTATAAAAAAAATGTGAAGATAGAGTGTGGCCACGCTAATTCTGCATTGGAATAAATGGGCAACCCTAAAAAGTTTTATATATGGTATACTTCTTATATCTTTCACTTTCGTGCGTGCGTGTTTTGTATAGTGCGTTCACTATAACTTGACGCGTGGTGAAGATCGTGTCAAGTTACAACATATTGAAGCAAACCAACAAACTTTCTGGTTATGCGGAAGTTCAAAAGGGTTACCGAGGCCCCTGGCAACACAGGCAACATAAGGTGGGTTTTAGTCAGTTAGAGCAGACTCTTACTGAATAAAACGCACCCGTATTCCTTCCGGGTTCCGCCCAGAGCGGGAAAAGTTATTTGATAATATCCCAACCAAAAAAAAAATGCGTTAACCACTCACTGTGAAACTACTATATGAATGAATGAATGAATGAATGAAATGCACTGACCCTAACGTGGTTAAACCAGACTCGATTGCTCGAATGAACCCATGGGTTCGCACTAGTCCCTGGAGCCTCATGTTTCATGGGACTACAGAGACAATTGCATATCAAAGAGTAGACCGGGGGGCACGGTAATGGTCAGGAAGACGTGCCCTTAGAATAGCAAGGATTATTATTATTATTATTATTAAGAGCCTACCGGATATGCATCCTAGAGTAAGCAATAGAATAGTGGAGAGACGGGTAATTTATCTATGGGATCATCTTTTAACAACGTCGCCGCCAGGTTGGTTCAGGTCCAGTTGCTTTCTCGACTCTTTTCTGTATGTCACTGCTATGCTGTGTTGCACGTTGCTGTTTCCAATGTCTTCATCTGAGGTCTCGCTACTATCCGTTTCTGATTTCTTGTAAATCTCGCTAGCAGCCTTCCTAATCTTATCACGATCTTCGGCCGTGTGCATCCAAAAGTTGATTTCCATGTCGAAGTAATTCATATCCTGCTTTAGGTTGTCATTCCAGGTGTAAATAGGTCGGCCAACTTTCTTGAATTTGGCCTTATACTGCTGCATTGCTGCATGTAACAGATGTGGTTCGCGGCGCCTGTGCACATGTGCAAGATAGCACATCCTGTGGTTCTTGATGCGTTTGGTTACAGTTTTTCCGTCCAAGATTTATTCCTAGCGTGGTTAATCAAGTCTCTCATGATAACTCTCTCATACCTTCTCGATAGTGACCTGTTTTTTTCAGCTTTAGTGGGTGCCAATACTTTCAAACCGTGTATCATACAGGGCACGATTACCATTCGATACATGAGTCTGGCTAGTTTCGAATCCGTCTTTAAATTTGTTATAAATGGTAATAGTGATTTTGCGTTTCTAGTGGCCTGTTCGCAGCGTTTTTAATTGTGCTTTTCCTGCTCAATGCAGATGTTATGTGTGTGCCTAGGTATTTAATTTCATCGACTGTAGGTAGATTTATTCCATTAATGGTCACATGGGCCGTTTTCTTTGTAGCTATGGGGTCTCTAATTAGTATTTTTGTTTTGTTTCATTTATTTGGAGACCGACACTAGCAAGTAGGGGTTTAATATGGTATAGGATTTCTTCTAGCCGTTCTATGTCATCTGTAATGAAGATAAGGTCGTCCGCAAATGATAATACCATGGGGAGTGAGATTGCACGTTCCTGATCCAGTTTGATTAATTGAGTTTCCTCTTCAATGACCATTGTAAAGATACGAGGGGACAACGGGCAACCTTGTTTGAGTCCCTTTCCTTTGATAATCTAGCTGCTTTGCTGGCCACACCATTTTATGCATTGTCTTTCATTCGTGCAAACTTTGATGACCTTTTTGTTAGTGGTTTGTTAGTTCGTTGTATTAAAATATTTCGCAGTGCGTTGAGGTCGACATTAGAATAAAAAGCCCTTGATCAGCTTGCAAGCAAAAGCTTATTACAACAGAGTTCTGACGCTGCAATATGTACTAATCTAAATACCGTTTGTTAGGAAATTATCTAAGGTAGTTCGCCTGACGCCTAGTGGTCAGATGTTGGACCTGAAGATGAGGCAGTTCAAGGGCGTGGTGCCGCTGATGGTGTCGCTGAAGAACGAAGCCATGCGCGAGAGACATTGGAAGGACCTCATGCATAAAACTGGTGAGCACCTTATGATTATAACGGGTGCAAAAGACCCATCACATATCCGCTATCGACGCATACTGTACGTCAAACTAAGTAACATTGAGCAAAAACTATTGCTGGGAAACGACTTTTATTTTTGGCGCAATGTAACGCATGCAAAACATTGTGCTTATGTTGGAATGCAAATTGCAACAGGTGTGGTTGTATTTAACGTAAAATAAATTGATATCGTGACAAAAAGTGGAATCTTTGATCTTTAATATGTTTGTAACCAGGATTTGGTCCAATATAAAAAAGATGACCCAATGATGAGAAGTATAATTTACTCTCGCCTGCGATAAGCGTCTTTTTACACCTTTTATTGCATAGCATAAACGGCCACGTTATCTTTTTTGGTCATCATTGGGTAATTTTTTTAATTGCTGGGACACAGGACTCCTCTTTGGGAGTGGGTCATAATCCACCAAGCGGACCCAGTGCGGGTTGGTATACTATGATAATGGTGCCAGTGAACGGTTTGGGTTGTGACAATGTTGTCAGTAAGAATCGGTCACCGGCAAATTTCTGATTTCTGTAGGATGTCTGCGTTAATGTGGATCCGCAGTGGTAGCCCGCGAAATTCAAATTTTCTTACGTTATTGCAATATACAGGTCATGGTCAGATTGTATCTTGATTTAAAATATGATTCGCGACCATAACAAATACATTTGTATACATAATCATACATACATACATAATCAGCCTATAATGTTCCCACTGCTGGGACACAGGCCTCCTCTCTGTGAGAGGGAGAGGGCCGTAATCCACCACGCGGGCCCAGTGCGGGTTGGTAGATGTCACATGTCTTCGAATTTTTGGTTCTAGGACATGCCGGTTTCCTCACGATGTTTTCCTTCACCGTTTTGAGAGCAGTGGTGATGAAATAATTTACACAAAGTAAAGCGCCTGTCCGGGTTCGAACCTACGGCCTACAACTCGTAAGTCACGGCCGTTACCACTGGGCCACCACTGCACACAGGTCTTATACATTTGTATAAGACCTGCAAATTGCAAAAACCGTAAGAAAATTTGAATTTCGCGGGCTACAACTGCGGATCCACATTAAGTAATAAAAGTCAAAATAATGTTCTATTTTACCCCACTATTATCAGAACTATATTTATAACCAAATAAGTAATTAATTTTATTATTATTGGCTACACATATTTATCTATATGTTTAGTTAAGTATTTACACATACACACTCATACTATAAAACTGATATACATCCGTAAGACGTCCTCGTAACATAAGGTCCAGTTAAAAACCAGCGTCGGGCACTACTTGTCTGGCATTTATGCTTAACTGGGCTTATTAGGTGCAGCCTAGCCTAGCCTAGCCAGTATTGTATTTTCTTTGAAAAATACCTAAGAAACTCGTAGTAACCGGTAGAAATATGTACCTACGTTGTATTACAAATTTATGGACTAAACTCAAACCTGAACTGTTATTCAGGCCAGGACTTCGACATGTCTCCGGAACGCTTCACGCTGGAGAACATGTTTGCAATGGAGCTACACAAGTATCAAGAAGTTGCTGAGACGATTGTCAACCATGCTATTAAAGTAAGCTACAAAAGTTATGTAATATGTATATATTTTTTAATACAACAACAAATTAACAATGTATGGGACTTTTAGTGCCATAAGCCCGGTGGCTTATGGCACTAAAATTTATATGCCACCGTTTTAACTTTTTTTATGTTGCGGCTAAAGTTTTAACTGCAGTAAACGTAAAAAAATATGGCGCCCTAAAGTAGAATAGGATACAATACTGTTTATTATGTACACCATACAAATTACAGATGTAAGTGTAGACATTTTACATAGGGTGACACAATGGGCGGTCTAATCGCTAAAAGCGATCTTTTAAAGACAATCTTTGGATGGATTAGGGGGGAAAGGAGAGACCATACTTCAGGTAGTCTGTGGTGTACCATTTACATATACAGGTTGAAATTGAAAACTTGCGACAAACTGAAATGGGACATTGTATACATCATTATTAACAACTTTTACTAAGGGACCAAAGCTGTAAACCCAAAAAAAAAAATCTGCTTTTCCTACATTTTGATGAGGTATTGCGAACATAAATGTAGGGGACAGCAGTTTTTTTTTTGGGATTGTAGCTTTGGTCCCTTAGTAAAAGTTGTTCATTATGATGAGTACAATCTCCCATTGCGATTTGTCGCATGTTTTCAATGTCACCCTGTATACAATAAATACATACATGCATACATAAAACATCACAAACAAAACGTCACGTTGCTTAGAAATTTAGAAGTAAAGATCTCATGTAGTAAGCGTGCAGATTCATCGCGCACCGCAACTTGGATGAAAAATTAAAATGGTGGTTGGTAACTATGATACCTTTCATATAAAAATGTTCAAACACCTTTCAATACGTTTACAGGAGTTAGCAATCGAGCGAGGAGTGAAGGACGTTCAAGACACGTGGGCTAGCATTTCCTTCACAGTAGCGCGGCACTTCAACCGTGGGGAAGACCGCGGGTATACCCTCAACCCGTGCGACGAGATCAGCGTGAAACTGGACGATGACGCCATGACGCTGCAGAGCATGGCCGCCTCGCAGTTAGTATAGAAGAACTTATTTTGAAGTTTTTATTTTACCATTTTTACGGAAATTATCTCCTGTAACAGTAAATTATATGCATACAATGTGTGCTACCCCAGTGGAAGGTGCTGATACTTGTGTTACGATGTTTTACAGGTACTATCTTTACATTACTGCTTTATTATACTCAAATAATTGTATGGAGGCGCAAGATGATGATTCCGTCGATGCCCTCAAGTACCGCCGGCTCAATAGACGGATCTCTAAGTCCTTAAAAGTGACCTTCGGTGCATTAATACAGACCGCATTAAGGACGCGATAGAGCGGAATAAGGGCTCTAAGGTCTTTACTAGAGATCTGTCTATTGGGCAGAGCCAGCTTGTGAAACTGATCACCTATGATGGCAGGATCGTATCCGCCAAACCTGAGCTGTAGAGGGAGATTGAGAGTTTCTATGGACAGTTATACACGTCAACAGGTAACCCTGGTATGAATCTGGCAAACGACCCGAGAGCTAGATTGACCCGACACTACACCGAATATATAATATCCCGGACGTCAGCTTGTACTGGATAAGGATGGCTCTGAAGCAGCTCAAAAACAAGGCGCCGGGTGATGACGGAATTACGGCCGAGCTTCTGAGAGCCGAAAACCCGTTATCAAGGCCCTCCAGAAGCTGTTTGATTCCGTCATACTCGACAGCAAAACGCCACAGGCATACATATATGGAACAGAGGTGTGGTGATACTGTTCTTTAAGAAGGGCGACAATACCCTCCTTAAGAATTATAGGCCCATCTCAATTCTGAGCCATGTCTACAAGCTGTTTACAAGAGTCATCACGAACCGTCTCGCGCACAGGTTTGACGACTTCCAGCCTCCCGAACAAGCCGGGTTCCGAAAAGGCTTTAGCACCATAGATCACATACATACGCTGCGGCAGGTTATACAGAAGACCGAAGAGTATAACCTGCCTCTCTGCTTAGCGTTTGTGGACTACGAAAAATCCTTCGATTCGATCGAAATGAAAATGTGAATGCAGTACAGACTCGATCGATCGAGGCTGTATTGCAGTCTCTTCAACGGTGCCAGATCGACTATCGGTACATCGAGGTGCTTAAGTGTATGTTCGAGAACGCCACTATTTCAGTCCGACTCCAGGACCAGACCTCGAAACCTATCCTTTTGCAGCGAGGTTTGAGGCAGGGAAAACGTTATCTCTCCGAAACTGTTCACCGCTGCACTGGAGGATGTCTTCACGGTTCTGGACTGGAAAGGGCCAGGCATCAACATCAATGGCGAGTACATCACTCACCTTCGGTTTGCCAACGATATAGTTGTCATGGCTGAGACCATGGAGGACCTTAGTACAATGCTCGATGACCTCAGTAGAGCAAAAGAGTGGGTCTTAAAATGAACATGGACAAGACAAAGATCATGTCAAATGCCCATGTTACACCCACTCTCATGAAGATCGGAGACGCTACGCTCGAAGTTGTGGACGAGTATGTTTACCTCGGACAAACTGTCCAGTTAGGTAGGTCCAACTTCAAGAAAGAGGTCAATCGTCGAATCCAACTCGGCTGGGCAGCGTTCGGGAAGCTACGCAATATCTTCTCGTCCCACATACCGCAGTGTCTCAAGACGAAAGTCTTTGACCAGAGCGTGTTGTCAGTGATGACCTATGGCACTGAAACGTGGTCGCTTACAATGGGCCTTATTAAAAGGCTAAAAGTCACTCAAAGGGCAATGGAGAGGGCGATGCTTGGAGTTTCCCTACGTGATCAAATCAGAAATGAAGAGATCCGCAGGCGAACCAAGGTTACCGACATAGCCCAAAGAATTGCCAAACTTAAGTGGCAGTGGGCAGGGCACATTGCTCGCAGAACAGATGGCCGATGGGGCGTCCGCGTACCGGAAGACGTAGCGTTGGAAGGCCTCCTACAAGGTGGACCGATGACCTTGTGAAGGCCGAAGGAATCCGCTGGATGCGGGAAGCACAAAACCGGTCGAAGTGGCGGTGCTTGGGGGAGGCCTATGTCCAGCTGTAGACGTCTTTCGGCTGAAATCATGATGATTAATTGTATGCCTAATTTTAGTGAAACTAACCTTGGAATTTAAAAAAAATGTTTAAGGAAGTATGGCCCGCGTTCTAGAACGATATGCAAGCATCACTGCTCAAATTCAAAAGACTTTCTAAGTCGTAGTAAGTTCATTCAAAACACAATACCGCGACGTTGCCTTGCTTTTGGACTGATAGCGTTGCTATACAAAAGTTGATTGGTGTTTCTTTTTCCTTTTCGACTAAACTACAAAAACGTTTACATTGGGACTGGTTGCCCAAGAGGAAGAAACACAAAAATCAATCTGCCTAGCCTTTTCCCAACTATGTTGGGTTCGGCTTCCAGTCTAACCGGTTGCAGCTGAATACCTTTATTTTATATGGAGTAACTGGTTATCTGACCTATAGAAGTAAAATAAGGGGTATCGTATTACCCAGTCACTGGGTAATACGATACCCCTTATTTTACGGGACCAACGGCTTAACGTGCTTTCTGAAGCACGGAGGAGTCTCGGTATGTAAAGATGGTCATCCATCCACGGACCAACCTCGGCAAGCGTAGCGTAACCTGATGGATCGACCCGTGCGGCTGTTATTACTTAGCCACGAGCTCCTCAGACAACATTGCAGTGATTAAAGTCACTGCAATGTTGTCTGAATTCTCAATAGCAGCTTTGGTCCTACACACCAACTTACGTTTCTTCCTCTTAAAAACGTGTTTTTCAGATTCATTGGTCCATTCCTCTCTGTGGTCCACAAATGGGAGCGTCAGCTGTCCCATATATCAGAAGTCATTGAAGAGTGGATGGCCACGCAGCGCAAGTGGCTTTACTTGGAGGGAATATTCGTAGGAGGCGACATCCGAGTCCAATTGCCCGAGGAAGCCAAGAAGTTCGATGATATTGACCGCTCTTTTAGGAAGGTGACTATTGAAATTTCATAATATTTGTAGCATTACCTTTTTCGCCGAAGGGTTGGGCAAAGCTGTATAGTATACCCACATGTCGCCAGTTATGTTAAGTTCCATGTATCATGGGGTGAGATTATTGCCGCAGGCTGCAAACTGGCAAGTTTAATTCAATATGGTATAAGTAAAGCATGTCAATAAGAGAGTGATAAAAATATATACTAATGAAAAGCTGGAAAGATTGCGAAAGGGGTGATTCGAAAGAAACTAAAATGATTACGCGACGGGAAGTTGGAAGAGAAAAACTTTATACGACAGAAGAACAAGAAACAGGAGACAAGGGCATGGACAATACTTCTCCTTCAAATTGCTGATATCTACTTAGATAGCGTGTTTTGAACGTAAAGAAATATGTGTGTCCATAGATAAAAAAAAACACAATTCAAACTTATTTCCAAAAAATAAAATATTATAAAGTTTATTTCGGAACAATAACACAAGACTCAAGTTAGTACAACACGTAAAACGCTCAAAGCTGCAAAAGTATAAACTGTAGCGCAGCTAACAACGCCCTTTCCCAGATACAGAATGTAGTGATGTTCCATGCAAAAAATGCTTAATATGTAATTGTGTTATGTAAATATAAGTACCTAATTAATTATGTTTAATATATTTCAGATCATGTTAGATACGGCTAAAAGGCTAAACGTTGTGGACTGCTGCACTATGAGTGGCAGACTAGAGGAGTTCGTTGCCTTGGGCCTCGGCCTGCAGAAGTAAGTGTTTTTGTGCAAAGAGTATGGTTAGTAAAAGAGGTATTGTATTACCCAGCAACGGATTGTGGAGGTCAAATAGGCAGTCGCTCTATGTAAAATATTGATAAATTCTTTTATTTCTGTAAGGAGCAGTGGTGGCCCAGCGGTAGTGGCCGCGACTACGAGTTGTAGGTCATAGGTTCAAACCAAACAGGCGCTTTACTTTGTGTAAATTGTTTCTTCACCACTGCTCTCAAAACGGTAAAGAAAATAAACTTGAGGAAACCGGCATATCCTAGAACCAATAAATTGAAGACATGTGACGTCTACAAAACCGCACTGGGCCCGCGTGGTGGATTACGGCCCACTCCCTCTCACAGAGAGGAAGCCTGTGTCCCAGCAGTGGGAACGTTATAGGCTGATTATGCTATGCCTGTGCTGAGTAGGTTTGTACAAACACTTTTACGCTCAATGTCAATCATATTTTAAAAATTAGATAAGATCGGCATTTCCCATCTGACTACTCTGAGAAGAACGGCCGAAACAAACTCAGAAGTCACAGTCTCTTTTAAAGTCCTGATATAATCTTGGTCAGATCATGTGAAGACCATGTAGATTGTTGTCTGAAATGGTCTTTTGAGGAAAGAACGCAACAGATTGAGTGGACCTGTCCAGTCAGTGTACGCATTTGTCAGTAATCGTACAGATCAACTCAGACCTTAAGGATATTCAGCTTCATCGGGTAAGACTGGAAGCCGACAACAACGTTATTGGAAAAAAGCTTGGCACGTGATGATAAGGAGTACAGTACTACTTTTAGATGTGTGTATGTATGTGATTTTTACGTCCGGGCGTAAATATGACACATCTGGCTAGAAAGACACTGTCACACCGATGTATGAGTGACAGAGACGACGCTCTAATAAGCCGAACTTTAAGGCCGTGCGCTGCGTTAGGCGTGCGCATGGCGCGGGCGCCCGCATGGCGTGCTGTTTCATGTAATCTCTGCGACGGGCACCCGCTGCACGCAGCGCTGATCTAATGAGATTACATGAAACAGCACGCCACGCAGGCGCCCGCGGCGTGCGCACGCCTAACGCAGCGCACGGCCTTAATGGAACTTGATGTGCTATAATGACGGCGGATTAATAGCAATATTTTATATAGAGCTATTGGCTATCTGACCTCCACAACTCTGTCACCATATGTAGTATTTAATCATATGTGCGAAACTGGGGTCTGTAACGGCGTCCTTGCTGCTCCTGCTTCGGAAGCAGCGAGGAAGCTGAACAGGCTCGTAAACATCGGGATTAATCGTAGAGGTAGATAATAGTGAGCGTAAGATAATTTTTTGTTGTGTATGTAAAGTCATGAGGGTGGCATAATCTGTCTAGATTAAAACCCTCTTTAAATAAATAAAGAAAGAAAAAAAAAACTCAGTAAACGGAATAATGCACATAATAATGCATAATTATACAATCACTAGAATGGTTACAATTCTAGTGATTGTATAATTATGCATTATTATGTTGGGATGGCTGCATGATCCTTTAAAAAATCGGTAATTATTTGTATGCGAGAGGGGTACCTAATAAAAAATATTTACAGGTGCCAGAAATCTTTAAATGATTACTTGGACTCAAAGAGGAGAATATTCCCTCGTTTCTTCTTCATTTCGACGGACGAACTGCTCTCCATTCTCGGCAGCAGCGAGTGCAGCTGTGTGCAGGAACATATGATTAAAGTAAGTGTTTTTTTTATGAATTCTTATTAAATTCTATCTTTTTGAAGTCGATGCAGCATCCTATATTTTTTTTGGCGTCGCTTGTCTCGTCAGATACATAGTTTTGGGGTCCCTTCGATGTTTGTGGTGCCACTTGTATATGCCTTCTACAAAATATCACATATATTTGCCGTCATTCTGACGACAGATAATAAGGAATGAATCATGAAATCAGATATTGTTACCCAGCTGTCCATGGTAATATATTTATGCTCGTGACTTTACAATATAAGGTGTCGTTTTGCATCCTCGTCAAATTTCAGGAAGCTGCTATGAAATACATATTTATTCAAATAAAATTATGATACCTGCTCAATAGTCTATAGAGGCATGAGGAACAGTGTGTAAAGTTCACTCATCCTCCATAGAAAAGGGAGGATCCTCCGACCAGACGGGTGTCGTGTCTGGTGGGCAACTGCCCGACGGTTGGTGTCGGGATGTTGTATATATGGTAGTTGCGCGGTAAACTCTGCTTGCACGATGCAGGATTTTGCGTGTCGTCAGTGTGATGCGTAGTTCGTATGTGGCGCTGTAGATGCCGCCACAAGTCAATACATACTTGTTTTTTTAGTTATTTAAGTTAACCAGTATTTTTAGAATACACCACTTTCACAGAACAGATTCACCCCGTTGCGTATGCGGTAGTGTGTGTGTGTAAAAGGGCAGTTACAGTGCGGTATCACACGGAACGCGGTTTAACATGCGTGTCCCACACGTGCCCATTTCCGAAAATTAGAAAAATAAAGACCTACTTATTATTTAGAACAGAATTACCCCGTTGCGATAGTGTGTGTGTAAAAGGGCAGTTACAGTGCGGTCGCGTTTTAACATGCGTTTGTCCCACACATGCCGATTTCCAAAAACTAGAAAAAAAAGACCTACTTATTTTATTATTGATTCTTGTCGAGAATCATTAGCATAGTTACCTCCTTGAATTTGACAAGGATGCAAAACGACACCTTGTATAAACACACTATAACAAACTAGCCAAAAACTTACTAAACGACAAACAAAATAGTTTTAAAAACAACGATTAATAAATTAAAAAGTTAAAAGTTTTTGTCTTGATTGGTCAGACCTACGGCCGGGTCAAGAAAGGGCTTCATTCACCGTCCATAAATGTTTGGGCTAATTGTGAAAGTCCAATAATTTGGCTATTTCAGTGTTCTAGCAAGGAAGCGTGCATGACGGTAATCGCTTACTTCAATGAACAATTAAATTAAATATATCATTATTGCATGCCTGCATCAAAAGTACAAATAAGTGATTTTTCAAACTCCTGTAACTTGACGGAGTATGACCCTGTGGCGGCATCTAAATCGCCACATGCAAACTACGCAGCACACTGACGTCACGTAAATCGCACAAGCAGAGTCTACCGCGCAACTAGCATATATACAACATCCCGACATCAAACGTGGGTCAGTTGCCCACCATACACAACACCCGTCTGGTCGGAGGATCCTCCCTTTTCTATGGAGGATGAGTGAAGCTTACACCCTGTTCTTCATGCCTCTGTAACCCTACAGATTTACTCCCATAGTTAAACATTATGAAAAAACGTATTCTAGCGGAATATAAATGTTTTTTGTTTGGTTGGCACTTTTAATAATTTAGCCCAAATTTAATAATGTCCTTTCATACCGGTTGCCATTGTATACATTTATTTTCTTTCTCTCTTTCAATCTAGTTGTAAAAATTGCGATTAAAAACGCAAGTATTTTTCAGATGTTCGATAATATTCGCTCTCTGGATCTGTACGTCGATCACACCAACCGTCCCGTTGCGGCCAAAATGATATCCGCTGAAGCAGAGGTAATTCGGCTTTTTATTACTGAATCTATACTAATATTGTAAAGATGTAAACTTTGTGAGTTTGTATGTAGGAGGTAATCTTTGGAACCACTGATTTGATGAAGAAAATTCTTTCAATAATGGGAAGCTACGGTATTGCCGAGTGTCATAAGATATGTTTTATGTTAAAACGAGAAATTTCACGCAGTGAAGTCGCCAGCAAAGCTAGTACTCAATATATATTTTTTTTGCATTCCACAATGTGAACACGTCTAACTGTCACACTGCTCTTAGAGCCAAAGTAGACCTTGTCTTTTTATGACGTGCAAGTGGTAAAGCAATTAGGACTAGACATTAGGCAATTGGAAAGGATGATTAGGAGGTTGACTGTACAATTATTTGAACTTCGCAGCTCCGGTAATATACAGGCTGACAGGCTATCGACACACAACCTATTATGGATTCAGCACATGATTCTAGCTTAGAAAAATAATCAACTGTTTTATAGAAATGTGCCATACCTACGCGGACAAAATGTATGGAAAAGCACTTTTTTTTTAATAACCGTTGAAAATGTTCAATCTAGTCCAAAAATCCATTGTAATAGTTTGCGCGTCGATATCTCTACCACCCTGTATAATTTTCCTTATAACCTTGTATTTTTTTTTTAGGTTATGGACTTCCGGCATGTGGTCTACACTGAAGGTCGCGTCGAAGACTGGATGAACCTGGTACTCATTGAGATGCGAAGCACTAACAAGTTTATCACCAAAAAAGCTATATTCTACTACGGGAGGAACTGGAAGGTGCCAAGGTGAGGAGCCAATACAGCAGATAAAATTAAGCAAGCTAAAAACAATTGGTTCAGTTAATATTTTATTACCATGTGCAATAAAAAAGAGGAATATAAATCGCCTATACATGTAGGGGAAGAGCAGAGATATAATTTTTCTGAGCACAGTTGATTTATATCAATAGTGATCAGAAAAAAACAATCTAAAACTGATCTTGGCCTTCTAATTAACACTAAAACTAGCTAACAGACAAACTCAAGGCAAATTGATTTGATTGGTTGTTGTTTTTTCAGTCAGCAAATCATTGCAGTCGTCATGAGTTTGACAGTCTGTTAACCAATTTTTGTGTTGAATCGCCTTTCAGAAACGGACCTTTTATTTTACCAATTTCTTTTTCAACACACTTGCAAAAGTGGCTTTTATTGCACTGCTTTTAGGTTTATAATGCAGTTCATTTATCTAGCGTGCTAATTACTTTGTATTGTTGGGAAAGTGCGCCACAGATAATCCTAAACAAAGATGTGCGATTTTTTTAATCTTAGCAAAGAGCCTGCATGCCTGAATATGTTTAGGGTATATAACTAGCTAACTTTAGGGTGTGTAAATAAATAAAATAACATTATATTACATCAAATACTTACTAATCATCACTTACTTATTTATTTTTGTCAACAATTTAATAACTATTACTGTTCTATAAATTTAAATAACATTAAATTAAATAATAATTAATTGTAAATAATTGTTAATTAATTAATTATTATAAATAATTGTTTATTTATTAATTATTATAATTAATAATAATAATTAATTCATTATTTAATAATAATAATTCTATCACATTAAATTTCATATGTTTTAAATTATGTAGGCTGTTTGGCGGCTTCGAGTTAGTAGACCTTCTGAACGTCGCACGGAAAAAGTACTGCGAGTCATTCTTCACAAATATTATTTATAAAATATTTAGTATTTATTGTTTCCTCGCAAACGGTTGAAAAACGTCATTTGATACGCGTGAGGGTTTGTCACTGCACAGTTGCATCAACATTTACAATTTCTTACACTTTCTCCAGAACCGAATGGATCATGGAATACCAAGGCATGGTCTGCTTAGCCGCAAACGGCGTGTGGTGGACAGCTGAAACGGAGGAAACGTTCATACGCATACGAAAGGGCAACAAGAGAGCAATGAAGGAACATTTGTCGCAGCAGAACGAACAGCTAGATGGACTTGTAGTTAAAGTGAGGCAAGGTAAGTACTATTTAGATGTATCATCATAGACTTTAAAGTAACCAAAAATATAGCACATTTACACGAATATGGATGACCGAGCTGAGGCCTTACTAAGTCGAACTTTTTCTAAAATTAACACATAACAACACCACAACTCGCCTTGTTTCCCCGAAGGGTTGGGCCGAGGTGTACCCGTAGTACACCCACATTTCGCCAGTTATGTTTTTATTTCCCATGTAATAAGGGGCGAGGCTATTGCCCTCAACCGGGCACAAATCCAGACTTCGGGCTGCTACTGAGAAATTCCAGATAGAAAAACCCCAATAACACTGCCCGACCCGGGAATCGAACCCAGGACCTCATGCTCAGCAGTAGCGCTTGCAACCACCAACGAGGCAGTCAAAATAAGATCGATACTATTGACAGCTACGTACTACAATGTGTTTTTCCTTCCATATATTCAATAGGAATTTCATAGTGCATATAGAAAAGCATTAAATGCTTTCGTATGTTAATATTAGCGTCTTGTATTTTTTTTTGCAATAGAGCATATTGTGCTAAAGTGACTCAATAGTACAGTATGGCTGCTTCCTGCGTCACAAAAATGCGAACTCGGACAGCCAGCATGGAGGTGTCCACCCGGTCCAGATAAGGACATCACAGGCGCACCCCATGTCCAAAAATAAAAAATAAGAATTTCAAACTTTGTGTGTAACATAAATTTAGGCAGGCCGAGTAAGTTATTATAGTCAATCAATCAAATCAAAAGTCTTTTATTCAAACTAGGCTGAGAATCAGCACTTTTCGAACGTCAAAGTTATATAAGACAGTCCCCCAAAAACGCCTTCACCACTTCCTAGTGCATTAGCTGGGAAGAAAAAGTTTCGCAACAAACTCCCCAGCAGCACACATGTCTGTTTAGTTACGAGTATATAAACTTGATTCTATACAAATCGTATGCAAAGTAATTAACATTACGAAACACACATTAAATTAAATTACTTGCCATATGTTAGCTAGCACCCGCCAATATACCAACAAAGTAAGTAAGTATTTGTAATTGTTTTATCGAATATTCGGTATGTTTCTTGCTACATATCAAATTCCTTCCTTCCTTAGACCTATCATCGAACGATCGCCTCAAGTTTCGTACAATATGCACAATCGACGTGCATGCACGTGACATAATCGAAGGCTTCGTGCGTGACAACGTGACGGATGCCAGCGAGTTCGAATGGGAGAGTCAGCTGCGGTTCTACTGGCTCAAGAAAGATGATAATTTGTGGCTCAGACAGTGCACAGGTTATTAATACAATTAAGTTTATTCCATGCATACTCGAAAATGGTGAGCAGTGGTGGCCCAGTAGTAACAGTCGCGACTTAAGAGTTGTAGGTCGTAGGTTCGAACCTAGACAGGCGCTTTACTTTGTGTAAATTGTTTCATCACCACTGCTCTCAAAACGGTGAAGGAAAATATCGTGAGGAAACCGGCATGTCATAGAACCAAAAATTCGAAGACATGTGACATCTACCAACCCACACTGGGCCCGCGTGGTGGATTACGGCCCACTCCCTCTTACAGGGAGGAGGCCTGTGTCCCAGCAGTGGGAACGCTGACAGGCTGATTATGTATAGTCGAAAATTGTTAATGGTAGGTAACGTATCATGCCGCAGGTGACGTAAAAAAACGGCGTTTATTCTACTAGATGATCGAAATCTTTTATATTTATGTCAGCCAAAAACACAAGTCAGACTTTTGCCTTTTTCATATCAAGCATACAAATTCGAAGACACGAAGCTCTGGGGACATACAACCACCTCAAATAGCAGTATTATCTTAATCTTACTTCAGTGTGGGAAAGAGATGGAGCTATTCGTGTTGATATCCTAATCATAATCCTAACTAATTTTATAAATGCGGAAGTGAGTTTGTTTGTTACGCTTTCACGCTAAAACGGCCGAACGGATTTTGATGAAATTTGTCAAATCGGTAGACTGTGAGCTGGTTAAACCGCAGGCCGCAGATAGTCTACAATAAATGATTCGATTCGGAAACATAAAAGTATTGCAAATTATTGCAGGTATCTTCGAATACGGTTGCGAATACATGGGTCTGAACGGTCGACTGGTGATCACGCCGCTCACTGATCGAATCTACCTCACCATAACACAAGCTCTCACCATGCAACTTGGTGGAGCACCTGCAGGTAAAATATAAAAAAAATAACCATGATGCACAACTACAAATTACTGAAATGGCAACACAGGCCTGATTTTCCTATTATAGAATTCAAATATTCTCCTGTTGAAACTCATTCGGTATTACACTCGGACGTCTAAATCCATTTCATCATTATCATCTGCCTAGCCTTTTCCCAACTATGTTGCGGTCGGCTTCCAGTCTTACCGGATACAGCTGAATACCAGTATCTTACATGGAGCGACTGCCTATGTGACCTCCACAACCCAGTTACTGAGTAGCACGATACCTCTTGGTAAGACTGGTTGTCAGACTTTGAGCTTCTGACGACCCGTAACGACGGTCAAAGATCTACAACTGACAGCCGGGACCAACGGCTTAACGTCCTTTCCGAGGCACGGAGGGGTCTTGGGTCTTACAACTAAATCCATTTATGCCTCTTTTTTTAAAGCCAATTAATTCTTGATGTAAATGCTGCCAATAACTCTCAGTATTTAAGAGGAATCGAATAATTTCGATTCCCGCTTTTATTTTTGTGTGTAGCTCTAGTCAATCATCATCATAAGTTCCGCCCGAAATCATTCTCTGCACGATAGACTATTAACGGCCTAAAACATTCTAGGTCCCGCCGGCACCGGCAAGACAGAAACAACAAAAGACCTAGCAAAAGCCCTAGGGCTCCTGTGCGTGGTGACAAACTGTGGCGAAGGTATGGACTTCCGCGCCGTGGGGCAGATCCTGGCCGGGCTGTGCCAGTGTGGCGCGTGGGGCTGCTTCGATGAGTTCAACAGAATCGACATCTCCGTGCTGTCCGTCATCTCCACGCAGTTGCAGTGCATCCGGTCCGCGCTCTTGATGAAGCTCAAGAGATTTACTGTGAGTCGTTTTTTGACCTGACTGCGGTGAAGCCCAAAAGAAGGGTACTGTTTTGCTAGGTTATTAAATAGGCGATCTATCTGATAAATGCTGGATTTCGACACCAGTATTGTTTAGAAGATTTCGATCTTTCGAAAAAAAAGGTGACTCTCATCAGTCTTAAATTTTGAGTTACGAATGAATTAGTTAGGTCCTACTAGGCAAGCGTGCTGCATCGTCGACCGCATCTTCGCTAAGTATCTGGTGAGATAGTGGTCAAATCAGCGTCAGGTGTGGTAGGTAGTGTAGTATCATTTATATTATTTATTTTTATTTGTTTTAAAGTGTTTTTTGTATGATACATTCCAAAGACTACTTTTTTCTTTCTATTTAAACAGTGATAGTGATTTGCGGTGCAAACGGGCATAAGGTGTAAATTTTGTAGAACTTTATCTCAGTCGGAATATGGTTCGAAACCCGAAAACTGGCTGGAATATTTAACACGTTAGCTTCGACCAAATTAAAAATTAGTTTTATAATAAGACGGTATTTCTCACCCCTAGTTCGAAGGTCAAGAGATAGCGATGGACAGCAAAGTGGGCATCTTCATCACCATGAACCCTGGGTACGCAGGCCGCACGGAGCTGCCGGAGTCTGTGAAGGCGTTGTTCAGACCCGTCGTCTGCATACTGCCGGATCTCGAGATGATATGCCAGATATCGTTGTTCGCTGACGGGTTTTTGACTGCTAAGGTAAGGGTCTAGCCGATCTTGTCGATTTATTAAACTATATTGAAACTTTTATCAAATAAAGAGGACATTATAGGCCTACTTAGGAGCCTAATGACCAAGTCTATACTGCCTACAGTGTACACTATAAGTTCAAAATAATCAGTGGTAAGGGTTTAATCGGAGCAAAATTCGCATGGTACTTGTTAACAGGCCTACACTGTTCTCCCATACCACACCACTATTACTACATTTGGAAACATTGTAAATGCCAATTATTTTAAAAAGAGTGACCGTGGAGTTTCTTGCCGGCTCTTCTCCATAGGAAACGACCAATTGGAACCGTGCACCTAGCTTCTGATGTTTCATAAGCGCCCATGTAGGTTTATGTGAATTATTTTTTGTTTTTTTTAATCCCGAACGTTTTGTGTTAGCATCTGAAGCTTTCAATCGTAGGTAGTCAAAGAGATGAAAGTCGGCTCTGTGTTCCCAAAACGAATACTGCCTTAATGTATAAGAATATTTTTTATATGGCAGTCGTTTATAATGAAAACAAATAATGTTTATTTGTTTAAGCAAAAATTAAAAACTATGCTATGTCAAAAATGTTATCATAGTGTCTCAAATTATTATACAGATAAATTTTGAGTATTTATACATTTTTAATATTATCTAAATAATTTTTATTAATAATTCTAATTTGATTTCATGACATAATTTTACAATAATTATGCTATAATATTAACGAAATTCTGACTGTAGCATTTATTTTGACATATATTTATTATGAATAATTTTTAAGTTACTGTTGACACTTTAAATTTATTGTTGGTTACTGAATTCACTTACAATGAATGATATTGACTTGAAATTTATTTATTTATTAACACAAGTACAACATCTTACAGTTCCCCAAGACGATGCTATACACATATATCAAACTATTTATATCTATAAAATACACTTCATAAAATTAACAATAAACATACAACAAAAAAAATAAAATAAAAATATTAATCTCAAATATTTACGCCCTTTTCAATGCACCTTTGTGCTCCTGATACAAATTTCGTCAGGCCATCGAAAACATCTTCCGTCGGTTAACATATATTATTAATAATACGTGAGGCCCTAGACAAAGGGGCAAACTTTAATAAATGTGTCCTACCCCATGGCAGCTATAACAAGGCGGGGCGGCGGCGCGCCCCCACATACCCGTCCGGGACACACGGGGGAAATTAATTATTTTATTAAAAATCATAACTATTCACATTTGCATGCCATAGTATATGGTAAACATGTATACTTTCAAGTGTTTGATTTTTTTAAACTTCTGAATACCGACAAATCTTTAGAAAAGGGTCAGCTTCAAATTCAAAGAATATTTAAAGCTTTGTGATTCGTTGATTTAGTGATAAATGTAAATTTATGCCTACTTTTGGGTACTATTCAGATTTTGTGAAACGTTGTTAGATTTGCCAAGAGGCTCGATATTTTTGTTATTTTTATTATATGCAAAAAAATATATGTAAGTAGTATAAAAATTTTACAATAAAATAAAGTACATAAATAGTTCTTATTACAGTAGAATCCGTTTATTATGACTCCGCCTATATTGACCAACCGCCTATTATGACGTATATACACAATGAAGTTTGGTTTTCATATAAAATTCTTTGTAACGAAGTCGGATATAATGACTTCGCTTACAGTGACATGTCGCCATGGACTTATTAAACAAACAGGACTGAGCTCTCGTACCAAAAACGCGAGCCGAGAGAGATATTGTATACCGAGGCTGTTCATTTCTTTCTAATAGGTTGACCAAACATTGTCATAGAACGGGAAACTTTTTTGAAATCACATGCAGACGCAAATGATTTCAAATTATTCTATAGGTTAATTTAATATTATTGTGTATATTGAAATGTTATAAAATAGTGAAATAATAATTTTATTTATGAAAATAAAAGAAATAAAACCATAATTAAAAACTAAACTTACAAAATAGACTTTTTCTCGAAAGCTCGGTGTGTGTGCCCATGTTTTTGAGAAAAGAAGTTATGATAGCTAGACTACAATATTGTTGAGACACATGCCTTGTTTCAAATCATCAAAAACGTATCCGTGACTTCCGATGAAATAGGCAAGGATGCATGAATTTCGTTCCGAGACCATGGCTTTTCCTCTTCCTTGCTCTTGTTAGGGTTCCTTATGTCGAAATGAAAAAAGGGAACCCTTATAGGATCCATCCAGATAAAACTCCCATTATTGTCCGTACAAACTTACATTTGCAGTTGGAATGTATGGGAGCACATGTTTTTTTTAACTACAAAGATAGGTTTGTTCTTGGGATAAATTCATCCGAACTACGGAACCCTTCATTGTGCATGGTACGACACGCACTTGGCCGGTATTTTCCGTTTGCTCTACAGTAGATATTTATATGAAGGGAAATAAAACTAAGTGTGTGTGACAAACATTAATTTATTAAAATCAAACATGGCTAAACAAAATAGTTTTATGCAGTTTCTGCCTTAGGCCAATCTTACTGCCTAAGTTTCTTAACACATTACATTTTGCATGGTGAAAGATTCTTAAATTTAAATACGAATTAGCTAATTCTTTTACCAACTGCAATTCGTGTGGTTCTTCATCCGTTATGCATTGGATAGGATGCAGTGGATTAATTAGATGTTTCAATCTTGTGTAAAACATTTGTTTTAATTGCATCAAAATTTTATTTTTACTGGTGTTTCGGAATGAAACCACACTTAAATCCGATAGAAACAATTTTTCACCACACTTTATTACTTCAAAAGCAAATCTTGAAGCATATTTTAAACCACCCCTATCAATAAAAGCGGTAAACGACGAAAATTTCGTAACATCTATAAAATATGGATGATCTGAGTGTTGTTTCCGAGATAAAAGTATATTGCGACAATCTTCACACGAAATTTTATTTAATAATTTATTAGCACAATGACCGGTTAAATAATAAAGAATATTAATTTTGTAGTCTGACAAATTCACTTTATCCATGTAATTGATAAGGGCATCTAGTTGGTGCTCTTCATTAGGTTCAGAACCATGTGTCTGAAGAAAAGACCTTTCAGGATTACGGAATTCTAAAACTGGGGAGAGTTCGAAATCGTCATCCGTACAATTAGCATTAATACTAGGTTTAACACTGTTGCGATAAAGAAGCTTACGCATAGTGTACCTGAACTGTAAGGAATTTGGATTATTATTTCCTCCTCCTTGCGCACGTACACATGAGAAAAACATTTCTAGTTGGTCCTGTGAAAATTTATAAGGCAAGAAATAATTTAAATTCCCAACTGGTTGTAACAGGTCCAATGCTAAATTTTTCGTACTATATGTATCGATAATTAAACCCAAAGCTGCCATTTTTCGCCGGTGTGAAAGAATGTTTTGTTTATTAACATTGAGTGCTTCCAAATATTCTCGGGTTTCCTTTAAAACACCCATCCAAAAATCCTTGTTACTAAGCCGCAATGGTGACTTGTAACCTACACCTATAGGAGATTTGGCATTTAAAATATCAAACGCTCTATCTACTATTCTAATATATTCGGTGGTTGCCTGACTGTTCTGAAATTTATCATTACCAGTAACTCTCAAAAAATCAATGGCATCGGCTACTGACGAACTCAATGTTTGCGCTGCCAATTTAACGTTCATTTTTTTGCCAAAGAAATTAATGTGGCTAGCATTTAATTTATTGGCTAGTCTTAAGCCCTCTTTATCTTGCAATAAATGCAATTCTTTGACAAACTTAAAATCTATGTTGCCAGTTCTAGAACTCAAATTTGTTTCAGCAAAAACGTTCCTACATAATTTTAGCATGTGAGCAGGGTCGAAAATGCAGTGTACTTGAGTATCTCTATTTGGATGTTTAAAATGTGTAACCATATTTGGTAAAACAAAGGTGCATCCCAAATGTTCATAGGTGGAAAAGTTAACAGCAGTTCCGTCACAAGTCAAACTTCGAACGGTAATTTGAATTTCAGATAACATTCGTATTGCTGTTATAATCAATTGTGCTTGTAAGGCAGCTGAAATTTTGTCTATTAAAAAGTAGCCAATAGGGCATTTAAATTTTCGTTTATACGACACAATTTGAAAAACCAGAACTTCAGTGGCTAAACGGTCTGAATCGTATGGGACAATTCCTGCAAAGTCTACATAACCCCACTTTATATCTTTATGTTTATCGTAAACTTCTTCCGATTTAATTGACATAGAATCAAATATTAGAGCAACATCCTGTAAGTCATTTTTAGCTACTGATAATTTTAAAAAAGCAAACACTTCAGCCATAAACCCTACATTACAATCATGTGTTGCTAATATTTTACGCAACGTTGCTGGATGTGGCAATGCTATATGGTTTCTAAGTAAGAAATATGCTTTGGACGAGTAATAGTATAGTGATAGAGCGAATTGTTTTACATCCTCTGAATATCGTACACCTTTATTACTTTTATCGGTGTTTAAATGATTGTGTATGTTGATAAAATTGTTTTTCATCATATGTTCAACTTCGTCATAATTTTGCTTACGTTTTCTTATTATACTTAAAATAGACTCTAAATTTTTCAATTTAGATTCACGCCTGTTTAACTTAAGAGTCAAAATTTTCACTTTACGCTTTAAGTCATCTTCTGCAGGGCTACTAAGTCTTTGCATTTCTGTCTGGACAGCAACATCTTTGAAGTTCAAACAAAATTTCTTTGCTGGAGGTTGTTCTGAGTGGCTTGGTGTAGATATATTGATTTCCATAGGTTCCGAGAGTCCAGCTTGAGAGGTTGAAGGAGTTGGTTCTATAATAGGTCGAGACGGATGTAGTATTTCACTGCTTAGTACCACTACTTGTTTATTCTTAGGCTGAAAAACAAAAACACTTTTTTTATTTTCAAACATTTTAACTGTAATAAATCAATCAATACCTATTTTCTCATGTGCCAATAACTGAGAAAAATCTAGCTCACAGATAACAGGAAAAAATCTAGAATGTCTTATTTCTTGGTAAGTGACGGGCATTCATTATGATAATGTCAAAGCTAAAAACCGTATCGTAATCCCTTTACACATCACAATCACAGCTATACGAAGCATCCATATATAACAATCGTCATGTGAAGATTTGCCGCACTCACTCATGCTCGGAGAGCATAGTTTATATTTAAGAAAATTATCATATCAAGCTGTTGCTCTGAGTTTTAATTTTAACCCGGTACCATACACACAGTCTATTTATGACTACAGATCATCTCAGAGTTATTCTCGTTTTATTGATAGTAAAAATGATAAAGCCAATATCCTTACCTCTGGAAAAGTTGATGGTACTGCATTAGCATTCAACACTCGTCGTGATTTTGCAATACAAAAATCTGCCGGTTTGAAATGAAGGCTGCACACAACAGAATTTTTGGTAATTGTTTGTGATTCGGGAATTACATCCAACCATTTTTGCTTCATTTCTTCTTTCGATGGAAAGCTGTAACCAACACAAAAATATGTTATTTCAATCATGAGTTATAGATACATAGGTACAAATTGTATTTACTATACTCATAATATTAAGAGTTTTAATAATTATTTGCTTTACATAGCTAGATATATTTAGAAATACACGGAAGCTTTAGTGTCTTCTGTCTACAAAGCGTCAAGAGCGTGGTCATACTACATAATTAGTAAACAAAATCTTTGCTAATCCTTACCTGTGAAATGAAATGCCACAACCAGCATATGATTCACTTTTACATGTCTTGATACAACACTTTTTCACCATTTTCACATAAAAAAGAATCGTAAAACTTAGAATGCGTCTTTCGTTGCGTTTCGTCTCCACAAAACAACAGAGAAAGTCGCCATGACATGATGTCAGATTTCAGTGATACCAGAGTAATCTTATGATACCTACCAAACAATCATATTATTTTGATTATTTAACTAAATAAATTTATTTACTTTACATACAGATTGTAAAACCATAAATAAAATGATTTAAATTTAATCTAAAAGCTAAAAATATTTATATGTTACTAATTTAACTTATAGTTGGTGAAATATTTTCTACCCATATTTCTACCATTTATAACATTTTCATCTTTTGGCAATTGAGAAAAAGGGACAAACGCCTCGGCTCGGCTATCTCTCTCGGCTCGTTTTGCCTCGGCTAAGATAGCTTAACAAAATTAAACCTAAGGCGCAACCGTTATGGTTTATTTTTGTATGATCCGATTTTTGGAGTGCTCAGTCCTGTTTGTTTAATAAGTCCATGCATGTCGCTTATTATGACCCATTTTTTATAAATGTTGTCCGCCTATAGTGACCGACATGATTCTTTACACCTTCGGCGATGTTCGTTGATTCCCGACGACGTTCGGCTCGTGGCTTGTTTTTGATTTGAATCTCTGTGAGTAATTGACAATTGAACGTCACGCATTATTTAGGTATAATGCTATTATTGATCGAAGGGTTTATTGATATCCTATGTAAAAAAAATCATCTCAACGTCGTAAAGCATTTGCGATTGAGGAGAAAGGTGCAATAATATGCAGATTAGAAAATGGAGAATCAAACTCATCTCTCGCAAAGGAATTTGGCGTGGGTCATTCGACAATCTCAATGATTTTCAAAAACAAGAACCGGATTAAGCAATCGTTCAATTCAAATGTTTTGAAACCGAAGAGGCTTCGAAAATCGCGACAAGAAAATGTTGATAAAAATTAAAAATATACATACATACATACTTAAATACATACATACATACATACATACATACATACATACATGTATTACGTGCAAAGTAATATGCTATGTTTATCTATTAAAATAAGCCTTTGCCTAAAAAAGAGATGTTTTTTTTTTCACAAAAATGCTTTGTATGACGTCCGCTTAGTATGACGTGTTTGTCAATTCCCTTCGATGTCATTATAAACGGATTCCACGGTATATTATAAGTATGTACCTGTACATTATTTGCAGCAGCTGTCGCTTAAATCTCAGGTACTTTAAGGTTGTCGCAAGTGTATTTAGTCCCTTTAATTCCACATCAGGTCCTAGCCAAGAAGATGACAGTACTATACCACGTGGCTCAGCAGCAGTTGTCGAAACAGTCCCACTACGATTGGGGCCTGCGCGCACTCACAGCAGTACTGCGCATGGCAGGCAAGCTGCGCAGAGACTCGCCCGGCCTCAGCGAGATCATGGTGCTGATGAGAGCTCTCAGGTATATGCTGAATTAATACTTAGATTGTCCCCGCTCATGTCTTAAAAAAATATGAAAGAAACCACGACAGGTGGCCTGTCGTGGCCTGGCCCAAAACAACATTTTCGAAGACCGGTTACGTGCACCATACCGCACTAAACCCGCGTGGGAGACTATGGCCCTCAACCTTAAAAGACAGATGGTTTGAGTCCCAGCAGTAATAGGCAGCAAGCAGTACATAGTACTTAGAAGTCCGTACATTTGTACATTTGTGTTCTAGTATAAAAAAAAATACTTGCTGGCTGAAGAAGAACTTTTTCCTATGGACAGCAATTAGACTAAAGATTATTAAAATCTTGTGTTTTAAACACACGCCTTTCTTATTTCAGAGACATGAACCACCCGAAGTTCGTGTTTGAAGACGTCCCACTATTCCTGGGTCTGATCAAGGACCTGTTCCCTGGACTGGAGTGTCCACGCGTGGGCTACCCGGACTTCAACGCAGCAGTCACTGAGGTGCTGGAGAAGGATGGGTACATCGTGCTGCCACATCAGGTTAATGTGAAATCATTATACCAAAACGATGATCACTTTTGCAACAGTCATATTAAACTCGTAGTGCTATCTATAGAGTTTCTCCTGGAATTAATGCACACCGTCAAACACCCCAATTAGACTAGTACATTATAATCATAATACATGACACAGATTTTTTACTATTATGTATAAAACATTGTGTATTTATTTGGTTCAATGGTCTTTTGATGAAAGAACCACACAGATTGAGTGGACCTGTCCAGTCAGTGCACGCATTTGTCAGTAATCGTGCAGCTCAACTCGAGTTCAACGATTCGAAGAACAATACCAAAAAAAGGACATTTGGCTAGGCCGCAAAAAATACTCAAATTGCCAGACCATGTCAATAAATTACAAGTGCAAAATATGAAGCAATTATCTATTTACTCAAAATTGAGTTGCGTAATCGAAAATAAACAACAACCAAGTTCTGCATTCAAATAAGACGTTCTTGTTACGCATTAAATACGAAACGTACGTTAATATTTAATACAGATATTTTGGATTGGAACTCAAGATAAATGGTCAGTTTACCGTTAATTTGTATCGAGATTTTTTTCTGAGAAAGATGTTCAAAATTAACATTTTTTTCCGCTACCACAAACTATACAGATTAGGCAGCTTTTTTTTCTTTCTTAAGACAAGCTACTGTGGTTTTTGCCTCTTGTCAGCCCCTTAATTATCTAAATAGGAAATACAGGAACAACATAACGTCACGCCTGTATTCCTCGAAGGGTTAGGCAGAGGTGTAGGTACCTATACATAACTGACGAAATGTGGGTGTACCACATTTCGCCAGTTATGTTAAAGTCCCATGTAACAGGGGGCGAGCCTATTGCCATCAGCCGGGCACATATTCAAACTCCGGGCTGCTACTGAGAAATTCCAGATGGAAAAATCCAATAACACTTTTGTCCGACCCAGGAATTGAACCCAGCACCTCATACTCAACAGTAGCGCTTCCGACCACTAGACGTGGCAGTTTGTAATTTATTTTACCTTAAAGTATTATACCTAAATGTGCCGTGCATCTCATTAGCGGGTAAGCCCTTGAAGCGAGTCTCAAAATTTAAGTACCTGGGCCACTGGGTCACGCCTCGGTGACCCAGTGGACCAGGTACTTAAATTTGACTTGAATGATTTAGACATAGAGAGGGAGCGTAGTGCGCTGTCTGTTCGAAGCAATATGCTGGCCCGCAGGTTTGCACGGTGTACTTGTGAAGTTAAAATGTCGCTTTTTCGAGCCTATTGTCAGATTTTCTACACCTGCAGACTCTGGGTCAAGTATACGCAGAAGGCATACAGCGCTCTGCGTGTACAATATAATAATGCCTTCAGAATGCTTGTGGGGCTGCCGCGGTTTTGTAGCGCTTCGTGTATGTTTACCGATGCGAGGGTAGATGATTTTTACGCCATTTTTCGGAAGCGCTTCGCTTCTCTCAAAGAACATTTTTTAGCTCCCACAGCATGTTGAGGGCATTTAGTGACCGGTGGGACTGCCCGATGCTTGGCCGGTGAGTGAGACTGCACACACAGGTCGGCTCTAAGTAGCTATACGGGCATCTAGTTTTATTATGTTTTTGTTCATTGTTTGTTTATATGTATTAGTAATAATAGTTAAATAAGTATATTTCATGTCACTACTAACTATGGACTTCAAGGTCTGCGAATAAAGAATTATTATTATTATATCACCACAGGTCGACAAAGTGGTACAATTATACGAGACGATGATGACGCGGCACTGCAGCATGATAGTGGGCCCCACAGGCGGCGGCAAGACAGTTATAATACACACGATCGTCAAGGCACAAGGGATAATGGGCCTGCCCACTAAACTGACTGTGCTGAATCCTAAGGTGAGAGATACTATAGTCAGTTCCAAAAGTATCTGATGAAATTGTAAACAAATGTTGGTTAAATTGTTCCTGGTTCTGGTTAAATTCTTACGCAATTATAGTCTAAAGTACATTCATCAGTATTAAGAAGGTTTCAACTTATGTCTCACCACTTTTCCCAACAATTATTATTTGAAAAATCATTATTCACTTGCCATTGAAAAATTGTCGACGAAAATTAAGATTATAAAATTAACCTCAATAAATCGTCAAATAAAAATATTTGACAATTTATTAAGGTTGTTTTAAAAGCCGCGTATCGAAAAGCGTAGTGTGGGACGCACCCCAGCTAGATGGACCGACGACCTTAAAAATGTGGCTGGGACAGACAGGATGCGGAAGGCGGGGTGTTGTGGCGCAGCCTGGGAGAGTCCAATGTCCAGCAGTGGACGGTTATAGGCTGAGTTAATTGATTTAAATTCCAACAATTACTGTTTGAAAAACATTATTCACTTGCAATTGAAAAATTGTCGACGAAAATTAAGATTATAAAATTAACCTCAATAAATCGTCAAATAAAAATATTTGACAATTTATTAAGGTTGTTTTAAAAGCCGCGTATCGGCAAGCGTAGTGTGGGACGCCCCCATATAGATGGACCGACGACCTTAAAAAGGTGGCTGGGGCAGAGTGAATGCGGAAGGCGGAGGACAGGGTGTTGTGGCGCAACCTGGGAAATGCCTATGTCCAGAAGTGGACTGTTATAGGCAGAGTTGATTGATTTAAAAGTCTAATTGCGGGTTTAAGTATACATATAATCATATCAAACAACTCAATTTGTAAGTGGCAACACAAATTGGCATCCACAGGTACGGTTTCTGATCCGTTTGTTTACATTTTCATCCAATACTTTTGGGACAGAAGCTTGTGGCTAAGTAATGACAGCCGCATGGGTCAATCGAACAGGTTAAGCTACGCTTGTCACGATTGGTCCGTGGATGGGTGTCCATCTTTACATAACAAGACCCACGTGCCTCGGATAGCACGCTAAGCCGTTGGTCCCGGCTGTCACTTGTGGATTGTGTTGACAACCAGTCTTACCAAGGAGTATCGTGTTACCTAGTAACTGGGTTGTGGAGGTCAGATAGGCAGTTGCTCCATGTAAAATACTGGTATTCAGCTGCATCCCCTTGGACTTTAAGCCGACCCCAACATAGTTGGGATGTAAATAATGATAAAAGTTTTACAGACCTTGCAACATGCTTCCTGCAAGGTCTAGTTGCGTGTGTAACCAGAATATTTCGTAACTGGGTTGTGGAGGTCAGATAGGCAGTTGCTCCATGTAAAATACTGGTGTTCAGGTGTTTCCGGTTGGACTGGAAGCCGACCCCAACATAGTTGGGATGTAATAATGATAAAAAAAAAATTACAGACCTCGCAACATGCTTCCTGCATGGTCTAGTTGCGTGTGTAGCCAGAATATTTCACAGTCTCCGACCGCAGAACCAATATTTCTTTGCTGTGTTGTTTTATTGTCCATTACTTATGCATCATGTATTGTGTATATATTTTATTGGACATTCTAAATAAGTTTTAGTTTTATTCTGGTAAGTCGGTTAACCAACAAGAAAAACATCTTGAGCTTATGGTCGACAGCAAATTAGTTTTAATAAAGCAGCTGACGTAGCTGAGGCATTCAATGAGTTTTTTGCCAACATACCTATAACTACGACTCGCTCCTTAAATTCGTCCCCGTCTAAAGCTGAAAACCTTTTGCATAGTAGTGTGCCTAAATGTAGTCGCTTATTTAGTTTCGAACATGTAACACCTGGTGATGTTGTTAACGTTTTTAACACACTTAAGTCTAAAAACACTGGTGATTACTGGGGTATCTCCATTAAACTATTAAGCAATATAATAAACATTGTAGCCCCCCTATCTAGCTACTTACTTACTTACGTTACTTTTAATAAATGTGTTGATTTAGGAACTTTTCCTGACCTCATGAAGAGTAGTAAAGTCATACCATTATTTAAATCAGGTAATAAAAAAGACGTTGGCAATTTCAGGCTTATTTCTATTTTACCTGCATTTAGCAAAATATTTGAAAAGTTAATACTCAAGCAGTTGCTAAGACATTTTAATTTAAACAGCCTCCTTCATAATGAACAATATGGCTTTACAAAAGGTCGTTCGACTACAGATGCAGGTGTTGCACTGCTGAAACACGTATTTAACGCATGGGAGAACTCGCAAAATGCTATTGGAGTTTTCTGTGATCTCTCCAAAGCTTTTGATTGCGTGCAACATGGCACGCTCTTGCGTAAACTACATCATTACGGTGTCCAAAATGAAGCTCTTAAAGTAATAAGTTCATATTTACATAATAGGTTGCAATGTGTAGATGTTAATGGTGTGAAATCTTCCGAGCTTCTAGTACAGTTAGGTGTACCACAAGGCTCAATACTGGGTCCATTCTTATTCTTAGTATATATTAATGACTTACCATTCTATTTAAAGGGTATCTGTGACGTTGTACTGTTTGCAGATGATACCTCTCTTATTTTTAAAGTAGAAAGGAACAGACAAGATTTTGACGACGTAAACAGTGCACTCTCAATTGTGACGGATTGGTTTACGACAAATAACTTAGTTCTCAATGCTAAGAAAACAAAATGTATAAAGTTCGCTTTACCAAATGTTAGAAATCTAGGACCCAACATCGTCTTGGATAAAGAGGTTCTTGGAACTGTAGACTCGGCAGTTTTTCTGGGCATAACAGTAGATGCCAAACTTCAGTGGGGCCCTCATATATCAAGCCTAGCGGGAAGGCTCAGTTCGGCCGCTTACGCCGTCAGGAAAGTAAGACAATACACTGACGTTAATACAGCTCGGTTAGTATATTTTAGTTATTTTCATAGCGTTATGTCCTACGGTATTCTGCTGTGGGGCAAAGCCGCTGACATTCAAAATATATTCGTTCTTCAAAAACGAGCTGTTCGAGCAATTTACCAGCTAGGTGCCAGAGTTTCTCTGAGAGATTTTTTTAAAGATATTGGTATTCTCACAGTGGCATCACAATTCATCTTCGCCAACATCTTATATATTAGGCAAAATATACACTTATACATCAAAAACAGTGATATTCACAATATTAACACCAGAAATAAGGACAAATTACGTGCTCCATTTCACCGGCTTCACAAGGTTCATAACTCGTTTGTTGGGCTTGGTATTACTTTTTATAACAAGTTACCCTCTTCTTTGCTAGATTTGCCTTTTAATGCGTTTAAAACTAAAGTAAAATCCAAACTTTGTTCAAGGGCATACTATTCTATCAACGACTATTTAAATTATAAGAATTGTTGGTCGCTGTGATTAACTCAAGACAATGTTTATGTTCTTTCTCCAGAATTAGCCTACCTAGTGACAGGTTATATGAGTTCATATAATTGTTTATTTTATTTGACTGTATAAGTCAATTTATTTTAAATTTTATTTTCGTTTATTATTGACATAATCTTCTCATTACAATGTTTTTGTTGAGTTGTATTGCAATATGTGGTTAGCTAGCGACCTCGATAACTGATTATATTATTCTTACAACCGGCAGCAAGTTCGTCATGCTCCCTTAGTTGTCACTGCTTGTGGTAGCGTCGGGGGTCGGGTTACCTCCTTCCCTCTAATATGGCGAGGGGGGTAATGGCTGATTTTTGCGTTATGCTCGTGAACGGGTGCTGCTTGTGGTGACTGGTCGTCTTGCTGACCATTGTTTTGTTTTGTTATTAGTAATTAATTGTTATTAGTAATTATTAAAGTAAAATAAACTTTGATGGTCCTAGTTCATCATTTGTGACTGTTACAGCTATAGCTATATGTAAGCGGGCACGCCTTTTATGCTTGGAGGCTTTTATTTGGGCATTAAGTTCTGTTTACGTTTTTATCTCTTCTTGAGAATTAATAGTTTTCGGTGTTTTGCTTTTCTTTTTTTTTTGTTGGTATAGTGGTGTGCTAGCTGACATATGGCTAATAATGTAATGTTTTATGTTGCACGTAATGTAAATTGTTTTGCATACTGTTGTATAGAACACATTTTTTCTTCCTCTAACTGAACAGACAGCTGTGCTGCTGGGGAGTTTGTTGACCACTTTTTCTTCCCAGCTAAAGCACTAGGGAGTGGTGAAGGGTGGGCGTTTTGGGGGACTGTCTTATGTAATTTTGACGTTCGAAAAGTGCTGAGTCTCAGCCTAGTTTGAATAAATGACTTTTGATTTTGATTCCTTTGTCCAGAAGATGTTGAGCCAGCAGTAACTTCTGCAGGATGTCCGTATTTGCCGAGGCTATCACCAGGGTGTCCGACTGCATAATCGTTCGGATTACCCAATCTGATCAAACTATGTGACTGCGCCTTTGGAGCGTGCGTTCAAAAAGTTGGCAACATCGCTAATAGCTGTAAAGAATTTCGCTGTTTTATTAATTTGTCAATAAACTCAATAAAATTATAAAATATCGCTCTATGGAGCCTTATACATACATTAATATCGTAACACTGAATCCTTAACGCTCTATCTGCTTCTTTACCGCCTACATAAATAAAAACGAATGATAAAACAAACTAAATAAGTAACAAAAAAAATTGTACTGCAATTTTGTTAGAAGTCAGTTAGACATCGTAAGTACATCGACCGCATTGAAAATATCCAAAAATATTTTGATGGTAACAAAGATATTTAATAAAGCTATTAAATATCAAAAGATTCCATACCATTCAATAGATTATCTCCGACTCTGTAAGAAGTTCCATTTGTTGCTACTTGAAGATAGACGTAAGATTGCTATTTGTTTCTGTTAAAAATATTTAACAATAATATTGACAGTCCCGAGCTATTTCATCAAAATTTTATTTTAATTTGCCAAGTAAATCATTTCGTTTTAATCCGCCCTTACTACACGCACAATATAACATTAATGAATATTAATGTTATATTGTACGTGTAAGCAAACAGGTCAATGAAATATGTAAGCAGCATGACTTGGATCCCTTTACGATCAAAGTCATTTTTTTCAAATAGCCCACATATATTTGTTCGATTATTATCTTTTTAATTTTATTATTATTTTGTTCCCCATAAAATGTAAACCCAATAGTTTTAGACAAATATGTAACCTTTTAACAATACAATGTTTTACTGTTACTGTTATATGCTCACCACATTTCCAGTCAAATTCTACACCCGAAGACTTCTCGACTAATTATTGGCTTTCTGCCGGCTATGGTTTTCTTTTAATTTAGTTTTTAAGCTGTAAGTCATGTTTCTTTAAAAAATAAATAAATAAAATTATGACTATTTTCAGGCTTGCTCGGTAATAGAGCTGTATGGAATACTGGATCCTGTGACCAGAGACTGGACAGATGGCTTGTACTCTAGAATATTCCGGGAAATGAACAGGTATTATACTCCTTGCAATACACGAGCGCCCATGTCACTCTTATAACGTTGTGATATAAGGTATAGACTGTAATGATTGACGCGTTCATGAAATTTAAAAACATTTTTTTTTTATTAATAGATTAATCTACAGGAGTTTTTAAACAGGGATGTTATTGAACTGTAGAAACAGAAAGCTTTGTGGAATCAATTATTTATCAATAATTTTTTTAAAGGTTTAATTGGTCTAGCGATCGCTAGCGTGACTTTGGTGTATAGAGACCGAGGTTCCTATTCAAGGTCGAGCAATACTTATTTAAAAAATAGTAGCCGTCTGATTTATGTATTTAACCGTTTGACCGCCACAGTCTTGTATAGATGGCAGACGGAAATGTGCCCAGCACGCCACGGGCACGTTTTTGATTTTTTGACGTGGCGGTCAATAGGTTAAGCCCGTTACTTAGCAAAAGTCTCGCCTTTGAAATGGGACTAACGAAATATAGTTTTACCCCATCCCATCAGGAAACAGATATGATGTATGAATTCTTTTTGCACCAGGCCATCAGAAAAAGACGAACGTCGCTACTCCCTCTTCGACGGCGACGTGGACGCCCTTTGGATAGAGAACATGAACTCCGTAATGGACGACAACAAGCTGCTGACGCTCGCCAACGGGGAGCGGATCCGCCTGGCGCCGTATTGCGCGCTACTGTTTGAAGTCGGCGACCTGAACTTTGCTTCGCCCGCGACTGTTTCTAGGGCAGGCATGGTGTTCGTCGATCCGAAGAATTTGGGCTACCAGCCTTATTGGGATAAGTTGGTATTTTAATTTAAAAAACTCGGTTATTCAAAATGGACAAACTTAAAATAATTTTCACACCACCTGCTCAATAAAGTCAAATATGTCATGGAAACTTAACCTAAGCAGGTTACCGTTTTCAACTGATAGAAAATTCAGAAGTACTTAGTTCTGAATTTAAATTATTAGACACGATAAATCTAATAATTGATGGACAATGACTATATACCCTCTTGACTGCTCATGCGGGCGACTCAGACTCACGACACTTAAATGAAATTGCACTTCTATTACATGACGATATGAGTGGCCATTTTAGTTTTGACCAGTTATTGGATCTCTGCACACGCTGTTATTTTGATACCTTTTAAAACATTTCTGCATAAATAAAAACAATTAGGTACAACAATAGGGTACTGTCAATGTCTGTACTAATAGCTGTGGTGTTGTGACAACTTCAAAACGAAGTCGATATTGACGATAAAAATTATAGATGTTTCCTACATTTTAGATTTACAATTATTCCGGAACTGAAAGAAAAGTGGATTAATGCATTAATGCGTTCACAGGGAAATTTGGTTTCCAAAAAAATATAGCGTTATTTGTTCAAGGCATTTCACAGCTGATAATTTCTGTACTTTAAACAAACAGTGTCCCCTGAGTTTGTTTTGACATTCCTTATCAGAGTAGTCAGAAGAAATGTCGATTCCAGCTAATGAATTTCATTTATGAGAATTTATTGTTCTTAAAATGTAGAATTAATAGACGTCGATTTTATCGATATCGATATTATTGTTGCAAAACTGACTTGTGCACTATGTTTGGAACATTCGTCCTGACAATGTTGCATCGACCAATCATAACCGCTGTATTTTCCTCGTCCCCCGGCCCGCAGTGGTGAGTCGTGTGCCTTGACAAAATCGGTCTATCAGCTCTGAAGTGGTTTAATTCTCTTTGTTGGACATGGAAATTAGCACTCGTTTGTATTCGGAAATGTGATGATTGCTGAGAGACATTAAGAAAATAAAAGCGCTGTAAGTCATTATAGCACTGGGGTCTAGCCGGTCAAAATCAAAAATATTGTATTGAATTTCATTAAAACCCACGCAACAATGTGATTTGAATTTGGAACCTTGATAAAAATCGGATGATAACTTTTACAAAAATAAAAACTTCACAAAGTTTTGTAGAGTATTCTCCTCGGGGATAAAAGTGTCCTCGTCATGGGCGAGCTTGAATCCCTCGCTGTACTCAGGATTCTAATCTACTATTTTAGTGTAATAACATTTTCGAGTTGGTGATGAATTTCATGTAGGTAACATGCCGGGGGCGTAGCTCAGATGGTAGGTCGCTCGCTTAGCATGCGAGAGGTACCGGGATCGATACCAGGCGCCTCCAGATCTATTTTTAAATAAGTAGAATTTAACTATTTTCACGTTTTCTTTATCCGAAACCATAATGATTGTAAGCCCCGTAGGTACCGCCTATTATGAATACTTTACCAATCTGTTAAATTAGTTTTCTACGAATTTATGAATTAGCGACACGCTATCGTTGCCTTTTCAGCATGTTGCATGTTCATGCCACGTATTGCTAAGAGTTGGTCTCTTGGCAATACTTGGCATGAGAACATGCAACACTCCGTCTCATTCCAAAATAATGTTTTTCTTTAAACATGTTTTAAGTCATCGAGACAGTTTTTGTGATGCGAACATTATTTCAAATACAAGTTCTTAATGCAAAAACTGACCTTATGTACAGTACGATTCACGAAAGATGACCACAAATGGCGGCCGTCTGCGCACGTACACTCATGAAGAAAAGACTTAAGACAAAATAATATTTTAATGTTAGTTAAGTAATTTGTGTAATGTTGTAAATGCTGGTTATGCAAATAAATCAAGCGTAAGTAATTTAAAATGAAATAAACTAAAAATATTATAAATATGTAAAACACACATGTATTTAGTCGCTATCGCTATTCTCAAGTTCCATGATTCCCTCTATCATGGAACTTGAGGGAATCGTGGAACTTGAGGAACTGTGGCCGGGTTCCATATTAAAGTCTTCCACTTCATCTTCCGATGATTCAGGAAAATCCACATCTGTCGAATCTTCGCTCTCGTCAGATTCTCCCACACGTATAATTAATTCCTCCGTAAGGACATCCACGATGTGGTCACTTTTTATATAGCTTTCTTCTATAAATTTTACTTTGTCACATAGTTTATTCCATTCCTCTGGTCCCAGATTCACTTTTTCTTTAATTAAATCTATAACGCAGCCAATATTCAACTTTACGTTTTTGCTATTCACGTAACCCTTTATAGAGGCCCAAGCCATTTCTATCGGATTTAAATCCGGATGGTACGGTGGGAGACGGAGAACATCGTGACCATTTTCCATCAAAATTTTGTCTACCGAGTATTTCTTTAAATGAGATTTGTTATTTTTTATTATGTCGTACAATTGAGGTTTCAACATATTGGAATCAAAGCTGATTCCATTTTTGGTAAGCCACGCTTGCATGTCGGATTTTCGGGAGTTAGATGTAGGAGCCATATCATATTCTTTATTGTGGTATGGGGCGTAGTCTACCACAACAACGGAGTTCGGTGGGAGATTGGGTACCAATTGAGTTCGAATCCATTTCTGGTAATTTTCAAAATTCATGTCGTCATGATAATCTCCTGATTTTGTGCCCGACTTGAAAGTTAATAATGCATTGGGCACAAATCCAGCCTCTGACCGATTACGACATGAACGATTGGACATGAACCGATTATGAACGATTACGACACGTTGGCGTTTTGAGATAGGCTTTTTCAGACCTGCTGTAGAACCGTCAGCCTAGGCCATGGGTTTTGCATGTGTAGCATGGACGTACGATTCATCAGTATAAATTATTGGTCTATTTTGTCTTCGATATTCTTGGAGTTTTTTTAGGTAATTGATTCGTAACAACCGAATAGCTGATGTTTCTATTAAAATATTTCGGTTATTTTCTGTTTTTTTCCACTTAAATCCAATTATTTTTAATAATCGACCCAAACTTGTTTTGCATCCTTTAAAGTTAATATCTTGACTTAATTTTGCTCGTAACTTCGCTAAAGTTGGCAATTATTTTTCAGTTAAATGAAAGTTATGGATACGTCTCTTAATTACCCCTTTGTCAAAGTCGTCAACTTCGGAGGCAGGGTTACGGCGCGGTCTCTTTTTACCAGGAGTTCTAAAAACCACTAAGAACGGCGAAGATTTTTTCTTTTATAATTCTTTGTACTGTCGATACAGACGTCTTTGTTGCCGCGGCCGTTTTTTTGTAAGCTTCGGGTATTTTAAAATCTTGTGAAAAATATTGAAACACGTTGTACACCAAACTTCTCGACTGTCTATTCAAAGCATTGCCTTTTCCTCGCGGCATTGTGATGCCTTAAAATAGCAAATAAGTTCAACACAATAACAAATCTCAACAAAAAACTTAACAAACAACGAAACTTAACAAATAAAAAACAATTTAAAACAAAGAAACACTGCTTTTCGACTGTACTCGAGAGCAGTGTGAGCGCGTCAACGCCGCGATAGACGAATAGCGACTGAGCGGCCTATCACGAGACGCGCGCGCACCAATGGCGTCGCTCCGGTCTTGACGCATTCCGCCCGCGCCTCACCTCGCACCTCCAAAGGGACCTAAAATATGCCTTCTGCGCCGTGGTCATCTTTCGTGAATCTTACTGTACTCAATTATGCAAGGTGATAATTTTGACTTTAACATAAACGAAATAACGTTCTAAATACAAACGAACCGTGCTGGGCCCATAACCTAAAATGAAACAACGCGTGCAATGACAAAAGAAGGACTGAATATATTCAAATATAGAAATAAGAAAGTCACAGTGTAGTACACTTTCCTACCACTAGATGGCGACACATATAAATATTTTGATAAAACCCAACATAAATGCAACACAACACAACTCGATGGTCTTGAACTAAAGTTAGAACACGTTTTGTAATGTTGTGTCTTGTGTAACTTTTAGTCTGTGCTGAATGAGTATATTTTCTTTATTTTTCTTTCCTTCTGTCCTCTAATGAGACGGGTACTGTTTAACTTTTCCCCTTGCTCCATACAGATGGGTACTTGGCCGCAACAACGAGCTGGAACGTGAGCAACTGATCGGTTTGTTCGACCACTACGTGACGGGCGCCATCAACTACATCGTGTTCGGCATGTTCGGGCTGCAGCAGCAGACGCCGCTCAAGACTATCGTGCCGCAGACGCCGCTTAACTTGGTCAGTATACAAAATGCATCATCACCATTGCCATCACCTTTATCCCAATTTATTTGGGGTCGGCGCAACATGTATTTCCTCCACACTTCTCTATTAGTTGTCATCTCGGTAGTCACCCCCTTTCTAGCCATATCATCTTTCACACAGTTTATCTATCGTTTCTTTGGTCGGCTTCAACTCTTATAGCCATCCACAGTCTGTAGTCAGTATACGTTAACAAAAGAAACAAGAAGAGTTGTTTCTAAAGAGCAAGGGTTATTCTTTAGGTGCATCCACACCGAAGTTACCGAAGGTACCGAAGTTTTTGTAGAGTAACATTTAGCAAAATGATAACATAGAGTAACTTTCTTATCACTTTTGCGGCTTTTGCTATAACTTTTTGTTATCTGTTGATGCCCTTGCAAATGTTGCAAGGGCATCAACTGTTTGCATGTTTGCTTTTCGTAGAACGTTCGAGTTCGATCCCTCGATGTTGTAGCCTCTCATAAATCAGAAATGTGTAGATAATTGTTCATTCCCATCACAGCTAAGTGGTCAAATTCAAAGTACTTTATTTGCCAAAATTTAAATCAAAAGTCATTTATTCAAACTAGGCTGAGATTCAGCACTTTTCGAACGTCAAAATTACATAAGACAGTCCCACAAAACGCCCACCCTTCACCACTTTCTAGTGCTTCAGCTGAGAAGAAGAAGTGGCTCAAAAAACTCCCCAGCAGTACAGTTGTCTGCTCAGTTAGAAAAAAAAATATTAGCCATATGTCAGCTAGCACCCCACTATACCCACAAAAAAAAAAAGAAAGAAGAATCACGGTACTTTTACAGGATATTCATTCATACAATTAAAAATAGATCTAATGTTTTACCAATTGATTAGTAGTATAAGAATATTAGTTATAAGATTTCAAATAATTGGTTCAATAAGGATAAAATTATATTGTTATGGTGACGATATAGCGGAGCGGATAGGATGTGCTAGAGAGATGCGCTTTGAACGTATTTAAAAACTTAGCTGTAACGTCTCCTGGGAAAGGATTAACCTTTTCCGAAGTTATCGTTAGCATCCGAACGTTGGGTTCCGGGCCACCGCCTTCCGGCAAATCCAGCCATCATCGAGCTCCGTACCGGGCATATATTTGACCCGAGTGGCCACATCCGGGCTGGCTACGGGGCTGCCGCCGACTGTCACCTTCTCTGGCGTCTGCAGCATGGCATACCCTCTGCGGTCATCTTCACACCAAGCCTCAGCTTGGAAAGAGCTGTGCTACTCCCAAGGGTGTTTAAGGAATTGTGTGACTATGACCCCACCTACCTCCTTACTTTCTTTTATAAAAATATATTTTTTATGTTGACACTTTACGTGGTATTATTTATCTCCACCACGTAGTCATTTTCCATCACATTGACCTTGAAAAGGGTTCACAATTTCCACTAGAACTAAGAGCCAAGCAATATGAAAATCAAACGAACCTGTGGTCTGATATCATACACATCCATCACCACACAGCACAATGGAAAGGCAGTCTACAAGATCCTGCCCATCCTACTCTGTGAACCGATACTTAAACTTAACTGATTTATACATTACCAGGTAGTGCAGCTGTGCTACATGATCAGCGGCTTGCTCCCGAATAGGGAAGATGCCAACGAAGAGGTAAATGCGTCGGTCGTCGAATGCGTGTTCATGGTGGTAAGTATAGACTATAATCAATACGCGTTTTATGACACTTTGTCATTATCATCTATATATATACAGGGTGACATTGAAAACATGCGACAAATCGAAATGGGAGATTGTACTCATCATTATGAACAACTTTTACTAAGGGACCAAAGCTACAATCCCAAAAAAAAAAAACTGCTGTCCCCTACATTTATGTTCGCAATACCTCATCAAAATGTAGGAAAAGCAGATTTTTTTTTTTGGGATTACAGCTTTGGTCCCTTAGTAAAAGTTGTTAATAATGATGTATACAATGTCCCATTTCAGTTTGTCGCAAGTTTTCAATTTCAACCTGTATATAACAGAATTGACGTTTGATAGTCTTACAAAAACTCGAGAACGGCTAAACCGATTTGCCTAATTTTGGTTTTGAATTGTTGTAGAAGTCCAAGGAAGGTTTAAAAGGTGAGAAAATATAAAGAAATTGCGATGAAAGTAGTAACTATGAACCTATCAAAAATATTAGGATTGCATGAATTCACGTTAGTATTTCAATCATTACCCACGATAGGATTTGGATGAAATAGGGTAGGTACGTATGGTAGGGTAGGTAGGTAGGGTAGATAGGTATGGTAGGTAGATAGGTAGCATAAGTACATAGGTAGGGTAGGTAGGGCAGGAAGGGTAGGATAGATGTTTAGTGCTACCCGTGCGAAGCCGGGCCGGTTGTAAGTGCAATCCTATCGTCATACTATGTAGCCCATAAGTTAATTATAGTGAATTTCACCTAATAAAATGAACGCGATCAGCACATATAGCTCTTGAACTCTTCGGTTTAGATGTGCTAAACTCGTTCACTTTGATTGGTGAAATTGGCCCTTCGTCCGTAAGTAATGCGCGTCAGAGATGTCTGTGCGTTATTTTATTAGTGAGCCGAGCAAGATAAAACTAATTCTTATTTGTTTAATAAAATTAACACATGTTTTATCTCTTATCAGATAATTTTGAACAAATGTTTTATTGCTTAAGATTTTCAAGGTAGCGGCATAGCAATGTCACGCACCTACCTACTCACAATGGCAATGTGTTATTGTTAATAAAAATAACATTTACTTTCATTTCTGAGTTGGTGACGCATTTCGATCAAAGAACGTATGGGGGGCGTAGCTCAGATGGTAGAGCGCTCGCTTAGCATGCGAGAGGTACCGGGATCGATACCCGGCGCCTCCAAATTATATTTATATTTTACAAGTTAACGAGTAATAGTCGACCAACTTAAATTTGCAGTTGTAGAATGACCGTGACGATGGGAGAACATCTTTTTCAACTACAATTTAAGTTTCTTTTTGGGATAAGTTCATCCCAACATTCCCAACTACGGAACCCTTCATTGTGCGTGGTCCGACACGCACTTGGCCGGTTTTTTATTCACGAGGGTTTTTATATTTCAGAATTCGATAAAAATTTCATTGTTATTATTTCCGAAGCTATTTTGACCGGTATTGTATTAATCCTTGTCTTATTAAATATGTTATTTAAATTAGGCATTTCATTTACATTAAAATATGCCTGGACATAATATCATTTAAATAAATACTTAAACTACTTGTCCGTGTGGTGCCGGACATAAAGAATAGTCCCATCCCATTTCTTCCCGTGGGTGTCGTAAAAGACGACTAAGGGACTTACTAGAGAATGGGCAGCAGCGTTCTCTATGCATATTGACACCATACTGCGATCGCCAACCCGCCTGCCAAGCGTGGCGATTATGGCAACCCCCCCCCCCCCCCCTTATTGGGGAGGCCAATGTCCAGCAGTGGACGTCTTTCGGCTGAAATGATGATGATGATGATGAAATACTTAAAAAGATATCACAGATTCAAAATTACGCACAACAAAATAACTATGGATGACGGTGGGGTGGGAGTCAATTACCACTAAAGGACTGAACGGATTTAGGTAAAATTTGCCACAGATAATTAATAACATGGATTAACACGGAGGATAAATTAGTCCCGGTAGTACATTTCCGTTGGATAATTTCCGACCCCACGCGGGCGAAGCCGCGGACAGAAGCTAGTTAGTAATAAAATAATTTCGTTTTGAAAGGCGACTAACAAAAGGTAGGCAAGGCAGATGTGAGTGGAAACGCCGGGAGGGGACGCCCCAGGAAGACATAATTATAATGATCTCATTGGTGATGTTCTTCAAAAAGGTCAGGTGCGTAGTACTCGCAACCGGTTTGCGTGTATGACCAGATGTATGAACGTAAACGAAGCAAAAGGAGTATGTAAGGAGCGTAGCAGGTGGCGTTCTATAGTTTCTGCCTGCCCTCATGGGAAGAAGGCGTGAGTTTATAGTATAATTTCGTTTAAATTCGTAAGTTCGTAACACTTTGCCCGACCTGGGAATCGCACCCAGGAAGGACCATGGTCAGCAGTGCTGCTTCCGACCACGAAAAAACGAGGCACTAAAAGAGAAACTGATGTGATAAATGCATCTGCTGTTAAATTATACAGGCATAATAATACCAGCCTGTTTTTATTCCACTGCAGGGCAAAGGCCCCTTCTCAAATAGAGAAGGCACGAGCATTGATCTCCACGCTTGCTCAAGACGTTTGGCGATTTCAGACTTATATCTTCTAATATATAAAAACCTCGTGCCACGGTGTTTTTGGTCGCACCCCAAAACGGCTCGACCGATTTTTATGTTTTTTTTTTGTGTATATGTATTAGGTAGGTATGAGAATAGGTCGTAAAGTAAATTTCATGCCGATGTTCCCACGGGATCGAGACTTACGCGGGTGAAACCGCGGGGCGCAGCTATTTATCTATAAGTTCCATTGTCCTTATGATGTTTACACATGCATACTTTGCTATAATTACAAGTTTAGTAATTAATAATTGGTTTATTTCAGTCGATGTATAACAGCCTCGGAGCCGCCATTATTGACGATGGCCGCTTGGACTTCGACGTGTACGTCAAGAAAGCTTGCCCGATGATGCTCGTCGAAGATACGCTGGAGAAGAAAGCCACTACAAGTAACTAAACGATTATTATGTATTGTTAATTTAATGTTAATATTAAAAAAAATATATTTAATACTAACGTGAAAAAATAAAACAATCTACTTACTGAAGTGAAGGCATCTAAAACACAAAACGCACACACGTGGCTGTTATTCGAGTACACATTATGATCCTAAAATTACATAAATACAAATTTTACGTTCTTCGGCTCGGAAGGCCAAAGCAAAATGAGGCCAAAATATTAATCCAGACAAAAAAAATAGCTAACTTTGGCTGGTACAATCTTCTATTTAAATAAAAATGTATTGCTGTTCGTTGGTAAGCGCATCACTTGAGAATGATTTAGCAATTTATTTTTTTTAATGTTCGTAATAGTCCAAATTTTTTTCTTTCCATGTTTGACAGAAAAAAAAATCGGGAAAACCTAAATGCCCTTTTTCCTATAGGATTTTAGTATGAATTATTGTTCGGACAGGGCTACGTCTCTCCGGGTCGACGGCGCGTTGTATTCCATGCGCGCGCCTCAAAGAGATGTCGTCAGCACAAATGTAGGGGTCCACTAGGGCCGATGCCTGCCGGGGTCGCGGAAAGGTACTAAAGGGTCACCGAGGCCCCTGGCAACACAGGCAACGGAAGGAATACGGGTGGGTTTAACGGAACCCTTAAAGGATCACTCATGTGTCTGTCTGTCTGTCCGTCTGTCACAGCTGATTAGTTCCGAATCTACCGACCGAGTTGAAATTTGGCACACGTGTGAATTCCTGTGACCCAAATACGTAAAAAATACATTTTGAATATGAGGGTCACTTTTCAGGGGCACATTAGAAAATAAAAATTAAAAGTTTTGCAAATTGTACCGTTTGACACGAATGTACAGAAGAATAAATTGGCAAATTCTCTTTTATTTAAAACTAGCTGACCCGACAGAGACGTAGCCCATTTTTTTTTTCTTTTTGGGTGGTAAATCATCAAATAACTTCTCCCGCTCTGGGCGGAGCGGGAGGGTGTGTCAGACTCTTACTGACTAAAACCCACCCGTGTTCCTTCAGTTTCCAGGGGCCTCGGTATCCCTTTCGGACTTTCCCACGACCCCGGCAGGCATCGGCCCTAGTGGACCCCTACACTTGTGCTGACATCTCTTTGAGGCGCGTGTGGAACACAACGCGCCATCGACCCGGGCCTGGTCCTTATCGGATGGCGAGTTTCCCATTGCTAACCGTCCGCCAGCCCGCGCCTACGGTGGCCTGAAATCCGCCCGGGATTCCCGACGCCCAGGGCGTCTCCTGCGGCGGCTAGGGGCGAGAGGGCGCGAAACCTTTTACCTTGAGTTCCAATCCAAAATATCTGTATTAAATATCAACGTACGTTACGTACTTAATTAATAACAAGAACGTCTTAATTGAATGCAGAACTTGGTTGTTTTTTATTTTCGATTACTCAACTCAATTTTGAGTAAATAGATAATTACTTCATATTTTGCAATAAACTACAAGCGTTCTGTCATCGCGCTTCTCTTTATTTTCTATGCAGTCTGACAGTGACCGCGGTTTAGCTGTAGTCAGATAGACGGGCCTCACGGGCCATATAATTCAGACTTGCGAGATAGTGCTATCCGCTCTGTATAGCTCCATCTTTCTCTTACACTGGAACAATCAAGGTTCTAAAACGTCATAATACAGCCTCTGTATCTGCTAACACAAAGAGAAACTACATAAATCTGCGTTTCCGGTTTAGTTAGCAAACATGTACCTAAACGAATGTGTCTTTTTGAAGAAAAAACACATTAAAATCACATAAAGATCAATTTTTGCTACAATTTCAATTTTTTTTTTTTACTTTTTAATAGTAAGTACCCTAGTCATTCTGAAATAAACCAAATTAACACAAGTATACCTACAGTTGAAATTCGTTTTAGTGGAAATAACACAACAAGATTTAAATAGAATTTAAGTAATTAAACCCTCCTCAAACCCACAGAACACTTCCCAATGGGTTTCCCATCGCTTTACGACTACTGCCTGGAACTGACTACCAGGACCTGGGAAGCTTGGGAGTGGCTGGTGCCAGAGTATGTTCACGACCGTGAGATGAAGTTCCCTTCTATCCTGGTGCCCACTGTGGACACGCTGAGACTTACCTGGCTCATCAAGATTATGGAGAGTGTGAGTATTATCCTAATAGGATACGGCTTCGCCCGTGTGGATGTCGGAAAATATCCCACGGCAATCTACTACCGGGATTAAAAGTACCCTATGTGTTAATCCACGTAAACAATGTATTAATTCCGTTATACATTGTTTTTATATAACTGTTGGTTTACAGGACATCATCAACAATCATCATCATATTTCAGACAATTTACACAAAACCTTAATTAATTAATTAATTAGGTATACACCTAAACCTTCCTCATGAATCACTCCGTCCATTGGTGAAAACAGTATGAAAATCCCTTTTTTTTCTTTTTTTTTATGTATGGCATCTCGTAGTTGACCTTGAGAGGTCGTGACTACTTAACCGGACTTTCATGTGGCTACCTTAAGCGAACTCAAAGCCTCCAGCCAGGGGCGGTGAAAATCCCTTCGGTAGTTTTTGAGTTTATCGCATTCAGACAGACAGACAGACGCGGCGGGGGGACTTTGTTTTATAATTTGTAGTGATTCGACATTGGTGGAAATAAAATATAAGTTTTAGGTAGAGAGCAGGCACTTCCCACAATAAACAAATTTACAGTAATGAAAATACTGCGAAACAAGACCAAGACCTTACTATTATATTTATGTATTACTTCTAATTAGAGATGCTGCGAATACTCGCTATTATTCGGTATTCGGGAATACCCGACAATATTTTGTTATTCTTCGAATACTGAGTAATAGTGTCTATTATTCGGCATTTGGCGAATAGTTGTCTAAATAAAAATAACTTTTAATTAACAGAAAAACTATAGACTTAAAAATAATTAAACTTTTATTAATCTTTAAAAACAATACACACTTAGTATTATTATCATAATTATAAAAAGTTTGCCAAAAAGTCATTTTGAAGTTAATCAGTTAGACTTTTTAATTAATAATTTAATGTTTAAAGTGTAAAAGGGGCTGATTGTGATTGTAATATTATTATTTGAGAATAAATAAACTATTTTTTATGTTCCCTTTTTTAAGTCGAGTAATAATGGCGAGTATTTGACTATTCGCCATATGGAATGGCGATTAATCGGTATTCGACTATTCGCTATAGCAACTATTCGTTCAACTCTAGGTACTATTTATTTGCTGTTGGTACTCTTATTAGGTACTTTAAATAAATAATAAAGTCACAAAATAGATAAATACAGGCTTTTTATGTACTTACAACGATCAAAAACAGGCGTATCCACACAGATGCGTAGGTACGTACGGCGATCTCATAGAAATGCCAGTCGCGGGTGCACTTGCACTCGTTGTACGTGAACGCGTGTCTATGAGTGCGCGCGTTTTAGACCTTTACAAGGAGGCGAACTTCTACATCCATCTCTTTTGTAATGGAGTAGTCAAAAAACCCACAAAATCAAAAAAATCAAAATATTTTTATTTCACATAAACCTACATGGGCACTTATGAAACGTCAGAAGCTAGGTGCACGGTTCCAATTGGTCGTTTCCTATGGAGAAGAGCCGGCAAGAAACCCCACGGTTACTCTTTTAAAAATAATTGGCTTTTACAATGTTTTCAAATTACACAAATTAGGTATGGGAGAACAGTGTAGGCCTGTCGAGAAGTACTTAACAAAAAAAGAGAAAAGGAAACGGTCTAAAGAAAAAAAGATCTAGTCTATTAAGCCTACAACGTTCTCACATTCACAACGTACACAAGAATCCATGTAAAATAATATTAATAATATTAAGTCTGAAATATAAATTGTAGGTATATAATGAGCAAAAAATGAGCAAGTGGTAATGAACCGGCCATAATAGCCGTAGAACCGGTGAACGTTGGCTGATGAGGCGTCTATCTTGTTTTCTTGAGTGGAGGCTGGATCGTAAGGTCTATGTCGTTTTTAATTACTATCTAAATTGTCAACAGGTAGAACGGCCCGTGCTGCTGGTCGGTGAAACGGGGACATCAAAAACTGCTATAATCACTAACTATCTTCGAGGATTACCGGGAGAAAGATATGTAAGTACACGCTAATTAGATTATGACTTGTAAGAAACTCTTTCCAATAAATCGCTCCCCCCTACGAATAATATGGTAATCGATAAATCTAAATTTTACAGGAAAAATAAAAAACTGTTTTATGCGTATATTTCAGCTCGGGTAGATCGTAAGATAGACATTTATACGTAAAAACAAAGCTATTTTTTACAATATATTTTATATTATGATTTTTTTTATAATAGTTTGACAAAATTAAGTTATTGACAAAAATAATGTTACTGAAATTTAAGGGCAAAAATATAGTATGCAACGCATCATCACCATATTATTCGCGTGTAAACACAACGATATCGTAGTCAATCTTAATGCGTTATAGTATTATTCGTTGAAATACGGTGTCAAAAATTATTCGGGTGAAATTCAAGCGATTGTATATAATATTCAAAAATATTAACTATAAGATACAGTGAACGACGTTACGATTTTGCATAAATAACTAACACGTTTTGTAAAAAGACATTACCAAATCCTGGAAATAAAAATAAGACATGCATATAATTGTTTTATAGTTTACGTGGAAAAAGATATGCATTTCCTACGCGAATATAATGGTAATCGTCGCTTACTGAAAAAGTTAATGATTGCATAATCTGTAATAACTTGTTATGGTATTATTCGAGCAAAAAAGATCTTTAGATTTTATGGGAATAATCTTGTTGAGTTCATTACGATACCATTGAATTTATTGTACTTTTATTAAATATACATAGAAAAAATACAAAAAAAATCACAAGATGGTAATTAATGCTCTAAACACCGAATATGCAATAAAACGAAAAGTGTCGTAGTACCACATTACCTTATTATTTGGTGGGGGGAGCGAAATGTAGATCTTGACTATAACGTAAACATAGATAATAAATAACATTAACTTCACGTAAGTCTGGAAATAAGGAAATGCTACAGATTCAGTGCATCTTTTTCTTTGTATTTCATTAAGAAGAGGACAGAAGATAAATTTTAGTTTAGTCCTGACAAATTAATCAATGCAAAAGATGCACTGAACTTAAATTTTGTTTAGTTTGTGAACAAGGGAATCGGCACCACTGCCTACCATCCTTATTCCCAGATTTTATGTCACAACGCTTAAGTCTCTCAAGTACCATAGCAGAGACTGCATAAATCCAGACTTCGGCTTCTATACAGAATTTCCTAATAACTCTGCCTGACGCGGTAATCAAACCAAGACCTCAGCAGTCGTATTTGCTACCACTAAGCCTACCAGAATGTAGATAATCATCGGCTATTTCAACTTTAATCTCGCCAACGTCCATACTACGTTGAATACACCGGTTCTCGTCCGATCACCGAAGTTAAGCAACATCGGGCGCGGTCAGTATTTGGATGGGTGACCGCCTGGGAACACCGCGTGACGTTGGCTTTTTGTTTTTTTTTATGTAAACTACTTTTAAAATACAGAAAAATTGTTTAATTACAATAATTACCAAATAAAGAAATAAACAAAAACAGCTTATTTTCAGCCATTTTACTTGTAAATAAACCCGTACAGACATAATTTTATTTCGCCAAGTGAATGAATTACGATAGTAACGCTTAGTATTCACGCAGTCGAAAGAAAACTAATCAAGTATGTATGTTGCGTGAGAACTGCAAAATTACAAGGTCACCTTTTGATAAGTCCCGGTAAATTGATCTGGCAGATGTTTTCTTACAATTATGTTTCACTTTTTAGGGCTCCGTAATCAACAACCCTTATAGTTTCGCCATCTCCGTCTATCTGTCTGTCTGTGCGCGGCTAAGCTCAGAAACTCTTAGTACTAGAAAGCTGTAAGAATTTGGCATATACCTATGCATATTAATCACGCCGACAAAGTGGTAAATAAAATATTATAACATTTTTTTTTGGGTATACAACGTTAAGTTTGTTCTTGGGATAAATTCATCCGAACTACGGAACCCCTTATTGTGCGTGGTCCGACACGCACTTGGCCGGGTTTTTTTTTCTGGACACTGTGAAATGACTTGATAAAATGGCCAAAACCAAATGGTGCTTTTAAATAACAAAAAAAAAGTCTCTTATTTATTTGTTCACTTGTTAATAATATTACGCAAGCTAACTCAGCTATTTGTAGCCGTTCTACTTTCATGGAAGTAATAGATTACGAAATGAAACTGGTCCTATAATAAGAACGTCAATTTCGCTCGCGATTGTGAACGACTATTTGGACTTAATTCACAACGGGGGCGTAGCTCAGATGGTAGAGCGCTCGCTTAGCATGCGAGAGGTACCGGGATCGATACCCGGCGCCTCCAAATTTCTCTTTTTGTGTTTTTATAGAATTAAATACTTCACGCTTTCTTAAGAATTTCGAATAAGCAGTATTGATAGAGTAGTATGGATGCAAGTTTAGTTCAACATGAAACTTTTAAATTAATATAAAATCACGCCTGTAAGGTGTTGAGCGGTGCGCGTGGTCTCGTGTGCATGTCTCGTTTGGTCCGGCCTTCCTGACGGTCATGGAAGTTTGGCAATAACTCTTTCTGCACATGTGGCTTCCCTGGTACCTCACAAACGGCATAACTATGTAAATGTCTATTAACTGCTCTCGAATTACGATGTTTATTTTCTTGTCTTTTTTATACATACTTCCTTGACATAATATTTTCATTATTTGACATTATACCTACTATAATACCTACAATTTTGATATCAAACTTTATTAGTGGCTTTTGTGGACAGGCTACTAATTAAGACGTGTTCCAGTAGTAATGGTAAATATGTCATAGGTTTTTATTAATATTTTACATAGATTCTTTTATATTTTGTGAACCGTGGAGTTTCTTGCCGGCTCTTCACCATAGGAAACGACCAATTGGAACCGTGCTCCTAGCTTCTGACGTTTCATAAGTGCCCATATAGGTATAAGTGAAATAAAATATTTTGATTTAATCCCCGAAGGATTAGGCAGAAATAGGTACACCTAAACTACACCCACATTTTGCCAGTTTATGTTAATACTTAAACTGGCAAAAGTAATTATAATACCAATTCATCATTTAATAATTATGAATTGGTATTATAATTACTTTTCCATCATATAGTTACTTTTATTCTTTCTTTGGTATTGTTCGTCGTAAGGCCAATCAAATCTGTGTGGTTTTCAGACACTGATCTAACTGATCGAACGTAGTTCTCACATGATCTCACCCAAGATTATGTCTATACTTTAACTGTACTGAGTTGTTTTGCCATTTCTTGTCAGGGGTAGTTAGATAGGAAATGTCGACTCCAATCAATCAATCTGGCTAGCCTTTTCCCAACTGTTGGGGTCGGCTTCCCGTCTAACCAGATGCAATTGAATACCATTATTTTTCATAGAGCGACTGCCTATCTGACCTCCACAACCCAGTAACTGGGTAATACGATACCCCTTGGTAAGACTGGTTGTCAGACTTTCGGGCTTTTGACGACCTTAGGGGTCGGCTGTCAAAGATCTACGAATGACAGCCGGGACCAATCGCTTAACGTGCTTTTCGAGGCACAGAGGAGTCTCGTTATGTAAAGATGGTCACCTATCCACGAACCAACCCCGGCAAGCGTAGCTTAACCTGATCGACGCGTGCGGCTGTTATTACTTAGCCACGAGCTCCTCAGGAAATGTCGACTCCATCTAGCTTATTTTTTTTTTTTTTTTAAATGACGTGTAGGTAAAAGTGATTCCGTTATCCTATTTCCAAAATAAACAATTTCATTTCATCATAAATATTAATAAACCCTTTCTACCATTCACAGATAATCCAACAAATGAATTTCTCGTCGCGAACATCATCAATGGACGTCCAACGCAATCTGGAATCTGTTGTGGAAAAGAGAACCAAGGATACTTTTGGTCCACCGGTCGGCAAGAAGATGTTGGTGTTCATCGATGATATGAACATGCCTATTGTAAGTATCTGTGCTATTGGTTAAATCATATGCGTACAGACTTTTAGAAAAAGTTCGGTTTTATATCAATCAATCAAATCAATGACCAGTGGTAGCTCAGTGGTAACGGCTGCGACTTACGAGTTGTAGGTCGTAGGTTCAAACCCAGACAGGCGCTTTACTTTGTGTAAATTATTTCATCACCACTGCTGTCAAAACGGTGAAGGAAAACATCGTGAGGGAACCGGCATGTCCTAGAACCAAAAATTCGAAGACATATGACATCTACCAACCCGCACTGGGTCCGCGTGGTAGATTACAGACCTCTCCCTCTCGAAGAGAGGAGGCCTGTGTCCCAGCAGTGTAGGCTGATTATGTTATCAAATCAATCAAAAGCCATGTATTCAAACAGGCTGAAAATCAGCACTTTTTGAACGTCAAAATTACATAAGACAGTCCCGCAAAAAGCACGCCCTTCACCACTTCCTATTGATTTAGCTGGGAAGAAGTGGCGCAAAAAAAACTGCAGCAGCAAGGCTGTTTGTTAAGTTAGAAGAACTTGATTTTATACAATAGTATGGAAAGTAATTAACATTACGAAGCACAAAACATTAAATAAAATAATTTGCCAAAAATGTCAGCTTATACAGCCAGCGTTAAAAATATCGGGACGAACCGACTGTTGAAAATGAAAATGATCTCTACAATGAAGAAAATTAAATAACTTAACTTATTATCTCGATTTGATAAAATTCTTGTCAGAATGACAGTTGTCCTGTACTTTCTTCATTTTGAAACAGTTCTTGTGTCATATGTGAGTTAATATTTAATTTTCATAGTTGTTTAGATCATTTTGAACAGTCTATTCGTCCCGATATTATTGAAGCTCAGGCAGCTACACGCCAACAAACAGTGAAAACAGACTATACTCAAGCAGAATAAAAAAAATTAGACGTAAACAACTTAATAAATGCCTCCAGGCATAAAGGCGTGCCTTTAGATTGTTGTCCCCGTCACGTATACCTGTGTGACAGTTTCTTTCTCATTTCTTGTGTTGTTTCTATACGCCCGTGCTTTGGGAGTCTGTGGGGATAAGACACATTCGGCCCACCAGGGGGCAAGAATGTTTGCTCGTGGGCATCGAGATTGTCTAAAAAGGTGCGCCGAATTAAAGTTTAAGTATCGCCTTGAAAAAAAAACTACTTATAATTATTTTTGAAAAAAAAAACAGAACTCACGTAGGTACCTACTATTCTTAGCATGTGTGTGTTTAAATGACGTTATGAAAATTCTCAAAAAGATATCTATTTGGAGGCGCCGGGTATCGATTCCGGTACCTCTCGCATGCTAAGCGAGCGCTCTACCATCTGAGCTACGCCCCCGATATTTTCCGCCACTATAAAAAGCTACATGTGTTGTGCGGTTGTTAAGTTCCACTCACTCAATGACGAAATGAGCTTTTCAATGCGTTTCGAAAGAACTGGGTAGTTAATACCTACATGCATACGCCGCCGAAGCTTAGCGGTATCCATTCGATCCCAGAAAATACTGTGAAAATAATGAAGGAAGATTTTATGTAAATAAAATGGGGTTGTCCCAAGTAAACAATATTTATTAATTTATTTTAGATCAACATCGTCATCAACATTACTATTATTATATTATATACTTTCAATTATATCATATACTTTCAACTATTTTCACTCTGCATCGAACATTGATCCATAAATTCATACAAATAAGGACTACAATCGCGTATGTAAAAAAAGATACTACCAATTTCTAGCCTTGCTTAAATAAAAATTCCTCCATTGAACATTGATCCAATAAATTCAACACGATAGCCCTGAAAGTTTTGAGGGAAGGGCAAATTTCGCGCCCTCTCGCCCCTAGCCGCCGCAGGAGACGCCCTGGGCGTCGGGAATCCTGGGCGGATTTCCAGCCACCGTAGGCGCGGGCTTGCGGACGGTGAGCAATGGGTAGCTCACCGTCCGGTAAGGACCAGGACCGGGTCGATGCGTTGTATTCCACGCGCGCCTCAAAGAGATGTCGTCAGCACAAATGTAGGGGTCCACTAGGCCGATGCCGGGGTCGCGGGAAGGTACTAAAGGGTCACCGAGGCCCCTGGCAACACAGGCAACGGAAGGAATACGGGTGGGTTTTAGTCAGTAAGAGTCTGACGCACCCTCCCGCTCCGCCCAGAGCGGGAGAAGTTATTTGATGATTTCCCATCCAAAAAAACAAAAAGCCCTGAAAGTTGTCTCCCGTACTACTAACACGGGAGCGCGCTTTCCCCGTCTCGCCCCTCACTATTCCTGTCGTCTTCGTCGAACGACTGTATGATGTATAGACTGTGGTATTACCCAGCAACTGGGTTGTGGAGGTCAGATAGGCAGTCACTGCATCCGGTTAGACTGTCAAAGTCAAAGTCAAATTATTTATTTCAAATAGGCACATAAAAGGCACTTTTGAACGTCAAAATTAACAAAAAAAAAATAGAATTGATTCTAGTTGCCCCTTCCAAAAGGTAGTTTCGTATGGAGAAGAATGGGCAAGAAACTCCACCGTTACTCTTTTAAAATGTTTTACAAAATTTTGTATAGGTACATTTTAAAATTATATGTGAAGACGATGCACCTAGAATAAAATTACTATACCAAAAACTGGAAGCCGACCTTAACATAATTGGGAAAAAGCTAGGCAGATGGATGGTACAAAATAATATTGTCATTATCACAACGCAATGCAACTTTTAGGTTTTTGTTTTATGACACCTATGCAAGCTTTCCGAAAGAACTGCTCTGTTATTGCATAGATCGAATGGAAAGTACTGTGAAATAATGTCTCGAATGGTCTAATATCATTGAATGGTCTCCACCCGTGGGGAGAACGGGTAAACAAACTTTGATAAAATTACTGTCGAGTATGTAACGGGGGCGTCCGTCACTCAGATGGTAAAGCGCTCGCTCAGCATGCGAGAGGTAACAGGTTCGATACCCGGAGCCTCCAAGTGTGTTTCTTTTTGAACGGGTACTTTAGTAAGTTTTTAATCTCTTATCATTTTTAGAGAATATAGTGGTCAACACGGTGCAAATACAGCTCTGCTTTTATAACACCTTCCTGCGGTATAAAATTGCAGTGCGCCAGTGTCCAATACTGCGGCATTTCATTCAGAATTAGTACGAAAAAAAAAATCAAACCAATACAGTACTTACTACATTGAATTACGTACTGGCATAGGGTAATTTCGTAAATGATTACTGTTGATATTGCATTTTGCTTACACAGCGCTTATGACGGTTACTTCGTCATCAAGTGAGTGTCTGTTCTGCTCTCGTTATAACATTACGTTATATAGTTGCAGTACATATCGGGGGCGTAGCTCAGATGGTAGAGCGCTCGCTTAGCATGCGAGAGGTACCGGGATCGATACCCGGCGCCTCCAACTTGTTTCTTTTTGAAAGAATACTGCAGAAACGGTTCTACTTACTTTATACTTTATAAGGAACTTTAGTGGTCACCACGGTACCTAAAAATATTGTCATTATCACAACGCATTGTAACTTCAGGTTTCTGTTTTTTACAGCACCTATACCTACGGTATAAATAATAATAATTTATTTGCCTGAAATATGGTGTTGTACAGATCTTAAAATACAATAAATAGTTCTACACATTTCGCCTACTAAGTTCAGCATGCAAATTTTTGGACATGGCCATGATTCTAAATTAATACACAATATTAACAATTACAGTAATTAAATTATGTCAACGAACTATTTGAAATTGATGTCAATTTATAAAATTACAATGCCAAAAAAATTAAATAAAAGAAATAAAAATGTTTTGAAGAATACAATTACAAAAGTCAAAGTAATAAAATAAATGTCAAAATTAATTAAATTACAAATTATTCATATCATTTTTGTGCATATTTCTTATTATAATTCATAAATTCATTTACAGTATAAAAACAATTTTCAATAAGCCATGCTCTGAGGTTCCTAAAGAATGTGGGCAAGCTCTTTGAAAGAGTCATTGCAGACCGCCTCGTCGGCCAGCTGGTGCGGGTGGGGCCGGATTTGGCGGAGAGCCAGTTTGGTTTCCGCAGAGGGCGCTCTACGGTGGACGCCATCATGCGTGTGCGAGCCCTGACGACGGGGAATGCTGTTGCCCAGGGTGGGGTCGTCTTGGCGGTGTCTCTAGACATCGCCAATGCCTTCAATACCCTGCCCTGGAGTTGCATCAGGGAGGCACTCCGGTATCACCGGATGCCGACCTACCTCTGTCGTGTGGTCGAGGCCTATTTGACGGACAGGGCCGTCATCTACCCCGGTCACCAGGGAGTGTGGAACCGGCAAGAGATGTCGTGCGGTGTCCCACAGGGATCGGTCCTGGGGCCGCATCTGTGGGACATCGGATACGACTGGGTGCTGCGCGCCGACCTCCCTGGCGGCGTCAGCGTAGTGTGCTACGCTGACGACACGTTGGTCCTGGCGCAAGGGAGGTCGCACCAGGCGGCGGCCGAATTAGCGGCACACGGGGTTGCGACAATCGTAGAAAGGATCCGGCAATTGGGACTCGAGGTGGCCCTGCACAAGTCCGAGGCCATGTGTTTTCATGGTCCTCGGAATGCGCCACCGTTGGGGTCCCAAATAACGGTAGGAGGGGTTTCTATCGGCGTCGAGTCGACGATGAAGTACCTGGGACTCGTCCTCGACAGCCGGTGGAACTTCGTGGAGCATTTCCGACGTTTGGCTCCCAAACTGGAGCGGGCGGGCGCTGCATTGAAGCGGCTCCTGCCCAATCTAGGGGGTCCAAACGCCTCCTGCCGGAGGCTCTACGCGGGGGTCGTGCGGTCCATGGCCCTCTACGGGGCTCCTGTATGGGCGCGCTCTCTGGCGCTGCGGCCAGCCCGCCGGTTGAGCGCGGCCCAAAGGGTCATGGCCATCCGGATGGTCCGAGGATACCGCACGGTCTCCTGTGAGGCAGCGAGCCTCCTTGCCGGATTGCCGCCATGGGATCTGGAGGCAAAAGTCCTCGCGCACGTATGGGAGTGGCGCGAGGAGGCGAAACGCCGGGGCGTAAGTCCGCTGCCGCGAGAAATCGCGGCACAGCGGACGGAGCTCCGGCGGGATCTCATGGCGTCATGGAAAGTACGGTTGTCGCAACCCAGTGCTGGGCACGCCACCATTGCGGCGATAAGTCCCCTCTTTGAGGAGTGGCTGGAGAGGCGCCACGGCGTCCTCACCTTCCGCGTGACGCAGGTCCTCACCGGACATGGCAGCTTCGGGAGGTTCCTGTGTCGGATAAGGCGGGAGGAAACGTCCGGGTGTCACCACTGTGTGGATCGCCCGGAGGACACGGTGGAGCATACGGTGGAGGTCTGCCCAGCTTGGGCAGAGCACCGCCGTGTCCTCGTGGAGGCGATCGGCGGCAGAGACCTCTCGCGTCCAGCCCTGGTTCAGGCCATGGTACGGAGCGAGAGGGCATGGGCAGCCGTCACCTCCTTCTGCGAAGCAGTAATGCTCGCGAAGGAGGAGGCGGGACGGTTGAGGGAAAGGCAAGTTTCGCGCCCTCTCGCCCCTAGCCGCCGCAGGAGACGCCCAGGGCGTCGGGAATCCCGGGCGGATTTCCGGCCACCGTAGGCGCGGGCTTGCGGACGGTGAGCAATGGGTAGCTCACCGTCCGGTAAGGACCAGGCCCGGGTCGACGGCGCGTTGTATTCCACGCGCGCCTCAAAGAGATGTCGTCAGCACATAGTAGGGGTCCACTAGGGCCGATGCCTACCGGGGTCGCGGGAAGGTACTTATGGGTCACCGAGGCCCCCGCAACACAGGCAACAAGAAGGAATACGGGTGGGTTTTAGTCAGTAAGAGTCTGACACACCCTCCCGCTCCGCCCAGAGCGGGAGAAGTTATTTGATGATTTCCCACCCAAAAAAAAAAAAAAAAAAAGGTTCCTAAAGAATAAATTCGTTGACAGTTCTCTTATTTCCTTAGGAATATTATTAAATATCTTTATTGCCTCTTAATAGCAGTGGTCTAGTCAACATCTGCCTGGCCTTTTCCCAACTACGTTGGGGTCGGCTTCCGGTCTGACCGAATGCAGCTAAATACCAGTATTTTCACATGGAGTGACCTCCATAACCCATTTACTGGGTAATACGATACCCCTTGGTAAGACTGGTTGTCAGACTTTCAGGCTTCTGACGACCCGTAGCGACAGTCAAAGATCCACAAATAACAGCCGGGACCAACGGCTTAACGTGCTTTCCGAGGCACGGAAAGGTCTTGGTATATAAAGATGGTCACCCATCCACAGACCAACCGTGGCAAGCGTAGCTAACACCCCACAAGCCCCTCAGCAGTGGTCTAGTCATCCTAACTAATACGAGTATTATAAATGCGAACGTGAGTGGTTTTGTTATGCTTTCACACTAAAATGGCCGAACGGATTCAGATAAAATTTGGCACAAGGGTAGACCATGACCCGGAGCAAGACATAGTAAACTTTCTGTCCCGGTGGTACATTCCCGTGAGATATTTACCAACATGCACGCGGGCAATGCCGCTGGCAAAAGCTATTTACACAATAAAAAAGTGTCAGTAAGAATGGGAAAATCAATCATTCAAAGAAAAGCGGTATCCACTTTAACATGTAACCAGGATTTTGAGCTAACTAATTTGAAATTAGTGTCCATGGAGTTTCTAGCCCGTTTCTACTTCTTCTTCTTCAAAATCTACGTTTTGGAACGGGGAAGTAGCTTCAACTTTCTGACTAAGTCATCGTTGATATTACAATTTAATTTAAATGGTTTAATAACTAAATCCTTGACTTAATTACCATAGATCAATGCATAAAACCGGTTGTGGACGTCAGATAGGCAGTCGCTTCATGTAAAATACTGGTATTCAGCTCCATCCGATTACACTGGAAGCCGCCACATAGTTGGGGAAAGCCTGTACTGGATGATGATTGCATAAAATTGTAGGAGTTGACCAACGATAAGTAATTACTGATGAGTTTACTAAACCATTTTGCTTACACAGCGCTTATGAAGGTTATTTCGTCACCAAGTGAGAGTGCCTTTATTGCAATCACAATTACATTACGTTTTAAAGTAACAGTAAATATCGGGGGCGTAGCTCAGATGGTAGAGCGCTCGCTTAGCATGCGAGAGGTACCGGGATCGATACCCGGCGCCTCCAGATCTGTTTTTACATAAGTAGAATTTAACTATTTTCACCTTTTTGTTTATCCAATTTAATCGTAACCATAATGATTGTAAGCCCCGTAGGTACTGCCTATTAGATTTTTTTGCAATTTAGAAAGTTTGGGTACATAATTATATAGAATAGAATACTCTTTATTATTTACACCATAAAAATTACAGATATAAATGTAAAAATTTACATAGGGTGACACAATGGGCGGTCTTATCGCTAAAAGCCATCTTTTAAAGACAACCTTTGGATGGATGAAATCCTTTAAAAGGTCATAATCCTTTGGATGGGGGGAAAGGAGAGGCAATACTGCAGGTAGCCCGTGGTGCACTATTTACATATATACAATAAATAGGTACATACATATATAAGACATATTAATCTTATCTATATAATAATAAATTCAATAATAATCACGAAACAAGTGTTAAGGAAAAAAGCAAGTGCAAAGAACAAAAAAATAATATATTATATATGATGTGGTGTGATATATATGTATATATTTATTTATTTATTCATTATAAAATCCACAACTCTAAAAAAATACCTTAACACACCCATTGTACTAATATTACAGCCAATTACGGATTTACAATTTATTAAATTTACAAAAATAAAAAAAAATGCAACGGAAACTTAGAATAACACAACATAATACTTGAAAACCCGCGTGAAGTGTTAAAAAGGGTGCAAGAGTAGTTGCGTGTGAGTGTGTTGTAGTGTTGTATTATGCGTTTCAAACGAGAAGACAGTCGATTACCCTCCCAGTATGCTACTACCGGACAAAACCGTACAGCTAGCAACAAAACAATATATTTCAAAAACCAAGGTACATCTATAGGTATAATCAAGGCATTCATAACAAAGCCTGTATTTATATAAGTCGCTACATCCAACGAAATAAGCACCTTCTGTATAAGTTTAAAGTTATTGCGCAGGTTAAGTTGTTACACATTTCGCTTACAATACATTGAACAGGGTCATTTCGTCATTGAGTGAATGTATCGAATGGAGTACCTACTAAATAACTTTTATAGTGGCAGAACATATCGGGGGCGTAGCGCAGATGGTGGATGGTGGAGCGCTCGCTTAGCATGCGAGAGGTACCGGGATCGATACCCGGCGCCTCCAAAAAGGGTTTTTTTTTTCGTGGGCTTACTTTATGAGTAGCTCAAAATAAGAAAAAAATAATACTGCTTTCCTTGTTTAATGAATTATAAAATATAACTTTTTTGAGGATGAATGAAAGGCGACTAACAAAGGTATTTACAAGGTAGATGTGAGTGGAAACGCCAGGGGGGATGCCCCAGGAAGACATATAGTGACCTCATTGGTGATGTTCTTCAAAAACTTGAGGTGCGTAGTACTCGCAACCGGCGTGCATGTATGAACGCAAAATGAGTATGCAAGGAGCGTAGTAGGTGGCGTTCTATAGTTTCTGCCTACCCCCATGGGAAAAAGGCGCGAGTCCGCGCGAGATTATGTATGTATGAGTAATTTTTTTAATTGCAGGCTGTTTTCAATACAAGAATGTAATATGTTTGCATGTAGCTGTAAGTTAGTTGATACGCTAGCATTCAATCATATTTAAGCGTTGATTCATAGATCTCCTCGCTCACAGTTTCGTCTCAAAGAAAAATCACACCTATACCATAGACAATAAAGCAGTAACTAACATGTCATCTTTACAGGTGGACAGATACGGCACCCAACAACCCATAGCCCTGCTGAAGCTGCTGTTTGAGAGAAAGGGTTTCTACGACCGCGGTAAAGACCTCAACTGGAAGAACATCAAGGATGTTGGCTTCTTAGCTTCTATGGGCAAGGCTGGTGGTGGGAGAAACGATGTGAGTTGAACATTATTTACAGTGGTGTATGTACACCACATGAGGCGAAGAGACTACATGAGAGTGGAAAAGGGAACGGGCCTCCCTGTCCCTTTTTCCCAGCAGTGCTGCAGTGGGTCATTACGGTACGACATTAAATATCGAACGAAGAAACCGTCCCCCACGCTCATCTGGACCAACGAAGCAGTCTCAATGATTTATTATGTAGTAGGTATTAGCTGTTGCCCGAGACCTCGTCTGCGATCCAGGATGAAAAGTCTTTGCCTTCGTCTTTCATCAGGCACCTACCTGTCAAATTTTATTCATTCATTCATAATATCAGAAGGTATGGATTTAAATGCTTGTAATCATTTGATTTAATCTTATTTAATCCAAATTTCTAAATTTTAGAACCTGTTAAGCCCCGCGCGACACCGATTCGGAGTCAAACAATAGAAAATCATTTGTCTCTCATTAGCTGTCCTTGACCAATTAATATTGTTTATTTGTTGATGGCAAAAGCGTGTCGTGAATATGCGGCGCCTTCAATCATTAGCGTGAAGTTACGTGATGTATGTCGTATAAAATATCTCCCATCTCTTTCCTCAATCAGGTGGACCCCCGCTTCATATCAATGTTCTCAGTGTACAACCTGCAGTTCCCATCAGAGACGACGCTAAGTCACATCTACGTGTCAATCTTGAAGGGACACTTCGAAATCTTCCCCGAAGAGATACAGCAAATTGTCGAGAAGATTGTGCAGATGACCCTGGATCTATACAAGGTAGGGTTACTCTATAAGTTAATAGGTAATACGGGCTGGCAACTCCACAACTCCAAAAATAAGTTTTTCGATTCACCCCAGCTCCTCAAGGAAGGCCAGCACCTTGGACCTTGGTGTTACTGACAATCTCACGGAGAGTACCTGGGTTACCGAATTACTTTGCCCTGTATGTGGCGACCACCGGGCAGTTCAGAAGCACGTGCTGCCTCGTCGTCCTCCATGCAGGACCTGCACAGCAGACTGTCTGTGACTCCTACGATAAAGAAGTGTTTATTAAATGACCCGAGACCAGTTATAGCTGCTGTAACGGTACGCAGCTGTTGTTTAGTTAGTCGGAGAATTTCGTGAGGCGGCCAGCAATTGTAGGGAGTGCTTCCTTAGCCAGCCTGCACTCACCTTGGTCCGACCATAGTTTGTGATGTTGTTCCCAGGTGCGTTTCCTAACTTGAGTGCGTAAGTACCCGAAGGGAAGTGGCGCGAAAGGTACAGGTCCCACTGGTGCCATGCTCGACCCTCTTCTTATCGACTGCATCGTTGATACTCCGTAATATTAGGTATCTTCTATGGACCAGGGTGTTAAGGTAGGCATCAAGATTGCTAGTAGGCTAACTGCTCCTTGTACTTATACTTATGCATTGTCAATCGACGACGGCCTTAGCAGAACTGGTGAACTAAGTGGTACTAATAAAATTCGAAATCATGCTTTTATCTTGCCAACTCTAAACATATCACACAACTGTTAAAATACAAGTGCGAGAAAGGGACGGGAAGATAATCTAAGCCAAAGGACATGCTAGGCAAGGGTTTTAACCTTGGCCTAGACAGTGCCAAGCCTTTTTTTGTGCTAAAGTGGTAAAAAAAATATCAAAAAGATATTAATAATCTGGAGGCGCCGGGTATCGATCCCGGTACCTCTCGCATGCTAAGCGAGCGCTCTACCATCTGAGCTACGCCCCCGATATGTACTGCAAATATAAATTGCTATGCATTACAGAACTTCGTCAATATCCGTTGATCGTTTATGATTAAAAGTTGGGTAAAATGTCACGTACGACAAAAATCTCGTTAGGTACTTGAACATGTTTTCCTATACTTTATTACCCCATACATGATAGACTTGTTTAAGACCTATTCCTTTTGTTGGGGTTCTAAACAACGCTTCGGTAGTTCAATTTTAATCTCATGATCGGATTAAGATATTTTAAAGACTGGTCTTTTGATACAGCTACTTAGTAACTGGGTTGTGCACATCAGCTAGGTAATCACCCCATGTAAATAACGGTATTCAGGTGCATTCGGTTAGACTGATAACCAACCCTAATTTAAACCCATAGTTGGGAAAACGCTAGGCAAATGATAATGATGGCTCTTGATGCTGCTATAAAAATCTAGCGATGGGACCAAACTCATACAGATCATCATGGAAGCAATTTTAAAGGTGCTTTTTCGATGGCGACTGCTACCGCTTACCGCAAGCGGCAATATTGCCCAATTGCATCATTTGTCTTATAATAAAATACGATTGCGGTCTGCGGTCGTCCTTTAAGATATTTTATCTACACCTAAGCTATAAATCCTCTTATAAAAGTTTCTGAAACAGTTAGCTTCTTGCCAACATTAAAACAACCAGTGTCATAGTACATCGTAACCATTAAATCATCCAAACGAGTGTTATAATGTTGATGTTGTACTAAATTTCATTATGCAACTCTTTTTCAAAAAAAAAAACATTGTCATGCACGCGAGTTTCAGTACCACAGCGCCGTAATTTAAAAAAAAACTGAAAGGTTATTCGAATTCACGTCGTATCCCGCCATTTTTGTTCAATATTAGTATTTCAAAAAAATATTACTTTGTTGTTTACAAAAATGATTGATACAAGCTCTGATAACACACCACCAGATATTTCTAATGCAACAAAGGTAATTTCTAACCAACTATTACCAGAAACTTTCCATTAATTTACATAGACAACACACTATGGTTTCAGAACCTTTTATAAAGGATTCATATCATTATGTGCAAATAAAGTCTTGTATGCAACATTTCACAATTAGGTATTAAAACGCTCATATGATAAACCCACATTCGTGTTTTAATACCCCTTATTATACAACCGTTGCATAAATAACTATTATTTAACATTCACAGATAATAATAATAGACCTACCACCAACGCCAGCGAAATTCCACTACATCTTCAACCTTCGCGACCTCTCCCGTATCGCGGCCGGCATGTGTCTCACTCACCCGAACTACTTCAGTGACAAGCGCTGCGTCGTGCGCTGTTGGCGCAACGAGTTCACGAGAGTCATATGTGACAGGCTGATTAGCGTGAAAGTAAGTTAAGGGCCATCCGTCAAGGTAGACTGGGAAATTTTAATTTAAAAATATAATTTTGCGAGTTATATTGATAGCTTTAGTATACCTCACGGCTGCGCCAAAAAGGTCCAGTTCAGCAAAAATGCCTGACGCTGGTTATCAACTGGACCTGAATCACATTCGATTACAGGAAAACGAACATCATTCCAGGAATAAGGTTCATATTCATATTAAACGCTTATCACACTAAGCGAAGTAAAGCCTTAGTACGCTTTATAGATCACAGCCTGAGATCCAACAGTCACGGTATACATATTAGTATTAACATAGGTATAGTATTTCAACTAGAGAGAGGAGCTCGTGGCTCAGTAATAACGGCCGCACGGGTCGATCAATCAGGTTAAGTTACAGTTGCCGCGGTTGGTCCGTGGATGGGTGACCATCTTTACATACCAAGACCCCTCTGTGCCTCGGAAAGCACGCTAAGCCATTGGTCCCGGCTATCATTCGTGGATCAAACAGTCGATATGGGTCGTCAGAGGCCCGAAAGATTAGCAGCCTGTCTTAACAAGAGGTAACGTATTACCCAGTAACTGGGTTGTGGAGGTCAGATAGGTAGTCGCTCCAAGTAAAATATTGGTATTTAGCTGCAATCAGTAAGACTGGAAGCTGACCCCAACATAGATGGGAAAAGGCTAGGCAGATGATGATGATGATTATTATTTAATAAATTTATTACCATCCAACATAGTTGGAAAAAGGCTAGGGGATTGATTTTTATTGCTTGCAATCCACAAACAAACATACGAAATATTGAATTTCGTGGGTTACTTTTAAGGAATCATTTACAGAGGCTCTCTCTTTTTCGCCCGTAAAAATTCTCGTATATACATAAGCGTAAAAAGTATTCGAGCGACAAGTATGCGAATTTGCACTGCGTCTATCAGAAAAATATATTCTAGAGAATAATCTAATGTACTGTACCCAAAATCTACAAATTAATGACTTCTTATTCTAATGCTCGCCGTATTATGCCATATTTGTTTCCAATGAAAGGCAGAGATGGCATGACTGATACCATCGTCACTTTTTCGCAACTGAAACGTGATGACGTAATACTGAGTACGGCTCTTGTTTTTCGTAAACAGGATAATACACTGATGCGCCAACATATTCACGAGCAAGTGATGATATACTTCCCTGAAGAAGAACCTGTCGTTCTTGAGGAGATCGTAGTACAAGAGGAAGAAGTCAAAGCTGAAGAAGAAGTAGAAGAAGAACAAGACGGTAAAACGCGCGCTATTAAAGAAATAAAATGGCGGCCAAACAAAGAAGCTTATCGTGCCCTTTCACTCACATAATATTTAATAATGGAAAGAAGGGTATGCCTTCTATTTTCGCCGCTATTTTCAATTCGTTTCTTACGTTTTTAATTTTGTAAATACATATTTTTTATGGTCGCGAATAATATTCTGCCCTTCTTACAACCTGATACTGACCTGTAAATTGCAAAAACGTAAGAATATTTTACGAAAACGGGACTGATAATAATCTGCAAGAGTTGATACTACCTGTTTCCCGAAAGCTATGACCTATAGAGGCAGTTTCCAAAACTCGAGGGAAAAAGTTACCTTTGACAAAGACGTTCAATTATTTACTTAATCAATTGACCGCCAAGTCTAAAAAGCAAAAACGTGCCCACGGCGCCAAGCTACGAATTATTCCTTAAACACAGTCATGTAGTAGTGACCGTGGCGTGCTGGGCACATTTTGGTATGTCATCTATACATGACTGTGGCGGTCAAAGGGTTAACAATAGACGGGACATAGCGAACAAAATCGTAATCCGATACATTTTTCCTAGTAGGCAAAAGTCGCTCAGTCTAGTGTGGTACGCCTTCATGTCAAGTCGCCTTCGTGTCCACCAAGAGAAAATTATTTTCGAAGAAAACTTATATGTTGGATTGTGCATTATGGTATTGCAAATCTCGTAGTGATAAACCGACTAGACTCAACCGCAGATTATTTTCGTTAGTATTATTACCATTTACCCAGTATTTAGAGGAAATCAATAATTTTCTTAGATGTTTCAAACTATCTGATGGTTGGTAATGAATGGTTGGTGTGTCGGTAAAAGTATAACGTGTCAAACATAGCTGTTATGTATTTTTGCTATATTACGCTAGATGGCGTCACTGAGTTATGGGATCACAACTTTTCTATGGCATTACTTCTGATAGCCTCTCTATAATATCTATCTTAAATCTCTTTGCCTCTGGGCAAGCGGGTGCCAAAGGGACATTATTAGAGCCTGTTCACACGATGTGTTGCAGCGCCGCCCCGCAAAGATTTCACTGCACCACAGTGGAACGAATGTATGGGAGCGGTTGGACGTAGACATGTCCGAAAAAAAAGAGTAAAATTATGCCAAACTAATGATGCCATCTTATTCGATTACTTAATGCCTTCATAACTTGTGGTGATGAATTTCTTCATAACTCCCATATTTCGGGAGTAATTTGAGAAAATGTGAAATTTTACTATGAAAATGAGTGTATCGAGCTCTCTCCCTCCTGATTCCGGGCTTGTTTCAAGTAGCGGTCTCTAATATCATAATGCTAATACTAAGAGCTATATTTAATACTAAGACACATAGTGCGCCAAATGTGCACTTTCTGGGATAAAGAGTGATGTTTATTTTATAACACAATTTTTTTATTTTTTGTTTATTTTGTTGATTAAAACCGTTTTTCTAAAGGTTTACCTTATTACAATAACATTTCTGAGCAGCCAATTAGAGAAGATATAAGCTAATTAGGATATATAATTAGGGACTTAAGGTTTACATATAAAACTGATGCACTAATGATTACTGATAAGAACATTGCTATTATTTAATTACTAAATGGCTCTTAATACACTAATTTAGCATGCATCATTTACTAATTATCACAATAACTAATTACCTTGCAATATTTAACAAAGGATACCTGGGATACCTGGATTTTATATAAATAGGTCACTATTAGTAACTTTAAAATCAGTGTTGATTTACACCTCGTTGTATCCAAGCTAATCTCGCAATGTATTTTCCAAATTTTAATACAAATCTTGATATTCACGTTGCTTTATGCGCACGCGCACATAAAGATTTACGCGACTTTAACTATTTGTTCAGTGTTTTAAAAGATAACAGTTGTGTTCAGTTATGTGAAAGTGCTGAAACAAGTTTAAAAGACTGGTGTCGTCGATTTTGCTACCGCATTTATGCAAAATGGACACAGTCTGGAAGAAGCACAGATAAGTTTCGGAAGAAACATGAGATTTGGCTACAGGCTGCAATTCAATGGCCGGAATTACAGAATGAAAATATGGAACCTTCTACAGAAAATATAAGTGACGTCATCGAGCCCATAATTTCTCCTGCTAAATCTGATGCTTCAACTTGTACACATCCTAGTCCTCGTAAATCTTTTGAGGACCTTAGTAACCGGCAAAAAAGAAGACGCACTGAAGATAGTCTTTCATGCAGCAGTAGCAGCGCTGAAATTATGTTTTCGGCCGAAAGGGCGCTTCAAAAGGCAGGACAAAGCGATACAGCTTATGTTATGAAATACTTGACGGAGAATCCAGAAGAGGCCTCAAAAATCAAAGCCTTCATTGAAGGTAAATCAATTCAGGTACGGGAAATATCCCCTTTGAAGGCATTGGCTCTTTATGTATCGATGAACTTATCGAAATGGCGCTATAACACTCTTCGGGATTTCAACACTCAAGAAGGAGCTCTTCAATACCCGAGTTACTACATGTTGGTTAAAGAAAAAATTAAGTGCTATCCGGCCAAAGAAGATCTCACAGTTACAGAGAGCTCTGCAAAAATCAAATTACAAGCCTTGATGGATTTAACCTCAAGAAGACTTATTAGGTCGTTAGAAACCCCTGTTGATCCCAATCAACAGCTCGTATTGACCAGCAAATGGGGTTTTGACGGATCATCTAGCCAAAGCATTTATCATCAAAGGACGAGTGAAGATGAGCAAATCGATCTTGCTAGTAATTTTATGATTAGTCTTGTACCACTGCGGCTCGTCTCAAAAGGTGTAACAATTTGGGAAAACGAGCGACCATCTTCCACTTCATTTTGCCGGCCAATATTGTTTAAGTTTATAAAGGAAACCAAAGAAAATGTGCAGAGAGAGATGGCTGAAATCGAAGCAGAGATTGAAGCCTTAACTCCATCCACCATCACTGATGGAATTAGTGTCAAACACCAACTGCTGTTGACAATGATTGATGGTAAAATTCATTCCATTATATCCAATACAGCAGCTTCAGTGTGTGACATATGCAAGGCTTGTCCTAAAGAAATGAATAATTTAGAGTTAATCAAAGATAAACACGCAAACGAGGACATGTATAAATATAGCTTAAGCACCCTTCACGCTTGGATTCGCTCAATGGAATGCTTATTACACATTTCCTACAAATTAGACATAAAATCATGGCAAGTAAGGGGTGATATAGCAAAAAGGCAAGTTGATGACAGGAAGAAAAGAGTTCAAGAGGCTGTAAGAAGAGAAACGGGCTTACTTCTCGATGTTGTGAAACAAGGCAGTGGATCCACCAACAATGGCAACTCGGCAAGGAGATTTTTTGAAAACTACACTAAATCTGCTGAACTGACCGGAATAGATGCTATGCTTTTAAGAAAAATCTGTGTGATCTTGCAGTGTATTTCATCAGGAGAGAAGATCAACGTAACTAAATTCCGAGAGTTCTGCTTTGATACTGCTAAGCTTTACGTGGAGTTATACCCATGGTATTATATGCCTTCTTCACTTCATAAAATTTTAATGCATGGGCCAGACATAGTTCAGAACATGTCAATTGTGCCCATTGGTTTTCTATCCGAAGAGGCATCTGAGGCTAGAAATAAAGATTTTAGAAAATATAGAAAGGGGCATTCTCGAAAGCATAGCAGTATCTCATGCAATGAAGATATTATGCACAATCTTTTACTGTCTTCTGATCCACTTGTTACAAGTATCCGTCCAAAAGGAAATAAGTTTGTAAAAAAATCTTCTTTTAAGGAATTTTATGAGCTTACGGATTCTGAGAAAAGTGATATCGAATTTGTTAACATAAATGATTTAGCGGACATCGATTCTGAATTTGAATTAATTGATGATGATGATGATGACGAAGATAATTAAATGATGTTATTGTTTTAAAATGTGTAACTTAGTAAATTAGAGCTTACATCTTAATTATTTATTGTACTTTTAATGAAACTAGGTAATTTATTATCAACTTACTTAAAAGTCATACTCTCATCAGTTCTTGTGAATATTTTTGTTAATATATATTTCTGTATATATATAATATATTTATAGACCTCTTAATAAGTCTGTCTGCGGTTTAAAGTAAATACAAATGGGGAAAAAACTTTTTTTTTTTAAATTTTCATTTCCTTTTATCCCAGAAAGTGCACATTTGGCGCACTATGTGTCTTAGTATTAAATATAGCTCTTAGTAATAGCATTACGATATTAGAGACCGCTACTTGAAACAAGCCCGGAATCAGGAGGGAGAGAGCTCGATACACTCATTTTCATAGTAAAATTTCACATTTTCTCAAATTACTCCCGAAATATGGGAGTTATGAAGAAATTCATCACCACAATTTATGAAGGCATTAAGTAATCGAATAAGATGGCATCATTAGTTTGTCATAATTTTACTCTTATTTTTCGGACATGTCTACGTCCAACCGCTCCCATACATTCGTTCCACTGTGTGCACTGGCGGTCACACGGGCGGTGCGACGCCGTAATTTTGTTACGCCGCAGCTGCACCGCACCGCAAATACCCTACCCTTTACCCTTATCTTCTGCCGCACAAACAACTGAGCCGCCTCGTCTCGCGGGTAGAAAGGCTGGAGTACTTGCGATGTGACGCCGGAACGCACCGTGTGCCATACCGTGGGTATTTGTATGTAGGACGCCGCAGCGACACCGTTCCCGCTCCGCGTCGCCGCCGCAACGCATCGTGGTGCATGGGCCCTTACGTTATTGCTAAGCTTATGTCGTCTGTTTGTTACAAACTCTATCTATGTATCTTTGGAATCGCAATAGCTAGCAAGTTGAAATTCTCAGTGTAACTACCGATTTTATAATTTAAAATATGAAGTTTTTTTTTCTTCAGAAACCTCTGTTATATATGTTTTATAAAAATTCCCCAAAACCCCCTAAAGCTCAGAAACGGCTTGACCGATTTGTTTTTTGTTTAAAAAGAAAAAAAAATGGGAAAATCCTAAAGAAAAGCTACAAAAATACGGTATTGTGTGCGCACAACTTGAATCTGAGCAGTAAACCTAGGTATCAAAAAGTACTAGGATTGCATAAATTCACTATAGTATTTCAATCATTGTAATAGGATTTAGATGAAATAGGGAGGAAGGGTAGGTAGTGTGGCGTAATTAAATAAAAAAAATCACTCACGGCCATTTACGTAAAATTTGTAGAGTTTAAACAAATGAAGCCCCATGTCGTAGCTCCCTGTATTCGTGGCTTTCGTGGTTCGGAGAATTTAGACGTGATCATATCTATGACGATGTAAGTGAAGGTCGTCCGGCGACTGTGGTTACAGAATTCAATATTGATACCGAACGACAACTGATTGAAACAGACAAAAAAATACTTGTCAGGAAATTCGTACTGTATTAGGCATTGGAATGAGCCAAGTGAAAAACATTTTGCGTGTTTAGCTGAAGGGTAGCTTTTCACTGGATGGTTACCACATGATTTAACGGAAGATAACTGAATTATGGAAGTTAGACAGGCAGTCGTAAAATAGTGGTATTCAGCTGCATCCGGTTAGACTGGAAGCAGACTTCAACATAGTTGGGAAAAGGCTAGGTAAATATTTACATCGACTTGTCCCACAGAGTTCGGCATGATACCAGAGAAGGAGCCCGAGGCATCGATACCTGCTCTTAGTGAGGCAATTGAAGAGGAGGAAATACAAGCTGAACAAGAGCTCACGGTAAGTATTTGTTCAGTCATAGTCAAAATATGTACGTTCGTTGTCTGCTCATTGCACGTTAGAATCCACATATAACCGACTCAGCATTATATGGTGGATTTTGCCCCCCCCCCGGGCCCTTACTCGAAGAAGTGCCAGCCCGCACCGTAGCTGAGCCTGTAGCTTCCTCTCATAATATTAATTATCGAGTTCTGATCCAGTCTGTCCCACCTTGCTGTCTGTCCTCCCCCCAGCGACGCCCTAAGCTGAGGTTCGTACGGTAAAACCCCTGTTGGCATAAAATTTTAAAGTATACTGTAGTTTGGCATAACGTTTTCGCATAACTTTTATTAGCATAATAATACTGCTGCATGATAATACTTTGGCATAATGCCAAGTTTAGCATAACTATTTTAAAGGCATAACATTTATTCGTCTAATAATCATGAGCCATAAATATAAAAAGTCATAATTGGGTGAATGTAGCCAATAATTTAAAATTGATCTTTAGGTACTTGGTAATTTGATACAGTTGTGGTCAATGATATTTTTACCAGACTATGGCGATGTCAATAGGAAGGGTAAGAAGCGAGCTCTGGACTTGGGGCACTCCGACTCGGACAGGTTAGGTTCGAAGGGGATGGCGCCATCCCCTTCGAGGTAACGTTTCTTAAAACCCTTGAGACCCGCTTCGCGGGCCTCATACTACGCCTTTTGAGCGACTTTAAGTGGTTTGAGGTTAGGTTACAATCATTTGTTTTTCTCAAGAACGGTGCGATACCTTTTTATGGGAGTGGTGCCAGGGGGCAGGGGGCACCACCCCCCAACCTCCCACCCCACTCTCACCCTCCTTCTCCTGCCAAACGATACTAGATTTTTACCCATTAAAGCTGAGAGTTGGAGCAATAATATAATCAATAAGGTGAAATAGTGTCTACAACTTACCGTTTGGAGTTATTTATTAGGGTTTATTAGTTTTATTCCAAAGAATATTATGTGTTTAGATCATTATGCGTTTATAACATTATGCTTTATAAAATAATGCTTCATTATTATTATGCTAGTAGTATTTATGGCAACAAGCATTATGGCAAAACATTTATGCCTAATGCGTAATGATCATTATGCTGAATTTTGTTATGCCAATGTAAATTATGCCAAAAGATTTTATGTTTATCATTAGTAAACCGGTTCGTACCCCACAGGGGGTGCCCTTAACGTGCAGTCGCTTAGTAATGTAAGAAATACGCCCCTGGCTGGCGGCTTTGAGTTCGCTTATGGCAACCACAGGGTAGTCAAGTTAAGTAGTCACGACCTCTCAAAGTCAACTACAAGATGCCATTCATACAAAATAAAAAATAAACAAATACCTACTTACCTCATTCTTAAATGTGGTAGGTATTTGTTTATTTTTTTATTTTAACACCCTAAAAATTGACACTTACAAGGCGGACCTTAGTCCGCCTTCTAAGTGTCAATTTTCGATTTTTTTGGTTCGTAGTAAACAAGGAACCTTTATAGTTTCGCCATGTCCGTCAGTCTGTCTGTCGTTGTAGAAAGTTGTAATTTGGCATAAGTGTACATATTAATCACGCCGACAAAGTGGTAAAATATATATTTTTTTTTACTACTTTCCTTGTACGTAATGTGGGGGTGATATTTTTTTTTTCGTCAAGTCAAGTGCCCCGACCTCCTGCCAGCTAAATGGTTGTTTATGGAGATTTGAATAAATTCATGGCAGTAGTATATATAAAGAAATTAAACGGAAAACTATCACAGCTAAGTAGGCTTTACAAGTTAACGAGTAATAGTCGACCAACTTAAATTTGCAGTTGGAAAGTTGACCGTGACGTATATCAATTTATGGGAGAACATGTTTTTCAACTACAATTTTAACTTTGTTTTTGGGGTAAATTCATCCCAAGTAATCCTAACTACGGAACCCTTCATTGTGCCAAATTCATTTTGTCAATTTTAAAATAATACGGTTATACCCATAAATAATTGAATGCAGTTGGAGGAGTACGTGTTCCGTGACCCGCTATTGTTTGGTGATTACCGCAATGCGCTGGACGAGGAGGAGATCAGATACTATGAGGATCTACTTGACTATGAAGCTGTCTACTTCCTGTTCCAAGAGGTACTGTTAAATTGTACTTATCTATAATACAAAAAAAAAAAACGAAGTACAAAGTGTTGTGTCACTTTTTTTTTTACTTTTTACTTTTTGTCACTTTGTACTTTGTTTGTTTTTTTTAGACATTTGGGTAGGCATAGGTACTTCACGTTCAAATTCCTATGCCTACCCCTTCGGGGAATCGAGTTAAAAATCAGCTGTTCCATACAGTTATATTCACATAACTCGACAAAATTAATAAACGTATGGAACAGCTGATTTTATTTCGCAATAACAGGATTGATCTCACAGTGAAAGTGGCTATTATTATTTCATTTGAAACATATATAAATTACATTTTTAAATATTTTTATAAACCTTTCAGATCCTGGACGAGTACAACGACCGCGTGGGCAAGATGTCAGTAGTCCTGTTCGAGGACTGCCTGGAGCACATGACGCGCATGCAGCGGATCCTGCGCATGGACCGCGGGAACGCGCTCATCATCGGCGTGGGCGGCTCCGGCAAGAAGTCCATCTGCAAACTTGCGGCCTTCGCGGCTGGTACGATCACCTTACGAAAACGTTGATCACTGGAGTGTGTCACATTAAACTCGTTACTTGTTAATTGTGGATCGATCACTATCCGTAAACGTTGATCACTTTTCATCGCCGTGCAGTGGAAACCTCGTGATTGCTATGAAAATTATAGGGGATGATAAAAACTCTCTGTTAAAAGGTCGTCATTGACGTATCCCGACGTTCTCAATCAATTAATCTTTATTGATCCATAATGTACACATCATCATCATCTGCCTGCCTTTTTCCAACTACGTTGGGGTCGGCTTCCAGTCTAACCGGATGCAGCTGAATACCAGTATTTTACATGGAGCGACTGCCTATCTGACTTCCACAACCCAGTTACTGGCTAATACGATACCCATTGGTAAGACTGGTTGTCAGACTTTCGGGCTTCTGGCGACCCGTAACGACTGTCAAAGATCCACGAATGACAGCCGGGACCAACGGCTTAACGTGCTTTCCGAGGTACGGAGGGGTCTTGGTATGTAAAGATGGTCACCCATCCAAGGACCAACCGTGGCAAGCCTAGCTTAACCTGATCGATTGACCCGTCCGGCTGTTATTACTTAGCATAATGTACACATACTAGGTGGTAAATAATAATAAATAGGAAACGAACGGAACAGAACGGAACGATGGTAGAAATGATTATGTCGGGCACAGCAACATTTTAAATAAGTAGGAGAGAGGAAAAGCGCTTTTATGATTGTCCTTATTACAAAATATTTAAATTATTTCCTATCTATCATCAATAGGAGGAACCAGAAACATCTTAGAGCTATGCACAATTGTTCTAAATATGAATTACGGGGTTTTCTACCTCACGAAGAAATAAATAGAAAATCAATGAGTTTTTCTTTACGTGGTTTTTACTGCACGGCGAATGTCAGTGCAATAATAGTTTTTGGTAGTTAGTTAAAACATGCAACATTTACAAGTTAACATGCAAAACAATACTGTCATGATCACTTTGTGACTGGTTTGGAAAATTTCTTATAAAATTATACTTACATTCGTACATAAACTCACGCCTTCTTCCCATGGGGGTAGGCAGAAACTATAGAACGCTACCTGCTACGCATTTTACATACTTCTTTTACTTCGTTTACGTTCATATATCTGGTCATACACGCACGTCGGTTGCGAGTACTACGCACCTGACCTTTTTTAAGAACATCACCAATGAGGTCACTATACATATGTATGTCTGCCTGGGACGTCCCCTACCGGCGTTTCCACTCACATCTGCCTTGTTAATACCTTTGTTAGTCGCCTTTCATTCATCTTCAAAAAAAAGGGGTATTCTATAATTGATTAAACAAGGAAAGCAGTATTATTTTTCGTATTTTGAGCTACTTATAAAGTAAGCCCATGAAAAAAACCATATTGGAGGCGCCGGGTATCGATCCCGGTACCTCTCGCATGCTAAGCGAGCGCTTTACAATCTGAGCTACGCCCCCGATATGTTCTGCCACTATAAAAGTTATTTAGTAGGTACTCCATTCAATACGGGAATATACAAACATATATATATACATACATACATACATACAAACAACATGTATTGAAAACAGCCCGAAATTAAAAAAGTACTCATACATACACAAACTCACGCCTTCTTCCCATGGGGGTAGGCAGAAACTATAGAACGCCACCTGCTACGCACCTTACAGACTCCTTTTGCCTCGTTTACGTTCATACATCTGGTCATACACGCACGCCAGTTGCGAGTACTACGCACCTGACCTTTTTGATGAACATCACACATCACCAATGAGGTCACTATATTTCTTCCTGGGGCGGCCCCTCCCGACGTGTCCACTCACATCTGCCTTGTAAATACGTTTTGTTAGTTGCCTTTCATTCATCGTCTCAACATGACCAAACCATCTAAGCATAGAATAAACGAAACAGCTGTTTATAGAATTATATTTATTATAAACGGGATTTTTCCAAAATAATCTAAATATTAAATGAAAATGTATTCTTAAATGATTAATTATTATGCTAAACATTTCAACAGATAGGCAGTCGCTCCATGTAAAATACTGGTAGAACAAGCTACTGACAGAAAAAGCTTATTATAATGTTTGTTGATTTATTTATATTATTATTCTTTGTACTTTAATATTTTTTTATTTTGATATCTTATTGTCTTTGGACCTAATTTGTACACCAGCCATGGTCAAACATGTTGAGCCAAAAACTACTTTGTAACACCTATAATAAGCATCACACCATATTATCTACATATGTTTTTGCAAATAAATGAATCTGAATCTGGTATTCAGCTTTATCCGGTAAGACTGGAAGCCGACCCCAACATAGTTGAGAAAAGGCAGGCAGATGATGATTATGCTAAACATTTGTAAAGACAAGCATTTGCCAAATAAATGTTTGTAAAGCGAGTGTTTATAACATTTTCAGAATAAGTTTTTTGTGAAATAAATAGTAGGTATAGGAAACGTCGGTGGCAAACTAAAGATCTGTCAACGGTGTTTTGGTAAAACATACGTGAACCGTAAAGTGCAATTGTATGAAATTAGCAGGAAAGTATGCCTCACGGCTACGGCTGCGCCAAAAAGGTCCAGTTCAGCAAAAATGCCTGAGGGTGGTTATCAACTGGACCTGAATCACATTCGATTACAGGAAAACTAACATTATTCCAGGAATAAGATTCATATTCATATTAAACGCTTATCACACTAAGCGAAGTAAAGCCTAAGTACGCTTTATAGATCCAACAGTCACGGTAGACATATTAGTATTAACATATTAGTACGTATTAGTATTCCAACTAGAGAGAGGAGCTCGTGGCTCAGTAATAACAGCCGCACGGGTTGATTCATCAGGTTAAGCTACGCTTGCTAGGGTCGGTCCATGGATGGGTGACCATTTTTACATACCTAGACTCCTCCGTGCCACGGAAAGCACGTTAAATCGTTGGTCCCGGCTGTCATTCATGGATCTTGACAGTTTTCACGGGTCGTCAGAAGCCCGAAAGTCTGACAACCATTCTTACCAAGGGGTATCGTATTACCCAGTATGTGGGATGTGGAGGTCAGATAGGCAGTCGTTCCGTGTAAAATACTGGTATTCAGCTGCATCCGGTTAAACTGGAAGCCGACCCCAACATAGTTGGGAGAAGGCTAGGCAGATGGTGATATAGTAATTCAACTAGGTATATACTGTGCTATAATGCAGGGGGGTAACCATCACCTCTTATAGCAGTATTATTTCAATATTACTTCAGCATGAGAAAGAGATGGAGCTATAAGTCCTGTATAGCTCCATCACTTTCTCACCTCCACCACTTGCTATAAGAGGTGATGGTTACCCCCCAGGTTGTGATGTGTTCGAGATCGTGATAATGCGTAACTACAACGAGAACTCGCTCAAAGACGACATGAAGAGGATGTACACCGCGCTGGGCGTCGATAATAAGAAGACTGTATTCTTGTTCACCGCCGCACAGGTAATATTTGTACCTACATTGTATAGCTGACCTTGTAATTAGAATAGAATAGATTATTATTTATCGTTGGTACAGATTTTACAAACAAAGTAGGTGTAATAATGAGTATCTTTGTACAATTGCCCTTAGGTGCACAAAGTAAATAATTATCTAACATTTTACTATTTGCATTCGTAACAAAAACTCCCAGTAAATTGAATTTTCATATAAGTTGAAACTATGTAACTGGCACATCGGTCTTAAACCAATAGATTTTATACAGGTGGATTTTAGTGATGGGGCCAGTGGCGTGCCTAGGGTTTCAAAATAACGCAAGCCATTGGGCTTGCGTTATTTTGAAAAATTTTAACCGATTTCAAAAAAAGAAAGTTCAGTTTTCGACTGAGTATGTAGGTACCTACGTATCTACGTATGTATCATCGCAATTTTCTCATAAACTACTGGTTAGGTACAATAAATTCTCTATCGAGCATTTTAGTAAGGCAAGCCGCTTTTGCTGGCTTTTGGGCTTATATGAAGGTACCGCCACTGGATGGGGCAGTAAGGGTGGGTACCTTAACCATTCTCGCTGCAAGAAAATGGTTTTAGTAGACTGTCCTTAACTTTTTGAGATATTATAATCTGCATTCACAGATTTTGAAAAAAGTGTAGTCAGCAAGAAAATGGGCAGGTATCACAAAAAACTTTTTTGATGCCAATCAATCCCGTTTGTTAAAAGAATCAAAAAACTATCGGACCAACTGAGGTTTGAGTACTAGAAAAGTCAGAAACCGCAAAAAACTTTTCCCTTGCGTTTTGTAGCAAATGAGACTCCAACCTATTTTTTTACGGTGGATAGACTGGCCGAAAATAAACAAAAAAGAACTTTAACTTCAAATTTCGAACGAATACACGTTGATTTCTGAATTTTATAGGTGACAGGCTTTTTTAACGTTTCCCATACAAGTCTTAAAGTTCTAAATTATTTGAGGTAATTTTCTTCTCAGAACGTCGGAAATCACAAACAACTATTTTGTTCTTCAAGCTTAAAATTTATAATGCGTATTCGTTCAAAGTTTATTTTTTTTGTTTATTTTCGGCTAATCTGTCCATCATAAGCAAGTCATTTGTAGTTTCTTCCTTACTAAATGTATGAAAAAAGTTTTTTGTGATTTCTGACTTCTATTACTCAAACCTCAGTTGGTTCACTGAAGTTTTTTGATCCTTGCAAGGAACAGGATCGAATGGCACCAATAAAAGTTTTTAAGAAAACTGCCCATTTTCTTGCTGACAGTACAATTTTTTCAAAATCTGTCAATAAGCAAGTAGCACTGAATGTTGCTGCAAATGGCGACTGACACAACCGTAGACAGATAATAAGGGGAGACAAGTCCTCAGCGTATGCAGTATGAGATAGCGATAGTTCGACGTAGGTACATTACTATAAACTAACTTAACTTTAGCTTAACTTAACTTTAGCTCTCGGCGGAGTGGTGGGGGTTTATGTGCTCGTCGTATTGTCTTAGGAGTAAGGTCCAAAATCGCTTAAAGTAATTGAGGATCAGCGCTAAAGATAAATGCCGGCATTTATACAGCTATGTGCAATTAATATTGCCATACTTAGACTTTTACCCCTATCGTGTGGGTAATCTGGTATTTATTCGAGAATTTCTTTCATTCATTCATTGTCATCATAGTTATAAATTCGCCACTCCCTCAAAGGTTAACCTTTCAGGGAGTGGCGTATTTATAACTATGACCAACTCTGAAATAGCAAATAAAAACATCAGTTTCATGCATTTTTGAATGAAACTGCAGATATTTATTTAGATATTTCAGGTTCACATAGCAAAACGTTATGAAAAACGTTACGTTACCAAGAGTGCTTTCAACGCCTAAAAGATAATTAGATAATAGTAGTGTGGCAAATAAAAACAAGACGCGCGTGAACGAATGCGTCCGGGGTGAAGGTGAAGCGCGGAAACAAATGAGTTGTAATTGTTATTTTATTACAATTTAAGACATATTTATTTTCACCTCAAGATGTCAATAGTTTAGTTAGATAAATCGCAATTAATACATTTATTTACGCGCTTTATCTCAGGCCCCGAATGCATTCAGTTCGCGCGCGTATAGGTACTTGTTCTAATTTTATAGATGCAATAAAAAAACTGTGGATCGTATAGTTTAATATTAAAACTTTGAATTACAAAATTATACTTAATAAAATAGTACTAAAGATGATCTTAGTACGAAAAAACGACCGAGTCTAATTACTTGTTATGCAAGTTAATTGGATACTATTGACCTTTAAATAAAACTAATTTATTATAAAAAATTCAGACCTTATCACTTTTTTCTGAAAGCTTTTTAGTTGCATAATGAATTCGAACTGTGAGATATTTTAAACTTATAGCCTTAATTAAGAGCGAATAGTGACAGTCAAGAAAAGTTTGGCTATCAAAGTGTGATATGTGATAAAATAACGTCAAACCCAAACATTGTTTAAGACTTTCCTGCATGAGCACAAGAAGAATATTTTTTTTTATGAAGACCTCGATTTTTACGAAATATTACCTCAGCAATTTCACAATTTTTTACAACATCTTTTGAGGGGTAACATAGTCCACCTTTGTCTTTTTGTAACTGTAGACTGGCGTATTTAGAGTGTGATATAATAGCAGACACACAGTCCTCGCACTGAAGCTCTTTTTTCAGTTTGCTTACAACAAATCCAGCAATATATACTATTACATGTTTAGAAAATTCGGTTAATATACTTGGATCAGTTAAGTAATCGTAATCCTTCATTAAAACTTCATCAAAATATTCTGAATTACTACTTTCGGCGACATTATCAATCAATATATTTTTTTCTGATGTTTTGTTAATTGCTATTTCTGGTCTCGTCAATGTTAAAATATTTATATGTTGCAACGGAATACAATTTCCTGACGTAATGTGTTTCATTTCACCATGAACTAACATTCTTTTAAATGCCGACTTTAATTGTCTAGCAGAAGGGTTGTTGTTAAACCCTCCTTTGGCTCGAATGGCACTAAAAAAATACTCCGAGTGATCTTGACTTAGTTTGTAAGTGCTTAAAAACTGAAGGTTATTATTTATCACTTGAGTTTCGTACAAATAAATTACACTCTTAATACAAATTAGGAAGCCCAAAAATCCAGTTTTTCTATTGGATGACATTATATTTCTATCTCCTAATTTTAATTTAAGTTTAAAATCATTTCATCTAAAAATGGTTTGATGTACGTGAAATTTTTGACAGAAAGTGGGTTTTTCTAAGTATAAGCTTTCAAATTTCTAGAATTCATGATATCAAACAGATTATTAATTTTTTGAATAAAATCAACAGTACCAGCAGAGTTCCGAAATTTGTCAATGTTGAGTTCTTTATTACAAAATTCAATAGCATTTGCAACGGATTCACTCATTACTTGAGCTGCCAACTTGACCTTCATTATTTGTTTGTAAAAATATGTGTGATTTATTTAATTTGTTACCAAAATGCAATCCTTCGTTGTCTTGGAGCTTCTAAATGTCGTGAGCAGATTCGGGAGTGACGACTTGGATGCCAGTTATTTCGGCCCGTACACTCAGTCCACTTATTTCTTAAAAATGGTTTATTCGGAAAACTAAAAAAAAAATATTATATAATATACGTTTAGTGGTAAAAAAATCAAGTGCTGGTAACCCCGTCAAGTTATTATCCGACTATTGACAAATGACACTTAGTAACATAGATAACAAACTAACATAAAATGCCTCACACTTTGGTCGGTTAGTGCAAAAAACAAGTTAGTATTTTATCGTCTTTTTAGATGTAATTACCGATAAATGTTGCTTATTATTGACAGAAAATAGTCATGAATACAATAATCCTTTGATTTACTTGCTGTAATAGATAGAAAATGCTGTTTACTGATGAAAGGTTATGTTTGCTTGATTTCGTTCGCTACGGCTTTTACAGCCATATATACAACAATTCACCATCACTACACACTAAATATTACCTTTTGGAATATCAATTAAATCACAAATTACCCGAAATAAGTGTTTCACCGTTGTTATCAACGAAAATCTTTTGACACCACAACTTGTCTGCCATCCATGACTAGTGATGGCAAACCAAAAAACCGATACGCAAATAGAGATAGAAAACTTATGCTATGTCCTGAAAGAAAGAAAGAAAGAAAGAAAAAGTATTTATTGGGACTCGAACAGGAGATCACACATTAAACTAAACTAAAAACACTCATAGAAACATAAAAAAAAACAAAGTAAAATTAAAATAAAAACAAAAAGTCCTGTACGAGGCCAAAAGGCTCCTATCTCAGCATAATGGTGCAGTATTTAAGAAATAAGTGCCACAGCGCTGGTATTCTGATAGGGCAGGACCCTATCAGAATACCAGCGCTGTGGCACTTATTTCTCATACATACACATTTTTACTTATGCGTCATCTCACTTTCGTAATTATTATTAGTCTATGAGCATGTCTACCCTTATTATCTGTCTACGGACACAACAGAACTACTAATCACATGACTGCAAAAGTCAGTGCTACCAATCGCGTCACACGTCAAGTAGTGAACGCACAGTAAAGCAAAAATAGTACTTGACGTTCTATGACGTGCAAGTGTCATTCAACCTTAGGCCACCCTAAAGCAATTACTATTTAATGTGATTATACAAAAACACAGACAGTCAGTTTCTTTAAATGAATTAATAATCTGAATAATGGGTGTAAAGGTGCATCCACATCGGAGTTACTTTTGTGGAGCAACGTTTGCAAGTGTTAGTGGACAATAACGGATAATTATGTTGCAAAATGTTGCTCTACATAAAGTAACTTCCGTGTGGATGCACCTTTAAAAGTCTCTTATTACGAGTGTCTTCAAATATTTTGTTTTATAATTACATAATATAACCTTTTGGATTCGGATATATTGAAGGTCAAAGTTCCAATTATTTTTATGTAACTCTTGTTTTGAGTTTTGCAACTTTATTTCAAATACACCGACGACCCGTGTACCGTAGCATAGATGCATGCTACGGTACCCGGGTCATCGGTGTAAACACAATGTTTAGCGCTCGTTCAATGCGACATACCGAAAACAGTGCACCTATGTTGTCATACATATGTATGTTGTCAACGACTTATTTCTGGATGTTAAAAATCTCTATTTTCGCTGAAAGCTATAAATTGAACAGAACGATTAATAATGGGTCTTTTTACACTCTGTATAAGTAGACATTTAAAGTTTAAGCCAGCATCTATCTCCCTCTCTCTGATCTAGATCATCGAGGAAGGTTTCCTGGAGTTCATCAACAACATCCTGATGATCGGCATGATCCCCGCGTTGTTCGGCGATGACGAGAAGGACGCCATCATCAATTCTGTGCGCACTGCCAGTGACGAGGCTGGACATGGGGTTGCCAAGTTAGTATGAAATACCGATATGTACGGCTTTTTAAAAAATAAGTAACTATTAGGAGTAATGTTAGGAAAAATCGTGAACCGTTACAATGTTTGTAAATACTTGAGCACCATGTATTTATCAACATAAGTAAGTTTATAATATTAGGTAAGTATACCTATAATTAATGTATTTTGTATACATTAATTAAAGTATTGTGTAAAACATTTTAAAACAGGAATTATGGAGTTTTTTGTACATTGTTCTCCATTCGACAGTCCACAAGTCCTTTTGGAAGGGGCAACTAGGATCAATTCAATTTTTTTGTTTTTTTATAAATATATTCAAAAGTGCATTCCATTTTGATATGACTGACTTTGCTAAAGGCAAGATATATAAAGCTTAAGATTGTAGTTGAAAAATATTTTCCAACTGCAAAGGACATGGCTAAATGACTGCCCCCAGCATGTATAGGAATCTCACATTAACTCGTAATATTTAAAAAATCATGAATTATTTAGTGTTTAATAATTTCCTAGAACTTTCGTGAACGTTAAACATAAAAAAGTATATTATTTGCTTTTTTGTTTTACATGACAAGGTCAAGCGGAAATAACACTAACTGCAAGCTAGGGAGGGGTCTTATCGCTTTTGCAGAATGTCAAATGAAACTGCAGGTACTTAAATCGATTTTTGATAACAGGTTTTTCTGAAACTAAGGCGTTCAATTCGGTGTCCTGTGTAGTTGCTTGTTATTATGTTTTCACAGGGTTTTAAAGTGACAATCTACTTTACTCCAATTCCAATTTATTCTAATCAAAATCAAATAAAAATAACTGAAAGCTTCGGACTGTGCTTCTTCGTTTAATCTTACTACCTATTTTGTGTCGAAAAATATAAACTGAGTAGTGGTCGATAAAAACTAATTCTATTTTTTTCTTTCAACCTATTCGATTATTTTATCGATTCTGTTACACTTGAAGTTCAACCCTTCTTTAGGAAAAAACAAACGTCAGATCAGATGCTAGTGTATTATCTATGGTCTGATGGATGTCATACATACAACAACCAGAACAGACGCCGTTTCAACGCTCTGCCGTTTTCTTGTTCGTTGTGTTATTTTATTTTGGATTTTCATTGACCCTCGCTTGTTTATTGGACTTATTGTGTGTGGTCGCCTATCTACTGACCTCTCGCTACTCGACACGGACTTGCAATCATTCATCATGCGATGCATAAACTGCGGTGTGGCAACGCAAAGACTGCGGCGGCATATCGCATCTTCATTGCCTGCTGTTCTACTCAATATTCTAGCACGATGGTTAACAATTGAGGTAAGTCATCTACAGCTAGAATCATTCTAGAACTACTAACTAACTACCTATAAGAAACATCGAACTAATGTGACGTTGTTTACCATGTCTCATAATACCTATTGAACTCAATGGCAATAGATCAGAAAGACTCATCTCGTATTGTAATTGTCACGACTACAACAGACTGGTTGTCTATAATGTCATAATATTCAAATGTGTAGGTATTATAGTTAATTCATGTGGGTACTAAGGTAATTAAGTTTGTTCTAGGTTCCAAGGGATGCCAACATTTGTCATCCTTGTTATGAACTGCTGAATTCAGAAGCAACTGGCGATGTTCGTTTATTTGGCCATACAATGGTGTGCATAACTTGTGGCCGTTCTGTGAGACGTGTACAACGCCATGCAGTGGAAAGAAACGATTCTATGTTGCAGAATTTACCAACGTCACATCCAGCTTTCCATCAGGTAAATAAAAAGATGTTTAATCAATCTTTATAGGTAATATTGTTCAATTTCATCAATTTCATTTTTTCTGTTTTTTTTTTTTCATTTTTTATTCTTTTATTTAATCCCATTGCTTGCTTCTAATGTAGGTAGACCTTCAGTTCTTAGATATTTAGTATTATGATGACACCATGAATACCCTAAATTAAGTTTTTTTAGGCTATGAATTATGCGTGTCATACCTGTTGGATGAGACATCTAAGGCAGACAAATCAAGATCAAAATATAATAAATCTGCCTGAACCACGACCTGGACCTGAACCTGAACCACTGCCTGAACCAGCACCTAGACCTGTATCAGAACCGGAATTAAACCTGCCAAATTATAAACGGGCTGCAAACACCTCCAGACACTGTGTGTTTAATGGTTGTATCTTGGAACAACAGTTACACGTGGTTCCTGCATTTATAAAAAAAATGCTTATTGCAAAACATAATTTTCATATTCCCCGCAATACTAGGGTTTGTGAGACACATTTTAATTTGGATGTTTGGCACTTGTTGCTTCAAAATAACAATATATACTCGAATTTCACTGCAAATCAAATTGAAGATATAATATCTATAGCAAAATCTGACCAACCAACATTTAATTTTGAAAATGTTGCTGAAATGCAGAATGTGATATGTCACTATTGGACAGGTTTAACAATTGCCAATTTTCTGAACTTATTTAATACTTTGCCTGCCCTCACTTTCAAAAGGCCTAAGAACGCTTTGGCTATTTATTTAGTAAAATTAAGAACAGGTGAATCTGACAGACGACTTGCAACACTTTTTACAGTATCACGTCCCACCTTAACAGCCATACTTAAAAAAATTAGAGAGTGTTTAACGCAATATTTAGTACCCAACTATACAAGGTGTTGTTTTGAACCTGCAAAACATTTCAGGAGGTTGTTATGAAACTCGTAAATAATCGTATAACAATACGATACCAAGTCAATAATCAATAATACTTTTTATTTTAGATTTTTAAATTTTATCTTTTCTTTTTATTTTTTTTTTTATTTTTTTTTGTTGATTCGGGTCGCGAATCACTAACATAATTACCTCCTAAAATGTTTTGCAGGTCCAAAACAACACCTTGTATAGGCCCAAATCATATGACCCATATAGATATTGTAAGCAAGAATTTGAGCATACCAAATGCTCTTTTTGGTAATGCAAATAGGCCTGCCATTGCCATATTTGATGGGACATATATATATTTACAAAAAAGTTCAAATTATCTGTTCCAGAAGAAAACTTACAGCCTGCATAAATATGACAATTTAGTCAAACCATTTATGATTGTTTCATGTGATGGGCATATTATTGATGTTGTTGGACCATAAGCTGCTACTCAAACAGATGCCGAGATTATGAATCATTTGTTTCAAGCAGAAGACAGTCCATATCGACAGCTCTTTCAGCGTAATGATGTTTTTATTTTAGATATGGGGTTCAGGGATGCTATACCACTATTAGAAAGTTTAGGCTTTCAAATTCATAAACCTGAGTCACCTGATGGAAGATTTTAAAATAGCTGCAGCTTTAATGAATAAATATCACATTGCAATAGCGGATGGTCCAAACTCTGCTGAAATAATAGAAAGAGTTTACGGATCAGCCCTAATCATTTAGGATCCTTTGTAAGAGAAAATTATTTAAATAGGCAAAGATCAATGTTTTTAAGAGTGGATGGCAACCTGCCCCAATTGGAGAATTTTCCAATATTGGAGCATAACCAATTATTACTGATGGCACTAGGACCATATCAGGTTAAACAAGCCCGGTCATACTACGGAGAACATATTAGAGCAAATGGTACTTATGAAATCGAAGTGTGCCCGGATCTTGAAAGAGTAATACATTTAGGGGGATCAAGACCTCAACTTTTAAGAGGCCGAATCAGATCAAGGCATATTAGCCAAAGAATATACTACGTGCACATTTTATATGAAAGCCAATCAACAATTAATAATCCTTTAGATGATATACTGTCATATTACTGCAGCTGTATTGTGGGGAACAGAACTCTAGGCTGTTGTTGTCATGTTATGACAGTGATTTGGTATCTGGGGTGGACTAGACACCAGAACACATTATTAGCTCCGGCTTCATATTTAGATAATATTCTTGTAAGAATCACAGAATGAGGAATAAATAAATAAATCGTATTTTTGTTGTTTTATTTCAATATCTTTTATGTCCTTGGTTACTCAGTGCCTAAACTAGATAACGTAGTTTAGGCAGGATTTATCAATCACCTACCTACCTACCTACTAAACTAAGTCCCCCTGGCGCATTTATCTGTCTGCCTACGGATGTTTCAACAAACAGATTTTGATGGGGTTGTCACTAGTAGGTAGACTGGTTCTTCCGGAAGGTTTAGGCATACATTCGTGTAGGATAATGAGTTGAAGTAAAGACAGTTTTCACATTTAATATATAAATAAGTGGTTGAAATGATGAACCTATGTGAAAATAGGGATTAATATTAACAGACATCCAAACAATTATAGATTTTTGTATTTGAGATACCTAGATATATAATTCCGCTAGGTAAGATACATTATTATGTATCCACGCGGGCGCGAGTGATTTTTGCGTGGATTGTAGAAAGCCCGTAATTACCTCTTTGTAGATATATACTCACGTACCCGGTACCGCGGGATGTGTCGTTAGTCAAAAATATCGTAAAACATTGCAGAAACGCCTAGGTAAAAGTTCATTGCAATATGTCATTTGTTTGCAGTTTTTTATACCTATTGACGTACGAGTTACACGATTTTATTTTCAGGATTGTAAAGATATGATAAGTTCTTGAAACTTTTTTCACATGAAATACTAATATTCAGCTATTCATAATTACATATTGCAAAGTTCCATGTTTATACATTGCTGGGGCAGTCGTCCATACTTCCATTTAGCCATCTCCTTTAAGTCTTTATGCTTTTATTGAGAGGTAAATCTCTCAATATTGTGCTAAACATGTTATTTTAAGACCATAAACTTCTTATAGGTTTTCCTGTAATCTAGTAAAAAACAATTTTCGGTTTTTTCAAAATTGTATGCTCAGTAGTTTAAAATAGGTGAAAATTTACCAATGGTCAATTATCATTAGAGATTGGATATTCGGATGCATATTCACCTGGGTTTCTGATTATTGAATCAGATTAGTATTATAATCAGTACTACATATAACTTACTTTCAAATGTTGGCTTATATGGAATGCACTATAGTAAAAAAAAAAAAACCCGCGATTCCGGAATCGACAATTTTTGTGTTTTTTCTGACTATGTAAGCGGATGCATATCTACCAGGGCCGGTTTTAGGGCAGGGCAACAGGGGCATTGGCCCCGGGCCTCCACAAAGAAGGGGCCTCCATAATTTGATTTTTTTTAGATACGAATAAAAATACATCGTTTGAATCGTTATGATTTTTGAACATTTTTTCTTTGTCATGTTTTTTGTAAGAACAAAAAGTTCACAATCATACCTTCATAAGGTTACCTTTTTTGAATTGTATTTTTTTCATCTGTTCCACAAATTTTTTGGGGCCTCCACTTCTTGGTTGCCCCAGGGCTGCCACAACTTTAAATCCGGCCCTGATGTCTACCTACCTAATATTGTAAAGTAGGTAGGTAAATACCAAACTGCCATAGCAAATAACGTTAATATAAAATATCGAACTACATATATTTAGAATAATTGATGTAGCTACCTATTGAAACAAATAGTTAAAAATTATTGTGCTTAGTGAAATTCTGTTAAATTCCTTTCCTCTCCACATACTTAGCGAAAAAAACAGTATATGTTAGCACCATTATATTAATAGAAAACGACGATAGGCATTTTGCGAGTTTGTGAGTGGGACTGCAAATTATACCTGCTTTTGCGCAAGTAGCTACCCCGACAAATAGTTCTCTTAGTTTATTTAATTACAATAATTGCATTCGTCGCTGTGCTTGCCATGCGTTCGGGTGTTTTTTTTTTGTTTTAACTAACACACACCACCCCTCCTCTTACACCCTACATATACATATTTTAGAAGTCACTTCTTTATTATACATCCGACTAGCTATGCATTCCCTGTGTTCCTGGCATCCCATGGTAAATATGCATCATTTATTATCATATATTTTCTTAAATAACTTTATACTATTTATTTTAAAATTATTAAAAAAAAATGAGAGCTTTTCTTATTTTCTAATTTTCCCTCCAAAAGTAACCCCCATATTCAAAATTAATTTATTTACGTTACACGTCCGTGTTTGGATTACAGAAATCAGACATATTGGGCCCAAAATCCAAAATGACGGCCAACAAAAAAAAGTATGTCGCCTAAGTCGGGGAAGTCCACCCAAGCATTTTTCACTATGGCACCAAATCTCTAGGACCTTTCCTACAGCTGTTTTCATTAAGTCTATTTTACGTACGCCACGTAAGCCAACGTAGCCCACAGGGGTGGGGGGTTTCTGGCTGGAGGCCTAAGCAGCCGACAACCTCCTTGGTTGAAAGGCGAGAAGCCAATAAAAAATAATAAAAAATTGGGGATGAGCACGTACGTTCGCCTCGTTCGCGCCAAAACCATGTTATCCATGCGACTTTTTGTAACATCAGACGGCTGGTATACGTTATCAGATTTATTATTTATACTCTGGTTTTGTTCGTTTTTAACGAAACGGGTGGAGGACTGTATACTCGGTGCCGTGAATCCATTGAAAACAGGAGGAGCTATTCTTGGGCTTCCAGAGAAGAGCAATAAATAGATCGGTAGTTTTATAATTTTTGATTAAAATGTATGAAACTAGATTTTTCAACTTTAATAAACAACTGAAGGAATAGGTCATATATATTCGACGCTATAGTAAAAAATATTAGGAGGCCTTCCCGGACCAGCGTAAAACTAGTTTTTTTCGCTGGCCGGCCACTTTGAGTTTTGGGCCTAACTTTGTATGAAACGGGTCTCCTTTCAACTCAATCGGTCCAGTAGATTCGAAGCAAATTGGCTGTGACAGACGGATAAACACACGAGTAATCATATAAGGGATCCGATTATTCATTCGGACGTACGGAAACTTTTAAAAAGAGTTAAAAAATATAAATATAAAAATTAAAGGTAAAAAACAAACATATTCTGCGTAGGTCTTAGTAAGCACTGTAGTGAAAATGTAGCGGCTCCAGCGGGGAATTGAACCCCGAACGACTTAACGCCATAACGCATGAAAAAAATTAAATGTGTTCTTCACCACTTAATACACACTGTATATTGATTTTTATTTTCTACTTATTCAAAATCAATATACAGTATATTGATTTTGAATAAGTAGAAAATAATATACGATAAGGTTATAAAAGAAAATGAAGTAAAAAGTTGTAATACTCGTACAAAAATACAAAGGTCGAGTTAAGGTCGAAGGGTTAAATCGGTCGAGGTTGGCTTAAGAGCAAAACTCATAGTGGGTTTAAATGTAGAATTTGGGAGAAAGCAAGCTTCGGGAAATCTCTGGTTCGATTTCAATCGCCTATCGATTCGCGTCGCTATTTGCGTTGTTATTAAAAAAAGGGAATGGATTTCAATTTTCCAGCACAACTTATTAAGTATTTTAATTAAAATTATAAGAGGAGGAGTTACGTTGAATTGTTAAATAAATGTTTAAACAAAAGATTTTTTTTAAAGAGAGATTTCTTTTCTTTTTTTTTTGGATGGGAAATCATCAAATAACTTCTCCCGCTCTGGGCGGAGCGGGAGGGTGTGTCAGACTCTTACTGACTAAAACCCACCCGTACTCCTTCCTGTTGCCTGTGTTGCCAGGGGCCTCGGTGACCCTTTAGTACCTTCGCGCGACCCCGGCAGGCATCAGCCCTAGTAGACCCCTACACTCGGGCTGACGACATCTCTTTAAGGCGCGCGTGGAATACAACGCGCCGTCGACCCGAAATTGGTCCTTACCGGACGGTGAACTACCCATTGCTCACCGTCCGCAAGCCCGCGCCTACGGTGGCCGGAAATCCGCCCGGGATTCCCGACGCCCAGGGCGTCTCCTGCGGCGGCTAGGGGCGAGAGGGCGCGAAGTTTGCCTTTCCCTCAACCGTCCCGCCTCCTCCTTCGCGAGCATTACTACTTCGCAGAAGGAGGTGACGGCTGCCCATGCACTCTCGCTCCGTACCATGGCCTGAACCAGGGCCGGGCGCGAGAGATCTCTGCCGCCGATCGCGTCCATGAGGACACGGCGGTGCTCTGCCCAAGCCGGGCAGACCTCCACCGTATGCTCCACCGTGTCCTCCGGGCGATCCACACAGTGGTAACACCCGGGCGTTTCCTCCCGCCTTATCCGACACAGGAACCTCCCGAAGCTGCCGTGTCCGGTAAATAAGATAGTCTAATGTGAAAAGAAAGCCTAGGAAGAAAAATCACTCCTGACGAAGGTGCACTCCGGGCCTGGACTCGAGGAGGACGGCACGTAATAGCGTCACCTGGATCCGCAGGCGTAAATCTCCTGGACTGCCTCACCGGCTAACCTGGCGTGACGCACACATCGACGACTATAAGAGGTGATGGTTACCCCCCTGAATACATACAAATTTAAGAATAAAAAGGGTTGACCAGTTTGCGCGCAAAAAGTATTTAATAGCAGAAGTTATTCTGCAGTACTAATACTTAAAGATGACACAGTTATACATTCTTCTCACAAAATTTCATAAATTCTGTCAGTATCGTCTTCCATTCTTTCGATTTCAGGGACGCGGTATGGAACTTCTTCTGCGACAGATGCTGTGAAAATCTGCACGTGGTACTGTCCATGTCTCCCAGCGGTGATATATTGAGGAACAGGTAATAGTTAACATTAAAAAACATAATAGCATAATCAGCTTATAACGTTCCAACTGCTAGGACCAGTGGCGGACTAAGCCTGTCAGGGACCCGGGGCGGCAAAGCAAAAGGAGGCGTGACGGTCTTCTCAGTTTGTGTAGGAATTTCTAGTAACATTTTGTAGAAAATGAGTACTTAATGACAAAAAAGAAACAAGTATTATGAGCCTCACACCCAGTGTATATTTTTTTTTGGGGGACGTACATTTTTATCTCCACGTTGTGTGCGAATACCCACGGACATTTTCATATAAAAGCAAGAATATGATATGGATATGGGAAGTGTGTAAGTATGCTTGTTTGCTACTAGGTAGCATGCTCATTAGTAGCATGCTTTCTGTACCTGTAAAACACTCATGCTCTTTTCGTAGACACAATATGCTAGTTAAATGCTACTAATAGCATGCTCTTGTACTAATAGGTAGCATGGGTAAAAGATAATGAAATTACTGGCTTTAAGTAAATGAAAGGCGAAATAAACTATATTTTCGAGACCGCAAAGTGATGAAACTATTAACTGGTGCAGGTGGTGGCACAGTATCATGCTGAGTGGAAGCCTTCTTGTCACAGTCATGACGTACAGCTGCCGACTATTTGTGTTTTGTGCTCGTGATTATTTATGTAGATCTATTTTTTTTTCTGCTTGCCTACTCTAGATATTTTTGTATGCACGTGTTTCTGTGACAAGTAAACCTGTTTTTCTTTCTTTCTTTCTTTTCTTGCTTTGACTGACACGAATGGTTTAGCATCACGAAAACTGTAATGTTATAGTTACACAGACTTAATGTTTCAATTATTTCAAGCGTTCTTCCAATTAGATAAGATCCTATTGACAAAAAAGGTTATTTTGTCGCGGACGCAGCCTTAAACCCTTCATTTAAGATTCGCACACCAGGTAGAATACGACGAGAACTTTCGATGTACCTATATTCGTCAACTTGTTGTACTTGTATGCTTGCAAATAAATAGGTACTTATTGTATTCTATCAGATGTCGGAGTTTCCCCGGTCTGGTGAACAATACTACAATAGACTGGCAGTTCCCGTGGCCGAAGCAGGCGCTATTGGCTGTGGCCAATGTATTCCTTGCTGACGTACGTATTCTTTGAACTTATCGTAACGGTATATTATTACGCCTGAGCGCGACACCGGTATCATAGATGGCCCTCCATCTATGATATAGGCGTATAAATAGCCGTGTATCCTTGCGGGTCGAGGACGACAGAAAAATTATTATGTGGAATGCATAATAATTCAATTTGCCTTTTATTTGAGCAAACTTTCAAAGAGGAATTGGTGACGGTCAGGTGGCGTTTGTAGCCTAACTCCAGCAAATAATGCAAAGCGGTACCTGTGCTTCTCCTGGCGAAAGTCTTGAAGAATCCTTCTGGGCAGGTGGCCACCTTGCTTGCCCGTACACTGGTCACTTGAAAGTCTATAATTTGGATTTAATCGGACGCGGGTTATTATTTTTAATTTTGAAAACGTAACACAGTATATCCCCAAGGATTACGGGATAACGTAATAAAGTTTTGCGGTTTTGCGGGCGCGATGAACTGAGATTGAAAAACGTGGTTTGCGGTGAGACGAAATGCTTCCGTTCGGCGCCGGTGCACTATGACGTCTGACAGCCATCATTAGCTGTCACTAGCCGCAGGATTCTCTAACTCCCGCGACACACAATATCCGCGGCTGCAATATAAGCCTAAGACAGACTACAGACACCTTATAAACCGTCCACAATCAAAAAAATGTAAGGGGCAATAACTTGCCACACCATACTCCCCGCCTTGGAAGGTTCCGAGCTTTCAAAGATGATAATCTATACGCTGAAAAGCTGGTGCGGTTGGGAGGATGAGATGATGTTTATATATCTGGCAGTCTGAAAGCATCAAGAGAATCCCAAGCAGCAGTTCAAAACACCATTACTAGGAAACGGCGTTCGAAATTAATTATCAGATTCCAAAGAATGAAATTGCAGTTTGATTAAATTAAGACAAAGTTGAATTACTAAGCTAAATTATAACTATGTAATGGCGTACCATTGAGAAATATACTATTGTAAATTATAAACTAAATTAAACTACGAAATAATATAGTTCTATTGGGTTGGCAAAGGATATAACTTTGTGACAGGACGTTTATATGTACCTGACGCGGTTTTTACTGAAGCTACTCGAATTACACCACCCGATCCCGGAAAAACTTCCACTATGATGCCCAATGGCCAAGTCAATGGTGGTACGTTATCTTGACCCAAGAGAACGACAGTACCGATCTCTATAGGGCGATCGGGAGTGCACCATTTCTGGCGAACTTGCAACGTGTGCAAGTACTCAACTCGCCATTTGTTCCAGTAGGATAACACAAGCTGATCCAAAAGCCCTTTGCGGTTTGTTAAATTTATGTTTTCTTCTGTCAATTCAGAAGAAGGCAAATGCTTAAGTGGACTGGACATTAGAAAATGCGCAGGCGTGAGCACGTCCGGATGCGGGTCTGATGAGAGAACACTAAGCGGTCGAGAATTTAAAAGGCACTCGATTTGTACCAGTACGGTAGAGAGTTCCTCGTAAGTGAGAAGCTGCTTTCCTATGACTCTATACAAGTGAGTTTTAACACTCTTAATGTTCGACTCCCAAATACCTCCGAAGTGCGGAGCTCGCGGCGGTATTCTTGTCTACTCAATGCGAGATTTTAGAAGCTCATTTTTAATATCATCAAGTTGCGCCTTAGCGCCAACAAAATTGGTACCATTGTCTGAGTACATGACAGACACTGGACCGCGGCGAGAAATAAATCTTTTAAATGCGGATAAGAAAGCCTCGGATGTGAGGTCCGATACGAGTTCGATATGTATGGCTTTAGTTACCATACATATGAACAAACATATATAAAGTTTTTGCGAACGTTGACCTCTACTTGACCAGTGTGCACAAAGGCTTTAGTATCACGGACACGGTATCCAGGAAGTTCAGCCATTTTGGGTGTTAGATGCGTAGGATTTAGACGGAAACAAGTGTTGCATTTCCGACAGCGGGAACGTATGACTGTTCGTCCATCTAATATCCAAAACCGCTGCCTTATAATAGACATCAATAATCCGAGGCCCGTGTGGCAGTACGTATTGTGATAGTGATCAATAATTAGATCAACTACGCGGTCACGTTTAGGTAAAAGCGCGGGATGCTTGACTTCATATGGTAAGTCAGATTTAGACAATCTGCCCCCAATACGTAAGATTCCGTAGCTATCAATAAAGACAGACAAACAGCGCAACTTCTTAGATGGAAGTTCGCCTGCTTTAATTAAATTTAAATCGTTAGAAAAATGCGTATTTTGAACTATTCGAATAATTAAATTTTCGGCGGTTTGTATATTTTTAACAGAGCTATGACTAAGTAGTCTGTTCGTAAATTTAAGAATGTACATAAATACACGTAACAATTTATTCCATGAACAAACACGGTCAGCTATTGTATCTAAAATACGCGGTTCAGTATTTGATGTTTCTACAAGAAAAACCTTTGATTTAAACTCTGGCAATGTTTCACATTCAGTAGGAGAGAATTTTAAAGGCCACTCGCTAATGGATCGACCCATTAGCGAGTGGCCTTTAAAATTCTCTAGTAGAAGCGAAGTAGGACCGTTCCACCATAACGAGTGTTCAAATAAATCAGATGGCAGCATGCCGCGGGAGAGACAATCGCTAGGATTCTCCTTTCCGGACACGTGATTAAAACTAGCGGCAGGTAGGTTTTCCTGTATTTTAGCAATGCGATTACTGACAAAAATAGACCATCTATGGGGAGATGAGTGGATCCACGAAAGAGCTATGGTGGAGTCCGAGAAAGCGTAGACACCTGCAATAGGTACACGAGCGGAAAGTTTATCTTTGACCACGCGAACAAGCTTAGACAGAAGTAAAGCGGCGACAAGTTCTAATCGAGCTAGCGTTGTTATTTTAGCGGGGGAAACTTTGGACTTTGCACATAAAAGCCGAACGCTGATATTGCCTTTAGAGTCAGTTATGTGTAAATAAATACAACAACCATAACCACTAAAGCTGGCGTCGCAAAAGGCTACGAAATTCACTACAGCTTCTCTAAAGACGCCAATGTGGCGAGGAACCTTTAGAGAAGAGAGTGAGGGGAAATCGTGCAAAAAAACGGAAAACCGATTGGTGATGGAGTCCGGAGGAACCTCATCCCAACCTATTTTAGCTAACCAAAGTTCCTTAATTAGGATTTTCGCGTACAACACGACGGGTGCTACGAGGCCAAGTACGTCGAACAAGCGGGCAACTAGCGATAGAATCGCACGCTTAGTGCATTTATCATCTACAGCGACTGTTGTCAAAGAAAAATAATCATCAGCGGGTTCCCAGGTTAATCCAAGGATTTTGAAATTATGTTTATCATTATCCATGCCAGAAAAAATAACTGGTAAGCGGTGAGACTCTGGGAGAATCTCCAACAAAGCGGGTGAGTTAGTAGCCCATTTGACCAGGTCAAAGGATCCTAACTTAAATAACTCAATTAAATCGCGGGATAATTGTATAGCAATCTGTTCATCAGGAACAGAATAGACATAATCGTCCATAAAAAACTGAGTTTCTACTAATTTAGAAGCCTCAGGATAGCGGTCGCCATGCTCACACGCTAAATTGCGTATTGTGCGCATCGCTAAATAAGGACTAGGCTTTAATCCAAAGGGAACGCGGTTAAAGTGAAAAGTACGTATAGGTTCATTTTTGTTGAATCGATATAAAATTCGTAAATATTTGCGGTGGTGCTCATTTACACCGATCCGTAGGAACATTTGTTTTATATCCGCTGTCATTGCGACAGGGAGGGTACGAAAATCGAGTAATAATAAAAACAAGTCGGCCTGTAAATTAGGTCCGACATGCAGAATGTCATTGAGTGACAACCCCGAGTGTGTTTTGGCACTAGCGTCCAAAACCACTCGAATGCTGTCTTTGTCCGGTCTAATAACGGCGTGATGCGGTATGTAGTAACCCTCTTCTGTTAATTCAGAGTCGGGTACCTCCGATAAATACCCCTGAGTTATATAATCGGTGATAGTTGTATTGTAATCCTCGCGTAGGGTTGGCACGCACGTGAATTTACGCTCGAGCGCAAGTAGCCGCCGATGAGCGACACCGCGTGAATTGCCTAATTCGGAGGGATTGCGCGCGAAAGGTAAATCGACAAAATATCTACCGTCTTTAAATAAAACTGAAGAATTAAAATTATTTTCACACTCTAATTCGTCCGGACTAATAAAACGCTGAGATGGAATTTCCTCTAGCTCAAAAAACTTCTGCAAACTTGACTCGACGTCAATGCTAGCAAGCGCGGTAAACGAAGATGTCATGTGTGTTACGTCACTACTATGACAATCAATATCACCCATCAGTACATATCCAAAACTAGTCAGTATAGCTGGGGGTGCGCGGGTGCCTGAGTCAACCCTATCACCTAAATAAATAAAAGGGAACAGCTGTGCTCCAAGCACAACATCGATTCCACCAGGTACATTCCAGGTTGAGTCAGCAAGCGGTAAATTATTTAAATATGACATATCATCATTTAATCTGATAAAACTAGCGGGAAGTCTATCTGTAATGCAATCAACAACTAATGCGTGTATATAATACTTATTGTGAGGATTAATCCGAGATTCTATATTGAGATAAATAAAGCCGTGTACAGGTCGTGAGGTCATACCAACACCTTGTAAAGACGAATTGCGTAATTTAATTATGGGTAAGTTCAAACGTTTACAACAGTCCACAGTAATTAAATTATTTTGCGATCCATTGTCTATTAAACACCTGACAACAAGCTTATCTCGGCCGCTGCTATCATATACGTATATCTGCGCGGTAGCTAACAAAATAGTTGTCTCTGTCGGTAAACATATTTTAGCGGCGGCACTAAGCGAGACAGACGTAGCGGCAGGCTCGCTCGGCGTTGAATCACTTTTTACTTCGGAGAAATGTAACAATGAATGATGTGTTTTCTTACAAGTTTTACAAACACTCCGTGATTTACATTTAACCAAATAGTGGGATAGACTTAAGCAATTTACACAGCCATGTTTCTTTTTAATAAATTCGAAACGAGCTTGCGGAGAATTCATATTTTTAAATTGTGGACAATCAAACAGTCGATGATCGACGTTATCGCCGTCACACAGCGGGCAGCGGTTATTCGAAGCTGGTTCGCTAATAGATACAAACGCTTTAGCGGTACTTTGAGTATTACTTCGATTGTTAGCTAAACTAGACTTAGCACGCGATTCCGTCTGTGAATTATTAACGTGTGAGCGCTGGAGTACCTTAACATAGTCTTGCATAAATATTATAAACTCCGTATAGGAAGGCAATTCCTTGCCACTCACACGGCTTTCAAATTGTTGAACAGTTTGCGAGTCAACCTTTCTTAAACCACAGTGTAATATCACAAAATCTAATAAGTCTGAAATGTCTAACTGCTTCAATGCAGCGACAGACGCTGAATATCGTTCTACAAATGCATTCAGACTAGCAGCATTGCCGGCGCATCCTTTAATGTCCAGTATATTATTGAGATAATGAATACCTAAACTACGTTTATCTTGATACCTTTTGACAAGACTGTTCCACATAACACTGTATGTATCTCCTGTGGGAACAATGCCTGCAGTTAGTTTTAAGGCATCATGAGTTAATTTACTTATTAAATACTGCACACGCTGCGAATCCGTCAGATCAGTATTTAAATGAACATTAGTACGGAACATTTCATAAAACATGGGCCAATTTTCAGTTCTACCGTCGAACGATGGTAACTCGATTGGTGGTAACTTTATGCTTCTACCTCCCTTCTGATCTGATGTTAATGTTTTGCCACTTGAAAGAATGAGATTACGTTTGTATTTAATAGTTGAATATAAGTCTTCAATAGAACTTAGACTCCCATAGTCGGGTGGGGTTTCATCAATTTCAAACTGCAACTCATTGATCTGGTCAATTATTGTTTCAAACTTGCTGTAAGATTCACCAATAGATTCAGACTGCGCTAGGAATAACTCGTTCGAGCGTGAATCATAATTAGATATACTTTTGGAAGAATTATACAAGCGATTAACTCGCTCAAAAATTACTTCTTTTTTAGCAATAAGATGAGCTAATTTAGTTTCTTGTTTTTGAGTTGCCATTATACGGCACTATCTAATATTAATTGCTGTAAATTATCGTAAGTACTTGCAATGACTTGTACTTATTTAACTGATACCTATCCAGGCTCGAATGGACCATAAGTATGGAGGGACAGGCGTATAAATAGCCGTGTATCCTTGCGGGTCGAGGACGACAGAAAAATTATTATGTAGAATGCATAATAATTCAATTTGCCTTTTATTTGAGCAAACTTTCAAAGAGGAATTGGTGACGGTCAGGTGGCGTTTGTAGCCTAACTCCAGCAAATAATGCAAAGCGGTACCTGTGCTTCTCCTGGCGAAAGTCTTGAAGAATCCTTCTGGGCAGGTGGCCACCTTGCTTGCCCGTACACTGGTCACTTGAAAGTCTATAATTTGGATTTAATCGGACGCGGGTTATTATTTTTAATTTTGAAAACGTAACACAGTATATCCCCAAGGATTACGGGATAACGTAATAAAGTTTTGCGGTTTTGCGGGCGCGATGAACTGAGATTGAAAAACGTGGTTTGCGGTGAGACGAAATGCTTCCGTTCGGCGCCGGTGCACAATGACGTCTGACAGCCATCATTAGCTGTCACTAGCCGCAGGATTCTCTAACTCCCGCGACACACAATATCCGCAGCTGCAATATAAGCCTAAGACAGACTACAGACACCTTATAAACCGTCCACAATCAAAAAAATGTAAGGGGCAATAACTTGCCACACCAATAGACGTTAATAAATATTTGACAGTTATTTTGCTGTTTTGATTAATTTGTCAATATTGCTGAGTGAAATTATGAATTATCACTATGTGTAGGTATAGCGATATTAGTTATTGCAATTCATAAACAAAATTTTAGTTTTGTTTATGAATTGCAATAACTAATATCGCTACACTGAACATTTCGTCTTAGGTGTAAAAAAGCACTTGAAAACCTTCCAAATGCTTTTTTTACACCTAAAACTGTTACAACCCCTAATCCAGTGTTATTATTGCAATTCATAACCAATATTTTAGTGCAACTTATACCGATAGTCACTTGCAATCGTCCAGGTAGTGATTGTAGCCGTCATAAAACATCTAATTTCCATACAGCAGTAGACTATTTTAATGCATGTAAGAAAAGTTTTATTTTACGAATCGGATAAGATTTGATAGCGAATGTTGAGATGATGGGAAGACTAATTACGCAACCAACTGGATTCGATACGCAAATAAACTATCAATATCCAAAAAAGACATCATAAATTATACTTAATCCCCTTAAATTCTCAGGTGGCGAAGATCCCCGAAGAGTTCCGACCGATCATAGTGGAGCACGTGGTTCACGTGCACATGTCGATCGCGCATTACTCCATGGAGTTCCTTCTGCGCCTGCGCAGAAACAACTACGTCACGCCCAAGCATTACATGGACTTCCTCACCAACTACCTGTCGCTGCTCAAAGAAAAGGACGCTTTTATTGTGGCACAGGTATTGTAGAATGACTATTTTTACAATATTTTTTTAGTGTTTTTCCTTCATACTATCATCATGTATTCAACCTTATTTAGAGATTGGTACTGGCATATTTCTGTCTTGGTTTAGAATATCAATTTGATGTTTTTTGTCTATGAGGGTATAGTTGAACGTCAGAATTTTTTCTTTAAGGTGTGTCATTCCCGATTGCTGTCTTTACCATTTATCAGATTTTTTTATCTTTAGCAGTGAACGGAAAAACATGGAAGCATTCCTAGCTTTAAAAAATGACCCAAAGCAGGTTGCGCCGCGGTGGGCGGGGCTTACCGATTGCGCCGCTCACGCTTTTAGTTCGTCCGCAGCAGTAGGCAACAGCGGTGGTCGACTATTATTTACCGGTTTTTGCATGTTAAATATTTAAAAATGCCTTCTTGGGCAGTGAAGTGGTATATAAATAAATCACATTTGCATAAAAATAATGCTGGAATTAGTTTTCACGTGTAAGTACATTGCTATTTATTATATTTCTATTGAAAATGAAGTCGGTTTGGGGATGATGTTATGCCAACCAAACAATGTACTTTTGTACCTGACAATAATGACAAATTTTATTAGACATAACCTTTTTTTTCTATGGGGACGGCACTATGCAAAATATACTAAGCTATTGTAGGTAAATAAAAGATCCTTTTATTAAAAGAAGTTTTATGTACTTACCTACAATAGCTTAGTATATTTTTTGTGTTTTTTTTTGCTATTGCATGGAGAAAACAGATATCGTTGCAGTAAGCTGCAGTAAGCCGGCTTGCGGTAGGAGTTGATGAACGTGAGTCTTTGGTCAAAATTAAAATCCAAGATGGCGGCTCCGAAAAATTTCAAATTTTTCGTCATGGGTGTCGTTTTCATGGTTTTCGAGGGAAAGCTGATAGTGACGTTAAAATGTAAATCCAAGATGGCGGCAGCGAAATTTGTTTTTATTATAAATAATACGTAAGGAACTTCGTTTCTGCCGGTGGTCCCCAGACCGCACACGATTTTTTATGCATATTTAATTCACTATATTTTCTTTTAGATTTCCACAAGATCAATATCAAAGATAACTATGGATGAAAGCTGTTCGTTTGGAAAGAAGGCGTGAGTTTATGTATGTATGTAACACTGAGCAAATAATAAGCAGTGATATAATGTTAATGTACCTATAGATACCTAAATTGTCAATAAATAAAAAATAGACCACAATTTTTTTATTTACCTTATAATAAATTATAGCACACACCTATCTATTACTTCCTAAACACTGCTCTATTTACAGACCTCATAACCAGTTCATAAAACATGTTTTATCATAATTCTATATTTTAATACCATCAATATCACGATTAATTATTTGCGTTGCACCTTATTACATAAAACATCTCGGGTGACGAATGGTAGGCGAAGCAGCGTCGTAGAAATGTCGTTAGCGGCCTATACGTTACATGTTAATTTAAGCCCAAAAAATCAGGAAATAAGGTTCATTTTTAACTGTGCATCCAGAGTAGTAATAATATTGTTTGTGTAGTTTCCCGAATCAGCGACTGGTTTTCGATGTGTGAGTTTGTTGGGATTATGTGTCAAGATGCGTGCTTAGTTCCCTTGAAGTAATGCTTCCATGCAATACCAGGCAATACTGGTGTCCTGATAATCAAAAGTGACATTTTGTACGCAAGAGGGTACTGTCAGTTCTATCGAGTTAAATATAAATTCCTTGAGGAACTGGAAAAGTTCGTCGTTCTACTTAACCAGCCTTTTTGGCCTCAACCCCGCCAGTAGAACAAGTTGGTGATCATCGCGAATGGGGGGTGTAGCGGTTTATTCCGTAACCCGCATCATTGTCGCGTGAAAGTCCAAAAGGGTTACCGAGGCCCCTGGCAATACAGCCAACGGCAGGAATACGGGTGGGTTTTAGTCAGTAGGAGTCTGATATACACTCCCGCTCCGCCCAGAGCGGGAGAAGTTGATAATTTCCCACCCAAAAAAAAAAAAACCCGCATCATTGCAGCGCTTTTTGTTCGTGATCTGTCCATGCAGTGCTCCTCCGGAATCACTTCCAGATAATTCGACCTTACCTATTTTCTTGAACTTTTTCTTTTTAGTTTGATAGCTGCTAGCGCGTAACCAATAATTTCTAGGCTTTTTCTTACGAATTAAACCTGTACCACCGTGTAGAGCTTAGCTCCGCATTTTAGGGTAAATGATCATCAAATCCATTAAGCGTAATGGGGGTCTGTCTGCAGCCAATCCAGTAGGACACGTCATCATCAATCCTAGAGCGCAACATAAGTTTTCTAATAAATTATTTCATGTTTCATCAAGAGTATCTGGACCTATAACTTTGGTTGTATGTATTTAATGTTCCTTAAAATTGTGACTGAAATTTTTTATTCCTTTTTTACAGCAATTGTTTTTTTCGTAATTTTTTTAATTTTCCAAATATTCAAAGTGGCACAAGTGATTTTTATTTAATTACGCCACAGTATGTATAATTTAATTATTATAAATTTAGAAGATATAATTACCAGAAAGGAAATATTTTGCCGATACTAATGCCAACAATGGGTCCGCACTTAAAAAAATAGAGGCCGGCAAATATCGGTCCGACAAACGCTGCCGACAACATAACTAAAAAATATAAACGTCCATCTGTTCGCAATCGGTCCTACAAGAATCGAATCATATAGTATGACCGATTCCATTTTTGTCATTGTGACAGAGACGTAATAACGCCTCTGTCACAAAACGCAAAAAAAAAATTTGGTCGGTGACAACACAATAGAAACGATGACAGCAATTGCTGAACAATCATCATCATAATAATATTATTATTATATTGTGTCAGTGCGAGCGCCTGATAGGCGGGCTGGCTAAGATAGAAGAAGCTAACGTTCAGCTCGAAGACCTGAACGCGAAGCTAGTAGTGCAGAAAGTCATCGTCGCCGAACAAACCAAGGAGTGCGAGACTCTGCTGACGGAGATCACCAAAGGTTAGTCTGTTACTTTATTTGTTATAAATAATCAATCAACCAATCAATCAACTCGACCTATAACAGTCCACTGCTGGACATCCAAGCTTCTCCCAGGCTGCGCCACAACACCCTGTCGCGCAACACCCTGTCCTCTGCCTTCCGCATCCAGTCTGCCCCAGCTACCCAAAAAAATTTAAACATAAATAATAATATGTTTTTAAGAGCAGTGGTGGTGATGAAATAATTTACTTTGTGTAAATTATATCATCGCCTGTACGTCATTATTCAGGTAAACGATCGCGTAATCACGGATACGACAGTCGCTTTCGTTTAAGACGCAGGATTTGTGTGTTTGCCAAGCACATTTCAACATTTTTGAATAATAGTATAGTCAGCTAGAAACACGACAATTCACACGTTTTATTTTTATGATGCCAATCGATACAGTTCTTTATAAGGATCAAAAGCTGGGACCAAATGACGTATGGTGAGGTATGGGTCTACTGTCCTATTGCAGGTATGCTGGAAGAGATTTCTTTAGAAATAAGCATTACCTTTGTACGTATTTTTCTGTTCCTTTCTTCTTGTCTTTTTATATGTGTGTACATAATCTGTTAATTATATAAAATTACTAGTAAAGTCACAAATCACATACAATTACGTTTATTTTATATCATTATAATAATAACTACGTTTCCCAACAGCCACAACCGCAGCAGTAACAAAGCAAACAGTTGCTTCGGTAAAATCAGCGGAGATCACAGAACAGAGTGCTATCATCTCTGAAGAGAAGGCGGAAGCTGAGGAGGCGCTGTCAGCGGCGCTCCCGGCCTTGGAGTCCGCGAGGCTCGCTCTGGCAGACCTTGAAAAGAATGATATCACTGAGATTAGATCCTTTGCGACGCCGCCCGAGGCTGTGCAGGTTAGTGGCCCAGTGGTTGTTCCAAAAGATAAGCTGGCACTTTGATCAAGAATATAAGTACTAGATTTAAGCCCCAATTATACGGTGCAAGTTTCTGGAACGTTCAAGAGCAATAATCGTATACCATGAAGCACGTTCAATTATTGTCATTCAACATACTAACAGGGAAACGTTGCAGTTATTTATGTCAACCCAGTTGTTAATTGAACAATAAAAATAACATTGTCAAGCATGTCTAGCCCACATTACCAAGCTGTACAAATATTTAATACACTGCCAGCGGATTTGAACATTTTGTTAAACACTAGTTCTTTTAAGGCTAAGCTCAGAACATTTCTGTTAGATAAAAGCTTGTACTCAATGGACGAACTGTAATTTAATAAAAAAAAATGCTATTTATTATTATTATTACTGCATGGTTGTAGCGGCTAGTGCTTTGCAGGTAGATAAAAAAATAATTTATTGTTGGAAGCAAGGTACCTACACCAGTTTAATTTAAAAACATATATATATATAAGTTTACAAAATAACATAGGCACAACTCTGGCAGCAAGCCAGCGTGAGTTCTCGATATCAAGCGCGTGTTAAATTCTAGCCCACCTAAAGAAAACCACTATCCTGGTAGTTCCCAGAACGTATGTGAGTGGTGGTAGCCGGGTGCTGATACCCGGTTGCTACCATTGCAGCTGCCTCGACGACACGGCGCGGCACACCCTTGAGGAATGCCCTGCGTGGGCAGTGCAGCGCCGTGACCTCGTCGCGGCGGTGGGTGCTGCGGATACACTCTCACTTCCGGACATGGTCCAGTCCATGATTGGAGGTAAGAACGCGTGGGACGCCGCCGCCTCCTTCTGCAAGGAAGGGAGAGGGAGGATACAACCTCCCTACCAATCCGGAGCAGAGTCATCGGGCGCCGGAGGGCGCGGAACGATCTCCGGCCGCCTTAAGGAGAGGCCTGCAGGCAACAGACTTCGGGAGCTTGTTGCCTGAACAGTGAAAGGTCCGAGACGGCGGCGCGCCGTGTTCCACGTGCGCCTCTATAGAGGAATTGCAGCCTTATGCGGCTGCTGAGGGTGACGGGGTCCGCATGAATTCATGCGGACAACACCTAGCCGGGGGAGCGTGACGAAATGCGCAAGCACTCCAACGCCCTGGCTAAAGGCAGCAGAACACCGTGTGGTTTTAGTCTGACAGACCCCTCCACCTACCCCAGGATGGAGGACATCTATTTCCACACGATAAAAAGAAGGTAGGAAGGGCGGTCTTCTAACGGCGGCTAAGGCAGCTCGTAGGGTTGACCAGCCACAGCCCTCGTAGCGATGGTACAGTAAAATCCGGTACGGAAAATCCCTGGAATTTCCGGAATTGGACATTTTAGAAATATTACCGAATTCATGCTACTGACTGCAACATTCTGACAACCGTCGAACGTGGAATCTACGATGGAAAGCGGCGTTCTAGCATCAATTAGCTATGGAGATCGAAGCAGTCTAAGCAGCGTGGTACAATTTTAAAAGCATAATAGATGACTAGCAGAAAAAATGATAGCTAGTGATGTAGGGTAGGTGAAAAAAATACAACAAAATTTTATATAAGAATTTACGGAAACATAACCACCTCCTACTAACTTAAAACAAAGAATACATTAAAGGAAGAAGATAATTATTTAAAAAGTAATTGTCATGACCTGTTACATCTATGTTACGGTCACTCGGTAAAATCATAAAGTTAAAATATGGTGTTCAAAATATCAACCACAGCTAATACACTAACGCAAATAAAACACATCGGCAATTCGAATGACCGAAAGATTATAGCAAACAGCGTAAATTTAGCAAGTCATGCAACGATACTTAAAGCTAGTTAATATAACTTTTGCAAAACCCGCCCGGTTTGGGGTTACACTGAATTAAACTTTTTAAAAAGACGTAGTAGACACGTATGAAATTTACTTTCCAAAATGTTGTTCGTTGCGAACAATAGTGAAGATGGTAGATAGGTACAATTAAAAATCCCTAGACACGGTCACTCTGCGCCGTAGTGTCTAGTCAATGCGCCGGTCGAGATTGTTCCAAGGACCGCTGTAACTGCGCGAACTTTAACGACGCGTATGTAGAGGGGATACACGCGAGGCTCGCTATAGTATTTTATAAAAACTAATTGGAATGTTTAGCTATTAGATATAATATCATTTGCAAGCGTAAACCATTACATTAAGTAGTTTTCAAATCATTAATCATTATTAATACATATTTGTTTTGACCCGCTTCTAATCTAGATTGAGATAATAATCATAGATACAATCAACGTAAAACGTGTGATGTATGTAATGTATCAAACGCAATATAAATTGTTCCTGGTAAATAAATAAAAAATATAAATACATTAATTAAAACATAATATCTTCACTGTTGACTATCATACCCTACAGGGCCACTGATTGACGCGTTGACGAACCCAGGCAGCACTGAACTGTCTTCACGAGTGTAGTACTCGTACTTACTAGTTTTCTTCCATCAATACTAGAAAAAAGACCAAGAACCAAAAGTCCTTCAAGTGTGCATTATAAAACCATCATGATCTGACCAAGATAATGTTTTGACGTGTCAGTGTTTTATTACAACCATTTTACAGAAATAAAATATAATTTATCAAACCCCTGTTTCTGTCCCAGACCGTATGTGAGTGCGTGGCCATAATCCGAGGCGTCAAGGAAATCAATTGGAAGGGCGCTAAGGGAATGATGGCCGACCCCAATTTCCTGCGAAACCTGCAGGAGATGAACTGCGACCTTATCACGCAGAAGCAAGTCAAGGACGTCAAGGTGCATATGAAGAAGTCCAAAAAGCTGGATACTATGCAGCAGATTAGTAAAGCTGGGTAAGCGAATTTGAGCGTAAAAGGCTAGTAGTTCAAGATCTTGTTTTGTTTGCACAGTACATGAAAGTTAGAACAAGAAGTTAGGCACTACGAAGCAGATCAGTAAAGCTGGGTAAGAGAATGTAGGTGTTAAAGATCCTCTCACAGTACATGCAAGTTAGGGTTTGGATGAAGAGCAAGAAGTTCCTACGAAACTTGCAGGAGATGAACTGCGACCTCATCACGCAGAAACAAGTCAAGGACGTGAAGGCGCACATGAAGAAGAACAAGAAGAGATTAGAATAAAAAATAATACTCTTTATTATGTACTCCATAAAAATTACAGATATAAATGTAGAAAGTTTACATAGGGTGACACAATGGGCGGTCTTATCGCTACAAGCGATCGATTAGATTTAGATTTAATATGCACGCACCATTCATTACTGTCGCGGGAAGGCGGCGCCGCGCCAGCGCATTAGTGAAATTGCGATGCATGAAACAGCTTCGATTTTCCTACGGAATTAATTAACTCGTACTTAACTCATTAGTGCATAAAGTTTATTAACGCCTTTTTCATTATGATCACTATAATATATTATCATTTATAGTGTCTTTGACGATTAAATGACATAAAGTATTTAGTTTATGTGATAGTTCAGATTTTATAGCCCGTCCGATAAATCGGACGTTATGCATGGCGGACACAATTGATGTTAAAAAACGTTAAAATAAAAGTACGGATTTTATGAAGATATTTAGTATAAAAAGCAACAGAAAATAAACATATTTTAACAGCATTTCGGGTAAAGGCCTACATCACATTTCTGACACTGAAATTTACTGTTCCCTCCACATTGGTTTGCACACCAACGTTCAGTATTTATTGGGACCAGCCAAAGTTCTTTACCGTCGTATCTCATTGTAGATAATGGTTTTGCTGGCTTGCGACCTTGATGTGGCAGTGTGCCATGTGTGGAAAGTAAGCTTCTTGCTATGAAGCGTCTAAAAACGAATAAGAACTCTCAAAACGTCTACTAAATATGCAAATATGGGCCACCACCACGTCTTTATACGCATCAGAGTTCGTAAATTTGCCACAGCCTGGTCGCATTTGTCTACTCCAACCATATACTTTTATTGCATCTAATGTTATCTTGTAGAATAGTAGGCACGTCATTATCTTTGCAAAAATACAATCGTTTCTTTGGCAACTTGATGTAGCCTGACAATAGCATCGCTCCTAAAATAACGTAGATCTCGTCTTCCGTTGCCATCAAAGGTTTATTTTTTTGCAAAGCGTACAAGTTTGTTTGTTTGACTATATGCTTGATAAGATCATTGTGAAAAAATTATTTGTAGTATTCCAGAGGATTTTGACATGTTTAACTTTCACCTGATGGTGGCTGTTAACAATATTCAGTACAAATAAAAGCGGGTTACTCTTTTTCCAATGTGTAGACTTTTCTTTTTAGCTGGGGGTGCAGACCTTGAAGACTTGTTATGGGAAATGAAAGTAGAAAGGGGCTGCTCGTCTTCACTGTCGCTACTTGATAATGCATTATCATTCGTCGATCGTTGCATATTTGAACCGAGGGCTGTAGACGTTGATGGAGTAGAAAAATTGCTATCACCTCGAAAACGTCGCAATTCGCAGCTAGCTTGCAGCAGTCTTCGTCCTAAGTGATTTAGGTTCGCACCATGCTCCTCTTCGGCCTTGTCACTGTCTTCGTCAGTGACCTGATCGGCATTCTCAATAGGGGGCTCAACCTAAATTATATTTTCTGTATAATTATCATCACACTCTAAACCAGATAATATTTCATGAACTTGCACCCTGTAACAATTCAACAAAACACCACATGCAGTAGCCGCCATGCATAGCGTGCGATATATCGGACGGTATAAAATTCGCAAGCATAGCATTCAAAATAACAGTGGCCACGTAAAAATTATATAGTAAATAAATACCTAGTCTAATAGTTTAGCAATCAAAATATCCGTTTTTTACCCATAACTTTTATTTAAAATACAATAAAAACACAATATAATCTTACCTTCGCCGCGAAGAATTTTGACCGCGTGCCGCCATTTTGCGAATTGACAGCTGACTTAATACATTTTATAACAACAGTGTTGCAACGTTTGAATATATATTAAACTACTGGTTTATTAGGATAAACCTTGAGTAAAATATATATAACTCCTAAAATAAAAATTTCATTGGCGTCCGATTTATCGAACGCGACATACATACACACACACACGCACACACTAAGAAGTTCCGAAAAATACTAAAATCATGACAGAAAATCACGAAGCACACCCAAGAAAGCAAGTGTAAAATGGGGGCCGCTTCGACACATACATCAATTTATTTTTTATTTTATTTATTTATTTCAGGAAATTACTCCCATATTAAGCACTACAAATTAAATAAAATGAAATGGCAGAAAGTAAATCTCATATAATAATAAGTTATGCTACCTGATAATCGTTGGTGCAGTAACTGAGCGATAGGCTGCTGCGTTACGTGTCGCGAATTCGATTTCCACACAGAAATAATAATTTATAAACGCACCCACATTACCTACAAAAGTAATAATTTAGTACTACCGTGGTGAATGTTTAAAAAAAATAATGAAGAAGGATTAGAAAATTGGTATTGATTTAAACTTTGCTGAATTGTTCAAAACAGAGTTATTGTTCAAATTATATGTAATTATTGTAATATCATTCACGTTTTAGTAGGCAAAAATTTTTGTCTGCATTAAAGTCGGTTACCCTCCCGCTCCGCCCAGAGCGGGAGAAGTTATTTGATGATTTCCCACCCAAAAAAAAAAGCCTGTTGTTGTATTTCGAACCTTATTTCATTACTGTAGTTATCGTTCACTCAAAGGAACCGAATAACCGATGCGATAATGTTATTTGGTATAGTAATTTTTCTACTCTTTAACCGACTTTAATGCAGACATTACTTTTGTAGCAGACTCTTACTGACTAAAATCCACCCGTATTCCTTCCGTTGCCCGTTTTGCCAGGGGCCTCGGTAACCCTTTTGGACTGCCACGCGCCCCCGGTAGGAACAGGCTTGGTAGAATATGACGGAAACTCACTATTTGTATTTATATATATACCAACTTACTGTGCTCGTATTTTTTCAAATAAATATTATTCTATACTTTTCTCCGTCCACAGGTACGGTCTACTGAAATTCGTGATCGCCGTACTGGGCTACTGTGCCGTATATAAAGAGGTGAAACCCAAGCAGGACAAAGTGGAAGCTCTCGAGAAGGAGTACTCCGAAGCTTGCAACTACTTGGCGTCGTTGAACCGCGAGATCGATCGGCTGCAGAAAACGCTTGACGGGCTCAATAATAAATATGAAACTGCCATGTTAAGGAGGCAGGAGTTGCAGGAGGAGACTGATATTATGATGCGACGGTATTCTATATATTCTAATTATATGGTTAAGGGTCGATTTTTAAATTGTCACATGAATAATAAATTTGACGACATGACAACTTTTTTAATAGAAAAAATGTCAAACCGCCATACTTATTCTTAAGATAAAAGTTATATGATGATTGGAAAATCGGCCCTAAGTAATAGGGATGATGCCTGGGTAAAAAAAATATTCTATTTAGTCCGTCTGTCAGATAATAAAAAAATATTAGACACGTATTTTTTGCTTTGTCATATTGATAAAATAAATTGTTAGATAAAACGCATTAATGTTGGAGGGCTCGCTACGCCACAAGTTAGTATACATCTACTAACGCGTGACATCATGACACATTTTAACTCAATGTATCGCCGTAATCTTTTGATTACGTAAAAAAAGAAAAATGCAAGTCCAATATTTTGCTACCCGACGGACAAAAAAGTTAAGTCATCCCTATTTAAATTTTTTGCCGCCAACTAACGCGATGCTATCGCTGCGTCAACCAACATCAAAATTCACCAGATACAAAAGCACCCTTGATTGTTGTGTTGCATTTTAATGTTGCCAATAAAGCGTTGTCTAGATGACCCATTCACATGTGCTTGCATCATTCGTTCTGTTTTTGTTTCATACCTCTATGGTTAAGATATGCATGGTACTTTTTTTGTGTTTCTCTTTTGTTTTTAGTAATGTGAATGAAATATTTCTCTTTCTTTCAAGATTGGTTGCCGCCGACAAACTGATGTCTGGCTTATCAAGCGAACAAGCGCGCTGGACAATAGACTTGGCAGCGCTTTACGTGGAACAATCCCGCTTGATCGGCAATTGTATACTATCAGCTTCATTCCTGAGCTACGCGGGACCATTCTCATTCTCGTTCCGGCAGACCATGATATATGAAGACTGGCTGGGTGATTTATTGGAGAGAGGCATACCGTTGACTCAGCCTTTTACTATAGAGAAGAATTTGACTAATGAGGTTGAGATTAGCGGGTGAGTTTTTTTATGAGAATACTTCCCGACTAGTAGTGTCCAGAAATGTTTATTATTTAGGTAGATAATTTCATATGAATTCCATTCCATTTTTTTAATTAATCTGGTTTTGAGAGTCTGGCTTGAGACTAGAATAGGCGCTTGAATCTTATCGAAAAGCTTTTTGATCGTGCTAAAACATGCCTCATTTCCGTTTTTATCGTAACATTATTTAATAACAAATTGACGAAATATGACAATTTTATAGATATTTACAAATTAAAATTGACATAGAATTATTTGTAACGTATTTAATCCTTTATCCAAATCCGACTTCAGACAATTTTTATATACATACACATACTACACATAAATAAACACACGCCTTTTTCCCATACGGGTAGGAAAGAAACCGCAGAACGCCTGCGTTTTGTTTCGTTTACGTTCATACAAATCAAAGAGATACCCTGGTAATAACCCTGTTCGTTATTATTTTTTTTAATGTGTTTGACGTATCCCGGACCTTTGGAAGGCGTACGAGGGGCCAAAGCCTACTCGTAGAGGCCCGTTAGACTTTTTAATGAAATGAGGCACCAACTTGTTCGCACTATTCAAGTGCACTCAAGGGCAACCCTCGGTTGGTGTAGGACTATTGCAGGGTATGGAAACAAACACATCGGGCTATGGGTTTGAGTGGCTAAAGTGAACTATTTACGTCACAGATACCCTTGTATCTGTGACGTTGTACTGTTTGCAGATGATACCTCTCTTATTTTTAAAGTAGACAAGATTTTGACGACGTAAACAGTGCACTCTCAATGGTTACGGATTGGTTTACGACAAATAACTTAGTTCTCAATGCCAATAAAACGAAATGTATACAGTTCGCCTTACCGAATGTTAGAAATATAGGACCCAACATCGTCTTGGATAAAGAGGTTCTTGAAACTGTAGACTCGGCAGTTTTTCTGGGCATAACAGTAGAAGCCAAACTTCAGTGGAGCCCTCATATATATATCAAGCCTAGCGGAAAGGCTCAGTTCGGCCGCTTACGCCGTCAGGAAAGTAAGACAATACAGTGACGTTGATACAGCTCGGTTAGTCTATTTTAGTTATTTTCATAGCATTATGTCCTACGGTATTCTGCTGTGGGGCAAAGCCACATTCAAAATATATTTGTTCTTCAAAAACGAGCTGTTCGAGCAATTTACCAGCTGGGTGCCAGAGTTTCTCTGAGAGATTTTATTAAAGATATTGGTATTCTCACGGTGGCATCACAATTCATCTTCGCCAACATCTTACTTATTAGGCAAAATATACACTTATACATTAAAAACAGTGATATTCACAATATTAACACCAGAAATAAGGAAGAATTAATATTAACACCAAATTATGTGCTCCATTTCACCGGCTTCACAAAGTTCATAACTGGTTTGTTGGACTTATATTATTCTTACTGGAGCAATCGGCAGCAAATTCGTCATGCTCCCTTAGATGTCACTGCTTGCGGTAGCGTCGGGAGTCAAGTTGCCTCCTTCTCTCAAATATGGCGAGGGGGGTAATGGCTGATTTTTGCATTATGCTCGTGAACGGGTGCTGCTTGTGGTGACTGGTCGTCTTGCTGACCATGGTTTTGTTTTGTTATTAGTAATTAACTGTTTATTTATTTTACTTCGATGGTCCTATAGTTTATCATTTGTGACTGAGTTACGGCTAAAGCTATATGTAAGCGGGCACGCCCTTCATGCCTGGAGGCTTTTATTTAGGTATTAAGTTCTGTTTACGTTTTATTTCTGCTTCAATTCTCAGAGCTTGGAAGATGGTCAAAATCCTTACCAGCACTTACTGGAATACTTCCTCCTGTTTTTTTTTTTTTTTTATTTGTGATGGGTTTGCTCTTGACCTTAGTCTATGTCAGAGGCGACAGAAACAAAGTCGACGATGGAGCGAGCTTACCCAGAAGAAGCCTGTTCACTCTCACTTTGAAGAGATTAGGGTTATATGCGTTCGGAAACACAGACGCAGGCAGAGAGTTCCATTCCTTTGCTGTGCGCATTATAAAAGAAGTTTGGAAACGCTTAGTGCGAGTTGGTGGGATAGCCACCAGGAAGGGATGGTAACCTGAAGTGCGCCTAGATGACCGATAATAGAAGGGGGCCGGTGGAATGAGGTCGTGGAGTTCTTGAGCACACTCTCCGAAGTACAATCTATAGAAGACCGACAAGCAGGCAACCTTGCGACGATGGGCCAAACTGTGAAGCTTGGCATCCACCAGATTTACGTCGCCAATGAGCCTCTTAGCTCTGCGTTCCACCGAGTCAAGCGCGGCAAGTTGGTATTTAGCTGAGCCATCCCAAAGGTGGCTACAATACTCCATGCAGGATCGGACCTGCGCTTTATAAAGGGTCAAAAGCTATCCAGGCGTAAAGTATCGCTTCACCTTATTTAGGATGCCCAGTTTCTTGGCCGCAGTTTGGGCTTTGTACTCGATGGTGGCGCCGAAGTTGAGGTTAGATGTCAACTCCGTGCCTAGGAGCTCGAGCCGATCAGTTACAGGAACCGATGTACCCCGAAAAGTAGGAGTCAGGTCGAAACGACTCCTTTTTGCGGTAAAAAGACACGCTTGTGTTTTGGTGGCGTTAAAAGTGACCAGATTATCATCACCCCACTGGGAGACAAGGCTTAACGTCAACTCTGTCCGCTCTACCAAGGCCTCTCTCAAGGAACGAACTGCGGCCCCGTTGGTTTTTGCGCTGGACAAGTATCTCTCTGAAACAGTACTGTCGTCCGCGTACCCAACAATACCAGTCTGTAGTAGGTCATTGATGTGTAGCAGGAAAAGAGTTGCAGAGAGAACAGACCCCTGAGGAACTCCGGCATCAATAGCCATAAGGTCAGAGGAGCAGCCGTCAACGACTACTCTGATCGACCGTTCACTAAGGAAGTCTGATATCCAGCTACAAAAATCAGCTGGGATGCCATAAGCAGGAAGCTTGCTGAGCAGACCTGCGTGCCAGACCCTGTCGAAAGCCTTCGAGATATCAAGCGATACAGCAAGTGCTTCGCCATGTTTCTCGATGGCTTCGCCCCAGCAGTGCGTGACATACACAAGAAGATCACCAGTTGACCGTCCCCGGCGAAAGCCATATTGACGGTCACTGAGGAGATCATTGTCTTCGAGGTAGGTCAGCAACTTACTGTTCAGTACCCTTTCCATAACTTTGCATAGAATGGAGGTAATGGCGATCGGACGGTAATGGGCAGGGTCAGCACGGTCGCCCTTTTTGGGCACTGGTTGTACATTAGCAAGCTTCCAGGATTTTGGTACCGTGCCTTTTGTAAGAGAGAGGCGGAACAAACGTGTCAACACAGGAGACAGTTCAGGCGCACACTGCCTCAACACTCTCGCCGGAATGCCGTCAGGCCCGCTGGCCTTATTCACGTCTAGACTGCACAATACTCTTCGGACCTCTCTAATGTGAACTGCGATCTCCGGCATCGTGGAGTCACAATGAGGTACTGTAGGTGGTTGCTTGGAGCCAGCGTGCAGACGTGAATTGCTTGCAAAGAGAGATGCAAATAAATTTGCTTTCTCTCTTGCGGAGTGGGCCAGCGACCCATCAGGTTTCAGCATTGGAGGTAAAGTGGGACGACAGAAATTCGCTTCGGCCGCCTTAGACAGGGACCAAAACTGTTTACTACCCGGAGGGTGCGATGCCAGCTTGGCCCCAATACGTCTGACATGGCCAAAACGTGCCTCACGTAAAACCCGCTTGCAGGACTTGGCGGCAGTGTTAAAGGCTCTCTTCTTCGCGCGAACCCTACGAGCTCTAACTTTGCGGTCGCGGGCCTTGACCCAGGCTTGGTAGGCAGACTCTTTTCGGGCCTCAGCGTGGGCGCACTCTGCATTATACCAAGGCCGGGATTTATGGCCGAGTGGGATGTCGGAGAATGGAATAAAATACTCCATTCCCTGCCGAATAACGTCCGCAACCTCGTCTGCATAGCACGAGGGGTCACCCGAAGAGAAGCACACATGCCGCCATGGATAAGACGCAAAAAAGTGCCGCATCTCATCCCAGTCCGCTGACTCGTATCGCCACACTCGTCTCGTGCCTCTAGGACTCTCATCTGGTGGAGAGCAGGTCGATACGGTTTTCACCAGACAGTGGTCGGAAGTTCCCAGCGGGGCTGAGACCGACACTGAATTATTGTCCGGATCAGATGCCAGCAGAAGGTCCAAACAATTGGGTGTATGGCCGTCAACATCCGGTACCCGCGTTGCCACATTCACCATCTGGGTTAGATCTAACGTAATAGCAAACTTGCGCGCCTCTAACCCAGCATGGTCAGTTTTCTGGTACGGGAACAACCGTTCTTTATGATGGGCGTTGAAGTCCCCCAGAAAAACGAGCTTCGCTGTTGGGTACCGTTGCTGGGCGACGTCAGTCGTCTCCACGAGGAAATTAAAGAGCGCTGTTGTCTCCTGGTCACCGCTGTGCGATCGGTAAACGCCGCACGTACGGCAAAACCGTCGATTTACGACGACAAAAGTATTAAAAACAAAATCATTTAAATACGCTTATTACATACGTTAGGTGTTCTCTACCCTTCAATGGTCAAAAATCAACAAAAGATTTTTTATTTGCGAGCGAGACCCGTTTACAAAAGCCGCTATTGTTCGACCCATCGCTTATTGTTAGGCGTGTTGCCAGTATTCTACCAAACTCGGTGCGAATTCGTTGTGTCTATGTGCAGTTGTTTTAAAGTGAAATCTTGTTTTTTAGCATGGAAGCATTACCATGTTGTAAGTACTTCATTTTAAACCTATTATTGAATTCCTTTAACACTTTAAAGATAGAGAACAATCTAAATATAACGATAGACTTAAAAAAATCTTGTTTTGTTGTAAAAAAATAATTCGTGAAGGCTTTACTAAAAAGTTCCAACGAGTACCAGTTTAAATTTGTTTCTTATCAATAGTTCTGATTGTTGTTATTACGAGGAAACTGGTTTTAGCTCCACATATATACACATCTCTGAGTATTTGTTATTTTTGTTTCAGGTAGTCGAAGTGATAACGTGGAAACGCGAACAATTAAAAGACTTGAACTATATTATGATTTAAAAAGTGAAAGTTTTTTTAAATTTTCTTCGCCTAAATGTATTGAACGATTGCTTAAGTATATTTTGAACAAATTAAATATTGAAAAATGTGGTGCAGACTTCGAAAAGTCGGTCAAATTGAAAATTAAAATATTTGTGGCAAAGTTATTTGCAAAATTGAAACAATGCCATCACATCCATGACCGACTGATTAAAAATCATCACGATTGGTTAAATGAGGAGTTCAAAGTTCCAAACATACAAGGAGACCAACAGACACCTACTAGGAAACCGGTTTCAGGACGACCAAAAAAGGATTTTGTGGTCTCGTCGCTGCGTTCTAAACAAAGATCTGTGCAAACTCTTGTGAAAGGTCTTTCTCCGGAACAACTTTCGTTTGCAACTGAATCCAGCTTAGTTGTATCAGGAAAACGCAAAGCTGCTAAAGTGATGAAATTAGCCCTTGAGTCATCACCAAGAAGTTTGAAACGAATGCAACGGTCGAAAAACAACAAGCCCTCTTGTACACCATATACACCTGTAGAAGCGCTAGCTCTTATTGTTGACACTAGTATGACAAAAGAAGACTATATAAAAGTACAAAGAGGAGCTAAAGCTAGAAGTGCTAATATATATCCTGCCTATAATCAAATCTTGCAGATAAAGCAAACTTGCTATCCCGAAAATATTACTGTTTCGGAGATCGAAGCCAGAATTCCTATGCAAAACTTACTTGATCACACAGTCAGAAGATTATTTGAAGTGCAAAAAGAAGTCATTTCTCTTCATCTTCCACCAGAAGTATTCAAAATTGATGTCTACTATAAGTGGGGGCTGGATGGTAGTGGCGGGCATAGCATTTATAAACAGCACTTCGCAGACAGTCCGAAGTACTCGGATTCAAATATTATATTGAGCACTATTGTTCCTCTCGAAATGTCTATATTCCATGGAGAAGAGAAAATGGTATTTTGGAAAAACCCGAGCCCATCATCGACAAAGTGGTGTCGCCCTATTGGTTTTAAGTTAATCAAAGAAACAAATCAGACCATAAAACAAGAATTCGATGCTACTGAACAACAGCTACGAGATGTTACATCAACAACAGTAAGCCTTCAAGAAAAACCAATAACCTTTCGTCATATTCCAATTTGCACGATGATGGATGGTAAAACATGCAATGTCCTTACACAAACTGCATCGTCTCAGGCATGCAACATTTGTAAGGTAACTCCGAAGGACATAAACAACTTGGATAAAGTATTACAACGATCCTGCGATGCTTCTGCCTATAAGTATGGAATATCTATTTTACATGCCTATCTAAGGTGTTTCGAATATCTTCTGAATATATCCTATAAAATAGATATTAAACAATGGCAAGCTAGAGGCTCAACATTGAAGAATCAAGTAAAAGAGAAGAAGAAAAATATAACGAACCTGTTTTACGAGAAGATGAGTTTAATAGTGGACCAACCTAAGCAAGGAGGTGGAAACACTAATGACGGCAACACGGCACGGAATTTTTTTGAAAATCCAGAGATAGTAGCTGAAATTACTGGAATCGATAAAGAATTGATTGAAAGGTTTTCAAATATTTTAAAGACAATTTCCAGTTGCCATTACATTAACACAAACACGTACAAATTATATTGCATGGAAACAGCAAAAAAATGCATTGAACTGTATGGATGGTACAAGATGAGTGCGTCAGTGCATAAACTGCTTATCCACAGCAGCGACATCATAGGTCAGCTACCTCTGCCTGTGGGGCAGCTATCAGAGGACGTATTGGAAGCCTCTCAAAAAGAGTATAAAAACATACGACTGATGCACTCACGAAAAACTTCAAGAATTAATACTAACACGGACATTTTACACTGGCTATGTATTAACTCTGATCCCCTGATAAGTCAACATCGATCAGTGAAAAAAAAACAGATGAAAGGATTTAATGATATCATTATGAATATGCTCACGATGCCAACATATTTTGGTAATAATCAGAATGAGGAAGACGATGACGAAGAAGATGATTTATAAGGTTTTTTTTAAATAATACAAAGTTTACCATTTATTTTGAGTTGTTTTATTTCAATGTAGAAATAAATATTAAAATATAATTCCAATATATTAAAAAAATCACTACTTATAAGTCCGTAGGTTGAGTTAGAAAACGACTAACTGCTTAGGATAGGTAATAGCCACTCAAACTTATGTTTAAATAATTAACTGTAACAAATTTCCATTATAAATATTTTTGTCGTCGTAAATCGATCGTTTTGCCGTACGTGCGCCGATGTAGAGAAATTTCTCCACGCCAGAGTCCACAAGTAGCCATATGGCAGAAAAACCCGAGTTCTCAAAGCAACGGAGACGACGACAACAAATGTCATCGCGGACGTACACACAGACCCCAGCTTGCTTCTTGAACTTGTGTTCAAGAGAGTAACCCGGGTAGTTGAGGTACGCCACGTCCGACGGGGTTGTTATCTTCGTCTCCGTTAGGAAAAACAGGTGCGGCTTCTCGGTCTCAAGGTGGTGATGGACCGGATCGAGATTGGAGTGCAACCCCCTGATGTTAGTGAGGTGCACTTTTAGTGGGAGGAAGTGCAGCCGTTATTTAACCTTATTTTTCTTTTTTGCTTTTGACATTTTGAGTGGAGTTGTTGGGGAGAGAAGTCGACTTGTCGAGGCGCTGCTCAGAGATCCAAGTGGAACACTAGAATCAACTAAACCTATGGGGAACTCATTTGGAGACTGCGGGGACGCCCGAACCCCCCCGGATATGGCCACCGGGTCCTCCCGTCCAGTCGCCAGCTGGCACGGTGGAGCATACCGGGATTTTTCGCGAGTTGGCGGGGCAGCCTTTGGCACGTGGCTGGCGTGCTACTTGGGCCCCCTACTGACTGCGGTCGGCCAACGGCTGGCACCGTGCTTCGGATCCCGCTACCCTCCACAATGAGTTACCCGGCAAGTTAAGCCCAGAGACCAAGACCGGTTCTGGACAGCGCAACTGACAAATCTCCTACTCCCCCAAAGGCACTGGCACTCCCACACTCCGACGGAACACAGCAAGCTGCTTGGCGCCGGACTCCGGTGGGAGGGTGGTAGCGAGCCAGGCGGCTCCTTGCGGAGCCTACCACCGCTAAGTGGGATCGTTCAGCCGTACCACAGGCAAGCCTGTGGTGCCGTTGCCCGGGGTGGACCACTAGGAGGTAGATCCCAAACCCCACCCCAAAATCCTGTAAGATAAGACTTCTTCCGGGAGATAGGGTCCGTGGGTTCGCTACTGCACAACAGCTCGCCACATGCTACCCTGCGGGTTTCTGTATCTCTTGGTCTGGCTTTTTACCCTAGACCTGTTCCGGCAAAGTAAACTCTACCGGCTCAGACCTGGAATTCGCAGCGCGCAAACCCCACCACGACGTCAACGTAAAGATACGGTGGTGGGGTTATTATTATGTCGTTTATTCATTCTTTTTACATATAAAAGATATTTTTAAATATTTCTTAAAAAGGTATAAAAAAACATCTAAAACTATAAAAAATAGTGGTCTGCTGGTGTCGGGAGCAGGGTCCAAGCTACTGGTGGTTAGGGCTCCAGAGATAGGAACCTCCTCACAATGCGGGCCGTATCGAGAAGTACTGCCTTCTGAATCAGGCCCTTGATCCAGCCGCCTAACGAGAGCCTCGAGAGATGTTGGTTGAGGCTTTCGGCCATCAGGCCATTGGCCATTACGACAATCGGCACAATGATAGCCGAGTTCACATTCCACATGCCAACCTCGTGTGCTAAGTCGAGATATTTTATTTGTTTCTCTTTCTCAGCTTTCACGAGGTTTTCGTCATGTGGAATGGTAATATCGACTATCATTGCGCGGCGCGCTAATCGATCTATCACCACTATATCAGGCTTATTGGCGACAATAGTCCTGTCAGTAATGATAGACCGATCCCAGTACAACGTGACATGTTTATTTTCGAGAACTGGGTCGGGCACATACTTGTAATACGGTACCTCAGAGTTCACAAGTTTATATTTCAAAGCAAGTTGCTGGTGAATAATCCTAGCTACTTGGTTATGTCTGAGCAAGTACTCGCCATTAGCCAAACGAGAACAACCAGAGATAATATGTCTGATAGACTCACCCGGACGGTGACATGCCCGACATAATGTCAACCGTCCCGTCCTTCATAATATGTCTCCGGTAGTTATTCGTCAAGATAACTTCGTCCATAATTGCACAGACAAAACCTTCAGTTTCCCCGAAAAAGTCCCCAAAACGTAGTCAGGATGCGGACGCTTAGAAATCTACATCGGGCTCATGAAGAGCCCGATAAAAGTGCCCGTGTAGCTCTTTGCTTTGCCATATCTTTATTTATTATTACTATTATTTATTATACATCTGGTGTTATACGCACGCTTTGTTGATTTGATGATTTTTACTGATTTTAATAATCAACTTTTACTGAAATGCTTAACAACAATTTTAGTTGGAACTCGGAAGGTCTACCTCCCGACGAGCTGTCTGTTCAAAACGGCATCCTCACGACGAGAGCGTCGCGGTTCCCGCTGTGTATCGACCCGCAGACGCAAGCGCTCTCCTGGATCAAGAAGAAAGAGACGAAGAATAATCTTAAGGTGCGTGTTATTGTCATATTTTACACTGCTTTTTTGTTTTGTTAATGTGTTTTTTTTATAGGGATCTGGTCTGCAATAAAGATTTTTATTTATTTTATTTATTTATCTGGCTATCTAGCCAGATATTAATACCTTGTGACATATGGACAAACAGAATATAGTATGTTTAGTGACAGGGTCTATGCTTTATAGCACTTTTTGAATACGGAAAATGTGTGAAGATCGACAATAGGGAATGAAATCTTATTTGGATATTCGAAACTATGCAAAATGACGGGTTCTCTATAAATAATAATCAGCCTATAATTGTTCCCACTGCTGGGACACAGGCCTCATATGTGAGAGGAAGCGGGCCAGAATCCATCACGCGGGCCCTGTGCGCGTTGGCGGATGTCACATGTCTTCGAAGTTTTGGTTCTAGGACATGCCGGTTTCCTCACGATGTTTTCCTTCACCGTTTTGAGAGCAGTGGTGATGAAATAATTTACACAAAGCAAAATGCCTGCTTGGGTTCGAACCCACGACCTACGATTCGGAGGTCGCGGCCGTTACCACTGGAACACCACTGCTCTCTATAAGTAAGGAAAACACATGGTTAACAAGAAAGTATCTATGTATATAAATTCACTATGACGCTTCGAAAGAGTGCAAAAGTTAATAAAGCCAACATTGTAAAAGCCAATTATTTTTAAGAGTAACCGAGGAGTTTCTTGACGGCTCTTCTCCATAGGAAACGACCAATTGGAACCGTGCACCTAGCTTCTGACGTTTCAAAAGTGCCCATGTAGGTGTATGTGAAATAAAAATATTTTGATTTTGATTTTTTTTTTTTTGAAAGGTCGTTTTTTTCATCATCTCCCTGCCCTTGTCCCATGTTACTTGAGGTCGACGCAACACGTTTTCTTCTTCCACTCTCCCCTATCAACCGTCACGCTATCATTCACTCCCTTTTCTTTCATATCGTTCCTCACACAATCCATGCATCTTTTCTTTGCCCTTCCTCTTCGTTTCAGTCCGTGAATAAATGATTGGGCAAAATATTACACTTTAATTTAACATGCATTTAAAAACATTTAAAAGATTCAATACTTTTTCAGGTGTTATCATTCAACGACCCTCAATTCCTGCGTCAGTTGGAGATGGCCATCAAGTACGGCATGCCGGTGCTGTTCCAAGATGTTAACGAATACATAGATCCTGTCGTAGACAATGTACTCGAGAAGAATATTAAAGGTATGTAAATTCAGGGAAATCAATTGTTTATTTTATTTGACTGTCAAGTCAATTTATTTTTATCGATTTTATTTTCATGTATTATTGACATAATCTACTCATTACAAAGTGATTTCTTTATGAGTTGTATTGCAATATGTGGTTAGCTAGCGACCTCGCCAATTGATCATACTGCTCTTGCCTGAGCAACCCGCAGCAAGTTCGTCATGCTCCCTTAGATGTCACTGCTTGCGTAAGCGTCGGGGGTCGGGTTGCCTCCTTCCCTCAAATATGGCGAGGTAATGGCTGATTAAATTAAATTAAATTATTTTTCACATCTGCACCTCAAACAAGCAAGTTTTGCTGTTTAAAGACTGTTAGCAAAATTCGATTTTGCTGCGAGCGGGAGATAAAGTAAGTTCTTAATATTTTTTTTAATGCCGAGAACAGTGCTGGCCCTACTCACAATATTCAAAACTTCACTTTATTCTGTCACTTTCACTTCGATACGAAAAAGCGGGAGATAGAATAAGTAGATTCGAAGTTCGATTATCAAATTCCATACCTAGTAGACCCAAAAAAGAAACAAACAATAAAACGTTCGGATACACCGTACCATTTCAAATCCGTTTAACCGTAAAATTTCAAATCATCATCGTTAAGGTTTTAAATGTAATCGTACTTTGAATTTTTGATATTGGTGCCGATTCCCTTGTTCACAAACTAAATTAAATTTAAGTTCAGTGCATCTTTTTCTTTCTATTTTATTCAGAAAAGGACAGAAGATAAATTTTAGTTTAGTCCTGTCAAATTAATCAGCGCTTGACGTAAATTGACGTAATTTTAGTAGGCAAGTTTTTAATCACGTCTAAACTTGTATGGAGTAGTGACAGGCGCTGATTAATGTGACAGGACTAAACTAGAATTTATTTTCCGTCCTTTTCTTAATGAAATAGAAAGAAAAAGATGCACTGAACTTAAATTTAGTTTAGTTTGTGAACAAGGGAATCGGCACCAATGTTTGTTTTACAAATAAACATGTGGTTTAATTTTTACCATATTGTATTTTTTTACATTTAGGTAATATGTTCTCGCTGCTGTGGTGAAAACTTTGATCTCGTGTCTTTGAATCTCTCGCTGGGCTCAGGATTTTAACCTAGAATCACTCGCTAGCTTGTGATTCAATTATTTATAGATGCTTTCGCTAACTCAGTATTAAAAATCATCACTCGCAGCAAAAACCAACTTTGCTCTTTTGTTGCACAAATAACTATTCAAAATCAAGAATCAAATTTTTCTAACTGAACAGACAGATGTGCCGCTGCGCGCTGGGAAGTTTGTTGCACCACTTTTTCCCAGCCAAAGCACTAGGAAGTGATGAAGGGTGTGCGTTTTGGGGGACTGTCTTATGTAATTTTGACGTTTGAAAAGTGCTAATTCTTAGCCTAGTTTGAATAAATGACTTTTGATTTTAACAAAATATCCTTACGTATATTAAACCACAACAGTATTTTTTGACAGTTGTACGAAATGGCTATAACACGGTAAATTGACGTAGTGTTTCAATTTGATAAGCAATAAATTTTCCAGACTGGATTTATAAATAATAGAGAATTGTATGAAGGGAAACTGGCAAAGCGAAAGTTAATGAAGCCAGCTTATGACATTGCTTGTGATATGTGATATTCAAATTTAAAGATTTCCCTTTGTCCATTTTCTAATTCCAATAAAAGACCGTTCACATGTGACAAAACCGAAGTAGGTCAATCGGCATCCGGGGCAACCAGCTATCAATTTTACTAACAGTCTGTTTTATTCCCCACAATAATATACTGGTACAGCTCGTGCCGAAAACCTGCTCAAAATTTAATGAAAAGCTTTGTTTCTGTATAGGATTCAAAACATTTAACCGAAAGAATGAGGTATTGCCCTATTTCCTCTCTTTTTAGCAAGAGACCCCAATGGCCTTATTACGAGTACAAAACAAGATTTATGATTATGTTATTTTTGAATTTCAAACTTTAAGTCCAACAAAGCTAAAGTTCCAATTACAAAAACTAACGTCAAACTCGTGTTTAAGTTGTCAATTTTGCATTAAAAACTATACCACAGTTTGAAATGCAAAACTGGCTCGTAGGGTTAAGCTTGGACCAAAGTTATAACTCCTTTTGTAATAAGACGGCAATGGTTTGGCCCAAAACCCATACCAGTTTAATCGAAGAAATTTAATGAAGTATTTTCCTATTTTAATGTTTAAGTCAATTCAGTCTATGTATTTTGCTTATCATCCAGAACCTGATTGGGAGATGACACTGGCGCCTGTAACACATGGTTGTTACTTAGCGCAAGAGTCAGGGCTTCACGTTGTTTGTACCAATAAAGAAATGATTAAATTAATATTATTTAATCTATGCTTTTCCAGTGGAAAGTGGCCGCTCATTCGTGATGCTGGGCAGCACGGAGGTGGATTACGACCCTAACTACCGCATGTACCTCACCACCAAGCTCGGCAACCCGCAGTTCAACCCCGCCACCTACTCCAAAGCCGTCGTTATCAACTACACTGTGACCGTGCAGGTTTGTAAACATACCTTACATCAGTACTTATGTACAGTGCTACAAGGATGTTTTGGCACTTAAATAACATTGACAGGGGAACGTTTCGCCCGGTGGTCACTTTGGAGCATACGGTGGAGGTCTGCCCGGCTTGGGTAGAGCACCGCCGTGTCCTCGTGGAGGCGATCGGCGGCGGAGATCTCTCGCGTCTGGACCTGGTTCAGGTCATGGTACGGAGCGAGAGGGAATGGGCTGCCGACACCTCCTTCTGCGGAGCAGTAAAAAGAGGCGCGGGTGAGGGAGAGGCAAATTTCTCGCCCTCACGCCCCTAGCCGCCGCAAGAGACACCCTGGGCGTCAGGAATCCCGGGCGGATTTCCGACCACCGTAGGCGCGGGCTTGCGGACAGTGAGCAATGGGTAGCTCACAGAAAATAAAATAAAAATTGGTTGTCTGTAAAGTCGGTTTACGGACGATAATTTTACGTAATAACGAGAGAGAGATGCGTCACAAGCCGAACGCTTAGGCAGATCGTGCCTCTATCGCTAGTTCCGCGCTCTCGCTTGCACGCTTGGCTCAGGCGGAACGTGACAATGAGTCATGCGTTTTCGTACGTGCAGCCGGCGTTCATCGATTTATAAGACGTTATCACGTCAAAAGGGCGGGGGGCGTTGTTGGTAAACATTTTTTAAACTGTATTAACCCTTTGACCGCCACGTCAAAAATGCAAAAACGTGCCCTCGGCGCCGAGCTACGTATTATTCCTTATAAATCTGTCATGTAGTCGTGACCGTGGCGTGCTGGGCACATTTTGGTTTGTCATCTATACATGACTGTGGCGGTCAAAAGGTTAAATACAGTTTTCAAGTCAAGATTTGCATTAGTTCCAACTTTTGCCACGTGACAAGGTAGGTGTAGTTGTACATACGTTAAGGCGCTTCTGAACGGGCCATACCTTCCCGACAATTTGCGCTGTAACATATTGCAGGCAATACTTGAACTTTTGCTGCAATAGGTACTCAGCAATATGTTTAGTGCGGCCCGGCCTATCAGGCAAGTATTGCTGCAACTCTTTCTATGTGTTCGCTCCGCTTTACTTCAACATGTACGAAAATAGTCGACTTTGATTATTTGCCTCGTCACCTAACAGGGGCGTCGAATAATAGGATGCAAATTGACCACGACATGACATGGCAGCCAATTAACATATTTGAGTGTGCTACTTCCCCAGGGCTTAGAAGACCAGCTACTAAGCGTAGTAGTACGGTGCGAGCGCTCAGATTTAGAAGAACAGCGAGAGAGCCTCATCATAGAGACCAGCGCCAACAAGAGTCTACTGTCAGGCCTCGAGGACTCTCTGCTGAGAGAACTGGCCACTTCCACCGGCAACATGCTGGACAACGTCGAGCTCGTCACCACGCTAGAGAACACCAAGTCCAAGGCTGCTGAGGTATTCATTAGGAGGACTCACACAAACTTAGTATTATGACGCAAACAGTAAAATTAAACAACAAAACAACTGTATAAAGAAATAGTCCTCTACAAGGTCAACAGGTCAAAAAAAAAACTGAATGCAGCTGGATACCTGTATTTTACATGGAACGACTGCCTAAGCTGACCTCCACAACGAGATCAGATTAGGCAATCGCTCCTGTGGAGGTCAGATTAGACAGTTGCTCCATGTAAAATACTGGTATTCAACTGCATTCAGTATTTTTTTTATGTCTGACAATAACTTGTATCCAGTAACTAGGTTGTCCCTATTACTGGATAGCACAATACCCTTTGGTACGACTTTTGTCAGACTTCCGGGCTTCTGACTACCGGCCGTCGAAAGATCTAGGAATAAGAGCCGGTATTTTATTTTCTTTATTTTCGGAAGGCTTACAGACTAATAACATTTTAATAACAGTAATGTATAACTAAGTTGCTAATTTCATCATTTCAAATTAATCTGTGGGGGCTCCACAGATAAATACAACTGATTATGTACTCCCTCATAGTCTAAGTTACATCTTATCCGTATAACAAACTTATCGTCGGTGATATTCTGAAACCGCGGAACTAACAGTGTTTAAAACCGCGTATTTACAAAAGTAGCAAAATCGAGATTTCGGATTTTCTAATTCATTAATACATATTTTACACAACTAATGCCTACAATATTAAGAGAAATTTGACAATTTTAAAGTTTAAACAATAGAAAGTCAAGTGGTTAGTAAATATTACGTTTTTCCTCGTTCCTGTAAAATTCACTGCACACCTTATGCGGTTTTAAACACTGTTAGTTTCGCGGTTTCAGAATATCACCGACGTTATGCAAATAAATGATTTCTCTTCTATTCTATTTAGCTATTCCCTCAAAGTTAGTTAATTCCGTTCAATCCTAATCTAATTTGTCCATATTTTAAGCCAATCCAGACAATAAAAGCATCATATGCGGGCAGGTATCTCTTGTACAAAAAAATGGCTTTGCTAAAAGCTTCCATGTGCTTGCAATGGTGCAGAAAAGGTCAATGCCTTGTTCACAACAAATCTCTTTAAAACTGCGACTGGCTCTAATAAAGTTTGCATTACGCCTGTAATTAGTGTTTGCATAAGGTATATGTAGAAGTGGTCGCTGTCGCAGCCCAATCTGATTAGTGCGTATCGTTAATTTTGAAACAAGTTCAGGACAGTCAATTGCACCATTTGCGATAATAAACAAGTAACATTTAATATATGTTACTTGTTTATTATCGCAAATGGTTGATGGACGAATGATATTAGCATTAATATGACGTCTACGGTCAAGCGGTAGAAAAAGATACCTTCTACGTCGGTGAGTGTAATCAACAGATACCTACCTACTTGTTTCACCCTGTAATCAAGGTACTTAAGAAAATTTCTCAGTATCAGGTTTTTTTTTATTTTTTTTTTTAGATGGGAAATTATCAAATAACTTCTTACGCTCTGGGTGGAGCGGGAGGGTATGTCAGACTCATACTGACTAAAACCCACCCGTGTGGCAACACAGGCAACGGAAGGGCCGTTGCCTGTGTTGACAGGGGCCTCGGTAACCATTTTGTAAAAACCGGCAGGAGAGTATCAGGCTTAACGTGATGGTGAACATACAACGTAAAACATTGCGGGCTACATTGGCAGACTACCTTAACGTGCTTTCCGAAGCACAGAGGGGTCTCAGTATGAAATAGATGGAAAGCATTTTTGCAATATTCTGAGTTAGATAACAGGCTTTTTTTTTTTTTGAGGCTGGGAAATCATCAAATAACTTCTCCCGCTCTGGGCGGAGCGGGAGGGTGTGTCAGACTCTTACTGACTAAAACCCACCCGTATTCCTTCCTGTTGCCTGTGTTGCGGGGGCCTCGGTGACCCATAAGTACCTTCCCGCGACCCCGGCAGGAGATAACAGGCTGACATCATGTTGTTCCCAGGTGATGGAAAAACTGGACCTAGCAGCGTCAACAACGAAAGATATAGAAATATTACGTGACGGATACCGGCCGGTGGCCAAGCGCGGGTCCATTCTGTTCTTCGTGCTGTCCGACATGGCCGGTGTTAACAGCATGTATCAGTATTCGCTCTCTTCATATCTTGATGTAAGTAATTAAATTGTAATCCCCTTCCAGACTTGGCCATGTATATATTTTATTAATTATATAATGTGTGAACCTAAAAGAGACTATGACGTCTGACATAAGTTTGTTTCGGCATTTCTTCTCAGGGATCAATCAGCTAGGAAATGCCGGCGCTAAAAATATTGGCCTCAAAATTGCCATGTAAAAGTGTGTTATAAGATCTACTTACAGAAATATATATCACTATCTGCGCCCCGCGGTTTCACCCGCATAAGTCTCGATCCCGTGGGAATATCGGTATAAAAACTATCATATGTCCTAATCCAGGTCATGGTCATCCAAATCCGTTCAGCCGTTTTAGCGTGAAAGCGTAACAAACAAACAAATTCACTTTCGCATTTATAATATTAGTTAGGATTAGGATAGGATTTCATTTCGAAATATTCCTACTTCTCCCGTGTCAACTTACGAGAATATTAGCTCATAGTTTGGTAAAAAGATTAGCTAGTGCCTCGCTCCGACGCGTTGTGAGAATATTAGCTTGGTAAAAAGATTAGCTAGTGCCTCAGGCCGACGCGTTGTGAGAATATTAGCTTGGTAAAAAGATTAACTAGTGCCTCGGGCCGACGCGTCGTGAGAATATTAGTTTGATAAAAGATTAGCTAGTGCTCCGGGCCGACGCGTTGTGAGAATATTAGCTTGGTAAAAAGATTAGCTAGTGCCTCGGCCCGACGCGTTGTGAGAATATTAGCTTGGTAAAAAGATTAACTAGTGCCTCGGGCCGACGCGTCGTGAGAATATTAGTTTGATAAAAGATTAGATAGTGCTCCGGGCCGACGCGTTGTGAGAATATTAGCTTGGTAAAAAGATTAGCTAGTGCCTCGGCCCGACGCGTTGTGAGAATATTAGCTTGGTAAAAAGATTAGCTAGTGCCTCGGCCCGACGCGTTGTGAGAATATTAGCTTGGTAAAAAGATTAGCTAGTGCCTCGGCCCGACGCGTTGTGAGATTATTAGCTCGGTAAAAAGATTAGCTAGTGCCTCGGGCCGACGTGTTGTGAGAATATTAGCTTGGTAAAAAGATTAGCTAGTGCCGCAGGCCGACGCATTGTACCGTTTCTCGTGGAGGCTATTTTATTGTAAAATAGCCCATGTTACTAACATTGATGCTGCTTTAAACTTTGCGAAAGGCACAGGTTAGAATTTGAAACACTAAGGGTTGATTTCTCAAACGTCAGATAACTTTTACCTGAAGAATAAATATGGCGGTATTCCTCCGATAAAAGTTATCCAGGGATTGAAAAAGGTAAAAACAGCAAAAGAAAGCATTGATCGATAATATTTTAGTCAAAAAAGTAGGAAACCAAAGTCACGCGGTGGTCCCAGGTGGTCACCCATCCAAGTACTGACCGCGCCTGATGTTGCTTAACTTCGGTGAGCGGGCGAGAACCGGTGTATTCAACGTAGTGTGAAAGTTGGCGATGACCATGCCGAAAATGAACTTTACAAACTATGAAACTATGTGAGGTTGTTGTTTTGAATGCGTATATCGAAAAACTATACAGATTTAACATAGGTACGTTTAACTTTTTGTTTTTTCTTCAACAGGTGTTTTCGTTTTCACTGCGCAAAGCGATGCCGAATGTAATACTAGCAAAACGTCTGAAGAATATTATAAGCATGCTCACCAAGAATGTCTACGATTACGGATGTACTGGTAAACCTATTCTTATCGAGAATTATTATTGATTGATCTTCTTCTGATCTGTTCCCCACCCAAGAAATATCTTGGTCGTAAACGAATCGTAACGCTGTTAAATATGCTGAAGGTGAAGTTTCGTAAATCCTAATACATGGATGTACAGTCAGCCCCAAAAAGATGTATACACGGACAAGGAACTATCCATTCTTAATTATCCATTGTTAACAACCTTTGTTTCATAACATTCTATCCACCGTATGGGTACAAAACATTGTATACAATTTATTTTACCAAAACAGTAAACTTTTTGTCCCAAAACATCGGCGCACTCTACATTGATAGTTCCAGAACAAGGTAAACGAGACTGACAAAGTCATACGTATTGTAACACTTTACCCAAAATCAAATCATGGAATGTTAATTACACACCAATAGCCGGTGAGTGAACACCTTAAAAAGCCTAAGCAACATTCTATTTGATCATTCATGATTTACCTATTAGTATTTCAAATCTAAAAACAGCGTCTGTGACACGTCTGTGACGTCGTGCATGAAATGAAGAGAACCATAATAAAATTCTTGTTCATCTGTTAAACGAAGTCAAAGACGTGTTATTCGATATAAGTTTCGTTTACCTTGTTCAGGAACTATCACTGTGTACAGATAGTACAATCCACGAAGGCGCGCCCCACTATTCCTCCTAACCGTTTATAGTATATGTGTGCAAGCTTCCGTCAATGTTTGAGTGTTATCGGTACACACTAATTACCTATAAGTGCACACGCACACTACAATGAATAGACTAATCGGGAGAGAGCGTCATGGTCAAAGTGAAAGATGCTCTACTTCAATTTTATATTTTTTACCCGACCGCAAGGAAAAGGTTATGTTAATTTAATTTTTAGGTGTGGATATTTTATGTGATTATTAATTAATATCGATAATATTACTATTTTTATAATAGGAGGTAATAATAGACATAAATGAAATACGGAAATAGTTTTATTGAACTTTATTGAAAAATGAAAATCGTCAATCACTCGTTTCAGAAATATCTGATTCAGAGTCTGATGTATCACCGACATTTACAATAAAACTAAAATCAAGATCACAATGTGTCATGTATTCGTCTTCTATTTTTTCCACGTGCTGACAAGTATTGAACCAGATATCTTTATTTACTCGATCAAATGCTTCATTTAAAATGGGCATAATCGAAGTGTAATTTTGATTGATATTGCGGCTAGCAACGTCGTTTTTTACAATACCCCAAATGTTTTCGATTGGGTTTATATCTGGTGGCAGCCGAAGCACTGTGAATCCATGTTCTTTCAATAATTCGTCAACTTTGTACTTGCGGAAGTTTTCTTTGTTTTTTAATATAAGGTCATAAAGTTCAGGTTTTTTGTAGCTTGGTTCAAAATGGATATTTTTTGCATTCAGCCAAGTCTGCATGACTAATTTGTTGGAGTTGGATGTTGGTATTTTTTCCGAACTAGTATTGTGATAGGCTGCATTATCCAAGACTACCATGGCATCATTTGGGAGATTTGGTATTAGTTTCTCCTTTAGCCACTTTAAGTAATTTTCTGTGTTCATGTTATCGTGGTAGTCTCCGGATTTAATCTCTGCTCTGTATGTCAATAACGCATTTGGTACGAAACCCTCTGCACTTCCGCCATGTACTATAATTATGCGCACTCCTTTTGTTAAGTTTTGTTTTATTGCTGTTTTAGAACTTTTTTCGGCCCAAGACTTTTTTTGCACGTGGTTGGTATGAATATATGATTCATCTGTGTAGACTATAGGTCTACCTGCATTGCGAAAAGACTTTACCTGTTTTAAATATTTCAATCTTAGCATTTGAATATCATGTTTTTCGGTTAGCACCTTCCTGTTATTCTCAGTTTTTCTCCATTTATAACCAAGTTTAAGTAAAAATGTTCTTAGAGTTGTTATACATCCATCAAATTGTATACGGTCTTTCAAAGCAATATTAAGTCGTGATAATGTTGGAAGTTGACGATGTTCTATATGATAGTTTTGGATAGTTCTTCGGACTGCACCAATATCAAATTCGTCTAAATTAATTTTTCGTGGTCTTACCCTTCTCTTCTTCATAGGTGATGTAAAAATAGAAGCACTTCTGTATACTAAATTCGATTGCGACGTACTCGCTTCATTTTCAGACTCAATATCCGCTTCCGTAGTCGGCTCTGTTGTACGCTCCGCACTTGGGGCTATAGGAACTATCGCATCCGTTTCCATAGTTATATTCGATTCCATAGCAGGTACTGTAGTTTGCTTCATTGTATTAGTATATTTCTTTCTTTCGCGTAGAATTCTAGTCACTGTGCTTTCAGATACTCCAACAGCCTGTGCGGTTCTCCATCGCGCATCAGTGAGTTTTTCTGCATAATTTTTACTTGCTTCTTTTTTCATAAAATCATAAACTTTAGAAATAATTTCTCTTGTCTAAAATAAAAAAAATATCAAATAGTTTTACTTATTTTTAAAAATGAAATGAACACTAATATTACTAAAATTTGCTATTTATTAAAATTAAATTACTTTCGTTAGCTTATTTCATGTGTTTTAGTAACTGCAAACTTCTTTACATACCTGGCTTTTAAGAACAACACGCTGAGATTTTCTCGACATTTTAAAAATATATAAAGTAGAGCAACTTTCGTGACGAGTCTGGATTTTCGCAGCATAGAGTGTAGTATTCGTGTGCATCGAACCGCTGACGGTTCGCGACTGCCGCTCGGAGCAAACTCCCCGCACCCCGCGATCCCCTCAACCGAAAATTGGTGGGGCGCGTCTTCGTGAATTGCACTATCTGTACATTGCTTTGGTCATAGGGTATATAGATGTTTTTTGACATTTTTTTTACTTTGATTTGGTAAAATTATGTATATGTACTGTATGGTGGATAGAATGTTATGGAATAATGGTAGCAAATAGTCAAAAAGAGCATTCTTATCTGTCCCATTAATCGGCGTTTTTCTAAAAATATTCGCGTTACTTGAATAACACAAAATATATTATATGCTTATTGTCACAAAGTTAATATTGGATCAGCGAAATAACGTGAATATATGACCAAATGCGGCAATGAAAATGCCAGTATATTATTATGTAACCTATCCCATTGCAGGGTAAAAGCTTCCCTACTCTCTTTCCATTTCTCTCTACTTAAAGCTGCTAAGGATCAATGCACCAACCCGCACTGGGCCTGCGTGGTGTGTTATGGCCCAACCCCTCTCACAGAGAGGAGGCCTTTTTTTTGGGTGGGAAATTATCAAATCATTTCTCCCGCTCTGGGCGGAGCGGGAGGGCGTGTCAGACTCTTACTGACTAAAACCCACTCGTCTTGCTTCCGTTGTCTGTGTGTTGCCACAGGGCACGGTATCGCTTTCGGACTTTCCCGCGACCCCAGCAGGCATCGGCCCGAGCGGACCCCGTCAGTTGTACTGACATCTATTTGAAGCGCGCGTGGAACGTAACGCGCCGTCGACCCGGGCCTGGTCCTTATCGGACGGCGAGCTACCAATTGCTCACCGTCCGCAAGCCCGCGCCTACGGTAGCCGGAAATCCGCCCGGGTTTCCTGACGCCCAGGACGTCTCCTGCGGCGGCTAGGGACGAGAGGGCGTGAACTTTGCCTCTCCCGCACCCGTTCCGCCTTTTCCTTCGCGAGCATTACTGCTTCGCTGAAGAAGGCGACTGCTTCCTATGCCCTCTCGCCTCTGGCTCCTCGCTCTGGACTTATCGCCGCAATTATGGCGTGCCCAGCACTGGGTTGCGACAATCGCACTCTCAATGTCGCCATGCGATCCCGCTGGAGCTCTGTCCGCTGTGCCGTGATTTCTTCCGGCGTTTCGCCTCCTTGCGCCACTCCCATAAAATATATGCGCAAGAACTTTTGCCTCCAGATCCCATGGCGACAGAGAGGAGCCCTGTGTCCCACATTATACGCAGATATTTTATGGACCTGTTGCCAGGAAAATGCCAGCATTACTAATAGAATATTAAATTCCAGGTATATTCGAACGCCACAAGCTGTTATTCTCGTTTCAAATGAACATAAAGCTGGAACAGAGTGACGACCGCGTCAACCAGATGCAGCTGGACTTCTTCATCAAAGGCAACGTGTCGTTGGAGAAAGCGGGCCGCGCCTGCCCCGCGACATGGATACCTTCACAGGTCAGATACCGTATTAAAGTGATAAAACCAGCATTGCTCCAGTGCGAGAGAGATGGAGCTAGCGCAAACATTTGTTTAAGAGGGTGCGTTCTGAAAGTCGTCAACGTTGCAATTAGCTGTCAAATATTTCCCTGTTTTGATTAATTAATCATTATTACTAAAGTTAATTTTGAAATATCGCTCTGTGTATTACTAAAATATTATGATATGATTTGCTAAAATAACACACACTTTTAGGTGTAAAAAAGCATTTGGAAGGTTTCCAAGTGCTTTATTTTTCTTTATTTTTTTTGTGCTTTTTTTTTATTATATATAATGTTTTTAGTAGGTATATGTATGTATATACTTATATTTTAATAAATATTTATTTCACAGTTTTCGTTATTGCACCTACCGCTGTCTGTCTCTGCATCACCCAAAGGTTGACTGGTAGAAAATGCCTATGGCATTAAGTCCGCCTCTGTACATTTGTGTGCGTAAAGTATTAAATAAATAAATAAATAATAAATAAAACTAAATATTCAGTGTAATCAAATATTTACATCGTTGCCAACTTTCAGAATACACAGCAGTGTGAAAGGGCTGGAGCTATACGGTAAAGAAAAAGAATGAAAGAGAATTGCTTTTATTGACACAAGAACAGCTACAAACAAAATTATTATCTTTATAATAACTATGAGTCTGTACTGGCCCACTGCAGGGCAAAAGCCTCCCTTCCACGCACTTTAAAAAAAAACTTATAATACCATGCTTGTGCCAAAAAAGCGTCAGCTCAACATAATGGCAAGTGGCAACACTTCCTGCCGGCCTGCCGGTGTCGTGGGAAAGTCCGAAACCGAGGTCCCTGGTAATAACGGCAATGGAAGTAACACGGTGGGTTTTAGTCAGTAAGAGTCTGACATACCCTCCCGCTCCGCCCTGAGCGGCAGAAGCTATTCGATAACTTCCCACAAAAAAAGTGGCAACACTTGTTATGACCACCAAACGCTGCAACCCACGGGTGTAATACGTTCGAATGTATAGTCACGAAGCGTAAATATATTATTACTATGGACAGCTTGGCAATAATATCTGACTTCATGATTTATTACTTAATATCTGTCGTCAAGATGACGGCAAACATGGAACAATTTATGAAAGGCATATACAAGTGGCAGCACAAATATGTGACATAGAAGGAACCCCAAAACTATCTGGCGAGACAAGCGACGCCAAAATATAGGATGCTGCATTGGCTTCAAAAAGATGTGTCCAGTATTTTTTTCAGTAACACTGCTTGGTAGTGATGGATTAATTAGCATTAGCATTCATTGTTAGCAAGCGAAAGCTCAATTAGCATTTAGCAAATTAAATGTTGTTGCGAAATTCTGTGAAATGCGAAATGAATTTTCGTAATTTTTTATTTAATGACTATCATACGTCAGACTCGTCAGAGCGTCGGCGCACGCAGCGGTAGCGTGCGCTCTCCGTCGCACCCACGGGAAGTCGGGAATACTAAATATATCGGTTTCACGTGACAGTGACCTTGTTCGCTGCGAACTTACGAATAATGGGTTAAGCAATTGTTATCTTATTATCTTTGATTTATGCGTAATTAAGGTTGTATATTGAATGAATGCTTGTGCTTGTTTAATGTATTTAAATTATGAATGGTGCGAAGAATGATGTTTAGAAATTATTACCTTATTGTCTTTGATTTGCTCGTACTTAGAGTCGTGTATTGATTGAATGAATGCGTGATTGTTTAATAATATATTTGCGTGGTACGCGCGTGGTGCGCGTCGTTTTGATAGTGAAATTTTGGTTTACGTATTCGTTATACAGTACTTACATTCTTTCGTTTTGTGCATAATATTGTACTTATATAGATAATAGCGTGAACTCAATACCTACCTGTAAATAATAGGAGGTAGTAAACAGTAGTGAGAAGTGGCATGTATAAAAGTGTAAATAATAATTGTAAGTTTAGTATATAAATATTTTAGTGTAAATAAACTTTTGAACGGACTTGAACGTGACGATGTCTCACCGAACTAATCCTTTAACCGCTCAGGCCCGTGGCTCAATAACGTCATCTCTCAATCTCAAAAAAAACATTTTTATTCGATAACTACTTTCAAATCGCGCGCCGCGAGGGCTCCTATTCGGAGCCATTGGGGCTTTATCGGTTAAGGGATTATTTTTCTAATATTGTTAGTGAAAATAAAATTGCTAACTGTAATCAGTGCTCTAAAAACCTTTCTTACCGAACATCAATCACCAATTTAAAAACCCATCTAAAACTTAAACACATTGGCCATTACAATAACTTTTTAGTCGAATGTGATAATTATGTGATCAATCTTAACACATTACATAAGCAAGTGTACTAGCACAAATAAAACGTTATCGGCGAGTAAACTAAACGCACTCTAGGAGACGTCCTAAGGCGAACGCGCTTTTTGATTCGCATAATTTAGCAAAATTCACATACTTCATTATTATCAATTATCGTCATATTAGCAAATAGCATAGCAATAGCAATTATTATGCTAAGACTCACGAATTAACATGTTAATGAAATTTATTCGAAATCGCATTAATTGCCATTACTACTGCTTGGAACTTGGTTTATTCGATTAGATACACATCAAATAAAACAAAAAGAAAAAAATAATACATATAGAAATTAAAAAAAAATAATTATAATAAAAAAATAAATAAAATAATGAATAATGAATTAATATTATAGTATAATGTTTTTGTTTTTTTGGGTGACCTCGTTAAATTAATTATGTATTATTTTTTTCAGTTGGCAATTAACAGTCAGAAATTGGGTTAATAAAAAAAAACACTTTATCTAGACATGCTCAAAATGCTCTAAATGGTGTCAACCTTCACTCCCTTAAGACGCTGACAACACCTAAACCGCGGTCACTGTCAGACTGCATAGAAAAGAAAGAGAAGCGTGATGACATGAATGAATGAAATGCACCGACCCCAGCGTGGTTAAACCAGACTCGATTGCCCGAATGTACCCAAGGATTCGCACTAGTCCCTGGAGCCTCATGTTTCATGGGACTACATAGACCATTGCATATCAAAGAGTAGACGGGGGGGCAATCGAGTACCGGTAATGGTCAGGAAGACGTGCCCTTAGGATAGGAAGGATTATTAGAGCCTACTGGATATGCATCCTTCAGCAAGCAATGGAATAGTGGAGAGACGGGTAATTTATCTATGGGAGGGGCATCTTTTAACAACGTCGCCGCCAGGTTGCTCAGGTCCAGTTGCTTTCTCGACTCTTTTCTGTCACTGCTATGCTGTGTTGGACGTAGCTGATTCCAATGTCTTCAACTGAGGTCTCGCTACTATCCGTTTCTGATTTCTTGTAATTCTCGCTAACAGCATTCCTATTCTTGTCTCGATCTTCAGCCGTGTCAATCCAAAAGTTGATTTTCATGTCGAAGTAGGTCATGTCTTGCTTTACGTTGTCATTCTTTTAACACCGTTGCCGCCAGGTTGGCTCGAGTCCGGCTTCACCGGATCTTGAATGAATGAATGATTAATGAATTAATCTTTTGGCGCGGTTTAACTGCTTTTGCGACGCTTTTCTGTCACTGCTATGCTGTGCTATACGTTGCTGTTTCCAATGTCTTCGTCTGAAGTCTCGTTACTATCTGTTTCAGGTTTTTTGGAACGAAGGTTTTTGACGCGGTTTGCGGTAGGAGTTGACTGGTAGAAATCAGCACGTAATGAAGAGCGTGTTTATACTTCCGTGGAGTCTACGATAATCCGATTATCGCCAAGTTGGAATCTGCATGTCGCAACCTATAATAACGTCTTATTCGGAATTCACTGACTGTTGACTTTCGCCTTTATTCTATCCTCACGACCCTTTTTTTGCAGTGTGCTGGGTACTACGGGCTACCTGAGCACTTGAAGCTCGTCTATGACAATGTCTAAAATTAGAATGCAAAACGAACGTTTTTGGGACACTATAATATAACACTGCACTGCACATAATATTATTATAATTATCAGATTGTCACACACTTATTATAGGTTAAAGTTAGGTACACTATTTGTTTATCACACATAACTAACTAAGCCAGTAAGGACAGTATAACTAATAGCTTAAAGTGTCGGACCTAACAATCTTTACTGGCTGCTAAAAGCCAGCACTTGGTAGGATTCCCAGACCACCCGATGCCTGCCGGGGTCGCGGGAAGGTACTTATGGGTCACCGAGGCCCCCGCAACACAGGCAACAGGAAGGAATACGGGTGGGTTTTAGTCAGTAAGAGTCTGACACACCCTCCCGCTCCTCCCAGAGCGGGAGAAGTTATTTGATGATTTCACACCCTAAAAAAAAAAAAAAAAAAGACCACCCGGTACCTGAGTCGACCCTGCGCGTGCCAGTGGCACGTTTATAGCTCGTTATCTGGCCGAAGGTCCGTACATACATTCTATTTCCTGCACGCCGTCTCGTCCAAGAGCCTTTTAAGCGTACGTATGGTCCTCTGTTGGTTGGCCTATTATTTAAAAAGGCAGCTTGGTATTTGCCTAATGCTTAAAGTCCCCGGTGTGCTTTGCCTCTGGTTCCAGATAGATGCCAATCGTAGTGCGTGGAGTTGAATGATCCTCAGTAGATCCCTGTTTTTTTGTAGGCATGCTACATGAATCCCCCTTTGAGAAAGTTTAGCATCTATTTTATCTTTTTTGCCGGTTTCGAGGCCCCTCGGACGTTCCAAGTTACAATACGCAAGTCTGGGAAGTGTACTTAATTGCGGCAGAAGGTGGATTTCTGAGTATTGTGTATCCTGTCTCATCCGCGAATTCGTCTGACATCAATGAACGTAATGTTGATGCTATTTGTTCGGGCGGTTTAATGGGCTAGCTAAATGGGGGCTGTGTTTTTTGAGCCAGGGTTGAGGTTGTTTTGGCGTTGATTGATTCCTGCTTTGGAGTTTGCGTGTTATTTTTGTATTGTTCAAGCGTTAGAACACGTGTATATTGCCGGGTACTGATTCGCCGGCAGGTGAATACACCAGGGTGTTCTAGTTACTTAGGTGCACTTTCACATTTACAAGCATGTCGGCCTATCATCGCTGAGCGTCGACCACCAACTTCACACTGATAGATTCTCTTCGCATATCGTGCGCATCACGCGCCGCAATTTTTTTTTTTGTTTTTTTTTATCTCTCTTGATCCGTCCGATAAACGGTTGTAACAAGTAATTGCTAAATAAATGTCATTCTACTGGAAAAAAAAATTCATTGAATTAAAACCGAACCTAAAATACGAACGGGAAGAGGAGGCAGCAGCCCTCATCCAGAGTTCCTGAATCGATTATCGAATTCAACACAGCGTACCTATAGGTAATACAAAGGTGTAGGTGGAGCAGCAGTACGGATAGCACCATCTCTTACGTAAACCTTTGGACATGTTTAAGTTATCAACTTATGATGTAATTTCGCCGGGTGAAAAATGCTAGGGATTAAAGTATTTTGTAAAAATATTTTTACAGGGTTGGCAAGACATTATGAAACTGAGCTTGGACTTCCAGGACTCCTTTGCTTCTTTGCCTGATGATATTACTAGGAGACTGGCCGAATGGCAAGAGGTACGTTTTCACCACAGCATTACCTAACATAATATCTCATAGAATTAAGAAAATAACTGCCAAAAAATTTGAATGCAGACAGTATACGAAAAAGTAATAGTAAGTAAAATAATGTAAATTTAGCATAATCAGCATATAATATTCCAACTGCTGGGACACAGGCCTCCTCTCTTTGAGTGAGTGGGCCGTAATATACCACGCCGGCCCAGTGCGGGTTGGTAGATATCACACGTCTTCGAATTTTTGATTCTAGGACATGCCGGTTTCCTCACGATGTTTTTCCTTTACCGTTTTGAGAGCAGTGGTGATGAAATAATTTACACAAAGGAAAGCGCCCGTCTGGGTTCGCCTACGACCTACAACTTGTAAGTCACGGCCATTACCACTGGGCCTCCACTGCTTTCATGTAAATATAGGTATATATTTATGTTTAATATAATATAATAGTAGTTGACTGCCTCGTCGGTCTAGTGGTCGCAAGCGCTACTGCTGAACATGAGGTTCTGGGTTCAATTCCCGGGTCGGGAAAGTGTTATTGATTTTTTCCGTCTGGAATTTTACAATAGCAGCCTAGATTCTGGATTTGCGCCCGGTTGACGGCAATAGGCTCGCCCCCTATTACATGGGACTTAAACATAACTGGAGAAATGTGAGAGTACTATTGGTACACCTCTGCCTACTCCTTCGGTGAATTTAGGCGTGATGTTGTGTTATAATAGTCCACAATTAAACGTTATTGTTTTCAATGTGAGTCTCAAAATTGGTGGATACGTTTGCAGGCCCTTGGTGATGATTATGATGATTCCATATTCAAGTTATCTTTTCGTTACCCCTCGGCGTGCAGTGGTTCGACAGCGACACGCCCGAGTCGGCCGACATCCCGGGCGGCTACCGCGACAAGCTGGAGCCCTTCGAGCTGCTCATGCTGCTGCGCTGCTTCCGCGTCGACCGCATCTACCGCGCGCTCACCGACTACATCACCGTCACCATGGGCGAGGAGTACATCACTCCGCCCGTCATCAGGTACACTCAGGGAAGTAATAGCGCTTCGCCAAAGCAAGCGCTAAGTAACTTTTAACTAGAAACAGTCGTCGAAACATCAAATCTGATTTAATGTTCTTTGTTTTACAAACTGTACAAGTTGCATTGCAACTTACCTACTCACATGCCTTACGTCACTAAAAAGCACGGGTACCTACACTGCTCAACAAAAAACGACTTCGGGCGCCCGGCGCGCAAGGGTGTAACAAAACTTGATTCACGGCTGTTTAAAGAGAGTATTTGTTAAACTAGCGACTGTTTTGTAAAGCTAAAGAAACAAAGAATTTGTTAAAAGTACTGTAGTAGTGTGTAGTAAGTTAGTGTTAGTGTAAAAAATGCTACAAGTTAGAACACAAGTCAAACTAAGAAATTTTTTGAGAAAACATTTTTTGTTCGAAATGTAAAGCTATATACGAGCCCCGATGCAAAATAGTTCGTCTAGTATGGAAAGTAGTGCAAAGCGTAAAATATAGAAAGTAAATATTGTTAAAATAATTAAGAACATGTAATAAAAAGTAAACCACAATTTGAGGAACATTTTAAAGTTTATTTTAACATAACTGAAATTCTTCCATGACTTTACATAACATAAAATTTTTTAAAAAATATTCTAAAAAACATAACGCAAAAGTAGTTGTCTACCCTTGTCACTTACGCAAAATAGTTCGTCTACCACTTAGTTGTGTCGCCTTTGCTCTCAATGACAGCTTTAATGCGAAGAGGCATGGTTGCAACCAACGCTGCACACCTCAGGCGTAATTGACTCCCAGACAGCCAAGAGTTTGGGGTTTCTATCGGCGTCGAGTCGACGATGAAGTACCTGGGACTCGTCCTCGACAGCCGGTGGAACTTCGTGGAGCATTTCCGACGTTTGGCTCCCAAACTGGAGCGGGCGGACGCTGCATTGAAGCGGCTCCTGCCCAATCTAGGGGGTCCAAACGCCTCCTGCCGGAGGCTCTACGCGGGGGTCGTGCGGTCCATGGCCCTCTACGGGGCTCCTGTATGGGCGCGCTCTCTGGCGCTGCGGCCAGCCCGCCGGTTGAGCGCGGCCCAAAGGGTCATGGCCACACGGTCTCCTGTGAGGCAGCGAGCCTCCTTGCCGGATTGCCGCCATGGGATCTGGAGGCAAAAGTCCTCGCGCACGTATGGGAGTGGCGCGAGGAGGCGAAACGCCGGGGCGTAAGTCCGCTGCCGCGAGAAATCGCGGCACAGCGGACGGAGCTCCGGCGGGATCTCATGGCGTCATGGAAAGTACGGTTGTCGCAACCCAGTGCTGGGCACGCCACGATTGCGGCGATAAGTCCCCTCTTTGAGGAGTGGCTGGAGAGGCGCCACGGCGTCCTCACCTTCCGCCTGACGCAGGTCCTCACCGGACACGGCAGCTTCGGGAGGTTCCTGTGTCGGATAAGGCGGGAGGAAACGTCCGGGTGTCACCACTGTGTGGATCGCCCGGAGGACACGGTGGAGCATACAGTGGAGGTCTGCCCGGCTTGGGCAGAGCACCGCCGTGTCCTCGTGGAGGCGATCGGCGGCAGAGACCTCTCGCGTCCGGCCCTGGTTCAGGCCATGGTACGGAGCGAGAGGGCATGGGCAGCCGTCACCTCCTTCTGCGAAGCAGTAATGCTCGTGAAGGAGGAGGCGGGACGGTTGAGGGAAAGGCAAGTTTCGCGCCCTCTCGCCCCTAGCCGCCGCAGGAGACGCCCAGGGCGTCGGGAATCCCGGGCGGATTTCCGGCCACCGTAGGCGCGGGCTTGCGGACGGTGAGCAATGGGTAGCTCACCGTCCGGTAAGGACCAGGCCCGGGTCGACGGCGCGTCGTATTCCACGCGCGCCTCAAAGAGATGTCGTCAGCACAAAGTAGGGGTCCACTAGGGCCGATGCCTGCCGGGGTCGCGGGAAGGTACTTATGGGTCACCGAGGCCCCCGCAACACAGGCAACAGGAAGGAATACGGGTGGGTTTTAGTCAGTAAGAGTCTGACACACCCTCCCGCTCCGCCCAGAGCGGGAGAAGTTATTTGATGATTTCCCACACTCAAAAAAAAAAAAAAAGACAGCCAAGAGTTTAGCCTTTAAGTCGCTCTTCGATCTTGATGGATTTTTACGGAGAACTTTTTCATTTTCCACCATAGGATTTCGATCGGCGACAAGTCCGGGCTGTTAGATGGCTATTCGATTGTAGGGATGCTTTTCGCCAATAGCCACGTCTTTGTTGTCCTTGCAGTATGGCAGGAAGCACCATCCTGTTGAAAAATGAAGGAATCTTGATGCTTACCTAAGTGACGGAATAGACGGCAGTAAATTCTCTTCCAAAAGGTTTTGATACCTTACAGCATTGATAGAACCATCCACAAACTGCATACCACCAACACCTTGTGCAGACATGCAGCTCCATAATAAAAGAGACGCTGGAAACTTCACTTTGCGTTTGAGACAATCAGTATGAAATGCCACATTTTTGTTCCGAATCACTTTTTTCCTTTCATCGCCGACTGTCACTTCAAATTTGGACTCGTCACTGCAAATGATACTACGCCACTGATCGGAAGTCCAATTTAATTAATCACGAATTACGAGCAAACTTCAACCTCTTTTTCTTTTGTACAGCAGTCAACAGTGGTTTCTCCTTAGCGGTGTAAAATCCGTAACCCATTCTTTTTAGGACTCTTTTGCAAGTATCAACTGAGACGTCTTTCTGAATCATGTCCTTCCATTGCACCGTGAGTTCTCCAGCTCGAACACGACGATTTTTTTTGATAATTTTCTTCAGGATTCTGTTTTCTACTGCACTTGTGATGCGTGGTCGACCAGTTTTCTTCAAACAAGAAGTCGTTCTATTCTTTTTATAGTGCTGAATGATAGATTGGACTGTAGACCTGGGAAGTATCAAGTCTTTAGATATTTGGTAACTTGATTTGCCAGCATCGACCCCACAAACTATTCGCTTTCGAAGCTCTTCACACACGGGTTTGCCACCCATTTTTAATTGAAAACTAATGAAAAAAACTGAAATTTTCAGAATTTATACTGTCTCACTTGACAAATGACAGAATTACTTTTACAAATTTAAATTATGCAACATAATTGTACAAAGAAGGAATAATCTTATTTAACTCACCGATAGACAAACTTTAGACGAACTATTTTGCTTATAACTTCTTCGAATTTAAAACAGGATATGTATAAATTTAAAAAGCAAGCATGGAATAATACATTTTCTAATTTTATCTTGCCATATTATGAATACATTTTCTTCTAACAATATGTTGAATGCGCGTTGGTGTCGAACTTCCAAACCTCAGTACTTGTTCGACTACCAATCGCGTAACTCAAACTAAACCAAATCATCTTAATGCTAATTTAGCTTAGATTTACCATTTGTAACTAGTAAATATTCAATATAGCCCTTAAACTATGTTATTTCGTATTTTAAACCAGTGATAGTAAACCAACAACCAAACCATTAACCAGTCTAATATAATACCAAATTAACCAAATATCAACCATCCCAGAAGTTAGTGCTAAATCACGCAGGTGCTAAATTCTAGTCATATTAAATATACCTACAACTAAACACAGCTTCAAATTCATGCTCACGATTTTGTCACATGATCTAACTAATAATATCCCAAACTTTGACCCACTGAACTTTACCGCAATCGAAATAGAGCCGAAAATTTAAACGCAGTCCTCTTTACCAGAAGCAATTTAAGCGAAATCGTTTTGGTAGCTGATGTTACCAAAGGCACGTAAGAACAAACATCTGTTCCAAAGAGATTCTAAATAATATAATGCGCAAACAAAACAAATGAAGACTGTCAATCTCTTACGCATTATTAAAAATATCTGGCCTAATATAAAAGAGGAATAAGCGAACGTCGCGCGGTTTTCCCAGGCGGTCACCCATCCAAGTACTGACCGCGCCCGATGCTGCTTAACTTCGGTGATCGGACGAGAACCGGTGTATTCAACGTAGTATGAACGTTGGTGACTGATTTCCTCAAAATTACAATAGCTATCTGGCATTCTTATTAACGTTCTTTTTAACATGGTAATATGTTTGACGGAGAAGGTACGTCTTGCTCGTTATCATCAGCCATATTTTAACTACTGTGGGCGTACAATTTTTCTATTGTGCAATAACCAACACTTCCCGTGTTGGTTATTGCACAATAGAAAAACCGTTTGCAGTTTGAATCAAATTATAATGTACGATTAAATAATCACACTAGCTACACACACTATACTAGATTCACACACTGTAGATATACGACACAACTATACGGAACGCGTGACAGTTTCTAAACGTGTTCACTCCTTGACCGCCACCGACAGACTGAACTTAACTCCGGTCGAGCGTTATGTTGTAGACTCTGTCGAGCGCCGCTTGGTGGCGCTGGCGTCCCGATTAGTTAAACGAGTGACTAACGTATTTCCGACATGTTTATATTTATAACATTTGATTGATTCCGTTACTTTAAAAGAGACTGTTACCTCTGAGTTTGTTTCGGCTTTTCTTCTCAGAGTAGTCAGATAAGAAACGCCGAGCTCAACCAACCACCCCAGTTAAGATCCTAAGATGGTTGATCGTGAAAATACTGCATTCTGTCTGGAAATTAATTAATAATACTTACATAAGCATCCCCGGGGGTAGCCAGAAACAACGGATTTAACCAATAATCATAATATTATTTTCAGTTTAGACATGATATTCGAGCAAACCACACCATTCACACCCGTGGTGTTCATTCTGAGTCCCGGTTCGGACCCCACGGCTGATCTGATGAAGCTAGCAGATAGATGCGGCTTCGGGGGCGGCAAGTTCAAGTATTTGTCGCTTGGCCAGGGACAGGAAGGGGTACGGAATATCTTTAATGCATTCACTGACTGACAACGCAGGTAGAGATAGGGTAGAAGCATGAAAATAATGGATAACCTTAAAATATCATATAAGCATTACCATTATGGCCGTTCAAAAAAAATATATATCCCAAGTAGTACTTACATAAGATTTTTAATTAACGTTTTTTTACCTTATTATACATTTTTCTTCACCACGGCCATAAATGAATGAATTCTATCGGTTCTTTGTTGTTATAATATTGTACGTATGACAGCAACGACAGTATTTTTTTTTCAAAGTGATCCTATTTTAGGTACTAAGTACTTACTTGTTTTTTTTGTATTTATTTTAGAACGGCCATAAGGTCTACTATATGCTATTTCAAGGTTATGCATTCTTTAAAGAGACACCTGTTTATCGAAAGTGAGCACTAAGGATTTTTGAAAACGAATCCAATGAAAATGAAAGGGGTTAAATGGGAAATGACAGATTATAATGAAGTTTGTCATTTTTGCCGATGGGGACATGGTTTTGCATTATAATGTTGATATACTTAAGCCATTGTGTGGATATTATAGAATTACCCTGGGAAATTACCCATATTATAAGCAGTCGCGGGAAACACCTAGATGAGGGGCGCATGGAACCGGGAAGCGTGGCAGAAAAAAGAGGAAGCCTATACTGGGTGATTCCAGGCTGAAATGACGATAATATTGATAACCAATCGGAAGAAACATATCACTTTCTGGTTTTTCCATGTAGTATGCCAGCCTTAATATAATAATTCCACAAGTCTGAAAAATTTTTTTACCGATGCGACGACGATGTTTCAAAAATTAAAGTAAGTCGATATTTTTAAGAGTTTGGTGGTTTTACGCAGCTAAAACAAAAATCTGTGTATAGACAGGCGCAAAGGTAGTTTTCGTTCTTTCAATTTAATTATAACTAGCCGAGTGGACAAGTATTTCTTGTGTTATATTGCACTAGCGACCTGCGAGATTTCTTTTATATATTTTAGTTTAATATGTTTATGTGAAGGGCTTGTGGCTAAGTAATAACAGCAGCACGGGTCGATCGATCAGGTTAAACTATGCTTCCCGCGGTTGGCCCGTGGATGAGTGACCATCTTTATATACCAATACCCCTCCGTGCCTCGGAAAGCACGTTAAGCCGTTGGTCCCGGCTGTTGGGATAAGGCTAGACAGATGACGTATATGTATTAAATACGTAAACCTCCCGGAATAAATTATCTGCATTCCGGGGAAAACCGCATCCAGTTAAACGGACAGACACGAAAAACGACTATTTAAGTAACTATAAAGTTTACTATGGCTCATTTGCTATTTAGGAGAGTTACCGCAGTAGACCTTTTTAAGGTGGTGGATTTTAAGTGATTGATTGAATAAAGTTTCATGAACGTCAAAATTAAACGAATTCTTTGTGACTTCCAGGCAGCCTTAGCGCTACTGGAAGGTGCGATCTCCCATGGTCAGTGGCTGATCCTGCAGAACTGCCATCTGCTGGTCTCCTTCCTGCGCGAGCTGGAGAAGCAGCTGGAGATGATGTCGAAGCCGCACCCGGAGTACCGGCTCTGGCTCACCACGGACCCCACGCCCACCTTCCCTATTGGGATACTGCAGAGGTCTCTTAAAGGTAGGTGTTACGGCCTGATAATACTTCTCTTATCTGTTTGTTTACTGGAAGCTTCGCCGCAAGAGAGTGCTGAGTTTTTGTAACTTGTCAAAGCGATGAAAAACGACCAATCGGAATTCCGTTGGTAGCTGAATAAAAGTAACAAACACTTCGCGCCATCTAGATGGAACGAATTAATGCAGATTTCTTCTTTTTTCATAACTATTAGCTCCGTCTCGTTGTGTTTTTGCAGCTCTGTTTTTTAATTTTTACTATTAATACTGTAATTCACGAGCACGCATAACGTACCTAACTCTTATTTCATTGAAATAAGGTATAAATTGGAATGATTGTCGCGCGTTTGTAAATGCAACATCTTTACCATAATAATACGTCGAATTTGTATGATCTACGCAATTGGGGCAATAAAAAAGATGTACCTTCATCTGTATCTTTTATGAAAATAAATAAAAACTTTTATTTTAGAGGAGATGTTAAGTAGATAGTGATTATAGCTTTTTGTCAACCGCTCGCCAACGTACATACCTACTACGTTGAATACACCGGTTCTCGTCCGATCACCGAAGTTAAGCAACATCGGGCGCGGTCAGTACTTGGATGGGTGACCGCCTGGGAACACCGCGTGACGTTGGCTTTTTGTATGAACAGTTTTTCCTAACCTATTTATTTTATTATTTAGTATATAAGTACATGTTTCTGAATAAAAATCTGAAATTAATTAATTCACTGACAGACCGCTCCAGAGAGAGAGGAACCTCGCTAACAATCCTTTATATTATTAACACTAGTAATAAATTCCTGTCCAGTGGTAACAGAGCCGCCTAACGGGCTGAAGCTGAACCTGCGCAACACGTACTTCAAGATGCGCAACCATGCGCTCGAGGAATGTATCCATCCGCAATTCAAGAAGCTGACGTATGTGCTCGCATTCTTCCACGCTGTTGTACAGGTAACTTGCTTCCAGATTCTAAAAGCAAATTGAATTTAGGGCTGATTTTCGCAACCATACCACTGTATCCGAGTTTAGAATTTTTGACTATTTTTCCATACAAAAACTGTCAGTCGTCAATTTTATTCCGTGGGTAAAAAATTGCTGACGTAGGTAAAATCGGCTTTAGTCGGTTGTCGAATCTCATACAGATGTTCTATGTCACGAAGTCCGTTTGGCTATGAATGTTGTCAAGCGTGCACATGCACATTGTTTTTGTGTGCGTAACCTCGAGAGCGCTCAGTGTCGATCGGGACACGGTCCGGATCAGTAGTGGTTTTTAGTTCGCGCCAAATTGTTTCGCGGAGTAAGGTCAGCATGGCAACAAAACGAAGAAGAGTTGTCCATAGTGAGGTAATATTTATTTATACGTTTTCAATTAAAATGTTATACAAAGATACTTAATGTAGCAATAGAAGTATTTATAAAATGAATGTTTTTTTGTGTTATAAAATGTTTATATTACTTAATTATTTTGATTACATTTTGTTTTAGGGTCGAAACATGATAGCTAGTGTTTATCATTTTCTGCGAGAAGAATATGAATTTACAAAATCATTAATGGAACTCAACTGTGATTTGTCTCATTTACGAGACATTACACGCCGTACAGCTGAAGCTACGGGTGTGAGCCAAAAAACAGTTCAAAGAATATTAAAAGAAGAGAAGGAATTGCCATCCACTTCATCAAAATTCACTTCACCTATGAAGAAAAGGAGAAAGCGAGATAATAAAGTGGATATAGATAATTTTACAGCCGATGTGGTTCGCAGTACTGTACAAGATTTCCATATTGTCCATAAAGAAATCCCAACATTAGCTAAGTTAAGAACAGCATTGAATGAAAAAATCGGATTCGAAGGTTGTTTAGAAACTGTTCGCAAGTTACTGTTGAAATTAGGTTACAAGTGGCGCAAAACAGAGAACAACCGTAAAGTCTTGACGGAGCGTCATGATATACAAATGTGGCGTTTAAAATATTTAAAAAAAATAACAGAGTACCGCTCTCAAAGTCGGCCCATTGTCTACACCGATGAGAGCTACGTCCTTTCGACACACGTGCGAAACAACACCTGGGCAAAAAAAAGGAAAGAACTCCGTTTTTAAAAAAAAATAGCACAGGCACTCGCTTTATTTTAGTGCACGCGGGAACCAAGGATGGTTTTATTTTAAATGCTTCCTTGGTTTATAAGGCCAACTCAACAGCTGGTGATTATCATTCAAATATGAGCTATGATAACTATGTAAAATGGCTAAATGAAAAGTTGCTACCCAATTTACTTCCGCGCTCTGTCGTTGTCTTAGACAATGCATCTTATCACAACACACGGGCTGAACGACTACCGACGCAATCTACAAAGAAAGCCGATATGCAGCAATGGCTCAGGGATAAGGGTATAGCATTTGATGAATCTCTTCTTAAATTGGAATTGTACGATACAATAAAGAAGTACAAAGCCCAACACGTAATCTACAAGATTGACGATTTTATAAAAAGCAAGGGTTTTGATGTCTTACGCCTTCCCCCTTATCACCCAGAATTAAATGCGATTGAAAATATTTGGGGGATCGTTAAAAATTATGTCGCATCTAAAAATATCGAGCAAAACATGACGAATACGGAAAGACTGATCAATGAAAGTTTGGGCCAAGTTAGCAGTGAAACGTGGCAAAAAACTTGTGCTCATGTTGAAAAAATTGAAAAAGACTACTTGAAATATTTTGATCTCGATTTTGAATTTATAATCAATGTACAAGATGATTCTGACGACAGCAAAACGGAATCGGAAATCGAAAATTTATCTGATAGTGATTGAAAATACTGAATAGTCCTACTTGTTTCGTTTCCATTCTGTAACACCAATGCTTAATTAAATGCCTACATATTCTTAATATTTTTGTATTTATTGCAACCTAATCTAATTTATTTACAAAATGTATATACTTTTAAAACCAAAATTTTATTTAGATTATTAAATCTCGACTTGATTATATATCAGATTTTTTTTGCTAACGTTACCTACTTTTACACACACAAGCGCGCTTGTCGGGATACGTCACTACTACAATCAAAGCCGAACGGACTTCGTGAAATAGAATATCTGTAATAAGTTATTGATTAGCAGTTGTTATTTCGGTCAGCTAATTTGATAACGTGATACCTTTTTTTTCTGATAAGTAACCATTTGTTAGCTAGATTTAACGGAAATGTTTGGTTTTAAGAACCCACCTTATTTGAATAGCGGTCAACTATTAGAGCAAACTAGCCAAATTTTAAATTTCGTATGCACAAATTTTGCATTGATTATGATGCGAATAAGTACCTACAGTAGCCGGTCGTAAATATGGCTAATCTGTAGTATTTATAAACTGATTGTAGTTTTTCGTCCACCATTCGCCAACGTCCATACTACGTTGAACACACCGGTTCTCGTCCGATCACCGACGTTAAGCAACATCGGGCGCGGTCAGTACTTGTATGGGTGACCGCCTGGGAACACCGCGTGACGTTGGCTTTTTGCTTCTTAAGAACTATGTGTTTCCTAAACATATTCAATATTGATAAAATAATTACAGTATCAATGTTCTTTTTGGGTTCAAACTGTGTAAAGGTGTACGCACGAACGAACATCGAACCACGAACACCACAACACTTTGTTCGCATGTGCGTACCACTAAAGATCATCAAACACTACGTTCGTTAAAAATTTTCGTGGCGATCCAATTTCGTTCTTCTGGGTGTTCTGAGAATATTGTGTTCGTGTTCGCTTTGCTAATGCACGTCCACACACACAAACCAAACGTTCCGTGTTTAAATGTTCGTGTTCACCATGTTTTGTTCGTGTGTGGAACACGCCTCATGTTCATTGTGAACAAAAGTCGCACTTTAATATTGCTGCCTAGAACTATTTCGCTGGCAAGTGGCAATACTTCATGCTCTGCAGTTTTTCCAAAAAGACACTTTTGTGTTTTTTCATGTTGTTGCAACTTTTGTTTATCTGGAACCCCAACTGCATCTCCAGTGGTGGTCATATAATTAAAAACACAGAGTCACTTGGTAGTGTTAATTACTTTTATGTTATTATTGCAATTAAATGGAGGTAAAAGATTCATTTACCACATTAAAATGTACACTCGTAACTCTAGTTTAAGAACGATCATTAACATTATGTTAACTTACTTACTTAAAAAATAAATATAATTCACTTCGAAAAAAAATATCAATATCTTTAGTACTGGCAGTCGGAGAACTAATTAGGAGCAAAGTGTAACTTATGTTCTAAAATTGAATTTTGAAACTACATTAGGTATATTTCATTAGGCAGTCTGCCGCAATTTCCCACCCAAAAAAAAAAGGGCAGTTTGCCGCCTCTTCTTCGTTCTTATTTATTTAGTTAGGTTACATTCTGAGTGATTTAATTATTAAAAATGGATAAAAACAAGAGCTGTGATGTAGTAACAAGAAAAATGATTAGGAATTTTCATTTCAAACGAAAACGGGCTTACAGAAAAATAGCCGCTCACTTGTGTGAGTGTTCCGTAAAGATGGTATTTAATTAACGTCATTGCATATTACAAACAGCACGGAACTTCGGATAATGTGCATAGAAAAGTTCCGCCAAGAAAGACCACAATTCGCAGTTTTCGCTATTGCACCTACCACTGTTTGTCTTTGCATCACCCAAAGGTTGACTGGTAGAAAATGCCTACGGCATTAAGTTCGCCTCTGTACATCTGTGTAATTAAAATATTAAATAAATAAATTAAAAAAGACAGACCTTTTTTCTTTGGGTGGGAAATTATGAAATAACTTCTGCCGCTCTGGACAGAGCGGGAGGGACCGTCAGACTCTTACTGACTAAAAAACCCACCAGTGTTCCTTCCGTTGCCTGTGTGTTGCCAGAGGCCGCGGGTATCTCTTTCGGACTTTCCCGCGACTCAAAAAGACAGGCATGATTTGTTTGGCTAAGACGGACATCTTCAAAGGTTCTTATGTTATTATAAAATAAGTATTTTCACAGGACGACCCTCGTAACGTGTCCACAACACTAGTCCGTAAGCGGTTGGTTGAAGGGAAATTGTTTTGGAGACTTGCTAGGAAAGTACCACTTCTTACCTGGCAACATAGAGAAAATAAGTGAAGTATATATATTCGTATAGCCTTTGCTAGAAAATATGGCAGTTGGACTATTCATCGCTGAGAACAAAAAATATTTTCGTATAAAACTAAAATAAAGGTAAATTCCGACGGAAAACGATATGTACCTACGACGACCAATTAACGAGGCTTTGAATAACAAGTTTTTCGGGATACGGGGTTGATCCCGTGTGAAAGATTGAAGGGCTAATGGATCAGTATCAGTACAGAGGCATCTTAGAGGAAACAATGATCCTATATTTCGATGAAGATTTTCCAGTGACTTGGATATTTCAACAGGATAATGACCTAAAGCAGTCAGCAAACAGCGTAAGTGTTTCTCAGAGAACAATTGGTAACAATGTTGGAGTGGCCTGCTAATACTCCGGATTTAAATCCGAGCGAGAATGGATGGCACATCGTAAAGAAAACACTGGTACTAAATTAATCAGCGCCTGTCACTACTCCATACAAGTTTAGACGTGATTAAAAAGTTGCCTACTAAAATTACGTCAATTTACGTCAAGCGCTGATTATTTTGACACGACTAAACCAAAATTTATCTTCTGTCCTTTTCTAAATGAAAAAATGCACTGAACTTAAAGGACATTGTTCGCCGTCCATACATCGTTCGCCTAAGAACCAACAGGGACGTGAATTTACCTTCTGTGTTCTAAATAATGCATATATTCGATTGAAACTAAATTAAAATCACGGACACTTCTGATAATTGTAAAAAATCCAAAAAACTTTTGTATTTTGAGGTTATAATTAGGCCTATAGAAACATACGACAATAACACTAATAACTGCCGCTATTAGTGAAAATACGTTGGATGTTATCTTTCAATAGATTGATGAACTATTCTTTCTTTTATTTGTAGTTATGACTAGTTTAGGGCTTTGGACTGTTTCGTTTTTGTGTGACTTAGAAGTAGGTATTGCATTTTACTACAATACTCCATAATCACATAAAATGTCGCTTGTTTACCCAAAAGGGTTAAGCAGAGCACCGAAGATATATTTATGTAGATACTGTAATACACCCAGTTTGCCTGGGTCCCGTGTAGGTAATATTTATAGGGGGCAATTTATCACCATATTATGGGTGCACATCCAGACTCCAGGCTGCTACTACAACCGAGAATTTCGAAAATCCCAATAACACTACTCGACCCAGTGATCGAAACTAGGACGATTAGCAGCCGCGCTTACGACCATTATATGTTAACACCGGCAGCCAAGTGGAAATAAACAGCCTTTTTGACTTCAGAATTAAAATAATATGGGATCAATCTAAATACCTAGGTACTCCATAAAATAAAACAAAAATGTTTTGCTTCAGAACATGTTTATTGAATAATGCCGACATTAAATTACCTATCTGGTCACATCAGGATGGTCATCTATATTGTCTACTAAAATATCGTCCAAAAACTGTGCAGGGGGGTCGACGATAGAGTTTTGATGTCTTGCCCAGCTCAAGTACCATATTATTGTCATAACATGGGCGCAGCAACCAATAGTTCTGCGCCCAACAATACAGTTGCAACAGTACTGTTTAATGGCATCTCTGCCAATTTGATTAGCGTCTACTAACACATAAACAAACTATGTTTTTTGGCTTATATGGCGGCTACGTATTTTACCTCGAAGTAGCCATGTATTTCCTGGATTTGTTACTTGTAATTCGTGTAATAACTCCTCGTCGACCTCCCTGCATACTTCAATAATATATGAACCGTCTTGTCTCACATGTTCACCATAGTATGAGCGAGCCTGTTTAATTTGATATACTCCTAGTGGTATTAAAACTAAATCATTATATTCCATTTGTGGAAAGCCTTCAATGTTATCTCTTTCTACAGTTATACTGTGAAATTGTGCCCGTCTCCTGTTTAAATTATTTAGTTCAACAAAATCTGCCAAATAGTTATTTGTAAACATTTTTTCTTGAATTATTGATATAATTTCCCTTGCATCCTCTCTGTCTACCAAAACAGGGTGAAATCTGTTTATTAGGGCTGCTGCGACCTTAAAATCAATCATTAAATGTCTTGAGGCTTTGTTAAAATACTCCTGTCGCAGCAATTTAAAATCCCGCTTGAAGCGCCCATTAACAACCTCTACGACCCAACGACATAATGTTACTTTGCGGGATTCATTCGCATTTTCTGTCGTTAATTGAAATTCACCTTGTTGAATTGAGAGAGGGTAATGCACTGAATAATTAAGAGTTTCCAATAGGGAAATACTGTCCCGAAAGCCTCTATCCAAAATAAATGCATCACCTTCTCTAAAATATCGTCTCAAAGGATAAGACGCATCACTAAATTAGTCTGTTAAAATATCGGCATCTGATTTTGTGGCAGGATACGGGCCCAATACGTCGATTATGTGGCCATCGCAACATACTATCATAAATATAGAAATCTGGTCAAACCATTCATTGGTTTGACCAGATTTCTATATTTATGAAGTGAATAAGTTTTCTTCTGATAAGAGTAGTTGCTGCTTTTTTGCACATAAATATATGTGCCATCCATTATTGCAATGGCTTTTCTGTCCTCAACATTGCTTCCAGGGTTTCCGAACAATGAGTTTGGAATGTACAAGTTTCTTTCTGCAACTCCTCCTCTTGAAATGTGCTCCAAGCCCAGATTTTGTGGCACAAAGTGTGCCACCATTACATCTCTTGCTTTATTAATATATTTGCTCAATGTGCTTCTACTTATTTTTAATAATGTTGAAATCCTTTCATCGGAGTCTCCTGTACGAAGTTTCATTAAATATGCTCCGAGTGCAATGGCACATTTATGAAAATCGGGCAATTCGGCTTCCAATTCTCTAAATTGTTGTTTTGTGCGTCCCAGCCAATACCACACAATATTGTCTTCCATTTGGTCAATATTTTCAAAATCTAGACTGTTTGTATCATTTTTGAGTAGCTCACAAAAATCCTCTATGTGAGCAGCTGTAAAACTATGTTGGGTATTTTCAGCCTCATATAATAGTGACCACAATTGGCTTTCTAGATGAAAACTGCATATCCTGCAGTTTGGTGGTATGTAATATTTGTGGTCACTAAAAAGTCTCACCCTGATTGTAAATGAAATCAATTCCTGTGAGGTACTGTTGCAAGCTGGAAATAAGCACCGAGAATGTGTATCAGGTGCCCTTGAATAATTTGGTAAACTGATTCTTTCAGGTCCCTGTGGTACTTGGTTACTTGCTCTAACTGCATCTGCACGAACAGCTGCTTCAGCTCTTTGAAAGCATCTGTGGCAAATGACATTTGACGGTTGAATCTAAAAAATATATATAATTATTACATGATGATATTACACAGAAAGTCGATCGTATTGCATAATTATATTTATATGATACTTTTTTATTTTATTTTTTACTGATAAGAGTCTCTAACCTCTCGTGGGTGAATCCAGTTTTGCACAACATTTAAGATATGCTGGTTCTGCTCGGCTTGTACAATGGAGTATCGCAATTGTGCCACAGAGTGACCACATTTTATGCACACATTTTGATGACCTATAAACAATGCAGAATCTTCTAAAGCCATTGGTGTATCATTACCAAATAATGTGTGGCATGCGTCACAAATGTAGTCAGTTGCGCTCACCTGTAACATTAAATTTTATTTGCGTGATGAAAAGCATTACTTTATTTTTTACGAATAAAGTACTAAAAATAAATTAATTACTAATCAATAAGAGGACATCAACACAAAATATAAGAAAACACTCACCACTTGTGGCGCAACATGTTGTTGTATTTGTGATAGAATAGTATCATTATTTAAAATGTGTCGCCTCAATCTCGTTAAATCAATGTGGCAATTTGCACATCTTAACGGATTGCTGGTAGATGGAGTAGCCGATGATGAAATTGACGGTGTTGAAAAATGCTTGGCAGTACGATCAACCCTTTGCCAGCAAGGATGGCAAATATAATGTGATGCACGAACCTGAAAGTGATACAGTATTTTACACAAATATTTAATAAACACAATTGGTGCAGAGGTTGAGTGATTGGCTGTTACTAGTTGCAGGTTTTATTCCTGCATGGTATAAATATTTTTATGGATGGCAGATATTTATTCCAGATTGGAAGTATATGCATGTATGGTTATCTGTCTGAAACTGCACCCATGGGCCGCAGCATGGGTCTATTATTGAAAAAAAAAACAAAAGTATGTTGGTTACCTGCAATGGCAGAAGTCTTTCCAAGATGATGTTTCTAATATGCACATGATGTACAGTGTCTGTCCTCAGTGCAATTACTTGATGAGAACGTGTATGATGTGGCAATATAGCTTGGCAAAGAGCACATTCTTTACCAATGTGACATACATTTGGAGTCTTTGCTGCAGCCCTGGCTTCCGTCCAACATATTGTACAAATAAGATCATGAGCTTGAACCTGAAAAGAGTTTGGACTTACTCAACAGTCACCACTATTTTAACCACCACCACCAGTCATCATTTTCATCAACCTACTAATGCTCCCACTTGTGGGACAATGGCCTTCTCTCTGAGAGTGATGGGGCCTTAACCCACTGTGCTGGCCCAGTGCGGGATGGTTCAATATGTTTTAAAACAGTCAGCATCTTTGTTTCAAAAAAGGAATCAGTGGAGAAAAAGAGTGGTTGTACTTACCAAACGCGGAGCAGTCCATTGCTGAATACAATGAAGAATTTGCTCATCGTCCAACACCATGGAACCAGAAGCTGATCCGCAGTTAACACAAAATACAGAAACACTTTCCAATTCCATGTTAACTCCGTAAAGTCCGTTTATTAAATGCTAGTCGTCGTTCTTAGTCGGTCCGTATCAGTCAATCACAGCCAGAGGTCGATACTTCAAGAGGAAATCACAGTCCTTTGTTCACGCCAAGTGGTTAGATAAAATCGAAACAGAATACTAAGAAAATACAATAACACAAACGAATACACACAACCAACGCAAACGCACGATGCGAGCACAGGATGCGAATGACAAAATAAACGGGACTGTCATTAATATAGAATGCCAAAGTGTCATCTGTCAATTCATCGACTGCCAGTGTCGATGTTGCTCGTTTCACACTGCGCTTTCAATCGCTATATTCTGTTTGTAACTAAAAACCTTACTCATAGATTAAACGCTGAGAGTGCCAAGGTTTGTAATTACGGTGCACACTTTAGAGCTCGATTCAAAGTTGATGGCGCCTCTGAAGTGCGCCTCTCGCTGCGTGGTACCGCACCCCTCACCCCCGCTAACACATGAATTTGTTATTGCGCAGAGACTCGCCTCATGTTCCGAGTCGCCCGACTTGGCTGTATGAGCTACCTTTTGCCTATTCAAAACGTCAAATTGAAACAAAAAATAATGGTGCCGGGGAATAACAACTTGGCTGTATGAGCTACAATACCCTTTGCCTATTCAAAAAGTCAAATTGAAACAAAAAATAATGGTGCCGGGGAATAACAAAGTGAATTACTTTTTAAAATGTTTTCGAAATTATGAAGTGTCCGTTCTATTGTAATAGTTGTAACGTACATTATAAAAAAAACTAATAATTATTATAAAGGTTTCAAACGTGTTGATTCATAGGCCATTTTCGACAATGTCCTTTAGTTTAGTTTGTGAACAAGGGAATCGGCACCACTGTCGGATAAGCATAACGTCAACCAACTTTACGAGGCATTTGTTGAAGTTGGGAGAGGTATTCCATTGGAAACGAGTGAAAAATTGATATAATCATTGTCACGTCGTTGTAAAGCTGTCATCGACAACACAAGCTATCCCAACCAAGTACTAATTGGTAGGTATGCGACAGTGGCGCCGATTCCCTTGTTCACAAACTAAACTAAATTTAAGTTCAGTGCATCTTTGTCTTTCTATTTCATTAAGAAAAGGATAGAAGATACATTTTAGTTTAGTCCTGTCAAATTAATCAGCGCTTGACGTAAATTGACGTAATTTTAGTAGGCAAGTTTTTAATCACGTCTAAACTTGTATAGAGTAGTGACAGGCGCTGATTAATTTGACAGGACCAAACTAAAATTTATCTTCTGTCCTTTTCTTAATGAAATAGAAAGAAAAAGATGCACTGAACTTAAGTTTAGTTTAGTTTGTGAACAAGGGAATCGGCACCAGTATCCGTTTCACGATTTATCCAAATTATTGGAGTTTTGTTTAAGTGTTGATTTCTTGTATTTCTAATTAGTTGTCCGACTACCAGTAGGTACTAAAGATATTTTTTTTTATTAAATTTTTTTGTCCTGTTGTATTATGTGATGGGTACCAACAATAAGTATTAAATAAATAAATGTTAACTTGATGAAAACATTCTCAGGAGCGTCGCAAGTACGACAAAATCGGCTGGAACATATCCTACGACTTCGCGGAGTCTGACTTCACGGTGTGCATGCAGATCCTACAGTGCTACCTGGACCGGTGCTACGCGGTGCGCGGGCCCACGCCGTGGGCCACGCTCAAATATCTGTTTGGAGAGGTACGTGTTTCAAAACATGTAAACGATTATGTGTTTTCGGAAAATCCAGACCCCCTGGCTGCTGCTGAGGAATAATTTATAGAAAAACCCATTAACATTTTGCCTGACCTCGAAATCAAACCCAGGACCTCACGTTCCATCACAAGGACAACCGGAGCACGAGACCAAAGAAATTATTATTCTCTACTATCATGCAGGTTATTAATCAAAAAAATCTACGACAAAGCGAAATCAAGTCATACAGAGAAATATCATACATACATACATACATACATACATACACTGGGTTACTATGTTACGTTAGGTTCGTTGTTTTGTATTAATTCGGAAACACGAAAATTACCAAAGTGCGTACCTACCTTTTCTGGTTTAAGAGCGTTGACGCCGTACGGCATTTCATACAAATTTTCAAGTCCTTGTTTTTCGATATGACTGAACCTATTTTAATGAAAATTCACACCCATAAGCAGGATAAATAGATTTCATAAGTTAGTAGAAAACATTTTCGAAAAATAGTTACAGCTAAATTAGAGCGATTTTAAATATTTTTTTTTAATAAGACATTTCGTAAATGTTTTCTACTAAAATATTAGACCTATGTATCCTGCTTATTTGTGTGAAGTTTAATTAAAATCCATTCAGTCATTTCGAAAAATAAGGACTTGAAAATTTGTATGAAATGCCGTAACACGTACACGCTCTTAACTGTAATAATAATTCTGTTCGGCAGGTGATGTACGGCGGGCGCGTCATCGACGACTACGACCGGCGCGTGGTCGGCACGTACATGGAGGAGTACCTCGGAGACTTCCTGTTCGACAAGTTCCAGCCCTTCCACTTCTTCCACGACAGCGTGTTTGACTACGTCATTCCGCCCGACGGAGAGAAGGACGAGTATATCGGTAAAGTAGACCAGGGATCACCAATTAATCTCATTGAGGCTCCATTTTTTTAAATAATAATTTGTCTTTTGTCGTGTTCCGTTTGGTCGACGATTACTTACCTACTAGCAATTAAGATTAAGAAATAAAACGAAAAGAAACTATAAACAAATATTATGAATGAACAAAAATAACAAAGTTAAGTATTTAAAACATTTTTTTCTTAGAACTGGGTCTCTGTTTGAAGACAAAGCGCGGGCTAAATTAAATGACCCAACATTATTATTTTTTTAATTTTTACCCCCTCAAAATAGGTCGGCGCCGGTGCGGTATAGTCTGGATCCGGACCGCGATCCGCCATTTGGTGACTCCTGGTGCATGAACCTTTAGCATTCTGAGAACTTTGTGTTCTTATGCGATACAGATGACGTAGACCAAAATGACTCGACAACGACAAGAAACGGTTATAAAGACTCTTCAGTTCATCCCACGTGCTCAATGGGATTCTAGTCCGGGCTGAGCGCTGGCCAGTCCAATGTGGCGATACCGACTTCTTGGAGGTATTCAGTTGTGGCACGGGAAGTATGATAACGAGCGTTATCGTGCATAAGGAGGAAGTCATCACCGATATATCCCGCAAAAGGAACGACATGTTCTAGCAGAATATCGGAAATGTAGCGGTCTGAAGTTAGACCGCCTCCTCGTCCCCCGCCAGGCATGAAAACAAGCTCCGTTTTACCGTCGAAGGAAATGCCGGCCCACATCATACAACTACTTGAGTGCATCATACATAATCATCAATGAAATTATTATGACAATAACACTTTCTAAATGTGATTAACTTTGACATACCACCACAATGCTGACATGTAATTTGACAGCACATAATATAATATTGATGAACAGAACCAGATGTATGAACGTTAACGAGGCAAAGGAGTATGTAAAGATCGTAGCAGGTGGCGTTCTCTAGTTTCTGCCTACCCCCGAGGGAAGAAGGCGTGAGTTTCTGTGTATGTATAATGAGCTATATATTATGTGCAGTCAAATTGCATGTTAACTGATGTGATTAGTTATCAAAATGACAACAGCCAATCAAATCACTTGGACTGAGATTTGAAGACCGGTAGCACCTCAACGGCTGATAATAAAAAATAAATAATAATAAATAAATAAACTAAAATTAGAAACTATTTGGGAGAGAAAAACATCTAGCCAGAAGAAATACTACATTTGGTGTATTTGCGCAAATATTCGCATTATTTTGATGATTTAATACAAAATGAACTTTAACCCAAATGCATAGGGTATATTTTGTAATAGGCACCCAAGTAACGCGAATATTTTGACAAATGCACCGCGTGAAATGCCAGTATAACGAAGAGCGTAATAGCTAACCGTACTTGTTGAAAAACTGACAGTACACTGCATTGTATGTTGATAAATTGATGCCCACAGAATTCATTGACACGCTGCCTCTGGCGAACACGCCCGAAGTGTTCGGCCTGCACCCGAACGCCGAGATCGGCTACTTCAGCCAGGCTGTGCGCGAGATGTGGGGACATCTCATAGAACTACAGCCGCAAACAAGTAAGTATGGTTCTAGAACACTTGAGTTTTGACGCCAAACTAGCTAAAGTAAAGCTGGATAAAAAACTTATTTTTTTCTTCATTTTTCCGATCAGACCCTGATATTATCGTATCAGTGGGCCTAACACGAACGTACGGAATAAACGAAACGTAAATTGGATCGATTTTTTTGTTTATTCGTCAATCAATCAACCTACTCAGCCTATAACAGTCCACTGCTGGACATAGGCCTCTCCCAGGCTGCGCCACAACTTCCTGTCCTCCACCTTCCGCATCCAGACTGTCCCAGCCACCTTTATAAGGTCGTCGGTCCATCTAGCTGGGGGGCGTCCCACACTACGCTTGCCGATACGAGGTCTCCACTCCAGGACTCGTCTGCTCCACCGGCTGTCGGTCCTTCGACAATCATGGCCAGCCCACTGCCACTTCAGCTTGCTTACTCTGCAGGCTATGTCGGTAACTCCGGTTCTCTTCCGGATAACTTCATTTCTGATCTCCTCTTCAAAGAAACTCCGAGAATAGCCCGCTCCATGGCGCGCTGAGCGACCTTGAATTTGTGGACCAGCCCGACTGTGTCCACATTTCGGCACCGTTTATTACCGTGTTTATTGGTAACACGAGTAATCTATAGCATTTTCACACTTAGGTATGTATGCATGAAATCCTCCAGAAGAAAAAAATTTAGGCATTTTAAAAATCGTTAGAATTTGCGTGACGTTTACCTACTTCGCGCGTTGGGCTTACCGAAGAAGAAATCCAATCTTTGTCATTGCTTGTCGACTACTCCGACAACCTGCGCATATGGAATTCTACATCGCACCGATCATATTAGGTGTCGGATGAGAGTAGGTAGTGGAGAAACTTTCTAATGTAGCAAAATAAACCAAAAGTAGGAATGGCCATCGGTCCTTGGTTTTTTATGAAGTAATATCTAAACAGCTATCTATTTTGAACCTGCTTAAAAAAGATATTTTTTATTTCCACGCGGCTTTAGCAAAAGTATGGGACCGTAAGTATAAGTAAATGTGTTAATGAAGTCGATACACTCATGTTCATTATTAATGTGACCTAATTATAAATTGTTTGATTTTTATGCTGCTAGGCATTGTCAAAAGTAAGTTAACCACATTACTATTAAATAGTCTATTATTATTGATAGATAATAAGGAAAAGTGTTTCTTATGAATACTTTCGTTATTTCTGGGCAAAGATTCATTACATTCGCTAGTAAGGCCTCCGACTATGTACCAAGTTTCACTTTGAATGGCTTGAGTATAAGGCGAGTAAATAATTTTGAGTAGCAAAATAGTAGTTACATTAATTATTAAGGTGAATACGCATTGGTAGCCCGCGAAATTCAAATTTTCTTATGTTTTTTTTTTTTTTTTTATTTGTGATGGGTTTCCTCTTGACTTTAGTCTATGCCAGAGGCGACAGAAACAAAGTCGACGATGGAGCGAGCTTACCCAGAAGAAGCCTGTTCACTCTCACTTTGAAGAGATTAGGGTTATTTTATAGATTGTTTTTTGCATTTTGCAGGTCAGTGTCAGGTATCTTGATCAAAATATGATTATAATTCTGTAAATACATAGTTGTTATGGTCGCGAATCATATTTTGACCAAGATACAACCTGACACTGACCTAGAAATTGAAAAAAATAATAGATCAGTGGTGGATAACGAGAGCAGTGGTGGTCCAGAATAACAGTGGTGGACCAGTGATAACGGCCGTGACTTACGAGTTGTAAGTCGTAGGTTCGTACCAGACGGGCGCATTACATTGTGTAAATTATTTCATTACCACTGCTCTCAAGGAAAACATCGTGAGGAAACCGAAATGTCCAAGAACGAAAAAATCGAAGACATGTGATATCTGCCAACCCGCACTCCGCGTCGTGGATTACTGCCCACTCCCTTTCACAGAGAGGAGGCCTGTGGGATACAGGGCCCCTCTCAAGTAGTGGGAACATTATAGGCTAATTATGTATGCATGTATGTATGTATGTGTGGAGTGAGGTGGTACTGTGAATGGAACTTAATTAGAGGGGTGTGTACGTGGGTGATGTGAGATCTTGTTGAACTTAAACATATATACAGGATCACTGGTAACTCGGCGTATTCCTTGCAGGACGTCAAAGTAGTGTTAAAATGCAACAAATTAATCTACCAAATGTTATAGCGAAATTCAGTGGTTTGGTTAGATTTGTAGTATTTTTATGAAAAATCTCTAATAATAATAATAATATTTTTTTTTAATATGTTTAAATGTTTTTATATATTTTTTTTATATTCTAATATTTAAAAATATAATTATAATGTGTATATAATGAAATAAAAGATAATAATAATATATAATTAAATCATTTGAAGCCAATTTAAAAATGATTTATGGCGCGACCGTACTGAAATTTAAGTTATTATCATAGTTGATGCCGTATCAGATCTTGCAATTTTTACCATTACCTACTTCATAAAAAATGTTGTCTAGTCCAAAACAAAATACTACGCCTGATGTACAAATTTCTAGGAAAATATCCTTGTCTTATCAGCTATCCAAAAAGGTATGATTGTAAATATTACAGAATCCATTCATCGTGTGTCGACTTTAATACCTAGTCAAATCTGATGAAGAAATTGTGGGCTATTATCTGAAAGTTTTCAAATATACTTTCGGTGTTCTCTTATCATGGCGCACCTACTCAGCTATCAACTTTTCTCCCTGCATATGCTTGCTCAGAAACCCTCTCTCTCAAAAATCCATCCAAAGGTTGTCTTTAAAATATTGCTTTTAGTGATAAGACCGCCCAGTGTGTCACCCTGTGTAAAATTTGCACATTTATATCTGGAATTCAAATGGTGTAGGTACATAAAGAATATTCTATTCCATTTTATTTTATCGCCTGACTTTTCTCTCATTAGGCGAAGTTGGCGGTGCGATGAGTCGCGAAGACTTTATCGACAGCATTGCGGTGGACGTGTTAGCGAAGCTACCGGTGCCCTTCGAGATCTGGCGCGTGCGCAAGCAGTTCGAGATGAACATCACGCCGACGCTGGTGGTGCTGCTGCAGGAGTTGGAAAGGTTTAGTATAGATATACGGTGGAAGAGACAATGCTAGCACTACACTTAGCTTATTTATCTAAATATTTACGTGATTAATATGATATTATGTACTACCTCGCTGATCTAGTGGTCCCAAGCGTTACTGCTGGGATTTAGGTCCTCGATTCCCAGGCCGGGCAGTGTTATTGGGTTTTTTTTCTCAGTCAGTAGTCGCAGTTGGTAGCAATAGGCTCGCATATTACATGGGACTTAAAATATAACTGGCGTAATGTGGTATACTATAGGTACCTGCACCTCTTCCTAGCCCTTCAGGGAAAACAGGCGTGATGTTATGTTATCTATTAAGGCGCTGACAAGACCCAATTGACCAAAATACAAGCCTATTTTGGTCAATTGGGTCTTGTCAGCGCCTTAATAGATAACATAACATCACGCATCATCAATTTATCGTTAAGGCGCTGACAAGACCCAATTGACCAAAATTGGCTTCGCTTAAGAAAAAAAATTGCCAAATCTGTATAGTTTGTGGTAGCGGTAAAAATATATGTTAATTTTGAACATATTTCCCAGAACTTGGTTGTTACCAAAACACGTTATGAAAAAAAAAACTCTATACAAACTAACGTTAAACTAACCTCTTACCTTGAGTTCTAATCCAAAATATCTGTATTAAATATCAACATACGTTACGTATTTAATTAATAACAAGAACGTCTTATTTTAATGCAGAACTTGGTTGTTTTTTATTTTCGATTACTCAATTTTGAGTAAATAGATAATTGCTTCATATATTGTAATAAATTGCAAGCGTTATTTCATCGCGCTTCTCTTTCTTTTCCATGCAATCTGACAGTGACCGCGGTTTAGGTGTTGTCAGCGTCTTAATTACCATTCTTTGGTTCCTTATTCGATAACGAAAACCTAACTGCTAAATATTCCCCCAGGTTTAACCGCCTAGTCCTAAAGATGCGCACGACTCTATCGTTACTTCGCAAGGCCTTAGCCGGCGAGATAGGCATGGACGCGGTTCTAGACAACGTGTCGTACTGCATGTTCAACGGACAGCTGCCCGAGGTGTGGCGCGACCTGGCGCCTGCCACCTGCAAGGGGCTCGGCGGGTGGATGGACCACTTTACATCACGGACTAAGCAGTATACTGACTGGGTATGATTTTTGTTATACTTGTGGACTTTCGGTGTGGTGCTTTCCTTCTGCAAATACAGTGCACCAAATTAGGGATAAGTTGATAATCTGTAGAAATACTAACCGAATCATTACGAATGAAACAAAATTGCTTGATGCTTGCGCACTAATGCGTTCCTGTGACGTCACATGGCCCGTCAGCTTGTTTGCCATCCAAAATCCAATAGCATTAAAACATCTTAGGTAAATTATCTATACTCACAAGGTGTGATTGAAAGAACTGAAATCCACTTAGGGAGTCATTATACTCATCATTATGAACAAGTTTCAACTACTACTAGCTGCGCCTCGTGGTTTTACCCGCATAAGTCTCGATCCCGTGGGAATATCGGGATAAAAGTATCCTATGTCCTAACCCATGGTCTACCCATGTGCCAAATTTCATACAAATCCGTTCAGTCGTTTTAGCGTAAAAGCGTAACAAACAAACTCACTTACGCATTTATAATATTATAAGTTAAGATTATTTAGGATGAATCGCGATAAAAATCAGCTTTTCTCTACATTTTGTCGACTTATGCGAACATAAAATGTATAGAGCAGCTGATTTCTTTTCGATATGTCAGGTTTGTTCCTATAGTAAAATTTATTCAAAATGATTAGTACAATTACCCCTGAAGAGGTTTTCAGTTATTTCAATTACACCTTGTATAACTAACACACTTGTTCTCTTCTTTCTGCGCAGGCGACTATAGAAGAACCAATAGTAATCTGGCTGTCAGGGCTACACATCCCGGAGTCGTACCTCATAGCGCACATACAGATCGCATGCCGCCTCTACACGTGGCCGCTCGACCGCTCCACTCAGTTCACTCGCGTCACCAAGTGGACCTGCCCTGATGAGATTGAAGAGAGACCCGTCTGTGTAAGTACCCATTATTTACTCTTTGACGCTCTTTGAAAACCAGTAGAAGACAGATCTAGACAGCAGGCGAGACCACCTAAAGAGTAAGCCGGCTCCAACATACAATACCATTACCACAATGGTTTTCTATCGTGTCCACACTGTATGTACACGTACATTCACAGCCACGATAGGTAACATTACTCACGTCAGAGCACACGCTCGTAACCTATAGTCGTCAAAAACGAAAAAACGTCAAATCTTGCCTCTTTATAAAATTATTTAGTTATACAACTTTACCTTTTTACTTTTTCAGTACTAGCAAACAGACTAATCTAATCTTCTCTCGGAATAAAAGTAAATCCTTAGCGATCCTCACGCAGGTACCTGTTTGGAGGTAGGTGCTTACCTAAATAAAATAACGGGGCATCACAGAGTAATGTAGTTTTATTTGTCATCATATAGCCATATAGGTACGAGTTTTATCGGTGATATTAACATAAAAAAATAACAACTAGCATTAGGCTTTATTTTTAGTGAGTACCTAATTAAAGAAAAACTTAATTGTTTAAATTCAATCTTACTTCACGCGCTTGTTTTAATTCTAAAATTTCTCGTTCCAGTGTGGCACTTTTTAGTTTTTCTATCTGTATTGCAATTTTAAGTGAATGTTCCTCTTCAGCCATTTCTAAACGTCTCCTGTGCTCTTCATCTTTTAAGGTTTTAACATGGCTTATTATGCAGCTTATATGGTCATCGTGGTCCTGTAAATGACAACCTCTTTAATAATACTAATGATTGGATTATTGATAAAGGAAGCAAGACTAACAATTTCACGAACGAGCGTCATTCATTCCAATTTATACCTTATTACGTGACCAGAGGGTAGGGCGGTAGGGCTTGTGGGTAAGTAATAACAGCGGCACGGGTCGATCGATCAGGTTAAACTACGCTTGCCGCGGTTGGTCCGTGGATGGGTGACCATCTTTAAATACCAAAACCCCTCCGTGCCTCGGAATGCACGTTAAGCCGTTGGTCCCGGCTGTCATTTATGGACAGTCGTTACGGGTCGTCGGAAGCCCGAAAGTCTGACAACCAGTCTTATCAAGGCGTATCGTATTACCCAGTAACTGGGTTGTGGAGGTCAGATAGGCAGTTGCTCTATTTAAAATACTGTTATTCAGCTGCATCCGGTTTGACTGAAGCCGAACCCAACATAGTTGGGTTAACCCTAGGCAAATGATAATTTCGTAACCAGAGAGGGGGCTGGCTCGTTCTTTGGCCAAATAATTAGAATTGCCATTCAACGCGGCAATACTGCCAGTTTTCTGTGCCCGTTTCCGGATGACAGATATGGAGGAGTACTTCGCCGCCTATGTGTCCTTTTTGTATACAGGGTGGATTTTTGAGATGGGGCAGTAAGGGCAGGTACCTTAACCGTTGGTCGCTACAAGAAAATGGTCTAAGGAGACTGTTTGACTGACTTTTAGATATTTTGATCTGCATTCACAGATTTTGAAAGAAATGTACAATCAGCAAGAAAATGGTAATTTTTTACAAAACACTTTTTTTGATGCCAAACAATCCTGTTTCATAAAAGGATCAAAAAACTATCGGGCCAACTGAGGTTTGAGAACTAAAAAAAGTCAGAAATCTGATAGACTGCCGAAATATTTTTATTTGGATTTTTGAGATCTCAAAAATCCACCCTGTTTAGGCCACCATTGCCTCATTACAATGACATTGCAATAACTATCTTTTACATAAGTAAATAGGTACCTTTCTGTGTGTCAAACCGTTCTCGGGGATAATGGGAATCACATTTTGTTTGCGTACCCGCAAATAAAATAAAGAAGTAAGTTCTTAGGAAAGTTTTCAAGGAGTTGCATTAGCAAATAAATAATGTAAGTTCATACATACTTTCTTTACTGGCATCGTGCCCATATTTTTTTCCATCTGAGGGACCTTGAATATATCGTTAGAGATCTGTAAGAAATACAAAAGTGGAAGTATATTATCATATTTTTTACAAACATGCTGTGTTTTAAGAATATTTTTGTTAAACTCACCCTTAATAAAGGAGTATATATTTTCTGTGCATCCACTTGTGCATCAATATTCTCAATTGTTTCTATACAGTCCTAAAAAAAGATTGTAAAACTGTCAATAAAGTTGGGTATTACTGTCATATGCCTAAAGTGCATTCCGTCTTTTCACTTATTACTATTCTAAGCTATGTACCATAATTATCATTTTAATATTTTGGATGCAATGTTTTTTGCAATAAGAAAAATAAACTTATAAATTCACAAATTAGTAGACATCTGCTATGAGAGCCCATAACTAAAATTTTTGCTCATCGTTTTACTGTCAAAACCGTAAAGAATCGATAGGTTTGGTTATTCTGAATCAAAAAATCCTAATTTCCGAAATTTTCTGCGTCACGTCTGACCGCATTTTCAATTATGACAAAAAAAAAACAAACCATTTCTTAGCAATCTGTCTAATTATCAGAATGCAGTTGAACGATAGATTTTAGATACCGCAAACATAATTTTCAGAAACCAGCAGCATCACACGCACTCAGGAGACCATTTGAGAAAATAAAAAATGAGGCAATATATAAAACCCATAGCAACCCAGTCTAAAAATCTTGCCATTTTTCACACTGGACTGCAAAGCACATGGCAATATAACCCTACAACGGGGGGAACAGCCTGCTGAGACGCTTGTGCTTGTAGTGTAGCGAGGGATAGGACCGTAACAAGCACCATGCTTTAGGCGGGCGACTCCGAAACAATATTTTAGTTTTTGAAATTATAGGTGGCATTTAAAATTTCTGCAAACAGAATTTGGTATCCCCGTTAACTAAATAGAGATTAAAAAAAAATGTGGTTGCTATGAAAAAGATCGGTCAAATTATTTATATTTTTGGAAATGCGCTCAGGCCACATGTGACGCGTAAAATGTCTGAAAACAAACATTTTTGTAATAAAATTACGAACATACATTTTTAATATCAGAAACATTGTGATATAACTGTCTGCCTATTTTTTTTTGACATAGCAGAAATGGGCTCCCATAAAACTGTGACGTTTCTAACATGAACTGTATTTTGTATGGTTGTGGCCGTAAAACGATGCAACTTGATTATTACAATTAGTACGAGAGTCCAGAACAGACTCTCGTACTAATTGTCATAGATACTTACAGCTATCTGCTGACTTTGTTGGTTAATATTATCATTTATGCATGTATCCACAAATGCCATTGGTTTCAAGTTCTGAAACAAGCAACCTCTATCTCACCAATGTTAAGTATTAATTATTATTATAATGATGAACTTGGGATCTATTAAAAATAATTAGATAACAATTTGCTTGCATACTTAAATAGAATAGCAATGCTAGTAAAGTTCTTAATGAGGGTAAGAATTTGTCTAACAATTTTATATTTAACTTTGACAGATGGCCATTTTATGATAAGGTAAAAAATATATATGCTTAAGTAGTTGATGACTTTGCTTGCATAGAACAGTTTGCTAATAAAATAGTAAATACAATTACAGGATATTCTCACATTCTGTTTCAACGTCTCTGCAGGATTATATAAATCATTAATTTCAATTACTGCATCAATAGAAGTAGCTGATGTTGCCTCACTGAGTTCTCTCTTTATCTTCCTCCTCTTCCGGGCTTTTAACTTCATAGTTTTCCATTGAATTTTGAGCTGGATTATATTTCGATGTCGGGCATTTAACTCATTAAACCTAGAAGATGGTGAAATATTAGGTACAAATAATATTGAAGGGTTTATACATAAACAAGGCTTAAAGTTAAGAGACATTTAAATGTATGGTTTAGCATTAAGTTTAATGATACATAGTATAAATTTAAGTAGCTTTTCATCTTTGTCTGTGTGACCACATTGTTCTTCTAAGCTATGCAACCGATTTTTATGCAGTTTTCACTATCAATTAGAAAATGTATTCTGGAAGATTAATATGTCTAATAATACATTAATAGAAATCTCGATGTTTTGTCAAGTCGCAAAAACCGTGCGAAGCAGGGGCGGGTCACTAGTTTAATGATAAATTGTCCTGATATCAAAACAGATGTGGATTAATTTGACAGAAATACATAATTATAGGAAAAAGACATATGATACCTCACCAGTCTACACGAACAAAATCGCGGGCAAGATCGGATGTAGATCACAAAAACAGAAAACCAACATCTTACTTTTTGTAGACTTCCTCCCAAGCTTTATTTTTAAGCTTGATTGTTTTGGTGTCTAATGCTTTATTCTCAATAACATTCGCATGGTCTCTCAGTACAAAGCGAAATAATTGCTGAAACAGACATATAAATTGTCAATAACAATAATACCGAATAGCACAATATCTATCCACATGATTTACCTACCTTTTCTTCTTCATCCCAGTTGACGGATCGACTGCGTTTTTTGTTCATATTCATATTCAATTAATAATAAAAGTAGTTTATTTCAATAAAGAGGATTTCTTCGAAGCTGTAACAGTCCAGGATTTATTTTTCCGCACGCAAATAGCTTACAATCAATAATCAAGTCAAGTTGTCAACAATGTCAACCTGTCAACTTCCAATTTTACTAGCTGTCCTGTCAGTGTCAATACGTCTGTCAGATAAGGGTTGCCATAGCCAACGCATTAATCCGCGGCCCACGACCCAAGGAATGTACTGTAAGTCCGAGGTGCGAGGTCACCATAGGGTGGATCCGCAGTGGTAGCCCGTCAAATTCAAATTTTCATACGTTTTTAGCAATTTGCAGGTCAGTGTCGGGTTGAATCTTGATCAAAATATGATTCGCAACCATAACACTACCTTTTTTTTTGGGTGGGATATCATCATACAGGGTGATTGGAAGATGGGTGCAAAGCTTTAAGGTGAAGATAGTATAGACAATTTAGAACCATTTAAGCCATGGTTGTCTTAGACGAAGTCTTACCAAATTTTTTTAACCAAATTTTTTAGTTTTTTTTCGGAAATTCTCAAAATTTAATGTAAACTGCATAATTATGGCCAAATTGAATGATAAATGAATTATTCTTTTATTTATTTAATTAAAGTAATGTGTAAGCAACCAAGCAAAACATGTTTTAGGCTTCTGTGTCATTAGACATTTTTTTACAGATATTTAAAGCTCAGAAAAAATCATCACAGACCGACTGACCCTGACTAAAGAAAAACGACTTTGTTGCCCCAGTAACTAAGACCATTTTGCTGTAAAAACCAACTCTTATCGCTTTTTGCTATTCATTGGGCGTTCTACCTGGAAATGCCGTCGCACCGCGCTCGGTGGCCATTGTTTAGAGAATCCCCTCAATGGGTTCCCCTCAATTGGTTCCTGCATGTGCCAAAAATTCTTAGAATTGAACAATGTTATCATTTCGAGCACATAAAGTATTCTTTTAAGCAAAAATTTTGTCTTTTGTTAGACTGCCTAAAATAAAAAATTTCTCCCTCAAATTGGTTTGTAGGCCCTAATTTCAATAATTTGTAAGATATCCGCATAAATGATACCTCAAAAGAAAGAGCGATTATCAAGCATGTCTTCAAAAAGGTTTGAACAAAAAAAGCACCCACCGTTTTTTTTTTTAATAAGGTTTAAAAGACGTATTGTACAATTTTTTTATTTTTTCTGAGCTTTAAATGTCTGTAAAAAAAATGTCTAACGACACAGAAGCCTAAAACATGTTTTGCTTGATTGCTTATACATTACTTTAATTAAATAAATAAAAAATGAATTCATTTATCATTCAATTTGGCCATAATTATGCAGTTTACATTAAATTTTGAGAATTTCCGAAAAAAAACTTAAAAATTTGGTTAAAAATATTTGGTAAGACTTCGTCTAAGACAACCATGGCTTAAATGGTTCTAAATTGTCTGTACTATCTTCGCCTTAAAGCTTTGCACCCATCTTCCAATCACCCTGTATAACTTCTCCCGCTCTGGGCGGAGCGGGAGGGTGTGTGAAAACCCACCCGTATTCCTTCCGTTGCCTGTGTAGCCAGGGGCCTCGGTAACACTTTAGTACCTTCCCGCGACCCCCTACCTGTGAAAATGCTTCAATTTTGTTGTTTTTTACAAATATGTCACATTGTTAGTTTTAAATACCTAGGCCCCTGGGGGATCGAACCCAGGACATCAATGCTTTGCAGTCCCGTTTGAAACCGCGACCATTAGACCAAAGAGGCGTAAAAATAAGTTAAAATAAAATATAAATAAGATTTCAGGGAAAACTTTAATAATATTGTTTTCTAAAATCGGTAAATTCTTTGAGCACTTTGTTCTTCCTTTTATCGTAACGTTTTTTCCCCTGAAGTCTTAACAACGCAATGTTTTCAACTCTAAAAACACAGGGCACGGAGACACCTCTACGGCTGCTGCTACAGGGCGGCGCGGCATTATCAACACTTTCCATACGAACCAACCGTGCCACCGTTTACTCGCATTACGACACAAATGACGTATAGAAACTGACGGCTTTGAAGGCACAAAAAACGACAATTATAATAATAGTATACATATATTTGAACTTGTTTCTGACCAGGGTTGCTACGTGCGTGGTCTATACCTGGAGGGGGCCCGATGGGACTTGGAAGAAGCCTGCCTGAGACGATCGCATCCCAAGGTGCTGGTCACACAACTGCCTATCATGTACGTTATACCCATAGAGGCACACAAACTCAAGCTACAGGTATGTTGCTACTACTATACTTATTTCTTAATTAACCTAGGATATACCTACTGAAGCAAGCGTCCGAGCGGGATGCAGAAAACGAGTGCACGCGTCAATTTGTTTCTTTGTTTCAAGTTTAAATGACTAGGAAGTCATACAACTATTGGAACCCCTCCATTTAAACACCTCCATATTCATTCGCATGCGAATTTCATCCCGCATCTTGCTCGCTCGCTCGCTTCAGTGCGGCCGGAGGTTAAGGCACCTGTCACCGCCGGCGATTAACGAGAAGCGCGTAGAGCTAGCAACTAAAAACGAGTTAGCGAACAACGTTTAGCGAGCGCGCGAGGGCGATGTGCGATTTTTCTGTGGTATGCCTATGTACCAATAGTGAGTCTCTCAACGAGTGTTCTGTCCGCCAAGCGAGCGTCGCACAGTGGATCGTCCCCATACAAGAGGTCGGACATAGAATTAAAAATTGAAAAAGTATTTAATTGAAAAAAATGAAATATACAGTTGCATTACTCTATTATGGAACTACAAAAAATGTTACTACAATTTTTTTATTTGACCAGTACTTTATGAGCAATTCGATGAAAACTGTTATTTTTCTATGGAAATGGTCACAAAAATGTCTGTATCTCATGATTCCCTCCTTGTTTCGATTTGCGGTTTTCACTACTATTTGCGGTTATTTACCCATTTTATGCCACATTTTCTTCAAGGACACATGGTGCCCCCAGCGACCCCCTTCCGAGATATTTTGCTTTTAGTAACTATACATTTTATTGTATAACTGATGAAATGGAGGTACATTAAGTATATTCATTACTGAGAATAAGTCATCCCTAAGTAGTTCCTTAAATAACAGGTGCATTTGCGATTACTTTAATGACTTATGAACGCTTCTGTTGCCATACAACAAAAGCGTTAATGAGTCCTTAAGTAAAGATTACCAGTACTTGCTTAATCTAATTAGTTATTGTAATTACTATGTTAACAGCCCTTAATCTCTGCATTGTGATTGGATAATGTCATCATTAGCTTAGTAATGACTGAGTCGAATTTACAATAACACATCGAAAAGAAATAGAGTTTTATGATCAATAAGAAAATATGTAGGTATAAAAATATTTTTTATTTATATAATATAACACTGTAAAAATAATTTAAAAATAAAACAACTATGTACCCTAAAACAAACTAAAAAATTAAACAACTACTAAGAACTAAATTATAATAGGAAATTAATTAATTAACACGACCATTTAGTTACTAACAACAATAGAAAAGAAAGAAAAAAAAACATTTATTGGCCGATGGGTGGCATAACACAAAACAAAAAAAGAACAGAATAAAAAAAAATACACAAAAACAAGAAATTAACAAAGAAACTGCTTGTTAATAATAATATTAGGTACTATAAGACTTAAACTATATTTTCTTCATATTCATCAATAACGACATCATGATCATTATTATCGTCATCATCTTCTTCAACGTCACTACATGCAGCAAGTGTATCAGTTGAAACGTCAATGAACTCCAATTCACTCTGATCAACTATGAGTAAATCGTCTAGTTCACTAAATGAAGACTTTTTGGCTTTATTTGTCATCTTCGGTCGTAAGCTGGTGAGAAGAGGATCGGAAGATAATAGCAGATTATGAAGAATGTCTTCATTAGTGGCGATGCTACTATGCTTTCGTGTATGATATTCTCTAAATTTACGAACATCCTTGTTTCTTGCTTCAGATGCTTCTTTAGACAAAAAACCTATAGGTACTACTGATAAGTAGTCCACTATCTGTGATCCATGAATCAGCAATTTGTGTAAACTTGCTGGCATGTTATACCATGGATATAATTCCACGAATAAATTTGCTGTTTCATCACAATATAATTTAAATTTTTGGACTTGAATTTTTTCGCCTGAGGAAATGCATTGCAAAATAACGGCGAGTCTTCTAATTAAATTAACGTCTAATTTAGTAATTTCCGCAGTCGTTTCAGGGTTTGCAAAAAACCTTCTTGCAGCATTTCCAGTGTTTGTATTGCCTACTACCCTGCTTAATAACGTCTAGAAGTAAGCCTGTGCTTCTTCGGAAAGCTTCTTGAATGGCTTCTTTCTTATCTTTAATTTTTTTTTTTTTTTCGTCACCTTTTGCTTGCCATGATTTGTGTAATAAACACTCCATAGACCGAATCCAAGCATGCAATGAACTAAATCCATGCTTGTATAAATCTGTATTCACGGGTTTAGCTCTCACTTCTTCCAAGTTATTCATTTCGCTTGGACGAGCTTTGCACAAATCACACACTGCTGCCGATGTACCAGATATGATTGAATGTACCTTACCATCAATCATGGTTAGCCATAGATTGTGAGTAACAGTAGCATTGCCGCAATCAGTCGGGTTCAGTTCACGAATCTCGGTCTCAAATATTTCCATTTCAGCCTTAACATTCGCTTCCGTTTCTTTCATAAATGTAAATGAAATCGGGCGACAATATGTGGTTGACGATGGCCGATCATTCTGCCACACTATACTTCCACTAGAAGTCACTAACTTAAGCGGTACAAGACTTGCCATAAATACACTGGATAAGTCTTGTTCACTTGTTGTTGTCGTTTGATGGTAAATGCTTTGACTTGAAGCTCCATCAAAACCCCATTTACTGTGAAGCACAAGTGGTTCACCAGCATCAAAATTTGATTCAAGTGAATCGATCAGCCTCCTAATTGTGAGATCAAGGAGGGCTTGGATCCGTATCTTTGCGGAAGTTTCAGTCACAGTTATGTCTTCTTTTGCCGGGTAGCATTTAAGCTTTTCTTTAACTAACAAGTAGTAGCTTGGGTATTTTGCATGACCTTCTTTTAAACTAAAGTCCCGAAGTGTGATGTAACGCCACTTGGATAACTGCAAGTAAACGTAAAGAGCAAGTGCTTTGTGAGTAGGAACTTCACGAAGCGAAGGATTCTGCTTAGTTTCCAGGACATTTAAAACTGTTGAGACGTGTTCAGGATTTTCCAGCAAATTTTTCATTATTCTGGCCATATCATTTTTTCCGGCAGACTTAAGTATACTTTCAACAGTATGCAAAAGCTCATCCGGACGACTGCAACTAGCAACATTTTCATTAACACGTCTTCTTTTGTGTCTAGTCGATAAATCTTCAAAGCGTTTGCGAGGAGATGTATATGTTGAAGTTGATGCATCTGATTTTGATGGACTGACTACCTCTTCTGCCTCATTTTCATTTGCTTCTTCAGTGTCAACAACATTTTCTTTAAAGCAATCTGGTTATCGATATCGGAATTTAACCACTCTCCGTTCTTGTTAATGAACCTGTCGACTGTCCTTCTTGATTGCACCCATTTGGTGTAAACCCTATTATAGCAAAATCGTCGACACCAGTTCTTGAGATCCGTCACATCACTTTCACTTAACTGGACGTTAGTACTCGACTTCAATGTGTTAAATAAATTGTCATAGTCACGAAGATCTTTATGATTACGAAGAGCAACGTAAAGATCTAGATAAGTAGAAAACCCACGGAAAGCCATAATGACAACACATGATAGAAGTTATAATTACAACTGAATTACACATTGGGAAGTCGCTACGCCCCCGTCAAGGGGCGCGGCTAGCGGAACCGGGGCGTCGCCCCTCGGCCGCGGGAGCAATTCGTTGGCCCGTAAATACGGGCCCCTCGTTGTGTGTGTCATTAATGACGCCTAGATGATTGGGCACGTTTACTAGTAACGCGCCCATATGAGTGATTGCTATTTTGTTACTGTAGGCGCATCACGACGCTAATACTGTTAGCGCCGCTTTCTTCACGACACCCCGGCGGTCAACCCCCGCCAGGTGAGACCCCCGGTTACCCGGGGGAGGCCCAGTGAAGGCGACCAGCGACGTAGGTGCCGACTCGACGCTCCTACAGTATAGGTGTATAGTTCCCGCCCGCCCCGCTTTCAGATCAAGCCGATTACGGTCCGGGCTAAGGAACTGTCGTGTGTGTGTGGGCGGCATTGTAATTGCGTAACACCGCCCAGTGTCTACGCATATCGCACAGCCCGCGCTGTACGTATGAGTGTGAGTTTAGCTGCCTGTTTAGTGGTGGATGTCTGTGTTTATTACGTGACGCGCCTATATTAACTTAGCACACGCCACGCAATAGATGTATGTTTTCTGTAGAGTAATATTGAGTCGAGTAAGCCGCGTGTAACCTGGATGCAGCTTACTCGAGGCGTCCAGTCCGGTGCGATGGGGTCAGTCGTCCGCTACCAGGTCGCGGGGCAGGGGTCTCGCGTCAGGGGGGCGCGTATGCCATGGCGCTATCTGTTTGACGTGTGGCCAATCAGATGCGTCGGCACGCGCGAACATTCCTTTCGCGAGACGCCGCACATACTCATCCAGGCCCTCGATCCTGAGGTCCCTCCGGATGACATCGTTCCTCACAAAGTCCGTGGGCGTCCACTATGGTCCGCAGCGCCAGATTTTGTTGCGCGCGGAGCAGCTTGCGATTCGTCTCGCTTGTGAGGGCGAACCATGCCGGGGCGGCGTACGTCAAGATAGGGCGCACGTACAGCTTGTACACGCCCATCTTGACGCGCACCGGGATGCGGGATGAGAGCACCGGCCTGAGTAGGTTGCGGGCTACCCTACCCTGCGCGGCGACCTTGCGGACGTGTGTCCCCATCGAGAGCCGACGGTCGATAGTGACCCCCAGGTATTTGACCCGGGGCGACCATTCGATGTCGGCTCCTTGTAGCTTCAGGTGTGGCGGGAGGGGCGCAGATCCAGTAACCAGCGCCTGCGTCTTACCCACGTTAACCGACAGCCGCCACTTCGACAGCCACTCGGGAAGCAAGTCGAGGGCGCGCTGCATCTTGACGGCCGCGTACTTTGCGTTCAGCGAAGTTGTAATGTACGCGGCATCGTCAGCATACAGCGCGAGCGTCGAGTCTGTCGTGGTGGGGATGTCGTCGGTGTAACGCGAGTAACACGCCGGCGATACGCAGCTACCCTGCGGTACGCCGGCCAGCACCGGGCGGGCGCTAGATAGCGCCCCATCGACCACCACCCTAAATGTCCTGTTAGAGAGAAACGTAGTGACCACCTGTACAACGCGACGGGGCGCGTCGGACGTGGCCAGTTTGTATAATAGGCCCTCGTGCCATACGCGGTCGAAGGCCTTCTCCATGTCGAGGAATACTGCCACCGAGTATTCCTTCTTGTTAATTGCGGCTGCGAGGTGGTGCAGTACCCTCGACAGCTGGAGCGTCGTGCTATGTTCCGCCCGGAACCCAAACTGCTCCGGACGCGGCGCAATGTGGGGTTGGAGATGTCGCAGCAGGAGTGCTTCGAACACCTTGGAGACTGTCGGCAGCAGAGTGATCGGCCGATAGCTCTCCGGCTTCAGTATGTTCTTTTCCGCCTTGGGCAACATAATGACGCGCCCTTCCTTCCACGAAGCGGGAAAGGTCCCCGTGCGCAGTATCCCCGTGTACAGGCGCGCCAGGGCCGCAACCATACGGTGCGGCAGGTGGCGCAGCGCTGTGTTGGTGATACCGTCAGCACCGGGGGCCTTCCTAGGCTTCGTTCTTAGGATGGCGCGTCTGACTGTGCCAGGCGAGAAGAAAATTGGGTCCTCATCGGGAGCTATCGGCGTTGCGAAATAGTCCCCTAGGTGTTTCTCGACTGCTGCGACATGTTCGATGTCGTCAGTCGGGTTGGGGCGGAACTGACGCTCCAGGTGCTCGGCGAAGACCTCCGCCCGGTCCTCTGCTACAAACTTGAGCGCCCCGTCGCTGTTGAGTAGAGGGCGCACCGGGGCTGGGGTATTCGTTAACTGTCGGCACAGCTTATGAATCGACGGCCAACTGTCAGTAGTGGCGTCGATTCGCTCCTCCCAGCCCGCGGCGGTGTGCGCCTGTAGTTCGGCCTTCACCTTCTCCGCGAGACGGTTGAGCTGTGTCTTCATGGTTGGACATCTCAGCTGTTGCCACTGCTTGCGTAGGCGCCTCTTCGCGGCGATCATTGCAGTGATGCGGGCCGGCAGGGGCGGCAATAGCCCTCTCCCCTGCGGCTGCGTAGTGCGAGTCGCCGCTTCTAGGGCGCTTTGGATGCAAGCAGTGACGTCCTTCGCCGTCTGGTCTACGTCCGCGGAGGTGACGATAGGCCGAGTCGGCGCGGTGGTCTCTACTATCTCTATAAAGGCGTCCCAATCCGTGGATCGACGTGGCGCTTGAGGCTTCAGTCGGGTCGGCATACCCGATAGGACGACGAGTAGGTACAGGTTGGTGGTCCGACTGTAACTCGTCGTCTATGACTTGTTGTGTGGCCTGGCCGTGTAGCCCTCGGTGGACTACGATGTCCAGCACATCCGGCATGTACCGGGAGGCCTCGGGGTAGTGAGTGGGCGTCTCCGGGCCGGACACCGTGTAGCCGAAGGCTTCCGCATCCGCAAAGAGTCGTCTCCCCTCGGTATTCATCAAGAACGAATTCCACGCTGGGTGTTTGCAATTAAAATCCCGGCGAGGAGTGTGGCGTGTTGCGTCTTGTTTAACAAGGCCCGCAGCTCTGTCAGGTCCAGTTGGGCCGCGGGCGACTTGTAGCACGCGTAAATGTTCAGGTCCTCGCCGGCTATGTGTAGCTGGACACCCAGCGCGTAAAATGTGCTGAGTGACGGCAAGGGGACTTCTTGATGGACGACCCTTCGCTTTACTAGTACCGCCAGACCACGGTATCTAATATGGAGAGCCGACCGTTCATCTTTCCTATAAACGAGATATCCCGGGAACCTAATCCTGTCCTCGGGTCCCAGGAGTGTCTCGCTTATTAGCGCCACGTCGATATCTTGTTCCCGAAGGAGATGGCGGAGGGGGGCGACCTTATCCCTAAGGCCGCGGGCGTTCCAGTGGATCACCCTTAACGACCTAGCCATGGTAAAGCGACAACAGTGTGGCCAGGCCGTCAAGGATGACCGTCTCAATATCCTGGCCCTGCTTGATGGCCTCAATGAGGTCCATCAATAGCTGTATGGCACAGGCTGTGAATTCTTTTTTCTCCGTGGACTGTAACGATGCGCCGGTAGCGCCGCCACTCGTCTTGATGGGGAACTTTTTTGGTTCCATCTGTTGCCGCCGCGCTGTGCTGGCGCTAGCGTCAACAGATGGTTTAATGTTTCCCCGCGGCGCTATGCCGGCGCCAGCGGTAGTCCCCCCGCTAATCTTAGCAGCCTGTGCCCTCTCCGTAGCAGGGCCAGCCTTAGGGATTTCTTCTTCCTTCGCCTGGGGGGGGGGGTGCTTCTTGCGCTTTCCCTTCCCCCCGCGTTTGGTCTTCCTCCGCCCTGAGGAGGCGGCTTGTCTATCCGTAGGCCCGTTGGCCGCCGCCATCAACGTCGTGCCTTGGGCCTCTATGGGCGTCTCAGTTGGCCTTTAAGTGGCCATTTGGGGCCGGCGTGCTTTGGCCGTGATGGCGGCGGTCCCCGCTCGCCTGTTGTGGATCTCCTGCTGGAAGACGGGGCACCTGATGTTACACGCGGGGTGCGGGCCACCACAGTTAATGCATGTGGCCGGCTCCTCCCGCGGGCGTGGACAATCACGCGCCGCGTGCTCCCCTCCACATCGTATACAGGCGAGCGGCCGGTGGCACTGATGTGAACTGTGCCGGAAGCGCTGGCATCGGTGGTACTGAGCGGGCCCACGCTTTCCTCTCCAAGCCTCAATCTTGACACCACGCATGTACATGAACACGGTGGTGTCATAGATGACCCGGACATCTGGAGTCTTCTTTAAGACCGCGTGAAATACGCAGCCGGGTCGTCCCTGGGCGCCTTTTATATGACGCACGTACTCCGGCTGGTATCCCAGCGTCCGGAGCTCCTCCTCGATCTCCTTGGGGTCCGTGTCTGCTGGCAGTCCCCGTATGGCGATCTTTAAGTTTTTGTCCGCTGGCAGCGAGTACGCAAACCATGAGACACCGCTCTCTCTTTCCAGGCCGGTAAGGTACCTTTGGACCAGCCTGTACTGAATTACATTTGCTAGACACACTCAAATATATAGGGCAGCAAGTAGGCAACTAGCAATGAATGTGATAAGCTAATGATGACATTAGACAATCACAATGCAGAGATTAAGGGCTGTTAACATAGTAATTACAATAACTAATTAGATTAAGCAAGTACTGGTAATCTTTACTTAAGGACTCATTAACGCTTTTGTTGTATGGCAACAGAAGCGTTCATAAGTCATTAAAGTAATCGCAAATGCACCTGTTATTTAAGGAACTACTTAGGGATGACTTATTCTCAGTAATGAATATACTTAATGTACCTCCATTTCATCAGTTATACAATAAAAAGTATAGTTACTAAAAGCAAAATATCTCGGAAAGGGGTCGCTGGGGGCACCATGTGTCCTTGAAGAAAATGTGGCATAAAATGGGTAAATAACAGTAGTGAAAACCGCAAATCGAAACAAGGAGGGAATCATGAGATACAGACATTTTTGTGACCATTTCCATAGAAAAATAACAGTTTTCATCGAATTGCTCATAAAGTACTGGTCAAATAAAAAAAATTGTAGTAACATTTTTTGTAGTTCCATAATAGAGTAATGCAACTGTATATTTCATTTTTTTCAATTAAATATTTTTTTAATTTTTAATTCTATGTCCGACCTCTTGTATGGGGACGATCCACTGTGCGTCGCTGAGCAAGTACCCTCTTTGATTGCTCTATTCGCCGCGACAAGCGAGTAGGTACTCGCCGACGACGGTGTGAACAGTCTGCGATCAATTGGATATTATTAATATGAATGTAGAATATAATAGAATACTCTTTTTTATATGTACACCATACAAATTACAGATACAAATGTAGAAATTTGAATGTACCACTTTTTCTTACACGGGATCTTTTATTTAACTATGAAATTGCCGTTTAGTATAAAGAAAGTTAAAGTTATTTTTATATAAATGTTTTTTTTATATCTATCAATCAAAATATTCGGGTATTGAATTTTTTCCCTGCCAAGAAGCTCCAAATTTTAGAAGTCTCCTAAAATCGTCATCCGATGACGCAAAACTTCCAACCCTAGCTCTTGTAGCTTAGAGACCGTCTGTTGTGCCGTATGAGGTCGAGCGTTGTCGTGTAGGAGCAGCGGGGACGAGCGATTAACCAAGGGTGGCCGGAGATTTGCGAACTTCTCCATCATTGTGTCTAGTTCCTCACAGTACACATCCGCAGTAATGCTGGTGTCATTTGGTAAGAAGCTGTGATGAATTATACCGGCATTAGACCACCCAAACAGTGACCATGCCTTTTAAAGGGGTAAGTTTTCGTTTGGGGCATTGCCTAGGCGCTGAACCATGGGTCTAACCAACATGACCGCTTACGATTATCAAAAATAACCCATTTTTCATCGCAATCGACGCGGTTCAAAATTCCTTCGTTTCTGTGTTTGTTATGCAACGCAAGGCATACCTCAACGCGTTCGTCGCGCTGGCGATCGTTTAGTTCGTGTGGCACCCACTTATAATTCTTTTTTACCTTGCCAATTTGACGCAAAAGTACCAATATTGTTTTGCTGATGCTGAAAGCTAGCAGCAAATGTTCCAATATTGTTTTGCTGATACAGATGTTAACGTTGACAGTTGCTGCTAACTCAGCCGTAGATTGAGTATCGTCAGTTTCCGCTATCGCCTTCAAAAACAGCACGCATTAAAAAAAAAAAAGTTAGCGAAAAAAAAAGTTAAAATAAAGTTGTTTTGTTTTTTCGTCGTTGACTTTAGTTTGCGACCACGGGATTCATTTTTTAGATCAACATTTCCATGTCGGAATTGTTCAAACTAAAGCCGAGTCGTGCGTTCGTTTGTAGTACACGTAATTCATGTTGCGAGCCGTTTGTTCGGCATTGCTACCGCGACGGAACTCGTATTCCATAATTACTCGTATTTTTATCGTGTCCATGTTGATGAAAAAGATACAAATGTAGTGAAAACTACACACACTAATCAATAAACAAATGACTGAATTTGAAAATAGAATTCCATATTTTTAAATAATATTAATTTGAATTTATTGCCAGCCATACATAAATTACGTTTCTAATGGCCAGTATTGTAAAACGGCAACTTCATAGGTAAGGACCTATTATTAAGTACGCAAACGGATCACTGAATCGAAAAATGGTTTTCAAAGACCCCTAAAATTTTTGAACAGCCTATCCAACGGTCCCCCGCCATGGGATAGACGGAAAAAGGAATATCATCCCCACTTTACGTGCAAGGGACATACCCTACAATTTCTTTTCAAGATTTTGTTTTGCCAGTTAGTCGGCGTGACTAATATTGTAATAGGTCTTTACCTGTGTAATTAGAGATTCTATAACCAGCATTTTGAGATTTAATTATCTGTGGATTGGCGCGCAATTCGAAATTCAAATAAATTTTATCTGAAAGCCGTGTTAGTTTAATTTCAAATTCAGTCATTTGTTTTTAGATAGCTTTTTGTTTTGTGAAATTGTGGTAGTTTAGGCGCCATGTATAAACTGAAAATTCGTACAATTTTCGAATATGAGTTCCTACGTGGAAACACCGCTGCAGCTGCGCAAACAACACGAAACATTAACGACGTGCATGGGCCTAACACTGCTTGCATAAACACGGTCCATTATTGGTTCAATCGTTTTAAATCTAGATATTTTGAGTTGAAGAACGAGCCTCGCGGTCGGCCTGTGTCCATTGTCGTCAACGACTAATTGAAGGCGATAGTGGAAGCGGATCCAACTCATTCTACGGCTGAGCTTGCTGCGGGCCTTGGAGTTAGTGTCAAAACAACATTGAAGCGCTTGCGTCAAATCGGAAAGATAAAAAAGCTAGATAAGTAGGTGCCACACGAACTAAGTGACCAACAGCGAGACTACTACACTACTGAATCGGCATAGAAACGAGGGAATTCTAAATCAAATTGTTACCTGCGATGAAGTGGATCCTGTACAACAACCGTAAGCGTTCGTCTCAGTGGGTGGACCCGGGTATAGCACCTAATCAGTGCGCTAAAAGAAAAGATTACTCATAGGAAGATGATGGTGACTGTCTGGTGGACCAGTAGACCAGACCAGACTTGTACATCACAGCTTCTTACCGAATGGCATAACAGTGACGGCAGATGTCCATTGCCAAGAATTGTAAACAATGATGGAAAAGCTCGCAATTCAACTACCAAGACTAGTCAATCGCTCTTCCCCATTGCTTCTCCACGACAACGCGCGACCTCACACTTCACGACAGACTATCGCAAGCTACAAGAGTAACAGCTGGAAGCTCTCCGTCAGCTACCGTACTCACCGGCCCTTGCCCCAACAGAGTTCTACTTTAAAAAAAAAATTAAGTGGGAAAAAATTCAACACCCGAGAGGCAATACAAAACGCTTTCGCTGATTCCATCACCTCCCGTCCGGCAGACTACTACAGTAAAGGGATAACAAACTGCCATCAAAATGGCAAAATTATATAAGTAGATCATTTGGGCCCGGGGCCCGTACTTTGATTAGCTGAAATAAAAAAAAATACTGATGGCTCAAAATCCATACACCCAGAATCGACAGCAATGAAATGTTTACCAACGGGTTAATTATAATAGACATTTGTTGATACCAAAGGGAAATCCCGGAAATCCGTGGGGTATAGGAGCTATATCATATCATAAAAGATAATAAAACTATTTTGAATTGATGTTGTAATTGTGTGTAATTGTTGATTATTCTGTTGGTTCGTTTTCCTGCAACGGGTTCGGTGTAATAAGTAACAAAAAAAAAAAATTCAAATATTTTTATTATATTATATATTTTCTATGTCTAAGCACACTGCATCTAAAAATCCTGCAGGTTGATTCAAGTCGTCTTCATGTCGGGCCCAGGCAAGATAATATATTATGGAAATAATGTGGCAACAACTGCCTAATGTGCGGCGGCCATGTATGCAGCTACAGCAATAATCGGTGATTGCTTGGGGACTGTATAGTTCGTAGCAATAATAAGTTCTTGTTTGAACGTGTCTCGATTTAATTCGGCACCGTACTAACGTATTATTATTTCCTTCTTCGTCATTAAGGTTCAGTCTCTCGGGATGCCTATAGATTTCAATAGAATACACACCGGTTGCTCTGACATGTTCGTAGCAGTAGGATTTTGCCAGCTTCATGTGGTACGTTCCAATAGCGAAAATAAGCAGCTCATCGTAAGTCATTCTTGGGAAATCTGCTACGTCTTGTAACGTTGCCTCCATCCTCTGAAATCATATGTTCCTTTGTGCGTTTAGACGGTGTTGATCAACGTAATCTGCTAGTACGTTTGGCTTATTCATATTTCTTTCTATAATTTCTAAAAAGCTTTCAGTCAGGCGACTGTCGCTGTAACTCTCTTGGGTTGCGTTGATTAGCGCTGCAGCTATTCAATAGCATTGGGCAAAGTATTATTAAAATATCTATGTCGGAATATCTTAAAGTCCCTCTTCATTTTTCCGTTGGTGGTTTCTACCACCCATCTGACCAATGTTACTAATCTTGATTTATTTGCAGCTTCAGTGGGCAGTTGTGTTTCGTGTCTGTCAGCGACTGTGGTGTACAGATCGTAAATCCACATTCTTCGGCATATGGCAATGCATCCTGAAATCCTCTATCTAAAATCATCACGTCATCACTTTCAAGAAATCATCGCATTGGAGCCTCTTCCATGTCACCAGTGTGATTATCCAATATCTGTCGTAATATGTTAATATCCGACGTTCGAGCATCGTAGGGTCCTGTGATTTCTAAAATGTAGCCATCTCCACATACAATCATAAATGCGTATAGTCCCAGTCGCCCCCACATGGATTGCCACCAGGTGGCAATTGGGAGAAATAAATCCCAGTTGCCACCGGGTGGCGACTGGGACCTTATTGCCCCCACTTCAAATCGCTGTACATTGCGGCGTGGATCGCCAAACCCCCTCATCACTATATTTCTTACGGCCGCGATGACGGGGTTGGCGGTCACATTTCCAATGTGGTTTTATTAGTAGATATGTGATATTTTTTAGGGACATACAAACAAGATTTTCTTTATTGTAGTTGCTTTTAATCACTTATTATTATTAATCATAAAAACCTGGTGTAAATTCGTATCACAGAAAATCTTAGTTTTTACAATAATTATAAGTACTAGGAATAAAAGCTAGTCATCATCAGCCACAGATAATCAAATTACATATTTACAATAACTATGTTTTATCAATCAAATTACTTAAACGTAAAAATTACCTCATAATCATAAAAACTTGGTGTAAATTTGTATCACAGATAAGCAAAATATTTACAATAATCATGTTTTACAAAAAACAATCGTTACCTACGTTTCTTAAAATTTTGTAAGTATAAAAAAAGCTTAAACATATAATAGTAAAAAAAAAAACTTAAAAATAACAGTCTTATTGCAAGAAAATCACAGAACAAAATATTAACAATAATCAACTTTTGTTTTTATAAAAATATTTAAAAATGTAAATAATATGTCTAAATATGAAATAAAAGATAATAATCAACTTATAACAATGAACATAGGTACATTCTTAAAATCTTGTACCGAAACGATAGATGGAAATCGTAAAATATTTTTAGTGTCTTATCGTTTCGAGAAAATGTCCCACTGTCATATCGCCTTGCACCAACTCTAGCTGAATTTCTTGTATAAATTGATCTCTAAATATTTGTTTCGCTTTTCTTTGTTTTAATGGATTTTTCTGTTTTACTCTGCTAGTACAAATACTGGAATACGAAGAATCATTTCGCAAGACATGTAGTAAACACATGAGGTTGGGGTGCTTCGTGCCGACTTCGTGGTTTAATTTGTTATGCCAGCCTTCTAAATAATTTGTAGTTCGGTGCTGTTGCCCGTATACACCAAACATCCATAAATCCTTCTCTTAGCCACTGTTTTTCCATGTAGGTACGGAATTTTTTCATATTCTCATCTTCACAAGGTTTGCCCGTGATGTATGTCCAGCCTTTCATAATTTCAGTTGCGGGCAATAAAGGAAGCACAGCGCTGAGTGCTACTTCTCGTATTTTAATTGAATTATGGGATTTTGTGATACCCAGTTCTTTGCCTTTTCCCCAAATTGCTTTATTGTAATGGTAATAGCAACCCCTTACTATTACAGTTGGAAAAACAGATCGAATGGCGTTCATCGCTGCCTTTTCGTAATCAGTTTTATACGTTCTTGGATTCCATTCGGGTATTTGGGATTTTATTAATGAAAACAATATGAAGTACGATTGTTCTGTTCTACTACTCATAAGAGCATAAACGAGTGGCACTATGTTGGTACTGTTCACTGTGCTTCCTAAATCCCCGTGGACTGTATATAGCTGTATGAAGGGTATTGGGCAAGACTTAAAGGTGCCATCGCTATAATAGTCAACAATTTCAGTCAACGTCAATTTAGCTCTTTCAGAACAAAAAAACTATAACTCTTACTCCATTTTCAGAATAATCTGCCAAAACAAAATCTTGATAGTCTAATGGAATTTGTACTTGATCAACTTCTTTACACTGTAGTCTATCTACACCAGCAACTTTATTGCGAAATCTATACAAAGAGGATTTCACACTAGAATATTTTGGTAAATCACATAAAGTTTCTTCTGTGTTTTCGCACGAAGCAATCAGTGAATTAAATGTTTGAGGAACAGCAGGAAACTTTTTATTTATCAGCGCTTGCTTGACTTGATAAAGGCGCTCTTCGTTTTCATTTTTCTTAAAATCGGCTGCACATGTATGATTGAATTCGTGTACAATGTTGTTATCCTAAAAACAAGAACAAGGCATTATACTATTTTTTTAAATTAAATGATTACATAAATTGTTGCTACTAGTAAGTGTTACAATTTTTTTTCAAAAGAGTATTTTTTATATTATAAGACAGATGTTCTGCAAGATTATAATAAGCTGGAAACGCACACACGCATCTACATACTTATACAACAGAAGTTTATAAATAACAGCCGCGGCTGGAAGGTAGAATTGAAAAGTTCTTAGGAACGTGCATATATATTATTGCCTGTGAATATAATTACTCAAAAATAAGAATCATGCGGCTGCACGCTCTTAAGTGATAAATCATAGGCGTTAGTGACTTACTTTTATCTTTATAAATCCCTTGCATTTTTTTTCCTTTGGCTGCACTCCCACGTTTCTACGTCACTTTTGTTTTTTCTTTTCAAATTATACTGATGTCCTGCACGAAGAATAATTGTCCCATGTCGTCTTTTTATATATAGTATACTTTGTCCGGAGCTGCAAGACGCACTTTGCTCTGACATGATTATAGATAGACTAAATTGCATTTCAATGTCATAGATGCAAAAGCCGGTAAAGGGTAGGGGAAGGGTAAAGGGTAGTCGCCACCCGGTGGCAACTGGGATTTTTTTCTCCCAATTGCCACCTGGTGGCAATCCATGTGGGGGCGACTGGGACTATACGCATAAATGGCTTTATGAGATTGTCGTATTTATGTAGACTGTAGCTCATGCGCTGAAACAAGAAGTTTGAGCTTTTTTGCACGAATAAGTAAGTAGGTACCGTCTAAAACAATAATTGCTCTCGTTTGGTCTTGGGTTCCAAAAATATTATTTGGCAAAATCCTGTTTCTCGCTACAACTTCGTCTCGAGTGATATGGTCGAATCCGAGGTGTCGTGGGAGAAAGTTATCTTCGAGGCATACTCTCGCTTGTTTTATTTTACGTTGAATAGTTGACCTAGGCAAGCCAAAAACTGACGTAAGTCTTCGGTTAGGTTCACCGCTTCTCAGTGTACATAAATAGATGCCCAACATCGTTTTCCCATTCCAATATTCGTTTAAAGAAGTTGTTTCATTAAATATGGTGTTGAATTGCTGGTGACTTATGCCAGTCCAAAAGTGAAGGGTATCAGGACTCAATTCATCTAGGTTTTCAAAATCGAGCTGACCTTTTTTTTTCGAGACACTATGTATATATCGCTATTATATCATGTATGCACTCGCTACTGAAACTATCTTGCCGTTGGGTGACATGTTCCGGGAAATCCTCCCAAGTCATGTTCCTCAAATGGTGATGGTGTTGACAGATGCGGGTGAGAGGTGGTCTGTAGAATCGATAGTAGCTCAATAGATACGACTTCATTGTCTTGGACACAGAACGAAGTTCTAAGTTACGAGTATGACAATTGTCAATCATACATCGTCTTGATGTGTTTGCCGCGCGCGTCAAACCTGATACCGGAAACGATTCTATAGGTGGCGCCTGTGGTGTAGGCGGATGCCTTAAGCCGTAGTCAATACGCTGCCAGCATGGATGACATATCATTCTGGATCCGTCAAATACAATCTGAAATTAACGAAAAACAAAAAAAAATGTATACATTTTTTCTCTCATTGAAGTCATTCCTAACCTTCCGGAACCTACTATAAGTGTTCCTCCCTCGTTATCAACTACTAATCTGGAGTTGATAACGAGGGTTAGAGTGACACATAAAGGTAATTATTTTATGATAGCAAAGTGATCAAGATTATAATTTTTATTTTCAATTGATTTTGCAGTTTACATTTGATACTGAAACACTACATTATTGTATCAAGTATAACAGTGTTTTACCCTTAGGCCTTAGGCCGAGCTCTAAAACGGGTCTTACAATGACAAACGTGCCAGTACCTACTTTTAATCCGCTATTATCACTTACGAGGGCGGCACTGAAAATTTCGGGAATCAAGGAAGTGACACAGCATTACTATTTAAAAATGTATTTATTGCTTTTCGAAGTATTCTCCGCGAAATTTGACACATTGTTCCATACGATGGAACCAATCATTGAAGCAACCATTCCATTCGGAAGTTGGGGTCTCCAAAATGGCCGTTTTGTAGGCGTCCACAGCTTCTTCAAGTGATGAAAATCTCTGTCCACGCAATTTATTCTTTATTTTAGGGAAAGTATAGAAATCATTAGGGCTTAGGTCGGGGCTGTACGGCGGATGGTCTAATAATTCCATGTTTTCTTGCTCTAAAAACTCTTTTGTTCTGTGCGCGGTGTGAGAACTCGCATTGTCGTGATGGAGGATGATGTGGCGGTTGCAGTTCTCTTTATGGAGTTCAGAAACGACCTGTGGCAAACAAATGCTAGCATACCATTCTGCATTAACCATTCTTTGTCCCTCAAGAGGAATAGTCGTAACATGGCCGGTTTTGGAGACAAACGTGGCCACCATTTTTTTTGCAACACTCCGTGAACGAACAATTTTTGTTGGCTTTAACTCATTTTCGAACACCCAAACTCGTGACTGGTTTTTTGTTTCGGGTTCGTACGCATATATCCAGGATTCGTCACCTGATACGATGTTGTACAGCATTTGAGGATCCTGCGTGGAAAACCTTTCGAGAGTTCTGACGCACCAAGTAACGCGAACCGCTTTTTGCTCTTCACAGAGCGAATGCGGTATCCATCGGGAAAACAACTTTTTTACACCTAATTGTTCATGCAAGATTACTTGTATTTGACTCATGCCAATGTCTAAAGTTGCCTGAATTTCGCGGTATGTCACATGTCGATCTTCCTCAATCAGCTTACGCACAGCATCAACGTTTTCTTGGGTGATTCAGTTTTTGGACGACCTTGACGGGGATCATCACTGAGCTTGACACGTCCACGTTGAAATTCAGCAAACCAGCGATAAATTGTGGTTTTGGATGGGGCTTCATCACCAAATGCAGAAATCATCCGGTCAACACACTGTTTTTGTGTTAAACCACTTCGAAAGTCATAATAAATCATCGCTCTTGAATTTTCTCGAGTCAATTCCATTTTCTCAACGACTAAACAAGTTTGACAAAACCTTGTGACAAGACCGAGAATCTTTTTTTAAATAAATAAATGGTATTCGATTTTTAAAACCAAGGAGTTTTCAATTAAAAAGATTTTAATATGACAGGAACAGTGGAAATATTCCATTCCCGATACTTTTAGTGCAGCCCTCGTATTATTAACGTATCGTGTTAAAATCTCATCAATCAAAACTTTAACAAAAAATGTATTTATAAGTGTAGTAGGTACATAGAAACGAAAATGGAGTTTTAAAACTAAATGCTTACTTCTTGTTGCTGTTGCAAAGTGCCAAACATATACTCTACGAAATCTCGGTGTGATTCCAAAAACTCGAAAGACAACACATGGTGCCTCCTTCGTAGAACGGAACGGTCACACGTCACACAATGGTTATTTGCAGCGTTGCCGTTAGCGTACATTTTACACATTTGACGTACCTTTTAAGCCTCCCATGTGTGATGTGTAATGGGGTCCATTTGACGTACCTTTTCAACTTAACATCCAATATTTGAAGCTGCCGCCAAAACGAGAAAACAAGATAGATCTTCGGTCCTAAGTACCACAGACACAGTCAGATACGATACCGAACACACACTACTCTGTGAGTACTCTACTCACAGGGCGCTTGTTTGCAATGAGAATAGTTTTGCTAAGTACATTTTGTTTTGTATTTTTAAGCGCGCGAGATACTGGTCTCTGCGATAAGGGGAAGTGATTTTCATTCTTGTTTATTTAGTTATACAATAAATAAATTGAATAAGCCCATTTCCATTAATCGAATCCTGTGTTGGATTTGGTCGTGGCGGCCCCGTAGCTGACCGGTGCCTTTATTCGCTCGCTGCTGTGGTGCTTGGTAATTTGTAAAATACTTCCTTGAGACTATTACTAGATTGATATTTTGTGTGTGTTGCATTGTGTTTTGCTGTGGGCTTTGATTCTATTACTACTAACTACTACTAAGACGTCCACTGCAGGACATAGGCCTCCCCAAGTTATGGGGTTTTGCCGTAATCGCCACGCTTGGCATTCCGAGTTGGCGATCGCAGTGTGGTGGTACAGTACGCGGAAAGAACGCTGATGCCCATCCTACGATTTTTTCCCTTAGTCGACTCTTACGACACTCTCAGGGGGGTGGTGCCACACCACAGGTCATTCAAACAATGATTATTCTTACTAAAAAGTTTGTATTATAATTAATACATACCTAACGTCCTAGATCTCCTAAGCTAACTAAAGGTTGGTGAAGGCATTTGTTGCAACAAACATGCATGACTTTATTGTAGAATTAGTAACATAATTAATTTATTATTTTAGTTTTAACTGACAATAATGAGCATATTATGTATAGTGTTTTCTAATGTTCAGATTATGGATATAACTTGAACCACAATCACGATTTCGATTTTTTTATCGTGTGATTTCTCCATTATATTAACCACGAGAAACAATTCAATGAGTACCTATCATAAAACTGCGGGGATTTTTAGACGTATAATACCAGCTGACTCGCCAGACGTTGTCCTGTCACAATTACAATTTATTTTTTCCTATTTTTTTTATTATTATTAGGTAACGGTATGAAATTTAATTTACGAGGAATTTACTTTTATGTATATTTGGTAGGTATGAGTATTCATAAAAATCGATCGAGCCGTTTCGGAGGTGTGCGACCGCAAACACCGTGACACGAGATTTTTATAATATTAGATAGGTAAGTTTTCTCACATTTAGAATCCAAAAAATAGAACTTCTGCTGGCAAGCAGGCAGTCTCTCCTTGTCTCGAATTCATTGCGAGAGAGCGAGAGAAGCAGTAGTGAGTGATTTTAGTAAAAGCATTGCTGACGTACCTTTTTAAACCAAAATGTACCTTTTCAGCGCTGGATATGTACCTTTTGGGGACTCAGTTGCGGCAACACTGGTTATTTGTAGCCATTTTAAACGATGTTTAATCACAGGGAAACTTCAGTTCAGTTCCACTGGAACGTCCCAGTTTTGCACCTAACTACCCTCCGACGCGTCCCAACTTTCACGAGCGCGCACGCGCGGTTTCCGCGTCGGTCATCTCCAACATAAAGCGTAATAACTAGAAAACTACTGCAGCTATACCTTAATAAAAAATCAAGTGTATAGCTGAAACTATGCAGAATCAATAGGTGTTAAAACTAAATTACGACTTCATAGCCCAAAGTACCGTAAAAAAATGTTAAACTTGAGAACGCGTGTTGAAATTTCCGTAAAATATTTGTTCTTGCAGAATTTTTGTTCAGAATTTTTTGGTTTGGGTCAGTAAAACCTATTTATAATTAAACTAGACTATCTAAGCTTTCTTTTCATACCCATATGTCTATACCCTGGTTTGTTCAGAGTAGCACAGTAAACCAAAACACACACCCCATTCCCTCACCAATTTGATACCGCCTATAACAAATGTCCTGCATAAAACGTAATAACTAGAAAACTACTGTAGCTATTCCTTAATAAAAAATCATGTGTATAGCTGAAAGTATACATAATCAATAGGTGTTAAAACTTAATTACTACTTCATAGCCCAAAGTACCGTAAAAAAAAGTTAAACTTGAGAACGTGTGTGAATTTCCGTAAAATATTTGTTCTTGCAGAATTTTTGTTCAGAATTTTTTGGTTTGGGTCAGTAAGGTCCTATTTATAATTAAACTAGACTATCTAAGCATTTTTTGATACCCTTAAGCCCTTAATTGGTTTATTCAGAGTAACACAGTAAATCAAAACAATCCCCCATTCCCTCACAAATTTGATTAAAAAATGTCCGGCGGGACGAAGTAAATCAGGTTAATCGTAACTATTTTTGTAGTATTTTAACGGTGTGAACGTGTTTAAATACTAATTATGAACATATGTCCTTAAAATAAGCACTAATCTATTACATTATTCAGTAAAACTTACGTAATTAATACGAAAATGCCGAAGCACAGCGTAAAAGTGGTAAAAGTATTCACGGATGATTACAAAACGCACAGATCACGACGATAGCAAACGAAGGACTGCGTTGACAAACAGTGTTTATGTTACCATCATATGCAGGTAGAAACAGGTTTACAACAAAGTAAGCGCGAGCGCAAAAAAAAAACCATTGTTTCGGAGCAGGCCACCAACGCGCCGGGTCTAAGCCGCCGGGCGTAGGTAGCGAACAAATACTTTATCTCTTTCTAGCTTGAACAAAAACAAGGCTAACAGATTCAGATAAAATAGTAGCTGCCTTTCAACGATATGTTATTAAATATCACTGTTTATTAAGAAGGATTTGTAGTTATGATTTATTTAGAAAAAACTTAAACTCATAGTTTTTCGAGGAAATAAAATATTTTTTTTATGAATGGGCTTAATGTGGCCCATTCAGAACGCACATAAGAAGTTTTTGTCGACTCTGGGTTTTTTTTGGCCATCTCCTTTTTTATATTTTAAAATTTTCATACAAATCTCCAATTGCATAGGTAAACACCTTATATGTATACCCATGCCAAATTATAGCTTTATAGTACTATGAGTCTGAGCTAAGCCGCGGACAAACAGACAGGCGGACATGGCGAAACTATAAGGGTTCCGTTTACTATACGTAATCCTAAAAATTAAATGCTGTTTGTTGATAAGCGCATCACTTGAGAACGGCTGGACCGATTTGACTATTTTTAGTTTTAAAATCTTCGTAAAAGTCCGAGTAAGGTTTTTATGGAAAGGAAAATTGGAAAAGTTTCCCGGAAAATTTTCAAATTCGGGTAATATGTACTGAAGGTCCTTTTTTCTATGGGATTTTTGTATGAACTATTTCAATTTGGAGACGAGAACGTGTCGGGTCAGCTAGTTAAATGATAAAGAGACACAGGTAATTATTATGAGAATTTATCGAGGACCTAAGCGTCCGGGCATATATGTGTCGCCTAGTCTTTTATTGAGTAGATACGCGACTTTAGCCACTTTACTGTGATCTCAGTAGGTGCCGATAACCTAGGTACATTATTAAACATATTCAAGGCCAAGAGTTTATCTGTTAGTTTTATTTCTAGGTAGGCAGTTTGTTTGTCCACAAATACACTGTTTTACATCCTGTTATCTTCACGAGTTTTTGGAATTCGCTTTTTGTGCGATAAGATATTTTTAATTACGAGTTAAATGTATTGCGTTTTAATAAAGAGTATGCTGCTGGCTCATACCAAATTGATGGTTTTTTATTTGGACTGAGGCTGCTGGATTGTATGGTGTCGGCATAATCTAACACTGCTGAACATAGGCCTCTCCTATGTTGCACTAAAAGCACTAGATAGATTGGTAATATTGACAACTAAAGATTTTTTGCACATCAATATTATAATGTGCAGAATGACTGAAATAAAACTGCGCTGGCCCTGTAAAAATACCTACGCCTTCCATTCCATCCAAGAATATAATTAAATACCTATACCAGCTGTAATTTTAAACACAATAACATCAGATAGATAAGGATATCTGGCATTCAATAGATTTATACAAGGTGTAATTTTAACAACCATCGACCTCTTAAGGGGTCATTGTACTCATCATTATGAACAAGTTTTACTTTGGGAACAAACATGAAGTCGGCTAAAAAAAATATCTGCTGTTCCCTACATTTATATTCGCTTAACTCGTCAAAATGTAGGGAACAGCAATTTTTTTTTTCAGCTAACTTCTGGTTTGGACCCATAGTAAAAGTTATTGATAGATACCCCTGGATAAGCCATTTCACTCGTGCAAGCGGTGAGGGTCAAACAGGCAAGTAAAACCGTAAACATGAAAAATATATTGTATAATTGCATAGCACATGTGAGTACTATACACCTACTATAAAGCTACCATTAATGGGTACCTACGTCTTTCAATGACTTGAATGTGCCCTGGCGGCTGGGAGTATGTCATGCTCACTCTAATATCTCGCTTATGGGGCGCTTGTGTTGGATCATTTAGCTGCCTTCAAAATGGTGCTAATCCATACGTCATGTTCGTGACCGGGCGCCGTCAGTAGGGACTGGTCAACTCTTAGCTGCTACAGCTTAATTCATTTTTTTTTTTTTACCGCAGTTTTTGACGTTTTGCTTCGTTCTCACGTGTACCTACCTATAATCTCAAAATGAATGATGTAACGAATATTTTGTAACCATATGTTGATTTAAAAGAGTGTCCGTGGAGTTTCTTGCCCGTTCTTCTCCATGGGTACCTACTACGGTTTGGAATGGGCATCTAGTTTCATTCTGACTGACCGACCCCTTGACAATTCAAGTGCCTGTAATTGGTTTATTTGAAATAAATGCTTTAAGTTTGACTCGCACGCGAAGGGTTCGGTTCCACCGTACAATATTTAACTTTTTTTTTCGATTCTTGTATGACCCCCTTTAATTTTTTTATTTTTCTTATAATATTGTTACGAGCGTGTACATTTCAAGTGTTTACCTATTACGGTCAAAAGATACAGCCCTGTGACATACGGACGGACATACAGCGGAGCCTTAGTAATAGGATCTCGTTGGGCACTCCTCGTGTACGGAACCCCAAAAGTATGTATTTAATTAATTAATAATTACCATTTGTTCACCAGAACGCCCTACGTACGCCAGTCTACACCACATCGCAGCGCCGCAACGCAATGGGAGTGGGTCTGGTCTTCAACTCAGACCTGTGGACTGCGGAACACCCTAGTCATTGGATCCTGCAAGGCGTCTGCCTTATTATGAATACCGACTGATCTAAATCATCATCATTCATTTTGAAGCTAATCTTTCAAAGGCGGTGATGGCATCTGGGTAAAAATAAATGTCGTTTGTAAAAAAAAATGAGGATTGACGGTGAGTTGTGGTCATTGTGGCGATCTTTGGGGGAGGCCTATGTTCAGCAGTGAAAGTTTTCGGCTAAGATGATGCACATTGAAATCATCGTGAGTTTTTGTAAGGCAATCTTGAAAGGAATAGGGCATATATCAATGTATCACTTTAAAAATCAGGTGAAGAAGAAATGCTGGCATTTTTGGATTGCGACGCTCAGTTTAAGATTTTGGATTTATTTGTCAGTTCTCGTGATGACCTTGTAATACATTTAAGAGTTAGAGCCTAACTGTCTAACCATTGTATGGGGTAGGTAAGTTAATTTCAATGTGTAATACATACATCGCCATAAATTCTCGCCGCTTCATAAGTCAACTCATTAACTGTCTAGTCAGTGCAGTACCTATTTTATTTTAGATTGTTTTTATTATAATAATAATTAATTATGTTTCACTATACCTAAGGTTTTTAATTAGATGTTAATTTTTATATAAAGACTGATTAGAATTTAAATGATCGTTTTTTATTGTTAATTAAAGTACAAAATACATTTATTTCACACGTCAAAGGAAGAAGTAATTTGACAGTCAAGGTTGTCTGACCACAGAACTGAATGGTCTTGACCCAGCAATACCTATGTACAAGGTTAAAACATTTATGTTTTTGTTATTTACGTATGAACAGTGTTGTTAGTTTCATCACATAGAATAAAATTATTATTCAAGTTTGACGCCAAAAGTTTGTGTTTGTGTCTTATGTCTACAGGACATAATCAGCCTATAATGCTCCCACTGCTGGAACACAGGTCGCCTCTGTGAGAGGGAGTGGGCCGTTATCCACCACGAGGGCCCAGTGCAGGTTGGTAGTTTCGAATGCTAGAGCAGGTGTTTTATGTCTGTGTCGATTTTCAAATAACTTTGCACTTTATGTCGCTAATTAATAAAGTTTTAATTTTCAATATCATTAGAAAATCCCTGTTTTGCGCACCTCTAGGTCTGCACAAAGCCTAACTCAATTTGCCTTTGGCTTTCACTTGAGGTAAACATAAATTATAAAATGAGCTACTTATAAAATCAGACAGCCGCTGCCACTTCACCCAGCCTTTGTTGAATAGGAACTCTTTTGATTGCTCCTTTCCTACGTAATGGGGATCCTGCAATTAATTATAACATTAATTAGAAGTAACCCTAATAAGCTGTAGTGGGTTCACTTTGTGATAGACATAGACTTAGTGATATCAACAAAATAATGAGTTCATTCAACTCATAAGCCTCATAGTTATGAGGCTTATGAGTTTGAATGAAAGAGAAATTGATAAAACATTTGGAAAGACCAACAAGCAGAAACAAATGCTTGGAACTACTCAGTTTTCTTTTAGAATGGGAAACAACTGAACTGGTCATGGCATACTCTTGATCACTAGAAGAGTTAATAATGTTTTATCAACCTTCCGATAAACATTGTGCATGTTTTTCTTGAAGTTCCACTTCAAAAATCATTCAAAAATGTATCCTTACCACAACTAACAGACTAGCATCTCGGTGTCCAACGTGAATGCCCATAATTCCTTTAGAAGAGGCATCCACGTCTCCACCCATCATGACAGGACTGCCGAACTTGTCAAAATGAGCCACTAAAGTATCCACTAAAGTGTTCAGTTCATCTCCATGGTTCACATGGAGGATCTTGCAGGGTATGTCATACAATTTGTCTATTACCAGGCATACCTGTAATGTGATAAGGGAGGATTTTTGTTGAGTAAAGTGGTATAGAATAGAAAATTGTTTATTGTCTAGGTAGTGAAGTATGCAAATACACAGGTTAACACAAGTTGAAATGACATGAGTATTTATTTTTTTATTTATATTAGGTATATACTTTATTGTACACCAGATTTCACATAGCATATAGCTTAATATATTTCCCACAACTAGGGCAGTACCTATACTTTCTAAGTATTGTTTGCAAGTGATGATTGTGATGAACACCTTATTTACTTTGTAAGTGTGTTTAGCGAGCGAAGTCGGCGTCGCAATTTGAAAGTTTGACCAATAAAATATATGAGTTTTTTTAATTCGTTTTTGTTGTTTGAATAAGCCAGCCTTTGCCTTCAATAGGACTAAGGACCACAGATACTTAAATAGTATTTAAAGGGAACATAACTCTTACCTCAAAACTACCAATCCATTGTCTTGAACCCAGAAATCCTTGGGGTTTGTCCTCTAGTTGTACCAATATATCTTGAACCTCTCTTATGGATGGGACTTTGACTTCGCAGTTTTGATTATCACTCAACCAGGAACATACTGTTTGCAAAGTTCTATAGCCACATCCCCAGCCCTGGGAAAATATATTTAAGATAAAAACAAACACGTAAACAATATAACCTAACTTATTACTAGATTGCAGGAGAATTAGGATCTAAAGATTTATATAAAAAGTATCTTACTCTGTCGTCAAAACCATCGCAAAGGTAATGATAGTATTCATAGTTTCCACACACTAAGTATGTTTTTCCTGAATCCTTTACAATCCCAGAATTTTCGTGGACGTTTGTCAACAAACCTGACATTTTAATATCAGCGTTGCTATCTATTAGGTTGGGGAAAAAGTCTTTTCGCAGTATAGTATGTATGAACTTGTAATAAAATTTCTTTGGGTATACTATTTGTATCTGGCTGGTTTTGGTATCATTGAAAGTTTAAATTTTAGAGAATATAATTCAAAATGTAGGCCTTGGCAGAGAGTACAACTTTGTGCCCTTTGGCGTCGAGACCCTCGGTCCGTGGGGTCCCAGTGCGCATAAGTTATTTGCGGAAATCGCGAAACGTCTAGTTGATGTAACTGGTGACCGAAAAGCTGGCGGCTTTCTCGCGCAACGCATCAGCATTGCAATTCAGCGAGGAAATGCCGCCAGCATCCTCGGTACAATGCCCCGAGGGCCTTTTTTAAGCTTAACTTAGTTTTAATTTAATTTAGTTAATGTTAATAATCATCTTGTAATTTGGTTATGTAAATAAAGATTATTCAAAATTCAAATTAGGAAAAATGTGTGATTTTCATTTGTTTTTCGTACCTACCGTCAAGATGAGTGAATCTAATGAAGAAATTCGATACATTTTAAAATTTTACTACAAAAAAGGTAAAAAGGAACGCAAGCCGCGAAAAAAATTTGCGATGTTTATGGACCTAGTGCAGTGTCTGTGAGAGTAGCACAAATTTGGTTTAAGCATTTTCAATCCGGAAATTTTGATGTCAAAGATGCACGTCGCTCTGGTCGCCCTATTACGGATAAAATGGATGCCATTTTTGAAAAAGTGGAGCAAGATATCAGTAGTTATGACGTAGCTGAAGAATTGGGAATTGACCACAAAACAGTTTTGGTGCATTTGAAAAAAACTGGGTAGGTACACAAAAAAGCTCGGTATTTGGGTACCTCACGAGCTCACTAAAAGAAACCTAATGAACCGTGTACTCATTTGTGATTCTTTATTACGACGCGACGTAATGAAATTGAACCATTTTTTAAGAAGCTGATAACTGGTGATGAAAAGTGGATCACGTACGACAAGAACGTGCTACTAAAGGAGGTTTCGGAATCTTGTTTTTAAAAAACTAATTATTGATAATTGGAAACAGAGTTTAATGGGTTAGAGAACTTGGAACTAGAATTTGTTAACAATGGAAATAGTAAGATTTTAGGACCTCCGACCCGTACCGAGTTTCTAGCTGAACTGCCCAAGCAAACCGAATGAGAATTGCTACTAAGTAATAAAATGCTGACTAGGCAAGTCTGGATGACGGTCAGCCATTCCACTATCATTATTATCTAGACTTAGCGCTATAGGGATTCCAGTATCTCTATCGACGAGTTCGTTGTATAATTGCCCCGGGCTTATTATGTTTGGATGCAGGATATTTTGACTGCTCAACATGATAGCATTTGTTATGTCTTCAAGCTGAAACGACAATGCTAGTAGAGAGCTTTCAAGGTTAGCGAGTATGGAATGGATTTTTGTTTCAGATATTAGAATTGTAGAAGTTTCCGTGATATTATTTAATTGTAATATGAGTTGACTTAAAGTATTTTTAAGTGAATTCCGAGAGCACACTCGACGCAGATGACCGCGATCACCACACCGACCGCACTTATAATGCTTGAATTTGCAAGCTCTAGCCACATGACCCCTGTAGCCGCACACTGAGCAGGATTCTACTGCTGCCGCAGAAGGTTCGGGCGCCACCGCCACGGCTCGCTCGCGGCCGCCGTCGCCACCACTGCCGCTACCGCGGCCTCCGCGGCTGCCACGCCCCGCGCCTGAACGATATACATGCAGCTCGAGACACGGCGCACGGAGCGCCAGCGTGGCCCCAGCGGCTCCCAGACGCGCGCTGCATCTGCATGCCCAGTACGAAACGGTCACGTAATAGTTCGTTGAAGCTCGTCGCCGGGAAGGCACAATTCACAGCAAGCCCACGCACGCGGGCCGCCCACTCCGCCAGACCCTCCGATACCCCTTGAGTCGATGTGTAAAAGCCATTTCTCTCGGCGAAACCACATTTCGCCGGCTCGAAGTGATCATCCAGCAATTTGAGTATGATCTCGTAGTCCAGAGAGGTGATATTGTTGGGTAAAGCGAATCACGGACTAATTTGTGTTTTCTGACAAACTGTAGTAACGAATCCTCGTCGCCAATGTTACGTCTTGAAGCGGACCGGGAGAGAGGAGATGACAGAAACACGTATTCACAACGATAGCTTGTAATCGACTGACCCGCGCTCGTAGGTCGCAACCTACCTTCATCTTACAATACCTACTAACACAGGGCTTAATCCAAACCGGGATTTATCGAAAAATAAAATTTTATCCTATTGCTCCTGAGTCCATGCCAAGAGTACCTTAGACCATTCGTTTCGACGGGCGCGATTCCCATGGCGTATAGGTGGGCACCTAATTGGGAGACGTGCTCTTAGGCCGTATTCATGCGGCCTATTTCTCACGGTTCGGTGGCTAACAACAACACCGCTTGAGAATTGTAGCTTTAGAAATCTGCGGAGTGGAGATTTTCAGCACTGTGATTGGTCAAAACACGGTCCGCTCCTCTCCTCTCCGCCCAGCTCTGCGTCAGTGGAACTGCACCCTCAAACCTATCTCCCGGGCCGTTAACATCGGCTGACATCTTGCAGTCAGTTGTATGTATCGGTCCTGTCGAGCAGTTGTACTCCTTCCACGTCCTGGGTGCTGCTCAGCAGGATCCCCTGTATTAACGTAACGCTGCCAAAGACGACAAATCACGCTCCTATTGACACCAAAATGCCGATATACCTAGGTCTGATTTCTTCCCGCTTGTAGCATTCCTACAGCTCTTTGCATTTAATCAGCAGCCAAATGGCGTCATTCCATGATATAAAAAATTACTCACCACAACTTTTTTTCAAAAACTGTATAAGTAGGTACCTATCTTAAAATGATAAAGTGAGATAAATACCAAATTTATCAAGCAATGAAAACAACATGAAATCGGGAAACAATAATTAGCTTTTATTTTAATGAAAACAAAACACAATCGAAAAGTTTATATTTTTAAAATCAGCCAAGTTTCTAAGAACAAAAAGATTGTATACCAATCTAGTTTGTTATGTAAAAAATAAAGTATCAATTAATAAAACATGCAGTTTCTCTAAACGGTGCGTGTTGTTTAGACTTTGTTGATGTGTGTATTTTGCGTATGACATGAATTGCAGGTTGGGCACTCCGAGGTTGCACGAAGAAAAAATACAAGGAAAGAGGTTTTAGAACCAATGTTCAATCTATATAATATTGCAACTAACTTAAAATAATGGCAGCTCCATCACATTTTGCTCGAGCCCATAGGGTGTAGACAGGACTGTAGAAAACTGAAATCATGTTGACCTTGATCAGCACCTTATTTGCGTAATACACTTTCAATCGCAATCTGAATGATTTTGAAGCATATTGCTAATCAATTGCATCTTATGTTCGAAAAAAATGTCTGCTCACGTTGTTTGTAAAAGGTGCATCCACACCAAAGTTACTTTTTGTAGGGCAACATTTTGCAACCTGATAGCCATTGATAACATTAGTAACTTTCTATAACGTATGGCAGTGGTGGCCGCTGGGCCACCACTACCTGCAACTCGTAAGTCGCGGTCCACTGGGATACGACCGCCACTTACGAGTTGTAGGTCGTAGGTTCGAACCCAGGCAAGCACTTTGATTTGTGTAAATTATTTCATCACCACTGCTCTAACGGGGATGTAAGGGGGAGCACACAACAACCGGACTCCCCAAATGTCAACCTCACCTGCGCGTGGTACACCCTGCCACTGACGGACGAGGCGCTGACGACCGACCGATGGCGGTATAACCATCCAAGAAGCCAATTTAAATTCTCCAGATCGATGATGGGCAGCAGCGTCATCGGTGCTAAAGGACTGGCACTGCGGTCACCAACCCGCTTGCCCAGCGTGGTGACTATGGGCATTACCTCCCAAATGAATAAAGTGCCAAAACAACGGCCCCCAGTTCCCGCTATTCCTGGTCAAGGTAGCGGTCACGGTAACGGCGGGACGGGGGGTGCGAAGCGAAGAATCCCCGGGCTACGGCAGGCTACCAACGAGGACTACATCTGGCGACGTACAATGGACGTTTGATGAGGCTGGACCATCACCTTGCCGAACTCGAGGTAGAGTTAGGTCACATTAACTGGCATGTACTAGGGATATCTGAAGTCCGAAGACAGGGGGAGGACACGATAACCCTGGAGTCAGGTCACCTATTCTACTTCCGCGAAGGTGATCAGGTCTCCCAAGGCGGAGTCGGCTCCCTTGTTAACAAGGAACTCACTAGCAGCGTTGTGGAAATCAGTAGTGTGTCGACACGGGTAGCGTACCTTGTACTGAAACTCACTGACAGGTACTACCTGAAAGTGATACAGGTATATGCGCCGACTTCGACATTCTCTGACGAGACAGCCGAGGCCATGTACGAGGACATTGCCAAGACAATGCACAGTACGACAAAGGCCCACTACAACGTTGTTATGGGTGACTTCAATGCCAAAGTGGGAGTACAAGAATGCGGCGAAACGAAAGTTGGACTGTTCGGTTTGGGGCGCAGGAATCACGGGGGGCAAATGCTGGTCAACTTTTTAGAGTCTCAGGGGATCTTCTTGATGAATTCGTTCTTCGAGAAGAAACCCCAAAGGAAGTGGACCTGGCAGAGCCCCGATAACGTGACGAGGAACGAGATAGACTTCATTATGACAGATAAGAGGCACATATTTAGAGATGTCTCCGTGATCAGGAGGTTTAATACCGGAAGCGATCACAGGCTTGTCTGAGGCACTCTAAATATCAATTTTCGAGCCGAGATAATCCGCATCATGAGGCCTACTCTCCGACCTACGCAGCTTCAAGCCGCTCTAGGATCCGAAAAGTTCCAACTGGAACTTCAAAATCGATTCGCCCTACTGGAAACCACAGGCACTATAGATGAGAAGACCGACGAGGTGGTCATAGTACTACGCGTCGTGTCCCGCAGACCCGACGCAACGAAAGAGTAAGGTGTCCAAACATTCCCCGGAGACTCTCGGACTTATGAGGGAAAGACGAGAGTTGCCATCCACGCCGCCGTCTTCGTCAGATAAGAGGGCCTTAAACCTAAAAATTAGAAAGCTGACGCGACGCGACCTTTGGTGCTTTAACATTCGTGACATTGTGGTCACGATTGAGCAGAACCGAGGGTCGAAAGTATTCGCTCAGCAATTAGGGAGGTCCCATAGGGAGGATCGTGACTTCGAAGTCCGAGATACTCGAGGAAGTCGAGGATTTCTACCGGCACTTGTACTCGACGCGGACGGCGAAACCAGCGGGGCATAGTGAAGATCACCATAGAGCTGAATTAACGCGCCACTACACGGAAGACATCCCGGATGTCGACCAGTGCGAGATTAGGGCGGCTCTCGAACAGGTAAAGAACAACAAGGCACCTGGTGATGACGAAATAACGACAGAGCTCCTTAAAGCGGGCGGGGCCCCAGTCCTGAAACAGCTAGCGAGTCTCTTCAACTCCGTCATCCAAGAAGGCACAACGCCGGAGTCGTGGAGCAGAGGTGCGGTGGTTCTGTTCTTCAAAAAAGGCGACAAAACCTTGTTGAAGAACTATAGACCCATCTCACTTCTGAGCCTGTTGCTGTGCCCGCCGGGGTCCATATTGGTCTTTTACTTTTATACCATCTATGTAATACATAAGGAATGCAATAAAGAATTGAGAATTAATCACGCCGACAAAGTGGTATTTCTAAAATAAAATCTTGAAAAACATTTCTTTTAGTCGTAAGTCGGGGCCGTTACCACTAGGCTTTCTGACGGAATTTATCAGATTTAAAGGCTCGTGCAGACAGGCGCGACATCGCGGGCGCGACAGGCATATTGCTGCCTGACGAACCTTAAAAGTCACTAAAATCATATAGGTATCTGCGCCTTAATTGGATGCTAGGAAGAGCATACAAAATGGATTACTCCAAGCGGAACCAAACAATACTTTAGTAACGGTACCTATTAAGTACCAAGTATGAAAAATGTTTTTCGCCTAACCTACCATATTCGAACTCTAATTTCACCAAATCATGTCCCGTAAAGTATTTATTATTTGTGTTGCTTTGAAAATCTGAGGGTCCGTGGAACTTTAGAAAACTACTTTGTCCGTGATTAAAAACCCATGCCAAATAACAACTTTCTAGTACTAAGAGTCTCTGAGCTAAGCCGCGGACAGATAGACAGACAGACAGGCAGCCAGATGAACATGGTGAAACTATAAGTGTTTCTTGTACGTAGTAAGGAACCCTAAAAACCGTCTAGCTCCTATACATAATCGCTGAAAAACTTTGCAGTAGGTTCAGAACTAATTATATGTCATGCAAACCTTTTTTTTTTTGTTCCGGGGTTGAAAATCCTCATGGATGTCCTCCGCCCTGGGGTAGGCGGAGGGGTCTGTCAGACTCTTACTGACTAAAAACCACCCCGGTGTTCCCTTCCCACACTTGCACCGGGGATCATGGGATCTAATGCGACTTCCACGGAAGGAACACGGGTAGGTTTTAGTCAGTAAGAGTCTGACACACCCTCCCGCTCCGCCTTGAGCGGGAGAAGTTATTTGATGATGAAAAGTTTTTTGAAAAAAAACCTAACCTAAAGTAAGTCATTAAAGTTCTGGAGTCTAGCCGGGCTTAATATTGTACTGGATTTCATTATGACCCGTCATTTAATGTGGTTTGAATTTGGAACCTCAAGTAAAAACACCTGCACACACTAACATATACCTACTATAGTAGATACATACTAATTCCTTGCATTTAACATTGAGACTTGCTCTAAAACATCATAAAAATAAATTGTTCGAAAATCGAACTGGCCACCACGAGTAGACCAAAAATACAGATGAAACAAAATAAAAAAGGCGCGAATACTGGAAAAAGCCTTGCTCGCTTCACAACAATAAAACTATAAATTTTAGCAAGAATGTCGAATGACAATAGTAATTTGACTCCGGAGTACCTACATTTAATCCGAACCCATTGGCATTATCTAGTCCCAAAAAATCCAAGGAATCGTATCGAATCGCCTACGTTGATTTTTACAAATGAAAAACTAAAGAGCGTCAAGTTTGTATCTCAATCAGTGTTTTTAGTCTACTTTCAGCATTTATCATGTACAAAGTAGCCAGCCAAAGTAGCCTATGGTGCATCTATTCGATACTTAGATCAACAATAAGCATTAAACTCAGTATTCAAATTAATACATACACTAAATTATTGGCATTTTTATAAACGATATCGGAAGGAAATCGTGCTAAGAAATCAAAAGTTTTCACAGCTCAAAATATGGAAGCGTTTCTAAATGCAAAAAACGATAGCATAGCAAACTATCTTTAACTGTCTTCAAGAATACAGATGGTTTTCTATTGACAGCAAGAAAATGAATAACAAACAAAATTAATTCTATGAAATTAAAATAAAACTAGTATTTGTCTTGGCCCGTCGATAACATTTGAACAGATGAAATTACTGGAATTGTACAGGAAAATATTTTGGAACTATTTGTATATCACAACGTACCTACCAAATATTTGAACGCTTCACTATTTGAACAATATTCGCTTGGGTCGGACAGGTTATCAGCAAATTGCTATAAAAGAGACAACGTTAAAAAAAAATCGGCATACGTACTCGTCTGGTCTTATAGTTCTCTCAGCATCTGTGATATTATTAAACAAAATGAGGGCATTTTCGGTGAGTCAACTATGATTTAGTTTTTGTTTATTTTAATGAAACCGAACTTCTTTGCAAAACATAAAATTACATTTAAAAAAAAATTGTTATTTGTGCAACAAGAGAGCAAAGTTGGTTTTTGCTGCGAGGGATTCAAAGACACGAGATGCAAATAACTTTGGTCTTGTGTAACACATACAACATGTCACCTCAGCAGCGTGAACATAATTACCTTAAGGTAAAAAAATAAAACACGGTAAAAATTCAACCACATGTTTATTTGCAAAACGAACAATATAAAAAATTTGGATGATTTCCAACTTTACGGTTTTAAGTGTATCCGAAAGTTTTATTATTTGGTTCTTTTTTGGGCCTACTAGGTAGAAAATTTGAAAATCAAACTTCGATTCGACATGTTTCTAGTTCTCGCGTTTTTCCTATCGAAGTGAAAGTGACAGAACAAAGTAAAGTTCAAATCTTTCGGATTTTATGAGTAGGCACTGGTTCTCGGCAAAAAAAAAAAATATAATTAAAAAGTTATTTTGTCTCACGCTCGCGGCTAAATCGAACTTTGCTCACAGCAAAACCTGCTTGTTTTGGGTGCAGTATTAAGTGGCTGTCATTCTGTATTTTTTGCGTTTTTTATACATAGATACTTTAAGGGGTTGCTTGTCTAATGTGGATTTTAAAGATCTTGTTTTTCACAAACTTATTTAATTTTTGCTTCAACAAAAATTTTAAGATACTTTTCATATTTTCCCTTGGCAGACTTTTTGATATTAATAGTGCTACTTTTTACAACGTCAGATATCTTTTAACCGTGGAACAAAATTGATATCTGACAGTATTTCCATACAAAAAGTGTATAGAAAAGATATTTTTTGTGTGATGCGCTTGCGCGGCTCATGATTTTGGGGTAGTTTGACTAAATGTATCTCCAAGTCCATTTTGATTATAATACCAGCTTATTGTCGTCCCACAGCGGCCTTTGCCCTGCCAAAGGCCTCTTCTCATACAGAGAAGGCATTAATCACCACGCTAGTTCAAGGCAAATTGGTGATTTCAGACTTATATTCATAATTTAATTATATGTAGGTATGTCCAGGTTTCCTCACGATATTTTTCCTTAATCCATGTTAGCGATCTTCAAGTTTAAGTTAGAAAATACCTACATAAGAATTCAAAAAGTAATTTTGGTACTTGCACGGATTTAGACCCACAACTTCGTGCATGGGGTGGTGCCTTAACTACTGGACCATCACGACCATTTTCATTATAAAATCATAAAGCCTAAAGGTCCAAGTCTTGATCCCTAAGAAACACCTCAAAGAGGGGTCTTCATATGTAACATACGCTTGTAAGTGTCTGCCACATCAATATAAAATATCTGAAATGAACATAAAATGAGAAAAGTTACCTTATAAACATAAACTACTCTAGTTTCATGTATAACTACTCGTAACATAGGTACCTACCTATGTTACGAGTAGTTATACATGAAACTGACTCAAATGGCTTACATACATTTTATTTCTGCCAAATTCCTTAATAAAAGTTATAATAGCTCTTAATGGTAAATATTGATGTCTTCAAAGAAGTTTTCCATAAACTCGGCTTCTACGGCTTATTTCTTGCCCAATTATTATACTGCTTATAGATAAGGTAATTACTTTTATAATTAAAACAATTTCAGTTCCTAAGTAAAGCACGATAACCCACGATAAGGCAGACCATATTAAAAGGAACAACAAACTTGCGCAAACAAAAATCATATTTATTTATTTATTAAATAACATAACCATCACGCCTTGTTTGTATTTATTATTATACATGGGAAAGTAACTTTGTCTGGCTGTCTGTCTGTTATCTTTTCACGCTTTAACGGCTGAATGGATTTTGACGAAAGGCACACACACAGCTAGACTATACCTGGGTCAGGCCATACCATTCTTTTCATCCCGAAAGTACGTCCCCGTAATATAATTTACGACTTCCACGCAGGCGAAGCCGCGGGCAACAGCTAGCAACATTATAAAATAATGACTGGTCAATTAGATTGCAAGCTGATAACGAGATCATTATATTGTTTTTTAATTGAGATTGTCTGTATACCTATGTACCTTCTTATCATTCCAGTCCACTACATTGTCTAGGTAAACACGTACGCTAGGTTATCTTGTGTACGTAAACACCTAATAATTAATTTCCATTGTGTGATTAATGGTTTAATTATTTTTTTTTTTTACTGACCTACTTAGATAGGTAAGTATAATTCTATGTTATATATGTGCTATTATCCGTTTGCTCTAGGGAAGGTTCCCGTATTGCGTTTTCTGTAAATAATAGGTGCCTTTATTTTTTCTGCTTCAAATTGTAGGCACATTCCTTGATTATCTTATTATCTAAATTTATTACTTATTATATAAATTGTGATACTTAATAATAGTTGATCTCATGCAAAAACACATTGTTTTCCTTCGCCACACGTCACTACACATTCCACTGTGTGCGCGATTTTTGATCACCAAAAATATGTTTCGGCAAATTTGTTATTTCGAAACCACCGTTTCTAAATAATTCAATGCCACAAGCAAAATGATCATTTTGTGCGCAAACAATGAGTGCCAAAACAAATTGTTTGAATAGATAAACAAACAGTCCGATAGACAAAGCGAAGGCTATGTGTATGATAAGGATAACTTATTCAGTATGTAAGCATTTACATATGATTCAAATCTCAGAAACAGGTTTCATTCAGCAGAAGTCCTTGACATCACAGATTCTTTGGGTTTTTATCCGTGTTTAAACTATCATAATTTTATTTGTCTAGATGGTAAAATAATGAAATCTAATGTTATATTTGTTTTGATTACAAGCAAGCATAGCAGTCGTTATTTCTTGTATTCATTAAAATGTACCTACCATCGCGCTTGTATTTCTCTAAGGGGTTAGGCTTTTACTTTTGGGTGGAAATCATCAAATAACTTCTCCCGCTCTGGGCGGAGCGGGAGGGTGTGTCAGACTCTTACTGACTAAAACCCACTCGTATTCCTTCCGTTGCCTGTGTTGCCAGGGGCCTCGGTAAGAAGGGGCTAGGATGAGTTGTATGATACCTAAGTTCACCCACATTTCACTTTGTTTTAAGGCTTATGTGATAGGGGGCGAGCCTATGCTCCCTGATGCTAATTCCGACATTGGTTTGCAAATAAGATAAACCGTCCCCCACGCTGAGCTGGACCAACGAAGCAGTCTCAATGATTTATTATGTAGTAGGTATTAGTTGTTGCCCGAGACCTCGTCTGCGATCCAGGATGAAAAGTAGGCTATACCTTCGTCTTTCATCAGGCCCCTACCTGTTAAATTTTATTCATTCATAATATTAGAAGGTATGGATTTAATTAAATGCTTATAATCATTTGATTTAATCTTATTTAATCCAAATTTCTAAATTTTAGACTTTATTAGATTAAAAAGGTCAGGTGATCAGGGTTTTTTTTTGGGTTGGAAATTATCAAATAACTTGCGAGAGGGTGTGTCAGTCTCTTACTGACTAAAACCCACCCGTGTTCCTTCCGTAACCTGTGTTGCCGGGGGCCTTGTTATCCCTTTCAGACTTTCCCACGACCCCGGCAGCCCCACGACCGTCCCCCACGCTCAGCTGTAGGTATTAGCTATTGCCCGAGACCTCGTCTGCGATCCCGGATATACCTTCGTCTTTCATCAGGACCTCAAATTCTATAACGATCGGTTATCAGTGGTTTAGGCGTAAAAAGGTACCTAACAGACAAACAGACGGACAGAGTTACTTTCGCATTCATAATATTAGAAGGTATGGATTTAAATGCTTATACTTAGGTATAAGCATACTTTGTTTTAATCTTATTTAATCCAAATATTCTGCCTGGTGAATAACATTAGCAACGAACTAATCTTATCGATAAGATAAGTCGAGTCTATATCACATAATTATCTGTCAGCATTTGTAAATTCATATTCATTTCAAACTTACGTCAGTCTGAAAGTGAATCAGTGTTAAAATGAAGGTGTTTTTCGTGTTCCAGGTATTCTTCGCATTGGCGCTGTTCGCCATGGCTGCGGCTCAAGGTTTGCTCAACTATTTATAATTATTATATGTTATAGAACATAAATTAGAGGCGATATATTAGCAGTTTCGTCAGATTGTATCGTGTTATGTTTTTTATGAAGCAGTTGCAGTAGTAGTCATTGTGTTTAGGTAGATAACATGACAGCCGATGGATTATAAGATATAGAAGATTTATATTTTTCTAGCATTTTCGAAGCAACTGTTGCCCTTGTTACAGATAGGACCTACATTTTTATGTGTAGTATATTTAAGGTAATATTTACTGTGCTAGGTTGGTATTATTGTAGGTTTAGACCATCCATTGTAATGTCAGGGAACTTGATGGGTCCACCATTTATAATAATAATAACGTCAACTTGTGAAATTACAACTTTTCTTTCGCAGTCGTATTCAAAATGGCTATAGCTGTCTCTCAAATTCCCTGACTGTTCATTCGTTGTGTCCTGTTTTTTTTTTGTACATCGCCATCATTTTCTGTTCTTTTCTATACCTAACTCTTCTTCTAAATGTTATTTTTAAAGCTCCCGCAGACAGGCGCGACGCGACTCTAGTAGAACAATTTCTATGAAAATTTCAAGGAAATTTTTCTACCGGAATCACATCGCACCTGTCTGCTGGAGCCTTTATTGCATGAACAAAATTATTATTTTCATCCACAAGACGATGAAAACGCTTTGCTTATGTGTGCTTATGTATTGTTTTCAGTTAATGTTGTCGACAACAACCCTGAACAAGGTGAGCAAGCAGTCATAATTATTATTTAAAAAAAACCTTGTTTTGTGAGGGGAGATCCTAATGGATTTTCTCCATCTGAGGACAATAGAGGGTTATGTATGAGTTATGACTTTATGACGGACTTCTACAGACTTAAACCCTACGGTTCCTTCTGTTACGATCGATAGGACCGGAGAAGGTCCCAGAAGAAGAAAGTCCGGAGAAGATACCTAAGGCTAAGGGGTATACTTCGCACCCCAAAAGTTTAATGAAAGTGGTTTAAAAAAATATTTTTTCTCCATTTTTTTAATAAAAGTGAAAAAAAGTATGACAAAATGAATTTTAATTAAAACTTTTTTCATGTTTTTTTTTGTAATGTTGTATACTACTTCAAAATAAGTAGGTACCTAATTTAAGTCAGGATCCATTATTTGCTCATTAGAAGTTCATATTGCTTGCAGTTCAGTTCGTGGACAACAACAATCCTGGCCAAGGTAAGCCATGCGACTAATAAATACCTAATCGCAAACTAACTTCTAAGTTATAAAATTAAAACTACTAAAACCTACCTTCGGTATATACGACCTTCGGATAAGCCGTCACTTTTGCATGATTACCTATTTATTAACTATACATACTTACTAACCAATACCAATTTCGTCTTATTACCCGAAAACTGCACTCTTAGGCCGTTGTACAGATTGGGTCAAGGTGCTGGGCCAGCATGTTAGGCCAACGTGCAGATATCTCTCGTACATATCGTACCTATGTTGGTAGTTGGCGACCAATACTGGCCGGCCAATAGTGTCGGTTTTTCGTGCACACATCATAAAATCTTGGTGCGCTCCGCAAACAGTGTTCACACGTTGGCCTCTCATTCAGTTCGTTGTTAAGGCTGTACAGACTGGCGCGGTATTGCGAGCGCGACGGACAGTTAATTTCCATGAAGTTGTCATAGAAATTGTGCTACTAGTGTCGCGTCGCGCCGGTCAGTAGGTACTGTCTTTGCTGACGAGTAAAGGCACCCGCCTTTACTCGTCAGCAAAGACAGTACCTACTGTTGCGCGTGAGTGAATTTTACGTTCCCGAGTTACGATGGTGATGACGGCGGCGTGGACAAGCGATGATGACAATAAAATTTATAGAAATGTACCGAAATGAACCATTAATATGGAATCCAAAACATACGTGTACAACATAAGAAAAAAACAAAGAACGATCAATAGGTATGCCAATACAGAATTATCAATACGCCAATGTGCTATCAGCCTTTGGGATTCGACGTTTTGGCCCAACATGCTGACCCAGCACCTTGGCCCAATGTGTACAAGCGCCCTTTAGATAGAAGGATAAATTTCTTCACCGTAGGTAGTTAGCGGTTTTGCCCTGGGTCATTTAGCTCGCCTGCAGCTCACCTGTAGTTATTGATTGCTGGTTAGTGATTGAGCGCTTCATTAGATACGAGAAAGACACTTATCAGGCACGATATGACAGCTCACTTTGCACTGCTTCTGGTAATTTTACAAATCCAAATGCTTGCTTAGATCGATGAAATTCTTTTCAGGGAATTTTGGGGTTAACAGACCTACACCGGGTGAGCACATTCGTTAATTAAATATTATATATTTCAAATTAAGACATTTGAAACGTGAATGCAAAGTGTATGAGCATAGAGCATTGTGAATAATGAATTATTCCAAATAAACCATCGAGCTTTTTTAAATGCTCAATGCAATGCTTACCCTAAAAATGTTAACGGGAATGCTCGATAAAATATTCACGTTGCGAATGCTAGCTTTTGAATTATTTCACTTGAGACGCATCGAAATTGCTTAGCTCATATTGGACATATTATTTTCAGTACAAATTGTGAACAACAACCGTCCTGGCAATGGTGAGCACACACATTTATTACCCATTTTGAATGATGTGACAAGCAGTTAGGTAGGAATCGGGACTGCGTTCTAGAAACTATTATAACTAAACTCATACAATGTGCTAGAACGACTATAACTAAGTATACTTGAACTAGTAAATGAGTGATTCTTCTTATTAAGGAACGCTCACTTTGGAATGATTGTGGCGGTTTTCGCACGAAACAAATGCATGGCTTATTAAATTGGTGAAATTATTTTCAGGCAACTTTGGGGCTAATAGACCTAGACCTGGTGAGCATGTTAAATAATTAAAACATTTAATTTATAAAAATAAGAATTTTTTGAAACGTTTATTCAACGAGCATTAAGTAGTTATTTCAATGCTGAAGTCTATGAGCATGTAATGTTCAAAACAAGTGAATGTGTAGGTATATTAATATTTTTTTTTATGTCATAAGAAAACACTAGGTACAATAATTTTAGTCAGCAACATCATAAGCAAATGAGCACTGAGTTGACCGAAAAGCTGGCGGCTTTCTCGCGCAACGCATCAGCATTGCAATTCAGCGAGGAAATGCCGCTAGCATCCGCGATACAATGCCCCGAGGGCCTTTTCTAGGCTTAATTTAGTTTTAATTTAATTTAGTTAATGTTAATAATCATCTTGTAAATAAATGAGCACTGAGCATTGCCAAAATCAATCAACCTGCCAATCGCATCAGTAACTGAGACATGTACATACGTAAGTACTTACCATGTTTTTAGAAAACTCTGCGACATACCTCTGAGTGTATAAGCGTTTGGAAATTCTCGATGCAACCCACATGAATGAATGCTTCCCTGTTATTGTTATCGGTAATGCTTTTTTAAATACTCACGTAATCACGTTGCGAATGCTCGCTTTTGAATGATTCACAACGACACGCAAATGCTTTGCTCATATTGGTCATATTATTTTCAGTGCACTTTGTGAACAACAACAGACCGGGCAATGGTGAGCACACGATATTATTAAATATGTATTTAAATATTTAAATGACCAGTAATTTAGCACTTTGGGAACGGCGTTCTAAAACTGGTTTAACTAATTATGTTTATTATCAGATTCTGATCAGAAGGTATCCGATATTAAAACGTCAATCAAAGGCATTTTTGACAGATTGAGATTAGAATATAAACTTTCCTATAAATACGAGAATCGCTCCTCGTGCCAAAATCAGTATAATTTAACTTTAAAGGTTTTCTTCATAAACTTTTCACATTGAGCATTCACGCTCACGCACGCTCACGCGGATGCTTCTCTATACCTGGGCGTACTTACAATGCTTTGCTTATAATGGGTCATATTATTCTAGAGCACTTTGTCGATAACAATCAATTCCAATACAACAACCCCTATTACCCGGGCCATGGTGAGTATGAGCACACTATATTCATAAATATGTACCTACATTTGCAAAAGTATTCATTTTCATTCGCTAAATAAAATGTGAGTCAAATTATACTCAAAGATGCTTAATCTTTTTATTCAATGACTATTTAGGTATACTTTATATTTAAAGCCAACAATGTTCTGTCATGCCTTTTAAGTTAAAAGTTTCTGTAAATTTGTCATAATTGTGGTATAGTTTGCTCATTTTCAAACTTTAATACACCTAAGTACTATGTGTTATGAACTTCCTTGTTAATTGTACAAGCGTCGTACCTACCTACTATTCAAATTTCCACATAGCGGAAGCTCTCTCTCGAATGCTGTTGGTGGTCGTGCCATGCTTTGCTTATAATCGTTCATGTGTTGTTTCTAGTGAACGTTGTCGACAACAACCCCAGTGACCCAACTGCTGGTGAGCGAACTAACCCTAACTATGAAATAAACTAGAAAAAGTAAAAACAGAAAAAAATACTCTCCTTCAATTATTTTTTTGTTTTTGGTTTTATTCTGAGTGGTAAATAAACAATACATAGACATGCTCTTGCAGCAATCGCTGGCGAATTGCTGTCATACAGTCAGGGAAATTAATTGGTAAGCAAATTGACATGCTACGTCAATTTGTCGTGTTATGGCCATTTCATACAACCGTCAAAGAATGACAGATGTGATTTGAATCTACGGATAATATAGGCTGCTAGTAAATTTGCTTAACTTTACATCAAAGAGGTATTTCTTCTATCTCCGAAGGTCTTATCAAAAACACTCAATCAGATCTTAACAAAAATACTTTAAAAAACAATACAAATCATAGTTATTTATTTCATATAAATTAAATTCTTAAATATAAAATATACAACACAACAGCTATATACACTAGGTACCAAATTAAAATCTAAAGTAACTTACTTCCATTCATGTTCAACTTTGTCGACAACAACCCCAGTGACCCGACTGCTGGTGAGCAAACAACTTAACTATAAAACAAAAATAAAATAAATAGTCCTCAAAGAATTCATAATATTGTGTGAAATAGGATTGGAAGTTTATCTTGGCTTGATTTGTTTTACGATCAATTTTGAGTGGTATTTAAACAATACATTGTAGCGTTCCATGATCTATCTCTAAATGTCTTCATATATTGTTCATAAAATTAAAATGGGACTGCATTGGAATGACACTTTTTCTAAAAAACAACTTGGATCCTCCATAATTTCTTTGGTTAAATGGTTTAACCAAAGAAATTATGAAGGATCCAAGTCAAAAATCGAACGCTTTCCTCTTGAATGCTGGTGTTCGTACCATGCTTTGCTTTTAATCGTTCTTGTCTTGTTTCTAGTTAACTTTGTCAACAACAACCCCAGTGACCCAACTGCTGGTGAGCAAACAACTTAACTATAAAACAAAAATAAAGTAAAATGGTCCTCAAAGAATTCATAATATTGTGTGAAATAGGATTGGAAGTTTATCTTGGCTTGATTTGTTTTATTTTTAAATTTTGAGTGGTTTTTAAACAACATATTGTAGCGTTCCATGATCTTTCTCTGAAGGCATATTATAAAATTAAAATGGGACTGCCTTGGAGTTACACTTTTTCAAACACAAACCTTAAATTATGGAGGAACTAAGTTCGAAATCGTATGCTTCCTTCTTGAATGCTGTTGGTGGTCGTGCCTTGCTTTGCTTATAATCGTTCATGTGTTGTTTCTAGTGAACGTTGTCAACAACAACCCCAGTGATCCGACTGCTGGTGAGCGAACTTTGTAAAAAAATATAAGATCTAACCATTACAGTGTAAAATATAAATAAGCATTAAAATGTTTCTAGTAAGTATAAAAATGATCGTACCTAATTTAAATTTCGAAAATAAAAGATTCTGTGTTTTGTAAGATCTATTTTTTTTAATGAGATAACTTAAAAAATAATATTATGGAAAGTCCAAATCACCTTTTCCTATTTAACACTATTTTCGTTAGATCTTATGTCAAAACATACATAATTATCATAATTATGCCAAAGACTGCTATGTTCGGCTTTGCTTTAATCGTCATGTTTCATATTATTTCAGTGCATGTGGTAGACAACAACTCCGGACAAGGTTGGTAATGTTTCTAAGAAAGCCTCTAAAGAATAGTATAGGATAAGATTATCGTAATTAATTTAAGAAATTTTTCATTGCTATAGGATATCATAGAGCGAACTTCGGCATGCGCTTTTCGCGATGTTCAAGTCTGTAGCGACTGTAGCCTTAAAAATAATTACCTTTCTATAGGAAACAATTTATGTGCTTAAAACCAAATCATGAAAATAACAACTTAAGTAACTATCTAACATGTGTCTAAATTCTTTTTTTTTTTTGTTTCAGTTAACCTCAACAACCGTAAGTACAAACTAGTATCTGCCAAATAAATCAACAACTTGTTAAGTAAAAATTAGCGCAAAGCAAAACTTTTTTATTCCGTGAAATGCCGAAATCTGAGGTAATATAGGAAGGGTACCTACTATTGCGTTTTACCAGAGATGGATTAAACCACGCCTGTAGGTATTACCTGAAAGGTTAGGCAGAGGCATACACTTACTAACTTTTGTGGAAATTTATATTCTAGATCCCATGTGGGGGCGAGCCTCTTACCTACTACTATAACCGCACAAGTTGAGACTTCAGTACAGGTAATTTCCGGGGAGCAAACTAAGGAGCCCATAGCACAGAGTTGCACAAAAGTCATTGAACTGAGCAGGTCGTGACACTGATGCCCGTTTTCATTATCAATAAACAACGGGAATGAACGTCATAGCCTAAGATGCACTTAGTGAAACAAGCAAACTATTTTTTGGTCCATACCTCGTATAAAAAACAACAAAAAAATTAACTTAAATTATCACCGCGTTCCCTTGCAGTAACCGTGTAGTACGAGTACGTACTTATACTTAATTCTGTGTTATCATACTAATTTGAGATATTTATGGTTTTACAGCTGACCCAGCTTTCGGCAGGCCCACATATGAGACACCCGGTAAGAACAAAAAAAAAATGTTATTTAACTTTGATAACACATCGACTAAGTAGAGTAAAAAAGAGCATAATTCTATTTTTTGCCATCAAAATTAACTGCGGTTCGCAAACTATTAATAACGCTGCTCAAAGTGACTCGACGAAGCAACAATCATGCATTTTATAGGTTTATGTACAATTTTGCGGTTCAATTTTTAGTAAGATAAAATTACTTAGCCGCCAAGTTGACAAATTAGACGTAACCATGGGCGTGGCACAGTAAAGCTATAAAAATTGAGTTGCTCATTATGTTTTTCCTTCACCAGACATTTCTCCGGTCTACGCTCCGAACAGCCGTCCCCCCTACCCCGGCAAGCAATGTAAGTACAAGCATATTGCACGATGGGATTTCCCAATTGGCAAAAATTATGAACTTTCATACACACTTTCATCCCCTATTTCCCTTTTAGAGGATCTTCAAAAATACTTCCTTAGGCCCTTTGTATACGTCACGGTTTCTTCACGGTCACGTCGGTATAAACCGCGCCTTAGAAAAAATGTGTCCGTCAATAAGTTTCCATACTAATCCATACAACACTGACGACCGTGTCTACACACACCCAATAAACCGTAGTTTTTCAACAAAGGGCCTTAGTGCTCCTACGTTTATAAGGAACAAAAGTTAACACAGCTTAAACCGCTGGGTATAAGCTGTGATTTATGAATTTAAGATTTTTTAATGTATGTAGTTTGCAACCAGAGTGGAAAAACGGACGAGACGGCTAAATACGTTCAACCGCATCAGTAGTAAGGGGTGTCCGAAATGATCAATTGCCATCTATTTGTATTGTAGTATTATTGTCAATTGCTTCTATTGCATTTGGTAGATGATCAATTTGCGCAATTTGCGCAAAAAACGCTCGTGTCGTACTTACGAAATAAAGTATCAATCAATGTCAAATTGTTACTATATACGTACAGTTGCCTGTACCTGAATTATTGAATAGATTATTTATAAACCACAAAAATAACTAAGTAAATATACACATATGATACAAGGTAATATTAAAACAATTAAAGCTTACAAAAAGAAAAGTCAGCTTTCCCTACATTTTTGCGAAGATAAATGACATGTATGGAGCAGCATATTTGTTTCGATATTTGAGAGAGTTTTTCTGTTCTTACAAAACCTACCGCCTGAGGCCCGTCAGCTTGTTTGCCATTCAAAAACACAAACAAGAGATTTTCCCAACCTTCACCGTTAGTCAACTGTGCGCTTAGAAATTATATTTTTTTATATGGAATGAAGAAAATGTCGTGAGGAAAGTCTTGAGTATGAATGTCGATGGCTATAATAGTAGGGGAAGACCAAAGAAACGATGGATGGACTGTGTGAAAGATGATATGGCTAGAAAGGGGGTGACTACCGAGATGACAACTAATAGAGAAGTATGGAAAGGGGCATATTGCGCCGTCCCCAAATAAACTGGAATAAGAGCAGGAGAATGATGATTGCTAATAATATTTTGTTGTTTTTCAGACGACAACCCCTACGCACGCGGCGGCAAGTAAACAACTTCACTAAATATCCTAATTACGAATAACGTATATTAAATACATTTTGTAATTAAGTATATCATTTCATAAAAAAAAATAATGTAAATATACTACTTTGTTGTTCAAGCGTTTAATCAACTTGAGTTTTTGGCACATTGTTTTTTTTTCCAATCTGCAAAATTATTATAAAATAAACACATCCTTAATTGTACTTGTTCTTTTATTATTTATTTTGTTTACGTTTTAGTTTTGAACTCCGTGCACGCTATTGCATTGATTTCCATATTATGTTCTACGGTGACGGATACATGGTCGGCTGTTCCTAAATGTCGACGGAAAGTGTATGAAAGAAAATGACAATGAGCTCTCTCCTAAAACATCTTCATTACATATAGTTCCTTGCTCTTGTTTTGTGTTTATTATTATATATTTAAATTTATGTGGATTAGTATTTGCTTTATGTATGTACCTATGTATTTATTGTATATGTAAATGCTACATCACCCATCCATACCCATCCAAAGGTTGTCTGTAAAAGATCGCTTTTAGTGATAAGACTGCCCATTGTGACACCCTGTGTAAAATTTATACATTAAAATTTATTTATTATGTGCCATTGGTAGCATGTTGGTATGCGCACCACAAACGCCTTAAAGTTGACGTTGCGATGCGACTCTAGCAGCTGCACTCTCGGCGATGTCTACCACGTCGGTGGTGTAGTGAAGACGGGAAATATACACCGGGGTGTTCGGCTTCGCAGCACGCAGTTTTTCGTTGGGCTCCGTAGGACTCTTGCCACAGTAGTTCTTACAGCTACTCTGTCGGTGCTTCCTCTTTTCCACCGTCACGAAGCAGTCATCATCAGCCCGGTTCGTTCCTTAATAACCTTGGTGCAACAACAATTTTATAAATTAATAATACATTATAGGTTACTATATTATACAATATAAGTATTATGCATGGCATTATTATTGTCGCATTGTCAGTCAAATGTTGATTCAAAACCAGTTTGAGTGCATAAACAAACTTTTTTTTTAGAGACGCTGTCAACTTGTTTTTCCTTGTTGAAATCTTCTAAACTTACGCCTATTTTTGCTTATAAATGTTAGATACGTCTTTTTTAAGTTCCGAAGTATGTTTAATAATACTTTATTATTAAGTAAAGGCTCGTGCAGACTGGGGTGATATCGCGGCCGTGACAGGCGTATTGCTGCCTGTTGTGCCCGCGATATCGCGCTAGTCTGCACGAGCCGTTAAGGATTATTTTATTAAATAAATTATATTTGTTAGACTGACATTTTAATTTATTGCTAAGTAATAATTTATTTATATTTAACCAGTCTCCGTTTGTGTGTTGCTCAGTCTCATGGCCATTATGTATTAGAAGAAACAATAACGGTAAAATAATCGCCATTTATGGTAAATTAACTTTATTCAAAATAGGAACAGGGTTGGCCCCAGCACAGTTTCTTGTGGGACGACATATTTACATAATCAGACGACATATTTGTTACGTTTAAATTACCAGATTATTAGCTATACCTATACGGTAAATGGTCCTTGGTTATGATAGGTATGCTGTCTGTTATTCAGGTATGATGATTGCAGTCAGTTTATGCCATTGTACAAGTTTTTTTGCTTGAATACTTTTCTCTTGTACTAATGAAAAGACATGATGTATATTTTTGCAAGAGATCTCTAAAAACTACGTACAGACTTACAACCAAGGAATTAGTATGTACTATATAGTCTACAACGGCTACAACACAGGGGCTTGTGGCTAAGTTTTAACAGCCGCACGAGTCGATCGATCAGGTTACCGCGTCGTGCTTGCTGCGATTGGTCCAGCAGGTGGCAGCGAGGAGTCCTGGGACGCGATGGTATCCTTCTGCGAAACAGTCATGTCGCAGAAGGAAGCTGCGGAAAGGGAACGGGAGATCTCTTCCACCCACCCTGCCCGCAGCAGGCACCGGGCGTCGGCGGAGAACGGACAACGCCCTCTTCCAGCCCCCCATAAATGGGTCCAGGGGCGACGGACTCGGGGACATCCGCCGCCCCCACACAGCAGTACCCGAGGTGGCGGTGCGTAGGTTCCACGCGCGCCTCTATTGGACGTCGCGGATCCCCCGCGACGTCCAATAGAGCGCGTTTTCCACCTCATTCCCCTCCACGGGCCTGAGGTGGCCCGCCATTGCGCATCAGATCCCATGATCTCCGGGGCAAGTGTGGGAGGGGAACACCGGGGTGATTTTTAGTCTGTAAGAGTCTGACAGACACCTCCGCCCGCTCCAGGGCGGAGGACATCATATACTGGTATTCAGCTGCATCCGGTTAGACTGGAAGCCGACCCCACCATAATTGGGAAAAGGTTAGGCAGATGATTCGCACTTGCTATTGTGGCTCACAAAACTAAATTTGAATATTATGACATTAATTTGAGATTATATCGAAACTAGATTTTAAAACAGATAGTGGTGCCGATTCCCTTGTTCACAAACTAAATTAAATTTAAGTTCAGTGCATCTATTTCTTTCTATTTCATTAAGAAAAGGACAGAAGATAAATTTTAGTTTAGTCCTGTCAAATTAATCGGCGCTTGACGGAAATTGACGTAATTTTACTAGGCAAGTTATAATCACGTCTAAACTTGTATGGAGTAGTGACAGGCGCTGATTAATTTGACAGGACTAAACAAAAATTTATCGTCTGTCTTCTTCTTAATTAAATAGAAAGAAAAAGATGCACTGAACTTAAATTTAGTTTAGTTTGTGAACAAGGGAATCGGCACCAATATTGGCATCCCTGTTCGGACTGGTTTATCAGTGTACCTACTATAAAAGACGCAAATCTTAAGGAAAATCTACAACCATTCGTTTGGTCTTATAGTGTTACGAGTATCTCATCGTCTTTGATCATTTTTAAATATTTAACAAAATGAAGGCATTTTATTTGGTGAGTAAACTATATTTATTTATTATTATAATTTAACACCCGGCTTCTGGAACGAAAATAAAAACAAGAGCGAGCTAATAAATTATCACCCCGCTATGTGATTAGTTGAACGAGTTCTCAACAGCCATCTTGGTACTTTATACGAGTTTAATGTTGACACGTCGTTATTTACGTTCCAGTAACCGGTTGTAAGTTTTTCTATTAAATTTGCAATTAATTTACTTCTATCTCTATACTGAGGTTACTCATACATAATCAGCCTATAATGTTCCCACTGCTGGGACACAGGCCTCCACTCTGTGAGAGGGAGTGGGCCGTAATCCACCACGCGGGCCCAGTGCGGGTTGGTAGATATCACATGTCTTCGAATTGTTGGTTCTAGGACATGCCGGTTTCCTCACGATGTTTTCCTTCACCGTTTTGAGAGCAGTCTTGATGAAACAATTTACACAAAGTAAAGCGCTTGTCTGGGTTCAAACCTACGACCTACAAACTCGTAAGTCGCGGTCGTTACCACTGGGCCACCACTGCTCTCAAGGGTTAGGGAGGTTAGGGAGCGGCTTCAACCGATCGTGATGAAGTTTATGGCGTGTTATAAGACAAAATATGTTAACTAATCATCCTTAAGCAGTGTGCTGATTATACATACATACATAAACTCACGCCTTCTTCCTATAGGAGTAGGCAGAAACTACAGAACGCCACTTGCTATGACGATCCTACCATAAGACTCATTTTGCTTCGTTTACGTTCATAATCATCAAGGTCATACACGCACGCCGGTTGCGAGTACAACACACCTGACCTTTCTGAAGCACATCTGGGTGCTGGTTATATTCCTATTATTTATCTCTAGCATGACAATATGCACCTTTGTATCACACGACTGTCAACATTTCCTCTTAATCATCACAGTTCACGTTTTCACGATGACAGTTTTCACAATAGCACAACAGTCGGTCTATTGATCTATTCTGTAAAAATATCACCGTGAAAACTTCAGTGAAGTGAGTTTGAACAATCCTTAGCATCAGATAGGATGACTGATCACTTCAGTTTAGTTTTTTCCTTGCGCTGCAACCAAGAACTCAGTAGAAATGGCATCGCCATAGTTTCATAAGTTTATATTCCGTCCTGCGCACGACGCCAACTTTTCCTGTATTAGCTGACTGTACGGAAAGCCAATGCAATGCCAGCACAGCTTATACTGGAGATGTATAGTTAAATGAGCGTGTGAGCCAGCGACACAAAGGAGAAGGAAATTCATGTGCAAGGTGTTACTGAAATAACAGAACCTATTAAGGGGTCATTGTACTTATTATTATGAACAACTTAAGAGATTTTCAGTTATTTCAATAACAACTTGTACTTGTTTCAAACATCATATGTCTGAAAGTGAATCAGTGTGAATTAATGTGTTTTTGGTGTTTCAGTTCTTCTTTGTATTGACGCTGCTCGCCATGGCTGCCGCTCTACCAGGTCAGTTAAGCAAAATAACTATCATTTGTTCAGCACACCACCTCTGGTAAACTGAGGTCAATCTCGCGCGGAATGCGGGACCAAAATTCGCTCGCACCGATTGTGTCAAGTAACTTGTACCTTTGGAGGTGTGAGTTGGAGGTGTGAGATGGAGGTGTGAGTTGGAGGTGTGAGTTGGTGGTGTGAGTTGGAGGTGTGAACTGACGCGAATAGTCGCGTAACTTTCTTACCATTAAAACGCAGATTAGCCGCAGTTTGGACAGTCCATAGGGTGGAAAGCTTGAATGGGTCCTGCAGAAATCTTAAACTGGCTTAGGTTAGCTACTTTCACTCACAGGAAAAGAGGAAGTAGAAGTAAATTCAAATATTTTTGACAAGACGCTTGCCTCACTGGGGATCGAACCGATGTAATTGTTTTATTTTTCTTTGTTTCAGGAGGTTTCCGATCCGGTAAGTACTAAATCTGCTATCAAATAAATATGAAAAAAAGTGTTTGCACTGTGACGTGCTAAAGTTGTAGCTTAGCTAGGAAAGACAAAGGTGTATGGAGTACCTATATGGGGCGTTCAGAAATTGTTCAGCAAATGTAAAAAATATTGTTCTAGAGGTGTAAGTTTTGTGTACATATAATATCTTTTAAAATAACTTATTACTAGCCTCTCTTTAAATTATTTCATGCAGTCCGTGTCATTTTATTTAAGTACTACCGCGTTTTGGGGAAGTCATCAGACATCCTGTGGACATTTAAGATGAATAAAATTTGGTGTTTTTTTTTTCAGCTCATTACCATCCAGGCTGTAAGTACCTTCCATTTATTCATATTCAAATTATCCTTACGGCTCGTTTGCACGCGGAGGGCTTCTAAACCGTTGAGTTGCGAGAAACTCCATGATATGCTTTAAAGGTATGTCCAGACAGTCCGCGGCATGTGCTTCGAATGGTAAGCCACTGTTTGGATTTGTTAAACTCGCATGTGTTCACATTTAGGATGCATTTTTACTAAAGCGAAGACGTGCAGGAATCGACCAACCAGAGAAGAAACGGGAGACGCTATTTCGACCAAAGTGACTGGTCGATTCTTGCTTGCATGTCTCCGCTCCGCTGGGTTCCGTTTCAGTGGAAAAGCATCGGCCTTCTGTGTAAACGATGTTTTAGTCTCTAGGGAACATAGAAACAGAAAAAAGATTACCTTTATTAAATAACCCTGTGACCCTAGCAACGCCCAGAATTAACGTAACATAAGTTGGTTTTATTTTAAGACTTTATTCATATCTATGAAATTATACTTAAGAAAATCCCAAAATGGTTTATAATTTAATTAAATACTCAGGCCAAAAATACGAGACGGCGGGGCGAAATGTTCGGGTGTCACCATTGTGTGGATCGCCCAGAGGACACGGTGGAACATACGGTGCAGGTCTGCCCGGCTTGGGCGGGGCACTACCGTGTCCACGTGGAGGCCATCGGTGGCGGTGATCTCTTGCGTCCGGCCCTGGTACAGACCATGGTACGGAGCGTGAGGGCATTCGGAAGCCGTCACCTCTTTTTGCGAAGCAGTAAGGAGCAAGCTCGCAAAGGAGGAGGCGGAACGGCTGAGGGAGAGGCAAATTTCCCGCCCTCGCGCTCCTAGTCGCGGCAGGAGACGCCCCGGGTGTCGGGAATCTCAATCCGATTCCCGGCCACCGCAGGCGCGCGCTTGCGGACGTCGAGGAATGGGTAGCTCGCCATCCAATAAGGACTAGGCCCGGATCGACGGTGCGTTGTGTTCCACGCGTGCCTCAAAGAGATGTCAGCACAACTGAGGGCCAATGTCTGCCAGGGTTGCGGGAAAGTTGGAAAGGGATACCGAGGCCTCTCGCACCACACAGGTAACAGCAGGAATACGGGTGTGTTTTGTCAGTAAGAGTCTGACACACCCTTCCGCTCCGCCCAGAGCGGGAGAAGTTATTTGATAATTTCCCACCCAAAAAAAAGGCAAACAATACGAGAATAAGTACATAAAATTACAACTTATATAGGTACAGATATCAACTTTATATTCAAGTAACCTAAGTTTGAATGAAAAACTATCACTATACGTTATAAAATAATTTTAGTTGCAATGGAAACTGTACCATACGCAATTAAGTTTAAAGTTTTTAGTCCCAAAGCATGAAATTTATCTCGTCTCGTTGGCTTTACTTACTTACTTACTATTCTGAACTTTGCTGACTACTGGTTTACAAATAGGTACTCTCATGGATCTAGGCATCAACGATTGGGTTTAATGGGAGACCGCTATTCGACCGATAATGGTTCTAGGAGAGAAGTATTTAAACTTATAGGATAGTCGTATTTTCGATACAAAAATCGTTCGAATGTACGTTGCGTTTAAGTCGCGCGTTTGCGCATAGGGCCTCGTATTTTCAGACGGAGCCACGGGATCAGCTAGTAACGTTTATTTTCTAGAACGATCGTTTTTAACATAAACATGTTAAGAGCTGGGAGCATAAATAATCTTTCTTATTCGCAGACCCCGAGAAAACTACCAAGGCCGCACCGCAATACCCAGGATGTAAGTATACAAGCAGAGACTATCTAATAATGAACTAGTGATTATTAATATTCATGATTTTTCTTATTTAAAACAGCGGGGTAATTGTACACAATTACATCACAGTATTTCATGTTGACAGTTCAACAACATTCATTGCGTTATTCACGTTGTTGAGCAGACAAATTTTTTGAACATAGGAAGCAATGGATTAGCTGATTTGCTGGCATGAAATTCATACAAATTGTGATTCAAACTGTGATACGCAATTAGGGTGCTGGTTATTTATAGACATTCTAAAACTGTTAGAATTACGATTTTGTAATATCATTATCCTCAGCCGTCACCTCCTTCTGCGAAGCAGTAATGCTCGCGAAGGAGGAGGCGGGACGGTTGAGGGAAAGGCAAATTTCGCGCCCTCTCGCCCCTAGCCGCCGCAGGAGATGCCCTGGGCGTCGGGAATCCCGGGCGGATTTCCGGCCACCGTAGGCGCGGGCTTGCGGACGGTGAGCAATGGGTAGCTCCCCGTCCGGTAAGGATCAGGCCCGTGTCGACGGCGCGTTGTATTCCACGCGCGCCTCAAAGAGATGTCGTCACCACTAGGGCCGATGCCTGCCGGGGTCGCGGAAAGGTACTTATGGGTCACCGAGGCCCCCGCAACACAGGCAACAGGAAGGAATACGGGTGGGTTTTAGTCAGTAAGAGTCTGACACACCCTGGGAGCTCCACCTAGAGCGGGAGAAGTTATTTGATGAATTGCCATCCAAAAAAAAAAAATATCACAACATGTTTACAACACGTAAACATGTTGTGTTAGTAGGTATAATAATTGTTTGACTTCACTTTTATTATTAAAGGCTCATGCAGGCTAGCGCGATATCGCGGGCACGACAGGCAGCAATATGCCTGTCGCGCCCGCGATATCTACCCAGTCTGCAGGAGCCTTAATGCTACTTAATTATTAACTTATTTTCTAACTATTTGTATGCCAGTCCATGGCGAGCCATGTAGAGCATAAACTTATTATTACGTGCCCCCTAATATTATTGTACCTACCATGTTTTAATAATAATATATTTATTTAATTAGACAACATTGGCGCACTGGTTAGTAAAAACACAAACTTATTCACTAGGGGTTAGTATTTCTTAACTAAGTACACAAGACAGTTATTCATCCCTGGCGCACGAGCAACCGGACAGAATGTCTCAACATTGGTGCATCGTGTTGATCAGCCAGGGTTTTTTTTCAAACAGGAATTTCTCAGTAGCAGCCCGGAGTCAAGATTTGTGCCCAGTTGATGGCAATAGGCTCGCCCCCTATTACATGGGCGAAATGTTCGATTCCCAGGGCAGTGTTATAAATTTTTCCCATTACGAATTTCTCAGTAGCAGCTCGGAGGCAAGATTTGTGCCCAGTTGATGGTAATAGGCTCGCCCCCTATTACATGGCGAAATGTTCGATTCCCAGGGCAGTGTTATAAATTTTTCCCATTACGAATTTCTCAGTAGCAGCTCGGAGGCAAGATTTGTGCCCAGTTGATGGTAATAGGCTCGCCCCCTATTACATGGCGAAATGTTCGATTCCCAGGGCAGTGTTATAAATTTTTCCCATTACGAATTTCTCAGTAGCAGCTCGGAGGCAAGATTTGTGCCCAGTTGATGGTAATAGGCTCGCCCCCTATTACATGGCGAAATGTTCGATTCCCAGGGCAGTGTTATAAATTATTCCCATTACGAATTTCTCAGTAACAGTCCGGAGTCAAGATTTGTGCCCAGTTAATGGCAATAGGCTCGCCCCCTATTACATGGGCGAAATGTGGGTGATATCCTAAGGCTGTGTCCTATTGAAAAGCGATCGTCGCACGAATATGCCATTTGCGCGGTCATATGTCACTTTTTGTTCGGTGAACCTGAACGCGAGGTCGCGCTGACAGATGGCGCTACCCAGTATTCCGAACAAAAAATGTCATATGACCGCGCAAATCGCGTATTTGCGCGCGACGATCACTTTTGACGCGGGGTAACCCTTCAGGGAAAGCAGGTGTACTGTTTATGTATTTGTTTTATTATTTATGTACACACAATAAAATACAGAGAGATACGACGTGATGATATATTATGTTATGATGTATTCGTTTCTAACAAAATCTTGTTTTCATTACAGATGATATCAGAAACAAGGCCGGGCGTCCTTAACTTAAGGGACTGAATTAAGAACGTTTTATTGGATTAAAACACCATACACCTGCTAAATTCTCTAACATTCTAAATGATGTAGATGTAACATACCTACGATGCATATACTCGTGTAAATATTTGATATAAAATACACTGCTACGACACTTACATAATCAGCCTATAATGTTCCCACTGCTGAGACACAGGCCTCCTCTCTGTGAGAGGGAGTGGGCCGTATAATCCACCACGCGGGCCCAGTGCGGGTTGGTAGATACTGCGACACTTATGTTTTATCAAAGTACCGCAGCATTATGCTGAGATAGGAGCCTTTTGGCCTCGCGCAGGACTTTGTGTTTTTATTTTCATTTTACTTTGTTTTTGTTTATTTATGTTTCTATGAGTGTTGTTTAGTTTAATTTGTGATCTCCTGTGTGAGTCCCAATAACTACTTTTTCTTTTTTCTACTTTGTTGTTCAAGCTTGGTCAATTTGAGCAATTAGCATATTAATGAAATTATAAAAATAAACATGATTCTTATATACTTTTTTTGGATGTTATTATTTTTTTCAAACAGGCATTCATTGCATACAAGGTGAAGACAACACGACAATAAATTAAACTGCGTATATCTAATGATGTATCTGTATGAAATGAAGCCCTGTAGAGGGACAATAATAGGCTGGTATTATTATTATTATATCTTTGCATATCTCGGAACCCTGGGGTCCCGGACCCTTGGAAGTGGAACGAGGGGCCGAAGCCAACTTGCAGAGGCCCGTTAGACAATTTTAAGTGTTGAGACACTAATCGACGATTAGCTCTGTATGCACTATGCAAATGCAGCCTATGACAATCCTTGGTTGGTGCAGGACTATTGCAGAACATGGAAACATTACATACTGGGCTATGGGTTGGGGTGGCTATAGTGGATTGGTAACCTAAAACTATGGAAGGACAGTTTCACTCCTGCCTGATCAATGTTATGTAATACACGGATAAAATAGCAGGGGGTGACTTGCACACTCAATAATGAATTCCACGTTTATCAGGACAATCCCGGAAGTACGGCCAAGATCCCTACCAGCATCTTACTGGAATACTTCCTTCCTCCGAGCACGTTTGCTCTTTCACATCTTAACTCAAGCCGGCCAATAAGAGCAAGAAAAAGGTAGAAGCAGTGTCCCTCGTCAGTGTTCACTCCAGCCGGCCAATAAAGGCAAGCCAAAGGTGAGGAAGAAGATTTCTCCCGGGAGATAGTGTCCGTTGGGTCACTACTGCCCAACAGCTCGCAACATGCTGTCCCGCGGGTTTCTGTATCTCTCTTGGTCTGGCTCCTGACCCTAGACCTGTTCCGGCAAAGTAAACTCTTCCAGCACAGACCTAGAGTTCGGAGCGCGCAAGCCCCACCACGATGTCAACGTACGTTACAATTTCAAAAGTTCCCTCCATTTTGTTTGCGAGCTAATTTAAATTGTCATGTCTCATTAAAAAATGCATCTGCACCGAGAACATTTTCGTGCTATGATTTTTTACAATTTCAAGTGTCGCCTGAAACGGAATCGTACGATACACCTCAAATGGCAGGGGCGTGCCGTCCATAGAGGCAATCAGGCCTAGCCTACCCTACCAACAATGCCAAATGCATTTATTTTAACGGTGTAATACAATAATACAAGATAAAAAAAAAGTAAAAACTCCTGTTATAACACTTATAGCAACTTATCGCGCCCGTGTGACGTAACTCACATTTCGACGGAACTCGGTACGCACTAATAGGCACGAACGAGACCAGCCTAATTCCCATTGATAAATTTACGCACACTGGTGTATATTTTCGTGTGTATGAACGGCACACATGGTTGCCATGTTTTAAATTATGGGCGTAACTACTGCGACTGGTGTTGTGATTGGCTATGTGTAAAGTCAAGATTTAATGAATGAAAAGTATTGAAGACAGAATTTTTTGACAATTCCCCGAATTGCGGGGAATTTGAGAAACAGACTACACCCAGACGTGTGCGTGTGGATTGAGTGCTCCCTTTTAAAAGTTAACTATATTTTTACGAAATCAAGGAAGAATTTAGGAAATAATTGAGAAAACTTCATGGTGAAGATAAAAAAATTGTGAAATCGTGAGAAAGTCGTGGTCAATTAACTTATAATAAGTATAAAAATATTTTTAATTTTTTGTATGCATGGTCACCTTACACAATTTTGTCACTTAGAAATATAATAAAGTTGATTATTGTTAAAATTAAGCGTTCACAAAAAAGAAAACGCGTTAAACTTTAGTGACAACATTTTCACAATTTCTGATGTGGCCGCCGTTTGTATAAAAGTTCTGGTTAAATAAATAAACGCTGCAACATGGAACACTCAAACGGTACATTGAAAATAAAGTATTTTTCTTATTTACTATTTAACTATTAAGTTTTACGTCAAGGTTTTTGTTTCACAAATTGATTCTGAATTATACTCGTAAAATAGAGTAAGAATATTAAGAATTTATTTAGCCAAAGTTGGAGGGTTTTGGAACACTCCGTCTGCACCATAGGAGGATTGAGTGATCTAAATAAACCTTTATAAAATCCAAATAAACCGTTAAAATCAATTGAATATTTGTGAATAGTTTTCACAAATTCAATACAATTATTCCACATAAAAATGATAAACATATACCCAGAATATTTTGAGACACGCGTTACAGTATGTTCTCAGGTTAGCAGATTGAGTGTTCTAGTTAATTGACCACGACTTTCTCACCATAGATTTCACAATTTTTTTATCTTCACCATTAAGTTTTCACAATTATTTCCTAAATTCTTCCTTGATTTCGTAAAAATATAGTTAACTTTTAAAAAGGAGCACTCAATCCACACGCACACCACCCAGACACGATAGTTTCCTTAATGACTACTAGATACAATTAAAAAACAGAGTGGTATTGTCGAATTTATACCTTCCAAAAAATTATAAATTGTAAGGAATAGCAAAAGTCCTATAAAAATAATTAAAAACTTCATAAGTTTTTATTTTTTTCTTCATAATGGAAATTTCGCTTTGATTTTTGGGGAGTTAGGAAAATAAGTATCGGCAACCCTGGGCTGCATTATATTAGAGAAGCCATATTGTTTCAGTCTTTGGTTTCATGTGAGAAGCAATTTATATCCGATCTTGAATGTTTTGCTTTGATTTGTAGTATCTTATTCAGCTATAAGTATTTCGTTTTGAAACGTACAGTAGTGTAAATATTATTTGTTGTGTTTATTATTTGTTTATTTACCTAAGAATGTGTTCTGTTGTGAAGTTTGCGCCGATAATGTGTGTTTGTTAGAAGTTAAAAGCAGTAAGTTTTCGCAATTATCGTTTAATGATAAGATTCATTCAGTTAGCTCTTTTGCATTGAAGTTGTGAATATTAATTAGTGTGTGACTTCTAGTGCTGTGATTGGCTGATGCTCGTATTTGTGATTCCTTGTTGCTCTTGCAGAGTTGGTACCTGTGGTTAACTCCCAGTGGGCGGAATTAAAGAAGGATAGAAGATTTCTGCGAGCTCACGCTTCAATTTTTAAAATTTAAAATACACCGGAAACTTTAAAAAATCTTTGCTTTTTGCCGGGCACGAAATTGCGACTTCCTGGTTCGGGGTGTGTGGGGCGGCGTCGCGCTTGCTGGGCTATTCTCACATCTTGGTCCTTGGTCGAAATTACCTAATACTATCAACTGTTCACCTGCATTTGGATCTTCTACTAGTTTCCGACTTACCACTTTACCAGCCATGAATCGTACAATACGCTCACCTCCGCAAAGTTCTGCAATCACCCGTGCTTTAGTGGAGACGTGTTCGGAGCCGGATCTCTCTCCACCCGGCTAATATCACTACAAGGCCGAGTAATAAACGTTTTCGTGGTGACGATAGCTTCGTTGAACAGGATAGATTCGAACAATTGAGGAGTATGCTGCAATCCTTAAAGTCCAATCAGGACAAAATCCTGAACAAATTGGTCGCAGAGGTTGCCGACTTGAAACAGCAAAACCTTGAAATACTGAAGTACAACAAGGAGTTTGAAAAATCTATTCAGTTCATAAGCACAACCTATGATGAAATGAAAGCCCGCTTAGATACCTTAGAGAGTGAACTTAAGGAAAATGTCATAACATGCTATGGCCAGTAATAGTAGTGATCAAAAGGTGGCCTTACTTGAAGCGAAGGTTTAAACCATGGAGCAGCAGGCACGTCAGTGTAATATAGAAATAATCTGCCTGAAAAGCGTAGCGAAAACTTATTAAATATTATGGAATCAATAGGTAGTGCTGTCAATTTCCCGGTGTCACGTAATTACATTATATCAATTCATCGAGTTCCACACGCTCGACAGCAGGATAGCGCGCCAAAAAATATTATTGTTAAATTAAAAGTTCGTACTCAGCGCCTACCGGAAAGTGTAGAGTGTCAAGTCGGATTAGATCGGTATCGCAGGCGCTGCGGTATCTATATACTTGAACGAACATCTCATTTTAAAAAATAAGGCCTTATTTCGCTAAGCCAAAATCCAAAAAACGGGTTTAAATATGTCTGGATCAGGAGCGACGATACTAGTGCGTGAACGGGATGGGATCTCCGCTTTTGCAATTCGTTCCGTTGATGATCTTCAAAAGATGAGCGGGAAGACCGGCAATGAAACCGCGATTTTATTATTTTAACTGTGCTACTGTTTTTTGGTCTGTTATATCCATTCACTATTTGCTTTCAAATGTAGTTCTTATACTGGTCTATGATTGCTTTGTACTCCGTATGTATTTTGTTTTTGTTTTTAATTGCTTGCTGCCTCCCTATATAAAAATCTCATTGCAGAATGTTTTTCAGTATTGTAGGTTCTTCTCACGTGTGTTATTAACTAACCACGGATATAACTGTATAATTTGTATATTTATTTGTTAGGTAAACATAAATTATGTATTAAAGTATATAATAACATTGTAGATAAATATAAATTAACGAGAAAAACACAAATCTCAAGTGATGTAACTGTACACAACATAATTTTTCTCTATGTGTTCTGTGCCGTTTCGTACTGGGCCGCAAGTTTGGAACTACTGTTTCATTATTATGTACCGATAAATGTTGTGATACTTTATTAATGTATACTATTTTCTCATCAGTGTCTTCGAATAACATTGTAATTTATTATCAAAACTGCAGAGGGGTCCGTACAAAGTTACAAACACTATATATGAATATAATGGCGAGCTCATACGATATCATCATATTGACGGAAACGTGGTTAATTCCCGACATCCAGGATAATTTATTGACGAACGTTACATGGTTTTGAGATGTAACCGTAACCGCTCTGCGACAAAAAAACACGACGGTGATGGTGTTTTAATGGCTGTGCTCCGCGAACTGCAACCTACTATGTTAACGACACAATTCACCCACGCAGATATAGAACAGGTTGTCGTCCGACTGCCTGCTTCCCAACATAATAAATTTCATATCTTCAGTGCTACGTATATACCACCACGTACATGTGAAGATATTTATTTGCAATACCTTGACAGGTGGCAGGGTTTAGCTAACGATACTACTACCGACTCTTACTTTATTGTTGGAGATTATAACCTACCCGACCAAGGAGGTAGGGCTATAGCACAAGTTTCTAACTCACTCGGTAGAGTATTACTAAATTTCATGAACCTAATTAATGGATCACAATTTAATGTCATAAACAACGAATTGGGTCGAATTCTAGATTTATTTATCTCTAATACTGACTGTCAGGTATCATCGTGTGATGCTCTACTTATCCCTGACAGTCACCATCCAGTTTTTTCTGCACTGACCTGTGTTAATATAAAATTCACTCCCATGAAATGCCGTTCAGTATATAGGTACGACTTCCATAAGGCCGATTACGTTGGTATTAACAGCGAATTTAATGAAATTGATTGGGACAAGGAACTCATCTTGAATCTGAGCAAGCTGGTGCTTTGTTCTATGAGATAATATATGGCGTCATCAGATCACATGTTCCGTTACCCAAAACTAAAAATTCAAATTTTCCTGTCTGGTTTTTACAGTCTCTAATACGTATTGTTAAAGCTAAAGAACGGGATTGGATACAATGGAAGAAGTACAATAATCTTTCCGATTACCAAAGTTTCTCTGCCTATCACAAACTTTTCCACGGCGAGTATAATAAGTGTTACAGAAAGTACATAGAATCCGTGGAGGATAGCATTCCTAAAAATATTAAACATTTTTGGTCTTACGTCTCATCACGAAATAGAAAAGCCAAATATCCAGCCTGTATGTATTTTGAAAATATTTCCTCTGGTGATGCCACGGAAATCTGCAATTTTATTCTCATCTTTCTTCTCTTCTGTATACGAACCCTCTACCCTCGACCCTAACAACTGGGAACTATCTGACTACTATTCAGATAACACAACTTGTTTATCTGAAATATACCTATCCCCTACAGTTATCTGCTCGGCACTAAAGTCATTAGATTCTTCCAAAGGAGCTGGCCCCGATAGTCTACCACCTATATTTTTCTTACAGACATGCTGCTGATAGCTGATAGCTTGTGCACTGCCTTGTATATAATATTTAATAAATGTTTGCGTGACGGAGTTTTCCCTGCTATTTGGAAACGGGCATTTATCACTCCGGTTTACAAGACAGGTGACAAAAATAATGTAGAAAATTACCGCCCTTTTTCAATCCTCTCCACCTTGTCCAAGGACTTTGAGCATCTTTCCCACAGTGCTGTTTTTTCTCATATTCATCGGCTTATCATTCCCGAACAACACGGATTTTTAAAACATCGCTCTAGCATGACAAATCTGTTAACATTTGTCCACAATCTCTTTGAAAAAATGGATCAACGAGTTCAAGTAGACGCTGTGTGCACGGACTTTCAAAAGGCTTTTGATAAGGTGGATCATGTACTGCTTCTTGAGAAGATTGCATATAAAGGAATACGTGGTAACCTACTTAGATGGTTTATTTCATATGTTTTTAATAGGGTACAAATAGTGACGGTTAATGGTTATGAATCTGACCCTATAGTTGTCCCATCTGACGTTCTACAGGGATCTATTTTGGGCCCCTCTGCCCTTTATAATATTTATCAACGATATCAAAAGCTGCTTTATCAATTCAAATTTCATAATGTACGCTGACGACATAAAAATCGATAGATCCTGCAAGGATATACAAGATTGTTTGCTTCTTCAAGAGGACCAGATAGATTATATACATACTGTAACAACAATAAACTCTTTCTCAGTCTACCCAAATGTCATGCCATCTCATTTACTAAGAAGAAAAATAACATAAATTTTAATTATTCCATTAACAATGCAGGCTTGGATAAAGTTGGTTTCATTCGTGACTTGGGTGTTACACTGGATGCCAGTTTGCACTTCGAAATTCACGTCGACAACATAATAAATAAGGCGTACCAGATGTATGGTTTCGTCATGAGATCATCACGTGACTTTGTGCGACCCTCTACATGCCTGCTGCTTTATAAGACTCTGGTACGATCTCGGCTAGAATACGCCATTCCAATCTGGAACCCGTTGTACGACAAATATGGCTCTAGAATTGAAATGGTACAGAAGAAGTTCCTACGATCTATGAACTATAGGGGAGATACGGATAAGACGGGGACACGGGGCCCCCCACACATAGACGAAACTAGACATTACACTAACGCATCGTAATGGCCAACGGGACGCCACTCGCGAACGGCCATTAGTCCGACGTAGGCAGCGAGTGAGAGCGCGTGCGTTTATTCAGTGCAGGTCAAAACTTGTTTACCGATTTCATCGATCTATGATTTAGATCCTGAATAACTTGTTATAAGTTGTTCAGTGTGGCGTAAGTCTAAATGCTTGAAGTTTGGTGTGTTTTTTTTTTACTAATACTTTTGCTAAATTATGGAGGTGAAGGCAAGACGGGGCAAACTTTGCGAGGCATGATGGGGCATTACTCCATCTTGCCCCTTTCAACAGGTTTATGGTATTATGCTTGTCGTGATATTGCAACCATTTTTTCAGGTAACAGTGGTATGGTACGATGGTACGAAATTATAAAAAAAAGACGAAGAGGGGAGAGTGGTCTAAAGAAGCTATGAAAAAAGCAGTAGAAGATGTGTTGGCAAAAAGTCAGGATTTCGAAAAGCAGCTTCAACGTATGGTGTTCCGCAAACCACTTTAGAGCGTTATGTAAATAAAGTATAACAAGGTAAGGAAGTAACGTTCCGCGAGCCATTAGGGCCTATAAAAAAAGTATTTAGCGTTGAAGAAGAGGCAGAAATAGCGGGATATTTAAAACATATGGAAGAACGGCTATTCGGTTTAACTACTCTTGATCTCAGACGGATGGCATATGAGTTGGCTGAAAAAACATAACTTTAATAATGAAAAAAAAAAAATGGCAGGCCTGGCTCAGAGGTTTCTTAGATCGCCAGCCACATTTGTTTATTCGTAAGCCAGAAGCTACATCCGCAGCTCGTGCAATGAGATTCAATAGAGTTGCTGTTGGAAAGTTTTACCAGTTACTCGGCGACATCTACGACCAACATAAATAACACCGGACAAGATATTTAACTGCGATGAAACTGGTATATCTGTTGTTTCGAAAACTAAAAGCAAAATAAAAGCTGTGAAGGGAAGAAAACAAGTCGGGTCATTGTCATCAGCAGAACGAGGTCAGACTGTCACAGTGGAAATTTGCTTTAATGCAGTTGGAAACTATATGCCACCGCTCATGATATTTCCACAACAGCGCATGAAAGCTGAACTATTAGATCATGCTCCACCGGGGACAACAGTTGCCTGCAATCCACGAGGATGGATAACCCCGGAAATATTTACGATCTGGTTCAAGCAATTTATTCAATTTTCAGGAGCTTCTCTTGACAATAAAGTGCTGCTACTTCTTGACGGTCATGACATAGCTCGTCAAAATGGAGTAATTATACTTTGCTTTCCTCCACACTGCACCCACAGGCTGCAACCTGCAGATGTTACATCTATGAGGCCTTTGAGCACTTATTACGACCATGCTGCTACCAACTGGTTACGATCGCACCCAGGCCGAGTGCTGACCATGTTTCAAATAAGCGAAATATTTGGACAAGCATATCTTCAGGGAGCCACTATGAACACGGCATTGAATGGTTTCAGGAAGTGTGGTATATGGCCATACAATCAGGACAATTTTACTGATGTAGATTTTTTGCCTGCTGAAACAACCAACCGTCCAGTTAATGAAGACACTCCGGCTACATCTGATGCCATCTATTTACCATTTTCGGACCTTTCCAGCGAGCGACATGCTGTTATTGAGGACAGTCCATTCACAACTAATCATACTCCTGCAGAACCAGCACAGACTAATGAAAGGAGTGCTCAACCTGACAGCAATTCTCGACCGATTCGTTTGCAAACACGTTCTGAGATCAGTCTAATGTCTTCACAAGATTACTGCACGCCTATCAAGCCTGCAACTCCTAGTTCTTCTATTTCACCTCAAGCCCAGCCAATAACCCCACTTGCTGTTGAACCTGAAACTGAACCAGAGCCTGGACCTTCATCTTTACATGCAGCACAAACTAGATCTCCTGTTCGAGGAGTTTGCCGTGATCTCACGTCTAGTTTTAATAATGCCTCTCCTAGTGATATTATAGCCATACCAGCAGTTCAGTCTAATGAAAAAAGAAAACAATACCGAAGCGGTAAAACCGCCATCATCACTTCCATTCCGTATAAAAAAGAAGTAGAAGATAGAAAAAGACCTGCGAAACTAGCTGTTGGTAATACCACAACTAATAAGGCCAAAGGTAAAGGTAAAGGCAAAGGAAACAAGAGGGTAACAGGAAAATAATCACAAGAAGATACAATTTGTTTATATTGCAATGATAAAAACAATTCTTACCTAAAATCGTCGGAAAACTGGGTAGGGTGTCAGCGGTGTGGACGATGGGCCCACACAGCTTGTGCTGGAGTCGACGACGAAGATATGGAGGATGTCTTGATATGTATTTTGTGTAAAGAAAATTAGTTCCCATCTTACCCTCTGTCCCTATCTTGCCCTCTTTTTAGTATCCCGTTTTACCTCATATGTGGGGTAAGATGGTGTATTTTCCTTTTTTGATAATTATAATTTTCTAATTTTTGTATGATTAGTTACCAAGTCCAAAGCTGTGCCAAATGAAACGATAATAAGTCATTCATGTTTGATTAATAAATAACACTGATATTATTTTAAATACCCTGTTTTTTACTACTTTACCTTAGCGTCCCCGTCTTACCCGCACTTCCCTAAGTGTTTCCACTGAAAAGTTCCATATGTGCAGCTATTAAAACGATATGGAGTTCTAGATTTGGGGTCCAGGCGGTTATTACTTGATGTCATAACCCTACACGGTATATGTAATAATAAATTTGATTGTATCGGCCTTAAAAATAAGTTGTAAATAATATGTTACAAGGTGCCCCGAAGTGTTATTTTAAGGGGGGTGCATGTGCCTCAACTGTTCTACACAGATATATGGACTTATGCTGGGGAACGAGCACCTCTTCGCCGTCTTGTTAATACATACAACACACATTTTATGGACCTGGATATATTTTATCCGTCTAAGCAAGTATTTAGGAAAATGACTCTGGATATTTTGTCTGCAGAGTAAATTAAGTTACATTACGTTACACTAAGTTACACTAAGCAATCTCAGCAATATTTTGACAAAGATTCTTTAGTTTATCTTTATATTATCACTTGTCTTTTGTCACTTCTTTTAATTTTTAGTTACGAGTAATAAGTGGACAATGGTGTGGGTTGCATGTTTGACAATTACTAGCAAGTAGTTTTCTGTTTTTTGTCCCTAATAAATAAATAAATAAAAAGATTCAAGTTGTGTCTAAAGGTGTGTGCCAATTACGAGAATTAATCCAAAAATATGATAATTCATCAAAAATAAGTTACACCATATTTCTGGCTTATGGTTTGTCCCCGCCTGCGATACCAAAATTCTATAGATTATAAAGCTTGTTTTTCTCTTTTCAGGCATGTGTTTTAGCAGTCGGGTTTTTTGTTTTTTAAATAATTTGTTTTATTTCAAGCTTTTTAGTTTTATTGATATATATACATGGAATTGAATCATTACTAGCTATTATTTGATATCAATATTGTTGTAATTTAATTTTAAAAAACCTTCCCCTCCCTTTTTTTGTATTTTCATATGCAATATATACATATTATATAGCCTATGTCACTCCCACAATTAAGACGAATCTAACGACACCTCTTAAGTTAAAATCCATCAAGCCGTTTAGGCTACAGAGCGTGCCAAAGAAATAGACATACATACATACATACATACATACTCTCGAAAAACATTACCCTACTTCTGGGGCAGTCGGGTTAAAAATATTAACCTATAGAACATTTTTTTTTTAAATTATCTCAAAATTTTCTGAGTGTCCCACGTATACGAGTGTCACCAGCGCCTCAACCAGGTGGGAAGCCTCAATAATATAACCATTCAATGGATCAAAGGACACAGCGATTCGCTAGGTAATGATGCAGCCGATGAACCCGCTAGAAGGGGGGCGAAAATGGCACTAGTGGGAGCTATACCCATCGCGCCACTCCCCGTCGGGTACCTAAGTACTCTGGTAAGGAAACGAACCAGAGACGAAATTCACAAACTATGGTTGGGCCAAGGTAAGTGCATAAAGTAGCGTGGAGTCCTGGGATGCGGTGGTATCCTTCTGCGAAACAGTCATATCACAGAAGGAGGCTGCGTAAAGGGAGCGGGAGACTTCCACTCACCCTTCCCGTAGCAGGCGCACCGGGCGTCGGCGACACCCTCTTCCAGCCCCACTAAATGAGTCCAGGGGCGACAGACTCGGGGACATCCGTCGCCCCCCACATAGCAGGACCCGAGGTGGCGGCGCGGAGTGTTCCACGCGCACCAGTATTAGACGTCGCGGGGGAAATTTTACACCTCATTCTCTCCCGCGAGCCTGAGGTGGCCCGCAATGGCGGGCACCAGCCGGGGATCGTGGAAGTCGCACTAGATTGTCAGTAATACCAAGGCGTTGCTGGCCTTCTTTGAGGAGCTGGAGTGGATCGAATAACTGATTTTTTTCACCCGTACGCAAAATTCGCGCTCGGACGTGGAGTTTCGGACAGCAGCCCATATTACCTATTAGCAAATTCTGTATACTTGAGTATGTAAACAACGAATTTTTCCATAGAATGCATCTTTTAGAAGTTACAAGTCAAAAACTGAAAGAAGTCTGAATATTTCGAGGTTTTGCGGGCATCACGCAGTTAGCACATGCCTTTCAAAGCTGCAAACTTGGCTTTTGACCATTGGTATCTATCTTAACAATATCCCAAAAAATCTGTACAGTGCAATTTGCAACCTACGATGTTTTAAATGGCTAGCCTATTCTGGTTCTAATTTCTCTATTATTACGGTGTTAGGATTGATTCAATAGTTTCAAAATACTCCTAAGCATTAATATTGCTAGTGTTCAAATTTATTGTCGTGTTATCGTCTCCACTTTGTATACTTGATGATTTTCCTTACAGTTTTCCTGTCAAAGAAATATATAAGTAGGTAATTGAAAAAGGATGTATCAATTAAATAATTACTTATAGGAATCTTGATTGACAACGCTATAGGCAATTTCTCGTATCCTAGAATATCCATTGTAATTATTGTAACCATGTCGTGTTTTTATGAAATAATGCAATTATTGCTTACGTATGTATCCCACGGTAAATAGATGATGTACTAGTGTAGAAAGCTGATATAAAAGATCATTGTTCGGTCAAGAATCAGTCAGTGATCAGATATATTGAAAATGTCTCGTCTTGCGGTAAGTTCTTGCTGTCTTTTGTTATTTTATTTTCCATTTATACCCTGTTACTGCTTAGGGGCTTGTGGCGAAGTAATAACAGCCGCACGAGTCGATCGATCAGGTTCAGCTACGCTTGCCGCACCGCATTGGGATGGGTGACCATCTTTATATACCAAGATCCCTCCATGCCTCGGAAAGCACGTTAAGCTGTTGGTCCCGGCTATCATTTGTAGATCTTTGACAGTTGTTACGTGTCGTCAGAAGCCCGAAAGTCTGACAACCTGTCTTACCAAGGGGTATCGTGTTACCCAGTAAATGGGTTGTGGAGGTCAGATAGGCAGTCGCTCCATGTAAAATACTGGTATTTGGTTGCATCCGGGAAAAGGCTAGGTGACACTGATGACACTGTTACTGCTTAGCATAGCACAATCAGGCTAGAACGTTCCCAGTGCTGGGACACAGGCCTCCTCTCTGTTAGAGGGAGTTGACTGTAGTCCACCACGCTGGCCCAGTGCCGGTTGGTGAAAGTCACATGTCGAATTTTGGGTTCTAGTTCTTTATTTTGATAATTTTTATAATATCAGCGACTATAGATTAGCTTTTGCATTTGGGTTTGATTCCCGGGTCAAAGCGCAACACGTCATTCATCCCATATAAAAGGGGGCGGCCCTATTATCATCCACTGTGCACAAATCTAGACTCCGGGCTGCACACGCTCAGCAGTCGTGTTTGCGATCGCTAGACCGCTAGAATGAGGCATGAAGCAGTCCTAAATTATTATTCAACCTAAGAAGATATTCTGGCAGCTATCTGCAATATACTATTTTTTTTATTTAGTGCGCATTGCTCTGCCTTTTCTATAAGGGTAATTAGTAATAATTAATAAAATTGTGAAATTATTTGCTGTAAGTAATCAAAATAATTATAAATCTGTTTTAATAAACATGATTAATACACATTAAACATTATTTGTTGGGAATAATTAAATGCGGCTTTCATCTCATTTAATATTGGCTAAGAGTTCTTCAAACCATCGATACTGAATAATTAAACAATAAACTTAGATTAGTAGTAATTATCACTCGTAGGTAATTACCGAGAATTGTATTTAGAAAATGAGAGAATTATTGGGTTTTTCTGTCTGGAATATCTCAGTAGCAGCTCGGAGTCTGGATTCATGCCCGGTTGATGGCAATAGGCTCGCCCCCTATTGCATGGGACTTAAACATAACTGGCGAAATTTGGGTGTACATACGGCTACACATCAAGCTATATATTTCCAGTACATATAGGATTTCCGTACAGTGCGAGGTCAGTGTAAACTGGAAAAGTATAGCTTGATGTGTAGCCGTGAGTACTACAGGTACACTTCTGCCCAACCGTTCGTATTTAGAAAAATATTTTTTCATGTTTACCAAAAAAGAAAATCTGAAATCGCCAACCCGTCTTTGAGCAAGCGTGGTGATCAATGCTAATGCCTTCTCTATATGAGAAGAGGCGTTTCCCTTCAATGGTGCAATACTAGGCTAGTGATTATGTTTACGACCAAACAATGATGTTCAGAAAGGTCAGGTGCGTAGTACTTAGGTTCTCGCAACCGGCGTGCGTGCAACACCAGATGTATGAACGTAAACGAAGTAAAAGGTATTTACTAGGCAGATGTGAGTGAAAACGCCGGCAGGGGACGCCCTAGGAGGACATATAGTGACCTCGTTGGTGATGTTCTTCAAAAGGGCCAGATGCGTAGTACTCGCAACCGGCGTGCGTGTATAACCAAATGTATAAACGTAAACGAAGCAAAAGGAATAAAGCAATGATCGTAGCAGGTGGCGTTCTGTAGTTTCTGCCTATCCACATTGGGAAAAGGCGTAAGTTTCTGTATTTTATCTGTATTTGTGTAAACCTATCAATAATATTCCTTACGCTGCAAACACAGTTTTCCTGTCAAAGAAATATATAAGTAGGTAATTGAAAAAGGATGTATCAATTAAATAATTACTTATAGGAATCTTGATTGACAACGCTATAGGCAATTTCTCGTATCCTAGAATATCCATTGTAATTATTGTAACCATGTCGTGTTTTTATGAAATAATGCAATTATTGCTTACGTATGTATCCCACGGTAAATAGATGATGTACTAGTGTAGAAAGCTGATATAAAAGATCATTGTTCGGTCAAGAATCAGTCAGTGATCAGATATATTGAAAATGTCTCGTCTTGCGGTAAGTTCTTGCTGTCTTTTGTTATTTTATTTTCCATTTATACCCTGTTACTGCTTAGGGGCTTGTGGCGAAGTAATAACAGCCGCACGAGTCGATCGATCAGGTTCAGCTACGCTTGCCGCACCGCATTGGGATGGGTGACCATCTTTATATACCAAGATCCCTCCATGCCTCGGAAAGCACGTTAAGCTGTTGGTCCCGGCTATCATTTGTAGATCTTTGACAGTTGTTACGTGTCGTCAGAAGCCCGAAAGTCTGACAACCTGTCTTACCAAGGGGTATCGTGTTACCCAGTAAATGGGTTGTGGAGGTCAGATAGGCAGTCGCTCCATGTAAAATACTGGTATTTGGTTGCATCCGGGAAAAGGCTAGGTGACACTGATGACACTGTTACTGCTTAGCATAGCACAATCAGGCTAGAACGTTCCCAGTGCTGGGACACAGGCCTCCTCTCTGTTAGAGGGAGTTGACTGTAGTCCACCACGCTGGCCCAGTGCCGGTTGGTGAAAGTCACATGTCGAATTTTGGGTTCTAGTTCTTTATTTTGATAATTTTTATAATATCAGCGACTATAGATTAGCTTTTGCATTTGGGTTTGATTCCCGGGTCAAAGCGCAACACGTCATTCATCCCATATAAAAGGGGGCGGCCCTATTATCATCCACTGTGCACAAATCTAGACTCCGGGCTGCACACGCTCAGCAGTCGTGTTTGCGATCGCTAGACCGCTAGAATGAGGCATGAAGCAGTCCTAAATTATTATTCAACCTAAGAAGATATTCTGGCAGCTATCTGCAATATACTATTTTTTTTATTTAGTGCGCATTGCTCTGCCTTTTCTATAAGGGTAATTAGTAATAATTAATAAAATTGTGAAATTATTTGCTGTAAGTAATCAAAATAATTATAAATCTGTTTTAATAAACATGATTAATACACATTAAACATTATTTGTTGGGAATAATTAAATGCGGCTTTCATCTCATTTAATATTGGCTAAGAGTTCTTCAAACCATCGATACTGAATAATTAAACAATAAACTTAGATTAGTAGTAATTATCACTCGTAGGTAATTACCGAGAATTGTATTTAGAAAATGAGAGAATTATTGGGTTTTTCTGTCTGGAATATCTCAGTAGCAGCTCGGAGTCTGGATTCATGCCCGGTTGATGGCAATAGGCTCGCCCCCTATTGCATGGGACTTAAACATAACTGGCGAAATTTGGGTGTACATACGGCTACACATCAAGCTATATATTTCCAGTACATATAGGATTTCCGTACAGTGCGAGGTCAGTGTAAACTGGAAAAGTATAGCTTGATGTGTAGCCGTGAGTACTACAGGTACACTTCTGCCCAACCGTTCGTATTTAGAAAAATATTTTTTCATGTTTACCAAAAAAGAAAATCTGAAATCGCCAACCCGTCTTTGAGCAAGCGTGGTGATCAATGCTAATGCCTTCTCTATATGAGAAGAGGCGTTTCCCTTCAATGGTGCAATACTAGGCTAGTGATTATGTTTACGACCAAACAATGATGTTCAGAAAGGTCAGGTGCGTAGTACTTAGGTTCTCGCAACCGGCGTGCGTGCAACACCAGATGTATGAACGTAAACGAAGTAAAAGGTATTTACTAGGCAGATGTGAGTGAAAACGCCGGCAGGGGACGCCCTAGGAGGACATATAGTGACCTCGTTGGTGATGTTCTTCAAAAGGGCCAGATGCGTAGTACTCGCAACCGGCGTGCGTGTATAACCAAATGTATAAACGTAAACGAAGCAAAAGGAATAAAGCAATGATCGTAGCAGGTGGCGTTCTGTAGTTTCTGCCTATCCACATTGGGAAAAGGCGTAAGTTTCTGTATTTTATCTGTATTTGTGTAAACCTATCAATAATATTCCTTACGCTGCAAACACAGATGTTCGCATGCCTGCTGATGCTGGTGGCCGTGGCCGTTTGCATCGATATGCCACCCAACATGAAAGCTTTGGACCCACCCAAAGATGGGGCCAAACTCGACGGTTCCCGCCATGACCCCCAGATTCCCCCGCCCCGCCCCGAAGGTCCTGCTCTTCGGACCGACGGCAAACCAGACCTACCCAAGGTTGAAAACCCCAAATCTGACGCCAAACCACCTCAAGATGGCAAGAGCTAAACGTTTAACTGAGTCAATGTATTAGAGTAATTAGACCAAAGCAATCCAATGTATTTTTTCTATTATTGTGTATTTTAAACATATATGTAATGCATTATAAAGTCAGCTGCAGCTGGAATTTTTTGTTTTTCTTTTATTTCTTCAGCTCACCTGAGTACATGTAACTATCCCATATGTTTATCTATTTGGAATTACAATATTCTCTGTTAGGTACTACGAGTACTACTCGTATATTGTACATACTAATTCCATGATTGCAACTTACAACACTGTCGTACCAGCAGTGCCGGATTAAGTAAGCGCGGGACTCGTAGCAAATTCTATCGAGGGGCCCTTGATCTGCTATGGGTTTTTAAGTAAAAAGTGGTAAAAAATAGGGTAAATGAAAAGTCGTGTAAGGGTGCTCGCACACGTCAGTCTTATTGAAGAGCCGGTTATCGGGCCGATTCAAATTCATTCATTCATTCGATTCATTTATACGAATGACTTCTTGTAGAACTTGTGCTTTTACCGTATGAAATTCTGTTTTTTACTATCGCCAACGAAATAATCGGTTACCGATTGTCTGACGTGAATTGCCTTAGTCGGAAAAGGTGTTACGTTTCACGTTTTTGTGACATCAAATAAATTCAACATACCACTCTCTTAATAAGTTTTACTCAAAAAGTATTTTTTTTAGTGAAACTGCTCAGGCGGAGGTTTGGATACGCGGGGCCTCCTTTTGTGTGGGCCCCGTAGCAGTTGGTACTCTTGCTACGTGGTTAATCCGAAACTGCGTACCAGAGAAGATTAAGTGGTAAGTGGAACGTCAGACGAGGTCGCATACCTCCTAGCAAAAAAATAACAGCAAACAATGGTCAGTAATCACCAATAATTATATCTTTAAAGCGTAACGATTATTGCCTATCTGTTATTATTATGCTTACGTATTTGGAAAACTGTTGGGATAATAGATAATACACCTACCCCCCTTGCATATAAAAAAGGGATCTCTAATTGAACCATGTAGCTACAAAAAGTGGCCAAGTGCGAGTCGGACTCGCATACGAAGGGAAGTACCACCGTACAATATTTAACATTACATTTGTATTAATACTTTACTAAAAAAAAAACACGTTTCTTGTATCCCGCCCCTTTAATTTTTAACATTATATAGTTGAAAAAAAATATATATACAGGGTGACATTGAAAACATGCGACAAATCGAAATGGGAGATTGTACTCATCATTATGAACAACTTTTACTAAGGGACCAAAGCTACAATCCCAAAAAAAAAAACTGCTGTCCCCTACATTTATGTTCGCAATACCTCATCAAAATGTAGGAAAAGCAGATTTTTTTTTTGGGATTACAGCTTTGGTCCCTTAGTAAAAGTTGTTAATAATGATGTATACAATGTCCCATTTCAGTTTGTAGCAAGTTTTCAATTTCAACCTGTATATAGCGGCTATAATAGTACACAGTCTGTGAAAATTTCAAGTGTTTAACTATTTCGGTTCAAAAGATACAGCTCTGTGACGATGGACAGACAGCGGAGCCTTAGTAATAGGGTCTCGTTGGCAGCCTTTGGGTACAGAATCATAAAAAAATATTTTTGACAAAGTGTGGTAAGTGAGTAAACTTTACATCAAATTTGGCTAAAGTCTGGGGTCTAAAGCCTTGTTTCTTTTTGTCGAGTCTTAATGCAAACTTGGCATTTGACAACAATTTTATTGATACCCAAACAAAATAAATGATAGGGTTACAAAATACCGTATATTTACTGACTTTTTAGGGTTCCGTACCTCAAAGGAAAAAACGGATCTCATATAGGGTCACTCGTGTGTTTGTCTGTATGTTCGTCTGTCACAGCCGATTTGCTCCGAATCTACTGGACCGATTAAATGAACTTTGGTTTAGAACACATATGAATTTCTGTGACCCAAACTCGAACGTGTAACGTAAATAAATTAATTTTGAATATGAATATTTAACTAAATTAATAGCAAACTGTAATGTGTGACATATCGAATGAAAGGACTTTTTTTTTTATAATCTTAAAATATTATTAGTAAGTATTAAAGTGAGCAATGGGTAGCACGCCGTCCGATAAGGACTTGGCCTGGGTTGACGGCGCGTTGTGTTCCACGCGCGCCTCAAAGAGATGTCGTCAGCACAAGAGTAGGGGTCCACTAGGGCAAATGCCTGCCGGGGTCGTGGAAAAGTCCGAAAGGGATATTGAGGCCTCTAGGTACACAGGCAACGGAAGGAACACGGGTGGGTTTTAGTTAGTAAGAGTCTGACACACTTTCTCGCTCCGCCGAAAGCGGGAGAAGTTATTTGATAATTTCTTACCCAAAAAAAGTATTAAAGTTATTAAAGAAAATAGAATAAAAAATTCAGAGTTTAAATAGTTCTATACTTATAGATTACAGGAAATCCTACAAGAAGTCTGACTAGTCTTAAAAAACATGGTAAATCACTGAAAATTGTGCGTGCAAACTTACATTTGCAGTTGGGATGTATGGAGGAACATGTATTTCAACAACTACAATGGTAAGTTTGTTCTTGGGATAAATTCATCCCAACTACGGAACCTTTCATTGTGCGCGGTCCGACAGGCACTTGGCCGGTTTTTTTTTTACTGATGTAAAGTAAGAACCTAATTACTTATCATACCAGCGCTGCGGTATTTATTTTTTTAATATCGCAGCATTAAGACTTACAAACAACCGCGACACACGACGCGACACGAAGGCACCGCTTGTAGCGCTACACGCGGTGTCTTTGTGTCGCGTCGCGTGTCGCGCCTGTTTGAAGGAGCCTTTATGCTGAGATAGGAGCCTTTTTGGCATTACACAAGTCGTTCTTATTGATTTTCTTCGTTCTTTTTGTTTTTTGTTTAATTGAAGTTTAGTTTTAAATGCTTCTTTTTTTTACTTTTGTATTTCTTGTGCGTGTCCCAAATAAAATATTTTTCATTCTTTCTTTCTTTCTTTCTTTCTTTCTTTATTCATAAATATAAATCTTAGGGTGCGTCCAGATTAGTTATTTTGTATGTGTGTGTTATATTAACCCATAAACTTTTTATATAACAGGTCCATATTATTTAACATTGCTAATCTCTCTATAGAAATATGTTACATAACTATGTTTTGTAACGTGTTATGTTATATAGTTTGTACGCACCTTTAAAGACAAAGTGACAAGATACTTAATAAGAATGTCAAGAATGACTAATTGTGAAAACCTAAGAGGAAAACGGGTCTTAATTAAGTGAAGTCACGCAAGTTATAATTATAGGAGTAATTGTATTAAATGCTCGCAGAACAGATGGTCGATGGGGCCTAGTGGCGACTGCGTACCGGAAGAAGTAGCGTTGGATGGCCTCCCACAAGGTGGACCGATAACCTGGTGAAGGCCGCAAGAATCCGCTGGATGCGGGAAGCACACAACCGGTCAAAGTGGCGGTGCTTGAGGGAGGCCTATGTCCAGCAGTGGACGTCTTTCGGCAGAAATGATGTTGATGATATTGAAATAATTTATGAAACACTAATCACACAATTATATATGAGAATATTATACGTGATTAATTAACCTTAGAAATCAGGCGCCCAAAATAAAGGTATTTAAATATTGCCTAATTATATCAAATCTTATTCTACTCTAAATATAACTGTCTAATACTGGCTATTAAACGTAACTGGTATTTTCGAAAAGCGCGACCTGAAAATGTAATACAATCTTGCTAGAAGCTTTTTGATACATTCAGTTTTTGACAATAGTACGTATGTACTATGGAATTAGTATTCATTCCATGGATGAAGAAGATGATTCATCTATGGTTCCAGTGGTGGACTATGACTGTCGGGAGCCCGGGGCGGCAAAACTCTATAAGGCTTCCCGCTCTTCTCAGTTTATAAAGGCATTTCTAGTAACATTTTGCAAGCAATGAATAATGACAAATAAAAATAAGTACTTATAATGTGCGTAACAATTATACTCATTTACAACATGGGTCTCGGACGTTTTCATGGAAAAGCAAGAATGTAGGATGCAAAAGTGAGCGAGGCGAGCTCGAAATATTTGCAGCCCGTCTCGGAATTCTCGGTTGAGTTTTTTTTTGTTATATTCATAAGGAGTTTGCTTTGTCGGCTTTATGCAAAACAGTTTGAGAATGAGAACCAGACTTAGCGAAGCGAGTCTTTTTTTATTTTTTTATTTGTTCTCTTTTTTTTTCTCAACAGATTTACTCGCCATACCTATTCGAGGTATTATAGGTGGTGTAGGTGGTGTGGCAAGTTATTGCCCCTTACATTTTTTTGATTGTGGACGGTTTATAAGGTGTCTGTAGTCTGTCTTAGGCTTGTATTGCAGCCGCGGATATTGTGTGTCGCGGGATTTAGAGAATCCTGCGGCTAGTGACAGCTAATGATGGCTGTCAGACGTCATAGTGCACCGGCGCCGAACGGAAGCATTTCGTCTCACCGCAAACCACGTTTTTTCAATCTCAGTTCATCGCGCCCGCAAAACCGCAAAACTTTATTACGTTATCCCGTAATCCTTGGGGATATACTGTGTTACGTTTTCAAAATTAAAAATAATAACCCGCGTCCGATTAAATCCAAATTATAGACTTTCAAGTGACCAGTGTACGGGCAAGCAAGGTGGCCACCTGTCCAGAAGGATTCTTCAAGACTTTCGCCAGGAGAAGCACAGGTACCGCTTTGCATTATTTGCTGGAGTTAGGCTACAAACGCCACCTGACCGTCACCAATTCCTCTTTGAAAGTTTGCTCAAATAAAAGGCAAATTGAATTATTATGCATTCCACATAATAATTCTTCTGTCGTCCTCGACCCGCAAGGATACACGGCTATTTATACGCCTGTCCCTCCATACTTATGGTCCATTCGAGCCTCGATAGGTATCAGTTAAATAAGTACAAGTCATTGCAAGTACTTACGATAATTTACAGCAATTAATATTAGATAGTGCCTTATAATGGCTACTAATAAACAAGAGAAAAAATTAGATCAGCTAATTGCTAAAAAACAAATGATATTTGAGCGAGTTAATCGCTTGTATGATGCATCTAAACATATCTCCAAATTAGATTCACGCTAAAATGAGTTATTTCTAGCGCAGTCTGAATCTATTAGTGAACAATACAGCAAGTTTGAAGCAATTATCGACCAGATTAATGAGTTGCGGTTTGAAATTGATGACACACCACCAGATTATACGAGTCTATGTTCTATTGAAGACTTATATTCCAGTATTAAATACAAACGTAATCTCATACTTTCAAACAATAAAACATTAACATCAGATCAGAAGAGAGGTAGTGGCATAAAATTACCACCAATCGAATTACCATCATTTGACGGTAGAACTGAAAACTGGCCCATTTTTTATGAAATATTCCGCAGTAATGTTCATTTAAATACTGATCTGACGGATTCGCAGCGTGTGCAGTATTTAATAGGTAAATTAACTCATGATGCCTTAAAACTAACTGCAGGCATTGTTCCCACAGGAGATACATACAGTGTTATGTGGAACAGTCTTGTCAAAAGGTATCAAGATAAACGTAGTTTAGGTATTCATTATCTCAATAATATACTGGACATTAAAGGATGCGCCGGCAATGCTGCTAGTCTGAATGCATTTGTAGAACGATATTCAGCGTCTGTCGCTGCATTGAAGCAGTTAGACATTCCAGACTTATTCGATTTCGCAATATTACACTGTGGTTTAAGAAAGGTTGACGCACAAACTGTTCAACAATTTGAAAGCCGTGTGAGTGGCAAGGAATTACCTTCCTATACGGAGTTTATAATATTTATGCAAGACTATGTTAAGGTACTCCAGCGCTCACACGTTAATAATTCACAGACGGAATCGCGTGCTAAGTCTAGTTTAGCTAACAATCGAAGTAATACTCAAAATACCGCTAAAGCGTTTGTATCTTGTAGCGAACCAGCTTCGAATAACCACTGCCCGCTGTGTGACGGCGATAACGTCGATCATCGACTGTTTGATTGTCCACAATTTAAAAATATGAATTCTCCGCAAGCTCGTTTCGAATTTATTAAAAAGAAACATGGCTGTATAAATTGCTTAAGTCTATCCCACTCTTTGGTTAAATGTAAATCACGGAGTGTTTGTAAAACTTGTAAGAAAACACATCATTCATTGTTACATTTCTCCGAAGTAAAAAGTGATTCAACGCCGAGCGAGCCTGCCGCTACGTCTGTCTCGCTTAGTGCCGCCGCTAAAATATGTTTACCGACAGAGACAACTATTTTGTTAGCTACCGCGCAGATATACGTATATGATAGCAGCGGCCGAGATAAGCTTGTTGTCAGGTGTTTAATAGACAATGGATCGCAAAATAATTTAATTACTGTGGACTGTTGTAAACGTTTGAACTTACCCATAATTAAATTACGCAATTCATCTTTACAAGGTGTTGGTATGACCTCACGACCTGTACACGGCTTTATTTATCTCAATATAGAATCTCGGATTAATCCTCACAATAAGTATTATATACACGCATTAGTTGTTGATTGCATTACAGATAGACTTCCCGCTAGTTTTATCAGATTAAATGACGATATGTCATATTTAAATAATTTACCGCTTGCTGACTCAACCTGGAATGTACCTGGTGGAATCGATGTTGTGCTTGGAGCACAGCTGTTCCCTTTTATTTATTTAGGTGATAGGGTTGACTCAGGCACCCGCGCACCCCCAGCTATACTGACTAGTTTCGGATATGTACTGATGGGTGATATTGATTGTCATAGTAGTGACGTAACACGCATGACATCTTCGTTTACCGCGCTTGCTAGCATTGACGTCGAGTCAAGTTTGCAGAAGTTTTTTGAGCTAGAGGAAATTCTATCTCAGCGTTTTATTAGTCCGGACGAATTAGAGTGTGAAAATAATTTTAATTCTTCAGTTTTATTTAAAGACGGTAGATATTTTGTCGATTTACCTTTCGCGCGCAATCCCTCCGAATTAGGCAATTCACGCGGTGTCGCTCATCGGCGGCTACTTGCGCTCGAGCGTAAATTCACGTGCGTGCCAACCCTACGCGAGGATTACAATAAAACTATCACCGATTATATAACTCAGGGGTATTTATCGGAGGTACCCGACTCTGAATTAACAGAAGAGGGTTACTACATACCGCATCACGCCGTTATTAGACCGGACAAAGACAGCATTCGAGTGGTTTTGGACGCTAGTGCCTAAACACACTCGGGGTTGTCACTCAATGACATTCTGCATGTCGGACCTAATTTACAGGCCGACTTGTTTTTATTATTACTCGATTTTCGTACCCTCCCTGTCGCAATGACAGCGGATATAAAACAAATGTTCCTACGGATCGGTGTAAATGAGCACCACCGCAAATATTTACGAATTTTATATCGATTCAACAAAAATGAACCTATACGTACTTTTCACTTTAACCGCGTTCCCTTTGGATTAAGGCCTAGTCCTTATTTAGCGATGCGCACAATACGCAATTTAGCGTGTGAGCATGGCGACCGCTATCCTGAGGCTTCTAAATTAGTAGAAACTCAGTTTTTTATGGACGATTATGTCTATTCTGTTTCTGATGAACAGATTGCTATACAATTATCCCGCGATTTAATTGAGTTATTTAAGTTAGGATCCTTTGACCTGGTCAAATGGGCTACTAACTCACCCGCTTTGTTGGAGATTCTCCCAGAGTCTCACCGCTTACCAGTAAATTTTTCTGGCATGGATAATGATAAACATAATTTCAAAATCCTTGGATTAACCTGGGAACCCGCTGATGATTATTTTTCTTTGACAACAGTCGCTGTAGATGATAAATGCACTAAGCGTGCGATTTTATCGCTAGTTACCCGCTTGTTCGACGTACTTGGCCTCGTAGCACCCGTCGTGTTGTACGTGAAAATCCTAATTAAGGAACTTTGGTTAGCTAAAATAGGTTGGGATGAGGTTCCTCCGGACTCCATCACCAATCGGTTTTCCGTTTTTTTGCGCGATTTCCCCTCACTCTCTTCTCTAAAGGTTCCTCGCCACATTGGCGTCTTTAGAGAAGCTGTAGTGAATATCGTAGCCTTTTGCGACGCCAGCTTTAGTGGTTATGGTTGTTGTATTTATTTACACATAACTGACTCTAAAGGCAATATCAGCGTTCGGCTTTTATGTGCAAAGTCCAAAGTTTCCCCCGCTAAAATAACAACGCTAGCTCGATTAGAACTTGTCGCCGCTTTACTTCTGTCTAAGCTTGTTCGCGTGGTCAAAGATAAACTTTCCGCTCGTGTACCTATTGCAGGTGTCTACGCTTTCTCGGACTCCACCATAGCTCTTTCGTGGATCCACTTATCTCCCCATAGGTGATCTATTTTTGTCAGTAATCGCATTGCTAAAATACAGGAAAACCTACCTGCCGCTAGTTTTAATCACGTGTCCGGAGAGGAGAATCCTAGCGATTGTCTCTCCCGCGGCATGCTGCCATCTGATTTAATTGAGCACTCGTTATGGTGGAACGGTCCTACTTGGCTCCATCGACCCATTAGTGAGTGGCCTTTAAAATTCTCTCCTACTGAATGTGAAACATTGCCAGAGTTTAAATCAAAGGTTTTTCTTGTAGAAACATCAAATACTGAACCGCGTATTTTAGATACAATAGCTGACCGTGTTTGTTCATGGAATAAATTGTTACGTGTATTTATGTACTTTCTTAAATTTACGAACAGACTACTTAGTCATAGCTCTGTTAAAAATATACAAACCGCCGAAAATTTCATTATTCGAATAGTTCAAAATACGCATTTTTCTAACGATTTAAATTTAATTAAAGCAGGCGAACTTCCATCTAAGAAGTTGCGCTGTTTGTCTGTCTTTATTGATAGCTACGGAATCTTACGTATTGGGGGCAGATTGTCTAAATCTGACTCACCATATGAAGCCAAGCATCCCGCGCTTTTACCTAAACGTGACCGCGTAGTTGATCTAATTATTGATCACTATCACAATACGCACTGCCACACGGGCCCCGGATTATTGATGTCTATTATAAGGCAGCGGTTTTGGATATTAGATGGACGAACAGTCATACGTTCCCGCTGTCGGAAATGCAACACTTGTTTCCGTCTAAATCCTACGCATCTAACACCCAAAATGGCTGAACTTCCTGGATACCGTGTCCGTGATACTAAAGCCTTTGTGCACACTGGAGTAGGTTTCGCCGGGCCGCTTGCTTACAGACCTATTCGCCGTAGAGGTCAACGTTCGCAAAAACTTTATATATGTTTGTTCATATGTATGGTAACTAAAGCCATACATATCGAACTCGTATCGGACCTCACATCCGAGGCTTTCTTATCCGCATTTAAAAGATTTATTTCTCGCCGCGGTCCAGTGTCTGTCATGTACTCAGGCAATGGTACCAATTTTGTTGGCGCTAAGGCACAACTTGATGATATTTATTCTTTCTTATTGAACTAGTCTGTACAAACAGATATTAAAAATGAGCTTCTAAAATCTCGCATTGAGTGGACAAGAATACCGCCGCGAGCTCCGCACTTCGGAGGTATTTGGGAGTCGAACATTAAGAGTGTTATAACTCACTTGTATAGAGTCATAGGAAAGCAGCTTCTCACTTACGAGGAACTCTCTACCGTACTGGTACAAATCGAGTGCCTTTTAAATTCTCGACCGCTTAGTGTTCTCTCATCAGACCCGCATCCGGACGTGCTCACGCCTGCGCATTTTCTAATGTCCAGTCCACTTAAGCATTTGCCTTCTTCTGAATTGACAGAAGAAAACATAAATTTAACAAACCGCAAAAGGCTTTTGGATCAGCTTGTGTTATCCTACTGGAACAAATGGCGAGTTGAGTACTTGCACACGTTGCAAGTTCGCCAAAAATGGTGCACTCCCGATCGCCCTATAGAGATCGGTACTGTCGTTCTCTTGGGTCAAGATAACGTACCACCATTGACTTGGCCATTGGGCATCATAGTGGAAGTTTTTCCGGGATCGGATGGTGTAATTCGAGTAGCTTCAGTAAAAACCGCGTCAGGTACATATAAACGTCCTGTCACCAAGTTATATCCTTTGCCAACCCAATAGAACTATATTATTTCGTAGTTTAATTTAGTTTATAATTTACAATAGTATATTTCTCAATGGTACGCCATTACATAGTTATAATTTAGCTTAGTAATTCAACTTTGTCTTAATTTAATCAAACTGCAATTTCATTCTTTGGAATCTGATAATTAATTTCGAACGCCGTTTCCTAGTAATGGTGTTTTGAACTGCTGCTTGGGATTCTCTTGATGCCTTCAGACTGCCAGATATATAAACATCGTCTCATCCTCCCAACCGCACCAGCTTTTCAGCGTATAGATTATCATCTTTGAAAGCTTTCAAGGCGGGGAGTATGGTGTGGCAAGTTATTGCCCCTTACATTTTTTTGATTGTGGACGGTTTATAAGGTGTCTGTAGTCTGTCTTAGGCTTGTATTGCAGCCGCGGATATTGTGTGTCGCGGGATTTAGAGAATCCTGCGGCTAGTGACAGCTAATGATGGCTGTCAGACGTCATAGTGCACCGGCGCCGAACGGAAGCATTTCGTCTCACCGCAAACCACGTTTTTTCAATCTCAGTTCATCGCGCCCGCAAAACCGCAAAACTTTATTACGTTATCCCGTAATCCTTGGGGATATACTGTGTTACGTTTTCAAAATTAAAAATAATAACCCGCGTCCGATTAAATCCAAATTATAGACTTTCAAGTGACCAGTGTACGGGCAAGCAAGGTGGCCACCTGCCCAGAAGGATTCTTCAAGACTTTCGCCAGGAGAAGCACAGGTACCGCTTTGCATTATTTGCTGGAGTTAGGCTACAAACGCCACCTGACCGTCACCAATTCCTCTTTGAAAGTTTGCTCAAATAAAAGGCAAATTCAATCATTATGCATTCCACATAATAATTTTTCTGTCGTCCTCGACCCGCAAGGATACACGGCTATTTATACGCCTGTCCCTCCAGTAGGTTAGGTTCTCTTTTGACTATTCTTATAGAAATAGGAGTTACTTTGTTGACTTAGGTATGCAGAAATGCTTATTAATCAAAATATTACTAAATCTCTATTTATTAAATAATTAAATTTAATGTTAATGACTTCTATAGGTACATATATGCATTTTTAATTATATAGGTACATCATTTAAAATTAACACTAAAGTCTAGGTATATGTAAAATAAACCTAAAATAATAAGCACCGAGTTACTTTTACGAGTTATACTCGTATGTGCAAAAAAGTTAGAAGAATAAGAGAATGCAAGACCGAATGAAGCGAGATCGAAAATCTTAGCACCCTAAGTTTATATTTTACATTACCTACGTATATAATTATGTAAAGAGAAAGTGTTATTGGGTGTTCCATTTAGAATTTCTCAGTACATTAGCCCGAAGTCTGGATTTATGGTTGATGATAAGGAAGTACTCTAAGCGGAAACATATAATACTTTAATACTACTTAGTAATTAAAAAAAAAATGTATTTCGCTTTTCATAATTGGTGAAATTAGAGTTCGAACATGGTAGGTACAGAAAAGGCCCGATCTCAAAAAAAAATGTAGGCCCCTAAATTTGTTTCGTAGGTCTACTTTTGATTTCGTTTTGTTGGTTGTTGTTTTTAATTTCATGTATGTATAAAAATATTATTAAAAATTTTATTTCATAATTTTGAGTTAGTAGGTACTTTTTTTTTGAAGTCCATATTTTTTATAAATAACTTTTTTTAAACACCTTTGGGGTCATTGTCACTTTATAATCTATCTTTTTTTTCATGCCACAGATAGAGAAAAATAATCAATTCTGAATAATATTAAAAACAGTTGTCATCAAAGTTCGGTGTACAACTGAAGCTAGTTAGTCACTGGCAATGAAAAAGATAGCCAATAGCCCTGAACCCGGACACGTCAACAGTTTTTTTTTAAATTTAATTTAGTCAGTATAACAAAAAATTGCTCAAGTTGTCATAAATTGTTTATTTCTTTATTTTCAAACAAACTTTTAACTAAATTAAGTAATCTTTCTTCGTAATAAGTGACAAAACAGAACATTCTTAAAGTTTTGAAAAAACCGTTTCGAAATAGTAGTATACTTTTGACAAACTTAAATTATTATTATTTTAGTTAAACAAAAAAAAACTTATTCTGTCAACAACAAAAAAATCTTAAAGTTACAACTTCTAAGAGACTATTTCAGTATTCAGTGTTACGTTTTTTTACTCTTTTAAGACATTAATAATTACCTTCTTAAAGTTTTCATCACCAGCCATATTATGAACATAAAAAATCCCTAAGAAACTTAAGCTAAATATAGCTTAAGTTTCTTAGCTAAATATAATAAAGTTAAGAAAAAATCTCAAGTCACGCTGCCGCCCAGCGGCGACCAAAAGCCAGAAAAATTCAAACCCGGACTACAAATGAAACCCCGCCCGGATGCTCCCCGAACGCCGTCTAAACTAGGACAAATCCGGGGAAACCCGGATGGATGGCAACCCTATGTTTGATTGACTGTGTTGTGCTGTTGTGCAGTCGAAAGAAAAAGATTCTATCACCGAACAAAACAATAGTGACAGAAGCAAATCCAAGGAACAAAAGACTCCGCTAAGGTCATCAATACTAACTGCGTGCAGTCCTAGGGTGATTTTAGTGACTGGTTTCGTTTTGTAATTGAAGCAAGTGTTGTTTATATTTGAGGAGGTGAAGAACAAAACCTCACTTTTCCATTTAAAACAAAAATGATTTTTTTTAGTGGATGTGCAAAATGATGTTAAATTGAATAAAGCAAATAAGTAAAACCTTATCAAAAACACCTCTTTTCTTATATAAATTTTCATTTGTAATAGAGAGTTTCGAACAAAACCACACTTTATACTTTAAAAAAATCAGTCTCCCTTGATTATTTTCAAAAGCTCACTTTATTGGAGTAAAATTTAATGGTATCACTGAGACTTCATCAAAACCACATAAAAACGTTGAGTTTAGAATAAAGGTGTTAAACTTCTAATGCATGGTCTTTTTGCTAAATAGTTTATGGTAGTTTTATTTGTCTTAAGTGTGGCAACATTGTTTCAGTTAATTGACGTTTTATCTTACTTTTAAGAATTTTTAATGGAAAATGTAACATTGGATTCAGAGCACCCACAAGCAGTGTTGCCATATATACAGATTTCTCGGTATTCATACAGATTTTTAACATGTCATACCGATAAAAAATAAGGAGTTATTTTTATACGGATTTTGGTCATTTGCTTATTTTTTTTACAGATTTAGTAGTTTTCAAAATTAAATGGCAACATCGATGAACACTTTTACTCGTAAGCGATTGTAATACTATGTTCGGGGATTTCCTTCAAAATGTGTACATAGACAGACGAATGGATTCCTTTATTCGTTCGTTATGCAAGTTCTGTGTGTGACTGAGTTTCATCGATTTTTTCTGTCTTTGATAGATAACGAGAGTTGTTTTCATTTAAAACATAGTGAGTGTGCTATAGATTGGTAAAAACGATTTATATCGCCACAAAAAAACTACGAAACATACAAACTCTGTTCCTAGTTCGAGTAGCACGCAAAAGTCGATGAAAAGTTTTGTACAGAAAAATATCAATTCTACAAAGACGGCAGATATCCTGCTAGCATCTTTCGTAGCAGAGCATAATTTGGCGATGAATGTCATGGAACATTTGCCCCAGTTAATCCAAAAAATATGCCCAGACTCGGAAATCGCAAAATCTATTAATTGTGGCAGAACAAAGACAACAAAAATTTTAACTTCGGTTACAGGGGCGACTGATAAAGAAAATATTATAAATTATATAAAAAACAATAAATTTTCATTATTAGTTGACGAAAGCACAGACAGAGGATGTATTAAACTTGTGCCTTATTGTTCGCTTTTACGAAGATAACAAAATTACCGATGCATTTCTCGGTTTAGTATCGATTCAAGACGGGACTTCTGAAACGCTCTACCAACACATTGTGAAAGTCTTTACAGACAATTGTATTCCTTATAAAGAAAATTTAGTGGGATTTGCTGCTGATGGTGTTAGCACCATGATGGGGCAGCACAATTCACTAGCTACAAGATTACTTGCGGACATACCCAATTTATTTGTGATATAATGTATATGTCACACATTCCATCTCTGTGTATCATATGCATGCACAAAGCTGCCATGAGAACCAGAGAGCCTGATAAGAGACGTGTACAACTATTTTCAAAATAGCCCAAAGCGGAGTGGTATCCTCAAAGAGTTTCAGGAATTTCTAGATCTTAAACCTCATAAGATTTTACATCCCTGCCAGACCAGGCGGCTTTCTCTGCGATCAGCTGTAGTCAGACTTTTGGAGCAATACCAGGCACTTATACTTTATTTCACTGAAAACAGTTTCACAGATCGATTACAGACATCTGATAACATTCTACACATGCTGAAAAATCCATACAATAAAATGTACTTAGAGTTTTTGGAATATGCCCTAGAAATGTTTAATAATTTCAACAAACTAATGCAGTCCCAGCGTCCAGAAATCCATAAACTCCATGAAAATATGAAAACCGCATTTCGTTAATTATTGGATATTTTTTTTTTTTTTTTTTTTTTTTTTTTTGTATGGCATCTCGTAGTTGACCTTGAGAGGTCGTGACTACTTAACCGGACTTTCCTGTGGCTGCCTTAAGCGAACTCAAAGCCTCCAGCCAGGGGCGAATTACTTATAGTACTAAGCGACTGCACGCTAAGGGCACCCCCTGTGGGGTACGGACCTCGGCTTAGGGCGTCGCTGGGGGGAGGACAGCAAGATGGGACAGGCTGGATCTGGTTAATATTATTATTATTAATCGGGGAATTTAAAGCTACAGGCTCAGCTGCGGCGCGGGCTGGCACTTCTTCGAGCAAGGGTCGGGGGGGACAATTACGTCGGGGTTTACGCGAGGGACCTCGGCGGCGAGGTCGGAACGTAGGTCGGTGTGTTTTGTGCACTGTACTCGTTGCCCTATTGCTTTCCTGGAGGAGGGTAATGGGGTCATCGGGGTCGGATTATTGGATAATTATATTCATAACTCTTATCTAATGTCAACAGACCCCGGAGCAATCCAGTTTGACAACCCAAGACGGTTTGTACCGATCGAACAGATTTACTTAGGTACAAAAGTCGCAACCTCCATAGCCACAGTCACGGACCTTGATTCAGAACATATTAAAACTTTTCGACTAGGATGTCTTGATTTTTATATAGAAGGCGCCAGACAAATTAAAAGCCGGTACAATTTTAATAACGAATTAATAAAAGAATTAGAATTTTTAAATCCAGACGTTATAAAATCACGAAAGATAGCGTCATTGTTAAATGTCGCCCTTCATTTTCCAAACTTAATCGTGACCGAAGAAATCCAAAATTTAGATACAGAGTGGAGACACCTAAGAAATAATTTGACTCTTTATTCAGAACAAGCGAACAGATCTAGAACAATATTGGAGCAAGATTATTCAAGAAAAGAAACCTGGTGACGATACTACGGTTTTATACCCTGTGTTGTCAAAATTTGTGTCCGCACTCCTCTGTCTACCTCATTCCAGTGCAGCTGTGGAGCGGATTTTTTCTTCCATCAACCTTATTAAAACGAAACAACGAAATCGGCTAGAAACGACTACGATTGAAGGGTTATTGCATACCAAACAACTGCTGAATAATAAGCCTTGTTATGAGCTAAATGTTGATACTAATTTGTTAACTAAACTAAATAAAAATATATACAATTAACCATTAATTTTATTTATTTTTCTTATATGCTCCAAATCAAAATGTTACTTAAAAATAATTCATACAGAATACAAACGACACACACAGATTAATACTGATTTTTATTCATTTACTAAATACAGATTTCATACAGATTTTTACTATCCTCTATACAGATCTTGACTCTGCAGATCTGGCAACACTGCCCACAAGTGATCAATGTTCTGCTTGTGTACTGCTTGCTAATAAAATTAAAAACTGCCAAGATCCTCAGGAAAAGCAGAAATTGATTACAGAAAAAAGAATTCACAAATTGCGAGCAAATGCTTTCTATGATTTGACAAAGGTAGATGATCCGCAAATCTTTCGGTGTTGTTTTGATCTTCAGCAAGTACAACCCTTACCCCGAACACCAATCCAAGATGCCTTTTACAGCCGTCAATTAAGTTTATACAATCTATGTATTGTAGATATAGAAGCTAGACATCCCACCTTTTATTGCTGGACAGAAAATCAATCTGGACGAGGATCTACAGAAATCGGATCAGCATTATTGCAACATTTAATGAAGCAGGATTATACAGGCAAAAAAAATGTACGACTTTTCTGTGATGGATGTGGCGGGCAAAATAAAAACTCACATGTTGTTCATGTGCTAATTTTTTGGTTGGTGAATCATGCCCCTTCAGCCATAGAAGATATTCAAATAACTTATCCTGTCAGGGGCCATTCCTTCTTACCAGCAGATAGAGTGTTTGGCCGATTGGAAAAAGAATTATCAAAATTCCCAGTAATAACATCCAAAGAAGAGTACATGGATAAGTTCTCTCAATTTGGAGATGTCCGTGTTCTTGGAAAAGACTGGAAGTTGTATGATTTGAAACAATTATGCAATGACTACAAAAAAGTACCTGAAATCAGAAATTTAAAAAGAATACGCATCTATAAAGAATTAAAAGACACTCGAGCTGGGCAAAGAACAATTTACTTGACAAAATTATTTGAAACATTTAAATATGAGACTGACAGCGACATAGGAGTAATATTGCTGAAAAAAGGTAAAAATCATCCTAAACTGCTACAACTACATTCACTGGGACGGGACATAGCAGACGCTAAAAAGAAAGACATTGACAATTTATTGGTGAAACAATTTGGAAATAAGTGGAGGGATATTGAAGAGCTTCAATGGTACGTTGGGATCTTAGATAATAGTTCTTCACATACGATAGAAGTTGGAGATGCCGGAGATATCAGTGAAAATGAAGAGTGTGATTGTCTTGAACCTGACACCAACACTATAAGAATTTAGATACTGATTTGGTGATAAACAAAATGATGAGTGATTTTGTCTTAAGGCTTACTTAATAATAGGTACTTTAAAATAATAATAAGGAGGCACTTGTTGTGATGATTAAAATAAGAATATGCCAAAGCTCGTACAGTCATGAGAACAAAAATATATTTATTTTTAAAAGTAAGGTTATCTTTTCAGTCATTTTCAAAACCACACTTTTTTTTGGTAAATATCAAAACCTCGTTTTTCCAAAAGTGTGGTCTTTATCAAAACCACACTTTTCCAAAAATGTTTAATCAAAACCTCACATTTCCAAATTTAATTTCAAAATCTTAGCTTAGATTCTTATCATTTTTATCAGTCATTTGGTACATCAGATTGACTCAAACACTACTTTAAATGACACAACTAAAACAAAATGTAGATGTTGTAGTCAGTTAGTTATTTACATTTTACTGTTTTCTCCAAAATCAGAAAAAGTGGAAAAGTGAGGTTTTGTTCTTCACCTCCTCATTTGTATCTGAAAGTACCAACTGTTTTTAGAGCACGAAAATGAGGTGGCAAGTCGTTCCAGCAGCGGGAGGCAGCAAATTTAAAACTTCCACGAAATGCAGCAGTTCTGTGCGATGAGGCTAACATGAGGTACGAAGATGCTCTTGTTTTAATTTTGTTAACATCGCGCGACCAAAACAGCTTCCTGTATAAATAATCTGACTTCTTTGTGAGAATTGTGCCAAAGAGTAGGGTAGCCAGGTGAAGCTTTCTGCGTGCTGACATTCTCATCAAATTACCCTTATTTAAAAATGGAGTGATGTGGGAGCGTGGTGGGACATTGTAGCAGAATCTTGCACAAGCATTCTGCACCCGCTGGATCAGTTTTTCGCTTCTACCGAGAATGCACGCCCCATACACAGTGTCAGCGTAATTCAGCTTTGATAGAACAAGGGACTCACACAGCATGACACGCATATCAACACTTATGTAGGGACGAACATTATACAAGAGCTTGAGTCGGTAGAAGCAATTGCGCACGGCCTCCAATATGTGAGTTTCGAAATGCAGCTGCCCGTCAAAGACTACCCCAAGATTACGAGCTTCTAGAACCCTCTCCACACCACAACCATCAATCCTGAGGTCCAGGCTGCAAGCAAGCATTTTGTTCAGAAAATCCCTAGATCCCATCACAATATATTTGGACTTACTTGGATTCAGGACCAGGGAGTTTCTTCTGGACCAAGCCGAGAGCCTTTCCAAATCTTCATTTACTCTGTTTACAGTTATAGCAGTATCCTCGGAGCGAAAGGAGAGGTAAAACTGATCGTCAGCATACAGATGGAACTTGGTGTTGATCAGACAGTTGGTAATGTCAGCACTGTACAGAATGAAGAGAAGGGGGCCTAGAATCGATCCCTGCGGTACACCTCTGTCCACGCGCTTCGGGCCAGAGGACATGGACATCTCCACTGTCACTTGTAACTTGGACAAACTGTGATCGATTATTGAGGTAACTCTCAAACCAATTAACCGTTTCGATGTCACACCCATAGTAAGATAACTTGGAGAGAAGAAGTGAAGTATTAATGGAGTCGAAAGCACGCGAAAAATCCAGTAGGACAAGCAGGGTTCCCATGCTTTGGTCTCTGGCTTCAAGAATGTTACCGACTACATCCAGGAGAGCTGTCGCTGAGCTGTGGGCCCTGCGAAAACCAGATTGAGCCATAGGCAAAATACTATTGTGCTCAAGGTATGCCCTGAGTTGGTCAGAGACAACCCTTTCCAGAATCTTAGACAGACATGGCAGTAGGCTTATCGGACGGAGGTCTTTCACGCTAGTGGGGTTAGGCACTTTTGGGATAGGTCTAATTATTGCCATTTTCCACAGATCAGGGAAAGAAGAGGTGACTATGGATCTGTTGATAATAGCTGTGATAACTGCAAGTGTTCGAGGAAGTGTCAACATTAGCATCTCCAGAGAAATATGGTCAGAACCCTGCGCATTGGACTTGAGACTGCGCAAGATCCTCAGTACCACTTCCTGCTGGACAGGCTCAAGCTGGAAATGACTGTTACCATGTCTATGATGCTCAAAATAAGTTAAGTCTGTAGTACTGACCTTACCACTGCCCGGTACATCCAAAAAGTGTTGATTGATAGATTCCGGGTTGTTACAGAAATGTGGTAGACTATGCTCTGGTTTTTTTGAGATAGCTATAGTTGATTTGATATGACTCCATAGTTTCTTAGGTTTTTAATATTGTTATTAATATATGTTTTAAAATATGCACATTTCTCACTATCAAAAGCAGCTCTAACAAGGTATTTAAACTCTTTGTAGGACTTAATATGATGTTCGGATTTTGTAGTTTTGGACTTCAAGTGGCACCTGTCACGCAGTTTCATCATTTCCCTGACAGTATCAGTTATCCAGGGATAAGATTTCTCTTTAATTAACATTTTTTTTAAGGGGAGCATGCTTATCAAATAGTGTCAAAATGTATTCATTAAACATTGTAACCATGGAGTTCACATCTTCCAGACTTTCAATGACGACTTAAATAAATTGGACTGGGACAGTCCAATTTATTTAAGTCGTCATTAAAAAAATCGGGGAGGATGTCTTTAAGTGGCCTATAGGTAATCCAGTGAGGGGAAGACTTCTCTAATTTAAAATTTAATTCGGCAGATATAATAGCGTGGTGACCGAGCTCCGGTATGTGTGATACAGATACCCCACACACACGGGCATCAGTGCACACAACATCAATTAGAGTCTCACTATGATCTGTGAAATGGGTTGACTCAGTAACAATTTATCTAAGCTTGAGCAATGTATAAAATTGTTCAGAAGTTTACACTTGTTGTCAGTTGGGTTTAGGACATTAATATTGAAGTCGCCAAGCAAAACAACCTTGTTAGCAAAGGAGGAGAGAGAATCAGTAACTGCATCCAGGAAGACATTCACATCCAGCCACGGCGGCCTGTATGCAGTACCGACGATTACTGATTGCGAGTTGATGTTAATCTTGAGCCACATTTGCTCGACCTGCGGCGCCGGCGGGTGTGGCGCGGCGCGCATGCGCAGCCCGCGGCGCACGTAGAAGCCCACGCCGCCCCTGCGCCCGCCACGCACCCCGCGCGGCCGCGGCACGTGCCGCAGCCGGTAGCCCGGCACTGTCGGCGCGCGACCCTCCTCCCCTTGCCTGAGCCAGGTCTCATTTATCGCCATGATGTCTACAGAGAGGCTCTCCATAGCGACAAGAAACTCCTCATGACGCGAACCGAGCGACCCCGCATTAAATAATCCAACTTTTAGATTGTCTTATTCATTTTTGTAAATAGAGATGTATCTAATAGTAATATGTTTATTGTAGGTAGTATCGGAAGTATTATGTCGAGTAGAGTTTTGCATAATAATACGAGATGTAAATATACTGAAATATACAATGTCGCCCATGCCCATGTGACCGCCCGTAATATTCTGAATATTCATGAAAAAATGTCGAAAATAAACTTCAAAAGTTTTTATTTCCATTATCATCCTCCTTATTAGTTTAACCTTTTAGTACTCACTGCTAAGAGCGGGGACATTTAATTTACTTTCACATTTTCTTTTCCTAAATTTGACTCTAGAGTTTGAGTTTTACTTTGGATTTAGTTACAGTTTGGTTTAATAATGATCTGTGAATTTTTAACTGTTATGTAGTAGATTACAAATAATGATTAAAAAAGTCGTCCTATGGGGATAATTTATGGACTTACACTAGTTTTTTTAAAATAAATACACAATTTTTTACCGAAAAAATGACTCCGATTCCGTCTTTTTTTTCGTAGTCGATAATTTTTAGTAAAAATGTTAATTAACCTGTTAAAATAACTCATAAGCTTTTGGAAATAATACAGAATCCAAATCGACCCATAAACTTAGGAGATGTGTCAAAAAATAGAAAGCAAATCTACAAACTCTACTTAAAATATAAAAATTGAATAACATGAAAAATGTTATAGATAGACTCCCCCCCCCCCCCCCTTTTGAAGTTTATTTTCGACATTTTTTCATGAATATTCAGAATATTACGGGCGGTCACATGCGCATGGGCGACATTGTATAGTGTTAGGTGTAATTCGTAAAAATATAAAGTGATGTGTTTTAAATATTGCAGAAACATACATAGTCAGCCAAAGTTTATTATATAATATATAATTCGAAAAAATAAATATATCGTAAGAAATATTGAAGGCATGAAAATAGTGAGTGGTAGTGTGATACATATAAAATGTACATAGATAATCATAGGTCGAGTAGCTGGGCCACTAGAAGAAACCAAAGTATACTGAGACAAAAAAATTGCCGGCCTCGCACAAGACAAACTTAAACACTTAACTATAAACAAAACAGATATGACTATGTTATTAGACTTCCTTATCAATAAGCACCTCACAACCAAAAACACGCGCTATATCCTCCTCTGAGCGGATGCAGTGGGTAGGCTTGCCGTCAACCTGCTTTGCTAGAATGCGGCCGAACTTTGTCCAGGTATACCTCCACCCGAGCCGGCTGCCAGCTTCTCGCACCCGGTAAAACAAGTGCTTGTTCGGTTTGGTGAGCCTCTCGTTCAGATAGAAGCGACGTGGAGGTGCAGGGAGTCCCAGATCCACGGTGGTGGCTCCGCGTCGCATGCGCGCGCTTTGCAGCAGGTCGTCGCGCAGGGCGCGCCTCATCAGGCGCACCATGAGGCGCCGCCCGCGCGCCGTCGCCGCCGCTGCTCCCACTGGACTCGCTCCGCCGACCGGACTTACGCCGCCCGCAGAGCTCGTCTGTACCTCTCGATCAGCTCGCAGGCCCACCCGTTCCGCGAACACAATGTCCCGTTCGTCGAGAGTCACCCCAAGCTTTGCCGCCACCAGCCCGACGGTGTGCAATACATTCTCACCGGGAGTCTCCGGGTTGTTTGCGATCTCTAGATCGGAGCCCAATAAGTCATGTTCGCGGTCGTTGAGCTCAAGCTGCAGTTGAAGCACCACCTGCTCGAGCCGACCCACTTTCCCGTCTGGCACTACAGCACTTTGCCTACATTCAAGAGCCTCGATACTGGCCTCCAGGCTGTCAACTCGCTCGATGCAGACTCCCATCGACAAGTTCAGGCCAGCCATCTCACGACGAAACTCCCGCATTTCATCCCGAACTTCTCGAAGCTCAGAACGGAAGAGCCTGATTTCATCCCTAAGAGTCAGTTGCATTTCCGACGAGGTTTCTCCATCCGTACTCTGTTCGCTCCCCGCCCGAGACAATCCCTTAGCCACCACGACGGGGGGCTTGGTCAGAGTGCCCTGAGCCTGAGTCACCGCGACAGATGACCTGATCATGGCGCCCTGGAGTGGTACTGCAACTGGAGCTGATGGCGCTGCCGCAACAGGAGCAACTGCTGTTGCCGTAACAGAGGCTGCTGCTTCTATATGGAAACTTTTACCACAAAAATGAACTTTTTTTATATTAAAGTAAAGCTCGACAAAAGAGTTCTCACTTCGTTAGGTAGTTGCCGTCGACGAACAAAATAATGAAGATTATTTTTCACTGAAGTAATTTTTAAGTTTGTCTCGAGAGAAAAACTTGAAATCAGTCGTTTCCTTTTTTATATAACACTCCTGCATAAATCATCCCACGTTCCAGTGGTATGTAATTTATTTATTTTGAAAGTCCCGGCTTGGTTTTTTAACCACATCATTTTATTTAGGGAAACCACCTAGAGTTCTACGTTGGGCGGCTTTTCATCTCCCCGCTCAGACCAAATCCAAACACATCGTCTGGCAACGCGTAGCTCTTCAGCGAAAGCGTCTCACGCCAGCACGCAGAGGGCCTCAACGTTGTATCGCCCCTGAGCATCGTAGCGTGGTCCATCGCGGCGTGCCGTCATCTCACCTTGCCGAGTCACCAACCGGAGCTACCACAGATAACCTCAAATTTTTCATTTTTTTTTTATCTAACCTGCGTCTTCAACGCACCTGGGGGGTTGATTATAATCAATCATTAAGGTCGTTGACAAGCCATCCAATCCATATCTGATCTGTACTTTTCCTAAATTACATTGTATTTTTTACTCAACTTTTGAAATTATATGTTATATTGCCACGTACAGCGCTTTTTCTTTCACACCACACTACAAGGCGTTATAGTGGAATAATAAGTAACATTTATAGATAAAACATAAATAATCACTACAATAAAAACAATTGTTTATTGTCAAACTCAAAGTATCTATTTCAATTCAACCATTTACAGGTACTTCTGAATTGTCAAGGAGTCAGTCAGTCAGAAATATGAAGCTAGTTGCCCATTCCAAAGCGTAGTAGGTACCTATGGAGAAGAACGGGCAAAAACTCCATGGATACTCTTTTAAATTATATTGTTACAAAAATGTTAGTTAATGTTGAATATGGTGTGGTAGGGAATGATGTAAAAAAGACGATATTAAAAGCGAACGGAGTACATCAAATAAAAACAAAACCATACAAAAATAAAATAATTAAAATAAGCCGTGGCAGCTAAGAGATGACCAGTCCCAACTGACGGCGCCCGTTCACGAACATGACGCATGGATTAGCGCCATTCAGGCGACACCATTTTGAAGGGAGCTAAATGATCCATCAGCGAGACATCTGAGTGAGCATCACATACTCTCAGCCGCAAGGGCACATTCAAGTGAATGAAAGACAAATTAGGTACCCGGTAAATGGTAGCTCTATAGAACATTGTACTCACACTTGTGCTACGCAATTAAATAAAACAATGGAGATTGAGTTTATACAACTCCAACAGAGAGGAGCCCTGTGTCCCAGCAGTGGGGACGTTATAGGCTGGTTATGCAACTCCAACAGTATTTTCAAATGTTAATCAATTCGTTGTGGTTGTGGAGCCCGACCAGCATTGAGTCAAGCGTTTTTATCAGCGATGTATAATCCCCTAACTTATAATATACCTGCCTGCCTGTTTATGGGCAAGTCCAAAATTATTGAATAATCTGTTTAGTGAACTCGGCTACCGTGGCGCGTACCATTGAGATGAGAAAAACATGGAGGCGCCCCGTTATTCTATAGATACATTACAGATACTTATACAAATATGAGTGATATACGATACAGAATGTGAAATATCATTTTGTGTCATTCTTTCTAATAAAATAATCGTATTTGATAAAAGAGACAACAATATTTAAGTTGTTGCTCATTATGGTAACATTTTGTCGTGACGTAGTGACTTGTAGGTAGGTGGCATATTAGCCATTTTATGCGCCAAGTTTCGTGGTAGCTTTGCTGTCAAATGGTTGTTTACTTTGTGTATTATTGAGATTTGCGAGAAAATTACAAGGAGTTTACCTTTAAAACTGAATGTGGATGTTGGAAAACAGCAATTCAAGATGCCTGTGTGTTGTTTTGTGAAGTGTAGTGCAAGAAAGAATGAAAATCAACCTCGTTTATCTTTACACAGGTTAGTAGCCGGTTTTCATGCAATAGTACATACAATAATACACATTCCATGAAAAAATTGTTACGGGATCATGAATTTATTGCTATTTGGGTTCATTTCCCTATACCAGGGGGGTAACCATCACCTCTTATAGCAGTATTATTATAATATTACTTCACAGTGGGAAAGTGATGGAGCTATACAGTACTTATAGCTCCATCTCTTTCTCACACTAAAGTAATATTGAAATAATACTGCTACCCCCCAGGGGCCTAAAACGGCCATATTAAGCAATTCCTCTAAAAGCGATTCATTTCCTGAATTCCCAGCAGATCATTAGCAATTCCTCTAATTTTCGTAAAATGGTGACACATCTTAGCTGAATCATACTGAATTCAATTCATATCAGAATCATATTTGGGGTAAATATTGCCGCATGAAAAAAAATAAGACCGTAATTTTACCGGTTATTTTTTCATTACAGTTTTTATTAATCAAATTAGTTTTTTAATGTTTATTTGTATAGTTTATATTTTATTTCATTATAAAATACTTATGACTGTTAAAAAGACCGCAGATAAGGCGTGAAAAAGGAAATTAGAAACAATAAAAATTTTATAGGCTGGCAACGCATACAAATCTTTTAGTTTATCCCTTGAGTTGTGTCAACTTCAACTAGACGTGCGTAATTTTAAACTTCAATATTTCGTCAGATTCAAAGGTGGATCGTTTTTATTACACAGTAAGTGCATTTAGATCCATTTTTAATTTTATCGCTGTGATAAGTATTAAAAGTACGTTATATTTTTTAGGAATGGAAAGGCGTGCAGCTGGAGTACCTGAGACACAATGGAACATTCTGCTCGACTTTCTACACTGAAAACGGGATCTGTCGGTGTTGAGCCCCCATACCGAGATCAATGCAATAGCGCAGAACCTTGGGAGGGTTGCTGATACAGTCGAAAGATATTTATCCCATATTATTGGTGTTCCATAGAGGTAAAGTAAGATTTTTTGTACATGCAGTAAAGAAATCAAGTATTCTATTCTACATTTATGTAATATATAAAGAACCCTCAAATAGGAACTGTATTTTAACATTGTAATAACACAAAAACTTAAAATAAAAGCAAAAGAGGTGGACAACTTGAGTCACCTGAAACATATTTTATTGTTATAACACTCAAATAAAACAATGATGTTTTCAATTTCATTAGGTACTCGTATATTAAAAAAAAAATATGTTAATTATTGACTGATTGACTTTTCGTTTTCAGCCTGGTGGAGTTGTTCCAAGTGGATGGTGATTCCAAACAAAGGGTTTGGTTTGCCCCTCCGTGGAAGGAATATTCAAACCAGAATCACAAACCTGAAGGAAAAAAAGAAAAAGATTGGTTAATTATTATGTTTCTTTTGGTTTGATTAAATAATATAAGATGACAATTCGCTCATTTGGAGCGACAGTGACACAACTGCAAAAAAATGCGAAACTGACCTAGTTACATCAAAATTATCAGTTGTGTCACTGTCGCTCCAAATGAGCGAATTGTTAAATATTGCTCCTATCAATATTGTTTTATTTTAGTAATAGGTACAATGTATGTCCTCTTTTATAGATACCTACTACCTTATTGAAGTACACATAAACTAAGATTACATGACATATAATATCACACCTATCTATCCCCGAAGGGTGAGGCAGAGGTATATCTTTAGTACACCCACATTTCGCCAGTTTAGGTTTCCCATGTAATGATGCCTGTGTCCCATGGAAAATATATATTAATGTCCGCAAATACAGTTGGCCACTGTATGGTACACACAATATTTATTATTTCATTCGTTTGTTTACAATAATATGTCTTAGTGGAATAGTGTTGTACCGATGCGAGGCGACGCCGTACTGTAATAGTTTCCGAAACTATTTAGTTCCTCCGCTGAATCGATTTCTGTTAACATCGCAGATTATAACCGAACATCGAAATTATTCTGCGTGTCTTAATCGGTCCGAGTGAGCTTGTTAGGTCCGGCCCGTGGTTTACGGTCTGAGAGACCATCCCACAGAGTTATAAGTGATCCTAAAACAAGACGTCAGCATTTTGTTATTTGTTTAGTTCCGCAGCTCTAACCAAAATGAATTTTTGATAAAAATACTTGCCTTTTTTATAGCTTTCCTAAAAATAAAGGGTTAAAGAAAAAGTGGCTAGAGGCTATTGGTGAAGAAAATATTAATCCCCGAAATAAAGAATGGTACCTACCTGTGTTCACTTCACTTTGAAGAAAGCTGTTTCAATAGAACACTTGGTGTAACTTGATTACATAATAACTCTGTTCCCACAGTATTTTCGGTAAGTGTGTATTAAAATGATTGATAAATAATAGCCCGGCCCTTTGGCTTGAAATAAATAGATGTGATTATCATAATATTAGTAGGTACCAAATTGTTTCAGGTGCCCGCCAAAATACAATATCAAGAGAATGTTAATGTTTTGTGTGAAACAAGCAACATTAAAAATCTGATGTTTCTGGTACATCTACTGTAATGCCTCTATTGCAGTCACCCCATCGAATTGTGGACACGGTGCATATTTCATATTTCCTTGCATTGATCATTACACACTTGTATCATAATGTACTGGTGTAAGCCTACTTTTCTAATCAAACGTTATACTATAATCATTACCACACCAATAAACAAAGGTATAAAAATAATTCTTATTTGATTTAATCCACTAAGTACTCATTATCACATAATATAAACATTATCTTCTCCCACCAGGGAGAAGATAATGAAAGCCGCGAAGCCTAATACAAAACAAGATAGTCACTAGATTTTCTTGTTTTTCATTAGGCTCCGCATACCTAACAGAAGCTACTGGGCTATGGCCTTGCAACGAATCTATCTCTTCCTGCTGTTCACTTAAATACGTAAACGTGATGCAATTAAAAAGCGTTTTTTATTTATGTGCAGAAAACAACACGACATAAATTTTATTCTCAGGTAACAGAATGTAAGTTAATCTACTCATATTTTTCTGTTACAACGGACTATAAGTATGTAATTATGATGCAAACGTGATAGGTATCTAGTAAGACTAGTATCGATACTAGTTATAGTAACACCCATGTTCCTTGATTGACAGAACCCTAGCAACGGCAGCCATTTTATGCGCCAATATCTAGTTGTAGGTATGCACATTTTTTTTGTAGGTATTTCCTGTCCATATATTTATAGACTCCTACATACTGGCGCGACTTGTCGCGCGACGCGACGAGACACAAAGACACCGCGTGTAGCGCTACAAGCGGTGCCTTTGTGTCGCGACGCGTCGCGCGACAAGTCGCGCCAGTATGTAGGAGCCTTATATGTCAATGGCGCGTACCCGCGCCTCGTAAGAATGTTGGATTTCCGCGTCATGTTTACGATATTATTATTTGTGTTTAAATAAAATTGTGTATGAAACTGCACATAATTAGGTATTTTAACAGTTTTATGAACTACTAATTCGAATTCGAATTGGTTTTTATTACCTCGGAGTAGGTGCGATAAGTATTCTCCTCATGGATACCTATTATGCGTCTTCGCCTTGGCACAGCTTGAAACCCCCGTTGCACTCAGGATTCTAGTCTAAACTCTCTCGCTTCGCTCACAAGTCCTCTCAAGACTGCCTCGCTACGCTTTGGAGCCTTAAATGATAAATGATTTTATTTCTGTAAGTAGGTTTTTACAAACACTTTTACACATCAAATATATTATTTTAAACTAGATGAGGTCGACGTTTCCTATCTGACTACTCTGAGAAGAAAGGCCGAAACAAACTCAGAGGTCCCAGTCTCTTTTAAAGTCCAGACATAATCTTGGTCAGATCATGTGAAGACCATGTCGATTGGTGTCTGAAACGGTCTTTTGATGAAAGAACCACACAGATTGAGTGGACCTGTCCAGTCAGTGCACGCATTTGTCAGTCGTTGTGCAGCTCAACTGATAACTAAAGGAGCTCAACGATTCAACGAACAATACCAAAGAAAGGACATTTGGCTAGGCCGCAAAAAATACTCAAAACTGCCAGACCATGTTAAAAACTAACTGAGAAAAAAACAAAATTAAACAATGACCCACACAGTCTTCACATCTACAATAATTAAAACAATATAATACCACACAGAGTAAATATTCATGTCATTGCATAAATAAAATTCATCAATGTCAATGTGTATATCCGGACATAATCTTGGTCAGATCATTTGAGGAACATGTAGGTTGGTGTCCGAAATGGTCTTTTGAGGAACGGCCACACAGATTTGAGTGGACCTGTCCAGTCAGTGTACGCATTTGTCAGTTATCATGCAGCTCACCTCAAAACTTAAGGAGCTCAATGATTTGACGAACAATACCAAAGAAAAGACATTTGGGTAGGCCGCATAAAGTACTCAAACTGCCAGACCATCATTAAAACTAACTAAGAGACAAAAAAAAAGAACAAACAATGACCCACATAGTCCTCACATTCCTAATAATTAAAATAATATAATATATGTAATACTATACACACACATAATCAGCCTATAATTGTTCCCACTGCTGGGACACAGGCCTCCTCTCCGTGAGAGGGAGTGGGCCGTAATCCACCACGCGGGCCCAGTGCGGATTGGTAGATGTCACATGTCTTCGATTTTTTGGTTCTAAGGACATGCCGGTTTCCACACGATGTTTTCCTTCACCGTTTTGGGGGCAGTGGTGATGAAATAATTTACACAAAGTAAAGCGCCTGTCCGGGTTCGAACCTACGACATACAACTCGTAAGTCGCGGCCGTTACCACTGGGCCACCACTGCTCTCATGTAATACTATACAAAGTAAATATTCATGTCATGTCATACTAGAATCCTTCGTTACGTTCGGGATCCAATATAGCGCCCGTGACCTAAGACACTGCTTCATTACCCGACTGCCCCAGAAGGAGGGTAATGTTTTGCCTTTAGTGAATAATCTACTATTATTCGTTGACGGCAACTAAAACCTATGAATTCAGATCGCATTGGTCGACCTGTAGGTTGGTAGGCTGAGAAAAAAATCTTTTTAATATTATTAGAGTTATACGTGGCTAAAGCCTGTTATTAAGGTCGTGTTTTTGATTTCATAATTAGAACTTAACCATAAGAGAGTAGATAATAGTAAATTGTTCACCGAGGGGAGAAAGCGACTAATTCCTAACGAGGGTGCAGTTTGAGGTCCGAAGCTCAGTCGAGGGCTTTAATACACAAGAGTCGGGAATTGCACTTTCTTCCGAGTGATACATACTCTACAATCAATCAATCTACCTAGCCTTTTCCCAAATATGTTTGGGTCGGCTTCCAGTTTATGCAGTCCGGATGCAGCTGAATACCAGTATTTATTTATTTAATACTTTAAGCACACAAATGTACAGAGGCGGACTTAACGCCGTAGGCATTTTCTACCAGTATTTTATATTTATAGTATATTGTGTATATAGATCATACTGCTGTATACTATTTAATTATACCTACGAGGAAAATAAAATATATTTTTTAAAGTGAAGTTTCAGTTATTAAAACTCAATGTAAACCTAACCGCGCGCGCGCAATTCTCATTTGTTCATTATTTTTAATTTTTAAATCAAGTTCCGCAAAAGTATATGGCCAGTATCATTTTGCGCTTGGTGATAATAAACGTTTTGTCTTTTGAAATTATACTATATTTAATAAGATTAGCTACTGAATTACCCTAAATTAAAAAAAAAACAACACGTTAACAATGTCATTTACTTTTCTGCCCGCTCAGGGCGTTAACAATGGATTTTCAAACACTTTTTCGACCCGCACTTTTGTACAACAGTAATGACGTACATTCTGCCTCATTTTTAAAAAGTGTGTTACTTTCCGAGCAGGTATAGTATAAAAAAATATTAACTTTATGCTATTATAATAATATGAAATTCTGACATATAATCTATCGAATAATTTTGTGTCAATTTAAATGGTATGTGGGTAAAATTATCAGTGTTAATCGACTTTTCGCACGATTAATAGGATACTGACCTAGTAGAGCTTGAGTCAAAGTTGTATTTCTGCTTTTTTTTGCACAGATTTAATCAATGGTTTTTGAAAAGTAGCTATTATATTTAACTGTAAATTACATATTTATTATATTGGCTAGAAAGCCGACTAGACCCCGATTGCAAAATATCCAGAAATCTACTTTTCTGAGTTAAGCCAGTATTGTATTAAGCGTGCGTTTTGTCGCCTACTGTACGTAATATAATATCAGGCCTGTGTTCACCGAAGGTTAGTACTGTTATGTTTAAGTCCCATGTAATAGGGGGCGCGCCTATTGCCATTAACATGACACAATCAAGACTGTGCTACTACTGAGAAAATCCTTATGGAAAACAACGAATCCGTCCCCGGGAATGAGCCTGAAACTCGAAGATTCTCAAGCTGAGTACAGTCGCGGTTGCAACGTCTAGACACAGGAGACGGAACAATGACCATTACAATCCTTAAAATATATAATTATTAGTGACCAGACGAAAGCTGTATCTTTAGAAATATTCATAATTTTGCAAGATTGGTAGGAACATTAGCTATGTCAGAAGCTCGAAAATCTGACAACCAGTCTTACCAAGGGGTATCGTGTTACCCAGTAACTGGGTTGTGGAGGTCAGATAGGCTGTCGCTCCATGTAAAATACTGGTATTCAGCTGTATCCGGTAAGACTGGAAGCCGACCCCAACATAGTTGGGAAAAGGCTAGGCAGATGATGATTACCTATGCTTACTGTAAATGAAAAAGTCATAGAAGAATCTAACATTTATGGCAGACTTTTCCAGTAATTACTTAAACAATAAATCTATAGGAAATAAAAGGTACTCACAGTAGATTAACTCCAAAAACGCCAAAGTCAGGATAATCTCTACCTGTTAAAAAAAAGTTATTTTTAGGATTCTGTGCCAAAATCTCGATGAAAGAAAATCTTTCTTCATAAAACTGTTTATTATCTTTGCCAAGTTTGACATAGTTGTCACTTATGTTGTTGTCTATTCGTCTATGTGATAACTGTCACACATGTGAGTAGACCTTGTACTTTTATGACGTGCAAGTGACTTTCAACCTTAGGGTGATAAAACAATTACGAGATCGACTATCCATATGTATGCCCATATGATATTGCTCACAATATAATAAGAATTTTTGGATCAAGAATAAACACCACTAAAATAATTCGTGATTGTGTTAGGCCTAGCACCGGACGCGCGAAATAAAATGAACGTTTTAACCAAATGCACGACCGTGCACTTGGTTAAAAATGCAGCAAGCACAATTATTATCACACATAGTGAATGAAGTTTTCAAACTCAATAAATATTAAGTGCGTAATGGGTATTTTAAATTAAATATTTATTTATTTATTTAATTCTTTAAGCACAGAAATTTACACAGGTGGACTTAATGCCATAGGCATTTTCTACCAGTCAACATTTGGGTGATGCAGAGACAAACAGTGGTAGGTGCAATAACGGAAATTGGTGAATAAATGTTCGAATTTACATTTTGTTAACTTCGCGTGTTCCTGCTAGGCCTACTGAAAGGAAATTCAATATTCTGAAGATGATAAAAACAGATGTAAAGCATGCATACACAAAATATTCTGTAAACGATCGACGATTTGCCAACTTATACCGAAATGGGCGTAAAAGCTTCGGTTACTATAATAAAACAAACAGCTCAGAACACAATACTCATATAATACAAACATTTAGGTAATCAAATAAAATCCTGGTTACAGAGCCATAATCTAGAAGAAAACAATAAGAACACCAAAATAATACAATTCAAACCCTACCAAAAGTGAAAAATTAACTTAAAAACCATAACCAATAACATCAAAATTGAAGAAGTCGATGAATTTAATCTATTAGGTATTACACTGGACACTCATTTAAATTGGAAAAAACACGTAGACAAAATTAAAACAAAACTATCACAATTTTCACATGGTCTTAGTGTGCTCAAATCAAACACAAAAAAAAGACTGTGCTCTTACTGCATAAGTACTATGCGTATGCCTGCGCATGGCTACGTTACGAAATCCTCCTGTGGGGACACAGTGTAGATGCTAAAGACCTATTTATTGTCCAAAAGAAATGTCTACGAATAATATACCACATAAAACCTAGAGATAGCTGCAAACCCCACTTCATCAAGGAAAAAATCCTAACGTTACCCTCAATTAATATTCTGGAAATAGCCACATTTGTTAAAACGAATATACAAATCTTTAAATTTGATAAGAACGAGCGCCGCAAAACTAAATTAATTCTACCAGCACCTAGACTAGAGATGTACAAGAATGGCCTAGAATACCGAAGCATCCAAATATATAATAAGTTACCTGAACAAATAAGATCCACGAAAACACTATGCATATTTAAATTTAGACGTAAGTCATTACTATTAGAAAAAAGTTAGTATAGTATTAACGAGTTTATGGAAGATAAGAAGCTAAAATAAAGCATAAAGTATAAATGTTTGTGTGTGTGTGTGTGTGTGTGTGTGTATCTACGTATAAAATTATTTTATTAATGTTACTATACAGTTCAAATTACTTTAATTAATATAAATAAAAAGAGAATAATTATAATATTAGTAATAGTAATTGATGTTGTGATATTACTATCTAGTAAGTATGCAATGGAGCAGTGGTGGCCCAGTGGTAACGGCCGCGACTTACAAGTTGTAGGTCGTAGGTTCGAACCCAGACAGGCGTTTTAGTTTGTGTAAATTATTTCATCAGCTCTGCTCTCAAAACGGTGAAGGAAAAAATCGTGAGGAAACCGGCATGTCCGAGAACCAAACATTCGAAGACATGTGACATATACGAGTACCAATCCGATAAAGCGCCCGCGTGGTGAATTACGGCTCACTCCCTCTCACCGAGAGGAAGCCTGGTTCCCAGCAGTGGGAACATTATAGGCTAATTATGACTAGACTTTAAAACATGGCAAGCCAGAGATGCAAGCAGTAAAGAGTCATTGAAGATTAGAATCATACAGCAGAAGTTCCGTGATGAAATGGGCCCCCTGGTAGACATCGTCAAACAAGGTCAAAAAATGTAGATTTAAAAGTTATTTTATCTCATAAAATAACTTTTAAATCTACATTTTTTCAAGTAGCATTATTCATTTACATCTTTTTCTGCACAGAGTCAAGAATTTTTGTTTTGTTTCAGTTTCGGGAACTGCAAATGATGGGCACAGCTAGGATTTTTTTTAGTGATCCTGCAAAAACCGCAGCTGTCATTGGATTGGATTCCTGTTTGATCAAAAGATTTTCAACACTTTTGCGTGTAGTAGCCAGTGGGGAGCCTATAAATATTGACGCGTTTGCAAACTTTGCACACGTTACTGCAGAAATGTACGTGGAGCTCTATGGCTGGTATTACATGCATTCGAGTATCCACAAACTTTTAATGCATGGTGCTGAAGTTATCAAACACTTCAATATTATGCCCATTGGCAAATTATCTGAAGAGGCAACGGAAGCCAGAAACAAAGATTTCAATAAATCCGAGAACACCATTCACGCAAATTTTGCCGTAAAGCGACAAACGAAGACTTTTTTAATGCTCTCCTTGTGTCATCAGATCCCTATCTGTCCAGCATAAGACCTGTGCTACGAAAGTCCACAAAAAGAGTTGTCATTGATGATATGAGACCTCTTCTCATTAGTGACGATACAGATGTAGACAAAGAGAACAGTGAATTTGTCGATGTTAATGTTAGTGCGTTAATTATGGACTCCGATTTAGAGGACTCTGATGAGGGCGAAGATGCTATCTGTTAGCAGTAGTTTTTATGTTTACTATAGATAGTAGTCAAAAATATGTAAATAGTTATAATTAAATGTAGTAGTCAGAGTACTAATAGTAGTAAAAGACCGCTGAAATAGTAATGAATGAACTAACGCTTGTTTTACTACTATTTGAGCTATTTACCTATTTTTATAATTTTAATACTGGCTTTGTTATTTGTTGTCCTTGCTGTAGATATTTGTAGTGGATCATAACGTTATAGATGTATTTTTTTGTAATGTCTTGATATAAGTATAATCCTATAATATAATATATTAATTTATTTCTACAAAATCGTTTATTTTTTCGAAGTTTTTATTTTTATATTCTTTGAAATAATTAATACAGTTTACTACGCATTTTTTCTCTTAAAATGAATTATTATAAAGCGATCGAAAAAACCACATATTTAAAATTCATAACCTCAAAAATTGCTACGTGCAAAGCGAAACCCAAGGTTCCGTTACATTCATGCTCATGTCATTAGTATCTAATTATATCTCAACCTTAATCACGGTAATTAACAAATGAGTTAGTTCTTGGAATGGCCAAAAAAACCTATACAATCAATGCCTTGTTTGATTATTGTCATCATATAGATCATTAGCAGGCTAAATCTAACTATAATATTAGTAAATCGATCGGCGACGTCATTACCACGGCAAAGATTTGAAAAATCACATTTCGAAAATTCAACATTTCAAAAATTTGCTATGTGCGAAGCGGTGCCTAAAGGTACATGAAAGGTAGGTCATCTTGATCGCCATCTATGGGACTATAGCTCATGTGAGCACCAGCCTAACAGTTGCATTTAAGTTTCGAAAAAACGTACTTTTAGTGTTTTCTCCCATACAAAAAAAAACACAAATCTTTTTTTTCTCACGCGTATTGTGACTTGTACCATCCATACGTTAATAATATGTAAAGGGTAATATGTGGTATACCAGAGCCACTACAATATTTTTTTTTAATTCTTTACTTTAAGTTTCTATGAGTATGGAGTTCGATTTCCAGACCACTGTGAGCCGGGGCGTAACTCCGCTGCCGCGAGAAATCGCGGCACAGCGGACAGGGTTCCGGTGGGATCTCATGGCGACATGGAGAGTGCGATTGTCGCAACCCAGTGCTGGGCACGCCACAATTGCGGCGATAAGTCCCCTCTTTGAGGAGTGGCTAGAGAGGCGCCATGACGTCCTCACCTTCCACCTGACACAGGTCCTCACGAGAGATGGCAGCTTCAGGAGGTTCCATCACTGTGTGGATCGCCCGGAGGACACGGTGGAGGTCTGCCCGGCTTGGGCAAAGCACCGCAGTGTCCTCGTGGAGGCGATTGGCGGCAGAGATCTCTCGCGTCCGGCCCTGGTTCCGGCCATGACACGGAGCGAGAGGGCATGGGCAGCCGTCACCTCCGTGCGAAGCAGTAATGCTCACGAAGGAGTAGGCGGGACGGTTGAGGAAAAGGCAAGTTTCGCGCCCTCTTGCCCCTAGCCGCCGCAGAAGACGCCCAGGGCGTCGGGAATCCCGGGCGGATATCCGTCCACCGTAGGCGCGGGCTTGCGGACGGTGAGCAATGGGTAGCTCACCATCCGGTAAGGACCAGGCCCGGGTCGACGGTGCGTTGTGTTCCACGCGCGCCTCAAAGAGATGTCGTCAGCACAAGTATAGGGGTCCACTAGGGCCGATGCCTGCTGGGGTCGCGGGAAGGTACAAAAGGGTTACTGAGGCCCCTGGCAACACAGGCAACGGAAGGGACACGGTTGGGTTTTAGTAAGTAAGAAAAAAAAAGCCACATCAAAACTGTTATATGGACACGCAAAAGCTTATTGTAACGTCAACACTATCCGATATATCGTATGTCTCGGTATTTTCTTATGGGCCTGTGTCACCTGAAATAAATGGTGTTATATTACTCGTATTATTAATTTTTTATATTTTTTCTTCCTTAGTTATCTGTTTAAACGGCTCCTGTCGTAAAAATGTGACAATTTTGTCAGATTTTGGCAAATATGTCAGAGTATCAGTAATTTTAAATAGGGCCCAGACCCCACCACACTTTGACCGTATCTCATTTATTCATTGTGGCATTTTATGACCCCGCCTATATTCAGCAGTAGACGTGTTTTGACTCAAATGAAGGTGATGTTTCAACTCCTAGTCCTTATACCTAACCTTTATCAGTTCTTAGTAACTAGCCAGTGTGACGATGAATGAATGCCTATAGAGAATGACGCACTAATGCGGTATACGAGAGTACGGTATCAAGCATTCGTCAGGCACATCCAGGGGGCCAACAATCACCTCTTATAACAGTATTACTTCACAGTGGGAAAGTGATGGAGCTGTACGGGACTTATAGCTCCATCTCTTTCTCACACTGAAGTAATATTGAAATAATACTGCTATATGAGGTGACGGTTACTCCCTGCACCCTAATTACGTATCAATTTTCAATTAGAATCTGAATGATTTTGAAGGAAATTGCTAATCCATTGCTTCATATGTTCTTACATTTTTTTTGCTCAAAAACGTCAATAACGCAATGAATGTAGTTGGACTGTCAAAATGAAACCGAGTGCTACTGTAAGTGTAATAAGCAATTACCCCGCTCGGTCGACAGCCGCGCTACCATCCACACTTAATATAATATATTCGAAAGTAACTGTCTGTCTGTCTAGGCGTGAAAAAATACAGATTCTATAGAGTCTGTTTCCTTTTCACGCCTTAACGGCTAAATGGATTTCGATGAAGTTTGGCACACAGGTGACCATGACCTGGGTTAAGACATAAGATACATTTATACCGGTACACAGTGTGTTAATTTGCCTTAGTTGGGGACATGCCTGCCCGGGTCGCGGGAAACTGCCGGGGTCGCGGGAAAGTCCGAAAGGGATACCGTGGCCTTTGGCCACACACAGGCAACGGAAGGAACACGGGTGGGTTTTAGCCAGTAAGAGTCTTACCACCCTCCCGCTTCGCCCAGAGCGGGAGAAGTTATTTGATAATTTTCCACCAAAAAAAATAATGTGTCGGCCATGCCAGTTTTATTTTTTGATATTTATAGATTAAACCTTAATAAAGCATTCCAAACAATACCCGTTTTGATATTTCACTTAATTTAGGAGATACAAATATTTTAGAAATAGGTCAAAGAACTTCTTGGAAAAAAAAAGTTTTTCGCCTGTATTTCTTGAATAAAGCAAATGTCAGTCTCTTGTAAAACAACGTCCCTAACGTCACAGAAACGTGAATAAAAAATACTTTGATAATAAACAAAAAAAAAAATTACTATCTCGGGTCGCATTTTTTTTAGTTTGGCTAATATACTTACGAGTATGTATAGTACCTTCAACTTGAGAAAACTCTAAATATGTATGTAGCAATATCTCGGAGATATTGCGTTTCTAAGTTTCTTTTTAATTTGTATGGGAATAGGGTTGTCACAAAGTAGTAAATATTTAAGTTGATTAGTTCAAACGTTTAAATCAATTATGCTAAGCAACGTAAAACGCTTATGACATATCCTCGCTATCGGATTGAATTATCATTTCGTCAGTCGTCAGCGTGATATCATTTGCCCTCCGAATTCTAATTGGCTGTAATGAACATTGTCTGTTGTTACGTATACGAGTTGAAGCACTGATTTCGGTAAGGGCAAAGATTTTTTTGTTTATGCAGTACTAAATATTAACGGGGTTATATAAGGATCGAATGATTCTAATGCACGGTGCAATAAGTCTAAAATTGTGGTTTTTCTGTCTAATTTCCAAGTATGGTGTTATCGATCATAGTACCAGTATTTATTTCTTGACTCACCTGCTTGGTTGGACTACATTTCTATGGGTAACGTGAAGCAAATCATAGAAGCCAGTTCTATGATTTGCCGGCCATGCATTCATATTTTGTTCATAGTGACGGACATAGAAAACCAATTGTATTTTTCCACATAGAGCTCAGATTAAAATAGAGAAAGTAGTCCTCAAAATTCAACCGTAAATATTTTATAATTTTGACTTTAACTTTTTGCACAATTTTCACATATAAACTTAAACTATGTAAACTATGCACGTCACAATTTCAACTGGCAATAGGCAATACCCGAGTCAAAAATAATTAATCATAATGAGTAATGTTTGCACGAAGTAAGTATTATATGCACACAGTATGTTGCACACAGGTTTGATTGACAACCCTAACTCACAATGTTAAAATTCAATATTTCCGGAATCCTGGATTTGTTGCATCTGTTTTTTTTTGTGGCGATAGTTATTATAGTGATCAATATTTAGGCATTAAAAAGCAAACAAGACCATGAATAGAATCGCCGGATTTTTTTTTTTTACAAAATCCTAGAAAAAAATGTTCTCACCTCTGTGAGCAAGATTTCTAAAGTTTTCAAGAAGAAAATAGTTCCTATAGTGAATTCCTATCACACCTTAAAACATACTAAATGTTTTAAGTAAAATCATATCCAAAAACGAGACATTTTGTTACTATGGTTATAAGGATTTTTTAGAGCCGGCGGAGTTTTAATAGGAGTTTTGTTTGATTGTTAGCTTTTCAAAAAACACATAAAACGAGCATGTCCGCCACTAAGGCAACATAACACACTGTGCGCAGGCGAAGTCGCGGGCGAAAGCTAGTAGAGAATAAAGGCTCTGTTTTAAAATCAAATCATGAGTAAACATAGATGTCAATAAGATTATAAGCATGGGATTACTATCTTGTCATTTATTTTATTTTGTTTATCTACTAATGATGAAACCCGCGACAGCTTCATATTGTACATAATTAGGTTTTTACTTCAGAAATCTCTCAGTAGCAACCCGGTGTCTGGATTTGGGCCCGGTTGATTGCTATAGGCTGGCCTCCTATTCCATGAGACTTAAGCATAACTGGTTCATCAGTCAATACAAGCGTGATGTTATGTCGTGAATTTCCTCTCCTGGGGCTGTGAAGAGACCAGTAATGCCTTGCGCCTAAGATATTATTGGTCTCTTCAAGGCTTTAACCACAACAGTGGCCGACAAAGTACGTGCGGTGAGGACTGTGGAACGTATTGCGTGCTCTGTGTCTTGTACCACGACGAAAAAGACTATGCAGTGGATGAAGTAACCGTGTCTCCTGTGGTCTCCTCCATAAAATTCAACAGCACGCTTTTATTTAAGCCTTAATTTAGATGTCGCCTAGTATTAGTGAAAATGGGACGGTAAGGGTAAGCACAGGCACATGAGATATCAGCTTTATCTGCGATGACAGCACGGCTGCAATTCCTCTGGTGTTGAATATGTTCATAAATGGTGGTGACCACTTGTTTTTAGGTGTCCGTATCCAAAGGGTGGAAACGGGTCCCAGTTATCAGTGATACGTAATTGGCTCAAGCTTACGCCGTCTGTCCATCCTTATCTATGTATCACCGGGTTGTATCTTTTAAAATTTCATAGAATGTCGTATTCTCTATCATAGCAAAAATGAATATGTAATATGTATCGTTTTATTCATATTATATGTAATATGAATAAAACAAATATGAGTTTAATACTTTAAAAGTTTTATGGGTATGGTTCGACTGAGACTCCGTTAACTTACGAGAAAATGCGACTCGAAGCCGTGACAATTGCCTCTGTAAACTAGCATGATGGTCAACGATCATTACTTCTCTGTACGAGAAGTACAAGTGAAGGAAATGCAATAGAGATATTGATGCAAGGAAGAATCAATGGTAAGTTTTAATATCCTGTTGATTTTCCATTGTTAAGATAATTCAATAAAAAGTACAAAAGAAAACGTGTATGTAAGTATAAACATTGTTCATTATTTATTCCAAGAAAAATACTTATATTGCCTATTGTATACTTTATGAGCTTTAATCAGTTTTAATAATTAGTAATTATTGTTTGATCCATACAATGACCCTGTTGGATAGCCGTTTATTTGGCCATTTTGGGGAACGTATATTTGGCCATTTGGCGGTCCATACATTTGAATATACTGTGGTGCGTACCCGTACACTGAGCGGGCCGGCAGCCCGTAGATAGGGCCGGTCGGCCGGTACATTCCGCGTGTCGGCGTCGGGTGCCCGTAGAATGGGTCCATCGGTGGCCCGTACATTTGGCCGTTCGATACACCGCACATTGAGCCACCCGCTGGTCTGTACATTTGACCGTATGATGGGGGCTTGCGGATAATACAATGGGCTGGTTGGAGCTGCATAAATTGGAGTATTCTGTGAGCCATATGGAGCTTCAAATGGAGTTTTATAAAGTTGTCCATTTGAAGGGGCACTCGGAAATCCGTTCATGTCACCGACAGGAATGCTGTGCGAAGTTGTTTTTGTTTGAAGTGTTTTATAAGATGTTTTGTCAGATGCAATAGAGGGCTTCTGTTTGTGATTCAGTGACGGTTACTGTGGTAGTATCTTCACCAGCCGATGTGTCTAAAAGTACCTTATCGCCTTCTGGTAACCATTCTCCAGTACTGTTAGATTTAGAGTTAGTGGTGCCATTCGCTGTACCATTGATGACGTCATTTGTAGAGGTATGTGATTGACTGTCGTTGGTTGCCCCTGGCGATATGAAAAGATCATAGACCGTCCTAGAATTTAAGGATTTCTTGAGCCCAGAACTGGTATTGTTATAAAATGCTTCAAATTGGTATTCTTTGTCGTCGTGCTTCACCTTGAACCCTCTGGTGTCACTGAGGCTGTAATCATAGCCCCAGCTGGTACTTGTCTTGTTGACTGAAGATGTCGTTTTGCCTAGAATTAATTGCTACTGTTAGTAAGAGTCTATGTGTACTTATGCGCAGGAGACGTAGGTAGAAGTCTACATTCACTAGGAAACAGAATTGTACGAGTGCAATTAAATATGAATGTGTAGTTTACATGAAATTTTTTCAGGAAATCTTAATCATGATGTATCGATTGAACCCCATCTAGTATTGTAGAAGTATTAAGCGATACTATTTCAAATAAAAAGAGATAGAAAAGATAATTATATCATTAATTTTCTAGCGCAGTGCTACGTGGATCTACGATGGCTACGCTGCTACGCTGGGTCTACGGGATGGAGAACTTTGTGCTCTGGCAGTCCACTTCTCGCCAATGGAATGTTTTTCCACATTGGCATACACATACAAGTTAGTAAAGCAAAATAAGGTTTAATTCGATATCTGAAATGATCGAACTAGAACCTTACCAAGCTTACATTTGGTCGTTGGGATTTTAAGATGAACTTCACAGAACTTAACTTAAGATTAACTTCACAGACGACACCGAAGACACCAACGGCAACTAATAAATTAATGATTACTCACAGTAATATTCTTCCAGAAACACCAACAGCAGAACACAGTACGCCTCTAAAAATAACAAGTACTTTTTTAGTGTGTTTTTATCCTAATTTTAGTTACTTAACAAAAATAGTTTATTTACGCAAAGACGTGACGCATAAAAAGTAAAACAAAAAAATATAGATTTGAAGAGTCTCGCGGACTACAATGACGATGATAAATAATTAATGGCTGCATTAATTACTGTAAGTGGTGATAAAAGAAAGTAAAGATAAAGGTATCGCAATTCATGCGTCATGGGTTTTATTAAAACTAGACCCGATATAAAGAACTTAAATAAAACATACACTTACTAGCAACTTCATGATAGTGACTTTAAAAACGACAGCAATTAGCAAATATCAAATTGCTATAAAGTACTGAATATTGTTCAACAAAGTTTTATATACGAACGTCTCTCATTGAACGTGACCTGTGATAGTACACAACACACAATATGTTACACCCATATTTGACCAGTTATGTTTTAGTCCTATGTAATAGGGGGCGAGCCTAATTGCCATCAACCGGGAATAACTCCTGGCTGCTACTGAGAAATTCCTGTTGGAAAAACCCAATAACACTAAAACAATGATAAACAACGTGATACGTGATAGTAAAATTTAATACTTTACAATAAATCATACTGTAACATCACGACTGTTTTCCTCGAAGGGTGAGGCAGAGGTATTCCTATAGTACCTACACCCAAAGGGAGGCAAGTGTGAGTGTGAAGATGTACGGTTAGGGAAACAAATTGTTAAGCAAATTGACAGCCTACGTCAATTTGCCGTGTTATAGCCATTTCAGACAACTGCTAAAGACTGACAGTTTGATTCAATTATATATTATGGAGAACTAAAAGATACGATTATTTTCAGCGGAGCTAGGCCCCGGCGTTTCGCCTCACTCCCATACGTGCGCGAGGACTTATGCCTCCAGAGCTCATGGCGAAAAGTAAGTCTACACGTATATTATTTGTCTGTCCATCACATTTTTTTTTTGTTTGGGAAATCATTAAATAACTTCTCCCACTCTGGGCGGAGCGGGAGGGTGTGTCAGACTCTTACTGACTAAAACCCACCCGTATTACTTCCTGTTGCCTGTGTTGCGGGGGCCTCGGTGACCCATAAGTACCTTCCCGCGACCCCGGCAGGCATCGGTCCTAGTGGACCCCTACCTTTGTGCTGACGACATCTCTTTGAGGCGCGCGTGGAATACAACGCGCCGTCGACCCGGGCTTGGTCCTAACCGGACAGTGAGCTACCCATTGCTCACCGTCCGCAAGCCCGCGCCTACGGTGGCCGGAAATCCGCCCGGGATTCCCGACGCCCAGGGCGTCTCCTGCGGCGGCTAGGGGCGAGAGGGCGCGAAACATGCCTTTCCCTCAACCGTCCCGCCTCCTCCTTCGCGAGCATTACTGCTTCGCCGAAGGAGGTGACGGCTGCCCATGCCCTCTCGCTCCGTACCATGGCCTGAACCAGGGCCGGACGCGAGAGGTCTCTGCCACTGATCGCCTCCACGAGGACACGGCGGTGCTCTGCCCAAGCCGGGCAGACCTCCACCGTATAATCCACCGTGTCCTCCGGGCGATCCACACAGTGGTTGTCACCAGTGGCGTTTCCTCCCGCCTTATCCGACACAGGAACCTCCCGAAGCTGCCGTGTCCGGTTAGGACCTGCGTCAGGCGGAAGGTGAGGACGCCGTGGCGCCTCTCTAGCCACTCCTCAAAGAGGGGACTTATCGCCGCAATTGTGGCGTGCCCAGCACTGGGTTGCGACAACCGTACTCTCCATGACGCCATGATATCCCGCCGGAACTCCGTCCGCTGTGCCACGATTCCTCGCGGCAGCGGACTTACGCCCCGGCGTTTCGCCTCCTCGCGCCACTCCCATACGTGCGCGAGGACTTTTGCCTCCAGATCCCTTGGCGGCAATCCGGCAAGGAGGCTCGCTGCCTCACAGAAGACCGTGCGGTATCCCCGGACCATCCGGATGGCCATGACCCTTTGGGCCACACTCAACCGGTGGCTGGCCGCAGCGTCAGAGAGCGCGCCCATACAGGAGCCCCGTAGAGGGCCATGGACCACACGATCCCCGCGTAGAGCCTTCGGCAGGAGGCGTTTGGACCCCCTAGATTGGGCAGGAGTCGCTTTAATGCAGCGCCTGCGCACTCCAGTTTGGGAGCCAAACGTCGGAAATGCTCCACGAAGTTCCACCGGCTGTCGAGGACGAGTCCCAGGTACTTCATCGTTGACTTAACGCCGACGGAAACCCCTCCTACCGTTATTTGGGACCCTAAGGGTGGCGCGTTCCAAGGACCATGAAAACACATGGACTCGGACTTGTGCAGAGCCACCTCGAGTCCCAATTGCCGGATCCTTTCAACGATTGTCGCAACCCCACGTGCTGCTAATTCGGCCGCCACCTGGTGCAACCTCCCCTGCGCCAGGACCAACGTTTCGTCAGCGTAGCACACTACGCTGACGCCGCTAGGGAGGTCGGCGCGCAGCACCCAGTCGTATCCGATGTCCCACAGATGCGGCCCCAGGACCGATCCCTGTGGGACACCGCACGACATCTCTTGCCGGTTCCACACTCCCTGGTGACCGGGGTAGATAACGGCCCTGTCCGTCAGATAGGCCTCGACCACACGACAGAGGTAGGTCGGCATCCGGTGGTACCGGAGTGCCTCCCTGATGTAACTCCAGGGCAGGGTATTAAAGGCATTGGCGATGTCTAGAGACACCGCCAAGACGACCCCACCCTGGACAACAGCATTACCCGTCGTCAGGGCGCGCATGCGCATGATGGCGTCTACCGTAGAGCGCCCCCTGCGGAAACCAAACTGGCTCTCCGCCAAGTCCGGCCCCACCCGCACCAGCTGGCCGACGAGGCGGTCTGCAATGACTCTTTCAAAGAGCTTGCCCACCTCGTCGAGTCTGTCCATCACTGGGTTGTGCCTTAAGAACTTAAAGTTTCCTAGTAAAAAAAAAATCACAGTATACGAACTATGGCTGCTATCATGGCAAATAATAAAAATAAAGCCGGAGTAGAGTTGAAATAGAGCTTAAAATAACTGGCAAACTAAAAAGAAATAAGACGAAAACTTGTATCAATTATTTACATGGGTTTATTTTTAAACAGTCAAGATAAATTTGATACCGGGTTTGTACAAAAAGTTGCATAAATAACAGCCGATAATAAGTATCGAGGACTGACCTTATAATAATTATTACTGACCCGTAGACCGGGATTTCCAAAGTGAAAAATATTATCTGTAACATAAACTTGCTTGTAAACAATTGATACTCTCTTATCGCTGGGACAGTCCGATTTTATATGAAAAATAAATAAGTAATACACACAAATAAATAAAATTAAAATGTATGTTGGTAATGACAAAATAACAGCTTCTTGCTAAATGCATAAGAAAGTATATACGATACTTATAACCAAAAACGTTGTTTTAATTTTTTGTCTATTTGTTCCGGTAAATCTTCGAAACGCCGTTGGACCGATTTTGACAGGACTTTCACTGGCAGATAACTGATATTATAAGGAGTAACTTAGTTTCTTTTATTTTAGAAAAAGTCAGCAAACTTTAAGCTGCATTTAGAAGAAAACTTGTGCACTACTACTGGTGCATGTTCTTAGATTTCTTTCTGTGAACGGGTCCCCCTGGTTTGATGTCTCATATTTTGCAATTTTAAATTAAACTTTATGATAATAACAATAGAGATAATTATATTTTAAACATTTTCGATTGAGTAGAACTCTAGAGTTTTAATACTTTAAATTTATACATGTGACGTAACTTATGGATGGCCCGGGTCTCCCTTGTTTCATCGAAAAGAAATTGCCAAATTATCACTTCCCAAACAATTTTCCGCATAATTTCGTTTGCCAAATTATTACTTAGCAAATAATCTCTTCACAAATAATTATAACGCAAACGTAATGTTTGGCAACTGAATGTTTACTAACTAGTTCTTTTACCAATTTTTATGTAGTCAAATATTTCAGTTGGAATTCATTTAAATTTCATTTATTGATTTTTCGCAAAATAAAATTTCTACCTCGTCTAACTAATTCGGTTCTTTTTTCTATATAATCTATTCGTTTCTGTCACTCACCGGCCGCTGCCGCGGCACCGCTCGCTTCGCTCACTCGGCTCGTGCGTAAGAGGTCACAGTATTAACCTAACCTAACCTAAACATTATTTAAAATAATTAACCTTTTTTTTTTTTGGTCCGGGGTGGAAAATCCTCATGGATGTCCTCCGCCCTGGGGTAGGCGGAGGGGTCTGTCAGACTCTTACTGACTAAAAACCACCCTGGTGTTCCCCTCCCACACTTGCACCGGGGATCATGGGATCTAATGCGACTTCCACGATCCCCGGCTAGTGCCGGCCCGCCTCTGCAGCCCACCTCAAGTCTGGGGGAGGGGGGTGAGGTGTTTAAACCCCCCCCGCGACGTCTGAAATCGACTCGACTACGGCCGGCAGCGACAGGTCACTGCCCACTCCTGAGATGAGGGCACGGCGTGGCTCCTCCCAAGCGGCACACTCTGCCAGCGTATGCCGCGCCGTGTCCTCCCGACAGTCGACGCAGTGGTGACACCGGGCGTCCGGCTCCCTGTTTATGCGACACAGGTACTTCCCGAAACAACCATGCCCCGAGAGCACCTGCGTCACTCGAAACGACAGGGAGCCGTGCCTCCTCCCGAGCCAGGGCTCGAGCACTGGCCGGACCGCCTCGATGGTGGCGAGGCCGGCGGTAGGGCGTGAAAGCCTGTCCCGCCATTCCGCCACCAGGGCTGCGCGGAGCTGTGACCGACGCAACTCCGTATGTCGCTGCATCAGCCACTCGCCCCGCGCCCTCTCGCTTCCTCGCGCCACCGGTACAGCGACGTGAGTACTTTCGCCTCGAGGTCCCAGGGCGGGGATCCGGCCAGTACGCAAGCCGCCTCGAAGGAGATCGTGCGATATCCCTTGATGACTCTGACGGCCATCGCTCTTTGCGGCTTTCGCAGGACAGCGATGCTGCCGGCCGTGAGGTCAGCCGCCCAGATCGGGGCCCCATACAGGGCCATCGATCGCACGATCCCTAAAATAATTAACCTACTCTAGCTAATACAATAAGTAACCACAAATTTGACTAGTTTCAGACAAATTCAAGCACATCTCATTCACACATCACATTATCTAACGTTTATTGTCTAAAGATTGTAAGATTGTTATTGCTGTAATAAATCATTTGATTAAAGACCAAATGCCTAAATGACATTATCCTTGATAATATTCTGCCAAGTAAAAAATTGACCAAATGAAAATGTGCGTACTAAAATCATTCCAAACACTGCATTGGTATAAAAAAAGGTAGCTTAAATTTGTTTGGGTAGTGAAATTTTGGCTAAATCTTTTCGGCAAAACGGCAGGATCCCGGATGGCCCAGTATCACCGTAGCAGGTGCGCTACGACATGGTTACGACGTAGCACTGTGCTACGATTCCGTAATCTCGTAGTGGCTATCTAAGATTTTAAGCCCTTACAAATACTTTTAGCTACCATAAAGTATTTGTCAATAGTATTTTTAATAATTATGTATCTTGTAATGAGACATAAAGGCTCCCACAGACAGGCGTGACGCGCAACTACTAGGACAATTTCTATCAAAACTTCATGGAAACTCGGGACGTCGCGCTGGCTGTAACGCCCGCGATATCGCGCCAGTCTATTGTGGAGACTGGCGCGATTTCGGGGGCGCTACAGGCAGCGCCTTTATTATTTTTGTAGGTCACAGGTAAGATAACCCGACTTTTTCATACAAGTACTTATAAGCGATGCGCTCATGTTATAATCGCTAGTTCAACTTAGAGGCTTACCGTCGGCAACAACCATGATGTTACTGGTAAGTGTTTTTATATTTATTAACAGTAGTTGACTGACCGTTCTAGGTTCAGCAAAGAGTATTGTTTTTTTCATTGAAAAAATTCTTAGCATCTCAGTCCGGAATTATGTCCGGTTAATACCAATATAATTATATTCTTACTCCTACTAATTCCGGGGATACCGCACGGTCTCCTGTGAGGCAGCGCGCCTCCTTGCCGGATTGCCGCCATGGGATCTGGAGGCAAAAGTCGTTTCGAGTCGGTTGTCGCAACCCAGTGCTGGGCACGCCACGATTGCGGCGATAAGTCCCCTCTTTGAGGAGTAGCTAGAGAGGCGCCACGGCATCCTCACCTTCCGCCTGAGGCAGGTCCTCATCGGACACGGCAGTTTCGGGAGGTTCCTGTGTCGGATAAGGCGGGAGGAAACGTCCGGGTGTCACCACTGTGTGGATCGCCCGGAGGACACGGTGGAGCATACGGTGGAGGTCTGCCCGGCTTGGGCAGAGCACCGCCGTGTCCTCGTGGAGGCGATCGGCGGCAGAGACCTCTCGCGTCCGGCCCTGGTTCAGGCCATGGTACGGAGCGAGAGGGCATGGGCAGCCGTCACCTCCTTCCGCGAAGCAGTAATGCTCGCGAAGGAGGAGGCGGGACGGTTGAGGGAAAGGCAAGTTTCGCGCCCTCTCGCCCCTAGCCGCCGCAAAAGACGCCCAGGGTGTCGGGAATCCCGGGCGGATTTCCGGCCACCGTAGGTGCGGGCTTGCGGACGGTGAGCAATGGGTAGCTCACCGTCCGGTAAGGACCAGGCCCGGGTCGACGGCGCGTTGTATTCCACGCGCGCTTCAAAGGGATGTCGTCAGCACATAGGCAGGGGTCCACTAGGGCCGATGCCTGCCGGGGTCGCGGGAAGGTACTTATGGGTCACCTAGGCCCCCGCAACACAGGCAACAAGAAGGAATACGGGTGGGTTTTAGTCAGTAAGAGTCTGACACACCCTCCCGCTCCGCCCAGAGCGGGAGAAGTTATTTGATGATTACCCACCCTCAAAAAAAAAAAAAACTCCTACTAATGGAACATTGACTGCTGAAACGTCAGTTTATGAAAACCTTAGCTTATACTTCGAGGAATCTTGCAGGCGTGAAGTTATGAAATATAAAATAAAAGAAAACTATTTTAAGACATAGTTTTTTAGGGTTCCGTAGTAAACAACAAGAAACCCTTATAGTTTCGCCATATCCGTCTGTCTGTCTATCTGTCCCCGCTGTAGCTCAGATATGCTTAGTACTAGAAAGCTGTAATTGGGGTTGATATTTTTTTTCTCGTCTATCCCATGGTGTGGGGTATTGTTGGATAGGCCGTTTAAAAATAATGCGGATCTGTGAACAGCACTTTCCGATTCAAGGACTCGTTTGAGTAATATCAAGCATAAAAGTGCTAATTTTTGTTAGAGTCAAGTGTCCCACCCCCTGCTAGCTAAATGGTTGTTTATGCAGATGTGAAAAAATTCATGGCAGTAGTACATATAATGAAATTAAAAGGAAAACTATCACAGCTAAGTGGGCTTTACAAGTTAACGAGTAATAGTCGACCAACTTAAATTTGCAGTTAGTGAATTGACCGTGGCATATAGCGATGTATGGGAGAACGTGTTTTTTAACTACAATGTTAAGTTTGTTTTTGGGATAAATTCATACCAACTTCTAAACTACGGAACCCTTCATTGTACGTGTTCCGACACGCACTTGGCCGGTTTTTTATTATAAGTAGGAAGTTATGCATTCGGCGAGCTTCCTTTTTTCATGGAGGCATAAAAAATTAAAGAAACTCGCCGAATGCATAACCTCATTTTTTTTTAATTCGTTTAACAAAGTATAAAACATATGTTTTACAGGCTGGCAGTCTCCTGATTTTGGTGGTCTTGGATGGATTCCAGAGTAAGTTTAAATACTAGTATTCTTATATTAATATCTGCAGCTTGTACGCTGGCTTCTCAGTTTGTGATTGTAACCGCACCTATACTTAACAAAAACCAAGCAAATCGACCAATTTCCATCTCAAAATTATTTAATTATGTTCAAGACAGTTATTTATTTCCCTAGTAACTCGCCAAGGTTCGTTTGTCGTTGGTCGACCACTGAAAATGCGGCTGAGAATTTTGTAGAAGAGTTATCGCAATAAAAACACTTACAGAAACTTCATCTAATTATGAGATGAAAGACGATGAAGACTGTTATTTATGATACTGGCACCGTAAAAGAAATAGAAGAGCATGTAAACAATAGCCTTATTCCTATTATTGACTGGTTAAATGCTAATAACCTTAAAATAAATCTAACCAAAACTAAAGTTATGAATTTTAAGATAAGACACAAAGAACAATCAGAGCTTCAAATAAACTATAGAGGGAATGAAATACTTGAAGCTAGTGTTACAAAATTTCTTGGACTACATATTGACAATGACATGACATGGAGGACTCAAATTGAAAATGTTTGTGGAAAACTTAGTAGATTTTCATATGCTCTGTATATGCTGGGTAAAATTGCGAATAAGACCGCCTTACTCGCAGCTTATCATGGTTATGTCGCCTCGGCTCTGCGGTATGGCCTTATATTCTGGGGAAATGCCCCTAAGATTCAAGAAGTACTTATAGCACAGAAAAAATGTATCCGAGCGATTTGTAAAATAAAACAAAAAGAATCATGCAAGCCACATTTTCATGAGCTAAAAATATTAACTTTACCGTCACTCTATATCTATGAAGCCTGCATGTTTATAAAACACAACATGAATTTATATAGATTTGTAGAAAGTAAACGGCGCTCAAAAAAGTTGCAGGTGTTAGCAACAAAAACACAATTTTATAGCAACAGCTTTTATGCAATGGCTCCAAAACTATATAAAGTTATCTCAAGTATTAACATTAACGAATTTAAAAGAAATCTATTCAAATTGTTAAATAACAAGGTGTATTATTCTGTTGCCGAATATTTAAATGACAAATTTTAATTATAATACCTGATAACTAAGTCCAATCCGTTCATGCTATGTGACATTCTAAATAATTTTGGTTATTTTGATTATTATTGTATTAATGGATTAGTGACATTATTTTTTTATTTTGTATATTTTTTTTTTGGTTGTTTTTACTTTATTTAATTTGACATTTTAAGTGATTGATTTTTGATTTTCTAAAATGCATTTGTTTGTAAAAACCTTTGATATTTTGTATGCCTTTTGGCGGGACACAGCTCGGATCTTTTGTATTATAACACCTTCTTTATGTACCCTGTGTTCACGAAATAAATGAATTTGAATTTGACGCGCACGACAGTTTTGTCGACGAAGTAAATATACCACCAGCCCCCAATTGCGTAACACAATGGTTATGATATCACCATATCCATTGCTTCATATTATGTTTGATGAATTCGTCTCCAGACAACCTAATTAACGCAATCAATATTGTTGAATTATCTAAATGAAAGGCATTACAATTGAAAGTGTGTTACACAATATTGCTGCTGGGTTTGTCACAAATCTTCGTAACAATATTCCTAAATCAATATTCTTTTTAACCGACTTCCAAAAAGGAAGTGGTTATATGTTCGTCTGTATGTTTTTTTATCTATGTGCACCGACTTCTTCAATTTTGGATCGATTTTGAAAACTATTTTTTTGTTTGAGAAAGTATGCTCTCGAAGTGGTCCCATTGTTACCAAGTCAGAATCTGATGCCATCCTCTAGAAATCGAGGGAAATCCTCAAATGTTATAGGCACACCTATATCGATTTGGGTATTTTTATAGTAACTCGTGCAATTGCTCTCGGAAAGCACCATTTGGTGAAGACCACAGATGACCACCACCGAGACTACTTAGCAATGAAAATGTCACGAGTTGCGATTCGATCAGGTGCTCTAATATGGTTTCTAAGCAGTTTATGCTTATCACAATGAATATGTTGAAGTCAGCAGCAGCTCCAGTTCTCCTGGTTCTTACCAGGAGAACTTCTCAAGAATTAACGTCCCTGCAACAGGAAAGCAATATTTTCTAAAAGGTAATTAGCAGTTGTTATCAGGCTATTATAACTTAGATAAATTACAAACTGATCGACTATATAGTGAAAAATATTAAAACTTTTTACAATAAAAAACATCCAACTTCCAAAAAAACACTGCGAAGTGAAAAATAACTCTAATGTCGGAAGTCGGTGGCAAAAAACTAAAATACAGATCCAAAGACCGGTGCCTTTGGATCTGTATTTTAGTTTGCTAACTAATTAACACGTTCAATGCGGTACCAAATATATCAAGCTTGCCGTGAGTGCGACATGGTTTCCATGTTTCTCGTACGCAACTTTACCAAGATGCGTCATGAGCATTATTTGTCCAAATCATCATCTTTAAGGTTGAACATTTCAACAAAATTTTACGATAATATATTTACAGACTTTTACTTTAAAACGTAGCAAATATATTGTAGTCTATGCCTCATAAACAGCACTCAGTTCTTCTAATATTTTTAGAAATAAATGGACAAACGTGACGTCCTAATTTTATATGAAAAACTTTCCCATCCCGCACTATATTGATATTCATATTTCGAGCTGTTGTCTAGAACTAATAAAATTTCGGTCGGCTCTGATAGCATAATTACACTTTTCATCTTCTAGATGTAGATAAGCTCTAATTTCTTTCTCGATCTTTTCATTTTCTTAACTTACGAATAATAATAAAAACGTGCGCGCACGGGTCGACGTTATACAGCACTTAGAAAGACAGAGCGCACTGCGGTCTAGTATACAGTGCGGCACGAGGTGCTTGTCCTTGTCAATATACTTCTCATGCCGCACACTACACACAAAATACTATACTTCTGTGCGTCATGACCACTATGTTGCCATCCAATTTGTAATCTTTTAAATGTCGCGTGATACACCATTAGTGCATAAGAACTTAGGTATCCGGAGTCTGGGGTTCAACGGGAATAAGTTTATTTTTAAAACATATCCCGTTTCATACATTTGACTCTTTTGTAGTCATGGGATACCTTATAGAAACCCCCACCGCACCACGGTAGAACTGCGATTTTAGGCGCCGCACCCTTTTAAAGTCGAATTCAAATTCATTTATTGTTTGTCACAGGTGACATATAAGTTCTTATGGTTATTATAATAAAGGCTCGCTGTAACATACCTATAAGGTGTACAATATTTAATGCTGGTTCAATATTTGTTTTTAACATTTAAGTCATTATTTGTCCTAAGTTAACGTACATCATTCATTAATATAAGTTGTTTATTCACATAGTCAGATTTAAATTATTCATTGATGTCATACAAATTAAATTACTTGTTATCTAATGATGCAGTCACCAGTATTTTTGTCATTAAGAAAGTCATTGATTGAATAGTAGGCTTTACAGTTTACTTATCAAGAATTCTTTTAGTTTCTTGTTTAAACTATCTAAGGTTATACATTTTTACACCTGTCCCTTAATTGTCCTACATCTAATTCCGCTTTATTAATTTTTATACCATCCACTTCTCAATGTGTCATAATTTTTAATGTTGCGTTTTGTCATTACTGCTGCTTCATAAATGTATAGTGAAGGTATAGTCAAAATGTGTAATCTCTTAAACTCTGTTCTACACGAATCAGTCTGTTTAATTAAGCCCACATATACTTCCAAATACAGTTCCAGTTACATTTTTAACGACCTTCCAAGTAGCTTTAGGGTTGTTCTTCGCCATTTGGAACTCCTTTCTTTCATATGCGTGTTTTAAATTTTTGAGAAGCTTGTTACATAAATAACGGTATCGCTTATATGTAATCATGAGAATGAAGTTTTCCGGACTAGCCTTTAACGTTCGAGCCATGCAATCTCTATTTCGGATACAGCGGAGCAGTCTATTTATAATCCAAGGTTTTAGGATTCGGAGACATGTGAAGCGATTTGGAGTGATTGGCGATGACAGAGCTAATGAAGGAAACCAGAGACTCGGCGGCAATGTTTGGGTCCTGAATAGTCAATATTTCACTAAAGTCCATTGATAAAATGGCAGCGATTGCAGCTGTATTATCAACAACTATGCTACTAAGTTTAGAGGCAGGGAGTGACATTACACGTTGGATGCTAATAATCGTAGGCTTATGATCAGTTATATAAGTATCGAGAACCAGAGTCGTATTTTTATGGTCAGATCTTAACATGACGTGATCAATAAAAGATTTAATACGGGTTGGGAAATGATAAGTAGGAAGTAGGCCATGTGAAGTAATTAGGTTAAGGTACTGATTCGCTTGTTGGGAGATAGCATTCGGAGTGATGTCAATATTGATATCACCCATAATCACAAAATTATTTTCGACTGACGTCTGTGTAAGGATAGTGTCTAAGCTATCGAAAAAGTTGTCAAGATTTCGTGTGAAGGGAGATCGATATTACGCCAAAAGTAAGATATTGTGAGATTTTACATTACAGACCAGACAACTAGCACCAGATATAGAAGGTTCGGTGACGATATGAGGTAATTCTGATTTTACATATATTATAACACCATTATTTTGAATATTAAGTTTGCTCGTGTGATAAGAAACATACCCTTCTAGAGGTGGAGCTGTTGACACACTCAACCAACAGTCCGATAGAATCAAAACATCACATGAATTTTTTATTCTAGCCAAGAGCACAAGGAAGCTATCAAAGTTACAGTTTACACTGCGTATATTTAGGTGTATAATATTAAGCGACTTGTTAGTGTCATTAATGAAACGACTGTATGACTCTGGTGCGCAAATATGTGAATCACTCCATACCAATAGAGTCAATTTCATTTAAAGTGTCAAAATCGAAAATTGATGTTTGATGTTAAGTGCATATTGATTTCAACCATAAATATGTGTATTTTAGTTATGTGGATATTTAGTGATTCTGTTATGGAAGTTGCAGGTAAAATACGTAGAAATAAAATAGTCAATAGTATGTACATAAGCGCAGGTATGATATAATCTGTGTGTTTGTAATAACAAGTTTTCAAATGATTATAATTTTTGCACGGTGTAATAAGGTACAGAGGCTGATATATACAAGATGCATTATTTATAAAGTTGATAATCTTAATGATATTATTATAAGGTAAGAAGTTATATTGTAGTACTCGAATTTCGAGTAAACAAAAACATAAGGTTCTAATATATTCTATAAGCATGTAATAAGAATAGGGATGAGTTGCCTTGCGTTTATTTCGCAGGCGTAAGCAGCTTCTTAAGACAAGAAGTTGAGTTGATAACAACCGATTCCATTCCTTCACGTTCACGAAGAAAAATTTTTCCATTTTGCGACCAACAAAAGGAGAAACCCAAACTCCATAGAAACTTGGGCCTGCCGTTACAAGGCTGGAATTTGGCCATAAATTAGATTATTTAGGAAGGTTCCACGAGCCCAACTTTCACGTCTCCCAGCAATGGCCAAATTGGTAAAATCAGGCAATGTTTATATTTTAGGTTATTTCTATTATGTATTTAAATAAAAATGTTATTTTTTAAGCTTTGTAGCACAGCGCATGTGCGTTCCAGATTTACGTAGGAAATCTTGAACGCATATGCGTTGTGCTGCAGCGCCTGCAGCCTATCCTGATGACGTTTTAGGTACATAAAAATTGCTTAGAGGGTGACTTCAGATTTATCTTACTGAAAACCTCAGCTTATTAGACAACGTCTACTTACATCACTGGGTTGCATTGTTAATGTTTTGTTTACTAGGGGATTTGATGCAATCTCGATTACAGTTATCTGAGATTGTAATAATATATTAAAATAAAAAACATAATCGTGATAAATGGTTTTATTGATTACATTCTTCATTAGGATTATCAATATAATAATACAGTATCCAGAAATTGTTCAAGAGACAATTGACTGCCCTGGTGCCGTGCGCAACCAATATACCATATTATGCTCATAGTGTGGTGTAGGCACAGTGACCAACCGTTATTTTGCCAGCGATACGGGTGCAATAATATTGGATTATAGCATCCCTTCCACTTAGAGAGCTGTCAACTAATATATCAACGAAATACATCCTATTACCTGGATTGTATTCTTCCTCTTAACATCCAGGTTGAGTCCGATGTTGACAGCTCTTGCTGTAGGTCACCGTCCACCTTTCTACACAATTCTATGACATATGAGCTATTTTCTCTCACGGGCTCCCCATAGTAAGAACGGGCCTGCTTAACTTGTTATGTGCCCAAGGAGACAAGCATTAGCTCGCTGTATGTTAATTCAGGAAAATCGCTTCCTACATCTATTACTTGGAACTGCGCCCTACGTCGATTTATATTGTTGCTAATCACTTAGTTACTTAATTGGTCAAGGACGGCTAATGAGACACAATTGATTTTCTATTGTTTGACTCCGAATCGGTGTCGCGCGGGGCTTAACATGTTAAAAGAAAAAAATTGAAATCTACTTATTTTTTACACTTTGCCATTGTAATTGAGGATTTTTTTAGTATATATCTGATTCGTGTAACGGTTAGGCCCAGAAACGGGTTTCTCCTTTATATTTGTTCGTTTTGGCAAAAGAGCGTGCCTCGAAGAATAGTTGCCGCTGGGTGCGAGGCAGGTGGTCGGCGATATAGACTGGTCTGACTTCACCAGGAACACCAATGTGTCCCGTGTTTAGTTTTTCAGTTGATGGCAGACCCTTATTAAACGTACGGCAGGCATCCAGTACTTGATTCTTCGAGGGTACAGTTATGAACTCTGCAACTATCGGTCTGTTTGAGCCTTTTTTTCCGGGCAAACGATATACGTCACGTAGTTGAGGTGGGTTATCCAACAGCTGGATGGTCTCACAGGTTTTTAAAACAATCGAAGTTAAGTCGCTAGCCGTTTCCTTCTCAATTGCTGGGACATTCCTTATTTCAATACATGATGATCGCGAGCTCAACTGTAGATCTTCTACTTTTTTTCCAGGTCCAGTATAAAATTGCGCTGTTCACTGTTTTCTCTTTCTGACTTCTGCAGTGGTTTTTTAATACAATCGTAATCTTGACTCAGAAATTCTACAGTTTTTAAGCAGCATTCGTTTTTTGAATCTCCGCATTTTGAAGTTTAATTTGTGTCAACTCCGATGTTAGTTTCCCAGGCAGGGGCCTCTTGATCAGTTTTCCAAGAGGTAAATAACTTCATTATTTTATTTTCGAAATTCTTCCATTCGCACTCCGGAGAGAAGTCTGGTCGAAGTCGCTTAGACCGCGAGGTAATGTTTGAGGTTTCGGGCTCATTAGGGTTGTTAAATATGTCTGGAGTTGAGAAAGTCTCTCAGGCAGGAGTAGCAGGGGGCGAGCGCTCAATTCTCGGCATGGTATCTGCGCTTGTTTACTTTCAACGATAGTTTAGGTAGTAACAGCGGTAAAAACACAGAATAGCAGACGAGCTAAAGAAACATTACAACCCGTTTCGTAGCCGATCAACGCGTAGCGGAGCTGTATGATGTTACGTAGCACTCGTAGCTTAACCGCGCGTAGCCACTTATTGATGACGCGTACGAATACTCTCGAATTATGTATGTTCTAAAGTGAATCTAAAGTGATATATTATGCTGTTACTTCGAATATCTGTTTAAAACTAAAAGGTGAAAGACAACATTTGGGTGTTGGGAACGCGCCTAGGATCCCTTAGGAAGTATATAGGGGAGGCCGGGGGGGGGCGGGGTTGTCCACCATGCTGCGAAGTACTGGATCAATGTAAATCAGCCTCTAGGTATTTAAGTGTATACTAGGTTTTTCCTGCGGCTTTGTCCGCGAGGATTTCAGAAATTATCCCACGGGAACCTTCTACCGGGATAAGGGGCTTCTACCTGGTCCTAACCCAGGTCATGGTCTACGTGTGTGCAAAGTTGTGTGCGAAATCCATTCAGGCGTTGAGGCGTTAAAAGTATCAGACAGACAGAGTTACTTTCGTATTTATAATTTTAATAATAAGTATGGATCATATCGAGCAGTGGTGGCCCAGTGGTAACAGCTGCGACTTTCGAATTCGAACCTAGACAGGCGCTTTACTTTGTGTAAATTATTTCGTCACCACTGCTCTCAAAACGGTAAAGGAAAACATCGTGAGGAAACCGACATGTCCTGGAACCAAAAATTCAGAGATATATATATATATACATTTACCAACCCGAGGAGAGTGCCTTGTGTCTCAGCAGTGGGAATATTATAGGCTGATTATATATGGATCACATGAATGCATGGTAAGGGCCAGGCTGCTGGCTATATGGGCAACTAAGCAGCATCGGGAAAAGGCCAAGCTGTTATGTGTGCTACCTGATGGTCAAACAATATGTGTTCCTTCCGAGAATTTAACTCGTTATAATGTACAGTCTATATTTTTCTGTACTGTGTGTAGTCGCCAGCATATCAAGTTACCACAAACTGATAAATTGTCTCATTCGATTTTGAACTTAGCCATTAACATTTAAGGTTTAAAATCATTTGGAGAAATTTGACAGTTTTTGGTAACATCATGTGCTGGCGACTGTAAAAATTTAAGTCTTTAAAATTGTGAGTCGTATTGCCGACGTAGTTTAAATAAAAAACATTGTTGAATAAATATGCAATTTGTCATATTATGAAAAGTAACGTATTTACTATAACACAAACTATCCAAAATAGAAGATACGGAGAAAACATTTAAAACATCGAACTTTTGAAAACAATGTCAGTTTAAAACTTAACTGTACTGTATTATAATTCTAAATAATTTAAATGTAATAATTTGAAGAGGCTCGATTGGCTGTTCATAATGGTGTGCTGGTGCCTACGCTTATGTATGGAAGTGAATGATGCGTGTGGCAAAAGAAGCATGAAAGTAGAGTAAATGCTGTGGAAATGCGTTTTTGCGAAGCATGTGTGGTGTGACTATAAATGATAGGCTGAAAAATGATGTGATAAGGCAACGATGCGGTTTAAAGGAAGATGTAGTGACAAAAATTGAAAAGAGTATGCTTAGATGGTTTGGTCATGTTGAGAGGATGAATGAAAGGCGACTAACAAAAGATATTGACAAGGCAGATGTGGGTGGAAACGCCGGGAGGGACGCTCCCGAAAGAAATATAGGGACCTCATTGGTGATGTTCTTCAAAAAGGTGAGGTGCGTAGTACTCGCAACCGGCGTGCGTGTATGACCAGATGTGTGAACTTAAACGAAGCAAAAGGAGTATATTGTAAGGAGCGTAAACAGGTGGCGTTCTATAGTTTCTGCTTACCCCCATGGGAAGAAGGTGTGAGTTTATGTATGTGGATGTGTGTGATTTGTAGTTTTTGCAAATAAATTATTTATTTATTTATTTAACAGTTTATGTACACACATATAAACAGACAAGAAGAAAGGAACAGAAAAATACGTACAAAGGTGATGCTTATTTCTAATGAAATTTCTTCCAGCATACCTGCAATAGGACAGTAGACATAGAGATGTAGACAACGTGTGTAAGGTAAAAGAGAAAACAAAATACATAAAAACAAAATAAAACTATTCACTAATTTAATTATACAATAAGAGAATATACTTACATAAATACATACTTCTAAAATAAATATCACTAAAATACTTATATACTTATAATTAATAGTATAAAATAATAAATACATAATATGCAACTATGGCAAAGTGGAAAGATAGTGTTCTTTCACTCTTCTTTTAAAAACAGCAACAGTTTGGCAGTCCCTAATGTCAGGCGGAAGTGAATTCCACAGCCGAACCGCGTGCACAGTGAAGGAGTAGGAGTAGAAGTCGGTAGAGTGGGGAGGGGATTTAAGGAGATTTCTAAGATGCGACCTGCAAGGTGCATCAGAAGGACGGGCGAAGGAAAAACGTTCCCGCAGATAGGATGGCGTACTAGGATTATGAAGGATGTTAAATAGCAGACACAATATCCGAGAGTCATTATCTTTTAGGTCTAAGTGGCAGTAAATTTTGTGCTAAAGATATCTACTTTTTAAAATCGAAATGAAACTAAATGATTGTTGAAAAATATTGGCTTTGGTAATATTCGTAAAGTTTTGTAACTGTAGGATTTGAAAAAGATGGAGTACTTGCTGTGTGATAGGTTTCTTGGGAAATTTTCTCCAGAGCTGGTCAGGTGTTCCTATGAAGCGTTGTCAACAGGCTGGGCAGGAGTCTCTTGAATGCCATTCGGTGTGACAAAGAACTGTTTTCGCTGTGGTGTGCCATCTTCAGTTACAACTGGTGTTTGAGCTGGTGTGCCATTAGGTGTCCTATTTGGTGAGCCGTTTGGTGCTCCATCTGGTGAGCCGTTCGGTACCCCATTCGGCGTTTGGTGGGCCGTGCCAAATGGTTTAGGATACGGAGTACCGTCCCGCGGGCTGCCATGCTGTGGTCCATACGAACCTCGGTGCATAGATGTTCCATACTGTGGTGTGCCATTCAATGCTCCACCTTGCCTGCCGTAGCGGAAGTTATAAGTTGCGCCGAATGGTCTACTGAACGCTGTAGAATATGGTGTGCGATGCGATGGTTACCTTGAAGGTGGATAATAGGGTTTGTAACTTGGTCTATGACCATTTTGGCGATACCATGGGTGCCTCTGTTGTGGATGAAAACTTAGATTGTGGCCATTTTCATGATCACTCTGCCCATTAATCATTGGTTTCGCTGTGAGCTCAAGGCCGAAGCTCAACTTTTTTCCTCTGTCATTATGCTTTCGTCGTCCTCCCCAGAACCAGTCCAAACACGGATCATCTAAATAAAATAAAGAATTCAATTATTAAGAAATAAATATTACTTTACTGTTGGTAAATGGACAGCACGTAATAGGGACATTTCGATGATGTTGATGTGAATGGTGTAAAATCTTCCGGGTTATCAGTTCAGTTAGGTGTACCTCAAGGCTCAATATTGGGTCCATTCTTATTCTTAGTGTATATTAATGACTTACCATTTTATTTAAAGGGTATCTGTGACGTTGTATTGTTTGCAGATGACACCTCACTTCTTTTTAAAGTAAACAGGAATAGACAAGATTTTGATGACGTAAACAGTTCACTCTCAATGGTTACGGATTGGTTTACGACGAATAACCTAGTTCTTAATGCCAAGAAAATGAAATGTATAAAGTTTGCCTTGCCAAATGTTAGGAATCTAGGTCCCAACATCGTCTTAGATAATGGAGTGCTTGAAACCGTAGACTCGGCAGTTTTTCTTGGTATAACAGTAGATGCCAAACTTCAGTGGGGCCCTCATATATCAAGCCTAGCGCTCAGTTCGGCCGCCTACGCCGTCAGAAAAGTAAGACAATACACTGACGTTGATACAGCTTGATTACTTTATTTTAGTTATTTTCATAGCGTTATGTCCTACGGTATTCTGCTGTGGGGCAAAGCTGCTGACATTCAAAATATATTCGTTCTTCAAAAACGAGCTGTTCGAGCTATTTACCAGCTTGGTGCCAAAGTTTGAGAGATTTTTTTAAAGATGTTGGTATTCTCACGGTGGCATCACAATTCATCTTCGCCAAAATCTTATATATTAGGCAAAATATACACTTATACACTAAAAATAGTGATATTCACAATATTAACACCAGAAATAAGGACAAATCACGAGCTCCATTTCACCGGCTTCATAAGGTACATAACTCATTTGTTGGGCTTGGTATAACTTTTTATAACATGCTGCCCTCTTCTTTGCTAGATTTGCCTTTTAATGCGTTTAAAACTAAAGTAAAATCCACCCTTTGTTTAAAGGCATACTATTGTATCAATGACTACTTAAACGATAAGAATAGTTGGTCGCTGTGATTAACTCAAGACAATGTTTATGTTCTTTCTCCAGAATTAGCTTACTACTGATATGAGTTCATATAATTGATTATTTTTTTATTTGACTGTATAAGTCAATGTAATTTAATATAGTTAAATTTTAATTTATTAGTGATATAATCTACTCATTGCAATGTGTGTTTTATGATTTGTATTGCAATAAGTGTTTAGCTAGCGTCTTCGACTATTGATTATACTATTCTTGCCTGAGCAACCGGCAGCAAGCTCGTCATCCTCCCTTAGATGTCACTGCCTGCGGTAGCGTCGGGGGTCGGGTTGCCTCCTTCCCTCCAATATGGCGAGGGGGGTGATGGCTGATCTTTGCGTTATGCTCGTGAACGGGTGCTGCTTGTGGTGACTGGTCGTCTTGCTGATCATGGTTTTAATTGTAATTAGTAATTGTTTACTTATTTTACTTCGATGGGGCTAGTTTATCATTTCTCACTTCGAGCTGCAGCAATAGCCTTATGTAAACGGGCATGCCCTTTATGCCTGGAGGCTTTTATTTAGGTATTAAGGTATTAAGTTCTATTTACGTTTTTTTGATGTTGTAATTTTTATCTGCTTGAGTACAGTTTGTTCGTTGTTTTGTTGGTATACTGGCGTGTGCTAGCTAACATATGGCAAGTGTGTAATTTAATCTAATGGTTTGTGTTTCGTAATGTTAATTACTTTGCATACGGTTTGTATAGAATCAAGTTTATATAACTAAACAGACAGATGTGCTGCTGGGGAGTTTGTTCCACCACTTCTTCTTCCCAGCTAAAGCACTAGGAAGTGGTGAAGGGCGGGCATTTTTGGGGGACTGTCTTATGTAACTTTGACGTTCAAAAAGTGCTAATTTTCAGCCTAGTTTGAATAAATGACTTTTGATTTTGTTGAACCCGCATCTTACGCGACCCGCATCTTAAAATACGAGGTGACGGGTAAAATACGAAACCTAGGCTTGCTTCTAACACCAACACAACTACTACAAAAACACCAGCATTGTAATAAAATAAAATCGGTTTTGATTTTCGTATAACCGGAGTAATTTTATGTGACGTCATGTCGTGTATAAATTGCGGAACAACATGACGCTGCCAACGATACCTGGTTTATCAAAATACTACGAATGGTTTAGGAGATATGAGGGAACAGATGAACATACGTGTATGTACTTATGTTCATAGCCTGTAAATCATCATCATCTTTGCCGTAGGCCGGTAAAAATATTATATCTACAACTCGGTGAACAAAAATATGACGATCAACTCTCGTTCCTTTTCTGAGTTGCAATGCCGGCCGGTTATCGGGACGTCAATGAGAAACAAGATTATTCGAACTGAACGGGGGGGGGGGGGTCACCCCCCTCCCTGGTGGTGGTGTTCGGTGGACACGCGGCCTTAGTAAATAAATGTATCGCTACTTCGGCGCCGTCATCTCGTTTCTCGTTGACGTCCCGTTGACAGTGCGTTGGACAAACAGCCTTAGCATTGTTGTGCGAATTGAATGCGATGATTTTAAGTATAATAAGTCATCCCCCGCGCGCGCACCGAAGGTGAATAGACGTACTCGAGCGGGCTCCGCAATATAATTTCGTATAAAATATAATTACTTAGCTATAATTAGTAAAATAAGTGCCACTTTAACAACTAGTGACCAAATAAAAGGATACAGAGAACAACATTTCCAAACAGTGAGTAAAACTACATAATACCGAATATAAAGTAAATGTAAAGTCTATTTCCGGCTAATATGAAGACATACTTAACAAAGTAAACTGCCTAGAGCATGAAAACTGCAATAATAAGAAACGTGTTAAGTCGTTAGAAGATAAGCTAGAAATACTTGAAAGAAATGCTCGCAATTCTTCCATCGAAATACGAAACATACCCATACAAAGTAACGAAAGCAAAAAAACGATGATAAACATAATCAAGAATGTCGGGGCAGCCTTAGGCCTCGAGACACCAATACATGACCTGGAAGTAAAGGACATTTACCGAACCAAGTCTGAGGCCATTGTTACTGACTTCACTAACACCATCAGAAAGGATGCCATCATTACTGCATTTAGAGAATTTAATAAATCTAGCCGCATAAAGAAGGAGCCACAGTTGAATACGAATCACATTAAATTAGCGGGCACACCGCAGGCTGTATTCATCTCGGATTCTCTGACAAGTAAAGCCAGATACCTCCATTACATTGCCAGAGGTCTCGTGAAAAACAAAAAGCTGGCAGCTACATGGACATCTTTTGGAAAAGTTTACGTCAAGATAGACGAGGGGCAGGTGCCGTTGCGTATAGAGGAAGAGGCCGAGTTGGCCAAGCTTACCTTGTGACTAAAGTCAGCCCCTGGTGTAATTACAATTTGCTTGTCATACTTCACTTTTGTTACCTTTATTTTACGTTATAATTATGTTTGCTTTTTACCTAAATTAACATTTATTTGTGGTTTCACACACAATAAAAATAATATTTATATGAATGCCAGTCCCTCACGCTCACTTATGTACCCTCTTCAACAAACACACACAACTCAACTGTCACCACTTACTCAATACACATCACAGCGAACCTTAGTTTGGTATATTATGTATGGTATCAGTAAACTTGCCCCATTGTATTTTACATCTAGTCGCTTGCTCAACATCATAGCTAGTTACGAACAAGATCTGAGTTTAAAATGTATTTATTTCCGTAATTATGGGTCACGCACGTCGCGTGACATTAAAATTGTATTCTATTGTTGAACAATGCAAAATATTGAGACTTTTTACTCAGATCTTGATTCACTTCAAACAGCTAAGTTAATCGCTTGCGACATAGACGATGTAAAAAACTATATATTAACAACTACTTGCACCCTCAATCTCTTGTCTCAGAATATTCGTAGCGTTAATTGCAACATGATTAATCTCACTACCCTTCTACAAAGATCAGAAATATGTTGGGACGTATTAGTCCTCTCGGAGTGTTGGCTTCCTTCAGCTCGTAACATACCTAATCTCGATAACTATAATTATGCTTCAACAACTTCTCATAGAACCCAAAATGAAGGAGTTGTTATCTACTATGGCAAGAACCTTAGGGTAACTGTGGAAGAACCCGAGGTTAGTGACGCCAACTGTCTTCTGCTGAAAATAAACTCAAAAACTTGTGTTATCGGAATCTACTGCCCTCCAAGTCAAGTCAATACGAATAACTTCATTCGATCGATAGATCTTCTACTCGAAAAATTAAGTAGGTTTAAAAATATTGTTCTCTGCGGCGATATAAATATCGATATAGCACCTAACAGTACGGACAAGCGTTCGCAGGAATATCTAAACGTCTTAGCAAGTCACTGTTTGCTCCCAGGTCATACTGCACTTACGCATGGATGTACCTGTCTGGACCACATAATGCTTAAAACAAAATTAGATGCTAACTGTTTCGTATTCGAGTCTTCAATTACAGATCACGAAATGTTGCCATTAGTCTGGATCTGGACGCTCGCCCGGATTACTACAATAAAACGGCCCACACAATCGACTTTGAATCTCTCGATGTCACTATACAGAATACTATCTTTAACCCCATTCTTGAAACTAGTGATGCTAACACTGCAACCGACCTTCTTGTGACTTACCTTTCCACTGCAATAAATAATAACTCTAGTCTATTAAAAATTCCCAAAAGACAACGGGTTAGCAGACCGTGGATCACCAAACGGTTGCTTCGTTGCATGAGAAACAGGGATAACCTACATACAATTTTTGTAACTCTACAATTTAAAAAGCGAAACGAAACTATGACAAAAGAGATTGAAAATGCAAAAGGTAATAAAAAACAGATATGGGATGCAATTAAAAATATTAGTGGCTCAAGCAAGCCAGTTGATCTTTCTTCTCGTCTCATTACATCCGTAGACAATGATAGGGACATTAATAACGTTAATAATTTCTTTGCGAACGTGGGCAGTAAGCTTGCGGAGCGTACTACCAATTTAACGCAGAATATACCAAGGTCATATGACGTTTTATCTGATTCACCCCTCAATTCGTTTACCATGCTCCCAGAGGGGAGCATGGTAAACGATGAAGAAGAAGTATTTTTTTCTCATCAAAGATTTAAAGGAGAAGTGTGCGGCGGGAATTGACCAGATATCCGGCAAGATCTTAAAGAGGCACATAAACTTTCTGACCACTCCTATTACACACATATGCAGACTGGCTTTGGCGACAGGTGTTTTACTTAGAGCATTTAAAATGGCTCTCATTAAACCAATACACAAAGGGGGGCCAAGAGACTGTGTCGATAACTACCGCCCTATCTCCATCTTACCAACTCTGTCCAAGATCCTGGAACGGCTTATAAACAATCGACTAACAAATTACCTAGAATCAAACAATCTTCTTTCACCCAATCAATATGGTTTTCGTCGTAAAAAGTCCACCAATGACGCGGTACACGATCTCTTGCACTCAATCATTACCAACCTAGACCAAAGGAAAAAATGTTTGACAGTGTTCCTTGATCTGGCAAAAGCCTTCGACACAGTCTCTATCCCGCACCTACTCAAAAAATTGGAAGGGTTTGGTGTAAGAGGTCTTCCTTTAAAATTAATGACGGACTACCTTACAGGACGAAAGCAAAGAGTTCGGATTGACAATTGGCTAAGCGATGAAGCATGTGTCGAATTCGGTGTGCCTCAGGGCAGCATTCTCGGACCAACGTTGTTCTTGGTGTATATCAACAGCCTCTGCCAACTGCAGGTACACAAGGGCAAAATCATTACATTCGCTGATGACACTGCTCTCTTTTTTAGTGGACAAAGCTGGGAGGAGGTATTTGATACTGCCCAAAAGGGTTTTAATCGAGTTTGCAAATGGCTCCGATCGAATGTCCTGACGTTAAATGTTAATAAAACCAAATATGTAACTTTTCCCATAGGTCAAATCAACTTCCCCCATTATATTTTAGCATTTACTCTCATGCTTGTGTTCCTGACAACACGCTGTGCTCCTGTCCCGCTCTCCAAAGAATCGAAGATATCAAATATCTTGGTATCATTATAGATCAGTTCTTGACCTTCAAGCCGCACATAAAAGTCCTTGTAACCCGGTTGCGTAAACTTATTTACATCTTCAAAACCCTTAGACACGCAGCGGACCGACGGGTTATTAAGATGGTTTACGATGCTTTATGCCAATCCTTAATAGACTACTGCATTACATCTTGGGGAGGTGCCGCCAAGACTTACCTCATTGAAGTTGATCTCTCAACTTTGAGGATGGCACAGCGTGCCATCCTCAAAGTTGGCGCCGGTCTCCCCTATCTATTCCCAACCGTAGACCTTTTTAAGAACTGGGATTTACTCACTGTCAGGCAAACCTACATACTGCGTACGGTGCTTAAACAACACTCCTTGTTGCAATACGATCCGAACCTTAATAGGAATAAGCGCCGTAAAGGCAGAGACCAAACACAACCTTCCAACTATGCACACTCGCGTAATTTCTTCTTCTTCCTCGGACCATACCTTTACAATAAGCTAAATAACAAATTTAATATTTATCCTCTAATTAAATACAAATGTAAAATCAAAGTCACTACCTATTTAAAAACTCTAGACTATCAGGGAACCGAGAACTTATTGATCCCTCTCAGATAGACTATCTTTATATCATTCCCTCTGCTGCTTCCGCATACTACCTACCAAACTCGCACAAGCGCTCACTCAAGCAACCTCTCACATTCACTCTTACATCTCTCTCATACACTTTCTCCGGTCACTCACACACACACTGGTATTTCCCCGAAACTTTTTGTATTTTTTGTATCTGTTACTAAATTTTAAATTTTATACTATTATTCTTAATTTATTTTTCACAAGTGGATACTTGCGAAAAATACATACATATTGCATTATTATTATGTCGTGTATGCAAAGAACAGGCGTCTAGCCGCGGGAGGGCCCTGGTGACCTGTAATACAGGTTTTTATAAACCTACCTCAGGCTCCAGTCTCTCACAAAGTTAGCTCCTCGTGCACTACTGTAAAATTTTTAGGATTAAGTTCATAACTTGTGAAGAGAAAATAAATGGTTTATTATTATTATTATTATTATCTGCCTAGTCTTTTCTCACCAAGACCAACTATGTTTAAGTATAATAAGTATTTTTTTTATTGTTACTCACAATGATATTCTTCCAAAATCACCAGAATCAGGAAAACGCAGGCCTGTAACAAAATTCTATATTAAATAAATGTAATTTACATAGCACAAACACAATGACGATGTACCATACAAATATTTAAATACACTTTTAATTTTCGATGTATTTAATTTAAATACATCGAAATTCACCATAAATTACTTTAGAGACAGAAACACTTAACTATTTGTCAACCTTCTCGTGCGGAATACCGAACGATACTGAATTAATACAGCCAGAAGGCGGGTGATATTTATTTGAACTAAATAATATGTCCTCAGTAACCTGTGGTCTCTTCTGATAATTATATGTATTTAAAGTAAAACTGCTTTATATATAGTATTAAATATTGTTATTTTTTTTATTCTATCCTAAATGCACATTATTGTCACATAAGGAAACCCGCACCGCACAATCATACTTCGTGCGTCAATGACATTTGAAATACGTAAACTGCCCTTAGTACTTCGAAATAAAGGTGCTGTCGTCGACAATCTGTTTGTAACTATAAACCACAAGTATGTGTGTTGTTGATTATTGTTACTGATTTATCCATGACTCACTAAATTACGCATGTTTGCCAGTTTGACTTAACTTTAGGCTAATGTGTGTAATCAACAATATTTGGAACATAAATATACAAGCAAGGAAAAATCCACCTTGTATTGTTCTTAGCAATGGGTATCGTACGAGTATATCCCAGTGATTACGTTTTGGATGTCAAATCTTTCTATGGAAAAAATACCTACTTTTATTCAGTTGCATCTGGGTAGACTGGAAGATGACCCCAACATAGTTAGGAAAAGGCTAGGGAAGCAGATGATTGGTTGAAAATATCATACGCTAAAATAATATGTGTCACTGAGTGAATGTTAAATCTACATATTTTCATCCCGTTTACATTCACACTCAAAGAGTCAGGATGAAAATATGTTACAGATAACCTCACACTCTTCAGAAGTGTCTTGTTACTTTATCAGACACTAGCTTTTTCTCTAGTTTTAAATGTGTAGCTTTTATATTCATAGTTATTATTTTATCATGCGCTAGGTAATTGCTTAGTGTCAGTGAAAATGGGCATTAATTTAATTTAAATAAGATATCTTCTAAGATAGAACAATAAAATAGTGGGTCAAAACTCACCAATACTCGAAAAAAAATGCAAGTAATGTATGGTATAGGAACATTTATTTTAGTAAAATAAAACAAAATTGTTTACATTATGTGTGCTAAGTAGAAATACAAGGACAGTGTTGCAAGACGCCCAAAGCGTGTCCTCGTACAGATATGGTCCGAAATCTCGTATTTTGTCAACACAACCTCGTACATACCATTTATTTAATAAATTGCGTAAAATCTATTCATGTTCTAGTCAACTATATCATAACCAAGCACTCTACAATGCAGTTTCGTCTAAAAGTATAAATATATATTATACTACATAGCAGTTTGTTCAAGTTATTCAAACACACCTTACACACCGCTCTGGACAATTAGTGTCCATGGAATTTTGCTTTGGATACTGTATGTAGTATCCGAACTGTACCAACTATATTGGACGTGGAATTAGCATAGACATATTTTCTACGTTAACTTTACATCATATATAAACAAAACAAGTAAAATGAATGAAATTAAACGTTTCGTACACCATTTATTAATTTCGTATAATCAGAGGCGCGTTCCAAAATATGACTTGTATCAACGACTCTCGTACAAAATCGTACGAGGATGGATTTAAGCTCGTACCTCGTACCAGGACCACTAAATCTCGTACATGTACGAGAAACCTCGTATGGATGGCAACGCTCAAGGAATACCTATTAATCTTCCTATAATATTACATTTTGAGTATACTTTACGAACTGTCAAACTAAATGGATGATGTGATGAGGTATATTCATCACTCTTTTAGTCACATGCATTTTGCATGTGACTAAAAGAGTGATGAATATATGAGAAATGATATGAAAGAGAAGGGGTGAATGCGTGACGGTTGACAGGGAGAATAAAAAAAAAATGTTTATTTCAATTACATAAAGTGAAATTAAAGCTAAATTAAATAGCGCTGACACTGAAATTGAAAATCTTAACTGTGAAAATACTAAGTTGAAACAGGTTATACAGGAACAACAACGACAAATAGAACTACTGAAAAAAATTACCTGTGTTACCCCGCAGCGCAAAAATAACTCAACTCCTACTTCGAGACGAATATTAAGCATGAGAGTCAACACTCCTCGGCATTCTCCTCTACGACTAGCTAAAAGTGCGGTCTGCACAAGTAGCCCCCCCGCACGTATATCCCAGCAGGACAAATCCGAATACAATACGGATATTCAATTGGAAAGCCGACGTTGTGACGTTGAGAATAAAATATGTAAGAAAACACAGTGTGCCATAAGTACGGAAAGTCCACCAGTTAGGACACAGTCCAACAAACACAGGGTAATTATCCTGGGAGATGGACAAGGTCGGGGTCTACGAAACATACTACAAAACCTACTTGGATCTGAGTACATCGTGTCTTCCTATATAAAACCAGGTGCTGCACTAAATGAAATCTTGAAATGCTCGAAGAGCGAAATCAGCACGCTATCAAGAAGTGACTACGTGATTATATTGGGCGGATGCTGTGATAAAAACCCCCACGATATTGACATAAATCTACATCGCTGGTTATCGTCAACTGCAAATACAAATGTGATTATATGTGAAGTACCAAACAATAGATATCTAAAAGAATCAAAAATTAACTATTTACTACGGTTTATCTGTAAGAAATATAATAATGTATTGTTCATGGACATGAATTACATTAGATTTTCACCAAGTAAACGCAATTATGTATTAAATCTTGCACGGTCATTATTAAAGGAAATATTGTGTATTCATTATCATTTCAAAGCAATCCAATATGAACAGTTTTGTCAAATTAAAAATAAAAAGTCTTTTGAGAGTAAATATGTGCAAGTTAACTTAGATTCTGACCAAAATGTAACAGGTACTAGAATCAATACAGACTGTATAAATGAACCAAGTAACAAACACGGTGAATCAGAAAGTAGCAATATCGAAAATCCAAACGCGAATAATTTATTTCGTTTATAAATTTGTCTCTATCCTTCATCAAAATATTAATGGATTGCTCAATAAATCGGATATGATTTCTGTCTGCATTAACGACTTAGCTACCCAGGACAATTCTGTTGACATACTATGTATCACTGAACACAACATGACAGACGGTGACGAAGTGTATCTCACAATACCAAATTTTAAACTTGCGTCTTATTATATGAGAGGTAGCAGACACGGAGGCTCCTGTATACTAATTAAAAATAATATGAAATATAAAACCCTTCATAACATCACAAAACTTTCAATAAGCAACACATTAGAATGCTCTGCAATCGAGCTTTTGGAACATCAAATAATTGTTATATGTATCTATAGGCCTCCAAACAACACTGCTGGCAGTATAGGCAGCTTTTTCTCAACTTTAAATAAAATATTAAATGAATTATGTTCAAACGGTAAAAAGATTGTAATATGCGGAGACTTCAACATAGATAATTTGAAGCACACTAAGCTCTCCAGAGAATTTATAGAACTCTTAACTAGATATAATTTGACACTAAAATTCAAGCAAGTAACGCGATTTGCTAGTAAAACGTGCATAGACAACATAGCCCATAACATAAGAGCATGCAAAGGCACTATCAAGGAATTAGCACTATCAGACCATAATGCGCAAATCCTAAAGGTTCCGGTCAAAAAGACCTGCACCATAAAATATTGGTATATAATAAAACGGGATTACTCGCAAGATAACAGATCAATATTTATAAAATATCTAAAACAGCTAACCAATAGTGACGTTTATAGCTGTACGGATGCGAATTGTGCCTACAACAAATTCCATGACAATTTCATTATGTTGTACGATCTCTGTTTTCCTATAAAGAAAATCAGGATACATAATAAATCTAGACCAAAATGGATCTCGCGTGGCATAAAAATATGCAGCAAACGTAAATGCCAACTACTGTGGCAATATAGAAATAATCCAAACCAAGCCACCAAAACTACATTCAAAGCTTATGCAATGAGGTTTAAAACTATAATCAGGCTGACAAAAAAATCTCAAAACGACTTCTTTATTAAGTCTGCCAAAAATAAAAACAAAGCTACTTGGAAAGTCATAAATGAAATCAAAACTAAATATCCAAATGAAGGCATAAATCAATTAATTATAAATGATGAAATAATAAATGATCCTATAGATATCGCGAACTTATTCAATGACTTTTTTCTTGACATCAATAATAATAATACTAGTGTACCCCAGAAATCCTCCCATAAACTGACTTATAATTCTAATTCAATTTTTATGACACCGACTATCCCTGATGACATTAATAAAATAATATATGCTCTAAAAAATAAAAACAGTGCTGGTTACGATAGCATTACCACAAATATTGTCAAAGATGTAGCACATATTATATCGGAACCAATAAGCTTCATTGTCAATTTATGTATAGAAGAAGGCACTTTTCCAGATAAACTAAAAATATCTATTATAAAGCCAGTATTTAAAAAAGGAGATAAAACAAATATGAGTAACTATAGGCCCATAGCACTGATACCTATTTATGCAAAAATTTTTGAAAAAGTGATGTTTAATTGTCTCTATACTTTCTTTGAAACACACAATATTCTAACGTCCAGCCAATATGGTTTCAGGAAAAACAAATCCATTAATATGGCAATATATAACTTTTTACATAAGGTAATGTCCAACCTGGACAAAGGGCTGCCGTCTGTTGCGCTATACATGGATATGTCGAAGGCTTTTGACCGAGTTGACCACAAGATCCTCTTAAGAAAGATGTATGCATACGGAGTGAGAGGCAATGTGTACAAACTTATAGAATCATACCTTAACAACAGACAACAGCTCACAGAAGTAAGGAGGATAAATCCCTCTACTAAAACAGAACAAGTATATGTTTCTGAAACTGGAACTGCTAAATTCGGCGTTCCACAAGGGAGTATTATGGGTCCTTTATTCTTCCTTGTTTATATAAATGACATGCCTTCGGTAACAAAACATGACATTACACTATTTGCTGATGATAGCACTGTTCTGTTTGCTAATGACAATACAATTAATTTAGAATCTGACATTAACCAAACAATATTATTAATTATAGACTGGCTTAAAACGAATAATTTAAAGATTAACATTGACAAAACTAAAATAATGAATTTTAAAATACGAACTAGACGTACGGGTACTTTAAAAATCCGTTACCTAGATAACGACATAGGTGAGACTGAAGTAACAAAATTTCTAGGGCTACATATAGACAACAAACTTAATTGGAAATTACATATTGACCATGTATGCAAAAAGCTGGGACAGTTTTCATATGCACTTCACAGATTAGGGAAAATAGCAAGTCAATCTACACTACTAACAGCTTACCACGGATACGTAAGCTCCACCCTCAGATACGGTGTAATATTTTGGGGCAACAGTACAGACAAGAAGCGTGCTTTCATTGCTCAAAAACGTTGCATCAGAGCGATATTTAACATAAATCAAACTGATTCATGTGAGCCATTTTTTAAAAAGATGAACCTATTAACACTTCCATGCATCTATATATTTGAGACCGCAATGTTTGTCAAAAACAATATTGAGTTGTATAACCACTACACTCGTATAAGGCGCAAGGACCAGTTGCGCACAGTAGCTAGCAAGACCCATTTAATGAATGAAAGTATCTTTTGTACAGCTGTTCGCATCTTTAATAATATTCCGGGACCTATTAGAATATTACCAGTAATAACAAAATTCAAAAAGAATCTCCATGATCTGCTAGTAAACAAATGCTACTACTCTATAAAAGAATTCCTATCAGACAAATCTCTACTCCAATACAGTCTCCCTCAGTCACGACGCGTTCAGTAGCCCCCTGATGTGTACCTACCTGTGTTTATTGTCCTCTTTAAAATTGTGTGACATTCTAATAATGTAATCATCTATATCTTAATAACATTTTATGTGACATTTTAATAATTTAATCATTTGTAAACTATGTATTCTTCATGTTTGTAATTTGCATGTAATTGACTATTGTATGCCATATGGGCGGGACATAGCAGATCACAGAATTATTTTAAGACCCGTATTATGTACCTACCTATGATCCACAATAAAGATATTGATTGATTGATTGAAAAAAAAAGCTTTAACAAACGTGATTTGGAGATCACCTTTTAAGCAAGCAGATGTTTGTGTTAGGTGACTCCACTCTTCCTCTTAACATTATACAGTGTATGCAATTGAAAACAACAAAAAAATAAAATAAAAGCACACACACATAAAGGGGCGCACTTGTGCGATGTATGCGAGTGGGTTTTAAGTGTGTGCGCGCGAGTGTGTGTTATAGTGTAAATGTGTGTGTGTGTGAGTGTACATTGTGTTTTAATTGATTTCGTTTACACTATAGCATATAGGTATAAGTTTTTGGTTTAGATCTAGGTTTAGGTTAGCCTTGCGATCGGAGGAAGCCAGGAACACCTTCCTCCACTAACGATTCCGTTACCTCGGTCTTAATAATTACTAGACAGATAATGGAAGCTATGATACCATAGCCTCAATGTCGTCGTATGTTTTAATCTTAAGCAAATCAGTTATAACTAATTTACAGTCACGGAGTTACAGAGGATAGATGTGTAGTTCCTTATTCAATAGGTTGTATAATGAAAAAAGAAACGTGTTGCACCGACCACTAGTAATATGGGACCAGGGCAGGAAGATGATGAGACTAAATAGTAATATGGGACAAGGGCAGGAAGATGATGTAACTAAATAGTAATATGGGACAAGGGCAGGAAGATGATGTAACTAAATAGTAATATGGGACAAGGGCAGGAAGATGATGAGACTAAATAGTAATATGGGACAAGGGCAGGAAGATGATGTAACTAAATAGTAATATGGGACAAGGGCAGGAAGATGATGAGACTAAATAGTAATATGGGACAAGGGCAGGAAGATGATGAGACTAAATAGTAATATGGGACAAGGGCAGGAAGATGATGAGACTAAATAGTAATATGGGACAAGGGCAGGAAGATGATGAGACTAAATAGTAATATGGGACAAGGGCAGGAAGATGATGTAACTAAATAGTAATATGGGACAAGGGCAGGAAGATGATGAGACTAAATAGTAATATGGGACAAGGGCAGGAAGATGATGTAACTAAATAGTAATATGGGACAAGGGCAGGAAGATGATGAGACTAAATAGTAATATGGGACAAGGGCAGGAAGATGATGTAACTAAATAGTAATATGGGACAAGGGCAGGAAGATGATGAGACTAAATAGTAATATGGGACAAGGGCAGGAAGATGATGAGACTAAATAGTAATATGGGACAAGGGCAGGAAGATGATGAGACTAAATAGTAATATGGGACAAGGGCAGGAAGATGATGAGACTAAATAGCTAGTCAAGGGTTGAATCTTTAATGTCTACTTATTGTGGTTGTAGTACGAGGTAAGATATTTGTTCTTATGGAACAAATCTAATTATGATACTGTGTTAGGTGAATTAGTAAATATTCGAATGTAGATTGAGTTGTACGAAAATAAAAAGCTCTCTTTAGAGAGTGTAAAATGCTCCCTCTGTATATCTAGCTTCCAAAATGTGATGTATCCAATATTGTCTGCGGACAGCATGTCGATTCTATAAAAATCTCACCGTGGAAACTCGCGTGGAGTGAGCGGTCAGTGTCATCCCACTGATGTAAGGGAGTGACCAAGCATTACATTTATAATCATAATCGAGATTTTAATAATATTTTTATGCTCATTCTATTAATCATTTTATATTATTTCAAAACTAGTATTTGAGTGTTGAAACGTTATTTAGGGTTTTTTTTTTAATAAAATAGCAAAACAGAAATTCAGAGAACCATGAAAACGACACCCATGATGAAAAATCTATACATTTTCGCAGCCGCCATCTTGGTTCTTAATTTTGACCACACAATTGGCTTTAACACCCCCAAAAACCATGAAAAGGATACCCATGATGAAAATTCTGAACATTATCGCAGCCGCCATCTTGCTTTTTAGATTTGAACTCAGTATCGGCTGTCACACCCATGAAAACGACACCCATGATGAAAAATGTTTATAGCCGCTATTTATTTTGGATTTTGATAGGTGGTAAAACCAAATTTTTGTTTGTCGCGCATTTAAAAACAAAAACGGCAAATTAAAAAAAAAATCTCAACTTGATATTAATAATAGCGCCTCACGCGCAAGCGCGGCGTGATCTTATCACCTCACCCGATTCTCGTAACCATAGCAATCATCCACGCCGAAGTGAATCGGCTAGGTGAAGTGAATTGGTAAGCGCGACGCACGAGTGTCGTGATCTTATCACTTCACTCGATTCTCGTTGCCATAGCAACACCACTTCACTTGGGCTGGATGAAGTGAGACTAGCCGCCGGCCGGCCTGTGCGCGCACTGCGCGAGTATCAGTTGAACTGTTGAATTTTGTTATTTTGTTTATGAATATTATTTTATTATTGGCAACGCGTAGGTCTATATAAATTTACCTACCTAAAATAAAATATTAGAAAGTTACTTATTAAATAATCCACACTTTTTTTTGTTATTATGTACACAGACACACACATCGTTTAGTTAGGTTTCCACATAGTTTGTGAGGGGATAAATTCTATGGTCCGTCAGCCAGGCACACGTTTAGCACTCGATCACTTGACACACTTGGTTATCTCTTCTTATTAAATAGATTTGGGTTAATAACAACGCTGAATTGTTACACAGTCTTTACTCGACTCAATCCACTATCGCTTCTTCAATACACATCGCGGTTGGGTCATGGGATTGCATTTATATAATCAGTTAAATGATCAATAGAATTAGCATACAAATATTATTAAAATCTCGATTATGATTGTAAATGTAATCCTTGGTCCATCCCTAGTATCAGGTGGGATGACACTGACAGTTCACACCAAGTTCACTTCACTTAAGTTTTTACGGTGAGAAGGTTACATAATAGCACTGCAGATCTTTTTTATACATGATACAGCAAATAAAGTTTTCTAATACAGTCTCCCATAAGTACCACCTACCCGCACAAAGCTATTGAGAAAATGATACGATATCACATAATCGGACAGTTATCACATGGTATATGTGAAGATCACAAGGTGTCGGATATCTTTTTATCTCTTTTTAATGTGTCGGGGAGTGCGACGTTCTAGTTGGCAGTCACAACGAATGATTAGGTTAAGGATAATAATTATTATGACATGCGATTGTTTCATAAATAACTTTAGCAATTCCTTTGCCGATTTTTAAAGTGATTTGTAATATTTCGGAAAGCGTTATGAGTCTGGATCAGCAGGCTGCGACCTGCTACACCAAAGGGTTAAACAAGGGTTACCAATCTGACAAAGATGAAATGACGTTTTGTTATTGATGAAAGTAAAGCAAGGCTTTTGAATTAAAATGAACTTTTATTTTAGCTGGATACAAAATATGACAAATGCACACGCGTCTTAGCCCAGTACAAGAGAGCGCCTATACATAAAGTAGGTTGACAGGAACTAGTTTGCGTTCATCTCATATTCCATCATCCGTCACTGGACGCAAACCCATTGCTGCGGTGAACATCTGGTGCTTTGGACGGGGCAGTCCTTTAGTGAGAATATCTGCGACCATCTCTTGTGTACTTATGTAGCGAACAGCAACTTGGTAAACAGATATTCTTTCTCGTATGAAGTGATAACGAACCTCGATGTGTTTACTTCTGGCATGATACTGGTTGTTACCTGAAAGACTAATTACACTTTGGTTATCACAATAAATTGAATTATCAGGTATACCTATAACAATGAATTGTTATAGGTATACCTGATAATAAAGCGGGCCAAAACTCTTGCTGTAATTGGTTGAGCCATATGGCTTCTTGTACAGCTGTGGCAAGTGACATGTACTCTGCCTCAGTTGTCGACAGAGCTATTGCGGTCTGTTTTTTTGAGCACCAGCTGATGGCTGCTCCCTGAAAAATAAATACATATCCAGAACGTGATCTTCTCAGTAATAGTCCGAAGTCTGGCTTACCAATAATTCGGTTAGACTGACATTAACACATGTCTTGAAGATATGCTTATTGTGTAAAAAGCGAATTTCCAGGGGTTTGGGTGTCCACATCTATCTCATGTCTGGTCCAAGGACTGATAGGGACCATGTACCCTTATTAAACATATAATATTTAGTTATTTATAATATAAGCATTAAAAGACCGTACTGGACCAACTTAGGAAAGAGTACTAGAAAAGTCACACAAAATGGTCAATGGCAAAATCGGTAATATATACCCGTATTATTCGAAGTAATGTTACAAATTAAGTCCTCCAGGCTGAATTTTGGCAATGGTGGCTAATCACAGTGGAGACTAGCCTTCGACGCAGGAGATATTGTAGTGCACAAATGTGTGCGCAGACACAACAGCACTCTCTCTTTCCGTACTCTCATAGTGCAATGTGCCGGCAATCCGGAGAAAAAGAAAAAGATCAGACGCAGGATCAAAGGCTTAGCGAGCTTTCTGAGGTACGGGGATATCACACCGACACTAGGACATATAGGACAAAATAATTTTAAAAATAAGTCAAATAAAGTAAACTCACTTTACTTTCAATGATAACTTTTATTAAAAATAATAGTATCTGATAATAATTAGTATGAATATCTTCATATAGTAGATTTGAATACAACTAATGTACGATAGAAAAATATTAAATCAAATAACTATCCCATGTCGGTCGGTACGCCATTGGAAGTACCGTATTAAGGGTTGTTTGGCATACCCGATGGATTGTTTGGTATGCCCCATTGGTTGATCGGCCATGCCCATGGATTGCTCGACATTGCCCACGGATTGTTCTGCATTACCCATGGATTGTTCGGGCTTGGCCATGGATTGTTAGGAATTGGCCACGGATTATCCTGCATTGCCCACGGACTGTTCTGCATTGCCCACGGATTGCGAGGTTGATTCAGCATGCCATTCTGTGGACCATTTGTGGACCCGGAATTAGGTGGTGGAGGTTTCGCATCAGCTGGTCGCTCAAAGGTCTTTACAACGGATTCATTGTAACCTTTAAAGTCAGGACCAATGTTGTTTGTAGTTTCCAGCACAGCGATTCCGTCTTTGTATCCTATTTTTCCCACTAAGTTAAGACTGAGAGTGCCGTTTCAGCCATTAACGTACGACATACGTTTCTCTGTGTAATGTCCTCTGTCATCTTCATATAATGGTATGCCTGAAATTAACATTAGGGTATTACATTTTACATAGAGAAATACTTATCGTTAGTTTTCGGCCGCAGTTTCAGTTTCGGCAAAAACTATTCGAAACTAGCATTTGTGAGAGGTCGCTTATGAAAGAAACTTGTGTTCGACATGCGACCCCATATAGGGAGGCATTAGACATTTCACATTCGAAGCCCGGTTAATGGCAATAGGTGTGCCTCTTATTGAGGACAGACATGGAACTTAAACATAACTAGTTTACGAAAGGAACTCGGGTTCGACATTCGACCCCATATAGGGAGGCATTAGAAATTTCACAGGCGAAGCCCGGTTAATGGCAATAGGTGTGCCTCTTATTGAGGACAGACATGGAACTTAAACATAACTAGTGAAATGTGGGTTTACTATACACCTCTGCTCCTGGAGAATACAGGCGTGATTATAACTAAAGACATAATAACTGCTTTAAATTTTTGATTAACTGGTTTCTTTCATTTTTATTGACGTGATTTACTGATTAATTGAAGTTATTTGGGCCTTACCAGAAATGCTGTTTTGGCATCAGGGATTAGCGATTTAGTCGCTTCTCGGAACCATCGATTTTGTCAGCGACTGACAAAAAGAGATGGATAGTAAATAACGCAATGTTGATGCCACGCTCTTACGCAGATAGTCTCCAAAACGCGATGCAGTATCGAGTTAATCGCTGAAATGCGCGATATTGCTATCGCGAGCAAGTGCAAGATGTCGCTAGAAAGCGATGGAGCATTTATGAAGTTACAAAATCTCTGAAGCTAAAGATAGCCTGTCTGCTAGTGCTTTAATTAGCAAGGGCTGAATTTTCAATACCCTGAATACTATATTCGTGAAACAATTTTTTTTTCATAGGTTGGTACACAGTCGCCAACACATCCAGTAACCACAAACAGTCAAATTTTCTCATTCGATTTTGAACTTAACTTTTTTTAAGGTTTATAATCGTTTGGAGAAATTTGACAGTTTGTGGTAACTTGTAGTGTTGGCAACTGTACCTAATATTTGTTCTTTACGTCATCCGTAAATCTAAAGGAATCCTAGGAATCCTAGGAATCACTCTAGACGAGAAACTACAATGGGGACCACATATAACCTCTTTTGCGGGGCGGCTAAGCTCCCGCTTATGCTGTTAGAAAGATATGACAGTTGACAGACGTTGAAACGGCGCGTTTGGTCTATTTTAGCTACATCCACATCATTATTTCGTATGGCATTTTACTGTGAGGTCGGGCTGCTGACATTGAATCCATCTTTATTTTGCAAAAGAGAGCTGTCAGAGCCATTTATAATCTACGTCGCCGTGAATCTCTTCAGGAACAATTTAAGAAGATTAACATTACGATGGTACCTTGCCAATTCCTTTATGAAAATATTATGTATGTAAGAAAAAAAAGACATCATTTTAATAAAATAAGTGATAGACATAATTGTAATACTAGAAATTAAGATAAAATAGATTAACCATTTTTCAGAATATATAAAGTAAATGGTGGTGACGACGACTAGAAAAAAAATGAAAGGACTTGTGTAGAGCATGCCACGAGTCACCGCGACGTGACTTGTGGTGAGACGGACAGAACAGGTGACGAGCGCGCGTGTTGCTTAACTCAAGTCGCGGTGCTTGAGGCCATGAACTGGCCTTTAGAAACAGGACCCGAAGACGAAGCAAGCAGTAATTAGAGATCTTCTTTGAAGCCACTGTAAACAAAAAAAGCTTTGATGAATCAGCTTTTGTAAAAGAAAAAGAAAATGTTAAACACAAATACACACAAACTATAATAAAAGAAAATAAATATAAAGAAAACTTACCTTTGCAAAGCGATATTAATGTACCTTTGTCACCGACAGTTCCAAATGAAGAGGAAGAAGGAATTCATTCCAATGATGACAATGAAGAGTCAAATTCCACCTCACAAAATGAAAGTCAAGATTTATCAACATCATTTTATTCAGATCCAGATGATGAAACCTATGTACCAAGCGAAAGTACTATATTAAATGATGATAATGATGATGAGCGTAATATTAACTTACGACCAAGACGACGTAATGTGAATACCGACTCCACTGAAGGTACTGAATTATCATTTTTGTGCATGGATGGTGAAACTGCTATGGGTATTCTAGACCAAGATCCACAGAGCCTTTCCGAAGCACTTCATAGTCAAAAGGCTGATAAGTGGACGGCAGCAATGCGAGAAGAATATTATTCTTTACTTCTAAACAAAACATGGACGCTTGTAGACGCACCAGAGAATAAAAAGGTATATATACCATGTAAATGGCTATACAAGACAAAGACAGATGAGAAGGATAATATAGCAAGATATAAAGCTCGCCTTGTATTAAAGGGCTACCAACAAAAGAAAGGTATCGATTACCACGAGATATATGCTCCAGTTGTGCGGTACTCTTCAATCCGATATGTGTTTGGTCTGTCGGTTAAATATAAATTCAAAGTGCACCAGTTGGATGCAGTGACTGCATTTCTACAAGGCGACATAGATGAAGGCTCTATATGTCACAACCACCAAGTTTTGAAGAAGGAAACAAAGTATGTAAACTTAACAAATCAATATACGGCCTTAAGCAAGCGAGCAGGCAGTGGAACAAAAAGTTAAACACGATTCTTCTTGATATAGGAATGACAAGGTCAAGAGTTGATCCTTGTATTTATTATAAAATAATTAACGAAAAGGACATCTTATTTTTAACCATATATGTCGACGATATATTATGTTTTTTCAATAGCGACAACACAATTTTGACGCTAAAAAGAAAACTTAATGAAAAATTATACATAAAGGATTTAGGTGAAGCTAAATGTTGTATTGGTTTAAAAATCAGTCAGACCAAAAGTGATGAGATTTCTGTGGATCAGTCATTGTACATAGAAAAGATACTCACTCAATTTAATATGATTGACAGTAATCCTGCACTGACACCATGTGAACCTAACTTTAACATCTATGTCGCCTTGTAGAAATGCAGTCACTGCATCCAACTGGTGCACTTTGATATTATATTTAACCGACAGACCAAACACATATCGGATTGAAGAGTAACGCACAACTGGAGCATATATCTCGTGGTAATCGATACCTTTCTTTTGTTGGTAGCCCTTTAATACAAGGCGAGCTTTATATCTTGCTATATTACCCTTCTCATCTGTCTTTGTCTTGTATACCCATTTACATGGTATTACCTTTTTGTTCTCTGGTGCGTCTACAAGCATCCATGTTTTGTTTAGAAGTAAAGAATTATATTCTTCTCGCATTGCTGCCGTCCACTTATCAGCCGTTTGACTATGAAGTGCTTCGGAAAGGCGCTGTGGATCTTGGTCTAGAGTATCCATAGCAGTTTCACCATCCATGCACAAAAATGATAATTCAGTACCTTCAGTGGAGTCGGTATTCACATTACGTCGTCTTGGTCGTAAGTTAATATTACGCTCATCATCATTATCATCATTTAATATAGTACTTTCGCTTGGTACATAGGTTTCATCATCTGGATCTGAATAAAATGATGTTGATAAATCTTGACTTTCATTTTGTGAGGTGGAATTTGACTCTTCATTGTCATCATTGGAATGAATTCCTTCTTCCTCTTCATTTGGAACTGTCGGTGACAAAGGTACATTAATATCGCTTTGCAAAGGTAATTTTTCTTTATATTTATTTTCGTTTATTATAGGTTGTGTGTATTTGTGTTTAACATTTTCTTTTTCTTTTACAGAAGCTGATTCATCAAAGCTTTTTTGTTTACAGTGGCTTCAAAGAAGATTACATCTCTACTAATTACTGCTTGCTTCGTCTTCGGGTCTATAAAGCGGTAGCCTTTCACACCATCACTGTACCCAACAAAAATTAATTCACGTGATTTTAGATCTAGCTTTAGGCGGCGCTGTTTCGGTATGTGTACCATAGCTCGGCACCCAAAAACTCTTAAATGGCTTAGATCCGGTTTGCTGCCAGTCCACATTTCCTCAGGGGTAATGTCTGAAAGTGCTTTAGTCGGCGAACGGTTAATGATGTGTGCTGCCGTGACCACTGCTTTGCCCCAGTATGAGTTCTGTAACTGCGCATTAAAGAGCATACATTTGGATCTTTCAATGAGTGTCCTATTCATACGCTCACTCAAACCGTTTTGCTCCGGTGTGTAAGGGTTCGTAATTTGATGCAATATACCGTATTTTTTTTTACTTCTTTATTTTTTTACTTAATTCATTTTCTACTCTGTTTTTATATTCTATAAACCTTTCCAGAGTTTCAGATTTATTTTTTATTGGATACACAAATACTTTACGTGAAAAATCGTCTATAAAAGTGACGAAATACCTGGCACCTCCATGAGTCGTTGTCTGCATTGGACCCACGATATCAGAATGAATGACTTCTCAGTTGCACGGGAGCCTTCATTTGGAAAAGGACTGCCTAGTCTGCTTTCCTTCAATGCAGCTGATACAGGTAAAGTTTTCTTTCGCAGGAGGTAACTGTACACTAGTAGTGCAAATTGGTAATTTATTTAAATCAGTGAAATTCAAATGACCCATTCGCATTCGCACTTATGGCATCAAGCCATAAGTAAATGTCATTTTTAGTCAACGCTGACATGGCAAGTGCTTCATCATGGATAGTGGCATCTAATTTGTACATGTCATTTCTTAGATTGGCTTTTGCTACCTTTTCTCCATAGTGATTTAAAATTTGGCATCCATTGGCATTAAATTCTACATTACAACCACTCTTTATCCTTTGGCTTACTGATAATAGGTTTGTTGATAATTCAGGTACAAACATAACATTTCTTACCAATATTTTGTTGTATTTACCTTGAGTAGGTACTTTAATAGCAATATTTCCACAACATTCAACTTTTAATACCTTGTTGTCTGCTATTCTTATGTTGGACACTGGTCGTGCTTGGACATTGCTGAGCCAGTCCCGGTGCATGGTCATATGCATGGAGGCGCCGGAGTCCACGTACCAATTTACAGAGTCATTTGTACTACACACTGGAAATGCTGCAACAAAACCTGTTTTATTCTCGTTTTTAGTACTTTTACCTTTCTTGTACCAACAATTCTTGCCGAGGTGGCCATATTTATTACAATTGAAACATCTAGGACCCATTTGTACTTTTTTCTGGTCAGCTTTGAACCGATTTTGGTTTGACTTTAAGTTTGTATAAAGTGCGGTAGTGTCTGATCCTTCGACCTCTTGTATTAATTTATTTTTAACTAGATCAGCACTAATCTTTATACCTGAACTTTCCAGAGCCATAATCATAGGCTTATACATGTCCGGTAAGCCGGCCAGCATCAAAGTGCCTAGCCACTGATCATCTACGTTGAACTTTATGTTTTTTAGCTTGTGTGCTGCGGTCATTATTTTGTTCACATAGTCTTCAATAGATGAACTATTTTCAAGGTAAGTGTTTATTAATTCTTTCAGCAAACCAACCTTCCGGGTCAAGCCGCTGTCTTCAAAAGCTTTTGCTAAATTTTCCCATACCTGTTTTGCAGTTTCCGCGTCTTGAATATGAACATACAATATCGGGTCTATTAATAAAATTAATTTAGATTTGGCTTTGACGTCATGTTTTTTTTTTGTTTTTTCGTCTGTTGGTGCCGACAAAATGGAGTCATACAAATCTTCATGTTGCAGATATGCTTTGACGGCAAAACTCCAGGTAGCCCAATTTTATCTGCCATGTAGTCTATTAATCGACATGAATGACCCATTTCCAGACATTTTTAACTGTTTTGTGCTAAAAAAGCTGAAAATAATTCACTTCCGAACGCAGTCTGAGTAAAATGTGAGGTTATAATTTTCACAAATTGTACTTTTTTACTAAATTTATTAAAATACTGCACAGAATTCACAGATTACAATTTACGGCAGGCATGGAACGGCCCATAACCTGATGAAAGTAAAGCAAGGCTTTTGAATTAAAATAAACTTTTATTTTAGCTGGATACAAAATATGACAAATGCATACGCGTCTTAGCCCAGTACAAGAGAGCGCCTATACATAAAGTAGGTTGACAGGAAGTAGTTTGCGTTCATCTCATATTCCATCAGTTATTAAAACAACCTCTTATTTTAACTTATTTAAGGTCACAAAGATCATCCATTTTGTGATTAAAATGTATTTGAAACACTCCTTGTAACATGTTAGTACCTAACCCTACCTATTCCTTAATTTATCAATGCTTAGTTATTTTATATATTAGTCAATCGATAAACTCAGTAAACAAAGTAACTATCGATTTGACGATAGGTACGTCAAACGCGAGAGGCTAATTTACGCGGTCGGTAGTGTTGCTACGCCGTAGCACGAAATCTACGAAGATCATTTTGTTGCTACGACGTAGCACAGAATCTACGGATATCCTGTAGTTTTTGCTATGTACTTCCGCGATCGAAACTACTACTATTACAGATTGATCGAAACGCACAATTCAATAATTCACAATATTAACACCAGAAATAAGGACAAATTACGAGCTCCATTTCACCGGCTTCATAAGGTACATAACTCATTTGTTGGGCTTGGTATAACTTTTTATAACATGCTGCCCTCTTCTTTGCTAGATTTGCCTTTTAATGCGTTTAAAACTAAAGTAAAATCCACCCTTTGTTCAAAGGCATACTATTGTATCAATGACTACTTAAACGATAAGAATAGTTGGTCGCTGTGATTAACTCAAGACAATGTTTATGTTCTTTCTCCAGAATTAGCTTTCCTACTGACAGGTTATATGAGTTCATATAATTGATTATTTTTTTATTTTGACTGTATAAGTCAATGTAATTTAATTAGTTAAATTTTAATTTATTAGTTACATAATCTACTCATTACAATGTGTGTTTTATGAGTTGTATTGCAATAAGTGGTTAGCTAGCGTCCTCGACTATTGATTATACTATTTTTGCCTGAGCAACCGGCAGCAAGCTCGTCATGCTCCCTTAGATGTCACTGCCTGCGGTAGCGTCGGGGATCGGGTTGCCTCCTTCCCTCCAATATGGCGAGGGGGGTGATGGCTGATCTTTGCGTTATGCTCGTGAACGGGTGCTGCTTGTGGTGACTGGTCGTCTTGCTGATCATGGTTTTAATTGTTATTAGTAATTGTTTACTTATTTTACTTCGATGGGGCTAGTTTATCATTTCTCACTTCGAGCTACAGCAATTGCCTTATGTAAGCGGGCACGCCCTTTATGCCTGGAGGCTTTTATTTAGGTATTAAGTTCTATTTACGTTTTTTTTATGTTGAAATTTTTATCTGCTTGAGTACAGTTTGTTCATTGTTTTGTTGGTATACTGGCGCGTGCTAGCTAACGTATGGCAAGTGTGTAATTTAATCCAATGTTTTGTGTTTCGTAATGTTAATTACTTTGCATACGATTTGTATAAAATCAAGTTTATATAACTAAACAGACAGACGTGCTGCTGGGGAGTTTGTTCCACCACTTCTTCTTCCCAGCTAAAGCACTAGGAAGTGGTGACGGGCGGGCATTTTTGGGGGACTGTCTTATGTAACTTTGACGTTCGAAAAGTGCTGATTTTCAGCCTAGTTTGAATAAATGACTTTTGATTTTGATTTTGATTTCAATATTGGTATCGGTTTATTCGTAGGTATTTGCAGAAACTTCCAGTTGCATCATGTATGTGATAGTCTTTTCAACCAAAACAAGATGTACCATGTAATTAAAAACAAGCGATAATGACTATCGTTGCCTTAGAATAGTTGACACTATCCCTAACTTACTTTACATTAGGATTCCCACGAATTTAAAAAACACAGATAAGAATTTGATCTATTCCGACTATCTGATGACCTACACTCTCATCACTTACTAGGCTATAAAACATGACATAACTGCTTAGTATTTAAAACCTTGTCAGTCAGTAACGTTAGTAGATGAGAAGTGATTGATGGCTACTGTCTCGGAAACTATGAAGTTACTTGTAAGTTTTTTTTTATAACAATAACTTTGTTTCTAAAGGCCAGTTCATGGCCTCGAGCACCGCGACTTGTGTTAAGCAACACGCGCGCTCGTCACCTGTTCTGTCCGTCTCACCACAAGTCACGTCGTGTCGTAATAAAATGTTACACTTGTTTCGGTCTAGCTCTCACTTGACAAGTACGCAGAGTATAACGTGCGATAAGAAACTTCAATCCATTATTATAAATCGTGTCCCTAACACCGGATACCGAGACTTAAAGGCCAGGATCTATAAAGGTTATTTAGAACGTGCTTTGACTTAGACATGTTCCCATCTCTATCTTGCACTTATAGTTTGACAGTTGTGTGACAATGACACGGATAACGCATAGCCAAAGTACGTGCTAAGTGGGTAAATTTTCGACCTTAGTGGAAATTTCCAGTGACACAAGCAGCTTAAGATTAAACGGTGACTACGTGTCCGACCGAAACATATTTTTCAGCCAAAATTGAAACCGTCAAAGATTCGGCTCCTCTAGTTTCAACCAAAAATGAAGTGATTTAGTTAAAATTGAATTAAATTGACATTATAGCCTTGATACTAGTCCGTTTCCCAGCTTTGTAATAAATTAAGGGCTGATTTTTCTAGCTTCAAATAATTATATCTTTTGGAAACCCGAGGAATAAGGTCGACGTTTCAAAGTCAAAGTATTTATTTCAAATAGGCACATAAAAGGCACTTTTGAACGTCAAAATTTACAAAAAAAATAGAATCGATTCTAGTCGCCCCTTCCAAAAGGTAGTTTCGTATGGAGAAGGCAAGAAACTCCACCGTTACTCTTTTAAATTTTTTTACAATATTTTGTATAGGTACATTATGATTAGATGTGAAGACGATGCACCTAGAATAATATTACTATACCAAAATAGGTAAAAACGAAAGAATTAAAAATGAAGCAATGACAGATAAATTAATTATGTGATAGATACATGATGCTCACATATTTACAAACATTGTAAAAGTATACGTTGTGTGTGAGTTAAAGTAATCACAGAATGTAAAATCAACATCGATTTATTATTTTTATCAAATAATAAATTATACAATTAAAATAGCAACCAGTTTGATTTTGTTTAGACTCTAGATTGTCCTATGGAGCTGGACCAGCATGTTTCCAAGCATTCTTATATATCTTATATTACAAATTAGAGGATTATATTCCTCTAATTTGTAATGTGCTTGTTTACAAAGTGTACTTTTAATGTGTTTTAAATTTTCTTTCATTTAATTGCAATATATCACAAGGTATTTTGTTATAACATTGAACACAGTACACCATAAAAGCCACCACCACCATTTACTTTATATAATCTGAAAAATGGTTGATCTATTTTATCTTAATTTCTAGTATAAAAATTATGTCTTTTTTTTTTTTTGAGGGTGGGAAATCATCAAATAACTTCTCCCGCTCTGGGCGGAGCGGGAGGGTGTGTCAGACTCTTACTGACAAAAACCCACCCGTATTCCTTCCTGTTGCCTGTGTTGCCAGGGGACTCGGTGACCCATAAGTACCTTCCCGCGACCCCGGCAGGCATCGGCCCTAGTGGACCCCTACATTTGTGCTGACATCTCTTTGAGGCGCGCGTGGAATACGACGCGCCGTCGATCCGGGCCTGGTCCTTACCGGACGGTGAGCTACCCATTGCTCACCGTCCGCAAGCCCGCGCCTACGGTGGCTGGAAATCCGCCCGAGATTCCCGACGCCACGCCCAGGGCGTCTCCTGCGGTGGCTAGGGGCGCGGGGGCGCGAAACTTGCCTTTCCCTCAACCTATGTACCCCTCAAATTATGTCTATCACTTATTTTAATACAATGATGAGATTAAGAGATTCACGGCGACGTAGATTATAAATGGCTCTGACAGCTCTCTTTTGCAAAATAAAGATGGATTCAATGTCAGCAGCCCGACCTCACAGTAAAATGCCATACGACATAATGATGTGGATGTAGCTAAAATAGACCAAACGCGCCGTTTCAACGTCTGTCATATCTTTCTAACAGCATAAGCGGGAGCTTAGCCGCCCCGAAAAGAGGTTATATGTGGTCCCCATTGTAGTTTCTCGTCTAGAGTGATTCTTAGGATTTCAGGATTCCTTTAGATTTACGGATGACGTAAAGAACAAATATTAGGTACAGTTGCCAACACTACAAGTTACCACAAACTGTCAAATTTCTCCAAACGATTATAAACCTTAAAAAAAGTTAAGTTCAAAATCGAATGAGAAAATTTGACTGTTTGTGGTTACTGGATGTGTTGGCGACTGTGTACCTACCTATGAAAAACAAAATTGTTTCACGAATATAGTATTCAGGGTATTGAAAATTCAGCCCTTGCTAATTAAAGCACTAGCAGACAGGCTATCTTTAGCTTCAGAGATTTTGTAACTTCATAAATGCTCCATCGCTTTCTAGCGACATCTTGCACTTGCTCGCGATAGCAATATCGTGCATTTCAGCGATTAACTCGATACTGCATCGCGATTTAGAGACTATCTGCGTAAGAGCGTGGCATCAACATTGCGTTATTTACTATCCATCTCTTTTTGTGCGATGGTTCCGAGAAGCGACTAAATCGCTAATCCCTGATGCCAAAACAGCATTTCTGGTAAGGCCCCAAATAACTTCAATTAATCAGTAAATCACGTCAATAAAAATGAAAGAAACAAGTTAATCAAAAATTTAAAGCAGTAATTATGTCTTTAGTTATAATCACGCCTGTATTCTCCAGGAGCAGAGGTGTATAGTAAACCCACATTTCACTAGTTATGTTTAAGTTTCCAGTCTGTCTTCAATAAGAGGCACACCTATTGCCATTAACCGGGCTTCAACTGTGAAATTTCTAATGCCTCCCTATATGGGGTCGAATGTCGAACTCGAGTTTCTTTCGTAAACTAGTTATGTTTAAGTTCCATGTCTGTCCTCAATAAGAGGCACACCTATTGCCATTAACCGGGCTTCGAATGTGAAATTTCTAATGCCTCCCTATATGGGGTCGAATGTCGAACACGAGTTTCTTTCATAAGCGACCTCTCACAAATGCTAGTTTCGAATAATTTTTGCCGAAACTGAAACTGCGGCCGAAAACTAACGATAAGTATTTCTCTATGTAAAATGTAATACCCTAATGTTAATTTCAGGCATACCATTATATGAAGATGACAGAGGACATTACACAGAGAAACGTACGTCGTACGTTAATGGTTACAACGGCACTCTCAGTCTTAACTTAGTGGGAAAAATAGGATACAAAGACGGAATTGCTGTACTGGAAACTACAAACAACATTGGTTCTGACTTTAAAGGTTACAATGAATCCGTTGTAAAGACCTTTGACCGACCAGCTGATGCGAAACCTCCACCACCTAATTCCGGGTCCACAAATGGTCCACAGAATGTCATGCTGAATCAACCTCGCAATCCGTGGGCAATGCAGAACAGTCCGTGGGCAATGCGGGATAATCCGTGGACAATTCCTAACAATCCATGGCCAAGCCCGAACAATCCATGGGTAATGCAGAACAATCCGTGGGCAATGTCGAGCAATCCATGGGCATGGCCGAACAACTAATGGGGCATACCAAACAATCCATCGGGTATGCCAAATAACCAATTGGGCATCTCCAATAATCCCCCATGGATTATTGGAGATGCCCAATTGGTTGTTTGGCAGGACGAACAACCCTTAATACGGTACTTCTAATGGCGTACCGACCGACATGGGATAGTTATTTTATTTAATATTTTTCTATCGTACATTAGTTGTATTCAAATCTAATTATTATCAGATACTATTATTTTTAATAAAAGTTATCGTTGAAAGTAAAGTGAGTTTACTTTATTTGTCTTATTTCTTAAATTATTTTGTCCTATATGTCCTAGTGTCGGTGTGATATCCCCGTAGCTCAGAAAGCTCGTTAAGCCTTTGATCCTGCGTCTGATCTTTTTCTTTTTCTCCGGATTGCCGGCCCATTGCACTATGAGAGTACGGAAAAAGAGAGTGCTCTTGTGTCTGCGCACACAGTTGTGCACTACAACATCTCCTGCGTCGAAGGCTAGTCTCCACTGTGATTAGCCACCATTGCCAAAATTCGGCCTGGAGGACTTAATTTGTAACATTACTTCGAATAATACGGGTATATATGACCGATTTTGCCATTGACCATTTTGTGTGACTCTTTCCTAAGTTGGTCCAGTACGGTCTTTTAATGCTTATATTATAAATAACTAAATATTATATGTTAAATAAGGGTACATGGTCCCTATCAGTCCTTGGACCGGACATGAGATAGATGTGGACACCCAAACCCCTGGAAATTCGCTTTTTACACAATAAGCATATCTCCAAGACATGTGTTAATGTCAGTCTAACCGAATTATTGGTAAGCCAGACTTCGGACTATTACTGAGAAATTCCAGATGGAAAACTCAATAACACTTTACCTGACCCAGGAATCGAACCCAGGACCTCATGCTCAACAGTTGCGTTTGCGACCACTAGACCAATGAGCAAGTTTTTATTAATAAAAATGTGGCTGTGTTATACGACTTCCACGCAAACAAAGTCGCGGGCAGAAGCTAGTTTATAGAATAAACAATTTAATTTTATTGTAGACACCGAATCGGTAAAAGAATAGAATATTGTTATGTAGTTTGCACGAATAACGTTGCTACGCCGTAGCACGGGATCTACGCCATGAAACATTTTGGTTTGTTGCTACGAGTGACGTCACATGATCTACGACAGTCAGTTGATCTCTGACGCGTCAACAAATTGTGGCGCTGTACCAACAAATTGTGTCCATGGTGGATTATATGTATGGGAAATAAATGGAATGGTAACACTATATATTACGGTTCTTTTAGAGGCTGTGTGCAGACCGAGTCAAAAGAATACTGTCTAATGTTGTTTTCGTTTAGCGATAGTTCTACTTAATTGGTCAAGGACAGCTAATGAGACACAATCGATTTTCTATTGTTTGACTCCGAATCGGTGTCATGCGGGGCTTAAAGCCGGGTATTCATTAGGCAACATTTGTTAATAAACTGTTTATGACGGGTTTATTAACAAGTTTACCGTAAACACTGTTTCTGAAACTTGGCAGTCCACACTTCTCAGTTGTTGCCAGGATGTCGCCCGAGGAGGTAGTGATGCTCTGTGCTGCTTATATAATATTACATAAGAGTGCTACTAGAAAAAAAAAGAAGAAAAGGTGGTGGATTCGAAATTATCTTTTAAATAGAAGTTATGTATTTCATGACCTTCGTGGATTTGATGGGTCTTTTCAAAATTTCACGAGAATGTCAACATCAGATTTTGAAATTTTACTGAGATTGATTGGACCAGCCATAACAAAACAGGAAACGAAATTTCGGCATCCTATTGAGCCCCAGAGAAGACTAGCTATAACTTTAAGGTTTCTTGCAACAGGTGACTCATATGGCTCACTGTCATATACTTTTAAAGTATCAAAACAATTAATCAGCAAGATTATACGAGAAGTTTGTCAGGAATTGACAAAAGTTTTAAAGGACTATGTAAAGGTGAGTAAAATAAAATAAATTCAAATCACTCAAGTAGGTATTTATCAAATATTTAAATCAAATCACATCAATTTATTTATTGTGTGTCATCTTCCAACTGGGAAACTATTTCGTCAAGATTACTAAAGCGCAACTCGTCACCAGTAGCAGTATGGACTTGGGGTTCTGGTGTCTGCGTTGGTGTAGATGCATCAGCATATGTCGACGTTGATGATGTGGTGCGGTATCCGTCGCCATAGCCGAGCCATCCATCTCCATAGCCTTGATATCCACCAAAATAATTACTATCGAAATTGCCCATTCTCGCTTGTAGCAATATATTATTTATGTAATACTTGGCCTGTAACAGTGCTCTTTGGTTTTTCACATTTTTCAATTCAGATGCCACATACTGGCCATAAATTTCAAATTCGTCTTTAGGTTCCTCCATCTTCTTTTTGGCACTTTTCATAATTTCATACATTTCATTGAGATTCTCGTCACACTTCCTCTTTTTGGAGTTGTTTGACTGTGGAAGTGGCGGTGGCGGTGGCGGCGGTGGCAGTGGCAGTTGTGATGTTGACGGTGGCGGCGGCACAGTTGGCGGTGTATTTGACGGCTGCGTTGAGGCACTGCCATCCTGTAAATCATTGTTTTAAATTGGTTACAGGTTCCAAGTACTGAACAAGAATGGAAAAACAAGGCTCGCCAGTTCGAATTATTATGGAATTTCCCTCATTGTATCGGCTCCATTGATGGAAAACATATTGTTATTGAAGCACCATTTAACTCTGGCAGTGATTTTTTCAACTATAAAGAACAATTCAGCATTGTACTACTGGCAATAGTTGATGCAGATTACAACTTTATATATGCGAATTGTGGTGCTAAAGGCAGATCTTCCGACAGTGGAGTATTTCAAGAAACTCCATTTTACGATGCAATTACTCAAAACAATTTGAATATTCCACAGCCACAACCAATTTTACCAAATGGTCCGAATCTACCTTATGTAATAGTAGGGGACAGCGCATTTGCCTTATCCGAAAATATTATGAAGCCTTATCCTGGTATTCACAATCGTGGAACTATAAAGCGCATTTACAACTACCGTCTTTCCAGATCAAGAAGGATAGTAGAAAATGTGTTTGGCATATTATGTGCTGTCTTTCGCGTTTTCAGAAAAGCCATACCTCTTAAGCCTGCTACTTGTGAAATTGTAACAATGACATGTGTATATTTGCATAACTTTTTGAGGCGCAATAAACAGTCTCGGGCTATATATACTCCACCAGGAACATTCGATTATGAAGACTCAGAATATAACATTATAGAAGGTTTTTGGCGAAGAGAAATCGGCCCTCACAACAGCATGTTGGATTTACAACCTATTGCAAGACATCCCCCACTAGCTGCTACGGTTGTAAGAGATCAATTTGCTGAATATTTCATTAGTCCAGAAGGTAGTGTGCCGTGGCGAAATTCTCATGCATAATACTTAAAATAGTAGGTACCTATGTACCTACCTGTTTTTTTCCAAATAAAGTTCTGATTATAATTTAGAGTTTTGTGTTTGATTTAAAATTTACTAACCCGTTACCTTGAAAAGATGAAAAAATTACATTAATATTATCAACTTAGCAAATAATATAAAAATGTAGGTACTCACCGTTCCCATTGTATCCGATGTTCCAGATGTCGTTGCACCACGTAATAAAAATTGTAGCGGATCATACCACTGCCATCTGCTTTTAATCACTTCCTCGGCACCGCTTCCAGTTCTTTTTGATGACTTAAGTTTTTTCTTTTCACGAGAAAATTGTGAGCGTAGAATATGCATCTTTGTTTCCACTTCCTTTTGCGACATATTCAATTCTGCAGCAATGTCGGCCCAAGCATCATTTTTTTTTAATTTATCTTTATAATCTTTATTTGAAGCATCCCAAAGTATATTACGCTGTTGGTAAAGCTCTATGAGCATCGAAACCTGGTTGTTGGACCACACTACTTCCATGTTTATAAACTCGCGCAACACACGTCCACACCTATTGACTTTTGCTTATAAACTAGACGTTTCGTCTTGCTCTCCACTCGAAGTGGGGAGCATGGCAACATGTTTAATAAACAATGTTGCATCACCTTTGTATATAAACTGTTTACAGAGATGATGAAACATTGTGAAACACTGTTTATAAACTGTTTATAAACAGTGTTTATAAACAAATGTTGCCTAATGAATACCCGGCTTAACAGGTTAAACCGCTCGGCACCCAACGGCGCGCGGATTCTCGTAGACTAACTGACTGCCAACCAAAAATAAACGATTGAAATATTAAAAAAATAATGTTTAAAAAAATAAAAAATGACGTCAGTTTTTGCTGTGTAATTATTTCGGATTTAAATATGATTTTTGTGTGTAATTGAACGATTAGTTGGTATATTTTCATTCATAAGTTGTTATTACATCGTTTTAGATAATAATTGCAAAAAATCTTCAAGCCTCAACGACACCGATTCGGTGTCCTCGGGGCGCGCGGTTTGTAAGTCTATTTTCACATATAAATCAGTGCTAATATCGTTAGTTGGCGATTATACTCGATGGTCTGGAAGATATTTTCTTAAACTACAGGGTTTTAAACCAAAAATATAAGTCAAAAACTTTTAAAAATAATGTTCAAAAGTGACATTTTAGTTTGTTGCCATCGCGAGTGAGTGCTGTGATAGTGATTTGAATTTGATCAGTTTAGTGTATTTTTTGTGTGTTATTCAATGGTAAGTGGGTATATTTTCATTCACAAGTTGTTATTACATCGTTTTAGATAATAATTGCACGAAATCGCATCATAAAATCTTGTTTTTGAACAAACTAATGTTACGTGAAAAAATCGTTAGAACGCGTCAATATTATGATGAATTTTCGACTGTCTTTGTGTGTTATCGACTGCAAATAGATCAATATTCATATATAAGTACTTATTACATCGTGTAGATAAAATATTATTACGAAATAGTTGCATCTTCTAATGTTTTTGAACAACGTAAAATCTGAGAAAAAAGTCATAAAATAAAGTCTGTTTTTTTGTCATATTTTGTTATTTTGCGTGTAATTGACGATGAGTGTATATATATTCATTTATAAGTAGTTATTACATCGTTGTAGATAATCATAAATACTTATGAAATGTTTGAAAAATTTACCGTTCCAAAAGTTATCATTATTGATGAATTTTGACTGTTTTACAGTGAATTGAGTATATCTATAAGGCCTATAAGGCTCTAAAACTGATAATAACTATACGTTTTGGTCATTCCACGTCTCTTACATACTATATTTTATGAATTTCAATCATTTACATGATTAGATGGTTCACCGTTGACCGCTATTTAGCCGCTTATATATTTGTTTTCTGTACATAAGAATGAGTAAGTTTTTGTAGTAATAGGAAAGTACAGTTTGTTCTTGTGTAGTTTTGACTAATATCCAAATTCTAAAACCCAAAATACCATGTGAAAATTTTTAATAATTTTTTCATTCCCTCTTCAAGATCTTATCATTTTACAATTATAGTGGTATATTTTTTAAGAGATATAGGTAGCTATCAGTCAATAAAGGTTTATGTAGTATACTAGTAACATTTTTGATAAGAAACTACTCAATATAACTAAGATGTGAATTTTCAAAAAAAAATGCGTTATATGATGCAAATCCATTTATTACGCAAAAACGGCTCAAGTTTGAGTTTCAATATTATGAAAATATTTCGTAGGACTCTCAAAAAAACGCTGTTATTCGATAACTTATCTATTCATAATGTAACATGCAAAATTTCGAGTGAATTGGTACAGTACTTTTATCAGAAATAGTCACAATACAGAATCAAACACAATGTCAGCCATTGTCCGTTATCACAATGGGTTTAGAAATACAATACTCGTCATACGACTATTGTTTATATTTTAAAAGGCGGTCTGTTTATTCACGAACCCAAACCAGTGCCTGCAGTAAATTCTCTTATCTGGAGATCGTTTTTTGTGCGTGTAGTCGTAAACATTCGTCGGCCGGAATGCGCTGGGGTGGGAAACCGGTTACGTCATCGCGTAATTTGGGCTGAGCGGTTAAGAGCAAATACATAAAATAAGTAAAATAAAAAGTTTAATTTTCAGTTTCTTTTACACAAATATTGCTTAAAATATAAAGTAGGTACCTAACTGTAACAAATTTTTATTGTTTCCATTATGAAACTGTAAAAAATATTCTTGTTTATCAGTGGACTTAAAAACTCATTAGCTACATATTGACCAATATTAATAGTAGATTGCTACAAGTATAGTTTGGTGCCTGAATGAAATTGACGATGACCTCCGTTGACGGTAAACATTTGTAAAGTTGTCACAGTAAACTGTAGACAAAACAAGATGGCGTTGGTACCGATTTACGCCACGCGTCGAAATAACCTTGTAGAAAATCCGAAATCGTTACAAAGTGACACCTAATCATTTACACCTTAGAGGCTAATATTTTCAGTACTATACGGGCTACCGAAGAGTTCCGTAGAGTATTAGCCGTAGTTGGAAGGTATATTTAATATCTATTGGTAACGTTCCCTGTAGATATCCACGGCATTTTCAAAAGGGTTTACTGTAGTCATGTCAAATAGGTTTTCTGTGCCATGTTATCGAATGGGCTGACTTTAACAGAGTCTGACAAGTTATCTGGAGCTTGGCTAATAAAATTTTAGTTTTTCCTAATTATGTAAATATTAGTGTTTAGATTGGATTCCCCACTAGGGAAAAGGACCGCACCCCACACATTACGGTCCTGTATAGCTCGCCTCCAGACGGGACACTCTTCCACCGACAGATATTAAAAGAATTCCAAATATGAAGAAGTTCAACGCCTTGTCCCATTAATTGAACAAGGAAAGGATTGAAAGAAATGGTAAATAAGACTTAGGAATTCATAGTTATGAAATTGGATGTGGTTTTAGGAACCTAATAAATAATAGAGGAATGCAAAGTATATTATAAACTTGTGAGTTTTACGCTAGTATAACAGGAAATGGTTAGTCATTACTCCCACCATACTTTACATCTGCACTCAGAGTACACAGAGCAACACTTCCATAAAGTAACGCAAGTGGCTTTCCAGTGGCAATGCGTCATGCTCTTTTGGAGACATGGTCCCTACCAGTTCTCTCGAACTGATAAACATGACGAAGCGGGTTGCTCTGCGACAATCGTACCTATCCGTGCGTATCCTTGTCTAGCAACGGGGTGGCTCGTTCCAGCTGCGTTGCGTCAGCATCATGCTCTTAACAAAATTCTATAAATGCCAAAGCTAACGACTTAAACTTAGATGCTAATGAAGAAAGGTAATCATTTCAATAAAGGTCGATGTTTCAGTATTGCTGAAACATTTAACATTTGAATTAAATAGACGGAAAGAAAGAAAAAATGTTTTATTGTAACAGAAATACGTGCATGTATAAAATAAAAGTTACCTCGAATACCTTAGTAAAACAAAACAAATATATAGTTAAAAGCACGGAAAAATATTAGTCGGCTGGTACACAACCATAAAAACAACAATACATATTTCACACACATTATTACAGATAGTGCATTTCACGAAGACGCGCCCCACCAATTTTCGGTTGAGGGGATCGCGGGGTGCGGGGAGTTTGCTCCGAGCGGCAGTCGCGAACCGTCAGCGGTTCGATGCACACGAATACTACACTCTATGCTGCGAAAATCCAGACTCGTCACGAAAGTTGCTCTACTTTATATATTTTTAAAATATCGAGAAAATCTCAGCGTGTTGTTCTTAAAAGCCAGGTATGTAAAGAAGTTTGCAGTTACTAAAACACATGAAATAAGCTAACGAAAGTAATTTAATTTTAATAAATAGCAAATTTTAGTTATAGGAGTGTTCATTTCATTTTTAAAAATAAGTAAAACTATTTGATATTTTTTTTTATTTTAGACAAGAGAAATTATTTCTAAAGTTTATGATTTTATGAAAAAAGAAGCAAGTAAAAATTATGCAGAAAAACTCACTGATGCGCGATGGAGAACCGCACAGGCTGTTGGAGTATCTGAAAGCACAGTGACTAGAATTCTACGCGAAAGAAAGGAATATTCTAATACAATGAAGCAAACTACAGTACCTGCTATGGAATCGAATATAACTATGGAAACGGATGCGATAGTTCCTATAGCCCCAAGTACGGAGCGTACAACAGAGCCGACTACGGAAGCGGATATTGAGTCTGAAAATGAAGCGAGTACGTCGCATTCGAATTTAGTATACAGAAGTGCTTCTATTTTTACATCACCTATGAAGAAGAGAAGGGTAAGACCACGAAAAATTAATTTAGACGAATTTGATATTGGTGTAGTCTGAAGAACTATCCAAAACTATCATATAGAACATCGTCAATTTCCAACATTATCACGACTTAATATTGCTTTGAAAGACCGTATACAATTTGATGGATGTATAACAACTCTAAGAACATTGTTACTTAAACTTGGTTATAAATGGAGAAAAACTGAGAATAACAGGAAGGTGCTAACCGAAAAACATAATATTCAAATGCTAAGATTGAAATATTTAAAACAGGTAAAGTCTTTTCGTAATGCAGGTAGACCTATAGTCTACACAGATGAATCATATATTCATACCAACCACGTGCAAAAAAAGTCTTGGGCCGAAAAAAGTTCTAAAACAGCAATAAAACAAAACTTAACAAAAGGAGTGCGCATAATTATAGTACATGGCGGAAGTGCAGAGGGTTTCGTACCAAATGCGTTGTTGACATACAGAGCAGAGATTAAATCCGGAGACTACCACGATAACATGAACACAGAAAATTACTTAAAGTGGCTAAAGGAGAAACTAATACCAAATCTCCCAAATGATGCCGTGGTAGTCTTGGATAATGCATCTATCACAATACTAGTTCGGAAAAAATACCAACATCCAACTCCAACAAATTAGTCATGCAGACTTGGCTGAATGCAAAAAATATCCATTTTGAACCAAGCTACAAAAAACCTGAACTTTATGACCTTATATTAAAAAACAAAGAAAACTTCCGCAAGTACAAAGTTGACGAATTATTGAAAGAACATGGATTCACAGTGCTTCGGCTGCCACCTTATCATCCAGATTTAAACCCAATCGAAAACATTTGGGGTATTGTAAAAAACGACGTTGCTAGCCGCAATATCAATCAAAATTACACTTCGATTATGCCCATTTTAAATAAAGCATTTGATCGAGTAAATAAAGATGTCTGGTTCAATACTTGTCAGCACGTGGAAAAAATAGAAGACGAATACATGAGACATTGTGATCTTGATTTTAGTTTTATTGTAAATGTCGGTGATACTCGTACATCAGACTCTGAATCAGATATTTCTGAAACGAGTGATTGACGATTTTCATTTCTCAATAAAGTTCAATAAAACTATTTCCGTATTTCATTTATGTCTATTATTACCTCCTTTTATAAAAATAGTAATATTATCGATATTAATTAATTATTACATAAAATATCCACACCTAAAAATTAAATTAACATAACCTTTTCCTTGCGGTCGGGTAAAAAATATAAAATTGAAGTAGAGCATCTTTCACTTTGACCATGACGCTCTCTCCTGATTAGTCTATTCATTGTAGTGTGCGTGTGCACTCATAGGTAATTAGTGTGTACCGATAACACTCAAACATTGACGGAAGCTTGCACACATATACTATAAACGGTTAGGAGGAATAGTGGGGCGCGCCTTCGTGGATTGTACTATCTGTATGAAATAATTACTAAGATATATGTAAACAGGCTAGTAATTTGAGATGGAACATGAAAGGAAGCTAAGCATTGCAGCTACAGAACAGAGCTAGGAACAGTCAACTAACAATAATCACAAATAAATCCCAATTCTCACGTTTTATATTTGTGATGACGGATTCATGACAAATTTTTATAGGACTTAAGTATACAGTCTTAATACAGGTTCATGTTTGTTTTGTCCCATTTAACCAGAAATGGTTTGTATTGGTACTCACATTCATTATAACTACACTGCTTACTCACTACACAAATGCAATTACCTACATGAATCATATTTTGCACGTAACTATTTAAGCCGTAAACATCTACGAGTATCAGTAAGTACGTGAGTCACATAGAAAGAAAGAAAGAAAAATACTTTATTTGGGACACGCACAAGAAATACAAAAAGTGAAAAGGAGCATTTAAAACTAACAAATTTTACATATTTGTTTGATTAAACAAAATACAAATTAAATAAATAATAAAAACGACTTGTGCGACGCCAAAAAGGCTCGTATCTCAGCATAATGCTACGATATTTAAAAAATAAACACCGCAGCGCTGGTATGTAATGTTTTGAATCTGAGCTGCTCGCGACTGGCATAGTATAATAATATATGCATATAATAAGCATATCATCATCATTTCAGCCAAAAGACTTCCACTGCTAGACATAGGCCTCCCCCGGTTTAATACAGTCTTGACTAGGTCCGTGTACGGCCTTATTGGCTGAACTATGTTTATCGATCACACGGTATTTTCGTTATTGAAGGTATTTGTGGAATTTTCTAATCAAATCATGTAATAGTGACTTAGTATTTTCAACAAAAACAGGATGTTCTATATCAAAAACAGGAAAGTTTCTAATCTTAACTAATAATATACAGGGTGATTGGAAGATGGGTGCAAAGCTTTAAGGCGAAGATAGTACAGACAATTTAGAACCATTTAAGCCATGGTTGTCTTAGACGAAGTCTTACCAAATATTTTTAAACAAATTTTTAAGTTTTTTTTCGGAAATTCTCAAAATTTAATGTAAACTGCATAATTATGGCCAAATTGAATGATAAATGAATTCATTTTTTATTTATTTAATTAAAGTAATGTGTAAGCAATCAAGCAAAACATGTTTTAGGCTTCTGTGTCATTAGACATTTTTTTTACAGACATTTAATGCTCAGAAAAAAATAAAAAAATTGTACAATACGTCTTTTAAACCTTATTAAAAAAAAAAAACGGAGGGTGCTTTTTTTGTTCAAACCTTTTTGAAGACATGCTTGATAATCGCTCTTTCTTTTGAGGTATCATTTATGCGGATATCTTACAAATTATTGAAATTAGGGCCTACAAACCAATTTGAAGGAGAATTTTTTTATTTTAGGCAGACTAATTAAAACAACATTTGAATTAAAATTATTTATTTTTCATGTTCAAAATGACGGCCGTGATTCCTAATACAAGCACGGCCCCGTCTTCTAACTTCTGTAGTCGTTATTTTCAACATCATCTCCTGCTTCATTGTCTCAAACGCTGAATTTATTCTTTGTATCAATTCTTCTCTAGTGTTTATTTCTATGTTGTTATACACCAGTTCCTTGGCCCGGCCCCACACGAAAAAGTCCAACGGGGTCAGATCTGGGGAGCGAGCGGGCCAAGGGATGGGTCCATCCCTGCCGATCCAGCTATCAGGAAAGCAATTGTTGAGGTGTTCCCTTACATTTAAAGTCCAATGCGCTGGACAGCCGTCTTGCTGAAAGATGACTGTTCGGTCTCTTTCGAAGATCGGGACACCTGATTCCTCTACCAGCAGTGGTAAATCAATTTGCAGAAATTGCAAATAATTTTCGCCATTCAATGGATCAGGCAAAAAGTGGGGCCCAATCAATGTTCTGCCAATTATTCCAGCCCATACATTCACAGAGAATTTCATCTGAAATGACACCTGCTTCTTAAAATGTGGATTGTTGTCTGCGTCGGCCCATTCATGGATGTTGTGAAAGTTTGTAATACCTTCCCTTGAAAATTTACTTTCATCCGTCCACAAGATTGATTTCAGAAACCACGCATCTTCGATGTCTCTGTTGAGGAGGAAACGGCAGAACTGAATTCTTCTTTGAGGATCTTGCTCTACTAGACCTTGCACACTCCTGCCATGGAACGGATACTTATCATTTTGGTGCATTGTATGCCACTCCTTCGAGCTACTGCTGATAGTACTGGTAGTAGGATCCGCTTGAAATGCTGCTAAAATGTCTTCGTCGACGGCAGTTTCGTGTCTGCCCGGGTTGATTCCAGGTTCCACGCGGTGAAACCCATCTTGGGCAAGACGACGAAACGTGTTGTAAAACACTCGGACATTCGGTATCCTGCGATTCGGATAGCGCTCTTGATACATCCGTCGCGCCAAAGATCCATTGCCGTCTGCTCTACGGTACATAAATACGATATCCGCATATTCTTGATTGGAAAAAGTAGCCATAGTCACTTAACAATTAAGAAAAACGGCGTAGGAGCGCACTAAATGTCAACTCAACACAATTAAGTCAAAAATCAACACGTGCAGGAGCGCGAGGCTACTACTGGACACGGTGAAACAAAAAAGTTCAAAACTAACGCAAACAACACGTGCAGGTACGCAAAGGGCTACAACTGAACACGGTAAATTGCGAATCAACACGACAACGTCCACTCACAAGGGCAGTAGTTTGACTAATAAGTAAAAGATGTAACGGCTTCATCACAGACCGACTGACCCTGACTAAAGAAAAACGACTTTGTTGCCTCAGTAACTAAGACCATTTTGCTGTAAAAACCAACTCTTATCGCTTTTTGCTATTCATTGGGCGTTCTACCTGGAAATGCCGTCGCACCGCGCTCGGTGGCCATTGTTTAGAGAATCCCCTCAATGGGTTCCCCTCAATTGGTTCCTGCATGTGCCAAAAATTGAACAATGTTATCATTTCGAGCACATAAAGTATTCTTTTAAGCAAAAATTTTGTGTTATGTTAGACTGCCTAAAATTTAAAATTTCTCCCTCGAATTGGTTTGTAGGTCCTAATTTCAATAATTTGTAAGATATCCGCATAAATGATACCTCAAAAGAAAGAGCGATTATCAAGCATGTCTTCAAAAAAGGTTTGAACAAAAAAGCACCCTCCGTTTTTTTTAAAATAAGGTTTAAAAGACGTATTGTACAATTTTTTTATTTTTTCTGAGCTTTAAATATCTGTAAAAAAAAATTTCTAATGACACAGAAGCCTAAAACATGTTTTGCTTGATTGCTTACACATTACTTTAATTAAATAAATAAAAAAATAATTAATTTATCATTTATTTTATCATTCAATTTGGCCATAATTATGCAGTTTACATTAAATTTTGAGAATTTCCGAAAAAAAAACTTAAAAATTTGGTTAAAAAAATTTGGTAAGACTTCGTCTAAGACAACCATGGCTTAAATGGTTCTAAATTGTCTATACTATCTTCACCTTAAAGCTTTGCACCCATCTTCCAATCACCCTGTATATTATAAATTAAAAATAATTGCAAGGTTGACCTTAGAATTGTTAGCACTTACCCGTATGGTCAACCGCATATGAGTATAGTGGTAACACTTGATATACGAAAACCGCCCTTACTTCGACGAGATAGAGGCGCTGTCAATGTCAACTTGTTATCATCACGGTCGTACGGTTGACTACACACGGAATTCCCAATAAGCTTGTAATAGCAGATAATAATTTTATGTATACTTACTCCGATAAAAAAATATTAACTACTTAGCTTCTGCCCGCGACTTCGTCCGCGCAAAATTATATGTTTTAACATAAAATAGAGGATGCCTTCACGAAGCCGTCATCTAAGTATTCTGTACATCAAACTAAGTAACAGAGCAAAAATAATTGCCGGGAAACAACTTTTATTTTTGCCGTCACAGTCAATCTTTCCAAGATTATATGTCAAGGATGTAAAAAAAAAATCGTAATTTGGGAGCAGTTAATAGACATTTACATAGTTATACCGTTAATGAGGTACCAGGGAAGCTGCATGTGCAGAAGGAATTTTTGACAAACTTCCTTGTCTTCAACGTAGTCTTTAATCTTATAATATGCTTTTTTGATAAGGACACGTTTGATGTGGGTTTTGAACTTTCCATCGCTAAGTTCTGTTACCGACTTTGGCAACTTGTTATAAAAGCGGATACTGTTGTGTGTGTGATGTTAAGAAATCATTTACTTGTTTTTGTTAATCTAAATTGGGGTATCACATGTTTACTACGTGTATTTATGGTTATGGTAATCGATTCTTATTTAGAAAAGTCCTAGGTTTTTGCGAACATAAAAATATGTACTTTCTAATATATAAAGAGAAGGTAGAGTAAGTACATCAATTTATAAATCGATTTGGTTTCCGAGCTAGCAAGTCGACAAGAAATGCAGCCCATGAGCATGTGGATTATGCTGTAGGAATTTTAGATTCCGGCAAAAAGACTAGGCATATTCTTAGATTTGGTCAAAGCCTTTGACATTCTGTGCTCTATTACTATTACAAAAACTGGAACGAATAGGCGATAGAGGAGACCAACTCAAAATTATTATTATTTAAAGACTACCTTTGTGAAAATTAATGATTACATAAGCAGTGATTTCCTTCGGTGTACCTCAGACTAGTATTGTGTAGGTATATTAAAAATGGCTGCACGACGCAAACTACATCTGATGTTGTTTTAATGTTCGGTATCATAAAAACACACAAACCGGAATACCTGTTGTAAAAAAATGTTTTGAGGCACGATCACTATGTGGAACGAGCTACTCTGCTCGTTCCACGTCCAATCCGATCTCGATGCCTTCAGAGGATGCTTCAAGTATGCCGCTTCTCGCTGCTGGATTGATTTACCACCTTCTATAAGATCCCTGAAAACAAAACAAAATGTTAAATTATTTCAGAAAAAATCTACTGGTAAAACAAAAGCATGAGCAGCAAATATTTTATAAATAAAGGTTCACATAATTAAGGTTTATTATCTATGGGCTAGGTACATCTATATCCAAGCGACTCAAGTCGGCATAGTGGAAATCAATGCTCGATAGCTCGTAATGGGCAATGTGTCGGATGCATCCCGTCGTCCTTCCTCGCGGCGATACCGATGTATAGGCACTTATATCTAAGTAGTATACCGTTAAACACCTCACTTTTGATCAAAGGTCGACTAAAACACAAGTACAAGCCAGTTGCCCACTGTCGACATGTAGTTTTTGTGGTACTCACAGTCACTAGACACGCGTAGCGCGACACGTGACCACACAGGTCTCATGATCCGCGAGCCGCCGCCGCAGTACGCGAGACTTGCGCTAGATGACTCACATTATATAATCACACTCATAGACGCAGTTTTTTTTATACGGCATCTCGTAGTTGACCTTGAGAGGTCGTGACTACCGGATCCGGACCGGAACCGGACTATCCTGTGGCTGCCTTAAGCGAACTCAGTCTCTACTAGCCAGGGGCGCATTGCTTACATTACTAAGCGACTGCACGCTAAGGGCACCCCCTGTTGAGTACGAACCTCGGCTTAGGGCGTCACTGGGGGGAGGACCGCAAGGTGGGACAGACAGGACCAGAACTGGATGATTATTATTATAAGGGAAATTTAAAGCTACAGGCTCATCTATGGCGTGGGCTGGCCCTTCGTCGAGCAAGGGTCGGGGGGTACAATTACGTCGGGGTCTTTTCGAGGCACCTCAGCGGCAAGGAGTGTCCGATTGTGATTTCCGTGCACTGTACTCGTGGCCCTACTGCTTTCCTGGAGGAGGGTAATGGGGTCAACGGGTTCGGTGAGAACATGCCTCGGACGGCGAACCGAGCTAATTTTAGAGGGCCTGGAATAACTGGCGGCTTTGACAACAGAGGGTTAGAATGATCGGTGGATTTTCTATTGTTTGACTCCAAATCGGTGTGGCGCGGGGCTTAACATGTTAAATTACCGCTCTTTCGATATAATTATCATCCTGTGCGAGTTTAGGTTGTACTTGGTATAGTAATGTGTACTGGAATAAAATCGCAGCGCGGTTAAAACGGTACGTATAATACGTTTGAAAAAAAGTGATTGCTACGAGGTCTGGGATCGATTCCAATGCCGAAAATATTGCTTTCAGAAGGTTTGTCTGTTTGTTTGTTTGAATTTTTGTCTGTTTGTCTGAATGTATGTGCCTTACATCCAGCGTATTAAAGCGGCCTTCACAAAGTCATCGGTCTACTTTGTAGGAGGCCTGCCAACGCTACCGTCTTCCGGTACTCCGTCGCCACTCCTGAACCTTTCAGCCCCATCGGTCATCTACTGCATAATCAACTGTTATATTATTTTAGTGATAGCCGTTCGTCAGGAATAATCTGTAAGAATGCATAAGTCAGTGTATCAGTGTCGTGACACAAGTTAGTAAGTATATGCAGGAACACAGGCGTTCATAAATTCACTAAAAACAAAAAATATCTCAAGCAATGGGAAATTGCTACTTAAGACTGCGTAGTCGACCTCACCAACTGCTTCTCACACGGACTGTACGTCGCTTGCTCTCTCGTCACTAGTCCGGAGTCTGTGTATAATGCGGGAAATAAAGTGAATGGTATACATGACATTGTGGCCAACCAGTCTATACCCAAAAAGGCTCATCGGGCTATTCACAACAGTGTGCTGATGCCCAAGCTTATGTATGAAAGTGAATGTTGGGTGTGGCAAAAGCAGCATGCAAATAGAATAAATGCTGTGGAAATGCGTTCCTTGCGAAGCATGTGTGGCGTGACCATGAATTATAAGCTGGAAAATGATATGATAAAGCAACGGTGCAGTTTACAAGAAGACGTGACAAAAATGGAAAGAATATGCTTACATGGCTTGGTCGTGTTGTGAGGATGAACGAAAAGCGATTAACAAAGGATATTTACAAGGCAGCTGTGAGTGGAAACGGCGGGAGGGGACGCCCTAGGAGGACATATAGTGACCTTGACAGTAGCTGTGCGACTAGACCAACGAGGCAGTTTTTTTAATAAAATGTGGCTGTTATTTTAGCATATTGTGGTGTCTTACCACAATGGTGGAGGGGCTTGTGGCTAAGTAATAACAGCCGCACGGGTCGATCGATAAGGTTAAGCTACGCCTACCGTGGTTTGTCCGAGGATGGTTGACCATCTTTACATACCAAGACCTCTCCGTGCCTCGGAAAACCCTTACGCCATTAAGCCATTGGTCCCGGCTATCATTTGTAGATCTTTGACAGTCGTTACGGGTAGTCAAAAGCCCGATAGTCTGACAACCAGTCTTACCAAGGGGTATCGTGTTACCCAGCAACTGGGTTGTGGAGGTCAGATAGGCAGTCGCTCCATGTAAAATAGACTGGAAGCCGACCCCAACATAGTTGGGAAAAGGCTAGGCAGATGATGATGATGATGTGGTGTCTAACGACTTCCACGCGAACGAAGTCGCAAGCTTCTGCTAGTAATAAAATATAGGTCATCATTGTTTACGCCTCCTTCGGTCAAATATTCGGAAAAATCCGAAGTTTATCGGTAATCGGCCGCAAATTTTATATCACGCGGTGAGGTCGCGAATCCCACCTCGAGAATCGCGAATATTAACAGTTGGGTATCCCCACAAAAACAAATTAAATTAATAAAAACAAAACAACTATTTCTTATCTGCTATACTTATGTATTCTTGTAGTTCATGGTTTTAATTGTTATTAGTAATTGTTTACTTATTTTACTTCGAAGGGGCTAGTTTAACATTTCTCACTTCGAGCTACAGCAATTGCCTTATGTAAGCGGGCACGCCCTTTATGCCTGGAGGCTTTTATTTAGGTATTACGAGTAAGTTCTATTTACGTTTTTTTATGTTGTAATTTTTATCTGCTTGAGTACAGTTTGTTCATTGTTTTGTTGGTATACTGGCGTGTGCTAGCTAACATATGGCAAGTGTGTAATTTAATCTAATGTTTTGTTTCGTAATGTTAATTACTTTGCATACGATTTGTATAGAATCAAGTTTATATAACTAAACAGACAGATTTGCTGCTGGGGAGTTTGTTCCACCACTTCTTCTTCCCAGCTAAAGCACTAGGAAGTGGTGAAGGGCGGGCATTTTTGGGGGACTGTCTTATGTAACTTTGACGTTCAAAAAGTGCTGATTTTCAGCCTAGTTTGAATAAATGACTTTTGATTTATATTTTTGAGTTATTTTTTTTCCCTAATCAGTCGGTATATGACTGATTTGTAGAGTATATAAAGCTCTGCCTGTATTGTATAAAGTACACTCCGAGAACGCCTTTAACACAATAACTACACTGTGCCTGTAAGTAGTAGTAAGTAATAGTAAGGAACACATCCGCAATTATGAAGTTCTTTGTAAGTGTATTTTTTTATTTATTTATTGAATCTCCAACAGAGGCTACACAATTACATGCAAGTTTAAATAGAATAGGGACAAGTACAAGTGTGCGCTTCCAATTATAGGAGACTACAATGTAATGTTTTTATTGTAAATTTAAATACAAAAAGACTTATTGAATTGTTAAGGCAAGCATATTACAGACGCACCAGGCCGCAGCACATCACTTTGCAATACAAAAAAGTCCGGTGCGGACCGGCTGTAGTGTGCGATGGTTCATACAAAATATACGAAAGTGACGTAAGAGGACGTTTGCGTTTCGGTGCGGCCCTCCCCAATGTGCGCCAGCCTTTATATAACATCACGCATGTATTCCCCGATGGGTTAGGCAGAGGTGCACCTATAGTACACCCACATTTCGCCAGTTATATTTAAACCCCATGTAATAGGGAGCGACCCTATTGCCATCAACCGGGCACAAATCCAGACTCCGGGCTGCTACTGAGAAATTCCAAATGGAAGATTCAACAACACTTTACCCGACTCAGGAATCGAACGCAGGACCTCATGCTCAGCAGTAGCGCTTGCGTCCACTAGACCAACGAGGCTGTCAATGAAATACACACATTCACACACACACACACACCCACACACACACACACACACACACACACCCACACACACACACACACACACACACACACACACACGCTCACACACACACAAATACTGTCTAGATCTAAGGTACTGAATAAATTGAATATTGCTGTGGAAGAGCGGAGTCTCCTAACACAGGCATTACTCGCTTAAAAGGAGGCTCCAATCACCATATAGATAAATCAAAAAAGCTTAGAAAAAATCGTGATTTAACGGTTTTAGACACAGCCCGTTTAGTATACTTTAGTTATTTTCATAGCGTAATGTCGTACGGTATTCTGTTATGTTATGGGGAAATGCCGCCAATATTCAGACAATTTTTGTTTTACAAAAAAGGGCAATCCGTTCAATTTATAAATTAAGTCCCAGATACTCCCTCAGAGAAAAATTTAAAGAGATTAACATAATGACTCTAGCTTCTCAGTATATTTATGAAAATATTTTGTACGCACATAAATCTATTAATTTGTTTAAAAAATACAGTGATATCCATAATGTAAATACTAGGAACAAACACAAATTTGTTGTTCCTACAACCAGGCTCAAAAAAATAGGCAGCTCGTTTAGATGCCAATGTATACGTTTTTATAATAAACTTCCTAGCCACATTCAAGAAGTAAGCCTTAATAAATTCAAATATTTTATAAAACAGAAACTGTGCCTAAAAGCCTTTTATACTGTTAAAGATTATATTGAGGACAAAAAGGCTTGGGATTGAGCTGCTCCAATAAACTTACAGTGAATGTTGTTTTTTTACTCTTTTTATTTTGCTAGCTATTTATATTTTCTTATTCTATATAACATTCTATATAAACAATGACATGAATATTTACTTTGTATAGTATTATATTATATTATTTTAATTATTAGGAATGTGAGGACTATGTGGGTCATTGTTTGTTTTTTTTTTGTCTCTTACCTTTAATGATGGTCTGGCAGTTTGAGTACTTTATGCGGCCTATCCAAATGTCATTTCTTTGGTATTGTTCGTCAAATCATTGAGCTCCTTAAGTTTTGAGTTGAGCTGCATGATAACTGACAAATTCGTGCACTGACTGGACAGGTCCACTCAAATCTGTGTGGTCTTTCCTCAAAAGACCATTTCAGACACCAACATACATGGTCCTCAAATGATCTGACCAAGATTATGTCCGAATATACACATTGACATTGATGAATTTTATTTATGCAATGACATGAATATTTACTATGTGTAGTAATAAATTGTTTTAATTATTGTAAATGTGAAGACTATGTGGATAATTGTTTAATTTTGTTTTATTCTCAGTTAGTTTTTAACATGGTCTGGCAGTTTTGAGTATTTTTTGCGGCCTAGCCAAATGTCCTTTATTTGGTATTGTTCGTTGAATCGTTGAGCTCCTTTAGTTATGAGTTGAGCTGCACAACGACTGACAAATGCGTGCACTGACTGGACAGGTCCACTCAATCTGTGTGGTTCTTTTATCAAAAGACCATTTCAGACACCAATCGACATGGTCTTCACATGATCTGACCAAGATTATGTCTGGACTTTAAAAGAGACTGTGACCTCTGAGTTTGTTTCGGCCTTTCTTCTCAGAGTAGTCAGATAGGAAACGCCGGCCACATCTAGTTTAAAATAAATATGTTTTGACGTGTAAAAGTGTTGGAAAAACCTACTTACAGAAATAAAATCATTATCATTTACCAACTAATGTAAAACTTTTTTGGAAATGAAATAAAGATTTTGTATTTTTGTATTTTTTTTTTGTCAGCGCCAGCCTTTAAGGCCGTGATGTACGTGAATTGTGCGGAACTGAAGAAGATTAAAACCGTTTTTCTCCACAACCCGTACTGCATTGATCTTAAAAAAAATATATTTTAATCTATACAATACAAAACATGTCCCTTTCACTTTAAAAAAAATAAAAAAATATTTTAAATATCATTAATATACAGGCAAAGTAACCCCTGTTTTAGAAATATAAAACCTTTTTTCTTCTAAACTGTTAATCGCTAGGTTTTTTTACAGTCATCATGATATTACACAATACAATGCCTAGGGAATATGCGGCTTATTTTTTTAAATAACTTTTCTGGTTACTCCTAGTCATTATTTTTTACATAAATCGACACTGAATCACGTGAGGAATCCCTCAGTCCCCTAAAAAATCAGTACAAATCGGGACGAGACGCAGTGCTAAGCGGACCTGTACTACTTTTTTCCGCATTTTTGTTGGTGACATAACCATTAGAAAATATTGTAAACAAACTATTAAAATCAACAAAATAAGTAATGTAGGTAACCCACTTATTTTGTTGATTTTAATAGATAAGTGTGTGTGTAAATATTATAGTAGTTTTTACTATAAAGTTAGCTAATAGTAATAATACATAGGGAATATTTGTGTTATTAACGTATGTTTATTTATAAAATCAATATGGGTGGGTGTACAATAAAAGACGCTATAAGCGAAATTTGAAAATAAAATCAAAGAATGAAATAGTAAGTTGAGTACCTACACAATAAACAATATGTAAACATCATGCGTACCTAAGTAGGTACCTACCTACCAGCTGCATATGCTTACCTATGCGTACCTTTCTTCGCCAGAACGCGAAACTAAGTGCTTTCGTTTCGAATTTGCCAACGTAAATTCGTACGTGTATAGTGGCAACAAGGTATAGATTCCAAACGACCGGGCGGCGTTACAACTCAGCGGCGCAGTAACAACCTATAGATTCGCATGCAGCAAATCTATGGTTTGTTACTATTAGACACGTACGAATTTACGTTGGCAAATTAGAAACCACATTCTATGCGGCTAGTGTCATAAGTCATTTATTTCTTAATAAAATACATTGTGCTGACATTTTTAGTGACGATAAAAAAAAGAAACTTATTAAAAAATATTTTTTTTAATTAATTACACATTTATCTACGTACTTATAATTAGATTGGATATAGATAGGTAAAAATAGTAAATCAATTAGGCCAATGACACGCAGTGCCGCCGTATCGTGGCATGCCACAACATAGAACTGTCACAGTAAACATAAGTAAAGCAGTATTACGTCTTCATACAAAACGGCATTTTTTTTCAGTTCCACTAGACATAAAATGTTTTCATCACCCAATGAACCCAATGTGCAACAATGCAAACCAAGACAAAATCAAATTGAAAGAAAAAAGAATCGTAGCCTACTAGATTTTTGTAAATCAATCAAAGGCCTCCTTTAGCGTGAAGTAATGTTAGACGAGCAATCAAATACGTCGATCACATTACATCCCATGGGCGATAATGTAAAATTTTCGCCCTTGGGCGAAAAAGACCTACGTTTACCCCTATTATGCGGGATCAAATAACCCTTTACGAGTAGGTGTGATGAAAATATTCTCACTGTCATGTTGAAATATGATTGGTCACTTATTGATAATAAATGCCTCTATTGTGTTATTGATAATAAATATCTCTATTGTTTAATTTTTTTTTCCTTTGTTTATTCATAAGAATTCTCACTTCATACAAGTTATTTGTATGAAATGATTTTCATTAAATAAAGGTAAGAATACTCTGGACTACGTCACCTTTCAAACAAAAACTAAATCAAAATCGGTTCATTTGTTCGGGAGCTACGATATCAGAGACAGCCTTTTTTTACCCGACTGCCCCAGGAGGTATGTATGTATGTATGTCTATTTCTTTAGCACGCTCTGTAGCCTAAACGGCTTGATAGATTTTAACCTACGAGGTGTTGTTAGATTTATCTTTATTGTGGAAGTGACATAGGCTATATAATATTTATATATTGCATCTGCAAATAAAAAAACGGAAGGGAAGGTTTTTTTTAAAATAAATTACAACAATATTGATATCAAATAAAAGCTAGTAATGAGTCGATTCCATACATATATATATTAATAAAACTAAAAAGCTTGAAATAAAACAAATTATTTAAAAAATCAAAAAACCCTATTGCATAAACACATAACTGAAATGAGAAAAACATGCATTATACGAGTAATCTATAGAATTTTGGTATCGCAGGCGGGGACAAACCAATAACTTGAAATATGGTGTAACTTTTGTTTGTCCCTCCCGCCTGCGATACCAAAATTCTATAGATTATAATGCTTGTTTTTCTCATTTCAGTTATGTGTTTATGCAGTCGGGTTTTTGTTTTTTAAATAATTAGTTTTTTATAAAGACCTAATGCCTGCTTTACTTGCCAATACTGTGGCCGTGCGCATAGTAGGTACGTATGCCACTCCGCTCGGTGCGATGAGAGAAAATAGTTCGCGCAGCGCGTAATTATTTCCAGGGGCTTACGGGGACTGGGCGGCGCATTTTCATCGGTAACGCCCACTCGAGCAAGGTCAACGGCGTACGGCCAGCTCTTAACTGTTTTTAATGTATTGCATCCTACTACATACTTAATGGACATGTAAGAGCGTATCGAGTACAAACGACGACGCGTGAATGCATACGCTGCGCTAGCGTCGCGTGCTCTGAGTGTATTGAAAATAAGTAGCGTTGACGCGTCACGTTTGTACAGCACGGCTGCACCCACGTTGTCGCGTCACGTTTGCACAGCGCGGCTGCACCCACGTCGCGAATGTATGTATCAAAGCCTCTCAAACAGGCTATTTTAATGCACTCAAAACAACAAGCACTTTGTACAAAACATACCCGTTAGTAAATTAAAAAAATATCAATGTCAGTTCTTTTAAGATTTTCACCTTCTTGGTGTTGGTTTGTTTTAAAGGATTCCGTTGTAAGTACCTATAATTTTATTCATCAAGGGCTGATTTATCAATAGTGAGATAACATTTATCTGCGGACTGCAAATCACGGTTTAACAGATTTTGTGCCGAAAACATTGTCAATCCGCTTTAAATTAATCTCCAGATAAAAGTTACCCGACGGTTGTAAAAAATGTTGTACTAGAAATGCGAATTTAACGGTAAATTGTCTTTACATGTGCACCATGTCTTGAATGGTTATTTCCTCAAAACAGTCAGATTAGTAGTGCAGGGCAGTGGTCACTTGACGTTCCTGAATTAGCGCACGTTCAAAGTAACTCTGGCTTGAATTGGATTGTGAACTGGCCGGAGCGGTAACCACGACAAAACTACGACTACATGCAAGAGTATCAAGACTACTCTCAGTACTAGAGCATGTACAGCGCAGGAGCGACGAGAGACAATCATTATCATCATCATTTCAGCCGAATGACGTCCACTGCTGGACATAGGCTTCCCCAAGCATCGCCACTTCGACTGGTTCTGTGCTTCTCACATCCATTCCTGCGGCCTGCACAAGGTCATGGGTTCACCTTTTGGGAGTCCTTCGAACCGCGTTGGAATTTATAGACTTAACGTATCGAGCATATCCTGTCTACTGTATATCACCCGGCCAGTAATGGGCAAGCCGAAAGTTTTGTGAAAATTGTAAAAAAGGGGCTAAATGCTATAATTTTGGAGGGTTGTAATAAAAAAACAATTCATGGAAAAATTGCAAAAATTTTATTCGACTACAGGCACTCTAAAAATAGTACCACTGATAAAACACCCGTGGAGATAGTATTCGGGTGTGCGATGCGCTCGCGGCTGGATCTATTGAATCCGACCGCGCCGTCACCTTCGTCCACACGCCTAACTCAAACCGTCGTTGCACGCAATCAGTCCTTACAGGCTAAATATTACCATGGAAAACACAGAACAAACTTCACATAAAACGAGAATGTATGGGTAACCAACAATCCAAACAATAAAAGATATACATGGGTACAAGGAATAATAAGAAAAAAAATCGGTAATATAATGTATACGTGGTATACGTGCCACGTTTGGGAAGCGAAGTCGCCAGGCACGTCGACCAAGTAAGGACAAGACTACATTCATTATAAAATGACGACCAGGACTGGGACCCAGACGTACCACGCAAATGATGAAAGATGAAAAATAAATGAAAGATGTTGGTGAAGATGATTCATCTTCACCAACATCTTATAATTAGGCAAAATATACACTTATAAATTAAAAAGTGATGCCACCGTGAGAATACCAACATCTTTAAAAAAATCTCTCAGAGAAACTCTGGCACCAAGCAGGTAAATAGCTCGAACAGCTCGTTTTTGAAGAACGAATATATTTTGAATGTCAGCGGCTTTGCCCCTCAGCAGAATACCGTAGGACATAACGCTATGAAAATAACTAAAATAAACTAATCGAGCTGTATCAACGTCAGTGTATTGTCTTACTTTTCTGACGGCGTAGGCGGCCGAACTGAGCCTGCCCGCTAGGCTTGATATATGAGGGCCCGACTGAAGTTTGGCATCTACTGTTATACCAAGAAAAACTGCCGAGTCTACAGTTTCAAGCACCCCATTATCTAAGACGATGTTGGGACCTAGATTCCTAACATTTGGCAAGGCAAACTTTATACATTTCGTTTTCTTGGCATTGAGAACTAGGTTATTCGTCATTAACCATTCGTATTGAGAGTGCACTGTTTACGTCATCAAAATCTTGTCTATTCCTGTTTACTTTAAAAAGAAGTGAGGTGTCATCTGCAAACAATACAACGTCACAGATACCCTTTAAATAAAATGGTAAGTCATTAATATACACTAAGAATAAGAATGGACCCAGTATTGAGCCTTGAGGTACACCTAACTGAACTGGTAACCCGGAAGATTTTACACCATTCACATCTACACATTGGAACCTATTATTTAAATAAGAATTTATTACTTTGAGAGCTTCATTTTGGACACCAGAATGACACAGTTTACGCAAAAGCGTGTCATGGTCCACGCAATCAAAGGCTTTGGAGAGATCACAGAAAACTCCAATAGCATTTTGCGAGTTCTCCCATGCGTCAAATATGTGTTTCAGCAGTGCAACACCCGCATCTGTAGTCGAACGACCTTTTGTAAAGTCATATTGTTCATTATGAAGGAGGCTGTTTAAATTAAAATGTCTTAGCAATTGCTTGAGTATTAACTTTTCAAATATTTTGCTAAATGTAGGTAAGATAGAAATAGGTCTGAAATTGCCAACGTCATTTTTATTACCTGATTTAAATAAAGGTATGACTTTACTACTCTTCATGAGGTCAGGAAAAGAGCCCAAATCAACACATTTATTAAAAGTAACAGCTAGATAGGGGGCTACGATTTCTATTATATTGCTTAATAGTTTAATGGAGATACCCCAGATATCACCAGTGTTTTTAGACTAAGTGTATTAAAAATATTAACTACATGAGGTGTTACATGTTCGAAGCTAAATAAGCGACTACATTTAGGCGCACTACTATGCAAAAGGTTTTCAGCTTTAGACGGGGACGAATTCAAGGAGCGAGTCGTAGTTATAGGTATGTTGGCAAAAAACTCATTGAATGCTTCAGCTACGTCAGCTGTTTTATTAACTAATTTGTTGTCGACCATAATCTCAAGTTGTTTTTCTTGTTTAACCGACTTACCCGTTTCATTGTTAATAATTTTCCAAGTGGTTTTTACTTTATTATTGGAATTTTTAATTGTATCGCTTAAAAATTTGGATTTAGCAAAAACACAAATCTTTTTAAATAGTTTTGAATAATTTTTGACATACTCTAAGAAAGGAGTGTCAAACCTAATTTTTTTTCAAACCGTATAACTCGTATAGTCGCGCTCTACTTTTATAAATACCTGGAGTAGCCCATTGGTTAAAGCCATACGAATATTGTGTTCTAATAACAATAATTTTATTATTTCTTTCTGCCGTATGGACAACAGCTGTAATTACATACGCGTCCAAACTTTCAAGAAATCTAAGAGAAATATGCTTTGTAAATTTTAGTTCATGACAACTAATTTTATTCCACACCTTTTTAATAGCGATTAAACGTAGCCTGATTTAGTTTGAAAATTAAATTTTAGATGGAAAACGTCAAATTCAGAATAGCAAAATTGCCATTTTCACTAAATTAAGTAACTATAATGACATTAGTGCTGTCAAACTATAGTATAGTTAATTTATGTCACTTTAGTTTATTTCAGAATGGGAAACGTCGTTTGACAGGAATAAACGAAATTTTGGTGATTTTTGGTCCAGTTTAGAGAAATTTGTGACAAGAGAATCGGCACTACTGTCTCTCCTTAACACAGGCTAAATTCTAGCCTATCTAGGAGAACAGTACTTCGCCCATCATTAATGTATAGTTGAACGTATAAATGATATACATGCAACAATTGTAAACTTTGCAATCCCATTTTGAAATAAACTATTTTATTATTATTATATTATTATTATCCCTATTGGCCCTAACTAATAACTAGTTACTGTTTATTTATTGGTATTAACTTAGCATGGTAGATAAAATATTCAATGTACGGAACCCTCACCACGTAAGAATTCAACTTTTACTTGTCCGGTTTTTTTTTAAGTAAGTGAAGTGGCCTTTAGATCTTTTTTGCGTAGCTGATAAGAATAACATCTGAAATATTTGAATCGAGATCCTAGTATCTCTTTTAAAATTAATATAAGCTAACTTCTTATCTTTTTTCCTTAAATTTCCCTGGTTTGTCGATGAGGTTTAGATAATTTGATATTTAATTAGGCGCTGCGTGCGTGCCACTGCTTGTTTCGTCACAGATTAGATAGTAGTTACCATCTTTCGTACACATTTCAATTGTTAACAAGTATAATGTTTATTTGGAAAATTGAATGAAGACGGATCGGTGTAAAATTGACTCCTGGCTTCGTTATTCGTCTGACTAATGAATCTGGTAGTCACTTATACTCCCCGTCATTGTGATTTTTTTTTCGTACTGGACCATACCTTGGAACCTTCTGTTTACGGAGATATTGAAGGGCAAAGTGCCAACTTCTTTTTCACGAAAACTTGTAAAATAGTTTTGAATGTTATAACTTAACTTTAAATACCTGTACCTTTACATGCATCCATAAGCACAATGTTTTGCATTGCACGCTGCGGCTAATATTTTTCACACCAAAAATAATAGTCGTTTCCCAGCAATAGGTTTTGGTCAATGTATTTATTTATTTATTTATTTAACAGTTTACGTACACACATATAAACAGACAAGAAGAAAGGAACAGAAAAATACGTACAAAGTTGATGCTTATTTCTAAAGAAATCTCTTCCAGCATACCTGCGATAGGACAGTATTCACCGTGTGTAAGAGTAGAAGAGAAAACAAAATACATGAAAACAACACAAAAAAAAAATATTCACTAATTTAAATATACAATAAGAGAATATACTTACATAAATACATACTTCTAAAATAAATATCACTAAAATACTTATATATAATTAATAGTATAAAATAATAAATACATATATGCAACTATGGTAAAGTGGAAAGATAGTGTTATTTCACTATTCTTTTAAAAACAGCAACAGTTTCGCAGTCCCTAATGCCAGGCGGAAGTGAATTCCACAGCCAACCAACGTGCACAGTGAAGGAGTAGAAGTAGAAGTCGGTACAGTGGGGAGGGGATTTAAGGAGATTTCTAAGACGCGACCTGCAAGGTGCATCAGAAGGACGGGCGAAGGAAAACGTTCCCGCAGATAGGATGGCGTTCTAGGATTATGAAGGATATTAAATAGAAGACACAATATCCGAGAGTTCCTGCGAAGACGAATGGAAAGTCACTTGAAAATCTTGCGAAAGTTAGAAACATGATCATACTTTTTAAGGCTAAAAACAAAACGAATGCAGATATTTTGCAAAAGCTCAAGTTTATTTAAAAGCTCCTCGGTGGCATCCAAATAACAGGCATCAGCGTAGTCTATGATGGGCTGTATGAGAGTTTGAGCACTTTGTACTTAGTTTGATGTACAGAATGCATAGATAACGGCTACGTGATGGGTCTTTTTACATCCCGTATAACTGTTTAATGATACTATTGACTTTCAGGTGCATCATCGAGGAACTATGATGATGACGCACTGACTGGATATTATGATTAAAGACGCCCATCGAATAGTTGGGGTTACGATCTAGGCGGGTACAACAAGGGACAGGTTTACCTTCGAACTGACAGTAACATTGGTTTTTCCATCGGTGGTTTTAATAAACTCGGCTTATGGGAACGGTAATCCATATGGGTCAGCGCAATGCGCCAAACAGTCCATCGTCGTACGAAGGTTCGAACAGCCAATCATTCGCGAAGCCAAACCACCAGTCATACGAGGAAGAATCCCAGTCGGAGCTAGCCTATCATGAAAACGCGCCGATTTCGTACTACAACTGCAACTCCGCTATACGATGAAATGAACGAAGAATGAGCAGAATTGAATGACAACATGAGATGATGACATCGTCCTACCCATGTCCCATGTTACTTGAGGTCGGTGCAACATGTTTCTTCTTCCATTGTCCTTGTCAACCGTTACGTTATCATTCACTCCCTTCTCTATCATAACTATCTTCCTCAGATAATCCATCCATCTTTTCTTTGACCTTTGGTATTTTTTTTAATAAAGCAACTGCGTATCTGACCTCCAAAACCGAATCACTGGGTTACACGATACCCATTGATAAGAACAATACAAGGTGGAATCTTTCCTGGTTGTATATTTATGCTATAAATATTTTTGTCATTTTTTTGTGTGGGAAATTATCAAAAAACTGCTCCCGCTCTGGGTGGAGCGGGAGGGTGTGTCAGGCTCTTACTGACTAAAACCCACCCGTGTTCCTTCCGTTGCCTGTGTCGCCAGGGACCTCGGTAACCCCTTTGGACTTGCCCGCGACACACATATTAGTCTAAAGTTAAGTCAAACTGGCAAACCAGATTAATTAGTGAGCTGTGAGTCATGGATAAACCAATAACAGTAAACAACAAAACACATACTTTTGGTTTATAGTTGACGTCGACAGCAGCTTTATTTCAAAGCAGTAAGGGCACTTTTCATATTTCAAATGTCACTATTGACGCACGAAGTATGATTGTGCAGTGCGGGTTTTCCTAGGTGACCTGAACATGACACTAATAAATCTGGTGACAATAAGTTGTATTGAGGATACAATAAAAAAATGTAATAAAAAATATTTAATTCTCTAAAGCAATTTTACTTTAGTTACAAATATGTACAATCGCCGCCCTGCAGAATAAAAGCGCAAGTGTAAAAAGTCAATTGTACTGGAAAAATTAAAAACCTAAATTGATTCATGACTTTAGGACTACACCGATGGAAATTTGTTTTTGAAATCGTTTAATGATTACTTTTTTGTAGATAGTCTAATTAACATTCAAGTCTTAACAGGTACCGTTTTTGAGTTATTGATAAAGAAAAAAAATTTCCAGAAATATTTTAGTTCGTTTTATCGTTAATGTTATTTTGAGTTTTTTTTTTCTTGTCAACTTACTATTGTTTTATTTTTTAGTTTTGCAATGTAATATAACTTGAATTTTATTTGCGTTTTTCGTAGTACAGTGATACCGTTAATGGGCTATTACGCATTTATTCTGGTGCAGTCGAAAAGATTCTGATAATGTACTAGCTGATAAAAATATTGTTCTGGATAATACATATATCATCAAGGTCGGAATTATAACATTATGTTACGGTATATCGGTAGGAATATAACATTTTGCACAAAAGATTGCACGTTGCCGAATTATAGCATTAAAATCTGCACCAGAACAAACGCGCAATGGACAACGCCGTTAAAGTGATGTCTCAGTTGCATCTGATAACTTGTATGGTAATATACCTTACACAATGTAAGGCTTTAATTATGATATGCATATACCTATATATTTATTGCAGATTTTTAGATTTTGGTTTTAAATAAAGAATAGTGTAATAACTTTCCGTAACTTCTAAATACTTGATATAAAAATCTTGAAAAAACTGAGGTGATGTATTTTGACATTACGAAAATGAATTAACATCAAAACCACCGCAATAGCACTTACATATTTATTCTGCGGGGGCGGCGATTATTATTATCTTTATTAATAAATTATAGTAGAGACCACAGGTCACTGAGGTCATATTATTAGTTTGCATAAATATCGCCCGCCTTCGAACTGTATTAATCAGTATCGTTCGGTATTCCGCACGAGAAGGTTGACTTAAAACAATTCTATTAGTTACTGTGTTTATCGTAACAAAAATGAAGTTGTTTGTAAGTGTTTTTATTATCTCTAAAGTAATATTAGTGTGTATTTGGATGTATTGTTTTTTCATAAAAGTGTATTCAAATCTGTGTATGGTACATCGTCATTGTTTTTGCGCTACATAAATTACACTTATTTAATATAGAATTTTGTTACAGGCCTACGTTTTCCTGGTTCTGGTGATTTTGGAAGGATACCATTGTGAGTAACAATTTTAATAATACTTATTATACTCAAGCATAGTTGGGAAATATCGTCGCATTAAACTCGCACAACAATGCTAAGGCCGTTTGTCCAACGTTCCGTCAACAGGACGTCAACGAGAAACGAGATTATTCGAACCGAAAGTGACGTCCCGGTGGGGGTGTGCAATGAACACGCGGCCATAGCAAATGTATGTATGTATCGCTACATCAACGCCGTTATCTCGTTTCTCGTTGATGTCTCGTTGACGGTACGATGGACAAACGGCCGGCATTGCTATACAGAAAAGGAAAGATAAATGGATATTCATATTTTTGTTCCCCAAAATGTGGTGAGGCATATAACATTTTTATCTGCCTACGGCAAAGATGATGATGATTTCAATAGGCTATGAACATACATAGATACACGTATCATCTGTTCCTTCATACCTAACTCCTAAACTGCTCGTCGTATTTTGATTAACGAGGTATCGTTGAAAGCGTTATGTTGTTTCGCAAGTTATAAACTGCATGACGTCACACAAAATGACTCCGGTTATACGAAAACCAAAACTGATGTTATTTTGTTACAATGTCTTGTGTTTACATGTTCAGTTGGCGTTTTTGATTTAATTAATTAAAAGTAAGCCTAGGTTTCAACCCACCACCTCGTACTTAACATGCGGGTCGCGTAAACTATAGTCCATCATCGGATTCTCCCTATTGTGTGCTGTTCATTTACCAACATTAAAATCATCTTGTTTATTTCAGGTAAACCGTGTTTCGAGTGGCTCTGGGGAGGATACACCGTGCAACCATATTATTATTATTATTATCCATCTTCAAGTTATTACACACCATATTCCAGCGCAACTTATAACACCCAGTACGGCTGGCCAGCATCAAATAGCGCACCAAACGTCTCACCATATAGTACGAATAATGGCATACCAGCTCAAACACCAGTTCTTACAGAAGACGACACACCATAGCGGAAACAGTTCTTTGTCACACCGAATGCCATTCAAGAGACTCCTGCCCAGCCTGTTGACAACGCCTCATAGAACCACCTAAACAGCTTTGGAGAAAATTTCCCAAGAAACCTATCACACAGCAAGTAAACTAGTTACTCCATCTTTTTCAAATCCTGCAGTTACAAAACTATACGAATATTACCAAAACCAATATTTTTCAACAATCATTTAGTTTCATTTTGATTTTAAGTACGTAGATATCTTTAACACATAATTGACTACCACTTTGGAACTAAAAGATAATATATTTGCAACAACATGAATATTACATTACAAAGTGGGCTTTGTAAGGTATAAGGTGTTAGGTTTTAAACTGACATTGTTTTCAAAAGTTCGATGTCCTAAATGTTTTCTCCGTATCTTCTGTTTTGGATAGTTTATGTACTACATTATTTTATATTATATGTGTAAGTACCTTTAAGAACTATATAAATTTGAAATGAATAAAATAAAAATGTACTCTCTGTTTTTTATTTAAACTATACTTTTATACATACAGCCATACGATTCACGATTTTCATCTAACGAGTAAAATTCTCGGACGGAACGGGTATTTGTTTGACCATCTGGTAGCACAACTATAGAACACCTTGGCCGTTTCCCGATGCTGCTTAGTTGCCCATATAGTCAGCAGCCTTAGCATCCATCCATATGATTCGTTCTTATAATTAAAACTATAAATACGAAAGGAACTCTGTCTGTCTGTTACTTTTCTCGCCTCAACGGCTGAATGGATTTTGCACACAACTTTACACACACGTAGACCATGACCTGGGTTAGAACATCGGATACTAACATATTACTTAGGATACTTACATATCCCGATAATTTTCGATACCCTCGCGGGCAAAGCCGCAGGAAAAACCTAGTATACACATATACCTCCTAGAGGCTGATTTACATTGATCCAGTATTTCGATCCAGTGCTGGACTCCGGTATCACTGGATATAATATTTGACCAATGTAATCTAATATCGCTAATAAGCACTAATTACAAGTCTTTTAATCGGGGGAGTATTCTCAATTCTATGTTCTTTATGTCATGGAGCCCCCTCCCCCTACGCCCCCCATGTACTTCCTAAAGGATTCTGGGCGCGTCCCCAACACCCGAATGGTGTTCCCTGGCATTGTTGTCTTGAACCCCATTTACACGTCAGTTTCTTGTCTGTGGCATACAATAAAACTTAAGCAGTAAATGACTTACATCGTCCAAACACTGCACTGGCCGATGGGGCCGAAAAGTTCTGGTGTGGCGAACGCGTATCGAAAGACGTAGCGTTGGAAGGCCTCCTACGAGGTGGACCGATGACCGAAGGTCGCAAGAAACCGCTGGATGCGGGAAGCACAGAAGTGGTTGAAGTGGCGATGCTTGGGGAGGCCTATGATCAGCCGTGGACGACTTTCGGCTAAAATTATGCCCAAACACTGTTTAGACGATGCAACTTTTATTTTTGCTTCAACTTATGGTACGCCTTAAATTGCACTGTGTAAGTCAAGCTTTATAGATAATCAGGAGTCGGGTAACTACCACAATAAATAAAGGTACACCCTTCAAGTATTTAACATTTATTCTAAGTAACAGCATAATATATTACTTTAGAACATACCTAATAGTGGCTCAAAATGTATACACATAATTAAAAATACTGACTCCTAATAAACTCAGTTAAGAGCCGGAGGATAGAAAGAAAGAAAGAAAGAAAGAAAAAGAAAAATGCGTTTATTGGCATTACAGCAAAAAAATACACCTTAAAACTATTAATAACAGAAAACAATGATGAATAATGATCTTATATGTAGCGTGGAACCATCCACGAGAATGGAAGCAGAAAACGTGTTCCGCCGACCTATGGCTGTTCCATAGGGACAAGAGCAGAATGGTGATGATGATGCGTAGCGTGGATGGATCATCTATAGTCGGACCATTTTCAAAATATTTCAATGTTTAGTGACTTATAGCTTACTACACGTCTTCTTCATAAGTCCTCTGGGAACTGTTTGGTGGTTTGTTCTGTGTCTCATTTGGTGGACTGGTTATGGTGTGGGGCATTCTGTGGGTCATACCGTGGCTGGTATTGTGGCTCAAATTATTGCCAATACTATGGAGGATACTGAGAGGGATACTGTATGGGATACAGAGGGGGGGGTACTGAAGCAGATACTCAAAGGGGTATTGTGGGAAATCAGGTGGAAGAAACTTTGGAGCACCATACATATCATAAGGCGAACCGTACGTTGGATAGTATTGATACGGGTAGCCAAATGCTGCGCCGAAATCAAAAGGTAAGATAGATTGGGTATTCAAGTTCCTTTGAACTGTCATCATCGTACCCACCGACGTCGAAACCAAGATGCTTTGCTTTTTCGTTTCAAGGTGAGCCATTCTACCCTTAAACCCCACTTCTACCCCTAGGTTTAGACCAATGCCGAAGCATTTTCCCCATCGTTTTGAAGTTTCTCTTTCAAAGTCAAAGTCAAATTATTTATTTCAAATAGGCACATAAAAGGCACTTTTGAACGTCAAAATAAACAAAAAAAAAAATAATATTGATTCTAGTTGCCCCTTCCAAAAGGTAGTTTCGTATGGAGAAGAATGGGCAAGAAACTCCACCGTTACTGTTTTTAAATCGCCGGGTTAAAGGCAAAACCAATTATTTAGTCCAAAAAAGTTAATATAAAATTTTCCGTAAGCGCATTTGGAAAGTTTGCTATTAAAATTAAGTCCTTAGTAATAAAATTATGTCAGTCGCAAATGTAAAAGCTCTATAATTATCTAAGTTTGAAACAGTTATATACTAAACACAAAAGTTTGCTTCATTTGTACAAAAAAAAAAATAAACACAATTATAAGCCCCCCTTTTAGTTGGTTTTGCCTCTATAGTACAAATAAAAGCATATCTGAAAAAGTAATTGTCCTGCTTCTAACAGACTTCGCATTTACGTGACTTATAGTATTGTTTTGAAAATTAGCTCCTAAGGCTGATTGTCGAAACATTCGTTTTGAAACAATTTTAAAAAATACGAAAAAATAGTTGGTTTTGACTTTCTACTTCTTAATAGATGTCTTTGAATGTAGAATACAAAATTGTACTAACATTACAAATTACTGATAAGCATTGCTTAAATCATTCAAATTGTTTACCTATAGCATCCCAGTCAATACAAGAAAACACTCAGAAAATAAAACTAACGGGTAACAAGAACAAGCATTTATTTTATTGTTTTATTACCTTGTATGAACATAAAAGTTTCGTAATCTAAACAGACAATAATTGGCCTTTAAAAATGAATAAAAATATCACTCAGTCTTCTGGGTCCTCTGATTCTTAAAAAACGGTCACATCAGGTATACGATCCACTTTTTGGCCATCAGATCTCAAACTTTGGAACCATCCATGATATTCGTCGGGAACGACTCCTTTTTCACAAAGTTTCAATAAATCGGCTTTTTTGGCTTTTGAAATGCATAATGGTTCTTTATTAACGGGTATAGTATCTGTGGAAAACATGGGTCATTTGTGTCTTGTGGTGGTGGTTCAGTGACAACTTTTTGGACTGGCTTGACGTGCTCAGATTGGAGTCGCGTACCGTAACGATGACAATTCTCTGAGGCGCTTTGGTCTTGTGTTTTTGACGGTGATTCCAAAGAGGGATCTTCATTTCCGAGATCTATATAATAAAAAAGTTTCAGACATGTCGTAATTAAAAAATATTTTTAATTCACTTTTAATGTAGCGCATTCTTTTTATTTTAAGCCGAGACGTTTGTTCATTACTGGTTTTTGCTTTAGCAATCATCATACTTTTGGCTAGTCTCATAAGATCTTTGAAGTCCGTGTCCTTCATTTCTATTACATGATAGGGTTTTTTAGTTTGACCCTTACTTTTTCCCTTGCATTGACGTGATGATCGGGCCCGTCGAAAAATATTCAACCACTCTGTAATTGAGTAAATGTTTGAGTGTTCTTGGGCCGATTCTATGCTGCTGTGCATAGAATCGACCTCCATGTGTGAGTGGCCCGATTCTAAACAATTGTGTTCATTCAGTTTTAGGTGGTCGATTTTATGGACAGCCCAAAACAAAACAACGGCCACATATTGGTTCCTGTTTTGTCCACCAAATGTGTCTGAAAATAAAGAATCCTTGTCGATATGATCGGGGATTTCGCTTAAGGAATGTAAAAGTATCGATCCAATCTCAGAGCTTCCTTTCTTGCTATTAATTTCCTTCTACGCATAACGAAATGCTTCATTTGGTATAGCGCTCTCATAAATCGTCAAGTTGTATAGTGTAAGTTTCCTGTAATAATACAAAAGACCTCTCCACTAGGTATTTGTAAAATGTCTGCAAATCAAAGGACGCCGAAGTGAAGTTCGTTTCTTTTTCTGCTCTCTCTTTGTCCCTTTGTTTCTTGCTATTGCATGTATATTTTCTTTGAATGTGCTGTTTATACTCTTCTTCAATTTTAGTTTTCTCTATGGTATCCAAACGACGATACTTGGTGCACAAAAGACACTGGTCTTTTTTGGGAACAAAAACCCCTAAGTTGAATTCGGTGCAAAATACATTTCGATATGTAGCTTCCGGCATGGGTGTAACGTTCTCCTTCTCACACTCCTCCACATTCAATGCGTACATTTTTGTAATTGACAGACTACAGTCCAGATATTGCCGTTTAATATCTTTGCGCACATACCGGCTTTCCATCGTAGGGAAAGATTTGATTTGACGCCGGATTTCTTCAGCTTTTTCTGGTGGCGTTTTGTTTTGGGGCTCATGTCCTCGCGGATCACAATCTCGAGAATAAAATCCCATCGCATCTCGGCTTTCTACTGCTCCTGTAATAACTGAAGCAGAAATGCACAAAGTTTTGCAGAAGAAGTTTTGGCATATCTGAGATTTTACGCCTTGTTTATAGAAGAAGTACTGATTTGAATTTGATCTCGTTGTAGTTCGTTTTCTATCAAGCACAGTTGTTTTGATTGGTTTTACTTCTATCAAGTTCAAAATCATGCTTTTCTTTGCAGTATAGCTTTGAGCCCAGTATTTCCTACAACATCTCTCACGATCAGTTTCTCTGAAAGTTTACGGTGCATTTGAATCTACATTTTGAGCAGTCTACAGCCTTCGGTACTTTGGCTGGTCTATATTTATTTGCAGTTATGTAAGGGATACCAACAGCTCTCCTTTTATTTCTACATTTCCCTTCCAGCTGGTAGGTCTGGCATACGCCAGCGACTTTTGGGTTTGATAATTTTCCAAGCTCTCTCATAGATTTCGTTTATAGCGGTAGTGGCGGCTATAACAGAATATTTTTGTGGTAGTTTATTAGCAATGACATTCCAGGCTGTTATCGAATATTTCCATTAAAATTTGTGTAGCAATAAGAGATGCATCAGACGACGACGACTCCGGTTCTGATTCTTCAACAATAATTTTCCTCAGCAAACACACAAAACACACAGTAAAAATACCCAAAAATCCGAATAATGTATGTATGCAAGATTCGACTAAATCCCCGTATCGCGGGAGGGGGACAGCGGCAGCGCAGGGATGTACCGACTATAATAATTTAATCGGTTTTGCTTCTAGGCAATACGCTAAACATAAACCGAAAAACCGAATGCCAAAATCGACTATATTTATATAATATTTATTTAGTATGAATGTTTAAAAACAAAAAGGTGCTAATCAAATATATTATTTTGTACCATTCGTGAGTAAGACATTCCTTTGACATTATTGTAGAACTAAAACCCGCTAAAAAAGTTTGGTATTTTTTGCATCTATATTTCGAAATATTTCGGACAAATTATTACGAATTATTGGTTTTTAATTCTTTAGAGATACACTTTCTCGATTTATTTGTTTCTTATTTCAGTCTAATAACTATATAATCGGTTTTTACATTCGGTAACTCGGGAACAGTAAGTCCTGCTGTTTAGTTGGAATTTAGATAAAGAATCAAATACCGATTCGATTGGTATACTAAAGTGAAAAACTGAAAAAAATCTCAGATAGTCGGTTTTGCCTTTAACCCGGCTAAATGTTTTATAAAATTTTGTATAGGTACTATCGGCCAAAGTTCCGCATGCTCACCTTAAAGGCGATAATCGCATAGCACGACTCACGACTCGATCGCACAATGCACGAGTTTTGACCAATAGGATGCACAAAGCGTATTTTAGTGGTGTTCGTATTAGTATAATCATGTATAGAATGTGTGACACTCACACTAGGAGCGTACTATGCTCACTTGTTTCTGCTAAGAGACGAGTTTTTAATGGGCACGGCCAGCGCGGCTCGACGGCGGCGTGAGCTCTTTGTTATTGGATTGAATTGTTATTTTATTATTGACAAGAATTAATTTTAGTACTCATATCTTCTGTTTGTTTGGTTTAGAAAATGTATTATTGATATTGCAGTATTTACAAAAATAATTTGTAATAACTAATAAACTACAATTTATATGTATTAATCCACTTTAATATTTTCCTCTCTCTATCGGGTCTATAGATATAGGTTATTTATGAACACTTTCACTGCCTCTCCAATTTTCACCATATCCTATGTGATGCCGCATGCCGCAGCAACCGCACCATATTCCCTTCACAATAAGATGAGACATTGAAACGAACCGTTTTATTACAGTCCGTTCCACCGATTTTGACTTCTATTCCGTAGGCATTAAAGGCAAAAAAGTGGTTACAATACCAACTATTTACTGCAGCTGCCATTTGTCATGCCACCAACACAATAGCATTCAAAATCGATTGAACGGACATTTATGGTTTGTTTACCTTTTATCTCACGGCTCCCTGAATACGTTAGGTATAGGTGCGTTGACCGGCACTGCATGAAGGTATCAAATGTTTATATTGAAATTTTTTGTGTTTAATCGACTTTATTAAAAGTAAATAACTATCTAAATTTCTATGTGTTTGTTTATACTTGGGCAATTTGGGAATACTTGAAAATTACAGTAATATTTGAACCAATACTCTGCGCAGTTCATACAATGTTATCAGAGCTTTTTGTTTGTAGCTAACGCAAGGCCGCAAGCCGCACAACTCTTGCAACTGAAATAAAAATAAGTTCATTATCTAAGACCCATTGTTATTTAGTGGGAATGTCTGGAAATTCGGTTAAACAATAGAGGACGGCTTAATACAAGGGCCATACGTTTTTTTATTACCTTAGGATTATCTCAAATGTTTTGCAGTTGTTCCTTGTATTTGGTTTACTTTTAACAGTAGGTAATTGTAATATTACCTTTTATTCATTAAAATAATACAGGATGAAATTGAATTCATGGGCATCCTTTTAAGGGGTCATTGTACTCATCATTATGAACAACTTCAACTATGAGACCATACCTGAAATCGCGAAAAAAAAAATCAGTTGTTCCCTACATTTATGTTTGCATAACTCGACAAAATGTAGGGAACAGCAATTTTTTTTTCTCGATTTCATATTTGTTCCCATAGTCAAAGTTGTTCATAATGACGAGTACAATGACCCCTTAAGAGGATACCCATGGATTAAATTTCAGCCTGTATAACGAACAAGGTATCGTTGCAATTAAAATGCCCAGGCATGCCGTGCAGGATGAGCACTTTAAGACTGGATTATAATCAAACCAACACTTTACTCTTTTATAATTCATGCTCTAGTCATAGTTTGACAATTCATGATTTTAAGCGAAATCATGCATGTCAAGTTTTTTTTTGACAAATCTAACAATGATTCAGTTCTTACGCCACTTTAAAATTCAGAAGCTTATCAAGTAATTAAACTGAACTATAATTTGTGCCTTTTTTTTTTTTTTTTTTTTTTTTTTGGGTGGGAAATCATCAAATAACTTCTCCCGCTCTGGGCGGAGCGGGAGGGTGTGTCAGACTCTTACTGACTAAAACCCACCCGTATTCCTTCTTGTTGCCTGTGTTGCGGGGGCCTCGGTGACCCATAAGTACCTTCCCGCGACCCCGGCAGGCATCGGCCCTAGTGGACCCCTACTATGTGCTGACGACATCTCTTTGAGGCGCGCGTGGAATACAACGCGCCGTCGACCCGGGCCTGGTCCTTACCGGACGGTGAGCTACCCATTGCTCACCGTCCGCAAGCCCGCGCCTACGGTGGCCGGAAATCCGCCCGGGATTCCCGACGCCCTGGGCGTCTCCTGCGGCGGCTAGGGGCGAGAGGGCGCGAAACTTGCCTTTCCCTCAACCGTCCCGCCTCCTCCTTCGCGAGCATTACTGCTTCGCAGAAGGAGGTGACGGCTGCCCATGCCCTCTCGCTCCGTACCATGGCCTGAACCAGGGCCGGACGCGAGAGGTCTCTGCCGCCGATCGCCTCCACGAGGACACGGCGGTGCTCTGCCCAAGCCGGGCAGACCTCCACCGTATGCTCCACCGTGTCCTCCGGGCGATCCACACAGTGGTGACACCCGGACGTTTCCTCCCGCCTTATCCGACACAGGAACCTCCCGAAGCTGCCGTGTCCGGTGAGGACCTGCGTCAGGCGGAAGGTGAGGACGCCGTGGCGCCTCTCCAGCCACTCCTCAAAGAGGGGACTTATCGCCGCAATCGTGGCGTGCCCAGCACTGGGTTGCGACAACCGTACTTTCCATGACGCCATGAGATCCCGCCGGAGCTCCGTCCGCTGTGCCGCGATTTCTCGTGGCAGCGGACTTACGCCCCGGCGTTTCGCCTCCTCACGCCACTCCCATACGTGCGCGAGGACTTTTGCCTCCAGATCCCATGGCGGCAATCCGGCAAGGAGGCTCGCTGCCTCACAGGAGACCGTGCGGTATCCTCGGACCATCCGGATGGCCATGACCCTTTGGGCCGCGCTCAACCGGCGGGCTGGCCGCAGCGCCAGAGAGCGCGCCCATACAGGAGCCCCGTAGAGGGCCATGGACCGCACGACCCCCGCGTAGAGCCTCCGGCAGGAGGCGTTTGGACCCCCTAGATTGGGCAGGAGCCGCTTCAATGCAGCGCCCGCCCGCTCCAGTTTGGGAGCCAAACGTCGGAAATGCTCCACGAAGTTCCACCGGCTGTCGAGGACGAGTCCCAGGTACTTCATCGTCGACTCGACGCCGATAGAAACCCCTCCTACCGTTATTTGGGACCCCAACGGTGGCGCGTTCCGAGGACCATGAAAACACATGGCCTCGGACTTGTGCAGGGCCACCTCGAGTCCCAATTGCCGGATCCTTTCGACGATTGTCGCAACCCCGCTTGCCGCTAATTCGGCCGCCGCCTGGTGCGACCTCCCCTGCGCCAGGACCAACGTGTCGTCAGCGTAGCACACTACGCTGACGCCGCTAGGGAGGTCGGCGCGCAGCACCCAGTCGTATCCGATGTCCCACAGATGCGGCCCCAGGACCGATCCCTGTGGGACACCGCACGACATCTCTTGCCGGTTCCACACTCCCTGGTGACCGGGGTAGATGACGGCCCTGTCCGTCAAATAGGCCTCGACCACACGACAGAGGTAGGTCGGCATCCGGTGATACCGGAGTGCCTCCCTGATGCAACTCCAGGGCAGGGTATTGAAGGCATTGGCGATGTCTAGGGACACCGCCAAGACGACCCCACCCTGGGCAACAGCATTCCCCGTCGTCAGGGCTCGCACACGCATGATGGCGTCCACCGTAGAGCGCCCTCTGCGGAAACCAAACTGGCTCTCCGCCAAATCCGGGCCGGATTTGGCGGAGAGCCAGTTGGCTGACGAGGCGGTCTGCAATGACTCTTTCAAAGAGCTTGCCCACCTCGTCGAGCAGCACGATGGGCCGATAAGCGGACGGAGAGTCCGCAGGGCGCCCTGCCTTCTTTATGAGGACCAGTTTCCCCGTCTTCCAGCGAAGCGGGAACTGGCCCCTCTCCATGCATGCGCTTAGGAGCCCCCTAAGTCGAGGCCCGAGAGCCTCCAAGGCCAGGACCCAGGCCTTCCCAGGTAAGCCGTCGGGTCCTGGGGCGGTATTTTTGGCATTAAGCCTGCGTACCGCCGCTCTCATTTCTCCCTCGGTCACCTCCGGAGTATCGTCGTCGTCGTCGGCGGTGTGGTCCGCATCAGGCACCGCAGTGGGCGGTATGGCTCCGCCCACTGGGTGGGGAGGAGTGTTCCCCTCGCGAAGGGAACAGAGCGCTCACCACGTCCTCCACAAGCTGGGGCCGGAGACTCTGCGTTAGCGGGGGAGCCCATGGGCGGAGTTTATCCCGCACCACCTTGTACGGGCGTCCCCACGGGTCTCTGTCCAGAGTCCCCAGCGACTCCTCGCGGGCCAAACCCCTGGCCCGCAGGATCTCCGCTTGGAGGGCGGTCTTCGCCGCTCTGTACCCCTCGTACAGCTCCGCCTGAATGGCTTCCGTATCAGGAGGTTTGATACGGAGCCTGCGGTGCCTGGTGTACCGGCGTCGCGCAGTCACGCACGCAGTGCACAGAGCCGTCAGCTCCTGCGACCACCAGTACACCTGGCGCGAGGCACGTCCAGGCTGGACCCGGGGCATTGCCACGTCACATATGTCGGACATGGCCTCCCGGAACCACTCCGCCTCGTCGTTGATGTCAGCAGGCCTGTCCGGTGGTGACACCCAGGCCTGCACGATCGAGGCTTCCAGGAGGAGCTCCCGGTCCAGCTGCTTCAGCGCCCACCGCGGACCACTCGGGGCCCGTCGGACCGGCGCGTCCGAGGTCTGGGCGGAGACGTCGAACCGGATATACCGGTGATCGGAATAGGTCTCCACCCCCTACATGACGCGCCAGTCAACTACACGCGGCGACAGAGCGGGGCTGGCGAACGAGATATCCACCACTGATTCACCCCGCATCCGCACACACGTGGGGACAGAACCCCGGTTTAGGACGACCAGGCCTGTCTCCAGAGCCCAGTCCTCCACCATCCTGCCCCGTGTGTCCGTTAACCGGGAACCCCAAGCCAAATTCTTGGCATTGAAGTCCCCGAGGACGACCACGGGGAGGGAACCAAACCCGACGACGACGTCTCTCAACTCCGCAAGGGAGTTGTGGAACTCGGCAAGAGTTCGGTTCGGAGAGAAGTAGACCCCTACCACGACAATCTCCCCGAACCGTGCTGCTACGCAGCCCCGTCCCCTCCTGACGGCCTCGAGGGACGGGGTACATAATTTGTGCCTTGGCAGCAGTGAGTGAAAGGATTGAAATAAAATGTTGGGTACTAGTGAAATATATATTTTTAGTTTGTGTTCATTTAACATTATGCAGGATTAAAGATTTATTTAGGTTGATATTTAAATCTTATCTGTATAATAAAAGATGTATAGTAAGTGCTTTTTGTATGAAACTATCGGCTGTAATCTCAGTGTGAAAAAATAAACAGTTAGTTAAAATCTACTTGAGAACAATTTTAAGGATTTGCTGTTGTAGAAAAAAAAACAATATAAGTAACTTTATTTATTTTTAATAGACTTTTTCAAAACATTAAAGATTCATCCAGAAATTAACATATTATAACAAAAAATTACACAGAAATTATCATCAAAATGCAAAATATTATAAGTGAAAAGATTCTTACTCATAATATCATTTATAAACTGTATTTATCTACACTTATATCGTAAAGTTCAAAATATGAAATCAACACAACAGTGACAAACAGACAACACAACAACAACAGGCAAAAAGCCTGTCAGTAAATAAGATTAGGAGAATATTGCTCGTGCAGTTCTAATGAAATTGAAAAGTTTTAAGATTAGTACAATTTAAGAATCTTAATAATTTTTATAATTTGCAATAATTACATTACACTACAGACTAGGTTTATCAAGCAAATGAGATCAATTATTTATGAGGTGGACGGATATGATGACACTACTGAATATGTAAAATAACAAACTAACGAGATCGGGGCTTATGACAACATTGATTGTAAATAAAACAACAAATCCACCAATAAAGGCAACATGACACTAAATTGACATCAATAATTTTACAAGAAGACTTCAAAATCGTTGGCAATATTTTAAACTATGATTACGGTCTACAGTCTACCCTGTGACATTAATCAACGAAGTAATATAATACAAATTGGAATAATAAAAATAAACCTAATAAAAATAGCTATACAGGGTTATTTGCAAGCCGCCGGAGTCGCGGGTTGTTCGAAAGAGATACCATGGCCTTGGCACAGGCAACTGAAGGAACACGGGTGGGTTTTAGTCAGTAAAAGTTTGACACGACCTTCCGCTCCGCCCAGAGCGGGAGAAGTCATTTGATGATAAAACACTAATAAGCTCGTAGGACTATAATACTAACATCATAAATAACAACTTTTGTTGTATGACTTTTAATAATTCATCATAAATAACAACTTTTGTTGTATGACTTTTAATAATTCATAAAAAAATAATTTCATAATACAATTAAAAATATTTATTTTGATCGCTCTAAATTTGAACAACTCTACGCGGTACCAAAATATGTAAGTAGTTAAATAAACAAACAGTGCGTTGCGAATGCAGGGTCGCAGCGGTACTTACTACAAAATACAGATCTAAAAAGTGTTAATACAAATATTACAACAAAAACTTGAAAGTTTACTTTTGGTATTCTAAAAAGTCATAGATCAAAAGTGGTTGTACTAATATAGTCCTACCAGGTGTTAGAAAAATAACCCTGTATAATGTAATTATACAGTATGTTAATTAACGAAAGGCGTTCCCGTTAACCCGCAATAGTATAGCGTCCACATGCTACCAAAATATGACCATTCGAAAATTCACGAAAAAAAATCTGCTGTTCATTACATTTATGTTCGCATACCTAGCTTAACAAAATGTAGGGAGCAGCTGATTTTTTTTCGCGAATTTTTAAATGGTAATATTAATTGTAGCATGTTTGGACTATTGCGGGTTAACGGGAACGCCTTTCGTTAATTAACATAGTGCATGTTAAAAATTATATTAACTTAATATTTCGTCGCTGCTCCTCCCGCATCTATCACAGCATCGCAACGGCTACGCATGGACCTAGCCAGGACTTCGCACAAATTCGAACCTCTGAATGTGTCCCAAACTTGTTCGCAATGTGTGACAAGTGCTTCCTTCGTTCTTTCTGCTCTACTATCCCATCTCTGGACCATTAAACCCCACAAATTTTCAATGGGGTTTAAGTCTGGCGATCGGGAGGGCCATGGCACTGTTTTAATTTGTGGTTGCCCTCGCAACCACTCTTGAACAACCCGCGCACGGTGTATCGGGCAATTGTCCTGGAAAAAATAAAATTCTGGCACGTCCAGTTGTGGATACACCGTGCGCACTGTGGGTACCATGATGGTTTGTAGCACCTCTAAATACGTTTGGCCGTTTGCCCTCCCTGGTATAAAAGCGAGCGCGCCTGGTCCAGCAGCACTCATCCAGCCCCACATGTTCACTACAATTCTTCCCGATTCTGCATTTGGGTTCACATTTCGAGGTTCGTATCTTGTGTTATCTACACGCCATAAATTCCGACGACCTTGTTGGCTAGACCTAAAGCACTTTTCATCAGAAAATATGGCGTAAGAGAAATCGAAGTCCCTGTAGTCACGAGCGAATCGCACGCGAGCAGCTTTCTGCTCCTGCGTCAAAATATTTTTTTTTGCGGGACGTCTGTGATGGACTCCAGCTCGATGCAACTCGTTTCTAATAGTTTGCATCGAAACTTCGTATTCTTGTGCGAAACTGCGAGTGGGTGTGAACGGGTTCTCTTCATACGTGGCTATCATATTATTTAACTCGTTTTCGTTTATAGCCCGGGGTCGAGGTGCACGAAGGCGTTCTGTAATTTCTCCTTCTTCATATCTTCGCACCCAGCGGCGCACCGTTGTTCTCTAACGAAAAAAAAAAAAAAACAATCAGCATCGATTTTTTACATAATATAGGAACTAAGTATAATAATACGAGTACACTACAAAAGTCTTATTCAAAGGGCACAACTAGTACACTATAAATAAAAATTATAAGTATTGAAATACTTAAGGTGTGCATTTTGGTTGACTTCATGATAAATAAACTCTTAACTTTTCTATAACTAATTTAAGTAGTTATAACATTCATAACTATATTTTAAAATACAAGTTGTAAATGCAATAACTGAAAATCTCTTAAGGGGTCATTACTCATCATTATAAACAACTTTTACTATGAGAACCAAACCTGAAATCGCGATAAAAAAGCAGCTGGTCCATACATTTTGACGAGTTACGCGAACATAAATGTAGGGAACAGCTGTTTTTTTTTCGCGATTTCAGGTTTGGTCCCGTAGTAAAAGTTGTTCATTATGATTAGTACAATGACCCCTTAAGAGGTTTTCAGATATTGCAATTTACACCTCGTATACCTATGAGTAAGAAAAATGGCATAGCGTAAATTCCAACATTGTATGAAACTGTCCCAAGCAAATTTGTGCTTTATCTCTACTATTTAAAAGTGTTTATCCCGTGCGGGCTGGCAACGTGGCATTTCTAAAGGTTTTTCGTGGTTAAATACCAACGATCTAGTGCTTGGCCGAAAAAATAGTAAGTACTTGCTATTTTATCGGCCAGCCAAGCACTAAATCGTTAGTATTTAAAACTATGTGTGCAATTTTTTTTAAGTTTTTTTGGTAAGTATTTACGAGCACTACTAACAAAAATTTACATTATTGTCAATTACTTTCCATCTGCAGTATTATGATAAAATAAATGTTAAAAATAATTATAAAAAACAATTATCTTGTGCTTGGGCGAAAAAAAATTGTAGTTTGAAATATAATGATCAAGCCTCTAGAAATGCGACGAATGCGCTCTGGTTTTTCTAATTAAAATGCGGCAACGACGCTGTGAGATAAGGCACCATTGTTTAGGTTGTTTTGGTTTAGGATTTATTATCGGGTCATAAAAGGCTCCAACAACGTCTTTGAAAGCAAAAATAAATAAAAAGAACAATCTTATTTGAATGCATTACTATAAGTAGGTAATATCTTATGAGACTTTTAAAAAGAATCCATCAGAAAGTTATAATAATTTTATTATTTTTATATATAAATCTGCCTAGCCTTTTCCCAACTACGTTGGGGTCGGCTTCCAGTCTAACCGGATGCAGCTGAATACCAATATTTTTCATGGAATTTGTTTTTAAATTGCAATATAAGGAAAAATGCAAACTATGAAATAATAATATTACTATCACTTTATTTATTTCTATATCTCTCCCTCTATCTGAATACAAAAACATAACTTACTTGCATGTTCAACTCCACTGCTATTTGGGATATATTTAACCCTTGTCTATGCAAAACAATAATTTGATTCCTTTCTTCCTGAATCAGGTTTCGGGTCGTCATGGTTGCACCACGTTAGTCACAGCCCACACACAATACACACACAGTCCAGGATACAAGCTAGGGTCAAGAAGAGGCTTTCGATCACAGTCCGGTATACAAGCAGAGGTCACAGTTAGGCAGGCAATCAGTCCGATAGAAATAAACAGGTCGTAAAATGAAATGGCGATAGGAATTTAAGGGAAGCGTCAACAATTAGCGAGAGCAAATTGGCACTGCCGCGCTCTAGCTAATGTTTGTTATTTTATGTTACTCGCTCATTACTCACACAAATGCATATTGTCTCTAATTGGGGGAAACTAGGAAGGGGTGTGGTTTTTCACTAGCTGCGCTCTCGCAGGAATATTTTCTTAAGTGAGCATGCTTAACTTGGGCCGATAGTACATTTTAAAATTATATGTGAAGACGATGCACCTAGAATAAAATTACTATGCCAAAATAGGTAAAAAAAGAATGAAAAATAAAGCAATGACATCTGTCATCATGTACCAATCACATAATTAATTTATCTAAATTAATTACCTATGTGATAGGTACATGATGCTCACATATTTACAAACATTGTAAAAGTATACGTTTTCCTAAAAATAATAAATAAAGTAATTGACCTATTGGTCAGTGTGTGAGTTAAAGTAATCATAGAATTTAAATTCAACATTGATTTATTATTTGTATCAAATAATAAATTGTACAATTAAAATAGCAACCAGTTTGATTTTGTCTAGACTCTAGATTGTCCTATGGAGCTGGACCAGCATGTTTCCAAGCATTCTTATCTTGGATATAGTCCTCTAAATTGTAATATGCTTGTTTACAAAGTGTACTTTTAACATTTGTTTTTAATTTTCTTTCATTTAATTGAAATATATCACAAGGCATTTTGTTGTAACATTTGACACAGTACCCCATAAAAGATGTATGTACTTTCTGAAAAATGGTTGATCTATTTTATCTTTATTTCTAGTATTAAAATTATGTCTATCACTTATTTTATTAAAAAAATGTCAATTTTTTTCTTACATACATAATATTTTCCTAAAAGGAATTGGCAAGGTACTGTCATAATATTAATCTTTTTAAATTGTTCCCTTAGAGATTCAAGGTGACGTAGATTATAAATGGCTCTGACAGCTCGCTTTTGCAAAATAAAGATGGAATCAATGCCAGCAGCCCGACCCCACAATAAAATGTCGTACGACATAATGCTGTGGAAGTAGCTAAAATAGACCAAACGCGCGGTTTCTACATCTGTCAACTGTCTTATCTTTCTAACAGCATAAGCGGCCGAGCTTAGCCGCCCTGCAAGAGATTTTATATGTGGTCCCCATTGTAGTTTCTCGTCTAGAGTGATTCCTAGGAAAACCGTTTGATTAATAAATTCCAGTTTTTCTCCATTCAATATGAGATCACATTCGCTATTTCTAACATTGGGTAATTTAAATCTAATGCATTTGTTTTTTTTTTATTTAGTACTAAATTATTTACCGTAAACCAATCATGGACCTGAAGAATAGAGTTATTCATGTCGTCATGATTTTGTGATCGTCGGTCTATTTTAAACATTAATGATGTGTCATCTGCAAATAACACCATCTTCGGTTGATTTTGAAGTAATGTCATTCAGTCATTAATGTAAACTAAAAAGAGGAATGGACCCAATATCGAACCTTGAGGAACGCCCATTGCCATTTCAGACCCCAATGAGTTTTCGCCGTTTACTTGAACTTTAACCTGTCTATCTTTTAGGTATGATCTTAGTAATTCAAGAGCTGTATTTCTAAGTCAATAGTGCTCTAGTTTCAGCAGAAGTGTCTTATGGTTTACGCAATCGAACGCCTTAGAGAGGTCGCAAAAGATACCAATGGCATCCTGTGGTTCTTCCCAGGCGTTAAAAATGTTCTTTATTAGGGTGACACCGGCGTCAGTCATACAATGGCCTTTGGTGAAACCGTACTGTTGTTCATAAAAGATGGATTTTTTATTAAAATGGCGTAACATTTGATTGAGCATCAACTTTTCAAACACCTTACTGAGAACTGGCAGAACTGACACAGGCAGGATAATGGTTGGGTTCTTTACTATCACTAGATTTGAACAAAGGAACTACTTTACTGTGTTTCATGAGATCTGGAAAGACTCCTTGGTCTACACTGGTGTTAAATATAAAAGCTAAATAGGGCACAATGGTTTCGATGATAGATCTACAGACTATTACAGACATTCCCCAGAGATCTTCTGTTGATTTAATTTTAAGATCTTTAAAAACTTTAATAACAGCCTGGGGGTTTGTATGCTGAAACCTAAACTCTAAAGGGCATGCCTTTACATTTTTTTTAAGTAAGGCAGCAGAAAGCGCGGATGAGGAATTTAAAGTTTCAGTAGTTTTAAGGGGGATATTAGCAAAAAAGTTTTCAAATTCTTGAGCTCTCTCTACATCTGAAGTGATGGGCCCATGTGCAGTGTCTAAATTAAATTCAGTATTACGCGGTTTTTTCCTACCTGTTTCATTATTTATTATTTGCCGGGTAGTTTTTATTTTATCATCAGAAGATTTTATTTGATTGCTAATATAAAGAGCTTTAGCAACTTAGTTAAAAGTTTTTCCCTGCTTTTACGAATACCTGGAGTCGCCCAATCACTAAATAAGAACTTTGTGTAAATACTTTTAGTCTTTAGTGGAGAAATGTCATTAAATTGCGTTTTTAATAGTAAAAAGAACGCGGCGTACAACGCATTTGGGTCACATTTATTATTAAAACTCTGAACACATAGTTGACTGGCCAAAGAATTATTTATTTTTTCTAAATTTTTACATGTAATTGGCCTAAACCTTATTTGAATGTTTTTCAAAGGTATATAGGAACAAAATATTATATTTTGTCCACTGTGATCAGATGGCAACTTATTTACAATTTGTTTGTGTAAGTAATCATAATTACAAAAAATATTATCTATACAAGTGGCAGAAGAAGCTGTCACTCGGGTTGGTTCATTAAAAACATTTGACAAATCAAATGAACTAAACAGGGTTAACAATCTAACAGTATTTGAGTTATTTTCTATTAAATTAATATTAAAATCACCACATTATGATTATTGACTTACTACAAGCACTAAGTTTCTTTAGCACATCTTCCATTACAAAATCAAACATTGATAGATTCTAGTAACTTGGAGGTCTGTATACGCATGTTATAGACATACTTATCAAGCATATCAAGCTCAACACAGGACAATTCAATGGTGTGTTCAACAGACAGTCCTACGATGTCTTTTCGTTCTTTCGATTTAATAGAATTTTTAACAAGTATTAATGACCCGCCATATATTATTCGTTTTCGGCTGAAATGGCTAACTACACAATATTTTTCATAGTTAATTGAAATTACTTGATAATCTTTTAGCCAATGTTCTGTTAAACTAATGACATCAAACTTGGTATTTTCCAGAAACAATCCTATTTCCAGTAATTTAGTAGGAAGAGCAACAAAAGCTTTAAACAATTTTAAAGGGTTTGATTTTTTTTAATTATGAGTAATTTTGCCAGTCGGTACCTTTTTATTGTTCTCAAATAATAATAGGTTATTTGAACGGGTAGCTTCTGTTGTCTTACTAACTAGCGTGACTGTTCCTAAATTACCCTAGGCTGATAAAATTTTCGTTTTTCCTAATTATGTTAATATGACTGTTTAGGTCGGTTTCTCCTTTTGAGGAAAAGCCGTACCCCGCCTCCGTACGACTCTGTAGAGCTCCTCTCCAGACTGGACACTCTCCCACCGACAGAGATAAGAATTCCAAATATGAAGAAGTCCAACGCTTTGTCTCTTGCCTTGTTGTGTTAATAGAGCAAGGAAAGGATTGAAATAAATAGTAAATAAGATTTAGGAATTCATAGTTATGAAGTTGGATGTGGTTTTAGAAAGACAATAAATAATAGAGGGATGTAAGTATATTATTATATAGATTTGTGAGTAACTCTTACGCTAGCGTAAGAGGTATTTGGTCAGGTATTACTCTCACTATACTTTACATCTGTACTTGGAGTACTCAGAGCAACACTTCCATAAAGTGACGCAAGCGGCTTTTCAGCGGCATTACGTCGGCATCATGCTCTTTTGGAGACATGGTCAACAGTTCTTTCAAACTGATAAGCGTGACAAAGCGGCTTTCCCTGCGGCAACCGTGCGAACCGTCCTTGTCTACAACGGGGCGGCTAGTTCTAGCGGCATTGCATCGGCATCATGCTCTTAAGGAGACATGGTCCCTAGCAGTCCTTGGACTGGATATGAGATAGATTGGCCTAAACCTTATTTGATTTTTTTTCAAAGGTATATAGGAATGTGGTTTCACGAACCCCTGAAAGTTCAGCCTTCGCACAACAAGCATATCTGCAAGACACGTGTTCATATCAGTCTAACCGAATTATTGGTTTGTGATAAATAATACAACATTCAAGAATTACTAGATAATAAGAGTTGAAAATTGAAACTCAAGAATTATTTATTAATAGAGCTGTGGATCAACTCTCTTAAACATCTATAGACAGCCCCAAAGCGCCAACCCTTCATCACTTTCTAGTGTTTGAGCTGGGGAGAAGAAGTGACGCAACAAACTCCCCAGCAACACGTCTCTGTCTGTTTAGTTACAACAACTTTAATTACACTATCAGCCTAGGATAAATATTATAACGAAAGGCTCATCCAGTCGCTCCAACAAACACACACACTGTACATTAAGTACTAAATTAGTCTAGTCTGGGCTTTAATCTAACTATAACTAGCTCAGTAACTAATACTAGCTATCTTGCGACAGCCCACTCGGACATGGCCCTTGGTATTCACCAAGCCTCCTAACTTAACTCGCCTAGACTCCAACGTCTGTATCTTTCCGTATTCTTAAATCGTCTTGTTGCATTCGTCTTGGATAGTTAGGACAAGGAGGGATTTTGTAATCCCTCCTTACCCTTAACCTTAACCTTATTTTATATTGACATTGTTTACTTGTGTAAACAATGACAATATAAAATAAGGTTGGGAATTCACAGGTTATGGAAAGGAATCTAATTTATCTACTTTTCTTTTGGTTATGAAAGTTGGAGGACATGTCAGTAATATAAAAGGGTAGGTATGTGACACGTAACCCTTGCGTTGGGGAGTACGAGTATATTACTCTAAGTTACGTTAGTGGATTTCTTTACAATAACTACAGACCCACCCCAAGTGTCGTGGGACTGCTTTACAGCAGCTGACAGCGTCGTGCGTGTATTGTTAGACCTGAACGCATAGGACCACTAAGAACATTGCTACGATTCTAACAAGCCACGTTCCCTAAGCTCTAGTCATGTCTTACTCAATCTTAAGGCAGAGTACTGCGAAGTTCAACTGTCATGAGCGACACACGTTCCAGTAATCACTGGGCGAGTACTAGTGTAATGAACCCCTTATAACCGCCTACTCACCCGTTACTAAAACAATACAAAACTTTCACAAGCGTACCGCATCGTCAGTCGGTAGTAGAATTCTTTACAATTGCTCCTGATATACGCCGAAGTGGTTATTCCAAATCGTTACTTCTCACTCTCTTAATCTCCCCCATTTAGAGGATGCTTTCAATGTAATCGGCAACCGTGCGACTAAGTCAAGCATCGGAGCGTTTCTATCTGGGCATCCAAATGTCGTGTCTCGCTAATAATTTGTGAGAGGCCGATAGCCAGATGTGGTTTAACGAGACACAATTCCTAGCCTTCATTAGAACGAACTATCAATCCAGTTCATGAAACTTGGCGGAGCCTACCCCCCTCCCTAAGAGTCTGCATACATCAAGGGCAATGTAAAATATCCTGCAGTTAGTCAGTCCATAGGGATAAGGTAACCATCACTAGCATTTGGTTTGTTTGTGTTCGTAAACAATTACAAAGTAGCATTATAGCTCAAATTGGCCCTAACGAGTTGCGAGTATTAATTCGGTTCAGCCATCCATAAGCGGTGTGACTGCCGTAAGTGTCATGTCTTGGTTGTGGTTGTCTATAGTCTGTTGGTAGAGTAGTCTACCGTCTCTTGTTAAATGTCACACCCAATGGAAGGCTTTCTTCGAGTCCCTAGAACCAAACGCTGGTGTAGGATACCTCGATCGTCATAGAAAGGAATAAGGAGGAATATAATAGTAAACACTCACCCAATCGATCACAGATACACTCACTGAGATTCGCGTACCTTACACACAACTTACATTATACTTGACTAATATAACCTAGTCTAAATCTACACAATTTAACGTATTAAACTGATAACACTCTCGCTATCGCGATCTCTCCAAAGTGACATTTTGTCATTATTATCGACCTAGTTCTAACTCTCCTAGTCAAACCTAACTCGACCGCTCTTTATCGTCGTCTTTTACGAACCCTCCTAACTTCACTCGCCTAAGCTATCGCGTCCGTCTCCTGTCGCGAAAGCCGCTCGCTCACGCGCAGCCCTAGTTTTTTTGTCCCATCGTCTTAAAACGCTTTTTGTTTATTTCTTAATTGCCTGAATGGGTCGGGTACCGGGCCACATTTACGATAACCAGATGTGTCTGTAAATGTCGGGAAGTATGCGTCGCGCCGACCATGATTCTTAGAATTTGTAGAAAGTGCCAGATTGTGGCCCATAAAATATAAATGTAATGGATTTCCAAGAGGTTCATCATTGTTTCACAATTCCAAAGAAATATGATATTTTGTTATTAATTACGGTAACATGTCGAGCTGTCAGGCCATAAAATTGAGATTTAATGTGTTTTTAAGAGGCGTGTGACAATATTAAAATAAGAATTTAGAATTAGATATTTTGTTATTAATTAGGAGACATGACAGACATTGACACTAGTTTAAAGTGTTATCCGGAGTGACCTCCACAACTATAACTGAAGAGTCTAGAATGCCTGTATGAGTTCCACCAGGAAGAGAGTACCCTTTCTGACTGGTAGTGGCCTCCGGGGATGTTGGAATTATAGGTGGATCCTCCTTCGTACAACATGATGATTCTAAATTAATCACTATGTTGTTAGTATAACTAAACAACACAGACTCGTCCCCAATGCTACAATTTGTTATATTAGCTATAACCTCGTTAATATTATATGCTATCAACATAGCAATCATATGTCTACATTCCCATTTTCTTTATAATATCCGTTTTCATCATGATTGTTGTTTAGCGGTGCACCTGGAATTTAATAATAACGCTATTATTAATTAAGTAAAACGTTCCATACGTCATGAATATTAGGGCCATACAAGTGTGCGGCGCCTGAAATCGCAGTTCTCACCGTGGCGCGGTCCTTTCTATAAGATATTCCATGACTACAAAAGAGACAAATGTATGAATGCGGATATGTTTTGATACAGAACATATATATTGTTTAAAAATTGGATGGCAAAATAATGGTCATGACGCACAGAAGTATAATATTTTACGTTATCTGCGGCATGAGAATTATATTGACACGGACGAGCACCTCCTGCGACACTGTGTGGTAGTCGCGCCGTGCGATCTGTCTTGCTTTCTGCTGTGTAACGTCGATGCATGCGCGGACGTTCTTATTCATAGAAGTTACGAAAATGAAAAGATCGAGAAAGAAATTAAAGCTTTTCAATCTTCATCAGAAGATGAAACGTGTAATAATGCTATGAGAGCCAACCGAAACTTTATTATTTCTAGACAACAGCTCAGTGGCACAAAATCTTCATGATAAGTATTAATACTATTTTACTTATTTATTTATTTATTTTATTTAACAGTTTATGTACATACATATAAACAGACAAAAAGAAAGGAACAGAAAAATACGTACAAAGGTGATGCTTATTTCTAATGAAATCTCTTCCAGCATACCAGCAATAGGACAGTAGACATAGAGATGTAGACAACGTGTGTAAGGTAAAAGAGAAAACAAAATACATAAAAACAAAATAAAACTATTCACTAATTTAATTATACACTATGAAAATATACTTACATAAATACATACTTCTAAAATAAATATCACTTAAATACTTATATACTTATAATTAATAGTATAAAATAATAAATACATAATATGCAACTATGGCAAAGTGGAAAGATAGTGTTCTTTCACTCTTCTTTTAAAAACAGCAACAGTTTGGCAGTCCCTAATGTCAGGTGGAAGTGAATTCCACAGCCGAACCGCGTGCACAGTGAAGGAGTAGGAGTAGAAGTCGGTAGAGTGGGGAGGGGATTTAAGGAGATTTCTAAGATGCGACCTGCAAGGTGCATCAGAAGGACGGGCGAAGGAAAAACGTTCCCGCAGATAGGATGGCGTACTAGGATTATGAAGGATGTTAAATAGCAGACACAATATCCGAGAGTTCCTGCGAAGACGAATGGGGAGCCACTTGAGAATCTTGCGAAAGTTAGAAACATGATCATACTTTTTAAGGTTAAAAACAAAACGAATGCAGATATTTTGCAAACGCTCAAGTTTATTTAAAAGCTCCTCGGTGGCATCCAAATAACAGGTATCAGCGTAGTCTATGAGAGTTTGAGCAAGGGAGATTTTGGTATTCAAGGGCAAGAAGCTCTGGAGGCATTTCAACGAATAGAACGTGTAGTGCTCTTTGCGACTGACTTGAGCAACATGGGTAGTCCACGATAGGTAAGAGTCCAAGGTCACCCCCAGGTTTTTAACTGTATTTGCGTATTCAATCTGAACTCCATTCAGACAGAGTGGAGACAGCGACGCAATATCGAGCCTATTCCGCATATACCTTCCACCGATAATTATGGCCTGGGATTTCTTAGGGTTGATTTGCAGTCCAAAGGACCGCGACCACTCGCTAATCAAATCCAGGTCATGGTTCATGGCAGACACGGCTGCTTCCGCATCTTGCCTAAAGAAGTGATAGTAAAGCTGCAGATCGTCGGCATAGAGATGGAAGTGGGAAGAGATAACTCTGGTGACGGAGTTAATGAAAATAGAAAAGAGAAGAGGAGAGAAAACGCCACCCTGAGGCACACCCGCGGTAAGAGAACACCAGTCAGAAGAAGTCTCTACGAGATGAACCCACTGCGTCCGGCCTTTAAGATAGGAGTCGAACCAATCTACAGTAGAAGAAGAGAAATTTAAACTTTTAAGGATCCCTAGAAGGATGTCGAAATCGACAGAGTTAAAGGCACTGCTAAAGTCCAGAAGTACAAGCAAGGTGAGAGATTTGTTGTCCATAGCCAAGCGAATTTCATCAGTGACCTTCAGAAGAGCCGTTACTGTGCTATGACCGGGTCGAAAACCAGATTGAAAAGGACTAAGAAGGCAATTCGAGGATAGAAAGGCAGAAAGTTGCTGATGAACAATGTGCTCAAGAACTTTAGAGAGAAATGGGAGGACAGAAATGGGTCGGAAGTCGGTCGGAGAGACCGGGTTAGGAATTTTGGGTAAGGGGATGATATGAGCTTGTTTCCAGACCTCAGGAACAGTACAAGAAAACAAGGAGAAATTAAAAATGTGGGTCAAGATGGGAAGCAATGTGGGGAGGATAGGAGAAATCATTCTTGAGCAAAGATTGTCATTACCAACTGCAGAGGAGGAGATAGCACAAATAGATTTTTTGATCTCACTTTCACCTATAGGACTTAGCACAAAAGAAGGACACTGCGGCATAGGCAAGCGTGAAAGTTTATTTAAAGTAACCGATTTGACGTGCGGATCCAACGTAACAGGGGGGTGGGTGAAATGTTTGTTAAGAGCACACACATCAGTGCCATTACTGGAAGCAACAGGAGACTTACCAATGCCGACAGTTTTTAGAAACTTCCAGACTTCTGAAGAGTTACGGTTGTCGAGAGAATTATGGAAATAACGTCTTCTTGCATCTCTGCACATACGACTGCAGCGATTACGCAGCACTTTAAACGCTTTCAAGTAGCGCTCGGAAGGACAGCGTTTTAACCTCCTTTTGGCTCTGTCCCTACTTGCCATCGCATCCTTAATGGCAGGAGTAAGCCAGGGAGCAGGAGCATACTTGACTTTGACACGACGGATAGGGGCATGACGATCGTATAATCTGAGTATTGTGCTATTAAAAATGTGAATCATCTCGTTGATGCATGAGCTCCCCAAGATTTCCGTCCAGTCGAAGTTACCAGCATCACGCAGCAATACCTCCAAGTCTATGCCCTTGTAATTCCTAAGGAAAATATATTGGGGCTTACGCTTGGGAGGGCGAATCCTGTAGGACATAAAGATGAAGTCGTGGTAAGAAAAACAAGCAGTGAGCTGTCCGAGGACAGATACATTATTAGGATTAGAGACAATCATCAGGTCCAAAAGAGAAGGGCTGCAGTTAGGAAAATGATGAGTACCTAGCAGAAAGAGGCAGAATACTAAGGTTAAAAGAAGATAAGAGAGATTGAAGTTTGTGAGTACGACTGTCATTTTTAAGAAGACAAGTATTAAAATCACCCATCAAGACTATGTGGTCATAAGACACACAGAAATCATTTAAAAGCGAATCAAAAGAGTCAAAGTAATCGATGGTAAGGTTAGGACTGTACATCACTCCAAGAAGCAATTTAACGTGATGCAAGGAAATTTCTAGAAATAAATGCTCTGCTGAACCCGAGTAGGAAGATGGTGATGTGCTGATAATCTTGTAGGGAATATCAGTACGCAAGTAAATGGCAACACCACCACCACCCTTTCCAGTTCTGTCATTACGGATAAGAACAAACCCAGGAAGGGCATAGTGTATAGATAAAAGAGAGGGTTTGAGGAAAGTCTCAGAGATTAGCAAAGCATCTATATGTGCACTGTTAATGGAAGATCAGAGTAATGGCATGGAATACTCTGGGCATTGATATGGGCTATGTTGAGATTGTTGGGTAGGTGGGAAAGCAAAGAGGAAATCTGATCACCGAGAGTGAGAGGAGAAGAACGACTCGCTGCACTAAGGAAACTGCTGGAAGAGGAAGAACAAGAGAAAAAATCATCATCAAGGTCCGCATTGATCATAGCTTGCAAAATTAATAATATATATATATGAATAAAAAAAATACTAACAAAAAATATCAAAACTACTTAGCTACTTCACTTCAGTAAATAACTAAAGTGCATAAAACTAAACCAATCGTATTAATAATTAAACACGTTCAAATTACCAATAAGAACACCTATTCGCTGTTGTTGGTAGAGATTTTCACAAAGCATTTAAAACTAGGTACATAGAAATGTGAAGGAAATAAATCAAAACATAAGAAATTAAAAAAATAAAAAGAGATTAACTAACATTCACAACATTCGGATACAGCCTGTGACAAACGCAGAGTGTAACGAAACGTAATGTCAACACAAATTTAAAAATGACACTGACATATGTCACGACCGTCACTAATCTTGGTAATATTATCATCTACCGGCAAGCTATAACGTGAGAAAAAGTTAAGTGAAAAGAAAAAGCTATGGGTAGATCAATAAAAAGGCTAATCAAATTTAAAGTGTACCGACACTACACAAAATAATGTATCACAAAGCGGTCAATGTAAAACAAACAATAAAGATATCTAAATGAGTAAACTTAGCGACGAGCCTTTCTCACAATCTTTCGTTTGGGGGTTGCTATTACAGGCGATGTTGATGTAACGGCTGACGAGGGAGAAGCGGCTGGCACGGGATCATTGGATGCAGCAGCACTGGCGGGAGCGGGGTATAGCGCGATTAACGTTTCAAGCTCACCCATGGTCGCTATCTTCCAGCGTGACTTGTCAGGCGTCAAGACAATAATCTTTCCCTCTGCAGACCAGCAGCTGTTGATGCTAAAGTGTTTGCGAGCAGCAATAAATACCTGGTGCCGTGTCTTAGTCAAAAACTCAGAAATGGTAATGCCGCTGCCCTTGAGTGTAGTTTTACCATCCCAAACTAACCGACGATGCTCCATCACATTAAATCGCACCAGCACAGGTCTGGTTTTACCCTGGGGGGCTCCTAATCTGTGGCAAACATCTAAATGATCTAATTTAATGTCATCAATCATCAGTTTGGATATAATAAGGAGAATCGAGTCACATAGCTTTTCATTAGGTTTCTCAGGAATACCATGAAACAGCAAGATCTTTCTTCGCATTGCAGTCTCCTGTGTGTCCAGGCTCAACGACAGGAGTTCGATCTGAGTTTTGAAGAGAGAGAGAGTTTTGCAAACAAAGGATTTAAACTCAGAAAAGTCCAGGGACAGAGCAGCAAAATCCGAGTGAGCAGGTTCAGTTCCAGCTGTAGCTCTCTGCAGCTTATCTTCGTACTCACGCATGCGGGAGCTAAACAGCTTCTCCAGTTCCTCCATACTGTGTACAAGCTTGCTGTCCATGCTTAGTTGCAATATTTTTAAGTGTTGTGGTGATGAAGGGTGAAAGTAAAAGGAAAGTTCCGAGCGACGGTGGGTTTATTGGATAATTAGCACATAAATATAGTGAAAAGAACAATTAACTAATTTAAAATAAATAATAAATAATGAAGCTACAAAAATACGTGTTTATGTCACGCCTACCCACGTAGGAAAAGATCACGATATCAGAATAAGAATTTACGTTTAAAGATCTCATGTAGTGATTTTCCAATTAATTCAAATAAAGTCGGAAACAAAGGGTTCCTACTGTTACCAAAAGGTTATTATTCTAGTTGAGTTTTGAACATTGATGTTTTAATTGAATATATTTCCCATCACTGTTACCGTTATGTCAAAATGTTAAGCGTTATAATGTAGTGCGGGATGGCAAAATGTTTCTCATGAAATTAGGACTTCACGTTTGTCCATTTATTCCTAAAAATATATAGAACTAAACGCTGTTTAAGTGGCATAGATAACAATATATTTACCACGTTTTAAAATAAAAATCTGTGAATACATCCTAAAATTTCGTTGAAATATTCAACCTTGCAGATGATGATTTCGAGAAATAATGCATATCTCATACGTAAATTTATCAAGATGCGTTCATGACGCATCTTGGTAAAGTTGCGTATGAGAAACATGGAGATCATGTCGCATCCACGGCAAGCTTGATAGATTTGGTATCGCATTGAACGTGTTATTGGTTAGCAAACGTAAAATCTCTCATGGCGACATGGAGAGTGCGATTGTCGCAACCCACGGCTGGGCACGCCACAATTGCGGCGATAAGTCCTCTCTTTGAGGAGTGGCTAGAGAGGCGCCATGGCATCCTCGCCTTTCGCCTGACGCAGGTCCTCACACGGCAGCTTCCCGAAGCTGCCGTGTTCCTGTGTCGGATAAGGCGAGAGGAAACGCCCAGGTGACACCACTGTGTGGATCACCCGGAGGACACGGTGGAGCATGCGGTGGAGGTCTGCCCGGCTTGGGCAGAACCCTCCCGCTCCAGCGCCCAGAGCTGGAGAAGTTATTTGGTAATTTCACAGGGACTGTGACACATAAATACCTATATTTAGAAAGTTTCAACTTTATATCTCAACCTTTTCCAACAACTATTGTTTGAGGAAATTATTAAATTGTAATTGAAAAAACGTTGACGAAAATTGAGGTTATAAAATTAACGTTAGCAGCTATTTAAAATTCTAAGTTATAACAGCCGCACGGGTCGATCGATAAGGTTAAGCTACGCTTGCCACTGTTGGTCCGTGGATGGGTGACCATTTTTACATACAAAGACCTCTCCGTGCCTCGGAAAGCACGTTAAGCCGTTGATCCCGGCTGTCATTTGTAGATCTTTGACAGTCGTTACGGGTAGTCAGAAGCCCGAAAGTCCGACAACTAGTCTTACCAAGGGGTATCGTGTTACCCAGTAACTGGGTTGTGGAGGTCAGATAGGCAGTCGCTCCATGTAAAATACTGGTATTCAGCTGCATCCGGTTAGACTGGAAGCCGACCCCAACGTAGTTGGGAAAAGGCAGGCTGATGATGATGGTTATATAAAATTATAATTTTGGGTTTACGTCTTGAAATAGTCAAAGCAAAGCACAAATTGAGATTTGTAAGTGAAACTAAAAATTGGCATACGTCGCGTACGTTTTCTAATCCATTTGTTTATATTTTTATCAAATACTTTTAGAAAACACCATAGCTACCACCATAGGTAGGTAGGTACTAAACGGCTTTCTTCAGCGTTGAAACATAACTTTATAGGCATTCACCTCTCTACGTAAATATTACGTAGGTACTTAATATTTAAGCCGTTTAGTATGTACATACCAATAATAATCGTATTTTTAATCTGTAGTGTCGCCCTGTTGGGCAAGTCTCCTATATAGCCTACCACCCTTCCCTTTGTGTTGTCTTCTTTGACTACCAACTTAAATTGTCCATAATATATAATTAAATCAAACTGTCAGTCTTTGACAGTTGTCTAAAATGGCTATAACACAGCAAATTGACGTAGGTTGTCCATTTGATTTGTGTATTTTTAATTTAAGTACTGTATATCGGGTCTAGTTTTAATAAAACCCGTGACGCATGAATCGCGATACCTTTATCTTTTCTTTTAGTTTAATAATAAGTATATTATTTATCATCAGTTACAGTAATTAAAGCAGACATTACTTATTTATCATCGTCATTGTAGTCTGCGAGACTCTTTTAATCATTTTTTTGTTTTTACTTTTTGTGCGTCACGTCTTTGCGTAAATAAACTATTTTTGTTAAGTAACTAAAATCAACTTTAGGATCACAAAAAAGGTAAAAAAACCTTGTTATTTTTACAGGCGTACTGTGTTCTGCTGCTGGTGTTTCTGGAAGAATATTACTGTGAGTATTCATTAATTTATTAATTATAGACTGTCGGTTAAGTTCATCTTAAAATCGATCAAATGTAAGCTTCATTAGGTTCTAGTTCTATTATTCCAGATTTCACACTAAACCTTACTTTTGCTTTACCTTTTTACTAATATGTATTTGTATGTAAATGTAGAAAAACATTCCATTCACGTGAAGTTGACAGCCGTAGCACAAAGTTCTCCATCTCGTAGACCCAGCGTAGCAGCGTAGCCATCGTAGACCCGCGTAGCACTGCGCTATATAAAATTAATGTTAAAATTATCTTTTCTATCTCATGTTATTTTAAATAGTATAAATCAAAGTTCTATGTATTTGCTTATTATAATCAGCCTATAATGTTCCCACTGGTGGGACACAAGCCTCCTCTCCGTGAGAGGGAGTGGGCCGTAATCCACCACGCGGGCCCAGTGCGCTTTTGTAGATGTCACATTTCTTCGAAATTTTGATTCGAGGACGTACTGGTTTCCTCACGATGTTTTCCTTCACCGATTTGAGAGCAGTGGTGATGAAATAATTTACACAAAGTAAATTATTTCAGCCCGTCAGGGTTTGAACCTATGACCTAAAACTTGTAAATCCCGGCCATTACCACTGGGCAACCACTGCTCTCGTATTTTTATTCGCTTAATACTAGTAAAATATTACTTAACCTGGAGATGCAGTTTATAAATATTATTTAACCTATGTAACTCCCACAATTAAGGCGAATCTAAAGACACCTCATATGTTAAAATCCATCAAGCCGTTTAGGCTACAGAGCGTGCCAAAGAAATACACACATACATACTCTCGAATAACTTTAACCTCTTTCTGGGGCAGTCGGGTAAAAAAGTTAATGTGAAATACACATTCATATTTTATTTAATTACACTCGTACAATTCTGATTCCCAATGAATGTAGACTTCTACCTACATCTACTGCGCATAAGTACACATAGACACTTACTAACAGTAGCTATTAATTCCAGGCAAAACGACATCTTTAGTCAACAAGACAAGTACCAGCTGGGGCTATGATTACAGCCTCAGTGACACCAGAGGGTTCAAGGTGAAGAACGACGACAAAGGATACCAATTTGAACCATTTTATAACAATACCAGTTCTGGGCTCAAGAAACTCTACAATTCTAGGACGGTCTTATGATCACTTTTTGATTACGATTTGATCACTTTACATCGCCAGGGGCAACCAACGACAGTCAATCACATACCTCTACGAATGACGTCATCAATGGTACATCGAATGGCACCACTAACTCAAATTCTAACAGTACTGGAGAATGGTTACCAGAAGGCGATAAGGTACCCAATAAAGTACTTTTAGACACATCGGCTGGTGAAGATACTACCACAGTACCCATCACAAAAACTCATACAGTAACCATCACTGAAACACAAACAGAAACCCCTTTTGCAACTGACAAATTATTATACGAAACACCGAGCCCTTCGCACAGCCCCTGCCCTGTCGGTGATATGAACGGATCTCCGGGTGTCCCTTCAAACGGACAACTTTATAAAACAACATTTGGAGCTCCATATGGCTCACAGAATATTCCAATTTATGCAGCTCCGACCGGCCCATTTTATTATCCGCAGGCCCCATCATACGGTCAAATGTACGGACCAGTGGGTGGCTCAATGTACGGTATATCGAACGGCCAAATGCGCGGGCCACCGAAAGACCCATTCTACGGGCACCCAACGCCGACAGGCGGAACGTACCGGCCGACCAGCCCTATCTACGGGCTGTCGACCCGCTCAATGTACGCGTACACACCACAAGATGGTCAAATGTACGGACTGCCAAATGGCCAAATAAACGGCTATCCAACAGGGTCATTGTATGGATCAAACCGTAATTACTAATTATTAAAAATGAAAAAAGCCCTTAAAGTATTCAAGAGCAATTTATGTATTTTTCTTGGAATAAACCGTAAACAATGTTCATACTTATTTTTCTACCTTTTATTGAACTATCTTAACAATGGAAAATCAGCAGTATCCTGTTTAAACTTACCGTTGATTTTTCTTTAGCATCAATACCCCTATTGCATTTCTTTCACTTATCCTTCTCATACAGAAAAGTAACGATCGTCGACCACCGTGCTAGTTCACAGAGACAAAAGTCAAAGTTTCTAGTCGCGTTTTCTCATGAGCTCAGTCGAACTATACCAATAAAAAATCACTTATTAAGGGTTCCATACCAATAAAACTTTTAAAGTATATTAAATTTTAAACTCATATTCGTTTTAATATTTGCTATGATGAAGAGACATTCTATGAAATTTTAAAAGATACAACCCGGTGATAGATAGATAAGGATGGACAGACGGCGTAAGCTTGAGCCTATTACGTATTACTGATAACAGGGACCCGTTTCCACCCTTTGGATACGGACACCAAGTGGCGTGCAGCCATCGCAGATAAAGCGCCTGCGAAGTGAAATACAGAGTAGCCATGTCATCGCCCCCCCGTCGCAGACTGTTGTAGTTTTACCTCAGTTAGACACACATCAAGCTGACGAGGGGAGTGATGACAGGGCTACAAACGTAAGTACCCAGTGCAATGTGGAATTGAGGAGTGCTTTGGAGGATGCGATTCGAGAATATCGGTTCATGTCGCCCGAAGTAAGGCCACGCTTACCTCGTTTGCCCATGCATAAGAAAAATAGGGCGCTAGTGGCAGTTCTGGATTCGCAGTTGTCAAACTATTTTGATGACTGCGAAGATACTCATTCGATTCTGTACTGCGTGGCTGTAGCGGTATGTCGTGTAGCTCACGTAATATTTCCTAATGATTCTAGAGCTACACGACCGAAACCAACCGTACCAATTTGGCAGTGCAGAATTGAACGCCGTATTGGTGGGGCCAGAGTGCTCATCGGCAAACTAATCTGCTTCAGGGAGGGCAATACTCGCCCTAGAGTGATGCGCTTTGTGAGGCGGGAGTTCTCAGGGACTGATATCAGCCCTCAGGACTATATGTCCCGTGTCACAGAGCGCATCGACTTCCTGAAGCAGAAAGTGTATGTATGGGCGAACCGTATTCGTAGGTATAAGCGGCGAGTTGACCGACACACTCAGAATCGCACCTTCCAGAGCGATGAAAGGTGGGTTTATAGGGGTTGGGAGCAGCAAGACCAAGGTGTGACTGACACGCGCCTGCCAGATGACGATGTCATGTGTTCGTTTTGGCGCAGTATCTGGTCGGTGCCTGTCACACCGAAGGTGATTGGGCTCGGAAGATCGAGCGAGCCTGCGATCCATTACCAGAAATGGGGGCTATTACCATCTGCCCCCAAGATGTAGCTCGTGCAGTCCGTCCGTTACCTAACTGGAAGTCCCCAGGGCCGGACGGGCTGCACAATTTCTGCCTCAAATGGTTTTTAGGGTCGCACGCTCGCTTGGCGGCTCAGTACCAGACTGCTTTGGCATCTGGTTCGCTGCCCCAATTCCTAACGATAGGCGTTACCCACCTGCTCCATAAATCAGATAGCACCGCGGAACCCAAAAATTATAGACCGATCACGTGTTTACCGACGGTATATAAAGTTCTTACATCCATTTTGAGAGCTAAAATTAACAAACATATAGACGCCAATTCCATCATGTCTGCCTCTCAAAATGGATGTAGGAACGGGTCCCGCGGTACTAAGGAGTTACTCCTCATTGATATGACCATTAGCCAACAGGTTCGTCGTTTCCGAAAGGATCTGTCGACATGTTGGATAGATTATAAGAAGGCCTATGACTCGGTGCCACATACATGGCTCATGAGGGTGCTGGAGTTGTACGAGTATAAAGTAGATGCAACTCTGCGCACCTTCCTGATGTCGTGTATGGGGCAATGGAGGACGGTCCTTCCCTATCCAGGATGTCGAAATATCCAGAGGAATAGCGAACCGATAAGGATCGAGCGGGGCATTTTTCAGGGCGATAGTTTGAGTCCGCTTTGGTTCTGCTTAGCCTTGAATCCTCTAAGCACGCTGCTGGAGGATTCAGGTCTAGGCTATCGGTTGAGGAGAGGTGGTCAGGTAATATCTCACCTCCTCTACATGGATGACCTAAAACTCATTGCCTCCAATAATTTGCAACTGATGGAGCTACTGAAAATAACTGAAACTTTCAGTAGCGCCATCAGGATGGAATTTGGAGTGGATAAATGTGCGGTCATGCATGTAAAGCGAGGGGAGATTGTGGAATCCGTGGGAACCCAACTCTCGGATTCCATAAACCTTAGAGCCCTCTCTGCATCCGAAACCTACAAGTATTTGGGTATGTCGGAAGCGTTGGGCATCAATGTTACTGACATGAAGCAATCGTTGAAGCAGCGCTTTTTTGACCGCCTGAAGAAAGTATTTAATAGTCTTCTATCAGGCGGAAACAAGGTGCGCGCCTTCAACGGTTGGGTCATGCCCGTTTTGATGTACTCTTTTGGCATACTCAAATGGACTCAAACCGAACTCGACGCCTTGGATAGGAGGGTCCGTACGCTGTTGACTGCATATCGAATGCATCACCCACGGTCATCGGTAATGAGACTGTATATCCCGCGAAAGTGTGGAGGTCGAGGCTTTTTAAACGCTAAGACCCTCCACAATCGCGAGGTATGCAGTCTCAGGGAATATTTCCTAGAAGCCGACGTGGGGATGCATCGAGATGTGGTTGCGGTGGACAAGGGCCTCACCCCACTCTCCTTGGCTAAAGAGAACTGGCGCAAGCTTGTAGTGTTTGACACTAACGATCGCAGGGAGGTATGGCAGAGTAAGGAGCTTCACGGACGCTTTTTCCGGGCCCTACATGAACCCGATGTAGATTTCCAAGCGTCCGTGGCCTGGCTTCGTTTCGGTGACCTCTTTGGGGAAACCGAAGGTTTTGTCTGTGCAATTATGGACGAAGTTATCATGACGAAGAATTACCGGAGATTTATTGTGAAGGACGGCACGGTTGACATGTGTCGGGCATGCCACCGTCCGGGAGAATCAATCCGACACATTATTTCCGGGTGTTCTCGTCTAGCTAACGAAGAGTATTTGCATAGACACAACCTTGTAGCCAGGATTATCCATCAGCAACTTGCTCTTAAATATAGCCTTGTAGAATCTGAAGTGCCGTACTACAGGTATGTGCACGACCCAGTTCTCGACAATGGAAATATCACTTTGTACTGGGATCGATCCATCATCACTGACAGGGCTATTGTTGCCAATAAGCCTGACATAGTGGTGGTGGATCGAACAGAGCGGCGCGCAATGATTGTTGACATAACAGTCCCTCATGACGGGAATCTCGTGAAAGCCGAGAAAGATAAACAGATCAAGTATCTTGACTTGGCTCGCGAGGTTGTCGACATGTGGGATGTGGATTCAGCAATCATTGTGCCGATAGTCGTATCAGCCAATGGCTTAATTGCCAAGAGCCTCGAACAACACCTAAGGAGGCTCACGTTGGACGGCTGGATTAAGGGCTTGATTCAGAAAGCGGTACTTCTGGACACGGCCCGCATTGTTAGGAGGTTCCTCTCTCTGGAGCCCTGACCTAGCCCTGACTAGCTTGGACCCTGTTCCCGATACCGGTGGGCCACCATTTTTTTATATTTTTAAATGTTTTTATATATTTTTGTATATTCTAATATTTAAAAATATAATTATATTGTGTAAATAATAAAATAAAAGAAAATAATAATAATTTATTTCAGGCATTAGCACCCATAAAATTAAAATTGAAAACTTATCCTAAAAACAAAAGTTATACTTAACAAACGAACATAAAAATAAACAATAAAGAAAAACAACAATAGAAACAGCCCACTATTTCACACCAAGGAAGCCAAAACAAATGTACCCCGTAACATTGTTGAGTACATTTATTTTGTCTCCCTCAGTAAATGCACAGTATGAAAAACAGCTTTGACAATACTATTTTTACTTGCCACCACACGCGAAAAGAACGACGTCCTGAGCTTCAACATGAGCTCAAAAAAGTCGGTTACTCTGTTCTCAGCAAACATCTCAGTCGCACTACACCGCGAGGGCAGGTTGAGCATGACCCGAAATGCGTTATTGTATTGTACACGAAGAGTGCTGTATGCACTATAATATAATACAGATATTTGCAAAAATAGTAAAATGTCAACCACTTTTCAAAATACAGTATATTTAGTAGCTATAACCTGAGTCTGGGGACGAGATCGCCAACACGTCTGTGCAGTGGGACCTGCATTGACAACATCATTCATAATATTAGAGGAAGTAGCTGCGACGTCAAAGAATTGGCAATATCAGACCATACAGCACAACTGCTAAAATGTCGTGTCAAAAAAACCTGCACATTCTCTCATTGGTTTATTTACAAACGTGACTATTGTGATGAAAATATTAGAAGGTTTAGGGAATGTCTGCAAAGTTTATCATTTCATGATGCCTACAAATGCTTAGATCCAAATGAAGCATTTATTGAGTTCCACGACATTTTTAAATTATTCTATGACCTATGTTTCCCAATTAACAAAATAAAAAATTCGGTAATAAAAAAACTAAAGTGGATCACAACAGGACTTAAAAAATGTGCGAAACGTAAAAGAGACATGCTATGGGAATATAGAAATTCACCAAACCAATACAATAAAAATAAACTTAAAACCTATACTAAAAGATTAAAACACATAATCAAACATACACAAAGAGCACTAAACAATAATTATATAAATACTGCTGAAAACAAAAGCAAAGCTACATGGAACATAATTAATAAGCAGAAGTCAAACTACCCTAATCAGGGTATTGATAGCATACACATTGACAGCAAAATTATAAATAACCCTGAACAAATAGCAGAATCATTGAATAATTATTTTATAGATCAAATTGAATCTCAAAGTGACATTAATCTTAATCTTAATAGTAAGCCAACATTAAACTATCATCCTAATTCAATATTTATGACACCCACAGTACCCTTTGACATATTTGAAATAATTAATTCTTTGAAAAATACTAAAAGTGCTGGATATAACGACATAACCACCGAGGTAATAAAAGCCACATCTTCTATCGTTGCACCAATACTCAGCCACATTATCAATGGTAGCATTGAAACAGGCATATTCCCAGAAAAATTTAAAATCTCTGTAATTAAACCATTACATAAAAAAGGCGATAGGCAAGAGCCTGGCAACTACAGACCAATCGCGCTCATTCCGGTATTCTCGAAAATTTTTGAAAAATTAATACAAATCAGTATATATTAATTTCTAGAAACTAACAAAATTTTGGTTAGCGAACAATATGGTTTCAGGAAAAATAAAAACATTGACTCTGCTATCTACAAACTAGTTGAACACGTTCTTACTAACGTTGACAATATAAATCCTGTAGTTGCATTGTTTATGGACATGTCAAAGGCATTTGACTATGTTAACCATAAAATACTGATAAACAAGCTGGAAAAATATGGAATTAGAGGCAATATCCTTGAACTTCTCAAATCTTATCTTACTAATAGACAACAAATTACATACATAAATAAAATTTGCCCCTATACAAGAACTGAAAAGACTTATGTCTCTAAACATAGAAAATGCATATTTGGTGTGCCGCAGGGTAGTGTTCTTGCTCCATTACTATTCATTATATATATTAATGACATGCCTAAAACTATTAATAATCCAATGATTTTATTCGGTGACGACAGCACAATCCTTATCATAAGTAAAGATGACGTGACATTCGAAAAAGAAATAAACGACAACTTAAATGATATAATAACTTGGCTAACTGGAAACAATTTAAAAATAAATCTTGACAAAACAAATTGTTTTTGGATAAATAAAAATATGAGCTGGAAAACACACGTTGAAAATACATGCAAAAAACTTAGCCAGTATTCTTATGCTCTCTATAACCTAAGACAAGTGTCAAATCGAGCAACATTATTAATGGCGTATCACGGGTATGTTGCATCTACTTTACGCTACGGACTTATATTTTGGGGGAACTCGCCAGACAGAGAAATGGCGTTCAAAGCCCAGAAACAATGCATAAGGGCAATGTGTGGCATACAACGCACAGAAATCTGTAAGCCACATTTTCAAGAGTTTGAGTTATTGACATTCCCGTGTCTTTATATATATGAAGTGGCGATCTTTGTCAAAGCTAATATGCATCTTTATACACATCCAAGAAGCACACTACACAAAAATAAAATATGCGTAAGACGTCACAAAAAAGCAATATTTAATAAAAACATCTTGGGCATGGCACCCAAAATATACAATAAGGTGCCAAAAAGTATCTCAGACCTGCACAAAATGGACCAATTTAAATCAGGTTTGCACGAATTCCTAGTTGCTAAATGTTACTATTCCATTAATGACTATTTAAATGAAAGATGACTGATTTTATGTGAAATGGCACCAATGGAATGATTATTATTTTTATTATTTTTAATTTTTTTGACATTTCTATTTTTTATGTAATACAATTTAAAATTTATTGTGTATATTTAATGTTGCTATTAGTACCTAACATATTAATTTGCACACCTCATTAGGTTATAATACAATGTACCTTTTAATACCTGTAACACCTTCTTAACATGTATTGTGTAAATAAATTATTTGATTTGATTTGATTTGACTCTTCGTATATTTGTAACAAAGTTGACTGGTGTAGAACGACTGCCAGTATGCCTGGAACAGAGTTATTTTTACTTGTTTCGAGCAATGGAAGAAACGCCTATTTAGCATGTTACTTCTACATGCTACGTCTTTGCCTCTCCAGGTCATCGTATAAATTAAATTGACTAACCACTATTAGTTTTGAGCCACACAAAGTAATTGGCAAGACCTTATTGGGACCATTGCCATGTTTGAAAATCATTACTTCTGTCTTTTTAACATTATAGCTTAATTGGTGTCGAGCTGCATAATTCTCGCTAAGGGCAATGAGTTTTCTGAGGCCGTTGACCGAGGGGCTGAGCAGAACCATGTCATCTGCATAACTGAGGTTATTTAAACATTCACCACCAATATGACATCCGACTCTGGTGCTGCTCAGTTCCTCGATCAGGTCGTTGACATATAGGTTAAACAGCACCGGGGAAGTCAGGCCACCCTGTCTTACGCCACTGGTCAACCTATACGTTTAATCCTTGTGTACTCATGTATGGTTTTCAAGTGTACAAATAAACATTTTTATAATTTTTTTTTTTTTTTTTTTATTTGTGATGGGTTTGCTCTTGACCTTAGTCTATGTCAGAGGCGACAGAAACAAAGTCGACGATGGAGCGAGCTTACCCAGAAGAAGCCTGTTCACTCTCACTTTGAAGAGATTAGGGTTATATGCGTTCGGAAACACAGACGCAGGCAGAGAGTTTATTTATTATTATACGTCTCCGAAAAGGCGTTATCCCATCTGATTTGGTTACTTCGGTTGTTATACCAATATTCAAACAGGTCTACTATTTTATTCGGCACATGGGTTTGTCTCAGCTTGTTTCAGAGTATATTATAATTAATTGTATCAAAAGCTCAGCTGAGGTCTGCCGCAGGAGACGCCCAGGGCGTCGGGAATCCCGGGCGGATTTCCGGCCACCGTAGGCGCGGGCTTGCGGACAGTGAACAATGGGTAGCTCACCGTCCGGTAAGGACCAGGCCCGGGTCGACGGCGCGTTGCATTCCACGCGCGCCTCAAAGAGATGTCGTCAGCACATATAGTAGGGGTCCACTAGGGCCGATGCTTGCCGGGGTCGCGGGAAGGTACTTATGGGTCACCGAGGCCCCCGCAACACAGGCAACAGGAAGGAATACGGGTGGGTTTTAGTCGGTAAGAGTCTGACACACCCTCCCGCTCCGCCCAGAGCGGGAGAAGTTATTTGATGATTTCCCACACTCAAAAAAAAAAAAATGGCTGAGGTCTAAAAACATGCGTATACTGTTGTATTTCTACTAATGTATTTATAAATAGTATTTTTTAGAGCAAATATAGCTAGGTCAGTGGACAAGCCCCGACGAAACCCAAACTGTGCGTTATTAAGCGGAATTTTCGAAAATTATTATTATTAAATTGAAGAAAGTCTTTCTGACTTTCTTCAAAGCCAAAGTTATCACGATTTTGGCACGGAAACCTAAACATAACTTATTTTTTTAACAGGTAAGAGTTATCCTGATTTTGGCGCTTGTAGAGTTATTCGTGTGTGAGTACTTTTTTATTAACTAGTACCTCTCTACTACCCACTCTTTATTTTTTGTTATTGACAGGGTTTCCAATGGCCCATCGTCCACGACCCTACCGTGCGAGTTCTACAAACTCGAATTACTAATGAGTCACCAGAATGTCACTCACATTCCAATGGCGGTCGGTAAAGTCAGCGTCAATAATATCGGGACTTACAAACTGTTCAAAATTATCTAAACGATCGATCTAAACGAACGAACGAACTATCAAATCGAGATAAAGTTTAATTTTCTTAGTTGTTTAGATCATTTTGAACAGTCGGTTCGTCCCGATATTTTTGACGCTGACTCTACCTACACGATGCAATTTACTGAAGGCTCGTGCAGACTGAGGCGATATCACGGGTGCGACAGGCATATTGCTGCCTGTCGCGCCCGCGATATCGCGCGTGGCTTGCGTAATATTAAAGCATTAAAATGCTAATTTTTGTTAGAGTCAAGTGTGTCCCCCCTCCCTGGCGCTGCGGCCAGCCCGCCGGTTGAGCGCGGCCCAGAGGGTCATGGCCATCCGGCTGGTCCGGGGATACCGCACGGTCTCCTGTGAGGCAGCGAGCCTCCTTGCCGGATTGCCGCCATGGGATCTGGAGGCAAAAGCCCACAGGTATGTGCACGACCCAGTTCTCGACAATGGAAATATCACTTTGTACTGGGATCGATCCATCATCACTGACAGGGCTATTGTTGCCAATAAGCCTGACATAGTGGTGGTGGATCGAACAGAGCGGCGCGCAATGATTGTTGACATAACAGTCCCTCATGACGGGAATCTCGTGAAAGCCGAGAAAGATAAACAGATCAAGTATCTTGACTTGGCTCGCGAGGTTGTCGACATGTGGGATGTGGATTCAGCAATCATTGTGCCGATAGTCGTATCAGCCAATGGCTTAATTGCCAAGAGCCTCGAACAACACCTAAGGAGGCTCACGTTGGACGGCTGGATTAAGGGCTTGATTCAGAAAGCGGTACTTCTGGACACGGCCCGCATTGTTAGGAGGTTCCTCTCTCTGGAGCCCTGAGCTAGCCCTGACTAGCTTGGACCCTGTTCCCGATACCGGTGGGCCACAATTTTTTTATATTTTTAAATGTTTTTATATATTTTTGTATATTCTAATATTTAAAAATATAATTATATTGTGTAAATAATAAAATAAAAGAAAATAATAATAATTTATTTCAGGCATTAGCACCCATAAAATTAAAATTGAAAACTTATCCTAAAAACAAAAGTTATACTTAACAAACGAACATAAAAATAAACAATAAAGAAAAACAACAATAGAAACAGCCCACTATTTCACACCAAGGAAGCCAAAACAAATGTACCCCGTAACATTGTTGAGTACATTTATTTTGTCTCCCTCAGTAAATGCACAGTATGAAAAACAGCTTTGACAATACTATTTTTACTTGCCACCACACGCGAAAAGAACGACGTCCTGAGCTTCAACATGAGCTCAAAAAAGTCGGTTACTCTGTTCTCAGCAAACATCTCAGTCGCACTACACCGCGAGGGCAGGTTGAGCATGACCCGAAATGCGTTATTGTATTGTACACGAAGAGTGCTGTATGCACTATAATATAATACAGATATTTGCAAAAATAGTAAAATGTCAACCACTTTTCAAAATACAGTATATTTAGTAGCTATAACCTGAGTCTGGGGACGAGATCGCCAACACGTCTGTGCAGTGGGACCTGCATTGACAACATCATTCATAATATTAGAGGAAGTAGCTGCGACGTCAAAGAATTGGCAATATCAGACCATACAGCACAACTGCTAAAATGTCGTGTCAAAAAAACCTGCACATTCTCTCATTGGTTTATTTACAAACGTGACTATTGTGATGAAAATATTAGAAGGTTTAGGGAATGTCTGCAAAGTTTATCATTTCATGATGCCTACAAATGCTTAGATCCAAATGAAGCATTTATTGAGTTCCACGACATTTTTAAATTATTCTATGACCTATGTTTCCCAATTAACAAAATAAAAAATTCGGTAATAAAAAAACTAAAGTGGATCACAACAGGACTTAAAAAATGTGCGAAACGTAAAAGAGACATGCTATGGGAATATAGAAAGTCACCAAACCAAGACAATAAAAATAAACTTAAAACCTATACTAAAAGATTAAAACACATAATCAAACATACACAAAGAGCACAAAACAATAATTATATAAATACTGCTGAAAACAAAAGCAAAGCTACATGGAACATAATTAATAAGCAGAAGTCAAACTACCCTAATCAGGGTATTGATAGCATACACATTGACAGCAAAATTATAAATAACCCTGAACAAATAGCAGAATCATTGAATAATTATTTTATAGATCAAATTGAATCTCAAAGTGACATTAATCTTAATCTTAATAGTAAGCCAACATTAAACTATCATCCTAATTCAATATTTATGACACCCACAGTACCCTTTGACATATTTGAAATAATTAATTCTTTGAAAAATACTAAAAGTGCTGGATATAACGACATAACCACCGAGGTAATAAAAGCCACATCTTCTATCGTTGCACCAATACTCAGCCACATTATCAATGGTAGCATTGAAACAGGCATATTCCCAGAAAAATTTAAAATCTCTGTAATTAAACCATTACATAAAAAAGGCGATAGGCAAGAGCCTGGCAACTACAGACCAATCGCGCTCATTCCGGTATTCTCGAAAATTTTTGAAAAATTAATACAAATCAGTATATATTAATTTCTAGAAACTAACAAAATTTTGGTTAGCGAACAATATGGTTTCAGGAAAAATAAAAACATTGACTCTGCTATCTACAAACTAGTTGAACACGTTCTTACTAACGTTGACAATATAAATCCTGTAGTTGCATTGTTTATGGACATGTCAAAGGCATTTGACTATGTTAACCATAAAATACTGATAAACAAGCTGGAAAAATATGGAATTAGAGGCAATATCCTTGAACTTCTCAAATCTTATCTTACTAATAGACAACAAATTACATACATAAATAAAATTTGCCCCTATACAAGAACTGAAAAGACTTATGTCTCTAAACATAGAAAATGCATATTTGGTGTGCCGCAGGGTAGTGTTCTTGCTCCATTACTATTCATTATATATATTAATGACATGCCTAAAACTATTAATAATCCAATGATTTTATTCGGTGACGACAGCACAATCCTTATCATAAGTAAAGATGACGTGACATTCGAAAAAGAAATAAACGACAACTTAAATGATATAATAACTTGGCTAACTGGAAACAATTTAAAAATAAATCTTGACAAAACAAATTGTTTTTGGATAAATAAAAATATGAGCTGGAAAACACACGTTGAAAATACATGCAAAAAACTTAGCCAGTATTCTTATGCTCTCTATAACCTAAGACAAGTGTCAAATCGAGCAACATTATTAATGGCGTATCACGGGTATGTTGCATCTACTTTACGCTACGGACTTATATTTTGGGGGAACTCGCCAGACAGAGAAATGGCGTTCAAAGCCCAGAAACAATGCATAAGGGCAATGTGTGGCATACAACGCACAGAAATCTGTAAGCCACATTTTCAAGAGTTTGAGTTATTGACATTCCCGTGTCTTTATATATATGAAGTGGCGATCTTTGTCAAAGCTAATATGCATCTTTATACACATCCAAGAAGCACACTACACAAAAATAAAATATGCGTAAGACGTCACAAAAAAGCAATATTTAATAAAAACATCTTGGGCATGGCACCCAAAATATACAATAAGGTGCCAAAAAGTATCTCAGACCTGCACAAAATGGACCAATTTAAATCAGGTTTGCACGAATTCCTAGTTGCTAAATGTTACTATTCCATTAATGACTATTTAAATGAAAGATGACTGATTTTATGTGAAATGGCACCAATGGAATGATTATTATTTTTATTATTTTTAATTTTTTTGACATTTCTATTTTTTATGTAATACAATTTAAAATTTATTGTGTATATTTAATGTTGCTATTAGTACCTAACATATTAATTTGCACACCTCATTAGGTTATAATACAATGCACCTTTTAATACCTGTAACACCTTCTTAACATGTATTGTGTAAATAAATTATTTGATTTGATTTGATTTGACTCTTCGTATATTTGTAACAAAGTTGACTGGTGTAGAACGACTGCCAGTATGCCTGGAACAGAGTTATTTTTACTTGTTTCGAGCAATGGAAGAAACGCCTATTTAGCATGTTACTTCTACATGCTACGTCTTTGCCTCTCCAGGTCATCGTATAAATTAAATTGACTAACCACTATTAGTTTTGAGCCACACAAAGTAATTGGCAAGACCTTATTGGGACCATTGCCATGTTTGAAAATCATTACTTCTGTCTTTTTAACATTATAGCTTAATTGGTGTCGAGCTGCATAATTCTCGCTAAGGGCAATGAGTTTTCTGAGGCCGTTGACCGAGGGGCTGAGCAGAACCATGTCATCTGCATAACTGAGGTTATTTAAACATTCACCACCAATATGACATCCGACTCTGGTGCTGCTCAGTTCCTCGATCAGGTCGTTGACATATAGGTTAAACAGCACCGGGGAAGTCAGGCCACCCTGTCTTACGCCACTGGTCAACCTATACGTTTAATCCTTGTGTACTCATGTATGGTTTTCAAGTGTACAAATAAACATTTTTATTATTATTTTTTTTTTTTTTATTTGTGATGGGTTTGCTCTTGACCTTAGTCTATGTCAGAGGCGACAGAAACAAAGTCGACGATGGAGCGAGCTTACCCAGAAGAAGCCTGTTCACTCTCACTTTGAAGAGATTAGGGTTATATGCGTTCGGAAACACAGACGCAGGCAGAGAGTTTATTTATTATTATACGTCTCCGAAAAGGCGTTATCCCATCTGATTTGGTTACTTCGGTTGTTATACCAATATTCAAACAGGTCTACTATTTTATTCGGCACATGGGTTTGTCTCAGCTTGTTTCAGAGTATATTATAATTAATTGTATCAAAAGCTCAGCTGAGGTCTGCCGCAGGAGACGCCCAGGGCGTCGGGAATCCCGGGCGGATTTCCGGCCACCGTAGGCGCGGGCTTGCGGACAGTGAACAATGGGTAGCTCACCGTCCGGTAAGGACCAGGCCCGGGTCGACGGCGCGTTGCATTCCACGCGCGCCTCAAAGAGATGTCGTCAGCACATATAGTAGGGGTCCACTAGGGCCGATCAATCAAAATCAAAATCAAAATCAAAATATTTTTATTTCACATAAACCTACATGGGCACTTATGAAACGTCAGAAGCTAGGTGCACGGTTCCAATTGGTCGTTTCCTATGGAGAAGAGCCGGCAAGAAACTCCACGGTTACTCTTTTAAAAATAATTGGCTTTTACAATGTTTTCAAATTACACAAATTAGGTATGGGAGAACAGTGTAGGCCTGTCGAAAAGTACTTAACAAGAAAAAAAAAGAGAAAAGGAAACGGTCTAAAGAAAAAAAGATCTAGTCTATTAAGCCTACAACGTTCTCACATTCACAACGTACACAAGAATCCATGTAAAATAATATTAATAATATTAAGTCTGAAATATAAATTGTAGGTATATAATGTCAAAAATGTATGTTGCCTGCCGGGGTCGCGGGAAGGTACTTATGGGTCACCGAGGCCCCCGCAACACAGGCAACAGGAAGGAATACGGGTGGGTTTTAGTCGGTAAGAGTCTGACACACCCTCCCGCTCCGCCCAGAGCGGGAGAAGTTATTTGATGATTTCCCACACTCAAAAAAAAAAAAAGCTGAGGTCTAAAAACATGCGTATACTGTTGTATTTCTACTAATGTATTTATAAATAGTATTTTTTAGAGCAAATATAGCTAGGTCACTGGACAAGCCCCGACGAAACCCAAACTGTGCGTTATTAAGCGGAATGTTCGTTTCATTTAGGTGTTTCATAATCAGGTTTTCGAAAATTATTATTATTAAATTGAAGAAAGTCTTTCTGACTTTCTTCAAAGCCAAAGTCATCACGATTTTGGCACGGAAACCTAAACATAACTTATTTTTTTAACAGGTAAGAGTTATCCTGATTTTGGCGCTTTTAGAGTTATTCGTGTGTGAGTACTTTTTTATTAACTAGTACCTCTCTACTACCCACTCTTTATTTTTTGTTATTGACAGGGTTTCCAATGGCCCATCGTCCACGACCCTACCGTGCGAGTTCTACAAACTCGAATTACTAATGAGTCACCAGAATGTCACTCACATTCCAATGGCGGTCGGTAAAGTCAGCGTCAATAATATCGGGACTTACAAACTGTTCAAAATTATCTAAACGATCGATCTAAACGAACGAACGAACTATCAAATCGAGATAAAGTTTAATTTTCTTAGTTGTTTAGATCATTTTGAACAGTCGGTTCGTCCCGATATTTTTGACGCTGACTCTACCTACACGATGCGATTTACTGAAGGCTCGTGCAGACTGAGGCGATATCACGGGTGCGACAGGCATATTGCTGCCTGTCGCGCCCGCGATATCGCGCGTGGCTTGCGTAATATTAAAGCATTAAAATGCTAATTTTTGTTAGAGTCAAGTGTGTCCCCCCTCCCTGGCGCTGCGGCCAGCCCGCCGGTTGAGCGCGGCCCAGAGGGTCATGGCCATCCGGCTGGTCCGGGGATACCGCACGGTCTCCTGTGAGGCAGCGAGCCTCCTTGCCGGATTGCCGCCATGGGATCTGGAGGCAAAAGCCCTTGCGCTCGTATGGGAGAGGCGCGAGGAGGCGAAACGCCGTGGCGTATCTCCGCTGCCGCGAGAAATCGCAGCACAGCGGACGGAGTTCCGGCGGGATCTCATGGCGAGTGCGAGTGCAGTGCTAAGCACGCCACAATTGCGGCGATAAGTCCCCTCTTTGAGGAGTGGCTAGAGGGGCGCTACGGCATCCTCACCTTCCGCCTGACGCAGGTCCTCACCGGACACGGCAGCTGCGGGAGGTTCCTGTGTCGGATACGGCGGGAGGAACCGCCCGGGTGTCACCACTGTGTGGATCGCCTGGAGGACACGGTGGAGCATACGGTGGAGGTCTGTCCAGGTAGCTCACCGTCCGGCAAGGACCGGGTCGACGGCGCGTCGTATTCCACGCGCGCCTCAAAGAGATGTCAGCACAAATGTAGGGGTCCACTAGGGCCGATGCCTGCCGGGGTCGCGGGAAGGTACTTATGGGTCACCGAGTTCCCTGGCAACACAGGCAACAGGAAGGAATACGGGTGGGTTTTAGTCAGTAAGAGTCTGACACACCCTCCCGCTCCACCCAGAGCGGGAGAAGTTATTTGATGATTTCCTTTGAGTGTACATTGTGCAAATGAATAAATAAATAAATAAATGTAGGTACAGCGTAGAAGCGACGACAGACAATCATCATCATCATTATTTCAGCCGAAGGACGTCCACTGCTGGACATAGGCTTCCCCAAGCATCGCCACTTCCGGAGGACACGGTGGAGCATACGGAGGTCGGCCCGGCTTGGGCAGAGCACCACCGTGTCCTCGTGGAGGCGATCTGCGGCAGAGATCTTTCGCGTCCGGCCCTGGTTCAGACTATGGTACGGAGCGAGAGGGCATGGGCTGCCGTCACCTCCTTCCGCGAAGCAGTAATGCTCGCGAAGGAGGAGGCGGGACGGTTGAGGGAAAGGCATGTTTCGCGCCCTCTCACCCCTAGCCGCCGCAGGAGACGCCCTGGGCGTCGGGAATCCCGGGCGGATTTCCGGCCACCGTAGGCGCGGGCTTGCGGACGGTGAGCAATGGGTAGCTCACCGTCCGGCAAGGACCAGGCCCGGGTCGACGGCGCGTCGTATTCCAAGCGTGCCTCAAAGAGATGTCAGCACAAATGTAGGGGTCCACTAGGGCCGATGCCTGCCGGGGTCACGGGAAGGTACTTATGGGTCACCGAGTCCCCTGGCAACACAGGCAACAGGAAGGAATACGGGTGGGTTTTAGTCAGTAAGAGTCTGACACACCCTCCCGCTCCGCCCAGAGCGGGAGAAGTTATGTGATGATTTCCCACCCTCAAAAAAAAAAAAAAAAAGTACCTATAATTGTATTCATCAAGGGCAGATTTATCAATAGAGAGATAACATTTATCTGCGGACTGCAAATCACGGTTTAACAGATTTTGTGCAGAAAACATTGTCAATCCACTTTAAATTAATCCCCAGATAAAAGTTATCCGACGGTTGTATAACATTTTGTACTGGAATTGTGAATATAACGGTAAATTGTCTTTACAGGTGCACCATGTCTTGAATGGATATTTCCTCAAAACAGATTAGTAGTGCTAGGAAGTGGTCACTTGACGTTCCTGAATTAGCGCACGTTCAAAGTAACTCTGGCTTCAATTGGATTGTGAACTGGCCGGAGCGGTATCCACAAAACTACGACTACGTGCAAGAGTATCAAGACTACTCTCAGTACTAGAGCATGTAACCCGGGTATTTAACCTAGGGCTAGAGCATTTAACCTAGGTATAAGTTAAATGTAATACTTGCTGCGCTCTAACAGGGTCATGTACTCATATGTTTTAGCCTAGCCTGTAACTGAGTGTACATTGTGCAAATGATTAAATAAATAAATGAATGTAGGTACAGCGTAGAAGCGACGACAGACAATCATCATCATCATCATTTCAGCCGAAGGACGTCCACTGCTGGACATAGTCTTCCCCAAGCATCGCCACTTCCGGAGGACACGGTGGAGCATACGGAGGTCGGCCCGGCTTGGGCAGAGCACCGCCGAGTCCTCGTGGAGGCAATCTGCGGCAGAGATCTCTCGCGTCCGGCCCTGGTTCAGGCTATGGTACGGAGCGAGAGAGCATGGGAAGCCGTCACCTCCTTCTGCGAAGCAGTAATGCTCGCGAAGGAGGAGGCGGGACGGTTGAGGGAAAGGCATGTTTCGCACCCTCTCACCCCTTGCCGCCGCAGGAGACGCCCTGGGCGTCGGGAATCCCGGGCGGATTCCCGGCCACCGTAGGCGCGGGCTTGCGGACGGTGAGCAATGGGTAGCTCACCGTCCGGTGAGGACCAGGCCCAGATCGACGGCGCGTTGTATTCCACGCGCGCCTCAAAGAGATGTCGTCAGCACAAAGGTAGGTGTCCACTAGGGTCGATGCCTGCCGGGGTCGCGGGAAGGTACTAATGGGTCACCGAGGCCCCTGGCAACACAGGCAACAAGAAGGAATACGGGTGGGTTTTAGTTAGTAAGAGTCTGACATACCCTCCCGCTCCGCCCGAGCGGGAGAAGTTATTTGATGATTTCCCATCCAAAAGCATCGCCACTTCGACTAGTTCTGTGCTTCTCGCATCCATTCCTGCGGACTGCACAAGGTCATGGGTTCACCTTGTGGGAGTCCTTCCAACGCTACGTCTTCCGGTACGCGGTAACCACTCCAGAAACTTTCAGCCCCATCGGCCATCTATTCTGCGAGCAATGTCCCCAATGCCCAAAGCCCACTGCCACGAGGGACAATAGTTGACATAGACTATCGTTTTGTAAGAAATAATATCTAATCAATATGAAATCGCATAGAAATCGATCGAAGGCCTTGAACGTAGGACGTAAATGGAATGTGAATTCAAATACCAGCGCTGTGACACTTGTTCTTAAGTGTCGCAGCATTATGCTGAGGTAGGAGCCCTTAGGCCTCGTACATGACCTTTTGTTTTTATTTTCATTATACTTTATTTTTGATTTTTATGTTTCCATGAGTGTATTTTTGTTTAATTTGCCCCTGTGCGAGTCCCGATAAATACTTTTTCTTTCTTTAAAGATTTTTGAATCGAAAAAGCAACTAGTATTAGTATTTTGGTTTTTGCAACCAGCACAATTAGCGCCATCGATATGAATAAAGTCATAAAACTAAGCAAGTATTATGTGCGAAACGAGTATTTTATTTTCAATTTTGAAATCGTTCTTATTTATGTTACGTTTACTACGCTCGTTCGTGCTTGACCTACGGGAGCGTAATGACGAAGTTGTGGCGGCATCTATATCGCCACATGTGAACTACGCATCACACTGACGTCACGCAAAATCCTGCATCACGCAAGCGAAGTTTACCGCGCGACTAGCATATACTCGTACATATATAATGTCCCAATATCAATCGTGGGGCAGTAGCCCTCCAACACCTCCAGCACTTTTCCTCATACTTCTATAAAGTTAATGTAAGATATTCCGAATAATTCAGAATTCGTTATGACGTATTTTCTAAAAATTTCAAGTACAAGTTTACAGGCCTTCATCTCCGCGGTTCACAGTACTGATAAATTAACCAGGAACATTTTATCTTCCTCACTGGTTGATTTTGAGGTACCGTGGTTTACCGACGCGTTGAACGCTTGGAAAATGGCTTGTCCCAATATGGATTTGCCAGACAACCCAACCTCCCAGAGACAGTGGGACGTGCCGCTCTGCAGTGTTATACGGAATACCCTGATAAATACATCACTTAATACTGCTGAGCGTGCTCGTCTGCTGGCTGTGGGAGAGTGGGAGTCTGGCTTGTGGCTTCAGGCGCTCCCGTCATCTACCATAGGCTCGCTACGTGTCTCCGCTTGGGCGCACCTTGTGTTGCTCCGCATCGGTGTCACTGCGGTGAAGCGGTCGACAGTCTTGGACACCATGGCCTGTCCTGCTGCAGGAGCGCAGGTCGCATAGCACGGCACGGCAGCATCAACGATATTATTCGTCGAGCCCTTGTCACCGCCGGCGTACCAGTGCTATTAGAACCAAATGGATTGGTACGTGACGATGGGAAGAGACCAGATGGTGTGACGTTGTTGCCTTGGAAGGTGGGTAGGCCTCTGGTGTGGGACGCATCCTGTGTCGACACCCTTGCGCCATCTCATGTTCCAAGCACGGCTGGCTGTGCTGGCGCCGCTGCTGCAGTTGCTGAGACCCTCAAGCGGCGCAAATACTGCAACCTTATAGGAAACTACAGTTTTGAGCCGTTTGGGGTCGAAACGCTCGGGTCATGGGGCCCAAGTGCGCGTCTTCTTTTTAAGGAAATCTCTCGCCGATTGATCGACACTTCACGTGACCAGAGGGCTGGCTCGTTCTTCGGCCAAAGAATTAGCATTGCCATTCAACGTGGCTATAGTAGTATGTATAGTATGATGTCGAATCATTTCGATGGCAGTTACCAGCAGCTGGATACTGCAAACGCAGGGCGTTTGCGGTAAATTATAGCTTCCCAGTCACAGATAAGCAGCGCCGTTCTTAGAATCATACATAAATTATCTCCAAGAATCAGCACCTGCGTAACACACTTATAATAAATCCCTTTCCTTTGCTGACGCACATTTGAGCGGGCAAAACCACTTTGCAACGTATTGAAACGCGATGTGATGCCGATGCGGCTATACGTGCTAGCTTTATACTCGTATTATCTACTTACCCGTCAAAAAAGGCAAAACTCGTCTGTCCGACGGCAAAGTAACGTGATGGATTTAAATTGAATTGTCGTAATTATAGGGGTTGCCATTTCGAGTGTCTTACGTAATTAGTGTTACGGACAGCGAGAGATGCCTACAGCGACCCCATGTTCTTACATATCACGGGAAATACCTATAACGACATTACATGTTTCCACATAGAAAGAAGGCATGTTTCTTAATCATCACAAGTATCAAAAGTCAAGTGCTGACTGTATATTCTTACACTCTTTCCAAACGACAACGATCTTATCTGATTCAACGCAAACGCCTTTCAATAGTTATTATGTACCTGGAATGACATACATAAACTAAACATGTTAGCCCGGATGCATTTTACAACATTGGAACTTATAAGAAGTACAGTTAAAGGGCGGATTAATGTCCAACTATCAACCCATTACGCGGGGGGACATTCCCGATCATTTTCGCGAGTTGCATGCATTGGATCAGAATTATAAGCTGCAGCGCCCGCCACTGTGTACAAACTATTTAAGAGCGGCGAACACCCCCAACAGCGTACACTCTCTAGACGAGCATCATAAGAGTAACATCTGCGACACGACGACACCTTTTTGGCACCCTTATAGACTCCGACCGCGGCCCTAAGCATTGTTTTCCTATCCTGAAGTGATTAGTGAAGTTTTAAGTTTGAGTTAAGAAGTAAAAACTCTTTTATTTGTAAATTAACTTTGTAAAGTTAAAGGATGGAATCCGTCATTTGTGTATGAGTTATCATATACGTGTCCGTGAAAATATAGTGGCAAATGCCTTTCCTCGGACCAAGTGTTTTATCTTCTTCATTTCCCCTCTCACTGCCCCTTTTTTTTGGTGTGAATTTATCAAATAACTTCTCTCGCTCTGGGCGGAGTGGGAGGGTGTGTCAGACTCTTACTGACTAAAACCCACACGTATTCCTTCCATTGCCTGCGTTGCCACCGCCTCGGTAACCCTTTTGTATATTCCCGTGACCACGGCTTGCATCGGCCCTATTGGACCCCTACACTTGTGCTGACATCTCTTTGAGGCGCGCGTGGAACACAACGCGCCGTCGACCCGGGCTTGATCCTTACCGGACGGTGAGCTACCCATTGCTCACCGTCCGCAAGCCCGCGCAGGTACACAACCTTAACAGTTGTAGTTACAGAAAAACGGTCTTAGGAGAATGTCCTAATTTGTTGAGAACCTCCTTTACCCTCCCCTACTATTAGGATGTTGATTATTAATTTAAGAGTGGGCCGAAAGCAAACTTGCCAATCGTAAATTAGATTTTTCATGAAACTGATAAGAATTAGGTACAAAATAAAAGTAATATGAGTAACTACATGATTATTCCAATTTTTTTCTGGAAAAGAAAAACAAGTTGTGTTGGGGATGATAAAATTATCTCGATAGAAAAACATCACGAAGCTTCCCTTTTATACGCATTTTCGATTTTTACTTAATATATATTTTTTGCTTTTAGGATTCAAAGGAGATAGTTTTTTCTATTCGGGGATTAGGCCCACCAGAAATTGTGGCATCTATTAATGAAACGCAACATGCGTTTCATTAATAGATTTGTCCCTTGTACTTACTGGGAAAACTACGATCAAAACCTAAAATATCACTTAGAACTATTGTTTAGTGAGTAGGTTGGCCTCGTCGGTATAATAAGTTAGTAAAGTAGTGCACTATTTAGTAATAAATTGTAGGGTGTTTTGAACGGTTCATGAAATAAAGAAAATCACATATATACATTTTTTTATTTAGTTATTTATTTCAGACATAATTCTGGTCCATATTTTCACAAAAATACATTTAAGTTAGACAACTTTAAGAAAACAGATAAAAACCTAAAAATAAATTATAATTAATTAAATTTAAATATTATAAAATGACAAAATAAAATTGTCAAATTGTAAAATATTATAAAATGTCAAAATATTAAAACATAAAAATTATATAAATGGCAAATAAAATATTAATATTACAAAAAAAATCTAAGGTACTTATTGTACAGTTTTGCCTGTCCCAAGCCCGATATACGGGTGCATGTAAGCCCTGCGAGTGCTGCTTGACAGGCCAGTACATCCTGTTGGCAACAACGATAGGAAGACTGTTGCCGCTGCCCCACACTGTACTCGCTATCGAGGTCGCCCCCTTGCGCATGCTGGCATAAAAACAGTCAATGCGGACACTCGTGAACATTCCCGATGCGCTGCAGAAGTGAGGCAGCTGCAACAGCACTCTGTACTCAATATAATAACGCGCTGAGGTGCGTTATTATATTGAGTAACAAAACATGTATATGTTATGTCTATACTACTGTATGTGCAATATATTTCATTTTGTTGAGTATCATTTGTTATAGTTATGTTATTGCAATGGACTGTGTCTGATAGTGGACATTTTGGAAGTTTTAATAAAAACCTCAGTTCTTCAGTTTCAGTTTCTTCAGTTCTTAATACTCGATTTTGGAAATCGTTACAATGAATAGATTTATTTGTATCTTGACGCAGCGGTGTACTAGTAAGAAGTGAACAGAAAGTCAAAGTATGCGGGTGTAAGTAAAAAATTACAAAAACGAGTTATAGCACCACTTAAACGTGCTACTTGGTGATGTCAAAAAACAGCAGGCGGTGGCGCAGACATCTTCCCTCCCGTTGAAAGACTCCTTTCAACTTCTTCAGTCATCATCCGGTGAAGAGGTAGGCAAGGGGCAAATCCGAGTGAGAGGCCTCCTGAAGCAGCCTCTGGTAGTTTTCACGTCTGCGACTCGTGTGACACCGTCGGTCCCAGGGAACAGGCGGCTGACTCGTCCCATTCGCCAGCTAAGTGGTGGGACGTTATCCTCCTGGAGAAGAACTAAATCCCCAACTTGCAGGGATACTGATTTTGTACGCCATTTGGAGCGCTGCTGTAGTTCTGCTACATACTCCTTTTGCCAGCGCTGCCAAAAATGTTGATGTATTTGTTCAAGATTCTTGTAACGTTGAAGGTTGTTCTGGTTCTCGTGCTCAAGCGATGGACCAGGCAATGCATTTAGGGCACGCCCTATGAGAAAGTGACCGGGAGTTAGGAAATGGTAATCGTTAGGGGAAGGGGAGAGTGGGCATAAAGGTCGACTGTTAAGCACAGCTTCCACTTGTGTGAAAAGAGTACATATCTCCTCAAACGTTAAATGATTTTTCCCCATAACGCGCTTTATGTGGTATTTCGCGGATTTAACGCCGGCTTCCCAGATGCCGCCGAAATGTGGAGCATACGTAGGAGAAAACACAAACTTTATACCTACATTGGTAGCAAAATTAACTACAGGTTCATGATTAGTTTTAAGAAAATTGCCTATTTCTTTAGCTGCTGCAACAAAGTTGCGGCCATTACCACAAAATATCTCCACTGGCCTGCCTCGACGTGATATGAACCTGCGTAACGTCATAATGAACGCGTATTTAGACAAATCACTGACGGCTTCCAGATGCACACGTTTATACCGGAAACATACAAACAAACATAAATAGGTTTTGGTTAATCGTGCACCTCGACCCGTTCTATTTAGCGTGAGGAACGGAGCAGCGAAGTCAACGCCAACAGCACGAAACGGAAAATCAGGTGTGATGCGTTGTGCAGGTAAGTTTCCCATCATGGGAGTTAATGTTTTACCTTGTATACGTCTACATCTGACACAGGTATGTACTGTGCGGCGGGCCAAGTGCCTACCGTTTATAGTCCACACAGTCTCTCTTGCACAGGCTAGCAACAACTGAGGCCCAGCATGCATGTTGTGTAAGTGTTCATATATAAAATATAATTTGGTGAGCGGATGAGAGGCGGGTAAAAGTATGGGATGTTTTTGAGTATAGTTGTAATTAGACAATTCTATCCTACCATCGACTCTCATTACCTTGTCATCGTCCAAAAAGGGTGAAAGTGACAAGAGTGTCGACTTGCTACTTAATGTTTTATTTTCTAACAAAGTATTGTACTCTGGAGCAAACGAACTTTGCTGAGCAATTTTACATAAACCAATAAAAGATGATTCTAATTCACTGACTGTGAATTTACCAAATAATCTATCCTTAGGACATTTATGTCTTATGTTGTATATAAATCTATTGACATACGCAAATATTCGTTTCAATTTCAAAAATGATGAAAACTTATCTATTTGTAGAACTCCTCCAGGTTCCTGAACAACAGTGGAACAGGATTTTATCTCAGGTAAGTCTGTTTCATTTATTAATTTATTCAAATGGGGCCAATCAGATTCAGGCTTTATTAGAAAGTTTGGACCTGACCACCACAAATTAAAATTGATGATTTGGTCGACGGCGCGTTGTATTCTACGCGCGCCCCAAAGAGATGTCGTCAGCATATATAGTATGGGGTCCACTAGGGCCGATGCCTGCTGGGGTCGCGGGAAGGTACTTATGTGTCACCGAGGCCCCCGCAACACAGGCAACAGGAAGGAATACGGGTACGTTTTAGTCAGTAAGAGTCTGACACACCCTCCCGCTCCGCCCAGAGCGGGAGAAGTTATTTGATGATTTCCCACCCTCAAAAAAAAAAAAAGACTTAGCACACAGTAAGTTTACTTTTACATCACTAGTTAAGTTGTGTGACCGCAGGTACACTCATGCACCGTAAGCGACTTGGGAAGCATCACTGAAAGTATGTATTTCTATATAAATAGGAGCTTCGCATAGCGTTAAACGCGGAATCTGTAAATCTGATAAAAAATATAAATTTTTAATGAGGATTTTAGAATATCGGAGCTAACTGGCTCATCCCAGTCCTTCTTATTGAGCCACAACGACTGAAGAATCATTTTAGGTATAATAACACAGGGATTGAGAATTCCAAGAGGATCAAAAATCTTGAATGACGCAGACAGTATCGATCGCTTGGTAGCTACATCATTTTTATTGGGAATCTAAATTGATATTTGAAGAGTATCGGTTTTGGGGTTCCAATTTAATCCTAAAGTATTAGTAGATTCACTTAAACTAACCTTATCATTTTGATGATGATAAAATGCTTGGTAAATTCGATCTGAATTTACGTAGTTTAAACCCACCAGATTTTAGAATGTCCGACACCTTGCGTTGAATGTTTAGTAACTCGGACTCATTATTGGATCCGGTGACCAAATCGTCGACATAATGGTCGTGTTTAATACTATATATACACCTATAAGCTCGTCATCGCAATCCTCTGCCAATACTGACAAACACTTGGTGCTCAAATATGTAGCACTTGCGAGACCATAAGTTACGGTTTTAAGACGCAAAGTTTTGATAGGATGGGACTCGTCACTTCTCCAAAGTATTAATTGTAAATTGCAATCCTTTTCATGCAATCTAACCATCCTAAAGAATTTTTCAATATCAGCTGTCAAAATATATTTATACCGGCAAGCTCGAATCAAAATAGAAAAGATTGAATCTTGAACATTGGGGCCGACCAACTGTAGGTCGTTCAGAGAGAAACCTGAGGAAGTTCGTGCCGATCCATCAAAGACAACACGAGTCTTTGTCGTTTCACTATTTTGTTTAAACACTGCATGATGGCAAAGATAATAGGATGGAACGGGATTAATAGTCGGGCATTCCTCTAAATGGCCTAGCACAAAATATTCTTGAATAAAATTTGAATATTGTAACTTTAATTCTGGATTCTTACGGAAGCGTTTTTCTAAATACAACAATCGTTTCTTAGCCATTGCGTAAGAATCTCCTAAGCAATCTGGAGAATCGATTAGGGGCAGCCTAACACAAAATCTACCCGATTCCAAACGGCAAGTATTACAATAAAAATGGTCTTCACATGCCTGCTCAGTTTTGCTAAAATATTGCTGACCTGGAACTTGCTCCAGTTCCCAAAACTTTGTCAATTGAGAATTTATATTGGAATTATTGCATTCTTCACTATCACTAATTGAAACATAACACGGAACACTTTTAGGTAACGAACGATTCCTTAAACTTGGAGAAATAGGGCCGGCAACGAGCCAACCTAGCTTTGAGCTACGTAGCTTGGGCATGTTGTGACCTAATGCTAACTGATCACATCCTAATAGGTCCCAAAATAGGTCCGCACCTATCAAGACGTCTATAGCCGAAGGCTGATTAAATTTAGGATCAGCTAACTGTATGTTTTTTGTAATATTTAATTTACTAATATCTATAGATTTTTTGGGAATAGCACCTGTTAATTGGTTCAATACATAAAATGACTGTATGACACTAAAGTTATTGTTAAGAGAATTTAATCGGGCAACGCAGCTTTTGTTTACATGTTCTGCTAAGTTGTTGCCTATACCAATAACATTTATAGTATTTATAGCACATACCTGTAATGATAACTTGTTCATGAGTGACTGGCTAATGAATGAGGACTGACTTCCACAGTCTAATAAAGCACGTACTTGAAATTGTTTGTTTGTTTGTTTGAGGATTAGTAACATTAACCATGGCACACAAAAGAATGTGATTTTCTATGAAATTATCACTAATTGAATTATTGACTGATATTTCAGTTGAACCGCGATCTGTGTTAGTATTAGTGCTGCTGACTGTACTAGCGTTACTCGTACTAGTATTGTTAGAATTAGGTAAGTGCAAGAGTGAGTTGTGTCTACGCTTGCACTCACGACAGGGACCCAACTTGCAATCACGTGCACGATGCCCAGTTCGTAAACAATTGGAGCATAAGTGCAACTTAAATACTTCATCTCGTCGTTCTTGAACACTCTTCGCTTTAAAAGTAGGGCAGTCGTATATACAGTGGTCACCCTTACAGATAAGGCACTGTTTAGCGACAGAGCCGGTGTTCTCAACCGTAGATGAAAAGGATTTCTTATTACGAGAATTATTATTATTATTTTGGCGTGATTGTGTTGCCTTGGGTACCTACATCAGAGTTGTTTTGAAACATAGTTTCTAACACATCAGCGCGATCAGTTAGGAACTTATTGAAATCCTTTAGAGCGGGGAGATTGGACAAACTATTACGATGTTCTTCCCACTTCATGGCGGTACGACAAACTAATTTTGGCATAAGGATTTTAATAATTATCATGTCAAACAGTTCATCTTGTTTAGCTAAGCTTGACAATGCTCGCAAGTTTTTTGTTACGTGGTCAACTAGAAACCTCAGTGATTTGTCTGATTCACGCTTGAGTTGTTGCTGTGTTGATCCAAAATATAACAATGAATTTAGGTGTTGATTTATAAGTTGGCGCTTGTTATCGTAACGATCGCACAAGAGCTGCTATGCGGTTTCATAGTTAGTTTCACAAATCTCTAAATTAGAAATAATTCGCGCGGCTTCATTTTCGAGATACGATACCAAATAATAGAACTTATGAATAGGCTTGATACGCTCATTATTATGAATAAGCGACAAATAGGTGTCTCGGAACTCAAGCCAGCGGAAATAAGCGCCATCGAATCTTGCAATTTGTATTTGTGGCAATTTAAAATCAACATGATGACATTGAGGTGACTGTTCGTGATGACATTGTGATGAATTGTGCAAATCAGATTCGGGAGAAGTATTATTATACTTATCAAGTTGCTCTTCAGCAATTGCAAGATGTGAAGTAAATATCTGCTCAATTTCATCACGTTCGTCGATGTCATAGTCCAAATTGTCGCAATTTATTACCTCAATCTGAACCTGTAGTTCATCGAATTTGCTAGACATAGCTCGTATTTTATCAACACTATTTTTTAACTCTTTAACTTGGGTCTTTGTTAATTTTGAAGAGCATACTACATGTAAATATTTTTTTAAATTTCGTTAAACGACCTTTGACCGAGCTACGTTTAGCAAATAGTTCCTTCAACTGTTTTACATTACTGTCTTTATCTTCGCTTAAAGACATCTTGTTTATTAGAGTAGTTTCGGGTATTATGGTCTGGTCGGCCAATATGGACTACTACTATTTTTCCGAAATAAACCAACGCTAGCGTTTAACTTATCTGCCATGTTCGAGCAACCCCACCCCTCGCCTCCTCAGTCAATCCATGCAGCACTGTGAGAGCGCGTGTCTCCTGCATGCGCTACTATCTAGAACTACGTATTTCGATGTTATTTTGTGGTAAGTTTCAATCACTTTAGTTATTCGAATTAGGAATGTTTTTATATTGTTAGTGCACGTTTTTTGTAGGCAAACCCTTAATCTGTAGTGTGGTAACAGTTTTGTATGCATATTGTTTGCTGGCTTTTAGGTTATATTTTACTTGTCAAAACCGTTCCTGCGGCCAATATGGCTCACCAGGTAGAGGGCCAATATGGCCTAGGCCATATTGGCTGCATTATGATTAAATAATTAGTATTTTTTTCTTTTTAGGCAATGGCTCCACGAAAACCAATTTCGCAAATAAAACGCCAAACTTGGTGCAAAATATCAATGAGAAGAGCAATCGAAGATGTGCGAAATAAGAAAATGGGTTCACTTAAGGACCGCTAAAAAAATATGCTTCCGATGAAATAAGATCTTGAGTTAGGAACAATAGACGGCCACTGACGCATTATGATATGATGGAAGTTCTTGGCCATGCGTATTTACGTGCCCAAAGCGGAGAGATAGCTGTTAGTGGTTTTCGTGCAACAGGACTATATCCTGTTGACATTCTCGTTCATTGTCCATGTCTATAAAATTTGTTTAAAGACCACGATTTTATAGACATGGACAATGAACGAGAATATAGCATTAGCAATCAATAAAACATCGTACCAGAACCTATAACTAAATCTTCTACTCCTGCAAAAACAAATGAATCTGCTGATATAAGATCCGCCGTAAATGAACCCATTATGAGTCATGCGGTGTCTGATGTAGAAATTCCTGTGTTAAGAGACCATAACAAAACTCCACCTGTAGGCTCTGAACAAATTATGGTTCCTATCACGATGTCTCCACAGCCGTCGACTTCTAGAGATCTGAATTTTATAACACTGTTTCAATTATCCACGATACCAGAAATAGCACCTAGAAAAACTAGTAACCGAGGCAGAAAGCCTTATAAGTCGACATTGCTGACTTCGTCCCCGTACAAAAGAGAATTGGAACACGTTAAAGAAGAAAAACGAAAAGGCTGCTACAGATAAATGCAAAAAACAGTAAGGCAAAGGTAAAAAGACCAAAACGATGGATGTACAAATATCTAGCTCGGAGGAAGAAAATGAACTATTGTACGAGGACAGCTATGATGAAAGTCCGATAGACGTAATGTTCCTGATGCGAAGTGCTTATATTGCGAGTCTCTCTATTCAATGGACAACAAAGGTGAATCATGGAGTCAATGCCTATGGTATAAGCTATGGGCTCATGAAGAATGCTCAGGAGTGGAAACTGACATTTTTTACTGTGAATTTTGTTCCACAAAATAACTTGCACTTAATTGTTTGTATTGTTTGCTCTGGTGGGCAATATGGCTCACGGCATTTACGGCCAATATGGCCCTTGGCTATATTATCCTACCATGTCCAGATTTCGCTGATTGTTCAAGTTTACGAAAAATTATATTTTTAGTTATTCTTTGAAATTATACTGCCTTAAGCTTCTAATTATTGATTACTGATTAGTTTAACGTTTAGTTTAACAAATAAAGACTGATTGATTTCATACACTTCGATTTTTATTTCCAAAAAGGCTTATGGTGTGCCATAATACCCGAAACTACTCCAATAATTAATAGTAGCAACAACAAACGACAAACTAGCACCGAGAACTTTAGAAAAATGATTATAGTTGATTGAATGATCTAAACAGTAATACACTAATATCAAGTGAAGGAATAAAGTTGTATGTTTGAAATCTTATCTGATACTGCTTCGGCGGCACCCGGGGCCCGAACGCAGCCACGCGGCAACAAGCGCGTCAATAGCGCGGCGGCAGCGCAGCGGCGCGGCACGGCGGCGGCTCGGCGCGGCGAGGCCTCGACGTCACCCGAACGCGGTTAGCGGTAACCGGCAGCGTTAAGCGTTAGCGGTGCCCTGAAATAGTCGGCCGAAAGTATTTGAAATAATTTGAACTAGATTACTGGAATAATGACTTTTTACAAATAATTACGTAGGTAGTTGACATAATAGTTGAATAATGGACTTTAATTTTACTATTTTAGGATATTACGTAAATCACGCAGTGAAAGTATTTCGTGAACAATTATAACAATTATAGTGAAGGAAAGTTTGCGTAGAAACGTTATCTAAGACGAAATAACCCTGTGACAAAAGTTATACGTGCTGTGATCATACTGACGTTAAACTGCATAGAACACCATAACTGTTGTTCTATCCTTTCTTAACACAGTCATTATCAACAAGCAGAAAAATGTATTGTGAGTAATAACTTAAATCCATAGTTAAGTGCTATAAAAAACAAACAATTTGTTTTTTTTGAAATAACAAAAAAGAACAAACCTAGTGGGCAATAGTAGAATCAACAATTTTGAACTGCATACCGTTACGAAGAATTGTTCCCGAAACCAATAGTAGATAGCGGCACTTTCTTCGTCAAAAATCAATAAACGCCCTTACGGACACCTAGTGGCGAATAGCTGAATGTCTAAGTCATAAGTTATAAATCAAAGCTATCAGATAGATGGCAGCACTTTATATGGGACTATATGTGTTTGACAATGACACCTATTGGTAAATAGCTGAACCTTGCAGTAACAGACTTAGCTGAAGAATTACGGAAATCAATTGACTCAACTACTTCATTAGTGACATTAGTGGTGCTAATACAACGCCATTTCACATCCAATTCCTGTATCAAGTTTAGTTGTCCTACAAACGAAGTTGCCAAGACGAAAAGACTTAAAGAAGTCTAATAACTCCATTACAAAGAAAAAAAGTATTGTAAAAAGGGACATCTGTTGGACCAGTTACCAATTAACTTACTGACGTCATTGAAATCACAACAGAAACGCAATTTTTGTCAAGTCTGTACCTGAGCGATTGGCGCAGCGGTAAGAGGACTTGCTTTCCACACACGGGGCGTCGCGTTTGAATCCTGCGACTGTGAAATATTTTTGAGTATTTATTTGTATAAAAATGAATTATCTGAGTAATATAACATTCAGGCGCACTCGCACGCAGTCCGAACCAAACATTGATGATGATAGTGATATTATTTCACAAAGTTTAGAACAGACGACAAATAGTTTACCAGAAGTATCGGAAGACGAAGATAATAATGAAATAAAGGTATTAAAGGAAAAAATAGACATTTTAACATCACAACTAAATAGCGCGCACAAGGAGATTGAATCATTATCACTCGAAAATTATAATTTGAAGGAACAAAACGAAGAATTTACTAAGAAGAACAAGATATACAAAAAAATCGCCAATAGTCCAGCGAAAGTAAAAGTAACAACACCTAAAAATATTACAAAAAAGCTCACAAAGACCAAACAAACGCAGACAATTAAGATAACCGAAAACGACTATGCATTGAAAAATAACCTAAACAATGGAAATGGCAGTGGCTTAGGCATCACAAGTACAAATGAATCAATAAATGATTCAGAATGTATTCTAGCAGGCCACCCAATACAAAGTATACCCAAACACTTAGATTCTTCTCTGTTACCAAATATAACAGAGCTAATAGAACATAATATACGACCAGAAAATAAACAAAATGTGCAGGAAATTAAGCGAAAGAATAAACTATGCATTATAAGTGGGGACAAGAATAATAAGATCCTAACAAAGGCTTTGTATGTATTCTTGAATTATTACGATATTTGCCATTATTTAAAGCCTACCTGCGGAGTTGAACGGTTGTTAACAGGTCTAAAATCTAAATTACAACAGTATACTATGAATGACTACTGCGTCATATTGATTGGCCCAGAGGATTTTGAAAGGACAAAAGATTACTTTGAATTGATAGCTTATATAAGAAACACCCTCAAAGATATAAATAACACAAATATTATTTTGTGTCTACCCACGTATAAATTTAATTACTACACTAATATGTTTAATGGTAGAATTGAAATCTTTAACAACTTACTTTGCCTAGATATAATGTCGCATGAGTATGCATATGTACTTGACTCTAACTTGAATCAGAACTATGATTATACCTCGTTTAGTAAGAGGTCAGGGGCAATTAATAACAACGGTATAAACACAACATTTAATGATGTTCTGGAGCTCATCACTGAGATAAATATGTTTAATGATGTTGCTCTGTCACAGACTGAGTCTGTTCCGTCCACGAATGAAAATGATAGTCATAGTTTTGATTTAAAAAAACAGGACTGTAACAAACATTTTTTTCGTTTATAATAATCTAACTGTTATGCATCAAAATCTCAACGGATTGATAAGCAAATCTGATGTATTGTGTGTAAGTATTGAAAACCTAAAAAAATCTGAGAAAGAAGTTGATATTTTATGTATTACAGAACATAATATGATTGACTCAGACCTTATGTACCTAACCATAACGAATTACACTTTAGCGACAAGTTGTAATAGACATAACAGAAATGGAGGATCGTGTATACTAGTAAAAAATATCCATAAATATAAAGTTCTTCAAGATTTAGTTAGCCTTAGTGTTCCTAATGTAGCGGAATGTTCCGCCATTGAACTTCTGGGTCATAATGTAGTAATTATATGTATATACCGACCTCCAAAATCTACACAAAACGAACTTAATACATTTTTTAACATACTTCATACAATCCACTACAAATTACGTAATCGAAAATCAACTAAAACTATTATTTGCGGTGATTTTAACATTGATTTGTTAAAAAGAACCTCCATTTCTCTGAAACTTAAACATGTTATTTCCAGCTTTGATATGAAAATTGGCACACACAATCCAACAAGGCCAACGAGTAACTCTTGCATTGACAACATTTTCCATAATATTAGAGGTAGCAAATGTGACGTCATTGACTTAGGTATGTCAGATCACACGGCACAATTATTAAAATTTCCTGTTAAAAAAACTTGTACTGTCAACTTCTGGTACACAAAAAGGCGAGACTTTAGTAAAGAGAACCTAACTAAATTTAAAGAATGTTTAATGAGCTTAAGCTTTCATGATGTTTATTCAAGTAGTGATCCAGAAGTGGCATACGACATATTTTTCGACCATTATAAACTTTTTTATGACCTCTGTTTTCCAATTATAAAAATTAAAAACACAATTATTAAAAAACCTAAGTGGCTATCTAAGGGAATAAGCCAGTGTTGTCGGCAAAATAGAAAGCAACTGTGGAAGTATAGACTCAATCCTAGTGAAGACAAGAAAAATGCTCTCAAACAATATAGTTCTCGTCTCAAAAAAATAGTTAAACTTACCCAAAAGTCTCAAAATAATTACCTAATATCCAATGCAGAGAACAAATCGAGAGCCACGTGGAAAATTATAAACTCAAACAAAAGCCAACTTCCAAAAGAAAATATTAATAAAATAAAAGTAAACAATCATACAATATCAGACCCACGAACAATTGCTGAAGAATTTAATAATTATTATATTCACTTAATAAAACCAATAAATTTACACAATAATAATAATGCATCAGTTGCGGACAATAATAATAAGCCTAGTATAAATTTGACATCTTTCAATAACAAATTGACATTACCCAATAGCTCTCATAATTCTTTGTTTTTTAACCCTGTAATACCTTATGACATTAATAATATAATTAAATCACTTAAAAATACTAGAAGTGCTGGATATGATGACATTACAACATCCTCAATAAAGGAAGTTGCTCCCATTATCAGCCCAGTACTAAGTCATATATTTAACTTATGTATTGAACATGGTGTGTTTCCGACTAAACTTAAAAAGTCTATAGTGAAGCCACTTTTTAAGAAAAATAACAAGGAAGACATGGCATGTTACAGACCAATAGCACTTATCCCTATTTTTTCAAAAATATTTGAAAAAATTATATATAATGCAATTAATACTCACTTAGAGAAGTTCAATCTATTTGCTAAAGAACAAAAAGGTTTTAGAAAAAATAAGTCAATTAATTTAGCAATTTATGATCTTTTAAAACCAGTTTATACTAATATTGATAAACATGTTCCTGTCTCTGCAATGTTTATGGATATGACAAAAGCGTTCGATTATGTGCACCATGGAACACTTTTAAATAAATTGTACTGTTATGGAATAAGGGGTAACGTCCATAAACTTCTAGAATCTTATCTAAAGGATAGATATCAGCTAGTAGAAATAAATAATATTAATCTCTTAAATAATACCGAACAAAAACATAAATCCATGCCCAAAAAAGTTCTCTATGGAGTGCCGCAAGGTAGTGCGTTGGGCCCACCGCTATTTTTGATTTACATTAATGATCTACCTAAAGTTTCACAGCATCCCATGATCCTTTTTGCTGATGACAGCACAGCCATCTTTACAGGTCAAAATACTGATACTTTTGAAAATGACATAAATTCCACTCTTCGCAATATAATTAACTGGCTGACGGATAATAACTTAATTATCAATTTAGAAAAAACTAAATTAGTAAATTTTGGGCGTAACAATAAACATAACAACATCAATATTAATTATAATGGGACGAACATTGAACAAGTCACCTGCGTTAAATTTCTGGGGCTTTGGATAGATAACGATTTGACTTGGCAAACACACATTGACACAATATGCAATAAACTTAATCAGTACTCATATGCTTTATATAAATTATCTAAAATTGTTGATCAATCAGTTCTTCTGACCGCATATCATGCTTATGTTTCGTCTACACTGAGATATGCAGTCATATATTGGGGAAATGCCACTAATAGGGATTTAGTGTTTAAAGCACAAAAACGATTTGTACGTGCGATTGCTGGTATCCGTGTTCCTGATTCATGTGAACCATATTTCAAAAAATTTAAAATATTGACATTTCCTGCAATTTACATTTATGAAGTAGCTGTATTTATAAAAACCAATGAAAATCTATTTGATAAGCTCAAATCGAAAAGATATATGTTTAAAATTTCTAATGTAGCACATAAAACGGCTCTATTTAACAAAAGCTTCTTTGGCATTGCATCAAAAATATACAACAAAATACCTATTGACATTCTGAGCACTAAGGAACTTCCAGTATTTAAGAATAAATTACGAAACTTTTTAATTGATAAAGCTTATTACACAATCCAAGATTTCTTGATTTATTGATTTTTATTTTTGTTGACCATATAATAATTTCACTGTATTTTCATAATTTGACATTTATAATAACTAAATTTGACATGTAAAATAACTTTAAATTTAATGCTAATAAATAATTATTGTATGCCTATTAGGCAGGACATATTGTAACACAAATTTATTGTTAAGACCTATAACAAACATATGCCCACAATAAAGATATTTTGAATTTGAATTTGAATTTTGATAAGTACTGGTTATTTACTTGAAATAAGCTATATAATAGCTAAATACTTCTTTAAACTAATTCATTAGTTTAAAGAAGTCGCTGTTTGGTACATTTCACTTGTGTATTTCAATACACAAGTGGAATGTACCAAACAGCGACCCTTCTGAAAGGAAAATAGATTTATTTATTTATTTATTTATTAAAACTTTATGCACAAGTATAAAAAAAATAATACCGTACAAAGGCGGACTTAATGCCTGAGGCATTTTCTACCAGTCAACCTTAGGGTGATGCAGAGAAGACACATGGCAGGTGCAACTCAAGGGATAGATAACACGAAAATAACTTTACAATACAAGAATACATACGTAGATACATACATATAAACAGAATAAACTTTGTCAGGAGAAATAACGATCGGTAGTGGGGAAATATCGATCAGTAGAGGAGAAAACGAATCCAGCAAAATATCAGCGCTGGGATGTTTCTGCCAACTTCTTACGTATATGTTCACGTGCCTTCAGTTTAAAAGACAACCGACAGGTCACCGTTCTGATGTTCAGAGGAAGCGCATTCCAAAGAAAGACAGCCTGGACAAAGAAAGAAGAGCGAATGAAACCAGAGCGGTGAGAAGGACATCGAAGAAGACGATTGTTGGTGGAACGAAGATTTTTACTATGGGCAGAGCACAAGTATTGAATATGGGAAGTCAGGTAAGAAGGAGAAGTGGGTTTGTTGAGAATAGAGAACAACATAGACAGAGCCCTCACCTCTCTGCGCTGACGAATGGGTAACCATTTTAGAAGCACACGGTGTGCGGATACATGGTCATACTTACGAAGATTGAAAACGAATCGAATGCAATTATTGAGAAGTCGGTCAAGTTTATTGAGGAGATCTGCATTCAGGTCATAGTAACACACATCACCATAGTCGATTATGGGAAAGATTAAGGACTGTACAAGCATTGCCTTTATGTGTGATGGGAGAAGATTTCTCAACCGATTTATGTATTAGGGTAAACTGTAGGAAAGGCACTTAACTGATAGGCGAGGCTGCTGCTTCTGGCTGGTCCTCGCTGGTGGCTGTGGCACTAATATGTACACGAGCTGCTCGCAGATGTTGACGGAATTCTCGAACTGGCTTGGCAGGCTGACGGTGAACCTCGACGTCGTAGAAGCTAAGGCTGGGCGCGGCGCCTTATGTTGACCGACCTGGCTGGCTTAGTTGTCTTCTATTATAGTGTTCTTGCGTCTGTAGTCCTCCACGATGAATCTTTGGTAGATTTTCTTTTGATGAGAATTCTTTGTCTTCGTAGGTACTTGATCCGAATTTTCCAAAATTGTCCTGTCACGGTCGCTAATTTAATGTCTGATAGTGGACATTTTGGAAGTTTTAATAAAAACCTCAGTTTCTTCACAAACAGCTTTAATACTCGATTTTGGAAATCGTTAAAATGAATAGATTTATTTGTATCTTGACGCAGCGGTGTACTAGTAAGAAGTGAACAGAAAGTCAAAGTATGCGGGTGTAAGTAAAAAATTACAAAAATGAGTAAGGCCGGCCGCAAACATTCGGTTTCCGAATTAGGTTTCCAGATCAGGAATTCAGATTCGTAATTCCATGAGACTAGCGCAAACGTCCAGTTTTTTTATTCGGAATTTTGTATTTAATTTTCGGAATTTAAATATGACCAGTACGTATAGCGACGCTTGTGAAAGCACATATACACACGTAATCATGGAAGACGAAGACGATGCACTTTTACTGGCGCTAAACAAGAAGAGGAATCGTCGTAACTGGGTACACCCGTTGAATACTCGGAGATTAACAGACAGTCAATTCTATATTAAAAGAGCAAAATTACGAGCACACCCAGAAGAATTATTAATATCCCATATGCATGGATATTGTTCCACCGCCATTATTAAATTTTCGGCTTCACACATTGTGTTACCTACGACGACGTCGGGTCGATATACCTCCACTCATTACAAGGCTCGCGCGAATCTGAATTGAAATTTCCGTGCGTGTGCGGCGGACGAGCTAAAATGTGCGCGAGCGCTGCGTTCGGGATGACGTCATTAGGTTTTTTCCGTTCTCACGATCCGAACGCATCGAACCGATCGTTAGGTTTTTAATCCGTTCGGAAAAAATAAGAATAATGTGCGCCTTGTTGAATATTTTGTTTGTAAGCAGAGCATTCAGGTTTTCGAATCTGAATTCCTGATCTGGAAACCTAATTCGGAAACCGAACGTATGCGGCCGGCCTTATAGCACCACTTGAACGTGCTACTTGGTGATGTCACAAAAACATCAGGCGATGGCGCAGATAGACTGTATCTGTTATATATAACAGAAACAGGCTACCAACTGACCAGACTTATAGGAAATATCTATGCAAAGTTTGAACAGAATGTATGCGGTAGAATTTGCGTGATGTTGGAGAAACATAAAAATTCTAAAAACCTACACTCGAGAGCAATGTATTAGGGTCACATAAAGATACCTGAAAGTCTCGAAAAGTAAGAATGCTAGCTTAATGAAATAAATTGGGTTTAATAGACAATCAAATGTTCCTTGAATTAAAGTAATATAATGTATGTAGTACTTTGTATTATATTCATAAAAAATACATAAACGATAAAATAACCAATCTCATCTTATAGCAAAAATAGAAAAACAATTTTTCTTTCTACCCCTTTACAATTTACTTGAAGAGAATTCTTCAGATGTAAGCGACATTAAAACAGCTTCAATAATGAATATTGAACAGCAGAAACGCTGTTTACACTCTTTTTTATATGACAGAATAGACACAAAAGCAAAAACAGATTCAGAAAGTTCGTAGTTGCATTTACAAAATTCAATTTTTTATTTTGTCATTTTTGATACCATAACTTTACAGTAACTAAGAAGTTTTATTACTGCTATTTATGGAACATTTAATTGTCGATTAAACACAATTTATTTAATCAAGCTAGCATTCTTAGTTTCCGAAACTTTCAGGTATCTTTATGTGACCCTAGTTGCTCTCGAGTATATATCGCACCCTTAGTAATATAAAGGCTTAAAACAAAAAAGTAGTTTTTTGGGAATACGTGTTTAAAGATTCTGAATTATAACATTCCAGTTTATTTTTCTAATAAAATGCTTAATATTTTAGTTGTAAATGTGATTTTCTTCAGATTTATACTTCGATACCTAGACTATAAGTAGCCATCAATAAAAATAAATAATAATATGAAATTCGATAAATTATAAGTATTTGAAAAAACACTTTCAAGTTAGGCCCATATACTACAAAAAAATATAACAGTAATGTGGACCTATTTAAGTTTGATCCAGTATATTATTAAAAGGCCTGTCACTATTTAGTTTTTAATCATAGTTGGTACTCTATATCATAAAACTAAACTGCAAGTATGAACTAATTGTTTACATTTTAAAAATAAAACACCAGATTAATCGAAAATAATACTTTAATAATCAGTCAAAATTAAAAAGGTAAGTAACATACCTATAATATCTCCAAAATTTTAATTTTAATCAACAATTAAACATTAGATAGACATTACAATAAAGTTATTAACTCAAAAAATATTTATTCTCAATAATAAAAAATAAGTATCAAAAACTTTCTTTTAATCAACAAAAAACTTGAGATATTTTTTTGAAAAATATCCATAATAAAAATACTCATACTACAAAATAAGCAACATAATAGGTAGTACTTTTACGTCGTAATCAGTCTAATCTTAACCAAAATATCTCTAAATTAAAACAAGTTTAATAATTACCATAAAATTAAGACAACATGACATTGTAATAAGAAGCATAGTATGGATCTATCAATTGTTTATCAATAAGGTCCTTGAGATCATTCTTTTTAGCAGTACTAAGTTTAAGTGGCTCTAAGTACCTATGCCTTTTGCATGGTTATTTCCTCAATATCTGGCAACCTTTTCCTCTTATTACGAACATTAACTTTCTTAAAATCATCCCTGTATGAACACTTGTAATAAAATGAAAAGGGGTCATCTTTGGTAAATTTCAGTGCTTTAATGCTATTCCATATTACATTATTTTTTTGTTCATCAGTATTAAAATTATAGCCCCATTTTTCTTGCAATTTCTGAAGGTCATAAAAAAAACTATGTGTTAAACTGTGAACTTTAAATGGAGTACCAGTTTTCCTTGCTCTTTTGATTGCTGACATGTACTGAACTGGCGAGTAAATTGGCCCAGTTTTCAAATCTCTTGTTATCTGCTTTTGAATCAAACTGTGTACATTATCAGCTTCATTTTGTGTGTGACCTTTTATTAAATATTTGTGAGATATTGATGGCAAATTATTTATATTGGCAACAGCATATAAGTATAAACAAGTGAGATATTTATTTTTGTTTTGGCCACAACAGTTATTAGATATGAATGTTATATTTACTTCCCTCTCCCCAGCTTCTGCACACACCATCTGTAAATAATTGAAAACACAGTTACCTATCTCCGTAGCGCCTCTTTTAGCTTGAGTCTCATCCCAAAAATAACAATGAACAGTTTCATAGCTTTTAGAGATATCCATTGTTGACTCATTATCCTCGTGAATTTTACTTAATTCAGTAATAGTGAAATTATAGCTATTAAGTTTGAATTTATAATAGAATGTCGGACTTTGCAGTTGCTGCTTTTGTGGTTCAGTAGAATTGTGGAACTGTAGACAAAGATCGCATTGATCGTTTTTGGGCTGATAAAAGCCTAAATTAAATTTTGTGTTAAATATTACATAAAACGTGTGATAGAGTCCAGCAGGGCGAGACCTATCCTTTTGCAAAACTTTGAAATCTCTAAAGAGCTCTGCAATGCTTTTGCCACTGCTGATGTACTCTCTAGACGTAGATTCTCTTAGGTAGTGTGATTCAATGCGAGGTATGGAGTTGATAAAGTTGATGATGTCATTAATAAGCTCATCACTTGCAGTTTTATGATTTTTGTGTTTGCCGCGTTTATCATCCTTTATGAAACCTCCAGTATTTCTGCTCTCAATCAGCACGGTTCGAACCATCTTATGAGAAATATCAAGAGTATTAATAAAAAACGTTTTACATACCCTTATTTTTTCATCGCCCACTGAAAATAAGAATGCATGGTTTGGATTACGTGGGTTCTCAGCATTGGTATACTTGTACTTAGGTGTAATCTTTGTACTATTAGACAAAATATACATTCTTTGTAACTGTCTATCTCCTAATGCCCAGAATGTATTAAAGATATCCAACCTCCTAGCATCATTTATTCGATCAGTGCATTTTAGTCTACAGTTTTGGCCACAAGGTGGTTTAATACTACGTGCAGGGACCAATTTCTTCGAATGTACAGCTACATAACTTTGACCCAAGTTTCATTTAATTTTTTGCGCGTTTTGCATCCATTTATTCTTATCTGCTTTACGTTTCCTTGGTTTGTTAGAACTTATATCTGCTGGGCTCGGTGAACGTTGACGAAGATTTTGATCTTGATTATAAGTGGGATCGCCATCACTGAGGTCTACGTCACTTTCTCCAGAGTGAAGTGGCGAAATAGAGTAATTACGAACCGTTGTTCGGGGTCCAACTGATGGCGGCTCGTTGCAAATCGGTGTCATTAAGGATGGTGAAACATTGGCTCTCGAAGTACTAGGCTGTGGTTCGGCGTTTTCATCTAAAGATGGTCGCTGATCGTCAGAAGAGCGTCTACTAGAATTACTGCTAGATCTAGAACTTCCAGAGCTACTAGAGCTGGACGAACTTGAGCTAGAAGAACGACGGCACGTGATGGGCTTCTGAGGAGAGCTCCTATTACTATTTCCTATTACTTCGTCACTTTCTACAGGAGGAACCGATGGGTACTGTGATGGTATTTTCTCTTCAGAACTATCAAAACCAATTGGTTGCTGCTAAGTAACAGCAGTTGTATTTTTTTCTGGACTAGTAGGTTCCAACGGTATGTTTTCTTTTTCTTTATTACAAATAACCTAAAAAAAAAACTGTAAATCACTAGGTATAATAATTTACTTAAATTACAAAATAAAATAATAATAATTACGTTTCCTTTTTCTAAAGATCGATCATTCTCACTGCCGCATTCCAATCTATGGTGACTTGGTGATTTTAGTAGTTTCATAATTCTTCGTGCCATTCCATGCCATCCATTTTTCTAAAAAAGATTTAAGTAATTTAACGTACTCAATATTAAGAATATTATTTAAATAGCGTATCTACTTAAGAAAACACTTGAAAATGCACTACCTACCTATATATTGTATCGGTATAACATTAAAACTAATAATATTTATACAACGACAAAGAATTACCACCTATCTAGTAAAAATATTTGGATTTCTGTAATTTACCTAAACTTTAAATTGTTTAACTGGCACTTTATAAAGGCCGAAGTAATAAAAATTTTCAATGTTTTCAATAAATAAAGGCTTATCGCAAAATACGTCATCGCACATAAAACAATTTACGTACTATATTGAACCATTCAGATATAATCCCCTTCAATATCTTTACATTACGACAATATAGCGATCTATTATGAATTAAACCCAAAAATATTAGTATATTTTTATAATACAACGGCACAACTACAAATTGTTCTATATAATACAAAATGGTTAGAACAAAACTAACCTGTTTTATTGTCATAGAAGGGCACAAACATGAATTGCACAACGTTTGAACGGTCTGCCTTCGACAAGTATGGACACGTTACTGGTTGTGACCTTATAGCAGTAAGAACGGGAGACGAGCGGGGGGAGTGTGAGAGAGACACAGTTATAGTTACAGAGTCGTTAACGTTTTTTTTCTCTCATTGTCAGCGGTAGCCGGTAGATAATTTCGTTTTGTGCCCTTAGCATTCAAAATCAAACTTTTCAAAAATTTTGATTTGAGCCCTTATATTACTAAGGGTGCGATATTTTCGGCATTAGAACCAAACCCAGACCTCGTAGCAATTTTACTTTTTTTCAAAAATATTCAATGTACAATTTTGACTTCGCTACGATTTTATTATAATTATAATATTCTTAGAGGATTTGACAGCAGAGAAGGCCGACATCGGGTCGCTGCGATGACGCTGTCAGTGGAAGGGGTGACACACCATGAGCCGTGTGCTCACTCGCCTCGGTCACTTTTGCTGCGGAGCTCGGATACGACGGACGCGTACTAGTGATCATATTGAAATACTATCTTGTGACTGTTTTTTTTTTCTAATTAAAATAAATATCTGTAGGCCTTTTTGTATTTTCTTTTAAAACAAATCATTAGGCTTCTGATCCCTAAGATCAGAAGTGGGACAGGTTTAAATTACACGCGATTTAGATCGTTCGCCATCTTTTTAACCGGAGATAGTGTTTTGAGACTGTTTAAAAATTTTCACCACGTGTTGTTTATTTTGTCCGTGATTAACTTTGTGCATTATCGTGATTTTTCACGTGCTTCCACTCGAAAATATTATATTCCGTGCGAGTTTTTAAAGTAAACAACCACGTGTTCATTATTTTATTTCGCGCTTAGTTTGTTGTTTACGTTGTGGTAATTTACGGTGCCTGTACCTAGTCATAATCATGCCGAGTCAAGAGTGCACGCCACGAGAGAATACACCTAGGCGTAATTCTCGGGAAAATGATTCGCATAGCCGTCGCGATGTTCATAAGAGGCGTCGTGACCGTTATCGTCAATCGCGTAGTAGATCTTCTAGGCGTCGTCGTGATAGATCTGAATACCCTCAAAGTTCGCGTAGGCGCCGGGATAGTTCGTATGGGCGTCGGGATAGCCCTCGTCACGAGGGCTATGAAATACTGGTTCGATTGAGCGCTTTAGAGGAACGGTTGCCTTCAAACACTATGCGTACATCTACTCTCATGTCGTCGCATCCAGGCGGCACTCCGCCGAAGCTCCTATAAAAAGTTATTAATACAAACCATTTAAACGCCTGTACATCAATTATTGACATGTTTTTTTCTCAGAACAATTGCTAACAAAGTTTTTGTAGGCGCTTAGTGGCTTATGAACAACTTGTTTCTGGATAATTTTATAATTATTAACATATCGCATTTATGTTATAAGTGTGTATGTACCTACTTGGGGATTTATTAAATTGATAATAATTAATTGACATCTTTTTATTTAAAACTACCTACAATTTTCACAACTATGATGACAAATTATTCTGTTCAACTTTAGTTTTGTTGTTTGTGACTATAGTTGCAAAACTTCTGAAAAATTCTGAATAATTCCGGAATACTTCTGGGAAAGTTTCTTTAAATCAGAATTATTCAAAATGAATTTTATTGAAATTTTTATTTTTTTTGCTGAAATATCATATTTTGCATCGATACTAGCATACAGATGCCTCATCCCATACAAAGAAATGTCCCGACGTAAAGAGCAGATTTCATCTGGCAATTCTAGCTATTTTTGTACATCAATCGCGTTCGTTCCCAATAGATGGTGTTAGTAGCGACTTTGCAAGAAGGGTTACATTATACTTTTATTCCGAATAGATGACGTTAAAAGCACACTGTACTTTTGTACTGCTGCTACGTACTCCTTACTCCTATTATCAGTGATATTATTACCTTTGAAATTTAATACAGCGCCATCTACTGGTATAAATATTAATTGTGCATTCCAATCATCTTTGAAATTTGTACTAAGAGCTTATTGTTACATAATTTGGTGTGATTATGATTATTATTTGTTGATTATGTATGAATAAACCTTATAAAAGTCAACAAAAACTTTGAAATTACACTTCAATCATAGATCAATAAATGTCGTGCCATCTAGTGACATTTATTTGAAACTCTTTGTTAGCGGTGATGCAGGCGATGGCGGTGCGGGGTGCGGTAAGAGGGGAGATGCTCCCCGGAAGTTTTCGCTCGCGGAGAAAGATTCATACCCCGCAATCGAATGTTTCCGCGGAATATTTCGACCGAATTATTCAGGAATAAACGTGTTTATTTTGTTGTGTGGTGGGTGAATTTATTTTTCAGTGGCACATAAGTAAGTAAAATATAAATGTTTATTTTATTATAAATATGATTGATTAAGTATAATATATTATGTTGATATTTTTATAGGTAAATATGTTATCCTGCGATTAACAGGATTTTTATTTCTTTGTGCTATTTTTGCAAATGCTCTTTTTCTAAATGTTAGGTACTTAGTTGTGGAATAAAAAACCACCGAGCATATTTGATTTGTTTTTTGAAAAAGGGATACCTATGTTTTTGATTAGTTTGTATATAGCTCTTCTGTTCGCATCCCGAGTATTCGCGAGTCACATAGATATGTATTAATCATTACCTACTTATGTACATATCGCGTATAAAAGTCAATAAAAACAAATAAAGGCAAACCTTGCAAGCAAACACGTTTTGATGCGGTTTTCAGAAAAGTACCTATTTGCTATACTTAGGAGTAGGTTTTGATATATATTAACTGTCTTCAATAAAAAGGAGGTTATGAGTTTGAACCGTATGTAGGTGTGTATGTTTGTCCGCGATTATCTCGCGTTAAACCGCTTTTGATGCAGTTTTAGAACAATATTACTAGGGTGCGTCTAATGAAAGCGCGACATGGAGTTTTTTTTTTTAATTTAATTGGCAACATTATTCAGCCGCAATTGTAGGAAACAAAAAAAATTTAAGTGTCAAGAAATAATTCTCCTACTAGTTAGTAATACCACATACAAAATTTTTGTTTTTAACCTCTTTTTCTCAGGTCGCGCTTTCATAAGACGGACTATAGTCACTATATGTATACGTGACATAAACAAATGTTGAGATAAAAATATTTAAGTAAAAAGATAGAACCAACTTCAATGAAGCCGGAGCACCTCAAACCAACCTCTTCAATAAAATCTTAGAACATAGAACCAACTTCAATAAAGACGGAACTTTATTGAAATCCGTTCTGTTTTTATTACTGTTAACCCATTAAAGTATGTTGTACTCAATTGAGTACAGCCTTATCCCGAAGTGTAAATTACAGATCTTGTAAATTTTAAGTGATACACCTTATTATTTTACTTCGTTACGCTGTACTCAATCGAGTACAGTGACTTTTAATAGGTTAATACAATTTTCCCGGTTTTTTTTTGATAATTGAAATATTCCCAAAGTTTCAGAATATTTCGGAATACTTCCGAAGTATTCGACGGGAATGATTCGGAATTTTTCCCGCCAGCATCTATATTTGTGACGAATTAAAAGTTGCTATCAGTAACTTAAAAGAAGGTAAAACAACACGAACAAAGAAGCCAAAGAATAAAACGGAGACGAAGAATGTAAAAGTGGATAAGTATATAGAACATGCTGAAGAATCTATTTTTATGGAAAATCCAAGATTAATAGAAAACTGGCGAGGACTAGCAACAAAAAGAGAAAAAAAACATAAGACTTCCAAGAAGACAGCCAACGTTATTTTATTAAAGAATGGATTTAGAACAAAATTTACCGGTGGGAAAAATGTAATTGTAAAGAATACCTGCGCATTTGATTCTGTGTCACAAGCAATCGCCGTTGCGGTTGTAGATGGATTTTGTATTGGCCGAATTGTCAATACTAGTAATCAAGTTTACTGTAAACTCATCAAAATGCTTATTGAAAATGCTTCACTGCAAAATTTTTATCAGAGTCGAACGAAAATTTTGAAGCAGTATTTTAATACAGAAAATATATCTGGCGACAGGATTATTATTAGTTGCGAATGTAATGTGGCGCACATTTTTGAAAAAATACTAATCGATGTAATATATAGTGCGGATAGAATCGAATTTTGCACAAATACAGAGTGTCCGGTAAATTTGGTTAAGCGTAAATGTGCCCTTTTGCCTTTGGACTATAACATAAAATCATTATCAGAATCTGCCAATTCCAGGATAGACCCTGAAAATAACATGTCTAGTTGTCGGCATACTGGATGCACAAGTATCAAGACGTTTGAATATGAACTAAAAGATTTGATTGCTTTTGAACTCAATTCTGAAGAAGAAATATATTTATACGACATACCCACTATAATTTCATTGAATAATATTGAATATAATCTAGCAACAGTTAGAGTTTGTTCCTTCATCGGCTCCGAGCGAGGGAATTGGTCGTTATAAATCTCACTGTTTTAGAGGTACTTCATTTTAATGTTACGATGACATGTCAAATCGAATAACCAAAAGTCATAAAAAAATCTTAGCCCATTGCATCATTTATGACAGAAAATATAAATAATGTAATAATTAGAATCCGACAGCAATTTTTGAATCAAAATTAAAATCGACAGAAGTTTTTGGTATTTATTTTGAATCATGTATTAATTAACGTAATTACATAATTTCGAATATCTTGTTCTTGTATCGTAATTTAATAAAGATCAATTTAATAAATCCCCAAGTAGGTACATACACACTTATAACATACATGCGATATGTTAATAATTATAAAATTATCCAGAAACAAGTTGTTCATAAGCCACTAAGCGCCTACAAAAACATTATTAGCAATTGTTCTGAGAAAAAAACATGTCAATAATTGATGTACAGGCGTTTAAATGGTTTTTATTAATAACTTTTTATAGGAGCTTCTTAGAGTTGTGGAAAACATATATGTTAAGGTAGCAATCAGGTAGTAAATATTTACATTAACAGCGCGGTTAATACAACGCTAAAACTATGAGAACTTAAAAGTGGTCAGCCAACCTGACGTCAGGTTGGCTGACCACTTTATTTCTTTGATAAATTTCTTAATGAAAAGGTAGCAAATATTTAACTATAGGTAGTAAATAGGTATTAAATAGTGCACATGGTCTCAAGGACATATCTCGTTTGGTCCAGCCATCCTGACGCTGACTAAGAATATGTATAGATTATACCGGACCAGTTATGAAGTTGAACCGGAAAGGTAGAGGTAGCAGATTATTTGTTTGTTTGGCTACAAGCGGAGAGCAGGAACTTGTGACCCAATTCACAGAGAGAGACCTTTCTAGCTGCCTACATAGATCAAATTCTAATTAAAATATTTTTACTTGTGGAACATGCAAACGAAAAATACAAATGTTTATCCGTACGGGTGAAACCGCGGGGCGCAGCTAGTTAATTATACATTTTATCCAGCTTACAGTCCCCATTCAACGGTTAAGCACAGGGCTCCGTGAAATCAGTGAAATTTCATCTTAAAAGAGTTCTTTCATCTGCAAAGAAGAATAGTAGGATTCCATGCAATTTGGGTGTGGCATTTAGACTTCACGTACCTTTCGTACAAATACTTTCAAAAGATAGATCTCGGTCAAAGATAAAAGGTAATCATAGCATTTTTTTTTATATTGGGTTTTACCAGAAAACCGATATTAAAAGAGCACTGGTGGCTAGGTTTATTAACCCTATGACAGTAAACCAAAGAGATATGAATAGTTTTAATAATTACCATTACTTAAGGCGCTTACAAGAGGCAAATTACCAAAATAGGCTTGTCTTAAGAAAAAAAATTGCCAAATCTGTATAGTTTGTGGTAGCGGAAAAAATATATGTTAATTTTGAACATATTTCTACGAACTTGGTTTTTACCAAAACACGATTTGAAAAAATATCTCGATACAAACTAACGTTAAACTAACCTCTAACCCTGAGTTTCAAACCAAAATATCTGTATTAAATATTAACATACGTTACGTATTTGTAACAACAGATTAAACACAGGGTTTATAATAAATGAAATTCCAACAACCTTAGTAAATTACTTTAATTCGTTATTTATAGAAATCACAACTTATTTGAAATAAGAATTTGTTATAATTTAATCACACGAAAAGCAAATTAAGAATCACTTATTACTGTACATAAATATTGAACTACCATCATTTTAATAGGTACAATACAAATCAAGTAATTAGGTATATTTATCGGGTTTTAATTGTCAGCATATACAGCAATACAAAATAAAATAAAATAGCAAGTTGACAGAGGTTCGACCTGTCCTTGTGGAAAAGAGAGCGATAACACAGTGGGATGTCGCTGCGTCCCCGTAAGGAGGCGCGGCTAGCGGAACCAGGGCGTCGCCCCTCGGCCGCGGAGTCGATACGTTGGCCCGTAAATACGAGCCCCTCGTTGTGTATGTCATTTTTAATATGACGCCTAGATGATTGGGCGCGTTAACTAATAACGCGCCCATGTGAGTGGTTGCTATTGTGTTACTGTAGGCGCATCACGACGCTAATACTGTTAGCGCCGCTTTCTTCACGACACCACGGCGGTCAACCCCCGCCAGGTGAGACCCCCGGTTACCCGGGGGAGGCCCAGTGAAGGCGACCAGCGACGTAGGTGCCGACTCGACGCTCCTACAGTATTGGTGTATAGTTCCCGCCCGTCCCGCTTTCAGATCGAGCCGATTACGGTTCGGACTAAGGAACTGTCGTGTGTGTGTGAGCGGCATTGTTGTTGCGTAACACCGCCCAGTGTCTACACATATCGCTTAGCCCGCGCTACGCGTATGTGTGTGAGTTAGATGTCTGCTTAGTGATGAATGTCTGTGTTAATTGCGTGACGCGCCTATATTAACTTAGCACACGCCACGCAATAGATGTATGTTATCTGTAGAGTACTATTGAAACGAGTAAGCCGCGTGTAACCTGGATGCAGCTTACTCGTGGCGTCCAGTCCGGTGCGATGGGGTCAGTCGTCCGCTACCAGGTCGCGGGGCAGGGGTCTCGCGTCGGGGGGCGCGTATGCCATGGCGCTATCTCCTTGATATGAGGCCAAGCAGATGCGTCGGCACGCGCGAACATCCCTTTCGCGAGACGCCGCACATACTCATCCAGGCTCTCAATCCCGAGGTCCCTCTGGATGATGTCGTTCCTCACGAAGTGAGGGGCGGCAACTATGGTCCGTAGCGCCAGACTCTGTTGCGCGCGGAGCAGCCTGCGGTTCGTCTCACTCGTGAGGGCGAACCATGCCGGGGCGGCGTACGTCAGAATGGGGCGTACGTACAACTTGTACACGCCCAACTTGACGCGCGCCGGTATGCGGGATGAGAGCACCGGCCTGAGTAGGTTGCGGGCTACCCTACCTTGTGCGGTGACCTTACGGACGTGTGTCCCCATCGAGAGCCGACGGTCGATAGTGACACCCAGGTACTTTACCCGGGGCGACCATTCGTCGTCGGCTCCTTGAAGCTTCAAGGGTGGTGGGAGGGGCGCGGATCCAGTGACCAGCGGCTGCGTCTTACCCACGTTAACCGACAGCCGCCACTTTGACAGCCACTCGGGAAGTAGGTCGAGGGCGCGCTGCATCTTGACGGCCGCGTACTTTGCGTTCAGCGAGGTGGTAATGTACGCGGCGTCGTCAGCGTACAGCGCGAGCGTCGAGTCTGTCGTGGTGGGGATGTCGTCGGTGTAACGTGAGTAGCACGCCGGCGATATGCAGCTGCCCTGCGGCACGCCGGCCAGCACCGGGCGGGCGCTAGATAGCGCCCCATCGACCACCACCCTAAATGTCCTATTGGAAAGAAAAGTAGAAACCACTTGTACAACGCGACGGGGCGCATCGGACGTGGCCAGTTTGTAAATTAGGCCCTCGTGCCATACACGGTCGAAGGCCTTCTCCATGTCGAGGAATACTGCCACCGAGTACTCCTTCTTGTTCAACGCGGCTGTGAGGTGGTGCAGTACCCTCGACAGCTGGAGCGTCGTGCTATGCTCCGCCCGGAACCCAAACTGCTCAGGACGCGGCGCTATGTGGGGCTGGAGATGTCGCAGCAGGAGTGCTTCGAACACCTTGGAGACTGCCGGCAGCAGCGTGATCGGCCGATAGCTCTCCGGTTTCAGGATGTTCTTCCCCGCCTTGGGCAGCATTATGACGCGCCCTTCCTTCCACGAAGCGGGAAAGGCCCCCGTGCGCAGTATCGCCGTATACAGGCGCGCCAGCGCCGCGACCATACGGTGCGGCAAGTGGCGCAGCGCTGTGTTGGTGATACCGTCAGCACCGGGGGCCTTCCTAGGCTTCGTTCTTAGGATGGCGCGTCTGACTGCGCCAGGCGAGAAGAAGATCGGGTCCTCATCGGGAGCTATCGGCGTTGCGAAATAGTCCCCTAGGTGTTGCTCGACTGCTGCGACATGTTCGATGTCGACAGTCGGGTTGGGGCGGAACTGACGCTCCAGGTGTTCGGCGAAGACCTCCGCCCGGTCCTCCGCTACAAACTTAAGCGCCCCGTCGCTGTTGAGTATAGGGCGCACCGGGGCTGGGGTATTCGTGAGTTGGCGGCACAGCTTGTGAATCGATGGCCAACTGTCCGTAGTGGCGTCGATTCGGTCCTCCCAGCCCGCGGCGGTGTGCGCCTGTAGTTCGGCCTTCACCTTCTCCGCGAGACGGTTGAGCTGCGTCTTTAATGTAGGGCATCTCAGCTGTTGCCACTGCTTGCGTAGGCGCCTCTTCGCGGCAATCATTGCAATGACGCGGGCCGGCAGGGGCGGCAATAGCCCTCTCCCCTGCGGCTGCATGATGCTAGTCGCCGCTTCCAGGGCGCTTTGGATGCAAGCAGTGACGTCATTCGCCGTCTGGTCAACGTCTGCGGCGGTGGCAATAGGCCGAGTCGGCGTGGTGGTCTCTACTTTTTCCCGGAAGGAGTCCCAGTCCGTGGATCGACGTGGCGCTAGGGGCTTCAGTCGGGTCGGCATACCCGATAGGACGACGAGTACAGGTTGGTGGTCCGACTGTAACTCGTCGTCTATAACTTGCTGTGTAGTCTGGCAGTGTAGCCCTCGGTGGACTACGATGTCCAGCACATCCGGCATGTACCGGGTGGCCTCGGGGTAGTGGGTGGGCGTCTCCGGGCCGGACACCGTATAGCCGAAGGCTTCCGCGTCCGCAAAGAGTCGTCTCCCCTCGGTATTCATACAGTATGAGTTCCACGCTGGGTGTTTACAATTAAGATCACCGGCGAGGAGTGTAGCTTGCGTCGAGTTGTTTAACAAGGCCCGCAGCTCTGTCAGGTCCAGGTGGGCCGCGGGCGGCTTGTAACAGGCGTAGATGTTCATGTCCTCGCCGGCTACATGTAGCTGGACACCCAGCGCGTAAAATGAGCTGAGTGACGGCAAGGGGACTTCCTGATGGACGACCCTTCGCTTCACTAGTACCGCCAGACCACGGTATCTAATGTTAAGAGCCGACCGTTCATCCTTCCTATAAACGAGATATCCCGGGAACCTAATCCTGTCCTCGGGACCCAGGAGAGTCTCGCTTATGAGCGCCACGTCGATATTTTGTTCCCGAAGGAGATGGCGGAGGGGGGCGACCTTATCCCTAAGGCCGCGGGCGTTCCAATGGATCACCCTTAACGACCTAGCCATGGTAAAGCGTTAATAGTGTGGCCAGGCCGTCAAGGATGACCGTCTCTATATCCTGGCCCTACCTGATGGCCTTTATAAGGTCCATCAGTAGTTGGATGGCGCAGGCTGTAAATTCACTTTTATTTTGTTTATGTAATGATTGTTTCGACGATTGGGCGCCGGTAGCGCCGCCACTCGTCTTGTCGGGGAACTTTTTCAGTTCCGCCTGTTGTCGCCGCGCTGTGTCGGCGCTAGCGTCGACAGGCGGTATTTTGTTTTCCCGCGGCGCTATGCCGGCGCCAGCGGTAGCTCCCCCGCTACTCTTTTTAATTGGCTGCCGCCATCAGCGTCATGCCATTGGCCTCAGCTTCAATATTTGTCCCCTGCGGCCTCTCAGCGGCCATTTGGGGCCGGCGTGTTGCGGCCGTGATGGCGACAGTCCCCGCTCGCCTGTTCCTGATCTCCGTCTGGAACACGGGGCACTTAACGTTGCACGCGGGGTGCGGGCCACCGCAGTTTGCGCATGTGGCCGGCTCCTCCCGCGGGCGTGGGCAGTCTCGTGCCGCGTGCTCCCCGCCGCATCGGACACAGGCGAGCGGTCGGTGGCACTGGTGCGAGCTGTGCCTAAAACGCTGGCACCGGTGACACTGGGCGGGCCCACGTTTTCCTCGCCAAGCCTCGATCTTGACACCACGCATGTACATGAACACGGTGGTGTCAAAGATGGCCCGGACGTCTGGGGTCTTCTTCAATATGGCGTGGAATACACAGCTGGGTCGTCCTTGTGCGCCCTTAATGTGGCGCACATACTCCGGCTGGTATCCCAGCGTCCGGAGCTCCTCCTCGATCTCCTTGGGGTCTGTGTCTGCTGGCAGCCCCCTGATGGCGATCTTTAAATTCTTGTCCGCCGGCAGTGAATAGGCGAACCAAGAGACGCCGCTGTCCTTATCCAGGCCAGTCAGGTACCTCTGGACCAGCCTGTACTCCGCTTCGCTGTCGGGAGTGAAGCGGACCCCACTCCCGTATGGTCGAGCGTTCGGAGGCCGGCCCAGTTTGGCACTGATGGCCCTAAAGTGGGCGGCCCAATTGGGCAGCCTTTCCACCACCAGCGGTGGGAAGCGTAGCTTCTTCTTCTTATTCCCCGGCTTCTGCTTGCTTGGAGACGACGTTGTCGCTGCTGGAGCGGTGCCGGGGGTGGCCACAGGGGGCGCGGTAGTAGCAGGGGGGCAGGGGGTAGGTAGATACTTACCCCTGTAGGTGTGGTTGATGTGGCTGTCGGTGTTGCCGGCGGTGAGCGGCGCACCGCGTCGGAGAAGGTGGGCGATGTCGGCGCCCCCCACCCCGCGACACGCTTTCGCGCTGTGGTCGCGGCGGGTCGAGGCAGTACCTCTTCGGATCCTCCGACACGGCGTCGCCGGAGCTTCTTCTCCGCCGCTGGGGTCTGGCCTCGAGAGTAAACTCATAATCGAAGCCCAGCGGCGGTGTTGGTGACGCCGGCGGTATGGCCGCGGCGTCGAATTCTCCTCCCTCGTGGGGCCGCTGTCCGGATCGCGGGGTCGTGTCCGAGGACACATCATCGCGACCGGAAGCGGCCGAGCCCACCGACGCCAGCGACATGCTCGACCCCACACGTGAGGAGCATGCCGACAGCATGGCGGGCGAGTCGTAGGCTGAGGTACGGGGGGGGGCCGGCGAAGCGGGCACCCCCGTCATTGTATGTGGTGGCCGGGAAGATGGGCCGGGATCTGCTGGGCGCTCCCGCTCAGCCGCGACCGGTCCCGTCAGCAAGCGGCGGGGGCCAGGGGCGGTGGCGCTCGGTGCTGCCACAGCTTTGCCCATCTTTTTTATGTGTGCGGTCTCAGTTTCCTGAGACGCAGGCGGCGACGCGAACCGTGGCGGAGGTGCGGCGGTTCGGGCAGGAGGCGCGCGGGGGCGCACGGGGGCGCGCGGGGGCGCGCGGATGGCGCCGGCGTGCGTGCTGGCAGTGGTGGGTGCGCGTGCGGAGCGACAGTGTGCGCGGCAGGCACAGCCACACGCACCGGTGTGGGTGCGCGCGCAGGTAGGCCCGGGACACGCGCGTGTGATGCGCGGCCCGGGTGGGTAGCAGCCGGTTCCAGTGCCTGAAAAGGCACCGGGCGAAACGCGGCTGGGCGGATGGGTACCGCGTGCTGCCGGCTCGACGACGGCGGCGGCGCAACGCGCGCAGGCGCCGATGTCGTCGGTGGGCCGGCGGCAGCCGCGGCACTCGTTCCCCCCCTCTTCTTACCTCCTCTTGGCGAAGGTGGTCCTTCCTTCCTCTGTGGGAAGGTGGTCCGGCTGGCGGCGCACCGGACGACGCGTCGCCGATGTTCGGCAGCGACGTCGCCCGGTCCAGCGCCGGACGGGCTTCCGGCGACCCGGCATCGCGGCCCAGCGAGCCGCGCGGGTTTCGGCATGTTTTTAAAATTTGGGCGTGGCCTCCGCGACCGCTGCGGTGATTACTCACCGAGCAGCAACGGGGCGGCTCTCCCTGTGTCTACACAGGTACCGGGTAGGTATCCTGCGCATACACAGAGAGAACTGAAAACTTTGCGGTCCGCGCGGTAAAAATAAACTTTGTGTGGAGTAGCTGATTGGTGGCCACGAGCTAATCCGAGAGCGATATTGAGTAGTGCAAGCTTATTTATGCACCATTTCCCGTCTTGGCGTCTTGAAGTGCGTGGAGGGGCTTGACAGGGATGAGGGCACGCCGACAGTGTTGCCAGCGACTTAGCGGGCCAGTATAGATGTAACATATTTATGTAATTAAAAACAAGAACGTCTTATTTGAATGCAAAACTTGGTTGTTTTTTATTTTCGATTACTCAACTCAATTTTGAGTAAATAGATAATTGCTTCATATTTTGCAATAAGTTACAAGCGTTATGTCATCGCGCTTCACTTTCTTTTCTATGCAGACTACCATCGGTTTAGGTGTTGTCAGCGTCCTAAGGGAAAAGTGGCACAAGCAGCCGAATTTGTATATATAAGCCCTGAGTGTTCGGTTAATGGCAATAGGCTCGCCTCCTATTACATGGGACTTAAACGTAACTAGCGAAATTTGGGTGTACTATAGGTGCACCTCTGCCTAACTCTTCAGGGAATACAGTCGTGATATTATGTTGTGTTAAAAGGACTACAAGAAAGGCAATCGCATGCAGCTGAGTTGAGAACGCTAAGAGGGATGTGTGGTGTTACGCGAATGGATAGAATAAGAAATGAGTACAAATGACGAAGTCTGAAAGTGGCATCGATAACTGAATAAATGTGTGGAAATCGGTTGTCATGGTATGGGTATGTGATGAGGAGGTATGAGGAAAATGTCGATAGGAATAAGAGTAGGGGAAGACCAAAGAAACGATAGATAGACTGTGTGAAAGATGATATGGCTAGAAAGGGGTGACTACCGAGATGACGAGAGAGAAGTATGGAAGGAAAATACATTTTGTGATGCGGAGGTATGAGGAAAATGTCAATAGGAATAAGATTAGGGGAAGACCAAAGAAACGATGGATGGACTGTGTGAAAGATGATTGGCTAGAAAGAAGTGACTCCCGATGACGAGAGAGAAGTATGGAAGAAAAATACATGTTGCGCCGACCCCAAATTGGGATAAGGACAGGAGAACGATGATAATTATGCTCCTCATGCGTATTTTGCCTCACATACATATTTGGTGATAAAAACTACGAATATTTCAAGTTTCTGAACAAATGTTTAGGAGAAACACATATAATGTAAATATTGAGTATGATACGGACAAAAACGAAACCTGCGTGGTATGGTTCCATCTAAACACATATTTTTTTCATAGAAGCGAAATGTTATAACATACATGCGATATGTTAATAATTATAAAATTATCCAGAAACAAGTTGTTCATAAGCCACTAAGCGCCTACAAAAACATTATTAGCAATTGTTCTGAGAAAAAAACATGTCAATAATTGATGTACAGGCGTTTAAATGGTTTTTATTAATAACTTTTTATAGGAGCTTCTTAGAGTTGTGGAAAACATATATGTTAAGGTAGCAATCAGGTAGTAAATATTTACATTAACAGCGCGGTTAATACAACGCTAAAACTATGAGAACTTGAAAGTGGTCAGCCAACCTGACGTCAGGTTGGCTGACCACTTTATTTCTTTGATAAATTTCTTAATGAAAAGGTAGCAAATATTTAACTATAGGTAGTAAATAGGTATTAAATAGTGCACATGGTCTCAAGGACATATCTCGTTTGGTCCAGCCATCCTGACGCTGACTAAGAATATGTATAGATTATACCGGACTAGTTATGAAGTTGAACCGGAAAGGTAGAGGTAGCAGATTATTTGTTTGTTTGGCTACAAGCGGAGAGCAGGAACTTGTGACCCAATTCACAGGGAGAGACCTTTCTAGCTGCCTACATAGATCAAATTCTAATTAAAATATTTTTACTTGTGGAACATGCAAACGAAAAATACAAATGTTTATCCGTACGGGTGAAACCGCGGGGCGCAGCTAGTTAATTATACATTTTATCCAGCTTACAGTCCCCATTCAACGGTTAAGCACAGGGCTCCGTGAAATCAGTGAAATTTCATCTTAAAAGAGTTCTTTCATCTGCAAAGAAGAATAGTAGGATTCCATGCAATTTGGGTGTGGCATTTAGACTTCACGTACCTTTCGTACAAATACTTTCAAAAGATAGATCTCGGTCAAAGATAAAAGGTAATCATAAATCAAATCAAATTGGGATAAGGACAGGAGAATGATGATAATTATGCTCCTCATGCGTATTTTGCCTCACAAACATATTTGGTGATAAAAACTACGAATATTTCAAGTTTCTGAACAAATGTTTAGGAGAAACACATATAATGTAAATATTGAGTATGATACGGACAAAAACGAAACCTGCGTGGTATGGTTCCATCTAAACACATATTTTTTTCATAGAAGCGAAATGTTTGCACGCTATATTCATTACCAAATTAAAAAAAAAACATAGGCAGTCATGAAAACATTAAATGACTAATTTACTAATTATACAAATAAATACAGAAACAAAAGTACATTTTCAAATTTATTGTAGTACTTATAAAAAAAATTACATTTCTTAATTTGTTAATTACAATGATTGAAACAATGGCTTTTATTTAAACATTTCAATGTATAGAATAGTATATTTTTATTTGCATTTAAACATGGTACAATATGATTAAATATGTTTATGTTTTTTACATGTCCCGCCATGGACTGGCATACAAATATTGTAAAGAAAACAAGTTATAATAATACTAGTGTAGTGTATGTAAGTTTGTCGACTCACCTACTGTAGTAGATTTGAATAATAATAAATGTTCTGCAGAATAAACATTATCAACATTATGATAAAAATATAAAATAAAATAATTATTTCATGTTGGTCGGTGCACCTTTTGAAGCACTGAATGAAGGATTCTGTTGTGACATGTCGTTTGGTGAGCCATTCGGTGCGCCATTTGATGTGCCGTATGTTGGCTTCTTCGGCATGCCTGACATATTGTCCGGCGTCCCCCATTGACTGTTTGGCATGCTCAATGGATTATTTGTCATGCTCGATGGATTATTTGTCATGCCCCATTGGCTATTCGGCATGCCCCATTGGTTGTTTGGCATGCCCGATGGATTGTTTGGCATGCCCCATTGGTTGTTCGGCAGGCCCGATGGATTGTTTGGCATGCCCAATTGGTTGTTTGGCAGGCCCGATGGATTGTTTGACATCCCCCATTGGCTGTTCGGCATGCCCGATGGATTGTATGACATGCCAGACGGATTGTTTGAAGTGCCCCATTGGTTGTTCGGCATTGCCCATGGGTTGTTCGGGCTTGCCCATGGATTGACCTGCATTGCCCAGGGATTGTTTGACATTGCCCATGGATTGTGCGGCATTGGCATTTCCAACGGTCTCTTCTGCATTAACCACTGATTGCTCTGTATTTCCCATGGATTGCTAGGTTGATTCAGCATGCCACTAGGTGGTGAAGGTGTCGCATCGGCTGGTCGGTCAAAGGTCTTTACAACGGACTCATTGTAACCTTTAACGTCAGGGCCAATGCTGTTTGTAGTTTCCAGCACAGCGGTTCCGTTTTGATACCCAAGTTTTCCGCCTAAGTTAAGATTGAGAGTGCCGTTGTAACCCTTAACGTACAACGTGCGCGTCTCATTGTAATGTCCTCTGCCATCTTCATATATTGGTATGCCTGAAATTAACATTTTACATAATCAAATAATTATCGTTAGTGTCCGCCCGAAATTTCGGTTTCGGCCATTTTCGCCCAAAAAATCATGTTCAGGCCGCAGTTTCTGTTCCAACCTTAAAGTGGCAGAAATTAGCATCTGAGAGTAGGTGGTTATGATAAAACGATTTCGACTCCTCGAAGTGTTTTTGTGTTTTACCATTAGAAGTTTCAAAGCAGAAGCCTGGTTAATGACAAATTACCTGGAATATAAATACAAGGTGTTGTTTTGGATCTGCAAAACATTTTAGGAGGTAATTATGTTAGTGATTCTCGACCCGAATCAACAATAAAATGGGCAGATATTTTTTTTCATTTTATTCTTATTTACCGAAATCGGTAAGTGTGGGACTTTTTAACACTTTTTAAAAAAAAAAAGGTTAAATTTAAAAATCTAAAATAAAAAGTATTATTGATTATTGACTTGGTATCGTATTGTTATATGATTATTTACGAGTTTCACAACAACCTCCTGAAATGTTTTGCAGGTTCAAAACTGCATATTGTATAGCTAGCGAAATGTGAATGTACCTCTGACCCTGGAGAATACAGGCGTGATCTTAATTACGCATATTAAAATTGCTTTAAGTTGTTGTTTAAAAAGGGTTTCCTTCAGTTTTTTTTTTGTACGTACTCTGTATTCTACAAATGACGTGATTTCTTGTATAAATGAAGTACTTTAGGTCATTAAAAGAAATGCTGCTTTTAGCATCAGCGATTTAGTCGGTTTTCGGAACCTCGAAACAGTGACAGAAAAGCGACAGATAAATAATGCAATGTGAATACCGCGCTCAAACGCAGATACATCTCCAAAACGCGATGCAACATCGAGATAATCGCAGCAATGCGCGATATTGCTATCGCGAGCTTACGTAAACACATAACATCACGCCTTTATTCCCCAAAGAGTTGGGCAGACGTACCTTCAGTACACCCACATTTCGACAGCGAGCGAGTGCAGTGGGTAGGTACCTAATATTTTTTTCTATACGTCCTACATAATTCTGAAACTTCGATCATATCTTTCGGATTTACTAAAAGATTGAATTATTTGAAGCTAGAAAAATCTGCGTCCCTTAACCTTAAAGCTGGGAAACGGACTGGTACACACAGTTACATATCAAGCTATACATTTCTAGTATAATCTGATCTCGTATTGTATATGATTTCCGTACAATGACAGGACAGTTATAATGGAAATATATAGCTTGATATGTAGCCGTGTGTACTAAGTTATAACGTCAATTTGTTACGTATGTGTACGAGTCCTATGTAGGCAAGCGGGCTGCGCGCCGCTCCTCCCGCGCCGGGTGGTAACCTCAAATCATCAAAGCAGTGTGCAACAGACTAGCGAGTTTGATTGACTAGTGTCACCGTCTTTTCGCATACATACCTACATACTTAACACAATTTGACTCAATTCTAACTAAATCACTTAATTCAGTCCTATGCTGCCTGTGTCCCTGGAGATTTCCACTAAAGCTGAAACGTTACCTACTTAGCACGTACTTTGGCTAAGCGTTATTCCTGCCACTATCGTTCAACTGTCAAACTACAAGTGCAAGATAGAGACGGGAACATGTCTAGTTCAAAGTACGTTCTATGTAACGTTTATAGATCTTGGCCTATAAGTCTCGAGTATCCGGTGTTAGGGACACGATTTATTATATTGGAATGAAGTTTCTTGTCGCACGTTATACTCTGCATACTTGGCATAATATTTTGTCGTGACGGTCAAAATGTACTTTATTCGGTCTAGCTCTCATTCGAGAAAAAACGAAAGGAACTCCATTGCAACGTGTCCCACGACACCTCTCGACGGTATACCTGGTTGTTGGAATAGTTCTAAATTTATAGGACGAAGCGGTCGCAATAAATGCTACGGGTTGCGGGTTCATTTCTCGAACTGATTCAATGTTTGAAAGGGATACAGATATTTATTTCAATTCGGATGCATTTAAAATACAAGAGAGCATTAAAGTTACACACACGTTTCTACAGACTATAATGAAATAAAAATGTAAGTATGTACTCACCTGCTTCTGCGAAGCAGTAATGCTCGCGAAGGAGGAGGCGGGACGGTTGAGGGAAAGGTAAATTTCGCGCCCTCTCGCCCCTAGTCGCCGCAGGAGACGCCCTGGGCGTCGGGAATCCCGGGCGGATTTCCGGCCACCATAGGCGCGGGCTTCCGGACGGTGAGCAATGGGTAGCTCACCGTCCGGTAAGGACCAGGCCCGGGTCGACGGCGCGTCGTATTCCACGCGCGCCTCCAAGAGATGTCGTCAGCACAATGTAGGGCAGTGTCACCAGATTCAGTATTTTAATACTTTTTCAGTATATTTCATCGATTTTTCCGAACATCAGTATATTTTCAGGTATATTGCTGGCAGTCAGTATTTTTGGGTATATTTTGGTTGAAGTTATGGCAACACCGTAGTGAGTGATCGTCTTTGCGACAATGTTTGCGGAATTCCCCGGAACGCGAACATTGGGGACTTTCCCGGAATTAGTTTATACTTATACATGTTATCTATGAGCAAAGTTGAGTAAGTTACAGATATGACAAGAGAGACGGCTGTTGCCGGCGTTGTAGTATTGTAATACTACATATACAATTATCAATCAATACATAGTATTAATCAGACTTGCAGAATGTATGTTCACCTAAAACTTCACAACTGCTGGACTGATTTTAATGCGGTTTGCTCTATTAGATAGAGTGTAATTTCCAGATTGCATACATTCAAATTCGTTGTGTTTCATGAATATCAGTCTACCCGGACGAATTCGGGACGGACCGCTAGTTTATCTATAATTTTCAAAACAACGTCTAGTTTTTAAGTTTTTAGTTGCATGAATAGGTAGTAGTAGTTAAACTTAAAAGATACTTTATTACTAGTATCAAATCGTCTAATACGGTTCAAGTGAAATAATTGTCTCTTCTGCATTCGACTTAATCTTTGAGGACTTTCTTTCGATAATTCGGGAATTTCCCCAAAATAGAAGATGTTTTTGTCATCATATAAATAGAACGCGATTTTCGTTGTTTTTATTTACTTAGTTGCATTCGCATTGGATCGCGATTGCCGAGCATAGTGAACAGACGTATCGAACAATTATTACAATAAACAAATAATCATTTGCGGAATTGTGACCTAGTTTAACCAATAGTAGTGACGCATACTGTTACATTAGATTTGTGTAAGGTGTGTTATTAGAAATGACCGGTGTTTAACAAGATCAAAATAACCTGCTTCATGATGGAGGATAGTCCATTCAACCGGAGTAGTAGATGTGTTCGCTCCCCACCTCCTACACCTGTGCCCGTGGCCGTACCCGCTTCATCCCCTCAAGCGCCTATCCAAAGGAACGATGCCCCTGAAGTTGTCTCGACGTCAGAAATTCAGAACTGGATGGCGATTATTGAACAGAGCCTGAAGGAGGTGTGCACTATTGCCGCTGATGGAAAGTTGAATGTGGAGCAGAAAACGCGCATCAATAGCCTATGCCGGAAGGTTAGTCACGGGACCTCGTAGATGGCCGTCATGTACCAGTCCGTCAAAGCAAAAGCTCTCCAATCGCACTACACAGTCAGAACTCTCGAAAATCAACTCGATCTTTCGCAGCAGCTACAAAACCTTAAGCTGAGTATCGAAGATTCGACGAAACCTGCCCAGGGATCTTCATTTGCTGACATGGTAAAGAAAGGTGCCAACAATTTTATACAGCCGAGTTATGTAAGTTCTGTGGCCATCTATCCGAGTGACAAGTTGAAGACCAGCGATGAGACCAAAACTCTTGTCCAAAAAATTATCAGCCCCGAACAAATGAAGCTCCATGTGAGAGGCCTGCGCAAGACGAAGAACGGCGGTGTAATCATCAGCACCGAGACGAAGGACGACATCGAGAAGCTGAGACAATCGGTGCAGTTAACCAAGTCAGGCCTAACAGTCGACGAGCCCCATAAAAGGAAGCCTAGGGTGGTGATTATAGGAGTACCAACATCCATGCAGGAAAATGAGGTCTTTACCTGTTTGTACAAATAAAATATAGCCGAAAAACTTCAGGACTACAGTCTTGAGACGTTTTTGAGTTCAATTAAATTAAGTCATAAGTCAGGTAAGAAAGACACTGAGTCCTGTAATTTCATAGTTGAAGTACCTGCAGTTATACGCAAAGCCCTGATATCACAAGACCGAGTTTTTGTAAATTGGTCATCATGCCCTGTGAGAGACTTTACTTTGGTCACACGATGTTATAAGTGTCAGCAGTATGGACATGCGGCCAAGTCATGTCGACAGACATCATATACCTGCGGCCACTGTGGTGATCAAGGTCACTCAGTAAAAGAATGTCCAAAAAAGGCTGATGAACCAAAATGCGCTACTTGCTTGCATTTTAAAAAGCCAGACAAACATAACACAGGCGCTGCTGACTGCCCCGCGAAAATAATGGCTGAAAAAAGGTACATCAATTCTGTAGATTATGGAGGCGCCTAAGAGCGCCGTTAATTGGTTATTTTTCTGACCTTTTTTATTTTACATTTTTATTTTTAACAACCATTATGATAAATAGTTTGATTAATGATTTAGATAATTTCTCTGAATCCGAGTCCAAAGTTTGTGAAACTGAAAACTGCAAACAATATCTATCCGCTTACAAAACTCCGCTAACCATATTAACACAAAATATTCGCAGTGTTTTTAAGAATTTTGATAGCTTTAGTACATTTCAGCAACGGCTAAACATAAATTGTGACGTTATTGTTTTAACCGAATGCTGGCTTGCTAAACAATATAACATACCACTAATCCCGGGATATAATATGTATAGAAGTACTATAAATTACAATCAAAATGATGGGGTGATAGTTTATGCAAGAGATTATCTCAATGTCTCTGTCCAGGAACCTGATATGCTTGACTGTAACAGATTGCTAGTTAAAATTGGATCAGAATTTGCGATATTAGCATTGTATCGACCTCCTTCTTTTAGAAATACTAGCATTTTTACCGACTCTCTGAATGAGACCTTGCAAACCCTGTCATCCATCAAAAACATGATTTTAATTGGAGATATTAATATCAATATTCTACCAGGAAGTGCTGATGCGCCTGCTCAGGACTACCTCAATCTATGCGCCTTTCATGGCCTGCTCCCAGCACACAGCTTTCCTACACATCACAGTGGCTCCTGTTTGGATCATATTATGCTAAAATCGAACTTCCATTCACTTGCACTTGTTGTTAACTCAACAATAACCGATCACAATGCTGCCCTACTAACCCTAAATTGTAAATTACCTAAACAAGACACTCGCTTAATTTCAAAACTGAATATAAATAAACTTGAAGAAGATTTACGCGTCATCAATTTTGATCCAGTCTATAATTCCGCTGACCTGCAGTTTTGCATGTTGTATGTAATTGAAAACTTACGAAATGCAATTCAGAAAAACACAGTCGTATCGCAGTTGAGCAAAAAAAATCACAACGTAAAACCATGGATCACATCAGGCCTTATTCGCTGTATGAAACATAGGGACAAACTGCATATGAAAGCTAAATCTAATCCAGTTAATGCAGTATTGCAACTTTCGTACAAAAGATATCGAAATTTCTGTAATGATCTCCTTAAAAAAATTAAAAGCAACTACGACAAAGTGGCACTGGAAAAGGCTGGAACAAATAGTAAAAAGATCTGGAAATATATTAAAGACGCAACGTATAACACAAAACAATATGAGTCATCTTCAGGTTTATTACAAGCACACTCGTTACCGCTGGAATCTGCTAACATAGCAAATAATTTCTTTATTAATGTTGGAAAGTGTCTCGCAGAAAAAAATCTGGGTCAATCTCAAAACCCAAAGAGCACTCCTTTAACATACACCACTGCTTTAAAATCCTTTACGCTGTTAGATACTGACGAAACTGAGGTAGAAAGTATAATTATGACCTTGAAAGAAGACTGTGCAGTTGGCTGGGATAACATATCGAATAAAATTATCAAAAAATTCAAGGACATTTTGGTACGACCACTGACTTACATTTTCCGCATTTGTTTATCTTCAGGTCATTTTCCTGAGTGTCTCAAAAAATCTATAGTTGTCCCTGCCTATAAATCAGGCAGCAAAGAGCAAGTGACAAATTATAGACCTATTTCTTTATTGCCTTCTATGTCAAAAATATTGGAAAAAATTATATACAAAAGGTTGTTGATATATTTGGAAGATAAATCAATTCTGTCTGAACGGCAGTTTGGATTTAGGCCTAAAGTTTCAACTGCCGATGCGGTACACCACCTGACTGATTATCTAGCGAAAGAACTTGACAAGGGGAACCACACAGTAGGAATTTTCCTGGACCTCGCCAAAGCTTTTGACACAGTTTCCATTCCAATTCTGTTGCGCAAGCTTGAGATCATTGGTGTAAGAGGCACCCAGCTAAAAATGTTCAAAAGTTATTTAGAAGATCGTTCCCAGAGCGTAAAGATTGGCAATGTTCTCAGCGCTGTTCAAAAAAACACATTTTTCGGTGTTCCTCAAGGAAGTATTTTAGGACCCACTCTGTTTTTGATCTACATAAATGACCTTTGCAATCTAAAGCTAGAGCATGGCACTATCATAACGTACGCTGACGACACTGCTCTACTTTTTTCAGCTGACTCAGAAAATGAAGTCTACAATCTTGCGCAACACGGATTCAATATTGTAAATAAATGGCTTCAAAATAACTCACTAACTCTAAATGCAGAGAAGACACAATACATTCAGTTTTCGATGCGCAAGCAAATATCGAAGAACCCTTCAGCGTTGCATGCTCACTGTTGCCCAGTCTCTGCAAATAGCCAGTGTAAGTGTCCCAATATTAAAAAGACAGATAAAATAAAATACCTGGGTATAATAATAGATGATACCCTATCCTTTAAACAACACATGGAAGCTCTAAATAATAGAATTCGTAAGCTGATATACGTATTCAAAAAGCTACGATTTATTGCAAATCCAAAAATAATTAGGCAAGTGTACTTTGCTCTTTGTCAGTCAATTTTGACTTATTGCAGTACTTCATGGGGTGGGGCAAGTCAAACTTTGTTATTGCCCATTGAAAGAGCTCAAAGAGCTATTCTCAAGGTGGCTACTTGCCGACCTTTCCTATTCCCCACTAACCTCCTGTATAAATCTTGTGAAGTACTAACAGTTCGACAGTTATTTATAATGAGCACGGTACTAAAACAACACGCAGCACTTCCATACAGCACTGAATTTACTAAAAAGAGACAGAAAGATATAGTTTGCCCTCAAAAAAGTACAAAACATGCTTTCACAGCCAAATTTTATATGTACCTCGGTCCACTACTCTATAACAGGCTAAATGAAAAAGGAAACATCTACTCCGTAAATCATAGGAACTGCAAGAAAATCCTTAAGGAAACTCTTCAAACTATGTCCTATGACGATACAGAGAAGTTATTACTAGTGCTAAAGTAAAATATTGTTTGTATTATTGTTATTTCTTTTTTTAATTAGTTAGGTTAAGATACTATAATTTTTAGACACCATTTTACATTTATGTACCAATAATATTAATATGATGTGTGATTATTTATTCAATTAATGTTACCTCCAATCGCCTGAAACACAGGATTTCTTGACTTAGATTTAAGAAAAACTGTTATTTAACGCTGTACCTTATATTTTTGAATATATTTTTATTATTATTATTATTATTATTTATCCGGACAGCATGTCTAGTTTTCAGCAAAGTTATTTAGCTAAGTGGGAACAAATTCCGGAATTTTCTTCGTGGCTTTCACGTTATAAAGATGACGAGTTCACCGCATTTTGCAAAGCAAGCAATGCGAAACTGCAAAGTAGATTAGCATCTATAAAACAGCATGCAAATACTGAAAAGCATAAATCGGACTTGATAAAATATAAAGGGCAGTCAAAGGTAAGCATAACTCGCTTTACTTACCTAGTTCAAGGAGTTTGGATATATTTTAATTTAAAGTTAATCATCCTAGTTTTGCTTCTCAAAATCAGTTAGGTAACAGCTATGAAACGCGGCGCTGTTATAAAAATAACTAAGTAACCAAGTATTTTTTTAAATTTTCAGGTTGATACATTTTTCAAAAAGGCCTCACTGAAAGACGAAGTCAAGAAAGCTGAGCTGCGTTTATGCAGTTTTCTGTCGGAACACAACATCCCATTTAGAGCTATGGACCATCTTAGTGATGTTCTAGTGAAGTGTTTTACCGATTCCGATATTGCGAAAGAATTTTCCTGCAAGAGAACCAAAGCAGCCGCTATAACTTATAATGTTTTAGGACCCAATTTCGAAAAAGATATGATTGAAGACATACTTGGTACTGCATCTCCTTCAGGTAAACCAGTATATTCAATTATAATCGATGAGAGTACAGATGTTGCAGCAGTCAAAGTATTGGCAATAGTAATTAAATACTTCTCTGAAACTAAATGTACTGTACAAACCAAATTCCTTGATTTAGTTGATTTAAGTGGTGAGACCGCAGGTCATTTATTTAATTCGTTGTCATCAAAGTTATCCGTATTAGGTTTAGAAATAAAAGACGTAATAGGATTCGCTGCTGATACTACGAATGTGATGTTTGGTCAACATTCTGGCATTGTTGCAAAAATTAAAGAAGTAAACCCAAAGTGCTTTTTCATAAAATATGTTTGTCACTGCAGCATTAAGTGTTAGCCACGCCTGTAAAATACTGCCTAGAAATTTAGAACAAATAGTAAAAGAAGTATATGGATATTTTTCTCAAAGCAGCAAGCGTCAAAGAGAATTTGCTGAGTTCCAAAATTTCACAGACACTGAAAATCACAGAATTTTGCGTCATTACGACATAAGGTGCCACCTTATATCGTAATGACGCAAAATTCTGTGATTTTCAGTGTCTGTGAAATTTCACTTCATGCCTGTATAAGTAGAATAATTGAGCAGTGGAGGGCATTGCAATTGTTCTTTCAAGACCAATACTTGAGTGATCGCAATATGTCACCAGATTTTTTATTTAATTATTTTACCACTGACAAATAAACAAATAAATAAACAAATTGTACTTTTACTTTTTGGACTACATTTTGCCGATTGTAAACAAATTTAACGTAATTTTTCAAGGCGACTATCCGTGCATTGATAGACTGTATGATGATGCATCTAGTAAGTACTTGTCGATTTTGGGTTGCTTCATGAAAGCTCATCAAACGTACGGACAATGTATTTACGTTAGACCCAAAGTCTAATGTAAATTATTTTCCATTGAAAGATATGTACTTAGGTATTCAAGTAGGCCAAGAATTAATCAAACACAGGGAAAATGTAAACATGAAAGAACAGATTGCTGAGTTTTTCAGAAGGTGCCAATCATTTTTAATTGAGTTGAGCACGCAATTGAAATCACGTTTGCCTTTTGAAAATCCAGTTATTCGAGAACTGAAATTTCTTGACCCAAACACTGCCGTGCATAAAGAATTTCGCAGTTTACGAAATGTGATAGAAACTTTCCCATGCGAAGTACATCCAGAACAAATGCAGTTAATTGACGAAGAATATAGAACTCTAAAGTTTGATCGCGAAGTAAGTGATTTGTTACAATCTTCCAGCACTGGCTCACCCATCTCGTGTGACAATGTGACATGTGACAATCTCGGGTGGAAGTTGGGAAAATTTCTAACAGTGATGGCATGTTAAAATACAAAAATATAACTAGTTTTAGTAAATCTCTTCTATGTATACCGGTGTCGAATGCTGCATGCGAGCGCATATTTTCACAGATAAATTTAATAAAAACGGACCAAAGAAACAGATTTATAAACAAAAATGTGTCAGGTATTTTAAAAACAAAGCAAGGTGTTAAGGATGAAGGAGGTTGTGTAAATTTTAATCCTTCGAAAAGGATGTTAAATTATAACTCTAACATTTATTGTGAGTATGAATAAATAAAACGTGTTAAGAAAATCAGTATTTTTTTTGGTATATCTGTCCTATGTAAGTCGGTATATTTCAGTATTTTTTTGAGGTGCTTCGGTATTTTCGTAAAATTTAATCTGGTCACACTGATGTAGAGGTCCACTAGGGCCGATGCCTGCCGGGGTCGCGGGAAGGTACTAATGGGTCACCGAGGCCCCCGCAACACAGGCAACGGAAGGAATACGGGTGGGTTTTAGTCAGTTAGAGTCTGACACACACAGCGGGAGAAGTTATTTGATGATTTTCCATCCAAAAAAAAAAGTATGTACTCACAGTGCACACACACCACGGCCAGGAAAAGGGAAATCTGTAACAAAATAGGTAGTTATGGTCAAACCAAAGGTTGTGTACTTAAATGCTACAGAACACGTTCAAAGCTTACCACCTTCAGTAGCATTCTCGGCCTGTAGATATTTGTGATTTCACTTTAGTTTAACAGTTAAATCAAAGTAGCTGATAGATTTTCCTGATAGAACATGCGGAAGAATAATTGTGAGGTTTTTTCAGCTAAAATACAATATGTTGTCAAGAAGACTTTCTTGTTCTTTCAAACTGACATACGTTCTTAAATTAATCCAAATAAAGTTTAAATTCTTACTCCGTGGTCACGAGCTACTCGCTCAAGCGACACGTGTCTTGCGACGGCGGCTACGGAGGAAACAAATGAAAGGATTTGGAGCATGCCACGAGTCACCGCGACGCGACTTGCGGTGAGACGGACAGAACAGGTGACGAGTGCGCATGTTGCACAGTGCACACAAGTCGCGGGAACGGGCCCTTAGAAACAAAGTTAGTAACATAACTTCATAGTTTCCGAGACAGCAGGAATCAATCACACGTACCTACTAACGTTAAAAGTGACTGACAAGGCATTCAATACTAAGCAGTTATCTCATGTTTTATTGCCTCACAAGTGATGAGAGCGTACTCGGCGTGTCAAACTTGTCATCGGAGGGTCAAAATAGATAAAATTCTTATCTGTGTTTTCAAACTTTTTTAAATTCGTGGGAATCCCAATGTAAAGTAAGTTAGGGTCAGTGCCAACTATTCTAAGGTCAGCGATAGTCATTATCGCTTGTAATTATAGCAAATATTTTAAATTTAAGTACGACTGCGATAGCTTTTGCCCGCGGCTTCGCCCGCGTGCATGTCGGAAAATATTCCATGCGAACGTTAGTAGGGGGATTAATTATTTTGAGGGGTAATTTTGAAAAAGGAATTATGACAAACTTGATTATTTTTTTAAGAACGTATTCTAGCTAAAGTTCAAATTTATTAACTCAAGAATTAAGATTTTTTTATATAATCTAAAGCCACCACACAACAATTTCACTTCTTTATGGTCAAATTTTCAAAAACCACTTCTTAGAGCTCGTCTACAATGTATGGGATGTCAATTTATTCTAAAATAAATTGATTACTTGTGACCCATTCGGGTCAATTTTCAAGTTTATTGATCAAAGGAAACATCATTTTAACATAAATTACTGTACCCCCCTGTCACCCCAAAAGCGGTTGACTATTGAAAAAAAATTAAATCATGTGTTTTCTCATTTAATGATTAAATTACTGAAGAGTTTCTCAAGCCGCGCAGTAAAAACCTTACCTAAAAACGGGTTACATTTTGAATAATCCCAAAAATTGTAAGGCTTTATTTTCTGTCAGTATTAGGTATATAAAATACCCAGTTTCGTGGTAATCGAACCGCGAGTTAAGTTTCTTCCATAAAAACTTTAATGACCATTATAATATCTTTGCGGGGTTTTGAAAAAAAAAAATATTATTTATTTAAGAATACATTCGTGCAAAGTTTCAAATTTGTTAACTCAAGAAATATATTTTTTCATACAAATGAGATCCCTAAATCACAAACAATATCCCCCCTTTTCACCCCCAGAAAGGTCGAATTTCCAAAAACCTCTTCTTAGTGCTCCCTTAAAAAAAAAGGAAGCAGAGTGCAAAATTTCATGTTCCTAGTCCCAGTAGTTTCGGCTGTGCGGTGGTATGTCAGTCAGTCAGTTTCTCATTTTATATATATATATATATATATATAGACTTCCTTGTTTTTTTATTACTTCATACATCTTGTTTTGGTTGAAAAAACTATTAAATACATAATTGCAGAAACTTCCAGTTGCATTATATAATGCAACTGGAAGTTTCTGCAAATACCTACTAATAAACCGATACCAATATTGAATTTTGCGTTTTAATCAATCAGAGGTATCGGCGCGGAAGTAGCAAAAACTACATGATTTCCATAGATTCTGTGCTACGTCGTAGCAACAAAATGATCTTCGTAGATCTCGTGCTACGGCGTAGCAACACTACTGACCGTGTAAACTTGCCTCTCTCGGTTTACGTCAAAACGATAGTTACTTTGTTTATTGATTGACTAATATATAAAATTACTAAGCATTGATACATTAAGGAAGAGGCTTACGTAGTAACAAGTTACAAGGAGTGTTTCACATACATTTTAAACACAAACTCGATGATCTATGTCACTTTAAATAAGTTAAAATAAGAGGTCTTTTTATTAACAAAACGTCATTTCATCTTCGTCAGTTTTATATATGTTTAACCCCTTGGTGTTGCAGCCTGCTGAACCAGACACCTCAAACTTTCAAAAATCAAACAAATTACTTTAAAAAATAGGCTTTAGATCTGCTGAAGCTATTTATCAATTACATCAATTATATATCACAATAATTATTATCGTTAACCTTTTAACTTGTTATGACTGCCAACCAGAACGTCGGACTACCCGAAACACCAAAAACAGATAAAATATTATCTTCAGTGAAGTTTGACCTCGCGTAGAGCGGTTATTATGATTTTGATATTGATTGCGAATTTGATTGTGTCTTTTATCACATTTGTGTATTGTTGCTGTACATTGTTGTTTACATGAGTGGATGAAATTAAACTTATTTATTTATTATAAACAACTATTGTGCAGTAACTACACTTACGTCCAGGTGCTGTTTCGGACTTTAAATTGTAAACACAATATTTATATAATAATCCGCCAACCACGGCACTGTCTCTCCCTTAACACAGGCTAAATTCTAGCCTATCTAGGAGAACAGTACTTCACCCGTCATTATTGTATGTTGAACATATAAATGATATACCTAAAACAATTGTAAATTTTGCAATCCCATTTTGAAATAAACTATTTTACTATGATTATATTATTATTATCCCTATTGGCCCTAAGTATTAACTAGTTACTATTTATTTATTGGTATTCATGGTAGATAATATATTCAATGTACGGCACCCTCACCACGCGAGTTCAACTTTTACTTGTCCGGTTTTTTTTTAAGTATGCGAAGTGGCCTTCAGATCTTTTTGCGTTGCTGATAAGGATAACATCTGAAATATTGGAATCGAGACCCTAGTATGTCTTTTATAACTAATATAAGCTAACTTCTTAGCTTTTTTCCTTAAATTTCCCTGGTTTGATCTAATCGATGAGGTTCAGATAATTTGATTTTAAATTACGCGCTGCGCGCGCGCCGCTGCTTCTTTCGTCCCAGATTAGATAGTAGTTATCATCTTTCGTACACATTTCAATTATTTACGAGTATGATGTTTATAATTATGGAAAATTGAATGAAGACGATCGGTGTAAAACTAACTCCCGGCTTCGTTAATCGTCTGACTAATGAATCTGGTAGTCACTTATACTCCCCGTCATTGCGATTTTTTTTCTACTGGACCATACCTTGGAACCTTCTGCTTACGGAGATATTGAAGAGTAAAGCTTTAACTTTTTTTCACAAAGCTCTTTACAAAGTTTTGAATGTTATAATTTAACGGTAATACCTGTACCATTGCATGCATCCATAAGCACAATATTTTGCATACGTTACATTGCGCGCCGCCGCTAATATATTTTTCACACCAAAAATAATAGTTGTTTCCCTGCAATAGGTTTTGGTCAATGTACTTAGTTTGATGTACAGAATGCATAGATAACGGCTACGTGATGGGTCTTTTTACACCCCATATAACTCTTCATTTTCAGGTGCACCATCAAAAAACTATGAAGAAGATGACGCACTGGCTGGATATTATGATGAAAGAGGCCCATCGAATAGTTGGGGTTACAATCTAGGCAGACAGAAGGGTCTAACAAGGGACTGGGTTACCCTTGAACTGACAATGACATTGGTTTTTCCATCGGTGGTTTTAATAAACTTGGCACGGAACGGCAATCCGTATAGGTCAGAGTATTTCGCCGAACAGTCCATCGTACTGTTACATCCCTAGTTTGCAATAGTAAATGCTGACAACAATGCTTAGTCAGCACCAGGCATTCTAGATCATGATTGCTCACAGGCTTCCAGCCAGTTCGGGTTTGGCATTTAAAGAATTGGGACGTTTTACCGAGTTTTCCCCAAAATACATTGTCCTTGTTTAGGAAACAAAATAAACCTTTTTTAAAAAAGATTCGGGACTTTTCCTTTCTAACATTTGGTGGCAGCGGTGGGATAAGACATCCCCAGTGTCCTTAAAACGGTAAATACGTCGCCGGAAATAAAATCTGTGTGTGTCTGTGTTCCTAAAAGTGCCCAGTGATTGTGTCGCCTAATAAGCACCCCAACCTGAACTCATCACAACGAAGGTCGATACCATTCGACCTGGTCCAGAGCTACATATCGCCCCGGGTCCACTGCGTAGTAAGTGGTACTGCGTTGTTGGGTAGCACTTGCTGCACCCAACTATACTGTATCCAGCGCCGACCTGACGGTAGCCGTCGGCTCCTCATCCATACGTCTAAGTTAGACGAAATCCAGAATGAAGAATTCCTACGAGGTGTTTCTGTAAGTCCAGATTACTCTATCCTGTGAAATTTGTGTGTGTTCTGCGTTAAGTGTGCGTACCTATACCGTGTTATAATCCCGTGTGTTAATATAGGTGAATACTAATTCTAAGATTAATTTTAAAACATTAATAACTAGATTCAAGGTAACTTGATAAGTAGCTTACGCTTCGATCCCAGTCGTCCTCATCAGTTGCGCATAACTTACACATCCGCAGCCCACGCAATTCTCAGAACTAAATAACTTTTAACCATACCAGTAACTTATCATCGCGCCGGTAATTCCAGAAGGGTTAAGCAGAGGTTTTAGTACTCCTTATTAATTTACAAAACAAAATGTCGAAATCCGAATCTAAAAAAGACATTAAAGGTGAAGAGGAAATCCCATTAAGTGTTGTGCTAAAATTTATTAAACCATTTAACGGCGATAGAGACAAGCTCACAGCTTTCCTTAGATACTGCGATAGCGCAATATCCTTGGCGTCTTCCCAACAAGAAGACGTTGTTTTTAAATATGTATTAAGTCAACTAGAAGGCAAGGCTGAGACCACGTGCTCTATTAAAGATTTTGAAACATGGCCATCACTTAAAGAATTTTTGAAAAATCAGTTTTTGAACGTAAACACTATGCTCACCTGCTCACTGACTTGCAAGACTGTAGGCAAGGAAATCAAGAACCTGTTACCCAATTTTCCCTGAGAGTAGAAACCTGTTTGCAAAAACTTCTTACAGAAGTTACGGTTTCCAATACGAGGAAGATCGAACTTCCTGGTAGATTAGCCGCGATGGAAGACCTCGCTCTCCATACATTTATATTGGGATTAATCCCTAGAATCGCTAACATTGTGAGATGTAGAGATTACAAAACATTAAATGATGCCATTAATGGTGCGATATCCGAAGAGAAAATACAGCAGTTCTCTTATCGCAATTTCAACAGGCAAAAAGCTACTGAATCCGTTAAAAGAAGCGAAATAAACAATACACCTCAAGCAAAAGTTTTTATTAGAAGTAACAATGGTCAACCCAGTATTTCCTCCAATGATTCTCCTTTCTGTAGATATTGTAAAAAGACAGGACACATTCTTGAAAACTGCAAACTGCGTGATTTCAACAATAAACAATTTTCAAATGGCCCTCAGCCATTTACTCCTTTTAGACCTTCGCCCTTTAATGACAAACAAACAGTTGTTAAGCCACGATCTCGTGTAAACTTCACTGATAATTGTGAAGAGGAGGGTAGGGATGAAGTAGATGAATCCGTTAACGATACAAATTTAAACTAAAAAATGTCCCGTTTAAGTATCGCACGGGGCAAACCCCTTTTAAACAAGCCGATACTACCCTTATTAAAATCAAGACCAATGGACAGGGTAACCAGCCCCAAACTCACGGTCTTTCCAAAAGTAGGACCACGCCGCAGGGTAACCAGCCCCATAAGGAAGGTCTGAACTCTTTTAATAGTAGGACTACGCCGCAGGGTAACCAGCCCCATAAGGAAGGTCTGAACCAACATTCCAATTGTAAACCTGAAAAAGAAGTTAAAATATATGAAATCCTTACCCAAAAAAGATTTTTACTTTTTATTAAATTACGAACATTTGTAAATAAAAATCCACTTACCTTCTTGATAGACTGAGGAGCGTCGCTCTGTGTTCTGAAAAAGAAAAGTATAACAAGTACTCTACAATTAGAAGATAGTGTTGTTACAATTAAAGGAATAGATTCCAAAAAAGGAACTATGAAAAGTGTGGGAAGTTTTAAATTACAACTACAGTTCAATGAAAAACTAAGTATAACTCATCCTTTCCAAATATTTGACGATATAAACTTACCTTACGATGGTATAATAGGTACCGACCTGTTCACAAAACATAAGTGCCGCATTGATTATCAGACGGACTGCTTAGTAATAAATAACTATAACATTAAATTATCCTTCGATGAACCATCATATGTCATTGAGCCCCGTACCGAAACAGTAATAGAGTGTTCTGTGAAAAACCCTGAATTGAAAGAGGGAATAATATTAGATCAACATATTTCCAATTCCCTTCTTATATCAAATTGCCTTGTTATAGTAAAGAACAATAATAGAATTAATTTGACAATTGTCAATACATCTGATAAACCAATTAATTTAAATGCTAATCTTATGCTTACCTTAACTTCACTAGACCTTACTCAGTGTAATATAATACAACATAATAGACTAATTAATAGCATTGAAAGGTCCCGGCAATTGACCGAACTACTGCGAACATCTCATTTAAATCAGGAAGAATTACATTATCTTAGTGAAATCTGCCATCAATACTCTGATATATTTCATTTACCAGGAGGCCAATTAACCTGTACAGATGAATTTCAACACGAGATAAAAACTAATTCCTCACAGCCAATTAATGTTAAATCGTACCGATTCCCAGAAATACACAAGGAAGAGGTAAATTCCCAAATAACTAAAATGTTAGATCAGCAAATTATTAAACCATCAAAATCTCCATGGTCATCCCCTATTTGGATAGTGCCTAAAAAGGATGACTCCACCGGGCAAAAGAGGTGGAGAATTGTTATAGACTATAGAAAATTAAATGATATTACCATTGGTGAAATTTACCCGATTCCCCAAATTAATGAAATCTTGGACCAGTTGGGTCAAAGTAAATACTTTACAACTTTAGATCTAGCTTCCGGTTTTCACCAAATTAAAATGTCTCTGGAAGACGCCCCAAAAACTGCATTCAGTGTACCCCAAGGTCATTTTGAATTCAAGCGGATGCCGTTTGGTTTAAAAAGAGCGCCCGCAACTTTTCAGAGAACAATGAACACTGTCTTGTCTGGATTACAGGGCGTTCATTGCTTCGTGTATTTAGATGACGTAGTCGTATACTCACATGATTTATCCTCACATATCCAAAAACTTATTCTTGTCTTTGAAAATTTGAGAAAATTCCGCCTTAAACTTCAGCCGGACAAGTGTGAATTCCTGCGAAAAGAAGTTGCCTACTTAGGCCATGTAATAAGTAGTGAAGGCGTTAAGCCTAACCCTGACAAAATAAAAGCTGTCGTGAATTTCCCTATACCAAAATGCGTTAAGGACATAAAATCATTCTTAGGTTTAGCGTCATACTATAGAAGATTTATACCAGAATTCTCAAAATATGCAAAGTCCCTTACTGCCCTTCTAAAAAAGGATATTAATTTTACCTGGACCAATAACCAACAATTATCGTTTGAGCAACTGAAAAAGAAATTGGTAACTGCACCAGTCCTTATTTACCCTGATTTTACCAAACCTTTTATTTTAACTTGCGATGCGTCAAATTACGCAATTTCAGCTATATTATCCCAGGGTGTAATCGGAAAAGATCAACCAATCGCTTTCGCGTCAAGGACGCTTAATAAGGCAGAATGTAATTATAGTGTCACAGAGAAAGAATGTCTGGCTATTGTGTATGGAACTAAAACATTTCGTCCTTATCTTTTCGGCCGTCAGTTTAAAATATTAACAGACCATAAACCCTTAAATTGGCTTTTTAACTGCAAGGACCCTATTTTTTTTTTTTTTGGGTGGGAAATCATCAAATAACTTCTCCCGCTCTGGGCGGAGCGGGAGGGTGTGTCAGACTCTTACTGACTAAAACCCACCCGTTTTCCTTCTTGTTCCCTGTGTTGCGGGGGCCTCGGTGACCCATAAGTACCTTCCCGCGACCCCGGCAGGCATCGGCCCTAGTGGACCCCTACTATGTGCTGACGACATCTCTTTGAGGCGCGCGTGGAATACAACGCGCCGTCGACCCGGGCCTGGTCCTTACCGGACGGTGAGCTACCCATTGCTCACCCTCCGCAAGCCCGCGCCTACGGTGGCCGGAAATCCGCCCGGGATTCCCGACGCCTTGGGCGTCTCCTGCGGCGGCTAGGGGCGAGAGGGCGCGAAACTTGCCTTTCCCTCAACCGTCCCGCCTCCTCCTTCGCGAGCATTACTGCTTCGCAGAAGGAGGTGACGGCTGCCCATGCCCTCTCGCTCCGTACCATGGCCTGAACCAGGGCCGGACGCGAGAGGTCTCTGCCGCCGATCGCCTCCACGAGGACACGGCGGTGCTCTGCCCAAGCCGGGCAGACCTCCACCGTATGCTCCACCGTGTCCTCCGGGCGATCCACACAGTGGTGACACCCGGACGTTTCCTCCCGCCTTATCCGACACAGGAACCTCCCGAAGCTGCCGTGTCCGGTGAGGACCTGCGTCAGGCGGAAGGTGAGGACGCCGTGGCGCCTCTCCAGCCACTCCTCAAAGAGGGGACTTATCGCCGAAATCGTGGCGTGCCCAGCACTGGGTTGCGACAACCGTACTTTCCATGACGCCATGAGATCCCGCCGGAGCTCCGTCCGCTGTGCTTTCTCGCGGCAGCGGACTTACGCCCCGGCGTTTCGCCTCCTCGCGCCACTCCCATACGTGCGCGAGGACTTTTGCCTCCAGATCCCATGGCGGCAATCCGGCAAGGAGGCTCGCTGCCTCACAGGAGACCGTGCGGTATCCCCGGACCATCCGGATGGCCATGACCCTTTGGGCCACGCTCAACCGGCGGGCTGGCCGCAGCGCCAGAGAGCGCGCCCATACAGGAGCCCCGTAGAGGGCCATGGACCGCACGACCCCCACGTAGAGCCTCCGGCAGGAGGCGTTTGGACCCCCTAGATTGGGCAGGAGCCGCTTCAATGCAGCGCCCGCCCGCTCCAGTTTGGGAGCCAAACGTCGGAAATGCTCCACGAAGTTCCACCGGCTGTCGAGGACGAGTCCCAGGTACTTCATCGTCGACTCGACGCCGATAGAAACCCCTCCTACCGTTATTTGGGACCCCAACGGTGGCGCGTTCCGAGGACCATGAAAACACATGGCCTCGGACTTGTGCAGGGCCACCTCGAGTCCCAATTGCCGGATCCTTTCGACGATTGTCGCAACCCCGCGTGCCGCTAATTTGGCCGCCGCCTGGTGCGACCTCCCCTGCGCCAGGACCAACGTGTCGTCAGCGTAGCACACTACGCTGACGCCGCTAGGGAGGTCGGCGCGCAGCACCCAGTCGTATCCGATGTCCCACAGATGCGGCCCCAGGACCGATCCCTGTGGGACACCGCACGACATCTCTTGCCGGTTCCACACTCCCTGGTGACCGGGGTAGATGACGGCCCTGTCCGTCAAATAGGCCTCGACCACACGACAGAGGTAGGTCGGCATCCGGTGATACCGGAGTGCCTCCCTGATGCAACTCCAGGGCAGGGTATTGAAGACATTGGCGATGTCTAGAGACACCGCCGAGACGACCCCACCCTGGGCAACAGCATTCCCCGTCGTCAGGGCTCGCACACGCATGATGGCGTCCACCGTAGAGCGCCCTCTGCGGAAACCAAACTGGCTCTCCACCAAATCCGGCCCCACCCGCACCAGCTGGCCGACGAGGCGGTCTGCAATGACTCTTTCAAAGAGCTTGCCCACCTCGTCGAGCAGCACGATGGGCCGATAAGCGGACGGAGAGTCCGCAGGGCGCCCTGCCTTCTTTATGAGGACCAGTTTCCCCGTCTTCCAGCGAAGCGGGAACTGGCCCCTCTCCATGCATGCGCTTAGGAGCCCCCTAAGTCGAGGCCCGAGAGCCTCCAAGGCCAGGACCCAGGCCTTCCCAGGTAAGCCGTCGGGTCCTGGGGCGGTATTTTTGGCATTAAGCCTGCGTACCGCCGCTCTCATTTCTCCCTCGGTCACCTCCGGAGCATCGTCGTCGTCGTCGGTGGTGTGGTCCGCATCAGGCACCGCAGTAGGCGGAGCCATAGGTGGGGAGGAGTGTTCCCCTCGCGAAGGGAACAGAGCGCTCACCACGTCCTCCACAAGCTGGGGCCGGAGACTCTGCGTTAGCGGGGGAGCCCATGGGCGGAGTTTATCCCGCACCACCTTGTACGGGCGTCCCCACGGGTCCCTGTCCAGAGTTCCCAGCGACTCCTCGCGGGCCAAACCCCTGGCCCGCAGGATCTCCGCTTGGAGGGCGGTCTTCGCCGCTCTGTACCCCTCGTACAGCTCCGCCTGAATGGCTTCCGTATCCGGAGGTTTGATACGGAGCCTGCGGTGCCTGGTGTACCGGCGTCGCGCAGCCACGCACGCAGTGCGCAGAGCCGTCAGCTCCTGCGACCACCAGTACACCTGGCGCGAGGCACGTCCAGGCTGGACCCGGGGCATTGCCACGTCACATATGTCGGACATGGCCTCCCGGAACCACTCCGCCTCGTCGTTGATGTCGGCAGGCCTGTCCGGTGGTGACACCCAGGCCTGCACGATCGAGGCTTCCAGGAAGAGCTCCCGGTCCAGCTGCTTCAGCGCCCACCGCGGACCACTCGGGGCCCGTCGGACCGGCGTGTCCGAGGTCTGGGCGGAGACGTCGAACCGGATATACCGGTGATCGGAATAGGTCTCCACCCCCTCCATGACACGCCAGTCAACTACACGCGGCGACAGAGAACTGCAAGGACCCTGGATCTCGATTAATCCGCTGGCGCCTTAAACTAGAAGAATTTAATTATGAAATTCAATATAGGAAAGGTAAGACAAATACGAATGCTGATGCTCTTTCGCGGTATCCAATAAACCCTTTACAAAACATAGAGGAGACTCAGACAAATAATACACCACCTAATCCTGAAAATGTCTCCACTAACCCTGACCAAATACTTACCGATGATGCACCTCCTTCGCAGTCATCGCCGCAATCAAATCCTGGAAGCTTAGACTTACCTGACGATTTTGTCCTCCCTGAAAACCTGGAACTCCCTGATGACTTTAATATACCTACACCACAATCCAGTGAAGTCATTGACGATGACGACACTTATTCTAAATGCCTTAAAACTATAAACAACAGATTAGCGACATTTAACACCAAAATCCTTGAACATAACGAAAACCTTTTAAAAACAAAATCAAAACATATTGTGATACCTACCTCAATTGACTTCGACGAGTCAAACCGTTATACAGGGTTACAGGGAAAGTCGTACTGAATATTAAAGGAGGTTATTATTCAGGTCATTTCTGATGATTTTCATTCTGAAATAAAATGTCCGAAACTTAACCGTTATGGAGATATTAAATTTTAAAGATTATTTTTAAAAATTCTTTATTTTTTGGCTTTTAGTCGTTTTCTTTGGGATTAGAGCTCCTAGAGTCGGTTTTTTTGATGTATCTAGTTAGAAGACATGTCCATTAATAAAAATGATCAATAGAAACTGAACCTACTACTAACAGCTTAAAAAACTGCTCGACAACGGTTAGCATTATGAATTTTCTAATAGAGTGTTCTTAACTTTGATGGGCTTTAAAAAAAAAAATGTATGGAACTTATTCTGCGAATAACTTTACAAAGTTCTACGTCTCTTTAGCTATTCAAAAAGGTATATCATCTACTAGGTTTGTTCATAAAATCTTAAAATAATGTTATTAGAATAGGCCCATCTGGTAGTACAACATAACAGAATTTCGATACAAAAGAATCCGGCTTACTACCTGGCACTTTTAAACAATGATAAAAGGTTTGGGTAGACATTGTTTGTGCCCGGGAGACGTGCGGTGACAGGTATTTATGTCATTTTAAATGTCTGATTTGTCAAATCGTAGATAGTGGTGTTTGTTTAGTCTGCTCATGCGAATCTTCCATGGTAGATGTGTTATCCGTGCCTTCCGATTTTTTTTTTGTAAAAACGCGACTTGGCTTGGATTTTTGGACTGTTTCATCTTCTAACTGTGTGACGTGGCTTGTAACTGGACTTTGATTTGTGTTGTGAACATGGCAACATTTACCAACGAGGAATATGCTGACATCCTAATGTGTTATGGATTTTGCGAAGGAGTGTCGTTGCGTGCACGCAATGAATACATGCTAAGGTATCCTACTCGCCGAGTACCTGATATTGGCGTATTTGACAGAGTTTATCGAAGACTACGAGAAACTGGTTCTGTGCTAGTACGTCGGACTGACATGGGACGACCTCGTGTTCTTGATGACGACGACGAAGATAATGAAATACGACGTCTCTTTGAAGCCGACCCAACCACATCAACAAACGTTGTCGCTCGACGGCTTGGTATTTCCCAGTGGAAAGTCTGGTTCGTAATGCACAGTTCTGGGCAATACTCTTACCATTACACGCCAGTGCAAGTAATTGAAGAAGGGGATCCATTGAGACGACTAGACTTCTGCAGATTTATGCTCAATGCCGATAATGAAGATCCGGATTTTTTAAAGAAAATCATGTGGACAGATGAGTCGAAATTTGACAAAGACGGCATCACAAACTATCATAACACCCATTATTGGGCTCCCAAAGCGCAAGGTAACCCCAAGAAAAAAAGACCAAAAGGGTCACAAAGGAGATTCAGTCTTAATTTGTGGATGGGTATAATATCATATAACTTAATAGGGCCATACTTCCTGCCCGATAACTTGAATGGCGAGACATATGAAAACTTTTTGAGGGAGGAGTTACCCTCTTTAATGCAAGACTTGCCTATTGCATTGAGACGAGACATGTTCTTTCAACATGATGGCTGCCCAGCGCACTACAGAAGAAGTGTTCGAGCATGGTTGGACGAGAATTACCCAAACCAATGGATTGGAAGAGGCGGACCCACAGCATGGCCGGCGAGGAGCCCCGATTTAACGCCGATGGATTTTTATGTGTGGGGTCATATGAAAAGCCTAGTATACGACCAAATGACACCGATCGCAAATGTCGATATTCTAAGACAAAAAATTATTGATGCGGCTGAGGAAATGAGGCGGAACCTACGAACTTCTGTCGTGAAAAGTAATTTAAGAAAAAGAATGAGACTTTGTGTAAGAAATAGCGGCGGCCATGTAGAACATGGATTATAAAAATATTGCTAAAATTTTTGTCTTTTTTTACGTATTTTAGCTACTTTTACCTCAAACTAAAAATGTACCCTCTCCCAACTTAACTGTTATTTGGGCAATGATTTGCCTATTTAATAGCAAGTGTTATACCTTTTTAAATAGCTAAAGAGACGTAGAACTTTATAAAATTATTTGCAGAATAAGTTCCATACAATTTTTTTTATTAAAAGCCTGTTAAAGTTAAGAACATTCTATTAGAAAATTCATAATGCTAACCGTTGTCGAGCAGTTTTTTAAGCTGTTAGTAGTAGGTTCAGTTTCTGTTGATCATTTTTATTAATGGACATGTCCTCTAACTAGATACATCAATAAAACCGACTCTAGGAGCCCTAACCCCAAAGAAAACGACTAAAAGCCAAAAAATAAAGGATTTTTAAAAATAATCTATAAAATTTAATATCTCCTTAGCGGTTAAGTTTCGGACATTTTATTTCAGAATGAAAATCATCAGAAATGACCTGAATAATAACCTCCTTTAATATTCAGTACGACTTTCCCTGTAACCCTGTATAACTGAAATTATCAGTAACATGACTGAAAGCAAAGAGTTCCAAGCATTAGAGAGAACCCTGTATTCATTCTTGACATCTGAAAAAAAAAATATGACTTATTATTTATTATTCATTAAAGTGTATCATTATGAAACAACTACTTACGATGATATTTTTAAAAGCCTGAAAAACTTAAAGAACTACTTTTTATCTGTAAATATAAATGAGTTTAGTATCACAGATTTCAGAAATCCGTTTGATAACCATAACTTCATAAAGATAAATAACATAATCACGTACCTATTTCATAATACAAATATAACCATTAATATTTACAAAAATATTATAATGTATCCGACTATGAGCGAAATCGCTAAAATCATGCGTGAAAATCACGATATCCCTATTTCTGGTCACTTAGGTTCTAACAGAATGTTAAAAAGAATCCAAGAAAAATACTACTGGCGAAATATGCGCAGTGATATTGAAAACTATGTCCGTAAATGTGTACCATGTCAAGCTAATAAAGCACTACGTCAAACTAACCGAGCACCGATGCAGATCACCACAACATCAACACAATCATTTGAACGCGTTGCATTAGACATTGTAGGCCCCCTTCCTGAAGTTGGTAATGCTAAATTAAAATTTATTCTAACATTGCAAGATGACTTGACGAAATATTCAGCTGCCTATCCTATCCCTAATGCTACCGCAGAAGAAACGTCTGAATGTCTGATTCATTTCATCGCTCAATTCGGTATTCCAAAAACAATCCTAACTGATCAAGGCCCGAATTTTACGGCCGAACTATTTAAGCAAACTTGTAGCTTTTTAAAAATTAAACAGCTCTGGTCCACCCCTTATCACCCACAAACACAGGGAGCCCTAGAAAGGAGCCACTCAACTTTAAAAGAATACCTTAAATCTTTTGTAGATGAAAAGCAAACTAATTGGCCTCGATATGTTTTATACAGCCATGCTCACCTATAACACAACAATTCATAGTACTACAAACTTCACCCCTTATGAGCTAGTATTCGGTTATAAGGCTCTTATACCCTCATCCATTTATGACTCCGCCTTAGAATCTACATACAATAATTATGTTCGGATCTTACAACAACGTCTACGAATTTCCAGGGAGAAAGCTGTAGAAAATATATTAAAATCAAAAATAACTTCCAAAGCTTATTATGATAAACACACTAAACCAACAAAGTATAAAGCAGGTGATATGGTATACGTGAAAAATCACTTACGACTTCGTAAAGCTTTATCACCCATCTGGAAAGGTCCTTATAAAGTAATTTGAGTAAATGGAAATAACACACTTACATTATTGATAAGCCGCCGTCATGTAAAACACCACTATGATGAAGTTAAACTTGCTGAAACGAATAATTAGTTTTATTATACTTATTATGTTATATTTAGCTACGTAGATTAGTTTTATAACCTAGAATATTATTTCAGGATCGCCTCGGCGTATATACCCGTTATCTCAGCAGACATTATAGAACCCATTAAAGAAAGTACTGGAATCTATTTTGACCCGGTGGGAACCTTGAAAATCTCTAATAATTATCTTCACATGTTAGTCCCGATCGATATTGGGTATATACAACCTCATATAGAAAATATTAAGTCTGCCTTAGGAACTGCTAGATTTCTTTGCCAACAGAACGAATTAAGTGTCTCAAAATGCCATAACTTCCTACAACCCTTAACATCTCGGCTTGACGGGATCTTTAAAAGATTATAGTGCTATATCTCATCTTATTCCCGATAGAGATAAGAGATCTGCATGGTTTGCTGGTATCGGTTCCCTTTTCAAGCAAGTAATTGGTACAATGGATGAGGATGACTCAATTAAGTATAATTCCGTAATTGAACACTTAGAAAATAATGATAAGAAACTCTCATCTCTCTTAAAAGAAAATATTTTGATGACTAATACAGCATTGAATAATTACAATGAAACACTTAAAATAATCAAAACCAACGAAGCTCGATTAGGCAATGCTATTGAAAATTTATCAGCCGTATTAAACAATGTATCTAATATACCTAAGGATTTATATATAGAATCTAAAATGAATGAAATCTATAATGAATTGTTTTCTAGTTTACTAACTTTATCATTTAGACTTGATGATATTATTAATGCTATAATGTTTACTAAAAGTCATTCTATACATCCCTCTGTCCTAACCCCTAAACAACTGTATGAAGAGTTGATGCGTAATGTTAAGGATTTAAATAAGAATAGTGAACTACCCGTTAGCTTAAGTTTAGATAATATCCATATGCTAACTGACTTAGCACAACTATCGTGTTATTTTATAAATAACACGATAGTTATAAAAAAAATCCCTTAGTACATAAATCAGAATACTTGTTATATAAGCCTATATCTGTACCTATCCCACATGATGTGAACCAGCCTTATTCCTATGCTATGATAACACCTCAATGTAACTATATAGCTATAAGTAAGGATAAAATAACATATGTATGCCCTCAAGAACTAAGTAAATGTGTTAAAACTGTTAATCAGTTTTATGTATGTAATAATCTCGATGTATACTCAATTCAAGATATGCCTACTTGTAAATCTGAAATGTTATGTAAAATTATTAATAAATTACCTCAACAATGTGAAACTAAATTAGTTCATAGGAATATAGATATTTGGCAAGAATTAAAAAACAATAAATGGTTATTTGTTAAGTCAGAACCAACCAAACTTACCCTTGAATGTAACTCACAGATAACAGAGTACAAATTGTTAGGTATTGGTATTATTAGTCTAGAACCGGAATGTAAAGCTTATTGTAAAGATAGGGAACTTTCATCTAAACCTTATTATAATAGAGTTCTTAAACCTGTAATTTCTGATTTTAATCTTATCAGTGATCCTTGTTGTGACAAAGATAAGTTCATGTCAATTAAATCAAAATTAAAACCTTTAAAGTTAAACGATGTACATCTAGAAAAGCTTGTAACTGCTTCAAATCATCAATTAATGTCAGATATTGACAATATTATTAATGAACCCAGTCCATTAATTAAATATGAATCTCATTATCCTATTGTTACCCATTGTATAATAATTCTACTTTCAATTTTAATATTATATAAACTTTGTAAAAAAATCGGTAAATGTCCAACTTTCAAAACTAAAATAAAATCTAACAGTTTAACAGATGAAGTTCAGGAATTAGAAGAAATTCCAGTCCCAAGATTCCACACATCTCCCTGAAACTTATGTATAAAAAAAATATAAGTTTCATCTTGTTGGGGGGGTTGTTACATCCCTAGTTTGCAATAGTAAATGCTGACAACAATGCTTAGTCAGCACCAGGCATTCTAGAACATGATTGCTCACAGGCTTCCAGCCAGTTCGGGTTTGGCATTCAAAGAGTTGGGACGTTTTACCGAGTTTTCCCCAAAATACATTGTCCTTGTTTAGGAAACAAAATAAACCTTTTTTAAAAAGATTCGGGACTTTTCCTTTCTAACAGTACGAAGGATCGGACAGCCAATCTTTCGCGGAGTCAAACCACCGATCATACGAGGAAGAATCCCAGTCGGAGCTAGCCTATCATGAAAACGAGCCGACTTCGTACTACAACTGCAACTCCGCTGTACGATGAAATGAACGAAGAATGAGCAGAATTGAAGGAATCAACCCTTGACTAGTAAGTCAAGGGTTGATTGACAGAGATGATAACATGAGATGATGACATCGTCCTGCCCTTGTCCCATGTTACTTGAGGTCAGCGCAACACGTTTCTTCTTCCATTGTCCTCTGTCAACTGTGCAGAATCTTGATGCTCCGAAATTGATTTGGCATAACACACTTGGCATAATTTTCTTTAAACGAATATTATTAAGGCAAAATTATTTAATATAATTATTGTTTGGCCGAATGTTTATATGTCCGAATTTACAATGGCATACCTTTAAGATGGCAAAATTTTATTTGGCATAATTACCTTTGGCAAAGTTAAAATTTCGCATAATTTCATTTAGCATAACTTTTATTTAAAGCGACGATTATTTGGTACAATTTCACTTGGCATACTATGAAAAATAGTTAATATGTTAGTGACAGAAAAGAATCGCTGCAAAACCGACTCCACGTAGTCTTGTCTGCCATACCCCTTTTTTTTTTTTTGGGTGGCAATTCATCAAATAACTTCTCCCGTTCTGGGCGAAGCGGGAGGGTGTGTCAGACTCTTACTGACTAAAACCCACCCGTATTCCTTCCGTTGCCTGTGTTGCGGGGGCCTCGGTGACCCATAAGTACCTTCCCACGACCCCGGCAGGCATCGGCCCTAGTGGACCCCTACCTTTGTGCTGACGACATCTCTTTGAGGCGCGCGTGGAATACAACGCGCCGTCGACCCGGGCCTGGTCTTTTCCCTCAAACGCCCCGCCTCCTCCTTCGCGAGCATCACTGCTTCGCAGAAGGAGGTGACGGCTGCCCATGCTCTCTCGCTCCGTACCATGGCCTGAACCAGGGCCGGACGCGAGAGACCTCTGCCACCGATCGCCTCCACGAGGACACGGCGGTGCCCTGCCCAAGCTGGGCAGACCTCCACCGTATGCTCCACCGTGTCCTCCGGGCGATCCACACAGTGGTGACACCCGAGCGTTTCCTCCCGCCTTATCCGACACAGTAACCTCCCGAAGCTGCCGTGTCCATGTGACTTATCGCCGCAATCGTGGCGTGCCCAGCAGTGAGTTGCGACAACCGTACTCTCCATGTCGCCATGAGATCCCGCCGGAGCTCCGTCTGCTGTACCACGATTTCTCGCGGCAGCGGAGTTACGCCCCGGCGTTTCGCCTCCTCGCGCCACTCCCATAAGTGCATGAGGACTTTTGCCTCCAGATCCCATGACGGCAATCTGGCAAGGAGGCTCGCTGCCTCACAGGAGACCGTGCGGTATCCCCGGACCATCCGGATGGCCATGAGCCTTTGGGCCGCGCTCAACCGGCGGGCTGGCCGCAGCGTCAGAGAGCGCGCCCATACAGGAGCCGCCCTCTACGGGGCTTCTGTATGGGCCGTGGCCATGGACCGCACGACCACCACGTAGAGCCTCCGGCAGGAGGCGTTTGGACCCCCAGATTGGGCAGGAGCTGCTTCAATGCAGCGCCTGCCCGCTCCAGTTTGGGAGCCAAACGTCGGAAATGCTCCACGAAGTTCCACCGGCTGTCGAGGACGAGTCCCAGGTACTTCATCGTCGACTCGACGCCGATGGAAACCCCTCCTACCGTTATTTGGGACCCCAACGGTGGCGCGTTCCGAGGACCATGAAAACACATGGCCTCGGACTTGTGCAGGGCCACCTCGAGTCCCAATTGCCGGATCCTTTCGACAAGTGCCGCTAATTCGGCCGCCGCCTGGTGCGACCTCCCCTGCGCCAGGACCAACGTGTCATCAGCGTAGCACACTACGCTGAAGACGCTAGGGAGGTCGGCGCGCAGCACCCAGTTGTATCCGATGTCCTACAGATGCGGACCCAGGACCGATCCCTATGGGATACCACACGACATCTCTTGCCAGTTCCACACTCCCTGGTGACCGGGGTAGATGACGGCCCCGTCCGTCAGATAGGCGTCAACCAAACGACAGAGGTAGGGCGGCATCCGATGGTACCGGAGTGCCTCCCTGATTCAACTCCAGGGCAGGGTATTAAAGGCATTGGCGATGTCTAGAGACACCGCCAAGACGACGACACCCTGGACAACAGCATTCCCCATCGTCAGGGCTCGCACGCGCATTATGGCGTCCACCGTAGAGCGCCCTCTGCGGAAATCAAACTGGTTCTCCGCCAAATCCGGCCCCACCCGCACCAGCTGGCCGACGAGGCGGTCTGCAATGACTCCTTCAAAGAGCTTGCCCACCTCGTCGAGCAGCACGATGGGCCGATAGGCGGAGAGTCCGCAGGGCGCTCTGCCTTCTTTATGAGGACCAGTTTCCCCGTCTTCCAAAGAAGCGGGAACTGGCCCCTCTCCAAGCATGCGCTTAGGAGCCCCCTAAGTCGAGGCCCGAGATCATCCAAGGCCAGGACCCAGGCCTTCTCAGGTAAGCCGTCGGGTCCTGGGCTGCCCTACCCCTAGAGTGTAATTTAAGCCCGCGTAGGCGCGGAGGGACGAGGCGGCCCGCCAGCTGAGGAGCAGGTTGTGAGCGCTAAAACCATCTGCGACGATAAGCTCGCATGGGACCGCCGGAGCCCCGCAGCGCCGGAGCCGTGACAGAAACCATGCTTGCTGCATGTTGCATGGTTGCTTGCATGCTGCATTCTTGCTTGCATGCTGCATGCTTGCTTGCATGCATGGTGTATGCTTGTTTGCATGCTGCATGCTTGCGGCATGCTTGCTGCATGCTTGCTGCATGCTTGCTGCATGCTTGCTGCCTGCATGATATATGCTTGTTTCAAAATATTTCTCCTGACCGTTTAACGGACGTTTTGATTTAATGACTGCCGATATGAAATGTATATCAAAAGACGATTCTGACTGTGAACTTTCTGCGATATGATGGTTCTACTTTTTAATTATAATGGATATAAAATGTATGCCTAAAGATGATTCTGACTTACAAACTTATGAGTTTTGAATGTATGATAAATGAGTGTCTGCCAAACGATTTTCTGCGAAATGATGTTTATGCTGTCCGCTGTTATGCAAAATAATATTATGACAAAAAAAGTCTTGCCATAAAGGGTAGACCCCATTTTAGCGTATGGTATTTTCAACCAATCATCATCTGCTAGCCTAACTATGTTGGGGTCGGCTTCCAGTCTAACCGGAAGCAGCTAAATACAAGAAGGTATTTTTTTTCATAGAGCAACTGCGTATCTGACCTCCAAAACGGAATCACTGGGTTACACGATACCCATTGATAAGAATAATACAAGGTGGTATCTTTCCTGGTTGTATATTTATGCTCCAAATATTTTTGATTACAGACATTGTCTTTTTTTTGTGTGGGAAATTATCAAATAACTTCTCCCGCTCTGAGCGGAGCGGGAGGGTGTGTCAGACTCTTACTGACTAAAACCCACCCGTATTCCTTCCGTTGCCTGTGTTGTCAAGGACCTCGGTAACCCTTTTGAACTTGCCCGTGACACACACATTAGTCTAAAGTTAAGCCAAACTGGCAAACCAGCTTAATTAGTGAGCTGTGAGTCATGGATAAACCAATAACTGTAAACAACAAAACACATACTTGTGGTTTATAGTTACATGCCATTTGACATCGACAGCACCTTTATTTCAAAGCAGTAAGGGCACTTTTCATATTTCAAATGTCACTATTGACGCACAAGTATGATTGTGCGCTGCGGGTATTCCTAAGTGACCTGAAAAAAACACTAATAAATCTGGTGACAATAATTTGTATTGAGGATACAATTAAAAAATGTAATAAAAAATATTTAATTCTCTAAAGCAATTTTACTTTGGTTACAAATACAATCGTCGCCCCCGCAGAATAAAAGCGCAAGTGTAAAAAGTCAATTGTACAGGAAAAATTAAAAACCTAAATTGATCCATGACTTTATGACTACACCGAATTGAGGTTTGTTTTTTACGTTCTTTAAATGATTATTTTTGTAGTGTGTAGATAGTCTAATTAATAATAAGTGTTAACCAGCTACTGTTTTTGAGTTATGTTAAAAAAAAAATTCCAGAAATATTTTAGTTTTTTTTTTATCGTTAATGTTTTTTTGAGTTTTTTTTTCTTCGCAACTATTGTTTTATTTTTTGGTTTTACCATATAATATAACTTGAATTGTCTTTGCGTTTTTCACAGTACAGTGATACCGGTAATGGGCTATTACGCTTTTATCCTAGTGCAGTCGAAAAGATTCTGATAATGTACCAAGTGATAACAACGCCGTTAAAGCGATGTCTCAGTTGCATCTGATAAGTATGGATATATAATGACACACAATGTACACAATGTAAGGCTTTAATTATGGTACGCATATATATATTGCAGATTTTTTTTATTTTGGTTTTAAATAAAGAATAAAGTAATAACTTTCGTAACTTCGTAAATAATCGATATAAAAATCTGGAAAAAATTGAGGTGATGTATTTTGACTTATTCATTACGAATATGGATTAACATCAAAACCACCGCAATAGCTTTTACATGTTTATTCTGCGGGGGCGGCGATTATTATTATCGGTAGATACCACTGAGGTCATTTTATTTAGTTTACATAAATATCGCCCGCCTTCCAACAAGTATTAATTCAGTATCGTTCGGTATTCCGCACGAGAAGGTTGACTTAAAACAATTAGTTACAATTAGTTAGGTGTTTATCGTAACAAAAATGAAGTTGTTTGTTAGTGTTTGTATTATCTCTAAAGTAATATTAGTGTGAATTTGGATGTTTTTGTTTTTTTTTATAAAAGTGTATTTAAATCATCGTCATTGTGTTTGTGCTACATAAATTACATTGATTAAATATACAATTTTGTTCCAGGCCTGCGTTTTCCTGCTTCTGGTGATTTTGGAAGAATACCATTGTGAGTAACAATTTTAATAATACTTATTATACTTAAACATAGATGGGAAAAGGCTAGACAGGCTAGAGGTGACTTGTTATACTTAGAATCGTCGCATTAAACTCGCACAACAATGCTAAGGCCGTTTGTCCAACGCACCGTCAACGGGACGTCAACGAGAAACGACATAGTATACATAATAAATTAGAACCGCAAGTGACGTCCCGGTGGTGGTGTGCAATGGATACGCGGCCATATTAAATCTATGTATCGCTACATCAACGCCGTTATCTCGTTTCTCGTTTTGTCCCGTGACGGTACGATGAACAAACGGCCGGCATTGCCATACAGAAAAGGAAAGAGAATGGATCGTCATATTTCAGTTCCCCAAAATGTGGTGAGGCATATAATATTTTTATCCACCTACGGCAGAGATGATGATGATTTTAATAGGCTATGAACACACATAGATACACGTATCATCTGTCAAACTCAAAGCATTTATTTCAATTAAACCATTTACAGGCACTTTTGAATTGTCAAGGAGTCGGCTAGTTAGAAATATGAATCTAGTGGCCCATTCCAAAGCGTAGTAGATACCTATGGAGAAGATCGGGCAGAAACTCCTTTACATTATATTGTTACATAAAGATTAGTATAAATAATGTTAAATTTATAACTAAATGTAAGGGCGATGTAAAAAAAAACAACGCGTCCATAGTAGCAAAATAAACAAAAAAAAAACGATATCAAAATAAAATAATTACAAATAAGCCGAAGAAGCAGTCCCAATTGACGGCCCCCGTTCACGAGCATGACGCATGGAGCAGCACCATTCAGCTCAACCATTTTGAAGGGAGCTAAATGATCCGAGCATGACATACTCTACTGTTCCTTCATAACTCCTAAACTGCTCGTCGTATTTTGATAAACGAGGTATCGTTGAAAGCGTCATGTTGTTTCGCAAGTTATACACTACATGACGTCACACAAAATGACTCCGGTTATACGAAAACCAAAACTGATTTTATTTTGTTACAATGTCTTGTTTTTACCTTTTTAGTTGGCATTTTTGTAGTTTTTTTTTTTAATTAAAAGTAATCCTAGGTTTCAACCCACCACCTCGTACTTAACATGCGAGTCGCGTAAGCTTTGGTCCATCATCGTATTCTCCCTATTATATGCTGTTCATTTACCAACATTAAAATAACCTTCTTTATTTCAGGTGATCCGTGTTTGAAGTGGCTCTGGGGAAGAAGGCGCAAGCATAATGACAGAGAAAAAAAGTTGAGCTTTGGCCATGGCCGAAGATACCATCCACATCACAGATACCCATCGTATCGCCATAATGGGCTGGGTCATAGACCAAGTTACCAACCATATTTTCCACCTTCAAGGTACCACACACCATATTCCACACCGTCCGGTAGACCATTCGACGCAACTTATAACATACCGTACGGCTGGCCAGCACCAAATGGCGCACCAAACGGCTCACTAAATAGGACACCTAATGGTACACCAGCTCAAACAACAGTTGTAACTGAAGAAGACGGCACACCCCAGCGAAAACAGTTCTTTGTCACACCGAATGGCATTCAAGGGACTCCTGCCCAGCCTGTTGACAAAGCCTCATAGAACCACCTAACCAGCTTTGGAGAAAATTTCCCAATAAACCTGTCACACAGCAAGTAAACTAGGTACTCCATCTTTTTCAAATCCTGCAGTTCAAAACTGTACGAATATTACCAAAACCAATATTTTTTTTTAAATCATTTGGTTTCATTTCGATTTAAAATACGTAGATATCTTTAACACAGAATGGAACCTTGGAACTAAAAGATAATTTATTTGCAATAACATGAATATTACAGTACAAAGTGGGCTTTGTAAGGTAAGGTGTTAAGTTTTAAACTGACATTGTTTTCAAAAGTTCGATGTCCTAAATGTTTTCTCCGTATCTTCTGTTTTGGATAGATTATGTACCACATTATTTTACATGATATGTGCAAGTAACTTTAAGAACTAAATAAATTTGAAATTATAAAAAAAAATCTACTCTTATTTTTTATTTAAACTATACTTTTATATAGCTATACGATTCACGATTCTCATCTAACGAGTTAAATTCTCGGACGGAACGGATATTTATTTGACCATTTTTTTTTTTTTTTTTTTTTTTTTTTTTTTTTTTTTTTTTTTTTTTTTTTTTTTTTTTTTTTTTTTTTTTTTTTTGAGGGTGGGAAATCATCAAATAACTTCTCCCGCTCTGGGCGGAGCGGGAGGGTGTGTCAGACTCTTACTGACTAAAACCCACCCGTATTCCTTCCTGTTGCCTGTGTTGCGGGGGCCTCGGTGACCCATAAGTACCTCCACGCGACCCCGGCAGGCATCGGCACTAGTGGACCCTACACTTGTGCTGACATCTCTTTGAGGCGTGCGTGGAACACAAAGCGCCGTCGACCCGGGCCCAGTCCTTATCGTACGGCGAGCTACCCATTGCTCACCGTCCGCAAGCCCGCGCCTACGGTGGCCGGAAATCCGCCCGGGATTCCCGACGCCCTGGGCGTCTCCTGCGGCGGCTAGGGGCGAGAGGGCGCGAAACTTGCCTTTCCCTCAACCGTCCCGCCTCCTCCTTAGCGAGCATTACTGCTTCGCAGAAGGAGGTGACGGCTGCCCATGCCCTCTCGCTCCGTACCATGGCCTGAACCAGGGCCGGACGCGAGAGGTCTCTGCCGCCGATCGCCTCCACGAGGACACGGCGGTGCTCTGCCCAAGCCGGGCAGACCTCCACCGTATGCTCCACCGTGTCCTCCGGGCGATCCACACAGTGGTGACACCCGGACGTTTCCTCCCGCCTTATCCGACACAGGAACCTCCCGAAGCTGCCGTGTCCGGTGAGGACCTGCGTCAGGCGGAAGGTGAGGACGCCGTGGCGCCTCTCCAGCCACTCCTCAAAGAGGGGACTTATCGCCGAAATCGTGGCGTGCCCAGCACTGGGTTGCGACAACCGTACTTTCCATGACGCCATGAGGTCCCGCCGGAGCTCCGTCCGCTGAGCCGCGATTTCTCGCGGCAACGGACTTATGCCCCGGCGTTTCGCCTCCTCGCGCCACTCCCATACGTGCGCGAGGACTTTTGCCTCCAGATCCCATGGCGGCAATCCGGCAAGGAGGCTCGCTGCCTCACAGGAGACCGTGCGGTATCCTCGGACCATCCGGATTGTTTGACCATCTGGTAGTACAACTACAGAACAGCTTGGCCATTTCCCGATGCTGCTCAGTTGCCCATATATTCAGCAACCTTACCATCCATCCATATGATTCGTTCTTATAATTAAAACTATAAATACGAAAGGAACTCTGTCCGTCTGTAACTTTCTACGCCTCAATGGCTGAATGTATTTCACACACAACTTTACACACACGTAAACCTGGGTTATAACATCGGATACTGACATATTGCTTAGGATACTTACATATCCCGATAGAAGGATCCCGTGAGATAATTTTCGAAATCCTCGCGGGCAAAGCCGCGGGAAAACCTTGTATACACATATACCTCCTAGAGGCTGATTTACATTGATCCAGTATTTCAATCCAGTGCTGGACTCCAGTATCACTGGATATAATATATTTTGACCAATGTAATCTAATCTCGCCAATAAGCACTAATTACAAGTCTTTTTATCGGGGGGAGTATTCTCAATTATATGTCCTTTATGTCATGAAGAGAACCCCCCTCCCCTATATACTTCCTAAAGGATCCTAGGCGCATCCCCAACACCCCAACGGAGTTTGCTGGCATTGTTGTCTTAAACCCCATTTACACGACGTCAGTTTCTTGTCTGTGGCACACAATAAAACTTAAGCAGTAAATGATTGACATCGTCCAAACACTGCACTGGCCGATGGGGCCAAAAGGTTCTGGAGTGGCGACCGCGAATTGAAAGACGTAGCGTTAGGTCTCCTACGAGGTGGACCGATGACCGAAGGCCGCAAGAAACCGCTGGATACGGGAAGCACGAAAGTGGTCGAAGTGGCGATACTTGGGCTCCCCCACTTTGACACTTTTGTGCTAGTTGTCCACGCCTGCACATAGGCCTCCGCCTATGTGCAGCCGTGGACGACTTTCGGCTGAAATTATGCCGAAAGACTGTTTAGACGATGCAACTTTTATTTTTGCTTTAATTTATGGTACGCCTTAAATTGCACTGTGTAAGTCAAGCTTTATAGATAATCAGGAGTCTAGTTTTTACATTTATTCGAAACGCATTTAGGAAGAAACAGCATAATATATCACTTTAGAACATACATACTCGTAACAGTGGCTCAAAAAACATGTGTTATACACATTATTAAAAATACTGATTCCTAATAAACTCAGTTAAGGGCCGGAGAATATAAAGAAAGAACAAGAAAAATGCGATTATTGGCATTACAGCAAAAACAATACACCTTAAAACTATAAATAACAGAAAACAATGATGAATAATAGTTTTATATGTGGCGTGGAACCATCCACGAGAATGGAAGCACAAAACGTGTTCCACCGACCTACGGCTGTCCCATGGGGATAAGAGTAGAAAGATGATGATGATGCGTAGCGTGGATGAATCATCTATAGTCGGATCATTTTCAAAATATTTCAATGTTTAGCGACTTATAGCTTATTACACGTCTTCTTCATTAGTCCTCTGGGAACTGTTTGATGGTTTGTTCTGTGTCTCATTTGGTGGACTAGTTTTATGGTGTGGGGCATTCTGTGGGTCATACCGTGGCTGGTATTGTAGGTCAAATTATTACCAATACTATGGAGGATGCTGAGAGGGATACTGGATGGGATACAGAGGGGGATACTGAGGCGGATACTCAAAGGGGTACTGTGGGAAATAAGGAAGAAACTTTGGAACACCATACATATAAGGCAAACTGTACGTTGGGTAGTATTGATACGGGTAGTCAAATGCTGCGCCGAAATCAAAATGTGGGGGGTGTGGGTTAGATTGGGTATTCAAGTTCTTTTAAACTGTCATCATCGTACCCACTGACGTCAAAACCAAGACGATTTTTAGTTTCTAGGTCAGCCATCCCATCTTTAAAACCCGCTTCTACCCCCAGGTTTAGCCAGCCTTTCCCAAAGTGGGCAATAACGCCCCCTTGTCGCACTGCAGGCCTAAACGGGGGCGGTAAGAGACCCAGAAAAAAAATGGGGGCATTGTGTAGAGGCTTGGGGGAGCGATTTGTAATTTCATCTAGGAGGACTCTTAGTCACCGAATGAGCTCTCGTCTCTCGACTGCAACTTGTGAATATCAACTAATAAGAGATTGCTCAAACTAACTGGGTTCGATATTTCTCTCTGAGTAGTTCATATATCTGCCCTGTTTTATTGAATAAATAAAATAAACATCCTGTCAATCGGTCGCCGTTTCGAAATTAAAGTAGACACAAAACAAATAAAAAGGCAACAGACACACTTTCGCATTTTAATTGTTATTAGTATTCCTAGATAGGTAATTTTCGTAGATAATAGACCGCGGGCATCATATTTTAACAAGTTTTTTGTTAAATAACCCGATTTGTGCATTCCTGTATCAATCGGCTGGTTCATATAATACTTGTTCTTACTTGTTGAGTACGATTGAGAGAAACGAGTTTAAGCATGTTTGTCTTATTCCTGTTGGTACGTGCTGCTCAATCCTATATAAACAACGTAATATTTATTTAATTTTAAGCAGTACTTAAGTTCAACACTTACTAACGTATTTCTCAAAACAAAATAATGTCGGAAGTAAAAAAGAAGAGACGGCGATACTGTGCGGAATATATTAAATTCGGATTCATTGAAAATCCCACAAACCCATCGTAGCCTTTGTGCCTTCTATGTCTAAAAACATTTTCGAATGAAGCAATGAAGCCTTCAAGACTGCAAGATCATTAGAATAAAATGCATCCAGATAAGAAAGACAAGAATGTAGCATATTTCCAAGACCTAGAGAAGAAGCATAATACTCAGCCAAGTGTAGCAAAACTATTTTCGGCGGCTGCTAAGCAAGATGACGACGGACTTCGAGCTTCAAACAATATCTCTTTATTAATTGCTCAAAAAAGCTAACCACACAACATCGGAAAAGAGTTAATTTTGCCAGCAATAAAAGAAGTAATAACTACTGTGCTTCATAAACCGGCCGCAGATATTATCCGAAACATTCTTCGGAGTAATAATTCTGTGCAAAGACCAATTGATGAAATGGCTGAAAACATTGAAGAACCATTTATAGGTCTTTGCCAGTCGTTACGGGTACTCAGAAGCCCGAAAGTCTGACAACCAGTCTTACCAAGGGGTATCGTGTTACCCAGTAACTGGGTTGTGGTGGTCAGATAGGCAGTCGCTCCATGTAAAATACTGGTATTCAACTGCATCCGGTTAGACTGGAAGCCGACCCCAACGTAGTTGGGAAAAGGCAGGCTGATGACGATGGTTATTTAAAATTATAATTTTGGGTTTACGTCTTGAAATAGTCAAAGCAAAGCACAAATTGATATTTGTAAGTGGCACTACAAATTGGCATACGTCGCATACGTTTTCTAATCCATTTGTTTATATTTTCATCAAATACTTTTAGAAAACACCATAGCTACCACCATAGGTAGGTAGGTACTAAAAGGCTTTCTTGGGCATTGAAACATAACTTTATAGGCATTCACCTCTCTACGTAAATAGTACGTAAGTACTTAATATTTAAGCCGTTTAGTATGTACATACCAATAATAATCGTATTTTTAATCTGTAGTGTCGCCCGGCAAGTCGCCTATATAGCCTACCACTCTTCCTTGTGTGTTGTCTTCTTTGAATACCAACTTAGATTGTCCATAATATAATAATTAAATCAAACTGTCAGTCTTTGCTAGTTGTCTGAAATGGCTATGCAACAGCAAATTGACGTAGGCTGTCAATTTGCTTAACAATTTGTTTCCCTAACCGTACATGTTCACACACTCACACTTGCCTCCGTTTGGGTGTAGGTACTATAGGTATACCTCTGCCTGACCCTTCAAGGAAAACAGGCGTAATGTTATTGTAAAGTATTCAAGTTTACTATCACGTATCACGTTGTCTATCATTGTTTAAGTGTTATTGGGTTTTTCGAACAGGAATTTCTCAATAGCAATCGAAGTTTGGATTTGTGCCCGGTTCATGGCAATAGGCTCGCCCCCTATGACATGGTACTCCAACATATTTGGTCAAACGTGGGTGTTATAATATCTACTATAGGAACATACTGTGTGTGTTGTGTACTATCACAGGTCACGTTCAATGACGGATAACCTTCGTATATAAAACGTCGTTGAACAATGTTCAGTACTTTATAGCAGTTTGTTATTTGCCAATCATGAAGTTACCAGTGTGTATTTTTAATTTAAGTTCTTAATATCGGGTCTAGTTTTAATAAAACCCGTGACGCATGGATCGCGATACCATTATATTTTCGTTTAGTTTAATAATAAGTGTATTATTTATCATCAGTGAAAGTAATTAATGCAGCCATTAATTATTTATCATCGTCATTGTAGTCTGCGAGACTCTTCTAATCATTTTTTTTTTTTGTTTTTACTTTTTGTGCGTCACGTCTTTGCGTAAATAAACTATTTTTGTTAAGTAACTAAAATCAACTTTAGGATCACAAACAAAGGTAAAAAAAAACTTGTTTTTTTACAGGCGTACTGTGTTCTGCTGCTGGTGTTTCTGGAAGAATATTACTGTGAGTATTCATTAATTTATTAGTTATAGATTGTCTGTTAAGTTCATATTAAAATCGATCAAATTTAAGCTTCATAATGTTCTAGTTCGAACATTCCAGACTTCGAACTAAACCTGACTTTTGCTTTACCTTTTTACTAATTTGTTTTTGTATGTAAATGTAGAAAACATTTCATTTACGTGAAGTTGACCGCCGTAGCACAAAGTTCTCCATCTCGTAGACAGCAGACGTAGCAGCCATCGTAGACGCGCGTAGCACTGCGCTAGATAAAATTAATGATATAATTATCTTCTCTATCTCTTAATATTTTAAATAGTATAAATCAAAGTTGTTTCTCTATGTATTTGCTTAGCATAACCAGCCTATAATGTTCCCACTGGTGGGACACAAGCCTCCTCTCCGTGAGAGGGAGTTCGCCGTAATCCACCACGCGGGCCCAGTGCGCGTTTGTAGATGTCACTTTTCTTCGAAATTTTGATTCGCTGACATACTGGTTTCCTCACGATGTTTTCCTTCACCGATTTGAGAGCAGTGGTGATGAAATAATTTACACAAAGTAAAGCGCCCGTCAGGGTTTGAACCTATGACCTACAACTCGTAAATCCCGGCCGTTACCACTGGGTCACCACTACTCTCGTATGTATTCGCTTAATACTCGTACTAGTAAAATATTACTTAACCTGTTGATGCAATTTATAAATATTTTTTAACCTATGTCACTCCCACAATTAAGACGAATCTAAGGACACCTCATATTTTAAAATCCATTAAGCCGTTTAGGCTACAGAGCGTGCCGAAGAAATACACACATACATACTCTCGAATAAGACACTTACTAACAGTAGCTATTAATTCCAGGCAAAACGACATCTTCAGTCAACAAGACAAGTACCAGCTGGGGCTATGATTACAGCCTTACTGACCAGAGGGGTCAAGGTGAAGCACGACGACAAAGGATACCAATTTGAACCATTTTATAACAATACCAGTTGTGGGCTCAAGAAACTCTACAATTCTAGAACGGTCTATGATCACTTTACATCGCTAGGGGTAACCAACGACAGTCAATCACATACCTCTACTAATAACGTCATCAATGGTACATCGAATGGCACCACTAACTCTAAATCTAACAGTACTGGAGAATGGTTACCAGAAGGCGATAAGGTACCCAATAAAGTACTTTTAGACACATCGGCTGGTGAAGATACTACCACAGTACCCATCGCAAAAGCTCATACAGTAACCATCACTGAAACACAAACAGAAACCCCTTTTGCAACTGAAAAATTATTATACGAAACACCGAGCCCTTCGCACAGCCCCTGCCCTGTCGGTGATATGAACGGATCTCCGAATGTCCCTTCAAACGGACAACTTTATAAAACAACATTTGGATCTCCATATGGCTCACAGAACATTCCAATTTATGCAGCTCCGACCGGCCCATTTTATTATCCGCAGGCCCCATCATACGGTCAAATGTACGGACCAGTGGGTGGCTCAATGTACGGTATATCGAACGGCCAAATGTACGGGCCACCGATAGACCCATTCTACGGGCACCCGACGCCGACAGGCGGAACGTACCGGCCGACCAGCCCTATCTACGGGCTGCCGACCCGCTCAATGTACGGGTACGCACCACAGGATAGTCAAATGTACGGACCGCCAAATGGCCAAATATATGTTCCCCAAAATGGCCAAACAAGCGGCTATCCAACAGGGTCATTGTATGGATCAAACCGTAATTACTAATTATTAAAAATGAATAAAGCCCTTAAAGTATTCAAGAGGCAATTTATGTATTTTTTTGGAATAAACCGTAAACAATGTTCATACTTATTTTTCTACTTTTTATTGAACCATCTTAACAATGGAAAATCAACAGTATCCTGTTAAAACTTACCGTTGATTTTTTTTTGCATCAATACCTCTATTGCATTTCTTTAACTTATCCTTCTCATACGGAGAAGTAAAGATCGTCGACCACCGTGCTAGTTCACAGAGACAAACGTCAAGGTTTCTAGTCGCGTTTTCTCATAAGTTTACTAAGTCTCAGTCCAAGTATACCAATAAAAAATCACTTATTAAGGGTTCCATCACTGTGTGGATCGCCCAGAGGACACGGTGGAGCATACGGTGGAGGTCTGCCCGGCTTGGGCAGAGCACCGCCGTGTCCTCGTGGAGGCGATCGGCAGCAGAGACCTCTCGCGTCCGGCCCTGGTTCAGGCCATGGTACGGAGCGAGAGGGCATGGGCAGCCGTCACCTCCTTCTGCGAAGCAGTAATGCTCGCGAAGGAGGAGGCGGGACGGTTGAGGGAAAGGCACGTTTCGCGCCCTCTCGCCCCTAGCCGCCGCAGGAGACGCCCAGGGCGTCGGGAATCCCGGGCGGATTTCCGGCCACCGTAGGCGCGGGCTTGCGGACGGTGAGCAATGGGTAGCTCACCGTCCGGTAAGGACCAGGCCCGGGTCGACGGCGCGTCGTATTCCACGCGCGCCTCAAAGAGATGTCATCAGCACAAAGTAGGGGTCCACTAGGGCCGATGCCTGCCGGGGTCGCGGGAAGGTACTTATGGGTCACCGAGGCCCCCGCAACACAGGCAACAGGAAGGAATACGGGTGGGTTTTAGTCAGTAAGAGTCTGACACACCCTCCCGCTCCACCCAGAGCGGGAGAAGTTATTTGATGATTTCCCACCCTCAAAAAAAAAAAAAAAAAAAAAAAAAAAAGGGTTCCATACCAATAAAACTTTTAAAGTATATTCAATTTTAAACTCATATTCATTTTAATATTTGCTATGATGAAGAATACGACATTCTATGAAATTTTAAAAGATACAACCCGGCGATAGATAGATAAGGATGGACAGACGGCGTAAGCTTGAGCCTATTACGTATTACTGATAACAGGGACCCATTTCCACCCTTTGGATACGGACACCTAAAAACAACTGGTCACCACCATTTATGAACAAATTCAACACTAGAGGAATTGCAGGCGTGCTGCCATCGCAGATAAAGCTGAAACGTCTCATGTGTCTGTGCATAGGGTAGGAGTTGTAACTTCACCTTCATTTGAGTCAGAACACATCCACTTCTGAACATATGCGGGGGTCATTAAATGCCACAATGAAATGAGATATGGCCTAAGTATGGTGGGGTCTGGGCCCTATTTAATATAACTGACACTCTAACATATTTTCCAAAAACTGTCAAAATTGTCACACTTTCACGACAGGAGCTATTTAGTAAAACAGAAACATATGTAAGTAAAAAATTTGAGATTTATTTCAGGCGACACAGGCCCATGGAAAAATACCGTAACATAAATCGGATAGTGTTGATGTTTCGATAAGTTTGTGCGTCTCAATAATAGTTTTGATCTAGCTACGGTGTCGATATATCTGTAATAGGGATCGCCAAGTTTTGTTATTGGTGCATTAGTAACTAAAACCTAAGACCAATGTTACACGGCTGGGAGCTTTGCTCGGTGTCACGTTTGGTGAGTAGCGTAGCTCGGGTGTCCATGGAGCATATTGCCCGTTCTTCCCCATAGGATCCTGTTACGATTTCGAATAGGCAACTAGCTTTGTCTTTCTAGCTGACCGACTCCTTGACAATTCAAAAGTGCTTAAAAATTGGTTTAAGGCGCAGTGCACGAAATCGACTAATTTTGATTATTCACTTTTTGTGAGAAAGGGAAAAATTATTTAAACAGAACTAGGTATTTGTGATCTGAAAAGTCGGGTTTTGAGGTTTGCTTGTGGTTAAAAGGGATATTAAAATAATTCAAGAATTAATAGATAACCATTAACATTCGCAACTAGTTTTCCGAAAAATGACGCGAGACTGACGGTTCATCATCGTTTTACAAGGAAACTTTCTTGTAAAACAATGATCAAACGTCAGTCTTGTGATTTTGAACATGAGAAAATATCATCAACATCAGTACTTATACTTGTACGTGGCTGTACCACTTAAAACTTCGATACAAAGTATAACAGAAAAAGAATTTTGAATAAACCAATATTTTTAGAGAAACCCTGTCAATAATGTAATTTTTCCTATTATTTGGAAAAACTTACAAGAAGTTATTTAATAATTTCCCACCAGAAAAAGCTAGAAGCTAACCTTGAAACAAAATCAAAATGTAATTTTACGAAAATACAATATGTTCATGAAGTAAATCGAAGGCGAAATCAACTATTTTTTGAAAAAAAATAGTTTTCACAGTGTAACAATACAATACAATAGTGCCATCACTTTAGTGATGAGACTAGTTTTATAGTCACATAGACCTTGTTTCAATTATTTCAAGCTTTATCACAATTAGACAAAATAGTGTTTTTTTCGTGCACAGAGCCAAATATATGCTTTGAGTTTGACTAAAGGCGAACGGCAGGCTTGTATGGGAATTTCGTACCGCTAATAAAATTTCGTGTTTTGGAATATTTTTTGTTTTAGTTTGTAGTTAATATGATAGACAAGCTCTTTTTAAATTCTTGGAATTTTAGAACTTGGGACGTAAAAGTTATAACCAGTTTTATTTTTTAAGGTTAAGTACTAGTGTACCAATGTAGGTTGTTACATAAAGGCACTTAAACATTGTTTCGGTAATAAAGTATATGTTCCAGATTACTTGTCGCTATTTTTGTAGTGTTTTACTTACTATCAAGTAGGTAAATTGAGATGAGGATCGTACCTACTAAGCGGGAGGCATGAGGAGATACCTATGTCCAGCAGCTGACTGCAACAGTTTGATAATGATGAAGTTCTGATGGGGTTTTGAGTGTAGGTAAATAAAACAATACCGGTAATAGCTTTTTAAGTACATTTTTTTTATTTATAACTAATTAATTCTTCATATATTCTTTATGTAAATAAATGTTTAATATTGAAAAAAAAAAAAAAAAAAAAAAAAAAATTCTTCATATTACTTCATCTAAGAAGGGGGCAGGTCGGGTAATACCCTCATGGCGAGCATAGCTTAAATACCAACATAACTTCGTTTACTTTACGACTAAATTACGTGTAGTTATTAAAATCTTTCTTTTTATATTATTAATTAATTCGAACTTCTAAAAATAGTACACTTACATAAAATAAATGGCTTAGTTGCCATAATATGTGGTACAAATTAAATAACAAAACAACAAAAAAAGTGAGTGGTACGAAATCTGCCGTTCACCTTTTTTTTTTTTTTTTGAGGGTGGGAAATCATCAAATAACTTCTCCCGCTCTGGGCGGAACGGGAGGGTGTGTCAGACTCTTACTGACTAAAACCCACCCGTATTCCTTCCTGTTGCCTGTGTTGCGGGGGCCTCGGTGACCCATAAGTACCTTCCCGCGACCCCGGTAGGCATCGGCCCTAGTGGACCCCTACTTTTGTGCTGACGACATCTCTTTGAGGCGCGCGTGGAATACGACGCGCCGTCGACCCGGGCCTGATCCTTACCGGACGGTGAGCTACCCATTGCTCACCGTCGGCAAGCCCGCGCCTACAGTGGCCGGAAATCCGCCCGAGATTCCCGACGCCCAGGGCGTTTCCTGCGGCCGTTCACCCTTGAATGTCGAAAAAATCTTGTCATGCAGTGTGCCACCGAGGCCGGATCTGGAGGGTCATTGTAATACTGAAACCATGCGTTGCTCCATTGTGAAAAAGGGATAGTGCTATTCGTCCTGTATATCACCTTTTCGCTCTCACACTGAAACAAGGATGGCTTTAACACATCATTATAATGAAATGAGATATGGCCTAAGTATGGTGGGGTCTGGGCCCTATTTAATATAACTGACACTCTGACATATTTTCCAAAAACTGTCAAAATTGTCACACTTTCACGACAGGAGCTATTTAGTAAAACAGAAACTTAAGTAAGTAAAAAATTTGAGATTTATTTCAGGCGACACAGGCCCATGGAAAAATACCGTAACATAAATCGGATAGTGTTGATGTTTCGATAAGTTTGTGCGTCTCAATAATAGTTTTGATCTAGCTACGGTGTCGATATATCTGTAATAGGGATCGCCAAGTTTTGTTATTGGTGCATTAGTAACTAAAACCTAAGACCAATGTTACACGGCTGGGAGCTTTGCTCGGTGTCACGTTTGGTGAGTAGCGTAGCTCGGGTGTCCATGGAGCATATTGCCCGTTCTTCCCCATAGGATCCTGTTACGATTTCGAATAGGCAACTAGCTTCGTCTTTCTAGCTGACCGACTCCTTGACAATTCAAAAGTGCTTAAAAATTGGTTTAAGGCGCAGTGCACGAAATCGACTAATTTTGATTATTCACTTTTTGTGAGAAAGGGAAAAATTATTTAAACAGAACTAGGTATTTGTGATCTGAAAAGTCGGGTTTTGAGGTTTGCTTGCGGTTAAAAGGGATATTAAAATAATTCAAGAATTAATAGATAACCATTAACATTCGCAACTAGTTTTCCGAAAAATGACGCGAGACTGACGGTTCATCATCGTTTTACAAGGAAACTTTCTTGTAAAACAATGATCAAACGTCAGTCTTGTGATTTTGAACATGAGAAAATATCATCAACATCAGTACTTATACTTGTACGTGGCTGTACCACTTAAAACTTCGATACAAAGTATAACAGAAAAAGAATTTTGAATAAGCCAATATTTTTAGAGAAACCCTGTCAATAATGTAATTTTTCCTATTATTTGGAAAAACTTACAAGAAATTTAAAGATCTAACATTAGGCTTCAGCTATCCTTGAAGCCGGGGTCGTGGAAAAGTCCGAAAGTGATACCGAGGCCCCTGGCAACACGGGTGAAGGAAAGAACCCGGGTGGGTTTTAGTCAGTAAGAGTCTGACACACTCCCGCCAGAGCGGGAGAAGTTATTTGATAATTTCCCACCAGAAAAAGCTAGAAGCTAACCTTGAAACAAAATCAAAATGTAATTTTACGAAAATACATTAAGTTCATGAAGTAAATCGAAGGCGAAATCAACTATTTTTTGAAAAAAAATAGTTTTCACAGTGTATCAATACAATACAATACAATACAATACAATAGTGCCATCACTTTAGTGATGAGACTAGTTTTATAGTAATAAAGTATATGTTCCAGATTGCTTGTCGCTATTTTTGTAGTGTTTTACTTACTATCAAGTAGGTAAATTGAGATGAGGATCGTACCTACTCAGCGGGAGGCATGAGGAGATACCTATGTCCCTGCTGACTGCAACAGTTTGATAATGATGAAGTTCTGATGGGGTTTTGAGTGTAGGTAAATAAAACAATACCGGTAATAGCTTTTTAAGTACATTTTTTTTACACATCATTATAATCATAAACTTTATTAGAGTAGACTACAATGAGGTCCACAGTGTTAGTAACAAAATAACTAAAGCCTAGTTATTTAAGAACACACCACGACGAACCCTGACTGTTTATCATGGATAGCGATCTACATTATACTTGAGTTATGTTATTGAGACTGACAGAAAGACGGGAAATTAGAACATGTAATTATTATGTTCCGTTAAGGAAACTAAGATACTTAAATAGGTTCATCAACAAATACCTCTTTATGGCTGTAACTAAATATCACCGTTTTCCTTAATGATACATATTTTTAAACGTACTGCTTGAACTTTGACAGTACTATTGTTGAAAAGTCATTGTGTTGATAACAAGACTGAGGACACTACTAGATAACCGAATCCGTCATGTTTATAAGTCTCAGTGGCGTCCTGTAACTGCTAGTACGATTTAGAGCTTTGTCGGGGACCTAGTGTCGTGAACGTCACACGTAACATACTGTCTGCAGCAACCATGAAGTTAATTGTAAGTTTTATTTTTTTAATTAATTAACAATGATTTACTGACTGCCTCGTTGATCTAGTGATCGCAAGCGCTACTGCTGACCATGGGGTTTGAATCCCAGGTCGAGCAAAATGTTATTGAGTGTTTCCATCAGGAATTTCTCGGTAACAGCCCGGTATCTGGAATTCAGCCCGGTTGATCCCTATTACATGGGACTTAAACATAACTGGCGAAATATGGGTGTACCTACTATAAGTACACCTCTGCCCAAATCTTCGGGGAAACAATGCGTAATGTTATGATTTACTGACCGCATATTCGAGTCGAGTTGGCCCTAATGTCGAAACAGGCGAACGAAACTTTATACGACTCATTGTAAAACGAATTCTAACTTTGGTCTTTTTTTTTTTTTGGATGGTAAATCCTCAAATAACTTCTCCCGCTCTGGGTGGAGCGAGAGGGTGTGTCAGACTCTTACTGACTAAAACCCACCTGTATTCCTTCCGTTGCCTGTGTTGCGGGGGCCTCGGTGACCCATAAGTACCTTCCCGCGACCCCGGCAGGCATCGGCCCTAGTGGACCCCTACCTTTGTCTCATTATAAAACGAATTCTAACTTTGGTCTAAGCTTGAAACCATCGAGCACTGGCTCGATGGTTTCAATTATATTATTTTGAATTTTATTCCAAGTAAAATAAAGTATTTATACAAAATTGTCAATTTAGAAACAACTACACTAGACCACTTCGTACGTCGTTGACTTGACATCGTCATTTTTTGTAATTAGAACTTCAACTGCGTCTGAATAAAGATAGAAATAAAAAAAAACCGGACAGGTGTGAGTTGGACTCTCGTGGTTCCGTACATTGAATATGTTATCTACCATGTTTTATCCCAAAATAATTTATCCCAAGAACAAACTTAACATTGTAATTGATAAACTTGTTCTCTGATACATTCCAACTGCAAATGTAAGTGTGTACGCACAATATTGAGACACTTACCATGTTATTTTAAGAGCATAGACTTCATATAGGTTATCCTGTAATCTATAAATAAAGAACTACTTTCTGTATTTTTCGTCCGTGTTTGGGTGACAGATACTCGTATTTATTTATGTATGTTTACCAAATTTCAACTTATTCGGTCCAGTAGATTGGCTGTGACAAACGGACAGACAGACACACAAGCGATTCTATAAGGGTTCCGTTTGTTCCTATTGAAGTACGGAACCCTAAAAATATGAAAAGGCAGACCTGATCTTTTTACAACATTTCACAATGATATGGTGAGTGGCAGTTCTTCTGGTTCTTACCAGGAGAACTCCTCAACAATTAACGTCCCTGCATCAAGAAAAGCAATATTTTGTAAAAGGTGATGAGCACTTGACATTAGGCTATTGTAACTTAGATAAATTACAAACTGACCCACTAAAAAGAAAAATAAACAACTTTTTACGAAAAAAAAACAACCAACTTCCAAAAAAAAACACTACAAAGTGAAAAATAACTAAAATTTCGGAAGTCGGTGGCAAACAACTAAAATACAGATCCAAAGAAACCGACTTCCGAAATTCAAGTCATTTTTCACTTTGTAGTGTTTTTTGGAAGTCGGTTGTTTTTTTTTTTTGTAAACGGTTTATAAAATTAAAATATTGGTTACATCATTCATGTTAAAATTATACATGTTAGAACAATGTAGAAAGACGTGCACGTTAAAAGTGTCCGTAATAAAAAGATAAAAACAGTTGAAAAAAACCGGCCAAGTGCGTGTCTGACCACGCACAATGAAGGGTTCCGTAGCTGGGAAGTTGGGATGAATTTATCCCAAAAACAAACTTAACATTGTAGTTGAAAAACATGTTCTCCCATACATCGATATATACCACGGTCAATTTTCCAACTGCAAATTTAAGTTGGTCGACTATTACTCGCTAACTTGTACAGCCAGCCTACTTAGCTGTGATAGTTTTCCTTTTAATTTCATTGTATAGTAAGCGTAAATTCAAGAAGTACGGTTGTGGAATGCCTTGCCCGTGTCGATATGGAGTGCTCAATCTCTGTCCATATTTAAAATTTTGTTAAAAAAGTATCACTCTCCTTAAGACGCTGACAACACCTAAACCGCGGTCACTGTCAGATTGCATAGAAAAGAAAGAGAAGCGCGATGACACAACGCTTGTAATTTATTGCAAATTATGAAGCAATTATCTATGTACTCAAAATTGAGTTGAGTAATCGAAAATAAAAAACAACCAAGTTCTGCATTCAGTTAAGACGTTCTTGTTATTAATTAAATACGTAACGTATGTTGATAATTAATACAGATATTTTGGATAAGAACTCAAGGTAAGAGGTTAGTTTAACGTTAGTTTTTATCGAGATTTATTTTTAAAAACGTGTTTTGGTAACAACCAAATTCTGGGAAATATGTTCAAAATTAACATATATTTTTTCCGCTACCACAAACTATACAGATTTGGCAATTTTTTTTTCTTAAGAGAAGCCTATTTTGGTCAATTGGGTCTTGTCAGCGCCTTAAACATATTTTTTATTTTCTTTGTTCTTAACACTAGTTTTATGATTATTATTGAATATATTATATAGATAATTTTAATATGTTTTATGTATGTGTGTATTTATTGTATATATGTAAATGACTACCTGCAGTATTGTCTCTCCTTTTCCCCCTAATCCATCCAAAGGTTGTCTTTAAAAGATCGCTTTTAGCGATAAGTCCGCCCATTGTGTCACCCTATGTAAAATTTCTACATTTGTAATTTTTATGGTGTACATAAAAGAGTATTAAATTCTATATGTGCTACTGCCATGAATTTATTCACATCTCCATACACAACCATTTAGCTGGCAAAGTGCAAATTTTTCAAGTCAAGTGTCCCCACTTGACTCTAATATCATCCCAACATTACGTGCAAGGGAGGTACCATATTTTTTTTTTCATTTCGGCACTTTTTTGGCCTAATTAATATGTATAATATGCCAAATTGCAGCTTTCTAGCACTAAGCGTCTGTGAGCTACAGTGGGGACAGACGGACAGACAGACAGACGGATATGGCGAAACTATAAGGGTTCCTTGTTTACTACGAAACCCTAAAAATGGCTCGGTGGTTTAATCCTAGGTACATAAGTAAACCTTATTCTCTATTAAAATCTTTTTTGTAATGAGTTCAAATCTTGCCCATTGCTCTGTTGAAGTGAACCCATTTCTAGAATACGAACTGTGTTTTAGTAATACATAGATGTTGTTTAATTTTTTACTTTCTAAGTGATTTAATTGGTGTAATCAATTTGATCCATCATCGAACTTTAAGGATAGGTGCAGTACGATCGTGCTATTAAAAGTCAGCCCGCTGAACCAAACGTAAAGGATAGTACTATGCCGGTGACATTAGCGCGGCTGGCATGTTATTCGGAGCCCGAGGAGTGTGTTATTTCTATAGTGATAAAGCTTTGGTAAAACTAAAGCGGATCCTGCGCGGGATGCAGGATGCAATTCACTCGCGCCAATTCTGTCAACTAAGTTGTATGGGTTTAGCTTTTACGCTTATTTCGGTAGAAGAAGTCAGTCGGCCATCGTTTAATATTTTGTGTTTAATCAGCATGCTTTACATATCTGTTTGTATCGCACAACTCACTAATCACAGGTCACTTAATAACAGATTGACATAAAGTACAAAGTTAGAGCACCTTTTTCCGGAACTTTTACATACAAGTTATATTGTGGCCATGTCGACATTAGGTATGTTATCTTATCATGGCATTACTTACTAATGGTCTAATTTAAATGAAAGATTTTAATTTGTAGCGTCTACCTGTTTGACTTTGAAGAAAGTCAGTTTCTTCAAAGCCAAAGTCATAACGATTTTGGCACGGAAACTTAAGCATAACTTATTTTTTTAACAGGTAAGAGTTATCCTGATTTTGGCGCTTTTAGAGTTATTCGTGTGTGAGTACTTTTTTATTATCTAGTACCGCTCTACTACCCACTCTTTAAATTAATTGTTTTATTATTGTCAAGGTTTCCAATGGCCCATCGTCCACGATCCTTTTTTTTTTGCGTGGGAAATCATCAAATAATTTCTCCCGCTCTGGGCGGAGCGGGAGGGTGTGTCAGACTCTTACTGACTAAAACCCACCCGTATTCCTTCCGTTGCTTGTGTTGCGAGGGGCTTCGGTAACCCTTTAGTACCTGCCCGCGACCCCGGCAGGCATCGGCCCTAGTGGACCCCTACACTTGTGCTGACGACATCTCTTTGAAGCGCGCGCGGAATACAACGCGCTGTCGATCTGGGCCTGGTCCCTACCGGACGGTGAGCTACCCATTGCTCACCGTCCGCAAGCCCGCGCCTACGGTGGCGGGAAATCCGCCCGGGATTCCCGACGCCCAGGGCGTCTCTTGCGGCAGCTATGGGGGAAAAGTTATTTGATGACTTCACATGCAAAAAAAAAGGTTAAGGTTCTGGCTGAGTTCGATCCCCGGGACGGAATTGTTGTTATTTGATTTATTTTACGAGTTTCTTAGTAGCAGCCCAGAGAGTATCGATGTGCCCAGTTAATGGCAATAATATATACTCTTAAACCTGTCTTCTATCTTAACCTTCGGTGAACACAGGCAGGAGATATTATTATAATGTTATGTACTCGTATCTTATGCATGTACCGTCACAGAGAGACGGCCTGTGTCCCAAGCAGTGGGAACATTATAGACAGATTATGCATGCGCCTATCCTCCGTTCGCAATTTAATTAATTCTAAAATGTATGTGTTTTGGAAAAAAAATACTTTACTACCCACATATAAAGTTCAGTTAGCGTAGAAGTTTAAGGGGAAATAGGTACATCAATTGGAAACAAGCATTTGAGTATATTATACATGTTCATGTTAAGTACTGTTCAATTTCAGGTGTGCCATGGATTGGCGGTGATGATGTTACTTATACGGAAACACACACTTCGTGGAAATGGAGCTACAACGCCGGTCTCGATGCTATCTTTGGTTTAGAAGGAGGGTATAAAGATGGACATGCAACCCTAGGAACTACAAAACACTTGGGTGTTAACGTCGGGGGTTTTAAGGAAAATGGTCAAAAGGATCTTAAACACGCAGTCCCTGCGGCACCCCCACCAAACAGCTCCGGATTTGGCTCCCCGTATGACATACCGAATAATCCAGCAAATGGCTCACCGTACTACATACAGTATGCTTCACAGTATCCCCCACAAGTTGCCCCACAGTTCGTTCAACAGCCCATCCATCAGTACGCCCCGCTGCAACCACAGGTTGGCTCACAATACACCCAACCGTGGCCACAGTACGCCCCGCAGCAAGCGCCGCAGGTTGCCCCACAATACGCACCGCAGTATGCATATGCCCCACAATACAACCCGCAGTACGTCCCGCAGGGTGCCCCACAATACGCCCCACAGGGTGCCCCACAGGGTGCCCCACAGGATGCCCCACAATACGCACCGCAGTATGCATATTCCCCACAATACGACCCGCAGTACGTCCCGCAGGGTGCCCCACAATACGCCCCACAGGGTGCCCCACAGGATGCCCCACAATACGCCCCACAGAGTGCCCCACAATACGCCACTCTGAGCGCCCCACAAGACTCCCCGCAGTACGTCCCGCAGGGTGCCCCACAATACGCCCCACAGGATGCCACACAATACGCCCCACAGATTGCCCCACAATACGACTCGCAGAGTGCCTCACAATACGCCCCGCAGAGTGCCCCACAATACGTCCCACAGGATGCCTCACAATACGCCCCACAGAGTGCCTCACAATACGATTCGCAGAGTGCCTCACAATACGCCCCGCAGAATTCCCCACAATACGTCCCACAGGATTCCTCACAATACGCCCCACAGAGTGCCCCACAATACGCCTCGCAGTACGGCCCGCAGGGTGCCTCACAATACGCCGCACAGGATGCCACACAATACGCCCCACAGATTGCCCCACAATACGACTCGCAGAGTGCCTCACAATACGCCCCGCAGAGTGCCCCACAATACGTCCCACAGGATGCCTCACAATACGCCCCACAGAGTGCCCCACAATACGCCTCGCAGTACGGCCCGCAGGGTGCCCCACAATACGCCCCACAGGATGCCCAACATTACGCCCCACAGAGTGCCCCACAATATGACTCGCAGAGTGCCTCACAATACGCCCCGCAGAGTGCCCCACAATACGTCCCACAGGATGCCTCACAATACGCCTCGCAATACGGCCCGCAGGGTACCCCACAATACGCCCCACAGGATGCACAACATTACGCCCCACAGAGTGCCCCACAATACGCCCCTCAGAGCGCCCCACAAGACTCCCCGCAGTACGTCCCGCAGGGTACCCCACAATACGCCCCACAGGATGCACAACATTACGCCCCACAGAGTGCCCCACAATACGCCCCTCAGAGCGCCCCACAAGACTCCCCGCAGTACGTCCCGCAGGGTGCCCCACAATACGCCCCACAGGATGCCCAACATTACGCCCCACAGAGTGCCCCACAATATGACTCGCAGAGTGCCTCACAATACGCCCCGCAGAGTGCCCCACAATACGTCCCACAGGATGCATCACAATACGCCTCGCAATACGGCCCGCAGGGTACCCCACAATACGCCCCACAGGATGCACAACATTACGCCCCACAGAGTGCCCCACAATACGCCCCTCAGAGCGCCCCACAAAACTCCCCGCAGTACGTCCCGCAGGGTGCCCCACAATACGCCCCACAGGATGCCACACAATACGCCCCACAGGATGCCACACAATACGCCCCACAGAGTGCCCCACAATATGACTCGCAGAGTGCCTCGCAGTACGGCCCGCAAGGTGCCCCACAATACGCCCCACAGGATGCCCAACATTACGCCCCACAGAGTGCCCCACAATACGCCCCTCAGAGCGCCCCACAGGACTCCCCGCAGTACGTCCCGCAGGGTGCCCCACAATACGCCCCACAGGGTGCCCCACAACACTCCCCAAATGCCCCACCGAATGGACCTCCGAACAGTTCGCAGCGAACGTTTAATGAAGAAGACGTACAATACGTTGATTTCTGGTAATCAAACACTAGCTAGTTATACAGCGAAGCCACTTAACGCATCGGCCCTCAATAAAGCATCCATTGTTATTTCAACAAAATAAATAGGTGATGTGCAAAATTTTTAAAAGTATTTTTTTGTGTTTTGCAGCGTTAATTTAATTTTTTGCACTTTGTTACATCCATGGAATAGTAAAAACAGTGGAAGTGCCCTTAGACTTCCTTAGTACGGGAACCAGTGTCGCCAAACTCACAAATGTACATTGCAATACACAGAAAACGATGATATTATTGGCTACGAATTATAAATGCAACTTTGGCGAAAAGTTTATTTATTGTTGTTCCAAATTAAGTCTTATTACAACTCGTGAACGTGGTTTTTATTTTACTTGTCAAAATCAATGAAGACCATTTTTCCATCTAACAATCAAATTTGAATAATTAACAACGAGTTCAGCTATTCAACGCTAGAGAGCGCTGTAACCAATTTACTCTATTTAGCACGCTAACGTCATTGAAATAGATGGCATTTCGTATGCACCTGTTATCTATTTTTCTACTCAGCTATGGATGGGGACAACATATTGATAATTTAATGTCGATGTTTGTACAATGTAATATTGAAATCCTTTATCTTATGTAATGAACCAACTTTTATGAATAGGAATTGCGTTATCATTTAAAAATCTGTAGCCTTTTTTTGAAGTTTGTAAATTGTTTTCATCAAAATGCTCTGGACAGATTGTACTTGATTTTGATAGCATCCAATTCTGTCTTCCCGTAGCTTCTATCTATTTCTCCTTGGTAAAAAGATCTTTGGGAAAACTGAAATATTTACATACTTTATTAGTATTAGGTACTTATTTTTGAGGCCTACGTCCAGCCACGAATGAATGAATGATTGGTTTATTTGTCCGAATATAAGTACTCAAACTCAAACCATTTATTTAAATTAATCGAGAAGAACGACGACGAGTACATAATTTGTCATGGTAAGGTATAAGGTTTCACTATATTAGACTTTGGACTTCATTTACGCATAATTTGATACTAATTTCTCGTAATTTTATTTATCACAGTTCAGTAAAGTTAGTTTAAAAATACACATTTTATTATTTTATCGATACCGAACTATTTGAATATGTCCCATCCCTAAACGAGTAGCGTCGAAGAGTCTAGAATGTATACGATGATATTTAAGACAGCGAGCAAGTTGATTTAGACTTTGGTCAATGGACATAAGGTAGTTTTTAGTTCGCAACAAAGTAATAAATATGGTTTTGTCAATAAAAACAATTATATTGAAATTTATCATAGGTAGTTTTATACAAACCGGTGATACGATACACCACCGCAAGATACATTTCTAGTACTGCTATGATTTTTTCATGTAAAAATTGCACAATAAGGCATGTTTGTAATATTTTTTGTTACGTTCGAGACGTCGTATCAGAGCAAGTAGCTAACAGCGACTGAGCCGGTGTTGCGGAGCTCCGCATAATTGTGACACACGCGCGACTGCTGCGTGGCACTTCCACTGTTTTTACTATTCCGTGGTTACATCGATCAACTCCTTGCGACTCACTATTAATAGTGATATTGAGTCGCAAGGAGTTATTTGGTTGGTTGGAAAAGGAAATGCTTACAGTAAATTAAACAGTGACAGTTACAAGTAATATATATTATACATATTATGTATAGACGTACGTCGTTCTCGTCGGTACGGAATGTTGCCATTTTAAATATTTGTATTTATGTTATTTATATTACAATCTCACTGTGTGCTGCACCGGTCGACGTCTTAACGTCAACGCCGGCTATCGCTGAAAACCAGCGCTGGGGCTCTGTCTCGCATAGAGTCGCAGCTTTATGCTGAGCGTTGGCCGTTTTGCGTGGACGTGACGCATATTCTCCCCCGAATTGTTTCTTTTTTGTATTTGTGTTCCTTCTTTGCGTCATGTTTACCGCAAATAAACGTATTTTCTTTCTTTCTTCTTTCTTCTTTCTTACATATATAATATTAACTGTAATTGTCACCGTTTAATGTACTGTAAGCATTTCCTTTTCGTATAAATAAGTTTATATGTCTGTGTTTGCAAATAAACTTTTCTAAACTATAATTTGTATTCTTGTCCACATTCTAAATACAGTCGCCAGTATATCAAGTTACCACAAACTGTCAAAATTTCTCATTCGATTTTGAAGTTAACCATCAACATTTTAAAGTTTAAAATCATTTGGAGAAATTTGACAGGTTAGTATAACCTGATGTGCTGGCGACTATACCATCTACTTAATAAAATTTTGTTGAACAGGCGGGTGTTCCGATCGCCGAGTCGGTCGTCGCAAACTTAGAACTAGGTGAACACGTCTTCATCTTTTTCAAGAATTTCCTATCATAGAAATATTCTTAGAAAATGATATATGTATATAAAAACTTAGTTTTTTGATGATTCTCAGGACATTAATTAATCACGTAGGTACCTATGTTCTCATAATTAAAAAGTGATAAGTGTTTAATAAGCTATAACAATAACTGCCCTCATATTGTATCTTGCTGATCATACTAAATTATGATTCATTTTCCTCTTAGATTTTCATAATTAGTCATTCTCGATATTTTTATTATGTCATTGTATCTAGTCGCTTTATAAATTATGAATGTTATGTAATTAGGTATTTAATTTCAATTTTCTTCACTATAAGGATTGCCATTTCGAGTATCTTACGTAATTAGGGTGTTGTTAGAGCTAATTTTCATTAAACGAGCACAAATCCGAGAGCAATGGTGGCCCCGTTGCTAACGGCTGCGACTTACAAGTTATAGGTCATAGGTTCGAACCCAGACAGGCGCTTTACTTTATGTAAATTATTTCATCACCATTGTTCTCAAAACGGTGAAAGAAACCGGCATGTCCTAGACCCAGAAATTCAAAGACATGTGACATCTACCAACCCGTACAGGGCCCGCGTGGTGGATTACGGCCACTCCATCTCACAGAGAGTGCTGGGACATTCCAGCAGTGGGAACATTGTAGGCTAATTATGTTGGGCACAAATCCAGACTACGGGCTGCTACCAACCTGTCCTACCCGGGGAAACACCAAGAAAGCCCGCGTTGTTTGTGGCCTGTGACCGATGTGTTTTCTACGCCTCGAAAAAGATAAAAGGTCTTATCATTAAACTTAGTTATTAAAAACATATCTTTAGTAGGCAGGAGGAAACGCCCCAGAAAGACATATAGTGACCTCATTAATGATGTTCTTCAAAAAGGTCAGATGCGTAGTACTCGCAACCGGCGTGCGTGTGTGACCAGATGTGTGAACGTAAACGAAGCAAAAGGAGTATGTAAGGAGCGTAGCAGGTGGCGTTCTATAGTTACTGCCTGCCCTCATGGGAAGAAGGCGTGAGTTTATGTGTATGTATGCTTTAGTAAGCATTGCTTTCTTACGAGTTCACAGGTCACCGACGATAATTAAAACTATATATAAAAAGCGTTGCTAATATTAGTCACGATTCAGTACGAGAACGTCTGTTTAATTCGGTACCAGTGTCTTTTGTATTTTAGCAACTATGAAGTTATTTGTAAGTACTCGATTTTATTTTTCTCATAGTTATATTCTGATTTATTGCAAGAATAACTCATAAGTTCATAACATAGTAATATTATTCTTGTGGCTGTATTCCCTGAAGGAATAGGCAGAGGGGTGTGTGGTGCAGCCATGTTTGGGCGGTTACATACCTAATCTTGACTTTTTCAATGTGAATGTCTGTGTGTGTGTGTACATATTTAAAAAAACCTAAGAAACACGCTTCAATTTCTTTCAGTGCAAAATAGATATGAATATGACTCGTTCAGACAAAAATGAGGAGGAAAATTATCAAATACTCGTAACTTCTCCCGCTCTGGGCGGAACGGGAGAGTGTGTCAGACTCTTACTGGCTAAAACCCACCCGTGTTCCTTCCGTTGTCTATGTGTTGCCACGGTATCCCTTCCGGACTTTCTCGCCGGTTTTTTGCCCGGCAGGCATTGGCCCTAGCGGACCACTACACTTGTGGTGACATCTCTTAAAGACTGCCGTGGAACACAACGCGCCGTCGAAAATTATACTACAACCTACAACTTATTACTAAACAGTTCACTGGTTTTTGCTATTTTGCTAACTTATTATACCGACGAGGCCAACCTACTCACTAAACAAAGGTTCTATGTGATTTTTTAGGTTTTGATCGTAATTTTCCCGGATCTAATGAAATATAGTAAGGTAATACCACTTTTCAAATCCGGGGATAGTAGAGACGCCAATAATTATAGACCCGTATCCGTGTTGCCGGTTTTCAGCAAGGTGTTTGAAAAGGTAATGCTTAATCAAATGCTCAATCATTTTAACACCAATAGAATCTTACACGATCAACAGTATGGCTTCACCAAGGGACGTTGTACGACTGACGCCGGTGTCACCTTATTAAAACACATATTTACGGCGTGGGAAGAGGCCCAAGACGCAATAGGAATATTTTGTGACCTCTCCAAGGCATTTGATTGCGTCGACCACGAAACATTACTCTTGAAACTTAAGCATTACGGACTTGGAGACCTTGCGCTCAGTTTAGTAAAATCTTATTTATATGATAGACAGCAGCAAGTTCAAATAAATGGTGTCATTTCACTCGGCTTAAAAGTAGAAATGGGTGTACCACAAGGCTCGATATTGGGTCCTTTCCTCTTTTTAGTATATATTAATGATCTACCCCACTTGTTAAAAACCCAACCACAAATGGTGTTATTTGCTGACGATACTTCCTTAATTTTTAAAATTAATAGACGTGCCTCAAATTTTGACGACGTAAATAACGCCCTATTGCAGGTCCAAAATTGGTTCACTGCTAATAATTTAGTATTAAATGGGAAAAAAACTAAGTGCATAAGATTTTCTTTACCAAATGTCAAAAGTAGTATTTGTGAGATAGTATTGAATCAAGAGAAATTAGAATTCGTCGATAAAACTGTTTTCCTGGGGATTACGCTCGACTCAAGGCTCCAATGGGGGCCTCATTTAACTTCCCTTGCAGGACGGCTAAGTTCAGCAGCATATGCTGTGAGAAAAATCCGCCAATTTACTGATGTAGATACCGCACGGCTAGTATATTTTAGTTACTTTCATAGTATTATGTCGTACGGTATTTTACTATGGGGACGGGCTGCAGACATCGAGTCTATTTTTATTCTGCAAAAAAGAGCCATCAGAGCCATATATGGCCTCCGCAGGCGACTATACCATCTACTTAATAAAATTTTGTTGAATAGGCGGGTGTTCCGATCGCCGAGTCGGTCGTCGCAAACTTAGAACTAAGTGAACACGTCTTCATCTTTTTCAAGAATTTCCTATCATAGAAATATTCTTAGGAAATGATATATGTCTATAAAAACTTAGTTTTTTGATGATTCTCAGGACATTAATTAATCACGTAGGTACCTATGTTCTCATAATTAAAAAGTGATAAGTGTTTAATAAGCTATAACAATAACTGCCCTCATATTGTATCTTCCTGATCATACTAAATTATGATTCATTTTCCTCTTAGATTTTCATAATTAGTCATTCTCGATATTTTTATTATGTCATTGTATCTAGTCGCTTTATAAATTATGAATGTTATGTAATTAGGTATTTAATTTCAATTTTCTTCATTATAAGGATTGCCATTTCGAGTATCTTACGTAATTAGGGTGTTGTTAGAGCTAATTTTCATTAAACGAGCACAAATCCGAGAGCAATGGTGGCCCCGTTGCTAACGGCTGCGACTTACAAGTTATAGGTCATAGGTTCGAACCCAGACAGGCGCTTTACTTTATGTAAATTATTTCATCACCATTGTTCTCAAAACGGTGAAAGAAACCGGCATGTCCTAGACCCAGAAATTCAAAGACATGTGACATCTACCAACCCGTACAGGGCCCGCGTGGTGGATTACGGCCACTCCATCTCACAGAGAGTGCTGGGACATTCCAGCAGTGGGAACATTGTAGGCTAATTATGTTGGGCACAAATCCAGACTACGGGCTGCTACCAACCTGTCCTACCCGGGGAAACACCAAGAAAGCCCGCGTTGTTTGTGGCCTGTGACCGATGTGTTTTCTACGCCTCGAAAAAGATAAAAGGTCTTATCATTAAACTTAGTTATTAAAAACATATCTTTAGTAGGCAGGAGGAAACGCCCCAGAAAGACATATAGTGACCTCATTAATGATGTTCTTCAAAAAGGTCAGATGCGTAGTACTCGCAACCGGCGTGCGTGTATGACCAGATGTGTGAACGTAAACGAAGCAAAAGGAGTATGTAAGGAGCGTAGCAGGTGGCGTTCTATAGTTACTGCCTGCCCTCATGGGAAGAAGGCGTGAGTTTATGTGTATGTATGCTTTAGTAAGCATTGCTTTCTTACGAGTTCACAGGTCACCGACGATAATTAAAACTATATATAAAAAGCGTTGCTAATATTAGTCACGATTCAGTACGAGAACGTCTGTTTAATTCGGTACCAGTGTCTTTTGTATTTTAGCAACTATGAAGTTATTTGTAAGTACTCGATTTTATTTTTCTCATAGTTATATTCTGATTTATTGCAAGAATAACTCATAAGTTCATAACATAGTAATATTATTCTTGTGGCTGTATTCCCTGAAGGAATAGGCAGAGGGGTGTGTGGTGCAGCCATGTTTGGGCGGTTACATACCTAATCTTGACTTTTTCAATGTGAATGTCTGTGTGTGTGTGTACATATTTAAAAAAACCTAAGAAACACGCTTCAATTTCTTTCAGTGCAAAATAGATATGAATATGACTCGTTCAGACAAAAATGAGGAGGAAAATTATCAAATACTCGTAACTTCTCCCGCTCTGGGCGGAACGGGAGAGTGTGTCAGACTCTTACTGGCTAAAACCCACCCGTGTTCCTTCCGTTGTCTATGTGTTGCCACGGTATCCCTTCCGGACTTTCTCGCCGGTTTTTTGCCCGGCAGGCATTGGCCCTAGCGGACCACTACACTTGTGGTGACATCTCTTAAAGACTGCCGTGGAACACAACGCGCCGTCGAAAATTATACTACAACCTACAACTTATTACTAAACAGTTCACTGGTTTTTGCTATTTTGCTAACTTATTATACCGACGAGGCCAACCTACTCACTAAACAAAGGTTCTATGTGATTTTTTAGGTTTTGATCGTAATTTTCCCATTACAAGATACAAATGAACATGCGTTTCACAGACGCCACAACTTCCGGTGGGCCTAATCCCGGAACAAATAAAACTATCACCTTTGAATCCTAAAAATCTTAGCAATTATCTTATTAAGTAAAAATAGAAAATGCGTGGAAACAGACAAAATTTTATCATCTTATGTTTCTGTTCCAGAAAATGTTTGGAAAAATCATGTAGTTATTCATATTACTTTGATTTTATACCTAATTCTTATCAAATTCATGAAAATTCTAATTTAGTATTGGCAAGTTTGCTCTCAGTCCTCTCTTAAAGTAATAATCAACATCCTAATTACGTAAGACACTCGAAATGGCATCCCCTATTTATCTATCACGTTATTTTGCCGTCGGACTGACGAGTTTTGCTTTTTCTGACGAGTAAGTAGATAATATAAAGCTAGCACACCGCCGCATTGGCTTTACATCGCATTTCAATACGAAAAAGCGTGGTGTAGCGCGCCTGTAGTGTGATGTACGATATCATATCGGTACGAAAGTGATGTGGGAGGTTTTTTGCAAAACGGTGTGGCCCGCTCAAATGTGCGTCAGCAAATAAAAGGGATTTATTTTAAGTGTGTTACGTAGGTGCTGATTTATTGGAGAAAATTTAAGTATGATTCTAAGCACGGCGCTACTTATCTGCCACTGGGCAGCTATAATTTGACCGCTAGCGCCCTGCGGTTGCAGTCCTTGCAGTCTCCAGCTGCCATCGAAATTATTCTAAATCATACCTTAACTCTTTGAGACAGATATAAATTAGTTTGAAATATAAGCCTAAAAATAAAATATCATAATGTTGCTAGTGATTTAATTTTTTGAAAAAATAAAAATTAGTCATCAGGGTAACTGTATAACGGTAATTAATGTGTTTTCTGTAGCTATGTCTAATAGGTTTTCCGTGGGCATGTCATCGAATGGGGTGACTGTCGCATAGTCTGACAAGTTCTCCGAGGAGCTCTGTGCTGTGTTTGTTGAAGGTATGTCTAAGTGTTTGTCCGAGACGTTTCCGGAGGGCTTGTCTACGGATTTGCCTACAGGCATGTCTAAAGACGTGTGTACGGAGTCGCCTACGCTCATATCTTGAGGTTTGTTTACAGGCATCTCTATAAGATTGACCACGGGCATGGGCTTGTCTGTGGGCTGGTCTACAGACTTTTCTTCAGGCTTTTGTGCCGGCTTGTCGACAGGCATTTTTACAGGATTGGCCACGATAACGGGGTTTTCTACGGTCACGGGCTTGTCTACGGTCACCGGCATCTCTACAGGCTTTTCTTCGGTAACGGGCCTGTCTATTCCCACGGACTTGTCTACAGTCATGGACGCGTCTACGATCACGGACTTGTCTACGGTCACAGGCTTCTCTTGAGGCTTCTCTACAGGCTTCTCTTCGGTTACGGGATTGTCTACGCCCACGGACTTGTCTACAGTCATGGACGCGTCTACGATCACGGACTTGTCTACGGTCACAGGCTTCTCTTGAGGCTTCTCTACAGGCTTCTCTTCGGTTACGGGCTTGTCTACGCCCACAAACTTGTCTACAGTCATGGACGCGTCTACGATCACGGACTTCTCTACAGTCACAGGCTTCTCTTCGGTTACGGGCTTGTCTACGCCCACGGACTTGTCTACAGTCATGGCCGCGTCTACGATCACGGACTTGTCTATGGTCACAGGCTTCTCTTGAGGCTTCTCTACAGGTTTCTCTTCGGTTACGGGCTTGTCTACGCCCACGGACTTGTCCACAGTCATCGACGCGTCTACGATCACGGACTTGGCTACGGTCTTATCTATGGGCTTCTCTACGGTTACAGTTTTTTCTACGGTCTTGTCCACTGGATTGTGTATAGGCGTAATGTTTGGAATAAAAGGCCTTGTACCGTAGTGGGAACTGTAGTGGGAACCGTAGTGAGAACCGTAATGGGAACCGTACCATTTACAGTTTCGGAAACCATACCTCTGATGCCACGTACCGTGCAGATATCCATACCGGGAACCGTGCGTTAAATCATACATTGGATGGTACCGCTGTGTAGCAAACCGACTGTTATAACGAGAGCAGTAATGACTGTTGTATGATGTACAATATGGTCGACATCGGTAAGATGAAAGTCTTGACGGTCGAAGATGATGATAATGATGTCTATGTCGTTTCTCCTTTTTCATGTACGGTGCACCTGAAATCAATTGGGTAACTAATAAATGATTGAGTCTGACGTTATCAATTCAAGTATAAACCTTGAATTCTTAATCTCAGACAGTTGACATTCCATCGCCACTTACTTAACTATCTCCTTTAGGGTTTTTTTATCTCATTCTAAATTATTTTTATCTCACCATTTGTAATAAAAAAGGTCCTAAGAAAATTTTGGTAGCAACAGCATTATTATAGTTTGTAATAAGAATCTGAGAAAATAAACGACAAACTCAATGTCATTGAGTTTTTCGTTCTCAGATTCTGATTTCAAAATCAGACAAAAAAAAATAGGTAAAGGCCAATACTCGTACTTAAAATGTATTCAAATTCAAGTCGCAATCCGATCCCAACGACAATCAATGTCAAAAAAGTAGGGAAATTATAGGTATTTTTGACAGATTGAGATTAGAATGCGAACGTTCTTAAAATTATGGGAATTCTCCCTCTGATAATTTGACAATCGCGTTGATCCTGCCGTACACCAATGAAACCAACATGGCATAAACTAATACTATACAATAATTATGATTACTGTATTAGGAACCTGGATGATAAATATAGGGAATTATTTAACTGATACTCTATAAACTTATTGACCTTCTGATGATGCACACTTTCTTAAATTAATAAACCTCTTACAACTTTTTCCGCTTCTATTGATGCACATTTTTTTTTAATAATGGGCCTCTTTTTATCTGTATGTGCTTTTCTCACAGTTGGTTGTAATAACTCCAAACAGGTTAGCTTAGGTTGGACTGTGACCTACATACATCCAATTTGGTCGCAGTTACTTGATATCTAGTATTTTTAGGACACCGAAATAGGAATTATTTGAGTTTAAAAAAAGGCGTAGTCATTATATTAGAGGATACTTTTAGTAAATAATTTTAGGAGCACAAAATGGGAATTATTATTGGTTCGATTAAATACAACAACATGCCATAACTATACACGAATTTTTACTTTAATTTTTGGGATAAAACGGTCAGTAAGTAAATAAAAAATAAGTAAATACTAAAACATAATAAGTTATTGAAGCAAATTATCAGATTACTGAATTTTTTACTTACAGTTATATTCTTCTAAAATCACTACGATCAAGAACACGCACACCTGGAAAAAAATGATTGGTTATGTTTGTAAGATTCACACAATAAATTCGGATAGAATAAATCTTGAAAGCCCCAAGCAAGGGCTAGCGCCAACCAGCCTGCCTTAGTCACGTGTATCTGGGTATGTATCTATGTGATATTATTTATGTCCTCGAAGTATCCCAACGGCTGGATGAATTTTAATTTGCATAATATTGTAATGAAACAGAATAAAAAAATTGAAAATAATTGTAAAAAAAACACTTACGATTAACTTCATAGTTGCTAATATTAGAAAACACAGATGTAACTTAAACACTACTAGTATAGTTGCGGAAGATCTTCTCTCACTGAATGGCGACTGATATACACAATACTTATTATTTATACACTACTGCAATCTTCGCCGACCTGTGAACTCATTATAACAAATATAATTTACTTGCTGAAGATAAATTTCTGCGAATAAGAAACAAAAAACAACGGCTTTAATCTCTTATTTTGTATCCCACACTTAATGAATACATATTTTTCAAGAAAAACCCATATTCTGTATATGTTTTTTAAGGTTTTTCTGTCAAGTCATAAAATTCTCAGTAACGGAACTAGCATAACTGACCAAAATGTAGCTGAATTTTATAAATACTTGGCTACTGTACTACAAGTGCTTACTGGGCCATCTGATAGTACAATGGTGTCATACAAGCGTTTGCCACAATTGCCGCTCAATATGATAAGAACCGCCCAAGTGCCTATCGGACTCGCGGTGCCGCTATTATGACATACAGATTCATACAAATCAGTGCGATAATAATTGCGTTACACACGTACAATGACATCAATGGCAATGTCTTTCATTTTGACAGTTCAGCCACGTTCATTGCGTTATTTACATTGTTGAGCACACGAATTTTTCAAACCTATGAAGCAATGGGTTACGAATTTTCTTCAAACCCCTCGGATTGTGATAGAAATTGTAATGACACTTATGGTCTGCGATTGCATGATCTACATTTAGCAGCTGCCATCGAAACCATACCTTTTCTACTAGACGCTTACTTTACTTTGTCTCGCAGATATCTAGAAAGTTGAAATAAAAGAAGTTAATGTTGGTAGGCTCACTTCCATTCTTTGGAAGAATACATCAAGCTACATTTCTTACGAAAAAGTGAGTTCTCCAGCGGTGTCAAAGAAGTTTTCTGTGGTCATGTCATCGAATGGTCTACAGGCTTGTCTGCAGTCTTGTCAACAGGTTTTTCTTCGGTCATACCAACAGGTTAGTCTACAGGCTCATCTATGGTCTTGTCTACAAGCTCGTCTACGGTCTTGTCTACAAGCTTGTCAACAGGCTTCTCAGCGGACTTGTCTACAAGGTTATCTCTAAAGCCACTCCATACGGCCGTATGGAGAGCAATACATTACTCCGTACGGTGTATCTACTCTGTCCACGGCTATTCTAAGGACGGACTTTTGTTGTATTGAATTAGGGTACTCTGAGCGGAACCAGCAACTTTCCGAAACATTTATTGTATTAATATGTCTTGTATCGTGTACCGTGTCGTGATCCGTACCGGGAATGGTACCGTGGTCCATACCTTGAGTTGTACGGTGAATCGATATGTTCTGTGCCATCTCCATACCTCTTGTAGAGCCAAAGATCGCAGAGTATTGACTTTTGTATAGTATGCTTTGTGGTCGGCATTTGTAAAATCATAGTTGTGCAGACGCACGATCATGTTGATATTGTTGATGTCTTGCCGGTTCCTCGTTTTAACGTACGACGCACCTGAAATTATTTCGACGTCAGAATTAAATCTGACATCATACAAATCCTACATCGCCCAAAAGTTAACTGCAAAGTTAGTGCTCGACAATATGGACTATGATGATGAATATGGAATACACCGGGAGGTTGGACCTAATGAATACATAGATTGACATTCAATGTCGCCTCATCTCTTAAAAGTCCGTGCCGTTTGTAAAACCTTACTCGCATACGGGTGGCCAAATCAAAAAAACCGGCAAGTGCGAGTTGAACTCGCGTGGTGAGGGTTCCGTACAATGAATATGTTATCTACCATCATGTTATTTACATCACAAACGTAACATTGTAGTTGAAAAACATGTTCCCTCATACATTTCAACTGCAAATGTAAGTTTGTACGGATAATATTGAGAGAGTTACCATGTTAATTTAAGATGATAGACTTCTTATAGGTTTTCCTGTAATCTACATATAATTAAAGAACTATTTTCTGTATTTTTGTCAAAATTTTTGGCTCACTAGTTTCGGAGATAACGGAATTGACAATGTTCATATATTTTCTTGAATAATTTTAAAATAATAAAAAAATATACATCTGAAATATTTACAGCAAGCCCTTTCATTTGATAAGTTACACGGTACAGTTTGCAAATATTTTTTTAATTAATTTTCTGATTTGCCCCCAAAAGTGACCCCAATATACAAAATTAATTTATTTACGTTACACGTCCGAAGTCACAAAAATTTATATGTGTACCAAATTTTTACTTAATCAGTCCAGTAGATTAGGAGCAAATCGGCTATGACAGACGGACGGACTGACAGACAGACACACGAGTGATCCATTATGGGATCCGTTTTTTTTTCTTATGAGTAGAGATCGGATATTCGGATGCATATATACCTAAAGTTGAGATGTTAGCTAATATAGAATGCGCTTTTGTATCGAAAAAATCCCGTGGTTCCGGGAATACAAATTTAGGTTTCTGATTATAAAATCGAATGTATATTAACTTACTTTCAAATGTTGGCTTATATGGAATGCACTTTTGTATCGATCGTAAAAATCCCGCCCGCCATTCCGGAATCGACAAATTTTGTGTTTTTTTTTACTATAGAATTGCCTGCATATCTACCTACCTAATATTGTAATTTAAAGTAGATAGAAAGATTTTTTTTATATTTTTTTTTTAGAAGTTGTTTCCATACTATGCACCCGACTATGCATTCCCAGTATCCCTGGCATCCCGGAATTTTTATTAAAAACAAATATTTTAAGAAACCGCTTCCTTACTTTCATAGCCGTCGCGGGAAGGTACTTATGGGTCACCGAGGCCCCCGCAACACAGGCAACAGGAAGGAATACGGGTGGGTTTTAGTCAGTAAGAGTCTGACACACCCTCCCGCTCCGCCCAGAGCGGGAGAAGTTATTTGATGATTTCACACCCTCAAAAAAAAAAAAATACTTTCATAGCCAAAAATTAACTTTGGGTAAATATGCATCCGAATATCCGATCTCTGCTTACGAGGCACCGAACCCTAAAAACTACTTGAAGCAAACTGTTTCATCTACGAGCTCGTGCGACAGACTTGTTATTTCCAAGTATGACAAGCTTTTTTAGTCTTTTAAAAATTAAGAGGTATACTTCAGTACCTGTACTAATTTGTTACTTACAGTAAGTAGTATTCATCCAAAATCGGCAAAATCAGGAACACAATGCAGCCCTGGAAAAGATAATGTGTTGTAAAGGTGAACTGTTCAAATTATTTGGTTTGCGCAAATTATGATCGTATAACTAAATTTTGAACTATTAAAGTGAGTTCAAATAGCTCTTGTGGCGAAAACGACTGTAAAAACCTATCGTCTAATGGGCCGCTAAGCATAGTAGGTATATATAATATTTGTAGTTTGTAATTGACAGGTATTTGTATATCTTTATATTTAAATACGTATTTATTCCGCAATTCTCGCTATTGCACCTACCACTGTTTGTATCTGGGAATAACTTTATTGCAAGAGAAAAAAACAAACACTTACAAGTAACTTCATACTCATAGTTGTTCGTATGAGATGACTTCCTCATTTTTAAATAAGTTACAAAGACGGGTGTGGCTTAAAACACTACCTATTAAATAGATCTTCTCAAACTGAATGGCAGACTGATATATTTGCAAAGCTTTACCCCGTGTCCTGATCGCAACCGCCCGCGCACGAATACGCAATCGACGCAATCGTTTGTATGAATTATGACGAACTAATGCGACTTGATTTATCGTGCGAATATGTCATATTTATTTAAAAAACCAGCCAAGTGCGAGTCGGACTCGCGCACAAAGGTTTTCGCGTTATCTATAAAAACGGTAAAAAAACGTCCGTTGTATGGAAGCCCTCTTTAGTATATATTTTATTCTGTTTTTTAGTATTTGTTATCATAGCGGCAACAGAAATACATCATATACCTGTCTAACTATCATGGTTCATGGGATACAGCCTGGTGACAGACGGACAGACAGACGGAGAGCGGAGTCTTAGTAATAGGGGGACCCTATGACCCTTTGGGTACGGAACCCTAAAAAGAGAGTTAAAAACAAAAGCCCAACTACAACAAATGGTCAACTAAAAAGGTATAAACAAGGCATCACAGACAAACAGACGTAATTGGGTGTTTAGTTATTTTAGAGTTTGGAATCATTGTGGTATAGGTACCCACAGACACAGATATATTTTTATGAACCGTTCTTAACGTAATCCTCTGGGAGCTCTTATTAGTTCTGTTAGAGATGTATAATTTTTTTATTTATAAATTTACAAAATGTAATTGGATACCTTTGATGTGTTGAACAGCCTATATAACATTTAAGAAGGGGTTTTTAATAAAAAAAACGCTATATTGACCACTAAAATATAAACAGTCAGAGTGAAACATAATTATTTCATTCTTATTTGGGATTTATGTATGTATTTAAATTAATATAATTTTGAGGAAATGCTGCCAGCATCGTTGGTACCTACAATGCCTCGAGGGCCTTTTTTAGGTTTAACTTGCTTTTAATTTAATTTAGTTAATATTAATAATCATCTTGTAATTCAGATGTAAATAAACGTATGTGTAGTATATACTAATATAATTTAAAAAAAAACTATAGATAACCAACATATTTTCAGAAAGTGATCCATAAGCCAACCACGCGGTACCAACGCGATATATTAATCTTAAACTTTATTTTCTCGGTACCTAACACTTCATCCGCTATAAGCCGCCATTTTATGTGACGTATTTATAGCCTATGAACCGCGGGACAATATAAACGCTTCGAACGATACCTCATTTGTCAAAATACGACGAGTATAGCTCCTAAAAGCTATGAGGGAACACAAAAATCATAACCCTCCTTTGGCTTAGCCGTAGTCGGGGGAAAAGAGCCCGACAATCGCGGACTGGAGCGATGGTCGCTTTTGGTTAGGGCGTGGCCTTATAGTTTCTTCATTAATCTGTGATGGTGAACTCATAACAATTTATGCAGCTAGTATGTTTACAGAAATATACTGAAGATGATGATAAATTAAAAACTACTCTTGTATAGAGATAGTCCCTTCTATCTTTAGCTGTTTTTGTAAAAAAAATATGTATTGAGAAACCCGCATTATGTTATGATTGTTGCACGAACATAATTGTTTTTTTTTTATAGATAAGATAGATAGCTAAATCGTTTATTTGGTTCACACAAAACACACAGCACAGCATACATTTAAGCAAGATTATATAATAACACATTACATGAATATTAAGAACTGAGCCAATTGAGCGTGGAACAGCCTTAGATTTGAGAAAAACGTTGCTAACTCTGTAAGAAACTGTTTCTATCTTCTGAGACTGCTTTACAAAATGAGGCCGTTCTTGTCTGAAAAGCTTCGCGAACAGCTGTCGCAACCCTTCGTCCTATGTAAATTAAACGAAAAGTCCAAAATGCATGAGCTTGCTTCTGATACTCTCTGTCGGATGATAGAGAGTATCAGAAGCACGCTCATGTATTTTGGACTTTTTGTCTAAGTCAGTCGGTACGAGCCAGCAAGCGTGGGCCGTAAACAGTATCAGCGTAGTTTAATTTTTCTTAACAAACACTTTATTCTCAAGATGAAGTCAAGACGAAAGTTACACCCAGCGTGCCTGCTGTTCTTGGTGTCGTTAAGTCTAAGAAAGTATGTGTACGATAAGCTTAGTTGGCTGGTTAGTAGATCAGATTTATTGTGCACAGTAAATTTAAACATAATCTCATAGGACAGCAGCTTTCAGAGGCACTTTCCGACACGCTGCATCTAAGGTGTGGATTAATATCCCACCACCATTATGGGTACTGGGCACTATCCACACGTTCAGAACACGTTTACGGCAGTATCTGATAGATTCGCAACAGAAACTAGACATGGTCGCCCTAAATGTTTCCCATAAATAAAATGCCCACAGTACTGCACAGCTTACAAAATAATTTCTGTTGTGTCACGAAATACATAGTAGAGTGTTATACTTATAAGCAATGAAAGGGTGCCTAACTAGGTCTTTCACCCGAGGTAAATACTCTGTTTTTCATTTCAAATATGAGGAAAGTAAATAAAAACCTGATTAGTTAAACAAGAATCCATCCGACTGTCTTTTCAGAAATGATGATAGTATGTATGTAATGTATATCGTGTTTTGTACTTAAAGTCGTATTTAACATTACATACTCCATCTCCAGCTGTTCTCGAGGGTCGTCACGAACCGTCTCGCCTAGAGACTTGACGAGTCCCAACCGCCAGAACAAGCTGGTTTTCGAAAAGGCTGCAGCACTGTAGATTACATCCATACTGTTTTGCAAATTGTACAGAAGACCAAGGAATACAAACAGCTGCTGTGTATGGCATTTGTGGACTACAAGAAAGTCTTCGACTCCGTCGAAATATGGGTTTTTCTGGCCTCTCTACAACGATGTCGATTTGACTGGCGCTACCTTAGTGTTGAGATGTTTGTATGACGCTGCCACGATGTCTGTCTAGATCCAGGATCAGAAAACCAGCCCCATCCAACTGCTCAGAGGGGTGAGACAGGGGATGTGTTTTTCCACAAATTGTTGACCAATGCGTTGGAGGATGTCTTCAAGACGCTAGACTGGACTGGACAGAATATAATGATGGACCGCGAGTACATCTCACACTTTCGCTTTGCCGATGACATCATCATAATGGCAGAGACGCTGGAACAGTTAGCCCAAATGTTGCACAGCCTAAATGGAGCCTCTTAGCGGGTTGGCCTCGGCATGAATTTGGACAAGACAAAGGTCATGTACAATGCGCACGTCTTGCTGAGTCCAATCCATATCGAAGTGTCGCTTCTCGAAGTTGTGAAGGAGTATGTCTACCTAGGGCAAGTCCTCCAGCTTGGTAGACACAACTTTGAGAAAGAAGCCAACAGAAGGATTCAGTTGTGTTGGGCAGCGTTTAGAAAACTTCGTCAATAAAGAAGCCAACAGAAGGATCCAGTACGAGAAGTCTTGACAAAGTTTTCCAAACGCTGCCTAACCTAACTGGATCCTTCTGTTGGCTTCTTTCTCAAAGTTGTGTCAACCAAGCTGGATGACTTGCCCTAGGTAGACATACTCCATTCATAGAATTTTACACCTCATTCCCCCGCGAGCCTGAGGTGGCCCGCAACGGCGGGCTGGCACCAGCCGGGGATAGCGGAAGTCGAATTAGATCTCATGATCCCTGGTGCAGGTGTGGGAGGGGAACACTAGGGTGGTTTTTAGTCAGTAAGAGTCTGACAGACCCCTCCGCCCGCCCCAGGGCGGAGGACATACATGGGGACTTTACACCACGGAACAAAAAAAATGTTTGACATACTCCTTGTATGTTTACCCTAGGTAAGCCATCAGTCTCTTTGATGGATAAAAAAAGGAATGAAATTATCCGCAAAAGAACCGGAGTTACCGACGTAGCTTGCAGAGTAAGCAAACTGAAGTGGCAGTGGGCTGGCCATGTTTGTCGAAGGACCAATGGCCGGTGGAGCAGATGAATCCTAGAGTGGAGACCGCGTATCTGCAGGCATAATGTGGGACCCCCCAAGCTAGATCGAAATAATAACGACATAAGTTCGAAATATATTTGACCGAATTTTATGTCACCTAAAACTTTTCAACTAATATCGTTTCGTTTTTTTTACTTCATCGAACTTACGTCTGCCACTGTATCAGTTGACCTATTACGAGTATCAATTCGATTTTTTTCGTTACTCTGACGTTTCATTTGGTCGACAAACTTTTTACTGAAGTTACACTTAGCCGAAATAATATTTGTTCGAAGTATTATGTTTCCGAACATTCATTATACCACTGTTTTAATAACCATATTTTCATTCTACCAAACGCCTACAAAGTTTGTGCACACTATTTCATCTCTAATTTTTGCTGTTACTTTTATATCAGGCACCATTCTAAGCGTAGGTAGACAATTAAACAAAAACGAGAACGTCGGTATTTCATTATCACAAATGACATTTGCTGTTAATTACGTAGTTGATGTGCGTCGTAGTCGTTGCAATTATGTGTTTGTGTTACGTATCAATGATGAGTGAGTGATTTGCTACTGCGAGCAGTGGTGGGCTAGTGGTAACGGCCGCAACTTACGAGTTGTACGTCGTAGGTTCGAACCCGGACAGGCGCTTTACTTTGTGTAAATTATTCCACCACCACTGCTTTCAAAACGGTGAAGGAAAACATCGTGAGGAAACCGGCATGTCCTAGAACCAAAAATTCGAAGACATGTGACATCTACCAACCTGCACTTGGCCCGCGTGGTGGATTACGGCCCACTCCCTCACACTGAGAGGAGGCCTGTGTCCCAGCAGTGGGAACATTATAGGCTGATTATGTGATTTGCTACTGTGTATAAATCGACAAGAGGAAAATTAAAATTATTCTATTGAGGCTTTAGTTATAACCAAAATAAAGTGATTAACAACCGTTATTATTTGTGAACATCGAAAACACGAAATATATAAATGAAGTGCATCTTTAGTGACACCTATAAATTAAACTAATGAGCTTCTTCACAACTTGCACAACACACCAGTTCTGGTTCATAAACATGAACCAGATCCTCTGAGGAAATAAAAGTATGCAGCGTGCAAGCACGCATGCAGCATGCAAGCAGGTATGCACCATGCAAGCAAGCATGCAGCGTCCAGACAAGCATGCAACATGTAAGCAGGCATGTAACATGCAGCAAGCATTGTTTCTGTCACGGCTCTGGCGCTTCGGGGTTTGGACGGCCCCAAGCGAGCTTATCGTCGCAGATAGTTTTAACACTCACCACCGTAGCTTCGGCTTGCCAGCCTTAGCCACTCCGCCCCTACGCGGGCTTAAGTTCCACGCTAAGGGTAGGGCAGACAAGACTACGTGAAGTCGGTTTTGTAGCGATTCGTTTCTGTCACTAAATTTTGTAGCACAACATATTGACTTTTTATGACACTATTTTAATTTAATATTGAAAATAGCTACCAAGTAACCGGCTATATATTTGTGACCAAATAATATTCCGTAAAATGTTATTTCGGTGTGGTGAAAATCATTTGGCAAATGAAAAAAGTTTAAGAGGCTTCGGCCAATAGCAAAAAGTTATTTTGTTAATCGGCGACATATAGTTCGGTAAAATAATACCTATGGCACATGATACTTCGATGATCTAAAACTATGTCAACTAATGCATATACGTAGGAAAAAAGACATCTATCAATAGTTTTCGGTAAAATAAAATTCGAACAAAAAAAATCCGGAAAAGTGATCGGTTCCCCTGAATCTGATGAACTCATTTTAAACAAACATCTGTTAATGTGTTTTATGTAAATAATTAGCAGTCGACAATACAACTGACTACTAGCAACTCGCACTGGGCCCGCATGGTGGATTACGGCCCTCTCCCTCTCACAGAGAGGAGGCCTGTGTCCCAGCAGTGGGAACATTATAGGATGAATATGTAAAACAACTGAAGATAGAATTGCCACGTATATATTAATAGTTTCAAAGTTATTAAAGAAAATTGACCACCCTCCCCCCCCTTTTTATATCCGAAACTGCTAAGCTTACAATTTTGAAAAAAATATTGAGGATAGAAATAAATAAATAAGAATAAAATAAAATAATAAATTACAGGAAGACTTATAAGAAGTCTATTGCCTTAAAATAACATGGTAAATTTATCAGTATTCTGTATACAAACTTACATTTGCAGTTGGAATGTATGGGGGAATATGTTTTTCAACTACAATGAAAAGAAATGACTATATTCTTGAGATAAAGTCATTCCAACTACTGAACTACAAAACCCATCATTGTGTGTGGTCCGACACGCATTTGGCCGGCTTTTGTTTAAGTTGTGCCTTCTCGAAAGATTCACTCTGTGTACACAAGATTTGATTGATAAAAGGAGGGTGAATGATGCGACATCGACGCCAGCTGTGCATCACAGTCGCAAGTAGACCAGGCACAATGGGTAAGTACAAAACAACACGTTAATATTGAACAGAGTAAGAGATGTTGTTGAAGAAGATGTAATGTGTCCGTTTATGTTTCCCACCACAGGTCTCACAACTGTGACCCGTAGGCGCCGCGGATGGCACAGCGGCGCCATCAAGTCAGGAACAATTGAGGCAGCAAAGACCGGAAAACCACTGAGCGTGCGCAACCGCACCGAGCGTGAGCGTGCGCAAAATGAAAATATATATTATATTTTCATTTCTCATACTTGAATAGTGCACTTGAATTTACCTGATTAAAGGGATGAAAACAGTACTTTTCGTCCCGGGGAAACAATATTCCCTGCTGTCAAAAAATTTAAAAACTATGCAACTCATGTCCCAACTTTTTATACAGCCCCTCTGCTAAAATCGCGGTGTAAAATTGTAATTAATAAATATTATGAACAATTTTGGAACATGACTTTGTGCTTATAATTTACTTTTCACTACTAAATTATTATTCAATTTACATAGTTTTGAGCTAAATATTTAGCATCATCAATGATAAAATAAACACTGGCTGGTAGAAAGGTACAGAAAAAAAACCGGTCAAATGCGTGTCAGACCACGCACAATGAACGGTTCCGTCGTTGGGATGAATTTATCTCTAAAAAAACCTTAACATTGTACTTGAAAAACATGTTCGATACATCGATATACGTCACGGTCAATTCTCCAACTGCAAATGTAAGTTGGTCGACTATTACTGGTTAACTTGTAAAGCCTGCTTAGTTGTGATAGTTTTCCTTTTAAGTTCGTTATATATCATCCATGAATTATTTCACATATCCAAAAACAACCATTTAGCTGGCAGGGAGAACACTTGACTCTACCAAAAGTTATTTTATTTTATTTATTCGGGATAATAAACAGATTACACATTAAAATATTATACTAAGCAATAAATACACAAGAATTTTAAATGTACGACATTTTCCACAACATATTAAAAATTATATCTATCAGTGCGCTATTCTAAGCTGTTAAAACAGAAAAGTAGTTAGTAGTGAACTTGAACATAGGTATGCAAACAACAGAGAAAGAGAGAGGGAGAGAGAATGAGTTAATATCAAACTAACTATTATAATCTAAAATCATTGTGTGGATAAGACTTCTAAATTTTTGAGCAGAGACAGAAAAGAAGTTGATGTCTTCAAAGATCTTGTTGTACTGATTGGTAAGGCGGCATAGCGGTGCTCACAAGTCTGCGTTTGTACGACAAGAACTTACCGGTCTTGCGCACACGCCACGGCATATCATTATTCTGGGTACAACATAACTAATTTTATTGCGAATATCCATACAATCATAAGCATTGCACAGATACAACAAGAACATCGTTTCCAACATAATTCACCTTGACTTTAAACTTTGCAGATTATTAAATACTTCTTCAATAGGTCATTGCAGGATGTATAAGTACGACAGCAACGAAAATGCATGGTCGTTAAAAAAAATATTTGTACTTTTTCGATCATATCGGAATATTTACCATAGTGGGGATTCCATACCGAAACAGCATACTCTAGCTGAGAGCGAACCAACGATTTATAAAGATATAAATAGGTAAAAGATCGGGGAAATACTGTAGCCGTTCTCATAATAAAACTGAACATACGGAAGGCATTATTAACAATTTTGTTAATATGGGAATCTCAATGGAGTTTGTCATCCAGCTGAATTCCAAGATCACGGACTAGGGTTTCCCTTTTTAGGCTTTCGTTATTTAAGGTGTAGAGATATAGCAAGATATTTGATTTTTGGTAAAACTACTGACATGACACTTGGATACACTGAGTTGAAATTTATTTCGTATACAGTATGCCGAGAGAAAGCATCTAAGTCTTCCTGTAAGAGAGAGAGCAATAACGGTGACTTTTAATAGACCTAAATATTTTAATGTCGTCAGCGTACATCAGTTATTTTTAATTATTAAAACATGTATCGACGTCGTTGATGAATAGGAGAGGATTCCAAAATGGAACCCTGCGGTACTCCGGAAGTAACATCTACAGTGCCAGAGCAAAACCATTTATAACAACTCTCTGTGTTCTATTATAAACATATGAATAGAACCATCTTAAGAGGTCCCCACGTATCCCATTAACCGAAACTTTCTGCAAAAGCAGTTCATGGTCAACTTTGTAAAAGGCTTTCTTGAAATCACTATATATGGTGTCAGTTTGAACACGGGCATCCAAGTTGTTAAACAAATAATCAGCAAAAGTCACCAGGTTCACCGTGATTGATCTCCTTTTGACAAAACCATGTCGCTGTGATAATAAAAAACGTTGTGAAGTAGAGGGTACACTTTATCGTGTACTAATCTCTCGAAAACCTTTGACAAAGCTGACAATAAGTAGTAATATTGGTCGATAGTTCTCGACATCATGGAGTTACATTCTACAAGTCAGGACCTAGGCATAACGTCGACGCCATGGGATGTGGAGGAAAAAGTCCTCGCGCACGTATGGGAGTGGCGCGAGGAGGCGAAACGCCGGGGCGTAAGCCCGCTGCCGCGAGAAATCGCGGCACAGCGGACTGAGCTCCAGCGGGATCTCATGGCGTCATGGAGAGTACGGTTGTCGCAACCCAGTGCTGGGCACGCCACAATTGCGGCGATAAGTCCAAGTTAAGAATAAAAGGTTTATTTGCACGTTTCCAAGCTTGTCGAAATATCCCTGTGTAATAGATAAATTAAATATGGTATGCAATGGTGTACAGAGATTAGTAGCAGTCTTTTTAGTAAAGATTACTGATAAACCGTCTGGTCCAGGTCCTTTAGAAGGGTCTAATGATTTGAGCCCACTCAGTACGTCAGCTACTGAAAATTTAATACCACCAATCAGCGAGCAGTTAGGGGAGCAATCGGTATGTGAGAACGGTACACTTTTTAAGGTGGACGGTTCATAAACAGAATTAAAGAAGTCAGAAAAAACATTGCACGTATTTTATGGGGTATTAGATGGCTGATTTTTGTATTTCATAGTGGAAGGCATTCCAGTACAGGATTTTTGCTTTGAAATGAACGACCAGAAATGTTTAATGTTGTCTCGAATACCATCCTCTGCAGAATTAATGTATTTTCTATATGATTCTTTGCACTGAGACTGAAATCTCGCGCGAAATAGTGAAAACTGCTCGTAGTCAGACAAATTCTTGTACATTTTCCATCTAACCCACGGTTTGGCTTTGTTTTTATACATGTGTATAAATACACAGTACATGTTGGTCGTAGGTTCGAAACCGGAATGTGCTAGAACCAAAAATTAGAAGACATGTGACATCTACCAACCTGCACTGGGCCCACTTGGTGGGTTACGGCCCACTCCCTCTCACAGAGAGGAGTCCCGTGTCCCAACAGTGGGAACATTGTAGGCCGATTATGTTATGTTATGTATGTATATATATACACAGGAATCTTTAAAGACGTGCTACCAACCAAAAGTACATGTTTTCCTATTATGCCAATTTTTTTTTTATAAAACGTGCCTAAATACTCGTCAGGTGTTTGATCATTGAAAAACATGTCCTCCCAATTTATCTCTTTCCAATCTTGATTACTGTTGTCGTAATTTGGTTTACAAAAATTGGGTAATGAAACGTCATGAAATAAAAAAAAAACATAAATGAAAAAGTCATTTAGGAATAGAATGAAGAAAATTGGGCCCAGAACGAAGCCTTGAGGAACACCTCTGTATCACGAGGTGTCCCTCAAGGCTTCGACTTTGGCAAGACTTGATTGAGTATATCAAAAAACGACTAACTGACTCAACACTAATTATTTTTGCTGATGACACCAATTTAATAGTGTCTGTAGATAATATCATTAATTTAGAATCTAAAATTAATACTGCCTTGAAAGCTTTTAAAAACTGGTTTGGTACAAATAATTTAAAACTTAATGTAAATAAAACAAAATGTTTATTATACAAGTCAACGGTACAAAATAAAGCTAGTCTTAAGGTTGTATCTTGTGGGCACGCCACGATTGCGGCGATAAGTCCCCTCTTTGAGGAGTGGCTGGAGAGACGCCACGGCGTCCTCACCTTCCGCCTGACACAGGTCCACACCGGACACGGCAGCTTCGGGAGGTTCCTGTGTCGGATAAGGCGGGAGGAAACGTCCGGGTGTCACCACTGTGTGGATCGCCCGGAGGACACGGTGGAGCATACGGTGGAGGTCTGCCCGGCTTGGGCAGAGCACCACCGTGTCCTCGTGGAGGCGATCGGTGGCAGAGACCTCTCGCGTCTGGCCCTGGTTCAGGCCAAGGTACGGAGCGAGAGGGCATGGGCAGCCGTCACCTCCTTCTGCGAAGCAGTAATGCTCGCGAAGAAGGAGGCGGGACGGTTGAGGGAAAGGCACGTTTCGCGCCCTCTCGCCCCTAGCCGCCGCAGGAGACGCCCTGGGCGTCGGGAATCTCGGGCGGATTTCCAGCCACCGTAGGCGCGGGCTTGCGGACGGTGAGCAATGGGTAGCCCACCGTTGGGTAGCCCACCGTCCGGTAAGGACCAGGCCCGGGTCGACGGCGCGTCGTATTCCACGTGCGCCTCTAAGAGATGTCGTCAGCACAAAAGTAGGGGTCCAATAGGGCCGATGCCTGCCGGGGTCGCGGGAAGATACTTATGGGTCACCGAGGCCCCTGGCAACACAGGCAACAGGAAGGAATACGGGTGGGTTTTAGTCAGTAAAAGTCTGACACACCCTCCCGCTCCGCCCAGAGCGGGAGAAGTTATTTGATGATTTTCCACCCCAAAAAAAAAAAAATAGGTTGTATCTTGTGGTAACAATGTCGGAGTAGTAGATAATGTTAAATTCCTGGGTGTCTATATTGTCGCGTTATTAAACTGGAAAGTTGAGACATTGTCTGTAACGAAGTCTGTTAACTCTGCATGCTTTGCAATCAGAAGCCTGAGAGATGAACTCATTTTGGCCCAACTTAGGATGGTATACTTTGCTTTGGTTGAGTCAAAGCTCAGATATAGTATTGAGTTTTGGGGCAACAGCTACAAGTACAATGTCCACTCGGCATTTTTACTCCAAAAAAGAGCCTTACGGACAATGCTCCGCATGAAACAGACAGGATCGTGCAGGGACCCCTTCATCTGACTTAACATTTTGACAGAGCCATGTCTCTATATTCTAGTACCTATTGTTAACCAACTTTGTTAAGAATTTGCACGAGACAGATGAGGAAAGGCAATCTAGACAAAATACTCGTAGGAAAGACTTACCTTCCAACCGAAATTGAACGTTCATCACAGGCCCAGATTTCAATCTGTCTTTTTATACAACAAGTTGCCAAACGAATTCAAAAGCACTATCAGCATAAACTTATTTAAAAACAAATTAAAAACGTTATTGAGGAAGGGCTATTACAGTATCGATGAATTCATAGATGACAAACGACAGCCGCGATTAAATGATTTGTAAATTGTTATTTGTGTTTATATATTTTTCTTATTATTTTTTTTTATTGAATACTGGATTATTAATTTATAATTTAAATGTAATTTTGGTGGTTATTTAATAATTGTTACTGAATTACTCACAGTTTATTTTTATTTTTTGTGAATTAATATTATTATTATTAAATACTGATACATTTTAAATGTGTAAGTAATGAATTTTAAATATGAATGTAATGTTTCTACTTTTTTTTTTTCTTATCATCACTAAATTTTCAACACAAAGTATTTTGTTAAGAAATAAATGACTTATGACTTATGACAAGTGTGCCCAAGGACAACCCCAAGTTGGTGCAGGACTATGACAGGACATGGAAAAAACCTTTTTTTGCTCTTACGAGTACATGTCCATTAAGTATGTGTTAGAATGCAAAACATTAAAAACAGTTAAAAGCTGACGCACATTGGGGTGGGCCGCACCGAAACTCGAAAGGCCTACGTCACTTTCGTACAATTTGATGTGTTCCTGTATAGTGTAGTTACTGTTATAGGCATTCTCGGAGTGTAGGTGCTTTATACAATTCAAGCAGAGGTTTATATACGTACGAATCAGTTATATACCAACTAATTAGGAGAAAATAATTGCTACAAGAAGATTTATAAGCATAGCAGATAAGAAATAGATGTTTTGTTTTTATTAATTTAATGTGTTTTTGTGGGGATACCCAACTGTTAATATTTGCGATATCTCGCGGTGGGGTTCGCGACCTCACCGCTAGATGTTTGCGGCTACCGATAAACTTCGGATTTGTCCGAATATTTGACCAATATTTTATTACTAGCTTCTGCCCGCGACTTCGTTCGGGTGGAAGTCGTAAAACACCACAATATACTAAAATAACAGCCACATTTTTATTAAACCTTTTGACCGCCACGTCAAAAAAGCAAAGCCGTGCCCTCAGCGCCAAGCTACAAATTCATCCTTTAATACTTACAAAATAGTAGTGAGTTCGGAATTATATCGATAAAGCACATGTAAAACTATCTATTTATTTTTTAACATAATTATAGTATATTTTTAATAAATATTACTATTTACCCAAAATATATAATACAGGAGTTTTATTTCATCCCGCTTTGTCCTATAAGACAGAAATGATAATGATATAAGTCACAGTTTCGGCGTTATTTATAATTTAAATCTACAATTAAAAACAACAATCGACTAAATCAAGTCAATACCATCACAGCACTATGATCAATCATGACGTACTTTTTTGTCACCATATGATGACAGTGGCGTAGCAGGCACGACTGTTTTTAATTTGCTCGCCTCTGCACCAGAGGTGTGCAACCGATATTTATTAATAATATCGAAATAATAACAGGTATTTTATTTTTATGGTTTCGTATTTTCTATACAGTATCAGCATTGTTAAATAATAAAATTTAAGATTCTCTGAAAGAACAACCAGTAATAATGCCTTAATGTACCGCTACGTACTGCTATATTAGCTGAAATAAATACTATTTACTGTATATTATACTTTTCAGAATACTAGGAAAATATGCGAAAGCAACAAAACTAACATAAATATAATATTCGCATTGTCATTGAATTTAGAATTTACTAGACAGACGAACACCGCCATCTTTTAGAATTCTTACGAACAATCTTCGCACGTCGTGTTATTATTCTAATAAGAGCGGCTAAACAGACCTCTAAACAAAGTTTTGTACCTATTCAACGATAAATTATGCATTTTTACAAATAAAGACACAATGTTCAATGAGTCGAGTCATAAATAAGTACTTAATTTATAGAGATAAGTATGTCAGTGGTTAGTTATGCGAGGAGGTATCTAGTCTACGAATAGGTGAGCGACAGCGCGGCGCACTAATGAGACCGAACGGCGACATCTTAGCTTACTTAAATTTGAGCGTCTAAGTGGAGAAAAAATTTGGCTACGATTTTCAAATTATTTTTTTAAGTAGTAGAAACTAGTTGTAAGGGCCAGATAAAAAAAAATACTGTAAACGAAAAAGTTATTTGATTTTTTCATTACCGTTTAGTGTTCCCGTTTTATATTTTTATTCTGCCAAGTGACAGTATGTACAGCATTATTGTATTGTTTTAGTTTGTTATTATAATTAAACGGAGTAAATGACTAACGATACAGTTTATTTCTACGTGTAGGTGTTCCTTGCAGGTAGGTAAAAATACTGTGGTGTAAAAATAAATAAATTACTTTCAATTAATGACTAGCAAAAAGACTAGTAACCCAAACCAAAAAAAAATGTTTGCTTATTGACGACTGTTGATTGGTTCATAGTGATGCTCATGTTGTAGATACCTATTGTATACCTAAAGTAAGTCCAAAGAGTATTTAGAACAACCACTGGGATTACCTACCATAAACAATATTTTTACAAGACATTTCATTATGAATTAAGTACGTAAGGAAAATACGATATATGCGTTATTGCCATTTTACTTCCTCAATTTGGAATATAAAAGTTACCATTGAAATAACCTACAAAAGTTCATGACTGAATATTTATTATTCTCGGCCTTCTCGAACAAAAAAGGTGAAGATATTTTTAATTTAAAGACGTAGAAATTTAATCTCAGCTAAAACAATGTATGCCATTGTTCATTAGTACGTATGGATATTATTATTTAATAAGAAGACTTAATTTACACACTATGTACGTTTTGCAAAAGGTTACATCAAATTTAATCTTATTTAACTCATCAGTACTCATATTATTGGCAACCATTGTTATTACTATTAATAATAAAGGAACAGCTCTATTTAAAAATTTCCGCGTGTGACGTCATGGTATTGTCATGATTAGATGACTGTGGCGTTCCAGGCACAGACAATATGACAGTGTGATGGAGACGGGCATTACAGTCATTATGATTTATCGATAATCAACTGACACCGACATTTCCTGAGCAGAGAGTTCATTAATATAAAATTTTCATGATTTCTCAATCATAAAAACTATAATATCAAAAATTTATTTATTGAGGACTAATTTAAAGAAATTAAATATAACATAGATAGGTTACCGTCGAGGTCGATATGCTTGTTATATTGATTGCTACCTACATCACTACGTGTCATGATATGGTGACTGTGGCGCTGAGGGCAGTATGTTTTTCGAACTTTTTAATGGGTATTAGTTTTTGTCATCTTATGTTAATATACTTGAAATATACAGAAAGAAGTTCAAATAATCTAAATTAGGATGAGTCAATGAACATAATTAGCAAAGGAAATAAAAAAAACAATTTTGTTTTATGAGTTTTATTTACGTATAAAAGTCTGTCATGTGGTCGTGACCGTGGCGTGCTGGGCACTTTTTGGCTTGTCATCTATACATGACTGTGGCGGTCAAAAGGTTAAAAAAACTGCCTCGTTGCTCTAGTGGTCGCAACCGCTACTGTTGAACATGGGGTCCTGGGTTCGATTGCCAGGTCAGGCAAAGTGTTGATGGATTTTCCATCTGGAATTTCTCAGTAACAGTCCGAAGTTTGGATTTGCGCCCGATTAATGGCAACAGGCTGGCCCCCTATTACATGGGACCTAAACAAAACTGGCGAAATGTGGGTGTGTAGACACCTCTGTCTTAACCTTCGGGAAATACAAACGTGATGCTATTTTATTTTATAAAACATACATACACAAACTCACGCCTTCTTCCCATGGGGGTAGGCAGAAACTATAGAACGCCACCTGCTACGCTCCTTACATACTCCTTTTGCTTCGTTTACGTTCATACATCGAGTCATACACGCACGCCGAATTTGAACTTGAATTTGAAATTGAACTGTTGAATTTTGTTATAGTATTGATGACGGTGATTTTACGAATATTATTTTAACATTGGCAACGCGTAGGTCGGTATAATTTTACCTACCTAAAATAAAATATTAGAACTGTATTTATTAAATAATCCGCACGTTTTTATTCAAATGGCTTATGTACACAGACACACACATCGTTTAGTAAGGTTTCCACATAGTTTGTGAGGGGATAAGTTCTATGGACCGTCAGCCAGGCACACTTAGCACTTGATCACTTGACACACTCCTCGGTTATTTCTTCTTATTGAATAGATTTGGGTTAATTACAACGCTGAATAATGTCGCACAGTCTTTACTCGACTCAATCCACTATCGCTTCTTCAAAACACATCGCGGTTGGGTCATGGGATTGCGTTTATTTAACCAGTTAACTGATTATGATCAATAGAATTAGCTTAAAAATATTATTAAAATCTCGATTATGATTGTAAATGCAATCCTTGGTCCATCCCTAGTATCAGCATGTCGATTCTGTAAAAATCTCACCGTGAAAACTCGCGTGGAGTGAGCTGTCAGTGTCATCCCACTGATGCTAGGGAGTGACCAAACATTACATTTATAATCATAATCGAGATTTTAATAATATTTTTATGCCAATTCTATTGATCATTTTATATTATTTCAAAACTAGTATTTAAGTGTTGAAACGTTACTATTTAGCTTTTTTTAAATAAAATAGCAAACCAGAAATTCAGTCAGAAACTCATTTTTGTTTTTTTTATTCCAAAGGTTTGGTAGTTTTTGCAGCCGCCATCTTGATTTTTAGATTTGACCTCACTATCGGCTTTAAAACCCCCGGAAACCATGAAAACGACACCCATGATGAAAAATCTGAAAATATTCGCAGCCGCCATCTTGCTTTTTAATTTTGACCTCACTATCGGATTTAACACCCCCGAAAACCATGAAAACGATACCCATGATGAAAAATCTGAAAATTTTCGCAGCCGCCATCTTGTATTTTAATTTTGACCTCAATATCGGCTTTAACACCCCCGAAAACCATGAAAACGACACCCATGATGAAAAATCTGAACATTTCCGCAGCCGCCATCTTGCATTTTAGATTTGACCTCACTATCGGCTTTTACACCCCCGAAAACCATGAAAACGACACCCATGATGAAAAATCTGAACGTTTTCACAGCCGCCATCTTGCTTTTTAATTTTAACCACACTATCGGCTTTAACACCCCCGCAAACCATGAAAGCGACACCCATGATGAAAAATCTGAACATTTTCGCAGCCGCCATCTTGCTTTTTAATTTTGACCTCACTATCGGATTTAACTCCCCCAAAAACCATGAAAACGATACCCATGATGAAAAAATCTGAATATTTTAGCAGCCGCCATCTTGCTTTTTAGATTTGACCTCACTATCGGCTTTAAAACCCCCGAAAACCATGAAAAGGACACCCTTGATGAAAAATATTTGTAGCCGCCATTTTGATATAAAGGTGGTAAAACCAAATTTTTGTTTGTCACGCATTTAAAAAAAACGTCAAATAAAATAAAAACTCATCTTGATATTAATAACTGCGCCTCACGCGCAAGCGCGGCGTGATCTTATCACTTCACCCGATTCTCGTAACCATAGTAACCACCCGCACCGAAGTGAATCGGCTAGGTGAAGTGAGTCTGTAAGCGCTCCGCGCGAGTGTCGTGATCTTATCACTTCACTCGATTCTCGTTGCCATAGAAACACCACTTCACTTGGGCTGGATGAAGTGAGCCTAGCCGCCCGCCGGCCGGTTCGCGCGCTGCGCGACTGTCAGTTGAACTGTTGAATTTTAGTATAGTATTGATGACGGTGATTTTATGAATATTATTTTATTATTTATATTGGCATCGCGTAGGTCGGTATAAATTTACCTACCTAAACTAAAATATTAGAAAGTTAATTATTAAATAATCCGCACTTTTTTATTCAAATAGCTTATGTACACAGACACACACATCGTTTAGTTAGGTTTCCACATAGTTTGTGAGGGGAAAAGTTCTATGGTCCGTCAGCCAGACACACTTTTAGCACTCGATTACTTGACACACTCGGTTATCTTTTCTTATCGAATAGACTTGGGTTAATAACAACGCTGAATAACGTCGCACAGTCTTTACTCTACTCAATCCACTATCGCTTCTTAAAAACACATCGCGGTTAGGTCATGGGATTGCGTTTATTTAATCAGTTAACTCAATAGAATTAGCATACAAATATTATTAAAATCTCGATTATTATTGTAAATGTAATCCTTGGTCCATCCCTAGTATCAGGTGGGATGACACTGACAGTTCACTCCACGTTCACTTCACTTAAGTTTTCACGGTGAGGTTACAGAATAGCACTGCTGTTTGTGATTTTGCAAGGGATCTATTGTGAGTATGAATGAAACTGCATGTTTCATGCCTATTTTTTTTAACTGCATACTATTTAATATTATTACTGGCTGTGCCCCTGGGTTCACCCACGTAAGTTTCGATCTCCATCGGGATGAAATATACTTTATGACCTATTCTCATACCTACCAAATATATGTACATAAAAAAATTCATAATAATCTGTCGGCTGTTTCGGAAGAGTGCGACCACAAACACCGTGATTTTTAAAAAAGTTTGTTAAATATATACCACCATCACACAACACACACACACATATATACCTACAGTTAGTCACTAATACGTATGAATAATAATATAAATAATTTGTAAAAGTATCTATTTCTTTGAATTTTTTGTTGTTGAAAAATTTATGTTCTGAATTTTGTAAACTAGTAGTATCTATAAGTAGGTACTGCTTTCAAACAGATGATAATTATATTTTAGTCACTTTAGATATCAGTCAATATAATTTGCAATTTTCCTCAATTTCATGGTTATCAAAAACAATATATGCATTTTTATGTATCTTTTAGTTTTATAGATTATGCTTATACTTAATTGCAATTTCAGACTTTTATTATATCTATAATATCTTGACTAGTAACTGTTTTGTAAATTCTCATATCCTACCTAAGAGAGCCGGTGGACGAGCAGTGGTGGCCTAGTGGTAACAGCCGTGACTTACGAGTTGTAGGACGTAGGTTCGAACCATAACAGGCGATTAACGTTGTGTAAATTATTTCATCGCCACTGCTCTCAAAACAGTGAAGGAAAACATCGTGAGGAAACCGGCATATCCAAGAAGCAAAAAAATCGAAGACATATGGCATCTGCCAACCCGCACTAAGCCCGCATGGTGGATTACGCGGCCTGTGTCCCAGCAGTGGGAACATTATAGGCTGATTATGCTATTATACCTATAATATTAACTGTTTTGTAAATCTAAGAGAGCCAGTTAACTGAAACTCAGGACGCTCCTACCTCAGACACTTTTCTCTATTTAAGATGGTGCATTTTCTTAAGCAGTGCCTGTCATATTATGTAGAGATAAACAAAGATTTTATGATTTATGATTTTAATAAATCATAAAATCTTTGTTAATACTGCTATAAGAGGTGATGGTTACCCCCTGGTACGAGAGACATCATAAAGTAACAGTCCTTGGTGTGACTTTTGACACCCAGAAGCGTATCAGTAGAAACAATTCTCCACTAGCAAGGATCATCGGTTTGTTCGTGCCCCGTGACATCCAGATTTGGCACCAAAGAGACTATCGTATTGGGATCCCTCAACTATTTGAGATTAGAGGACATAAAGGCTATGGTGTTGAGAACTATTGAATAGTTCTGTTTTTATTGTTAACTAGCAATAAAATATGTTATTTTATATTAGCTAGTTATTGGACTGACTGAAATGAAACGATGATTGAAATCATTCAAATTAATATTTTTGGACTAATACGTTCATTTTATTTACCTTACCTTCTCTACTATTGGCGTAGTTATAGGTACAGTCAGGTTAAGTTATTTGTTACTGTCAAAGAATGACAGAACAGTTGTGATTTAAATATAAAGCGCTTTATGGTTATTTTAGCGCGTGGCCAAAATTGGAACCAACGCCACCATCTTGTTTTTTAAACACTGTTCACAAAACAATTGCACAAATATTTACCTACAGCGCCACCCTGTCAACGTCATTCGAGCACCAAAAGATCCTCATAGCAGTGTACGGACAATTCAAGTTGGAAGTCAATTTGCTAAACAATTATTTTAACCAGACTTACCTTTTTTCTTCCGTGGGGAAATCCTCATGGATACCCTCCGTCTGGGAAGAATGGAAGGTTGTGTCGGACTACTACCGACTTAAACCCCGATTTTCCTTCCAGAACCATAAGTCGGGGGCCCGGGAAATACTTGTACATTCGCCGCACCCCCGACTGGTATCAGCCCGCACAAAGTGCGGCAGCATCGCACATCGCACTCACTGGCTCTGTCCGTCGCACATCGCAAGCGCATGTAGTAATAAACAACCAGGCATAGCAAAGCGGCGGGTGCCGGCCGCCGGGTGGCTAGTCGTCGCATGCTAGCGTTTGCTTTCGGTCGGGTGTGTAATCGTTTTAGGCACCGCGTGCCATATCGCGATCTCAGGCGGCTCACGTACAATGTTTGTTTTGCTTCGTGCGTTTTTAGTGTAAATAAACAGTGATAGGACACGCAATATTGATTATGTAAATAAAAACTAATTGTGTAAGTAAGGACGATTGACTGAGTGAGGTATCGTGTTTTTATTTTGTGTGTAGGTATTTAACGGACGAAAATGTTTAGAAGGAACAATGAACTTTTAAATGAGCCTACGAGATTAATGGTTTTAAATACTAACATACTTTATTTCTTAATAACACTTAATCAAATAGACAGTCCTAAGCCTGGAAAGTATGAAGGAAAGTTCATTGTTTTTTTTTTACTGTTCCGTAATAAATTCATAAACGCGATGTAATTTATTCCGCTCTGATAACACCGCGCTGGTTTTATTCGCGCCCGCCCGTTTGATCGTAACAACTACCAACGCATATAAATGCTTAAAATAAAGCATATAAAATAGTTTGCTTAATATGAAGAGCATATAGCATTAAGCAAGTGATTGCCATAAACGTTACTATTCCTGCCATAGTAAGGTTGGCGATGTTGAACGTCCAACACTTCAGGCTTCTCAATTTTATAGAACGCCTAAAAATAATAACTTAGCAACAACATGCGTAGTCGTGTTTTGCCATACAATATTAACTTGTAGCCACTGGTAGGTTTACTGACTGGTACATACATATTAAATACTGATACCCTAGACACCTATTAAAAAGAATTCATATTTTTGTATTAAGTACTTACAAACCTATAACATAGTTAATTCTACTTATAGTTTCTATGGTCATTATGGCGACCTAATGGCCGATCGTGGTAACCATTTACAGTATTTACCTATATGTAGTCCCTATGTGGCATAGGTACACGAATGGTTTTGTTAACTGTTTTAATTTGCAGTAGGTACTGTGCGTTCAAATAGCCTTAGAATTCCTAATGTTGCGCGTGATAGCTAGGTAATTATGTATCTATGGGAAGGTCTACTAATTAATAGCCAAACTATGAGGAGTCTATGATTCATTATTGTTGGAAAGCAACAATTTTGAATTCAATTTGGTCAATTCTGATCGGTATAGTATCGGAAGAAATATCAACATCATTCTTTTGCCCATGATCATTTATTTGGGGTCGGCGCAACATGTCTTTTGTTCCGTACTTCTCTATTATTCGTCATCTCGTCGCTACAGAAGGGATTAAGTATACCATAAATAAAATAAAATAAATATTAATTATAATCGGTGTTTGCTAACATTTAATTATAAGACAGACTTAATTGCCAATTTTTAAATATTTACATAACTTTGATCAGTCCAAAATCTCGTAAGATCTGCCGCTAACCATTTCTATGGAAGAAAGAGAAATGGGTGTAGATATTATCTGTTCATTGTCTAAGACAATAGGGTATCATCACTGGGTCGATTCACTGTTCTTTAGTGGGGGATGACCTTTCCGCCACCATAGCCAAGACCAACGCCGCCGCCGAATCCTCCGAGACCCAGTCCGTAGCCGCCAAGCCCGCCAACAGCGACGGCAGGTCCGGCGATCACTGCACCACCACCGACGAGTCCACCACCACCTCCCAGCAGGAGAGCACCGTCCTGAGCTTGCCTGGCGACGGCGTCAGCGACCGCTTGCGCCTGAGCAGCGCTGGCGGCGACCGCGGTAGCCTGCGCACGAGCAGCATTAGCGATACGAGCGGCCTCAACAGCGCGAGTGTTCGCAATAGCAATAGCCTGGACGCGGGCAGCGTTGGCTAAACGTTCGGCTTCGGCAGCGCGTGCAACTTCAAGTGCGCTGGCGGCGCCGGCGCGTCTGGCGGCTTCCGCGGCGCGTGCATTCTCCCAGGCGGCAGCCTGCGCGCGCTGCACGTTGGCGACACGGGCGGCGTCTAGAGCGGCGGCGTTGTTGATGGCGTTTGCCTGGCCGGCACGCGCGGCCGCCTCGGTGACTCGGGCGCCCTGGATGGCAGCAGCGGCTGAATTGGCGATCTGTGCGGCCTGAACAGCCTGGGCGTTCTGAATGGCGCTAAGCTGAGCTGCTCCTACAGAGCCGGCGTTGTTGAGCGCTGCGCCCGAGCCGAGCGTGGGACCGGTGGCGATGACTGCGGGACCGGCGATGATGCCAGCGCCGCCAGCGATAGCTGCGCCCGCCAGCCCAGCGCCACCGAGCCCGCTGTAACCGCCGTAGCCGCTGTACCCGCCGTAGCCGCCGTACCCGCCACTGATCACCGGCCCGATGCCGGACTGCTCCGCACGTGAATCTGCTACTTTACCTGTCAAATATAACAAGTGTTATTAATAGTTGTCAACATAAGACAGTAATTAGTTCACGGATGAGATCAGATGGATTTCACTTACCGTCTGCAACGACTTCATACGCCACAGCGATAACAAAAAGAATCTGAAAGAAATAAAGTATTGTTTTTAATATATTTTCTTATTTCAATGTTCAAAATACTTAATTAGATTTATAACTTTGCACTGAACAAAACTTTTTAGTTAATTAATTAGAATTATATATTTAAATCAATGATAAAACATGAGATGCCTGATCTTACCGTAAGTCGAGACATTATTAATAATTATTTGTTTATTGCTGCTCGCTACGACGCTACCAAATTGGACTGTAAACTGTAATTGTTGTAGTTACCGCAAATTGCGTGCACTTTTATACTGCACCGAAAATTATTAACATCGAATTAACAATGCTAAATAGTTGTTCGAAGCCGTCCCATTTGAATATGATTAGGTACTTGAGTAAAAAATAATCGGCGAACATGCGTAGTTGGTACATGTTGTTTGTTGTACACAATCACAGCAAGCGCAGGAGATATCAGACCATGTCGGATGCGCGCGCCGCACATCTCTTGAACATACCAAGCAACGAACACTTATACTTCGTGGATAGATAAATATTTAATAATATACCTAAGTGTCCATCCGAATTAGGATTTCAATTATTCGAAGGGTGGCACATAGATCTTATGAATACATGGCACCAGAGAAGCTAACATTTAAAAAAAAATCAGCAGATCGTGAGACATGTCAGCCTATTTTGAAATCCTGAACCCGGTATAAAGAAAATCTGTTCAGTATTTAAACTAAATTAAGTCGACAAGATCTTTGAAGCTGAAATTGGTGTCATTCGAACAAATGTCCAGGCGTTGCCTTCACACATAATCATTCGGCAAGTTACAAGTTTTACTTTTGTTTGAACGGTAAATGCTGAAAGAAACGGTTGCTTCACCTCAGATATACAATAGAAACTAAGGATTGCGATCACATCCTTTCCTGTGCCGAATCAGAAAACATTACAATATTGTGAAACACCAGCAATTATATGAATACCAATTTACGTGTCAAACGATTTAAATGCATAATCAGGCTGTGGATTTCCCACTGCCTCCTCTCTGTGTGAGGGATTGGGCCGTAATCTACGACTTCAAGAACATACCGGTTTCGTCGCGATATTTTCCTTCACCGTTTTGAGAGCAGCGGTGATTAAATAATTTACACAAAGTGCCTGTCTCGGTTGGAACCTACGACCTACAACTCGTAAATCACGGCCGTTTCCACTGGGCCACCACTGCTCGATTTAAATGCATCTCCGGTTAATACAAAACTGTGTTAATGAATTATTGAACATGATATGCAAATGAAGTTCGTTTATTGGTTTATTCAGTTGAAATTAAATTGATGTAAAATGCTTTGATGATTGCGTGTTTTGACGCCGCGGCAGACATATTGTTTTGACGGCAGACATCCTGATATATTATATTTCCAACTGGCCTAACTTGTCGCTGAGGCAGCCTGGTCAGCAGCATGTCAAACAGCAAACCACTAGGATTACGTACCAACTGGCATACTGGATATATGAATTTAAAAAATCTAGTGACCGTAAAAAGTCAGTCGCCCTCGCCCATCGCGTGTCATTTGTATTCTGGTTGAGTAATACGATTTTACAGAACGGTTATTTGATAAACTGCTTGAGTGGGTAATTAATCAGTATTGATTAGTAAAGATTTAGGTTTGACTGCTGACGTGGTTTTATCATGAGGAGCGGATGTAATGTAATGGGTGCTCATAAAGACACTTATAAGCTGTGTTTCAGCGGAAGATATGATTGATTGCCAATCGACGAGGGGAGAGAACATCCTGAAATAAGTGTCATATCTCCAAAAAAAGGTAACATATTTATATTCCAATTCTATATATTTGGGTAAGACTATATGTGGATACATTTGATTTTGTAACGTGTCCCAAAATTGTACCCTGTGGCACGCCGAGTGTAGTTGCTTAATTTTCGCAAACTACCTGAGGTTTATCTTAGCTACAATGCAAATAATTGTGAATATGAGTGGTGGGAAAAGCCAAAACAACTTTCTAAGCGTAATGTCAAAAGGCACTACGATCAAACAAAGAATATGTTTTTTAGTAAAAACTAATATTTTAAAATTTTATTTTTATTGTAAAATTAGGTTATTGGATTTAACAACACTGCGTGAGTGGTCGTCATTTCTTTCCGAATTGGAAGGTCTCCATCAGAGGTCCATACACTTGAGGGGTCTGAACGATCCTGGAAACAAAATAAACATTAAAATCAATGTTGAAAGCAAATTAATTATGAATAACCTGATTTTGAGGGAAGGAGTTGAATGTGGTTATATCTCTAGTCGTGCAGAATACAATACTAGACAAGATCGAAATATTAGTCCTGAATTGGTTTAATTTTCGAGTAAAATTTAAGTCAAAAACAATATTTGCTATTTATTTAATAGTGCATCGAGGCATATTACTTTAGCTGAGCTTTAATTCTCAGCAACGTTTTCTACAAGACATAATAGGGCTGGTTTTGTCTATGAACAATGATGACATCATTTAACAGCGTATTAAAGTGGAAACAAATGGGACTAAGTTTGTTCTGTCTTTCTTCTCAGAGCAGTAAGTTAGAAAACACCTAACTTATCTAGTTTTAAAACATAATGTATTTTTGACGTGTAAAAGTGTTTTTTAACCAATTTACAGAATGAAATATCATTTATCATAACATCAAAGTCATACTCACTCATAAACGTAGGGAGAGTTATCAGAGCCGACGATCTCAAACGAAGGCGCAGCCTGGTCCACAGTCCAGACTGACTGACTGAGCTTAGGAGGTGCTGGAATGTCCCAAACCTGGGGCCTGACGTCCACAGACATTGACGGGATCTGAACTGGCACCTGGATCGCCTGGAAATAATGAAACATTTAGTATTGGTAACTACAGTAGAGGCACAGATAATATATTACTAAGAGGAAACTCTTCTATGAATAGATTTGTTATACAAGGTTAAGAGCGCTCTTCTGACTGTTGGTAGACAAATTACGAGCAATAATTTATATAACATAACGCCACCCCAATATTAACCGAAGGGTTGGGCAGAGGTCTATAGTACACCCAAATTTCTTCTATTAAGTTAAGGTCAAATGTAATAGGTACCAGCTATTGCACTAATTTGTCTTCTAATATGATGGCAGTAAGTACATGGATTGATAATGGCCACTCATTAAATAAGTCAAATGTAAATCTTCATCATCTTTCAACATTTATATCTGTAATTTTGATGGTGTACATAATAAAGAGTATTCTATTCTATTCTTCAAGTTTAGCAGTGGACATCAATGGCCTGGACATAACTAATTATGTCCAAGCCAACCAGTAGTTTAATGGACATCAATGGCTATCCATTGATGTCTATAAAACTACTGGTTCAACAACGGACTCATTCTGTTGTTCTCTGAGTGAGTTTACAACGGACTTATTCTGTTGTTCTCTGAGTGAGTTTACAACGGACTTATTCTGTTATTCTGTGAGTAAGTTTACAACGAATGCAATTTGTAATTTGTTGTACATAAATGTTAGTATCGATAAAGTTAGGATAGGCGCATTTATCGCATTAGGTTATCCTGTAACAGTAGATGTAAAAAGATAAATAAATAAATAACTAAACGAAATTCAACTAAATATTGGAAGCATTTCCATTTACACATTTTTGCATTTTTCTGTGTGAAAGATGATATGGCTAGAAAGGGGGTGACTACCGAGTCGACAACTAATAAAGAAGTATGAAAGAAAGGGACATGTTACGCCGACCTCAAATAAATTGGGATAAGGGCAGAATGATAAAATAATGATGATGAGGGGAGAATGATGATTGGAAGCATTTTCATCAGTTTACATTATTCAACACAAAGTAATTAGGTTAAAAATATGATATTTTCAACTAACAGAACAAGTTTCCCTCATTGGAAGTAGATAAAGCGGATTTTCCCTGCTTGTATGAGAAACTACATATTAGTCCATGAAATTAGTATGCAAATTGTGATTTAATAACAATTACCATCACAATTACTGTAGGTGATTTGTCTTTGCCTAACTTTTATGGGTTGTAGAGGGTATCATGAAATAATTGTTCAATTGGCTATGTCCCTGAATTTCTTGCTTTTGCTCTTTGAGTCGCGGTTTCCAATCCGAGAACTAAATATGCGTGTGGTCTACAAATTGTTGTTCTTGGGCTAAGGGCCGTATTACAGAACCTTATTCAAGACTCAAGCTTTAATTGGCCAAGGACGCTATAAGACATGATGAGACACAACTGATTTTCTATTGTTTGACTCCGAATCGGTGTCGCGCGGGGCTTAACAGGTTAAAACTACTGTCAACCAATCAAATGGCTTTAAACGAGTTTTAAGTAGTGCTTGAGTTTTGAGTGAGGTCCTGTAATACAGGCAAAAATAATAATGTGTGTGTTTGCATGAAGATTTAAGATTTCAAACGACAACACTGAAGTTCCTTGTCTCCAATGCGATATTCAAAGTTTAATCAAAAGTACCTACATACGTACTTTTGTTTATATCAGCTAATAATGTTAAGTCATGTGAGATAAGTTACCCAGGATTATCTGTCTAATGTATTAGTTTAACGATACTCACTTGGTCATATTCAATAACAACCGGTTCCTGCACAACAGTTTCCTCCACAATAGCATCCTGCAGCACTGGTGTTTGGAACACGATGGTAGACGGCTCATACACGAGGGTTGGCTTGGCGCTGAACTTCGCTGCGATCATGTTGAGACCAGCTTTTGCGATGGTAGCTCCGATGGACACAGCACCGTTGATGATGGCTCCTGCCATTGAGGTGGCTGCTGTCTTTAAGGCTTGACCTTGATAAGAAAAATAACAGATTACTTAACTTTAGTATTCAATTTCAAATATTTAAGTACAATCGGTTGAATGTCTTTTTAGTGTTAGTTTCTATATTGAGTTTTACGATATGTATTTTTAGTTTTAGCGATAATTTCTTCTCTTCTTCTTTTATGTGGGCAGTGCTAGTGCTTTTTATGAATGAAGACGTGTATATGGATGACAGTTACACTGACTATTTTTATTTTGTTTTGTTTAGCTGTAGGTAAGTCTTCCAAAAACTATATATAATACAAATCATTACATTGCCTTTACCCAAATATGTTGGGGTAGCCTACCAGTCTAACTATCTGACCTATCCTGTCTGGATAAGTAATTAAAGTAAATAATCTTGCATATCTTGCCTTTTGTTAAGTTTTATTTAAGTAGAGGCATTTGTAGTGTCTAGTAGGTAGCCATTATTTACCACGCGTAGTTGTTGATCGGTAATAGCAGTATTATTAGCAACTTCGAGACAGACATCACGACGATCAGACATTATGAAATGTTTATTGTTATCAAGTCTATACAATAGTTGTTTGGTGTCCGGGAACATGTTACATACTACAGTGAGATGAGCTAAACGCTGCACATATTCTTAATGGACAATATGGTTTAACAACCACTAATTGAACGCTATTAGGGATATAGCGATGAAACTTAATAAATAGAACTAAAAAGTTTACCGTACCTACATGAAAAACTAGTTGGCCCAGAGAAAACCAATAGAAGATACACAAAACACACTTTCAATATCCTCAAAAGAAACCATACCTTTAAGAGCAACTCCTTGAGCAGCTATGGAAGCTATATCCGAAGCTGCCTTCGCAACTGCTGCCTTTTTAGCAGCTATGGTCTTTGCGCCTATCGAGATGACGTCCTCTGCTGCTTGGCCGGCTACTGCCTTGGCAGCCAAGAGGTTAAGAGACAACGCTGAAGGAATCAGGCAAGCGAAGCAGGCGACCTGGGGATAAGGAAAGTATAATATAGACCGTATTTCGGCCATAACGGTCAATCTCAACGGAGACTAGCCTTTGGCGCGGGAAATATTATAGTGCACAAGTGTGTGCGCAGACACACTCTCTCTTCCCTCGCTCTCTGGGACGGCACTCCGACACGGCCGGAGACAGATCAGGCGCAGGGCCAACGGCTTAACGTGCTTTCCGAGGCACGGAGGTGTCTCACCGCCATCTTCCAAACTCCGGGCTGCTACTAAGCCCGTTGGTCTCGTGGCCGCGAGCGCGACTGCTGAGCGTGGACTCCTGGGTTCAATTCCCACGTCGGGCATGTCATTGGGTTCTTCCATTCGGAAGGTAGTATACCAGATAATAACAGGCACAAAAACAGGTTATTTGGAAGTTTTTTTATTATAACTGTGTGCAGTGATTCAGAAAGAGTTGACCTTCAAGTCAAGTTTGATTATAAGGCTATTGATTTTAGTTGCTTTTCAAGAATTCTACTGCTGAATATTGGTTTTCCCATAGCCGCTATGTAGGAAGGTAATGAATGAACATGGAGGATATTCATGCACATTATTCAAGGACATTCATTCATGGTCAGTTTCGACACGTTTAGCAAATTGTGATACTATCACAAAGAAGATCACTGCTTGCTGAGTGCTCGTAATCCTCATAAAACTATCAATAATTTATAACAAAAGGAAAACTTACCGATAAAATGACTAGTCTTAACTGCATCTTGATTTTTTTATAAGGTGATGGATGAATGAATAAAATGTGAATATTCTTCGATGGTGAACTGCGTTCAACTGATGACCTGATTACTTTCCATGGTGGTTTTATAGTTCAAGTATTGCCAAATGAAAGACAATTTACAAATAAGTCTTATTAATTAGGGTCTAGTTCAAATTGCCTAATTTAATTGTAATGCGCTTACAGGTATTTTAATGGTATTTAAATCACATTAGTAAGTTATACCTACTCACAGATTAACATTCTTGTCATCATTATTAGGTATTCAGAATATCTGTTTTTATTGTGTAGGGCATAATACCTGGGAAGGCTGGAAAAGAAGCGGATATCAAACCCTTTAAGTAGGTATTTCAAATCTGGACTTCAGTCCATTTTAGTTTGATTGTTTGAACAAACCAAATAGGTACCTAAGCTAAAAGAAATTCCAGTACCTACCTACCTATTGTTGCATTGTATGCACCTTGTCCCTTGAGTAAACAAACCAACCGAAATTAGATTTAGCATCGAATTATCTCAGTGCGTTCCTTTCGGGGGTTCGGATTCGAAGCTGTGATTCTGTGTTGAATATGTTTATCAAGCCATCTATATTTTTATCTAGATATAAATATTATGTACCTCTATACATTATGTATCCACATACATAACGTATAAAGGTACATAATATTTTACAAGCCCCTAGGCTTGTGGCTAAATAATAACAGCCGCACGGGTCAATCGATCAGGTTAAGCTACGCTTGCCGCGGTTGGTCCATGGATAGGTGACCATCTTTACATACCAAGAACCCTCTGTGCCGAAAAAGCACGTTAAGCCGTTGGTCCCGGCTGCCATTCGTGGATCTTTGGCAGTGACGGGTCGTCAGAAGCCCAAAAGTTTAACAACCAGTCTTACCAAGGGGTATCGTGTTACCCAGTAACTGGGTTGTGGAGGTGAGATAGGCAGTCGCTCCATGTAAAATACTGGTATTCAGCTGCTTCCGGTTAGACTGGAAGCCGACCCCAACGTAGTTGGGAAAAGGCAGGCAGATGATGATACATTATGTAAAACTACATACTTACAGCTAACTTCTATAAAAGTAATTGAAATCAAACTAATCTTCATACAAATTATAGGTAAACTACACATTAATAAAAAAATATCCTAGCACTGAAATGAAATGAAATGAAATGATTTTATTTTCTGTAAGTAGGTATGTACAAACACTTTTACACGTCAATCATATTTAGAAAAAAAAACTAGATAGGCTCGGCGTTTCCTAACCGACTACTCTGAGAAGAAAGGCCGAAACAAACTCAGAGGTCACAGTCTCTTTTAAAGTCCAGACATAATCTAGGTCAGATCATGTGAATTAGATGGGTGTCTGAAATAGTCTTTTGAGGAAAGAACCACACAGAATGAGTGGACCTATCCAGTCAGTGCACGCATTTGTCAGTAATCGTGCAGCTCAACTCAGAACTTAAGGAGCTCAACGATTCGATGTACAATACCAAAGAAAGGACATTTGGGTAGGCCGCTTAAATGACTCAAACTGCCAGACCAAGAAATAAACAAAATGAGAAAAAAAATACAATGACCTACATATATGTACACTAAACGTATCAACAAACTAAATGACGTCGAAAAACTCCGAATTTCTGTGAACTGTCTAGCTAACTCAGCGGAATATTCCTCCGAATAAAACCACATACAGAACCTGTAGGCCTTCAAGCTCTTATTTTCGAGTAGTTGTAGATTAAGATTTGTTATGGAATAATAAAAATGAATGATCACATCATCACATGATCTGACCAAGACAATGTGTGGACTTTGACAGACACTGAGTCATCTGAGTTTATTTCGGCGTTTCTTCTCAGAGTAGTCAAAAAGAACATACATTGACTGCATCTAGTTTTTTTTTTATAATATTAATGTGTGTACAGTAATAAATATCCTTTATTATCATTTATCAACGAAAAGCCGCAAATGCCTTATCATTTACTCGTGTGAATATCGGGATGAAAATATCATCCTATGACCTAGTCCAGGTTAAGGTCTACCCACGAGCCAAATTTCATACAAATCTGTTAAGACGCTCAAAACACTTAAACCACGGTCACTGTCAGATTGCATAGAAAAGAAAGAGAAGCACGATGACACAACGCTTGTAATTTATTGCAAAATATGAAGCAATTCTCTATTTACTCAAAATTGATTTGAGTAATCGAAAATAAAAAACAACCAAGTTCTGCATTCAAACAAGACGTTCTTGTTATTAATTAAATACGTAACGTATGTTGATATTTAATGCAAATATTTTGGATTAAAACTCAAGGTAAGAGGTTAGTTTAACGTTAATTTGTATCGAGATTTTTTTTTCAAAACGTGTTTTGGTAACAACCAAGTTCTGTGAAATATGTTCAAAATTAACATATATTTTTTCCGCTACCACAAACTATACAGATTTGGCAATTTTTTTTTCTTAAGAGAAGCCTATTTTGTTCAATTGGGTCTTGTCAGCGTCTTAATTTTAGCGTGAAAGCGTAACAAACAAACTCACTTTCGCATTATAAGTTAGGATAATAAAGACACTAATAACAGTACATACAAAGAAATTATAGTAAAATAATAGCCTAGCTAAAAGCCTATTAATTCACCATAAACACACAATGTTAAAGTCTGAAAAAACATACAATGTACCTAATCATACAAAATACAATGAAAATAGATACCAAATAAAGTGAATATTTAATGTAGATATCCACTTTATTTGGTATCTATTTTCATTTCTGTGAACTATCTAGCTAATTCAGTGGATATTTACATTATACTGAGTAAAATGCTATGACTTTGACTATAACTATACTATGTGTGTGTGTGTGTGTGTGTGTGTGTGTGTGTGTGTGTGTGTGTGTGTGTGTGTGTGTGTGTGTTTAATATATGTAAACATAATATGAGGTGTAGGTCAGCAAGTTGAATTATAAAGTTATTTATTTCTTGGTATCCCTTCCGTACCTCAGAAATTGATCTTTAAATTATTCATTAAAACATTTTATACAAAAAATTCCATACCTACACTGTAGGACACAACCTTTCCACTATAGGCAGTAGGCACTGGGAAACCCTGGGTCTCATAAAGATTCTGGTAATACCCAAAATCATAATCCTAATTAATCAGGGATTTATAAGAGTCGTACCTACGAGGAAAAGCTAAAAGGGTCGTTTCCAAATTTATTGCCAAAAAAAGTAGGAATTTCATGAATTAAAATGATATTTTCGTATATTTTTGTAGGTGCGTTCAGTATTTAAAAAACCACATGACAATCAGGGTATTAATCCCAGGTGTTTATTGAACTGACTGACGGGACTGGTCACCTCTTAGCTGCCTCGGCTTATTTGTAATTATGATATTTTGAAATTGTTTCTTTTTTTTATTTAGCAACTATGAACGCGTTTTTTTTACATCGTCCTTACATTTAGTTATAAATTCAACATTATTTATACTAATCTTTATGTAACAATATAATTTAAAAGAGTGTCCATGGAGTTTCTTGCCAGTTCTTCTCCATAAGTACCTACTACGCTTTGGAATGGGCAACTAGCTTCATATTTCTAACTGACCGACTCCTTGACAATTCAAAAGTGCCTGTAAATGGTTTAATTGAAATTAATGCTTTGAGTTTGAGTTTATTAATGCGTTTAATTACAGTTACACAAATTAGATTACATAAACAAACTCTTTTAAAAAGTTATTAAATGTTATTTTATTGTTACTCAAGATTGTCTCAACAATTAATTATCCTTCCTTTAGAATTATATTAAATATTGTAAAAATAAAATTTCAGTTGCCTGCACATGTTTTTGTTTTATAATTATATTATCTAGAAAAAATAAGTCCTTAGAAGTAGTGTACGTACATTAATGAGAAATGGGTTAGTTTTACCCAAACCCTATCTCCTTAATTTACAGTGACAAGAAAGTCGTTGTAATAGGCCCTTAGGCGTCTCAAAGAAGTAGTCGACTTAAAGTAATTTAAGTTACGTTAACATATACTCCAGTAGAATTAAATCAAATATAATGCTTTTTGGCCTCAAATTTGAAATCGACCCAAAACCTTAGTGCAATCACAGTGCCTATATTCAAATGCCGGGAATCGAACTTTCGTCTCTCTCTAGATCCATTTAAGTGAGAGTATGTTTACCTTACAAATTATGACAACTATACTTTGCTCAGTAGTACATGTCAGTGTGTCAGTCATGAAAAACAGATATATGCTAATTGGTTCAGTAAGTGACAGCGAAGTAACACGGAGCTGTGGAGTCGCTGTTGGAACTACAATATTTTGAATTAAGTTTGATGAAATGACAATGGTGCCGATTCCCTTGTTCACAAACTAAACTAAATTTAATTTCAGTGCATCTTTTTCTTTCTATTTCATTACGAAAAGGACAGAAGATAAATTTTAGTTTAGTCCTGTCAAATTAATCAGCGCTTGACGTAAATTGACGTAATTTTAGCAGGCAAGTTTTTAATCAAGTCTAAACTTGTATGGAGTAGTGACAGGCGCTGATAAATTTGACAGGACTAAACTTAAATTTGTCTTCTGTCCTTTTCTTAATGAAATAGAAAGAAAAAGATGCACTGAACTTAAATTTAGTTAGTTTGTGAACAAGGGAATCGGCACCACTAACTTATCTTGAAGTTGTAGTAATTTTCTGCGACTTTAGATAGGATTCTGTTACAAGCGCATTCTGTAACAATCATCAGTGTAACATGATTATGTAAGTCTGTAATCTCATCCTAAACGATTTTTTTAGGTATTGCATAGGAGAACTCTAATGCCATCATTAATTAACGGTATAGCCCCGAAGTGACATCCTTCTATCCTTTTACAACACCCGGATACGCGGATAAAAAACAAAAACCAGCCAAGTACGTGTCGGACCACGCACAATGAAGGGTTCCGCAGTTGGGATGAATTTATCCCAAAAATAAACTTTACATTGCAGTTGAAAAACATGTTCTTCCATACATCGATATACGTCACGGTCAATTCTCCAACTGTAAATTTAAGTTGGTCGACTATTACTTGTTAACTTGTAAAGCCTACTTAGCTGTGATAGTTTTCCTTTTAATTTCATCATATGTATGCCATGATTTTTTGACATATTTTTTCGCAATATTTTTGAACGGCCTATCCAACAACATGGGATAGACGAGAAAAAAAAATATCAAGGGAGGTATACTAAAAAAAACGTTTTTAAGAATTTATTTTACCACTTTGTCGGCGTGATTAATATGTATATCTATGCAAAACTACAGCTTTCTAGTACGTCTCTGAGCTACAGTGGGGACAGACAGACAGACGGACATGACAAAACTATAAGGGTTCTTTATTTACTAAGGAACCCTAAATGTACACACGATACGAAAGTACTTGACTAACGTAATATCATCAAATCTACAAATTGATTAGTCAGTAAAAAAAAATTACGTAATAAAAATTACGAGTATGACCCGAAAAAACATCCAACCTGACCTTACAATTATTTAACACTATGTCACCGATCATAAGCAGCCCATAAGGGCCCCAATTATTAAGTAGATAATGAAAATGATAATTAAACAGTAAACCAGTTACAAACCGTCAATCCTAAATTCCTAACTAATATTATAAATGCGAAAGTGAGTTCGTTTGTCTGTTTGTTAAGCTTTGACGCTAAAACGGCAGAACGGATTTGGATGAAATTTTACACATGGGTAGACCGGCAAATGCTAGTATTTTATAATCGTATTATTTTTTATCCGTATTCAAACGTATCTTAAAAAACATCATGATAAACCCTGATGGAATCGCTAGATCCAATAATAATTTATAATGGTAATAAACTATAATTTATAATGGTAATAAACAATGGTCAAAGTTTATATTACATCATCCTTAAAGAGATTAGAGCAAAGGAATCATCGGCCGATTCAATAAGCTACAACGATATCTGCTCGGTCCCTATTTGAGGGTAGCTGCTTCCTGCTACCCTGTTACCTGTTAGTCCTGTTAGCATTGTTAGCCCGACAGAATTCTATCCCACGTTAATCGATTCCCGGTTAAACGAATTGTTGAGCGCCAGCAGTACCTATTATATGTTTATAATCCACTGTCTATCCTTTGGACGTCATCATATGCATGGTCATCTGTTTCCTCTATGCGGAAGCATTAGTACTACAACATCTATAGGCATGTTAATTGGTAAAATATTTAAATTTAGTATACCTACTCTTCATTATTTATGACGATCGATGAGACACAAGGTTAGGCTCACCTGTCTTAGAGAACAGCTGTGGCCTAACAGCAGTTGAAAATTCTTTAAGAGACTATTGATTCTTTTGAAGAATATTTACTGTCGAGTGTCGACATTGTTTTAACGTTTATTTATATATTTATTTGATCTCCAACAGAGGCTACACAATTAGTCATCGGGCACGTGTGGGAGTGGCGCGAGAGGGCGAGTGGTGCGTGTGGGTGTAACTCTGCTGCCGCGAGAAATCACGGCACAGCGGACAGAGCTCCGGCGGGATCTCATGGCAACATGGAGAGTGAGATTATCGGAACCCAGTACTGGGCACGCCACAATTGCGGCGATAAATCTCCACTTTGAAGAGTGGCTAGAGAGGCGCCACGGCGTCCTCACCTTCCACCTGATGCAGGTCCTCGCCGGACACTGCAGCTTCGGGAGGTTCCTGTGTTGAATAAGGCAGGAGGAAACGCCCGGGTATCACCACTGTGTGGATCGCCCGGAGGACACGGTGGAGTATACGGTGGAGGTCTGCCCGGCTTCGGCAGAGCACCACCGTTTCCTCGTGGAGGCGATCGGCGATGGAGATATCTCGCGTCCAGCCCTGGTCCAGGCTATGGTACGGAGCGAGAGGGCATGGGCAGACGTCACCGCCTTCTACAAAGCAGTAATGCTCGCGAAGGAGGAGGCGGGACTGTTGAAGGACAGGCAAATATCGCGCCCTCCCGCCCTAGCCGCCGCAGGAGACGCCCTGGGCGTCGGGAATCCCAGGCGGATTTCCCGCGACCGTAAGCGCGGGCTTGCGGACGGTGAGCATTGAATAGCTCGCCATCCGATAAGGACCAGACCCGGGTCGAAGGTGCGTTGTGTACCACGCGCGCCTCAAAGATATGTCAGCACAAGTGTAGGGGTCCACTAGGGCGATGCCTGTCGGGTTCGCAGGAAAAGCCGAAAGGGTTACCGAGACCCCTGGCAACACAGGCATCGAAAGGAACACGGGTGGGTTTTAGTCAGTAAGAGTCTGACACACCCTCCCGCTCCAAAAACTGAACAAACTAGCAAGTTATTAGTTTTATTATATCTTTTAAAAATAGGGTTAGGAGTCTCTTCGACGGCATTTTCAACGTAGCCACTGCTTCCTCGGCGTCCATAAAAAGTTTTCTTTTATTTTCGGAAATAAATAAAAGCCGCAAGGTGCGAGGTCGGAGCTATAGGGCGGGTGACCCAGTCATTCCACGTCTGACGTCGCCAAGTAGTCCATTGTTTGCTTGGCGGTGTGCGACGAGGCGTTGTCGTGGTGAAGGAGGATCCTACTGCGAGGTCGTTTCTCCCGAACTTTTTCCAAGACAAGTGACAAACAATTGTTAGTGTACCACTCTGCAGTAACTGTTTTTCGATCCTCTAAAACAATTGTTGTGTAATGACTTGTCCTTCCGAAGAACGAGGCCACCATCTCTTTTCACACGCTTCGACCTCTCGTCACTTTAGTTGGCAACTCCTCGGAAGGAAACACCCAGGCAGCAGATTGTCTCTTAGTATAACAATAAATCCAGCTTTCGTCACCCGTAAGTATGTCGAACACCGCATTTGAGTCACCTCCGTTAAATCTTTGAACCATTTCACGACACCAATCAACACGACGGAGTTTTTTGGCCTCTGTCAAATTATGAGGTATCCACCGGGCAAAAAGTTTCCTGACCGCTAAATGTTCATGGAGGATTTTGTGTACTTAACTCATACCGATGCCTAAGCTTGTCCGAATCTGCTGATAAGTCATTCTTTTGTCAGTCTCTATCATACGCCGCACAACTACTCGTACACTGATGTTATCTTCAGTCGTCGCCGTAGAAGGCCGTCCCTTACGCAGGTCATCAGTGAGATTAGTACGGCCACGTTTAAACTCATTAAACCAGATGTAAACAGTGGCACAAGATGGGGCTTCATCGTGAAAGGCCAATAGAAGTCTATCATAACTTTCTTGTTGACTTAAATGACATCGAAAGTCATAAAAAATAATTGAAAGAATTTTTTTTCGCGTTAAATTCATGCTGACGTGACACAGATAATTTTCAATTTGCCGCCAAATCGTAAACAAATGACAAATGAATAAAATACATACATAATACTATTGGCAAAGAATTCCATTTTCAAAATTTGAACTGTTTTTTTATTATATCGTGGCCAGTTCTAAAAACTTTCAGTGTCGCCCTCGTACATAGAACAGAGACAAGTACAAGTGTGAGCTTCCCATTATTCGAGAAGTCTTCCGAGGAGACTAATGTTAAAAAAATGAAAATAAATTACATAATCAATGAATAATAAAAATACAAACGAATAAGAAAAAAATAACCATAAAAGACAACATACAAAAATAACAAAATATTACGACTTGGATATTATTACGACTTGGATTATTGGATAGTGTATTTATTTAACTTTGATAATTTGCAATTATCAAAGCAATTTTCATTATGCTTCAATACTTCGTAATACTGCCTACAGAGCCTTGGCAAAACGGTGAAATTTCCGAGGTTTGACTTGAACCCCGGCACATAGAAAAGGTTATAGTTATATTTTCGCGGTTAGCGAGATGGTGCATATATATATATATATATATATATCTGCAGCTTTCTAAGAAGCTCGCTACAGTCAACAAACCCATTGATCAGTTTGTGAATAAATGTGAGATCTAGAACCCTTCTTCTATACAGGGTGTCCAAGAACCTGGCGTCCAACTGGATTCCCACGATGCCCCAAGTTCTAACAGTACTCAGAAAAATATTTTAAAAAATCCACCCCATGTACTTACAAAATTATACTGATTTCAAAAAAAAAAGGGGAAATGAGCACCCTGTGACATACTTTTGAATGCTGTGACTGCTAATGCTGATAATTTCGATATTTCTTGGAGGTTTTGTAATCTAGGGTATTGCTGTGTCTAAATAGAATGTAAAAATAAAGTACTTATTGTACCATTTTAAAATAAAATATTATTTTAACTAAAGGTGATATGGAAAACTATTGAATTTCGCAACTTTGACCGACTGTAGTGTAAAAAAAATGTACCAAAATAGTATGGCAAGTGACGTCAAATTTTGACGCGTTTATTCCTCTTTTTAAAAAGGTATAATACTTACACATTAATTTGAAAAAAAAAATTTTTGATAATATTTTTACTCAACAACCCAATTTTTACGATGTCTTACAGAATTCTTAGAAAGAAAAATTTACGACGAATTGAATCTAACCTCTAAAGAATTACTATTGTATGCTCATAAAAATAACAACAGGCCTCTCAAAAAACAGGTTAGACCGTAAGGGACGGTATGTGCATGCATCTCACCATAGTGATTCGTTATTACAACAGGAGGGAGCAAGACAGAAACTATCTTTGCGATTTGCTGGTTCTTCTTTATGGTACCCCATTATTCAGGTAAGAGTGAGGGAGAAAAAGGTTAGAGGTGCGAGTGAGATAGATAGTGACGCTATCTGGGATCGTGCTATTTAGGATAACAGTACGGTCAGTACGCGTCACTGCCTCCTGCCGTTACTACGCACCTCTCTCTTATTGTTACCATTGATCACGTACTACGATTTAAAGCTTTGTTTATTGGACTCGATTACTCTTTGTGCTCTGGACTTTGAAACGAACTCTTTACGACGACCTTTGCCTGTGTTTGGACAGTTTGTGTTTTGTGTGTGCTACCATGGCGACCTACACTCCGCAAGAATACGCAAATATGCACTACATTTATGGAGAATGTAGAGGTAATGGACGAGCTGCAGCGAGACTTTACAGAGAAAGGTATCCGAGGGCTACGCGATATCCCGACCATCGAGTTTTCATTAATGTGCACAGATCACTATGTGACGGGCGGTTCCCCAATCAAGTAGCTGGTGAAGGACGACCCGTAAATGACTTCATACGCGATGAAGTTTTAGAGGCGGTGTCGGCAAATCCAAGCATCTCTGTGCGAGGAATAGAAGCTGATACGGGGATACCGAAGAGCACAGCACACAGTATTCTCCAAAAAGAAGAATATCATCCGTACCACGTACAGCGAGTGCAAAGTCTTTTACCTCGAGACTATCCGAGCCGAGTCGCGTTTTGTGAAACAATCCTGCAAAAACATCGAGAAGACGAAAACTTTATCGACAAAATTTTGTGGTCAGATGAATCAACATTTAAGAAGGATGGCTACATGAACCTACACAACTTGCACGAGTGGCATGTGGAAAATCCGCACTTGATGCGAGAAGATAGATCCCAGTACCGGTTCAAAGTGAACATGTGGACCGGTATTCTCTGTGGGAATATTATTGGTCCATTTGAGATGCCCGAGAATTTGACTGGCGAATCATATTTAAATTTTCTTCAAAATGATTTGCCAAACTTACTAGAAGAGACCCCACCAGATATGTGGTTCCAACACGACGGCTGTCCAGCACATTTTCGCGTATCCGTTAGAGAGTTTTTGGACGAGCAATACCCGAACAGGTGGATTGGGCGATCAGGAACAATCCCGTGGCCAGCCCGCTCACCTGACTTAAATCCGCTGGATTTTTTTTTCTGGGGAACTATGAAGGAGCTCGTTTATGCGAAGCCCATTAATGACATCGCTGACCTTCGTGAGAAGATAACACAAGCAGTGCAGGTGATACGTCAAAAAAGTTACTCGCGAAACATAAAGCGGTCCTTTTTAAGGAGAGTGAGAGCTTGTATTGCCGCGGGTGGTCAACATTTTGAACATTTATTGTAATAAAATATCTTTAAACTAACATTCTTTGCTTTTATTCTACTGGGAACCCATCTACCTGTGTGTATTTCCTTCTTGCTCACTCTTGGAACCGAAGTAAATAATAGTAGTAACATAACAGTTTCTAAGATAAGAAAGGGTCCGACAGTTACCGTTAGTAGGTAGGCACTTCGTAAAAATTGGGTTGTTGAGTAAAAATATTATCAAAATTTTTTTTTTCAAATTAATGTGTAAGTATTATACCTTTTTAAAAAGAGGAATAAACGCGTCAAAATTTGACGTCACTTGCCATACTATTTTGGTACATTTTTTTTACACTACAGTCGGTCAAAGTTGCGAAATTCAATAGTTTTCCATATCACCTTTAGTTAAAATAATATTTTATTTTAAAATGGTACAATAAGTACATTATTTTTACATTCTATTTAGACACAGCAATACCCTAGATTACAAAACCTCCAAGAAATATCGAAATTATCAGCATTAGCAGTCACAGCATTCAAAAGTATGTCACAGGGTGCTCATTTCCCCTTTTTTTTTGAAATCAGTATAATTCTGTAAGTACATGGGGTGGATTTTTTAAAATATTTTTCTGAGTACTGTTAGAACTTGGGGCATCGTGGGAATCCAGTTGGACGCCAGGTTCTTGGACACCCTGTATACCAACGACGACAATTTATAGTGTTGTAGTCTTAGGTCATCTCCTATTTTGCCAGACGATTTCTACAGCAAAGATGGTATAATAAACGTCTTTGTACACTTTCCTGGCGTTTCATATAAATGTCATAGTGAAGATTCCATGCGATACTTTTGTATTCAAGCAGAGGGCGACCCAATGTGTTAAATAGTTGAGTTCTATTCGATTACAAATTCAAAGAAATTAATGTATTAACTCTGCCTTCTCTCCTCTTTATATCTTAAAAAGTATTTTGTATGTTCGCAAAAAACTTATGTCTGTTCAAAACAAGAAGTGATCTCCATAATATAAATACACGTAGTAAACATGAAATTGTGATACCCAAATTTAGATTAACAAAAACAAGCAAATCATTTGTTATCAACAGTATCCGCTTTTATAACAAGTTGCCAAAGTCAGTTATAGAACTTAGCGATGGAAAGTTCAAAACCCACATCAAACGTGTCCTTATCAAAAACGCATATTACAAGATTAAAGACTACGTTGAAGACAAGGAAGTTTGGCAATAATTCCTTCTGCACATGTGGCTTCTCTGGTACATCAGAAACAGCATAACTATGGAAATGTCTATTACCCAAATTAACTGCTCCCAAATTACGATGTTTATTATTATTATTTTTTTAGACATATTTTTTTGACATTATAATATACCTACAATTTATATTTCAGACTTAGTATTATTAATATTATTTTACATGGATTCTTGTGTACGTTGTGAACATTGTAGGCTTAATAGACTAGATCTTTTGTAGACCGTTTTCTATTCTTTTTTTTTTGTTTTTGTTAAGTACTACTCGACAGGCCTACACTGTCCTCCCATACCTAATTTGTGTAATTTGAAAACATTGTAAAAGCCAATTATTTTTAAAAGAGTAACCGTGGAGTTTCTTGCCGGCTCTTCTCCATAGGAAACGACCAATTGGAACCGTGCACCTAGCTTCTGACGTTTCATAAGTGCCCATGTAGGTTTATGTGAAATAAATATATTTTGATTGATTTTGATTTCGAGTTTTGTAGAATTCTATTACAAAACTCTTTGCTACTAGGCAAGACAAATCCGAGCACCTTGCACCCTTTCGAGGTAATAATGCTTATCAAATTTTAGTTTTTTGTCAAATACAATTCCCATGACACGAACTTCGTCTATATCTTGTAGTGTTTGCTGATGCAATGTGTAATTGTTGGTTTGTACTGTTTTATTACGACGGAATTGCATACTGTGACATTTAGAAACATTAAGCGACATTTCGTTTACTCTACACCAATCCGTCATTGCGGCATCTAGGTTGGTCACTATTGGTTTGAAGACTTTGACGTTATCAGCAAACAGGTAGAAACTTGAGTGCTTGAAACATAATGCAATGAGGATAGGACCTTAGCGCCGATGTGAAGATGTTAATGAGGTGTCAGTGGTGACCGTTAATTACCACTTTTTAATTCCTGCCAAAGAAGAAACGAGGAATGGAACCATTTAAGCATAAGCAAGAGACTCTGACATGGCTGACACATAACACATAAGAATTGTAGAGGTTGACCGTGAATTGATGAAACCATGTTGGTGGTGAGTAATACAGTGTTTAACATGGGTATTAAGGCGTGTAGTTACTAACTTTTTAAATATTTTGCCGAATATGATTAAAATAGATATGGGCCGATAGTCGGAAACTTGTTGCTTTTCTCCTGATTTGAAAACAGGAACTAGTAAAGCTTCCTTCCACCTCTCAGGAAGTACGCCGTCCACCATTGACATGTTGAAAATAAGTTTAAAAGGTATAGTTAGCCCTTTTGCACCTCTTTTGAAAAATACGGGAGGAACGATTAAGGTATTCTATAGTATATAACTAAAGCGTAAAAAACGTCGTAGTACTTTCAAATAAATCATCATAAAATGAACATAGGATGAATTTTACAATAGTTGTCGACTCCATCAGTTCTGTTCTGCTGGTAACCAATTTTTGAAGTCACTATGCATAAATAAGAAAGTCAAGTTCAAGCAAGGCATTTTCACTACATAAAAGTGTACGCACTTTAGAGACGTCCAGTGTACTGTCTTCAGTCTACCACAACATTTTAGTTACCTGTACAAGAATAGATTCTCAGACAGACTAATATGGATAAATTTAGACGACTTTTAATAAAGGTAAGCTTTTCCTTATTAAGTTTTATAATCTTATTAATATATCGAAGTTGTTATGTGACAACTAGTAAGTTTACAAACTCGAGTGATTGGTTTTGTTTTGCTTTTTTTTAATGGTTGATCTGATTTGTTAGTGTTTATACTCGTAGTTAAAACCACTAACAAACTAAAATATGACGTCGAAAAATTCCTCCGCATCGCTGTCGACTGGTAATGTACCCAAGAGACTGACGACATTACCACGTTGTATGGCAATACTTACTGCCCAAAGTAAAAGCCAGCCAGGCCAGGTAAGGTGTCAACCAGACCATCCATATTTTAGTTTGTTAATAGTTTAGATAAGTTAGTTATATTATATTTTTATTTTATTAATTAACTATAGCTGCGCCCCGCGGTTTTATCCGCATAAGTCTCGATCCCATGAGAATATTGACATAAAAAGTATTCCATGTCCTAACCTAGGTTATGTTCTACCCATGTGCCAAATTTCATCCAAATCCGTACAGCTATTTTAGCTTGGAAGCGTAGGTAACAAACAAACAAACTCACTACAGTTAATTTTAATTCTTATTAAATAAACTTATTTTCCATGAGGATCTGTATCTACATATTGTTTTGACATTCGCATAATCGAATAGGACGATCCATGACCTTCGCAAGTTTAAACGAGATCAGATTTACGAGGGTGATGACGTATGTTAGATCTCAGACGCATATACTATAAGCTTCTTTAGGGTTCCGTATCCAAAGAAAGGCCAATGGAACCCGGTCTGTGTATTTTTTTTGGGTTCCGTAGTAAACAAGGAACCCTTATAGTTTCGCCGTGTTCTCCGTCTGTCTGTCTGTCCGGCTTATCTCAGAGACTCTTTGTACTAGAAAGCTGTAATTTGGCATGTGTATATTATATATTAATCGTGTTGAAAAGTGGTCAAATAAAATCATAAAAAAAAATTTAGGCTTCAAAAATAATATTGCACGTAAAGTGGGGAAGATTTTTTTTCTCGTTTATCCCATAGTGTAGAGTTGCATAGGTAGGTATACCGTTCAAAAATATGCGGGTCTGTGAAAACCATTTCTCGATTCAGATTTAAAGTGCTAATTTTTGGTAGAGTCAAGTGTCCCCCTCCCCCTGCCAGCTAAATTGTTGTTTTTGGATATCTGTTAAAGTTCATGGCAGTAGTATATTTAACGAAATTAAAAAGAAGACTGTCACAGCTAAGTAGGCTTTACAAGTTAACGAGTAACAGTCAACCAACTTACATTTGCAGTTGGAGAATTGACCGTGACGTATATCGATGTATGGGTGGGAGAACATGTTTTTCAACTGCAATGTTAAGTTTGGTTTTGGGATAAATTCATCTTATTCATCCCGGCTATGGAACCCTTATAGCATTAGATTTAAATTACCTAATGTTAGAAGTAGCAAATGTTGCTGCTTGTTGAATGGAGTAAAACTGGTTTGATTAATAAACCAAACGGTTTTTCTAGGAATCACTCTAGACGAGAAACTACAATGGGGACCACATATAACATCTCTTGCGGGGCGGCTAAGCTCGGCCGCTTAAGCCGTTAGAAAGATATGACAGTTGACAGATGTAGAAACCGCGCGTTTGGTCTATTTTAGCTACTTCCACAGCATTATGTCGTACGGCATTTTATTGTGGGGTCGGGCTGCTGACATTGATTACATCTTTATTTTGCAAAAGCGAGCTGTCAGATCCATTTATAATCTACGTCACCGTAAATCTTTTAGGGAACAATTTAAGAAGATTAATATTATGACAGTACCTTGCCAATTCATTTATGAAAATATTATTTATGTAAGAAAAATTCGACATCTTTTTAATAAAATAAGTGATAGACATAATTTTAATACTAGAAATAAAGATAAAATAGATCAACCATTTTTCAGATTATCTAAAGTACATACATCTTTTATGGGGTACTGTGTCAAATGTTACAACAAAATACCTTGTGATATATTGCAATTAAATGAAAGAAAATTTAAAACTCATGTTAAAAGTACACTTTGTAAACAAGCATATTACAAATTAGAGGATTATATCCATGATAAGAATGCTTGGAAACATGCTGGTCCAGCTCCATAGGACAATCTAGAGTCTAGACAAAATCAAACTAGTTGCTATTTTAATTGTACAATTTATTATTTGATACAAATAATAAATCAATGTTGAATTTAAATTCTGTGATTACTTTAACTCACACACTGACCTATTACTTTAGTTATTATTTTTAGGAAAACGTATACTTTTACAATGTTTGTAAATATGTGAGCATCATGTACCTATCACATAATTAATTTATCGGTCATTGCTTTATTTTTCATTTTTCTTTTACCTATTTTGGTATAGTAATTTTATTCTAGGTGCATTGTCTTCACATATAATTTTAAAATGTACCTATACAAAATTTTATAAAACATTTTAAAAGAGTAACGGTGGAGTTTCTTGTCCATTCTTCTCCATAAACTACCTTTTGGAAGGGACAACTAGAATCAATTCTTTTTTTTTTTTTTTGTAAATTTTGACGTTTCGAAGTCAAATTATTTATTTCAAATAGAAATAAATAATTTGACTTTGACTTTGACTTCATAGTGCGTGGTTCGATACGCACTTGGACGGTTTTTTCTTACAATACTTCAAACCATAATCAAAGGCACCTTCGTTCCTGTTTGTTTCACCCACAATATATTTTCATATTTTTTAAGTCGGTTTTTGCTTATATTTTTGACTTATTTCTAAAAAGTTGTCATCGGTTTTTTATTTGCAGATCATCATTTTCACCTTGATAGTCGTCATGATATCTGCCAGCATTGCGGACGCCAAAAAAAACAAAAAGCACACATCAAAAGCGTCAAAACGGCATTTTGAACATGATTTAGAAAAACACCACAACAAAGCGAAAAGGAGCACGTACAGCCGGAATTGGGGAAAGTCTAATTACGGCAATTACGGCTTGCCACCATATTTGGTTTATAACAGAAAATTAGGAGCTTACTATCCATATTTTAAATACCCCGAAAATAGTATCAGACGAAGTATGCGGAAAACTAATTATAATTCTAGAAATTATAGCTGAAACCTGTCCAAATAAAAAAAAAACAAGAATGTTGTTTTTACCTAGAATAACAAAATGTCATTTAGGTAAAATATATAAGGAATAATACTTCAAGTAAGTCTAGTTCCTGCCGGGGTCGCGGGAAGGTACTAAGGGTTACCGAGGCCCCTGGCAACACAGGCAACAGGAAGGAATACGGGTGGGTTTTAGTCAGTAAGAGTCTGACACACCCTCCCGCTCCGCGGGAGAAGTTATTTGATGATTTCCCACCAAAAAAAAAAAAAGTAAGTCTAGTTATATGATCATCAATATCTATCTAGCCTCTTCCCACCTATGTTGGGGTCGGCTTCCAGTCTAGCCGGATCCATCCGGCTGAATACCAGTATTTTACATGGAGCGACTGCCTATATGACCTCCATAACCCAGTTACTAAGTACTATACATACGTCGATACCCCTTGGCAAGACTGGATGTAATACTTTCAAAGATCTACGAATAACAGCCGGGACCAACTGCTGAACGCGCTTTCCGAGGCACGCACGGGTCTCTGTATCTAGTGGATGGTCACCCATCCTCGGACCGACCTCGGTAACCGTTACTTAACTTGAAGATCGACTTGTGCGGCTGTTATTATTTAGCCCCAAAAAATAAGTCTAGTTTTAACAAACAAATTTGTATTTTTCGTCTTCTCAAAATACCTAGGTAGACCTACTAGCACAAGCTACGTATCAAAACATCCTGCAGAAGAAACCTCGACAAAGATTGGTTCTAATTTCTGGTCGGTAAAAGGCACGATGGGGTTGACATATCTGTTTAGATAAAAACCCCAAAACCAATAAAGAGCAAAAAATAATTCTGGTCAAGTTGTAATAGGTAGGTACTTTTTTTTTTGGATGGGAAATCATCAAACAACTTCTCCCGCTCTGGGCGGAGCGGGAGGGTGTGTCAGACTCTTACTGACTAAAACCCACCCGTATTCCTTCCTGTTGCCTGTATTGCCAGGGGCCTCGGTGACCCTTTAGTACCTTCCCGCGAAGTAGGTAGGTACTAAATTTCTTGGGTCACTAACATCTATCAGCATCTTTCTACCTCTCTCAAGAATTTTGTTTTTATAAAAACTTTTCTCTATTGTATATGAATGTATTTTACGAGAGAACCATTCAGGATAACATATTTATGTACGAGTAATTATAGTGTATAAATAAATATAAGAATACGTAATGGGTGCATCAGCCAGTCTATTAAGTGAGCGTGAAGTTAGCTCTAATTCCACCTTGTGCTAGAGATGATACTATTGACAGCTCACTTTAAGCTCGCTTCACTCAAGTTTTCACGGTATTATTACTACAGAATAGCACTGCTGGTAATGGGGCATCCAGCGTGCGTCTTTATTTATTGAAATACTTATTTTAGTTTATCAATAAGGAAATGACTGAGTAGTGTATCTTGTAGATAAGGCTCAATAATTGTATAATATAATAACTAGAAACTCTTTGTAAAAGCTGTGTCCTTACTTTGTAATAAACATTAACTTAAAGAACAACCTGTTTTATTTAGGTACTTAAAGCAATTTCGCAATTAAGTTTTCCGTTGGTATTTTGATGGAAGAATGATTGTTTGATTGCTAGGTGATTGGTTTGAGGAAGACCTAGAATATAACGTAACATCACGCCGGTTTCCCCGATGGGTAAGGCAGAGGTGTACCTATAGTAAAACCCACACTTTGCCAATTATGTCTAAGGCTCGTGCAGACTGGTGCGGTATCGCGGGCGTGACAGGCAGCGCGACACTGTCCATGAAGTTTTCATAGATAGTGTGTCACGTCGCGCCTGTCTGCGGGAGCCTTAAGTCCCATGTAACAGGAGGCGAGCCTGTTCCCATCAACTGAGCACAAATCCAGAGTCCGGGCCGCTACTGAGAAATTCCTTATGGAAAACCCAATAACACTTTGCCTGACCTGGGAATTGAACCCAGAACCTTATGCTCAGCAGAAACGCTAAGAATAGAATAGAATACTCCTTATTATGTAGGTACACCAGGGGTGGGCAAACAGTCGATCTCGGTCGACCGGTCCTCGCAAGCGGTTTTAGGGCCGATCGCACTTATATTTACAAAAACCGGCCAAGTGCGTGTTGGACCACGCACAATGAAGGGTTCCGTAGTTGGGATGAATTTATCCCAAAAACAAACTACTCGTTGTCGTTGAAAAACATGTTCTCCCATACATCGAATCACGTCACGGTTAATTTTCCAACTGCAAAATGTGGCATCCTGCCGTTTTGCCGAAAGATTTAGCCAAAATTTCACTACCCAAACAAATTTAAGCAACCTTTTTTATACCAATGCAATGTTTGGAATGATTTTAGTACGCATATTTTCATTTGGTCAATTTTTTACTTGGCAGAATATTATCAAAGATAATGTCATTTAGGCAATTGGTCTTTAATCAAATGATTTATTACAGCAAATAATCTTTAGACAATGAGAATTTAGTGAATGGAATGTGCTTGAATTTTATTTTTTTTTTTAAATTGGTGAAAGTACTAGTTGGTAAACAAGTTAATTGTTTAAACGTTCACTTGCCAAACCTTAGGTTTGCGTTACAATTATTTGTGAAGAGATTATTTGCTAAATAATAATTTGGCAAATGAAATTGTTTGGGAAGTAATAATTTGGCAATTTCTTTTCGATGAAACAAGGGAGACCCGCAAAATGTAAGTTAGTCAACTATTACTCGTTGGGGACGAGGGGGGGGGGGGACACTTGACTCTAATAAAAACGCATCTACTTTACTAAATATAAAACATGTAGGTAAACAGATTAGCAGGTAAAATAATTTAAGTAGAATACAAATTGTTACAGCGAAAAGGGCCCAATAGATGTTGTAGTTCTTCACACACCACCCAAAGGTGGTGGGTGAAGAATGGTAATCTCGAACCATTGCAACATAAGACTTATTAATATCGAAGACATGTGCTAGCTGTCACTTTGTGTAATAAAATGGTCATATTTATTGTAATGGCGATCGTTTAGTTTAAATCGATTTATTTAAGTGTCAAATAAATGTATAACAATAAGTGTAAAATTCTAGAATACAATAAATATTTCCATAATATTTAACTAAATGACAGCTAGCACCTGTCAGTTTCCTCCAATGAATTAATCATTCAAGTTTAGGTAACAATCAGTTATGTTCCGTGCCTCGGAAAGCATGTTACGCCGTTGGTCCCGTCTGTCATTCGTAGATCTTTGACATTTGACAGTCGTTACGGGTAGTCAGACGTCTAAAAAATCTGACAACCAGTCTTACAAAGGGGTATCGTGTTACCCAGTAACTGGGTTGTGGAGGTTAGATAGGCAGTCACTCCATGTAAAATACTGGTATTCAGGTGCATCCGATTATACTGGAAGCTGACCCCAACATAGTTGGGAAAAGGCAATATAGGTTGCCTTTGCCCAACTATGTTGGGGAGTTTCCCAACTTGTAAGTTGTAACAAGATTGTTCAAGACGTCATCGAAGTCAAAACGATGTGATTTGGTATTAAAATATTGTAATTATTATTAGAATCCTTGATTCCTCGTATCTTATTAAAGCCGTTATTGGGTATTCATAGATTCATCAAATATACAATAATAACACGTCACAATAATAAGACGTCATATACCTTTTTAGAGTTCCGTACCTCAAATGGAAAAACGGAACCCTATAGGATCACTCGTGTGTCTGTCTGTCCGTCTGTCACAGTCAATTTGCTCCGAATCTACTGGACCGATTAAGTTGAAATTTGGTACACACATGAATTCCTGTGACCCAAACACGTACGTGTAACGTAAATAAATATTTTTTTAACATGGGGGTAACTTGTGGGGTCAAATTAGACAATTTAAATAGTTTTGCAAACTGTACCGTGTAAATAAAAGCTTGTTGTAAGGATTTCAGATATTTTTTTTTATAGTTTTATATAAATACTTTTAATAAAAATTGACCATTCACCCCATCTCCAAAACTATTGAGCCTGTTTTTAAAAACATTCTCCTTTTCCCTTTTTTTTAAAACCTATATAACATACAGGTAAACCTATAAAAAGTCTATGGTCTTAAAATAACATAGTAAATCTTTCAATATTGTGCGTACATACAAACTTACATTTGCAATTAGAATGTATGAGGGAACATGTTTTTCAACTACAATGTTAAGTTTGTTTTTTGGATAAATTCATTCTAACTACGAACTCTTCATTGGGCGTGGTCCGACACGCACTTGGCCGGTTTTTTTAGTGGTAGGTATTCATGATTCTCAGTAGCATTCCCCATTACATTTACCAGGGTCGCCCCCATTACCCCCCATTAGGGGCGAAATGTGGGTGTACTATAGGTACACCGCTACCTAACCCCTATGGGAGTACAGGCGTGTATTAAAGATTTATTTTTTCTTGATATTGTTTTTCTCCTTGACACCTGCTTGTGTATCTTTCAACCAAACTTTATTAACTGCAGACTTAGCATGACGCTTTCTATTATTATTCTTCTTTAGAATAGAAATCGCTTGTCTACTTTTCCCGGTAGAACTCTGTCAACTATCTACACGGAAACGTCATTTTCGTCTACTCTTCCGTCGAAACGCTTTTCTACGGTTCTTGTGCTAAGCCTGCTGGTAGAGAATTTCTTCTTCTCTGAAGACTTGGCACGCCTATGCACTTTTTAGTTGCATGAAGTTGGTACTTGAAAACTAAATATGAATCATAGTAAAAACAAATAATTTAGTAGCATCAAGTGAAGTTTATTGGCCTTGAGACAAGCTTGCACAGAATTCCTTTATTAATGAGACAAGTTAGACTGGTAAAATATAGTGCAACTAAGTAGATACATATAGTATCAAGTATAAGGAGTATCCTAACTAATATCATAAATGTGAAAGTGAGTTTGTTTATTTGTTTGTTTGTTACGCTTACACGCTAAAATGGCTGAACGGATTTGCATGAAATTTTGCACACGGGTAAACCATGACCTGGATTAGGACATAGGATACTTTTTATCCCGATATTCCCACGAGATCGCAACTTATATGGGTGAAACCGTCGGGCGCAGCTAGTTAATAATAAACAAGAAATACTAGAAACTAGTGTGTTTTGTCTTTCCTTTTCTCCCGGGCTTTGCCCAGGCGCAGTCCAGTCTTTTATATCTTATACTGAACGATGTGGATCTATCCATAAGAGAACGGCGCGCGGCGCCCGCAGTGAACTTTACAAAAGGATTAGAAAACAGGATAATGTGTTAGTAATGTAGAAGCTAGATAAGCACGATTCTAATCTGACGTCACACAGACCCCATTTTGTGTTCTGTAAAAGAAAATCCAGCCAAGTGCGTGTCGGAACACGTACAATGAAGGGTTCCGTAGTTGGGATGAATTTATATAAAAAACAAACTTAGCATTGTAGTTGAAAAAGATGTTCTCCCATACATCGATGTACGTCACGCACGGTCAATCTCCAACTGCAAATGTAAGTTGGTCGACTATTACTCGTTAACTTGTAAAGCGTACCTGGCTGTGATAGTTCTCCTTTTAATTTCGTTATATATACTACTGCCATGAATGTTTTCACATACACTTGACTCTAACAAAGAATAGGACTTAAAGCCTTAATATTACGCAAACCCCTAAATCGAAAAATGGTTTTTACAGACCCGCAATATTTTTGAACGGCCTATCCAATGATACCCCACACTATGGGATAGACCACCCCCACTTTACGTGCAAGGGAGGTACCTTAAAATTTTTATTTTATTTTACCACTTCGCCGACATGATTTATATGTATACCGATTCCCAATTACAGCTTTCTAGTACTACCTAAGAGTCTCTGAGCTAAGCCGGGGAAAGACAGACAGACGAACATGGCGAAACTACAAGGGTCCTTGTTGACTACTGAACCCTAAAAAGGAATGAAACTGCAAACACCTCAAACATTAAATAAAACACACTCACGGAGGTTACATAGTTTTTATAGATAGGATCCAACTCACCATGAATTTTGTAATGGCATCATCGTGCATGAACCAAAATTATTTTCAGTTATCTAACACAATTTGGAAAGAAACAAAGAAAAATCTTTGGGTATATATTCAAAGTGGGTATTAACGCATAATGTGGGCATAATGAGCCTATAATGTTCCCACTGCTGGGACACAGGCCTCCTCTCGGTGGGAGGGTCTTAATCTGCCACGTGGGCTCAGTGCGGGCTGGTATGTCACATGTCTTTGAATTTTTGGTTCATTTTGATTCAGGACATGCCGATTTCCTCACGATGTTTTCCTTCATCGTATAAGGAAATAATTTACACAAACTAAAGCGCCTGTCTTGGTTCGAAACTGCGACCTACAACTCGTATAAGTCGCAGCCGTAACCACAAAGCCACCACTGCTGCGCCACTGCTGCAGTGGGAATTATCGCTCGGATACTACTTACTTTGAGATAATCTGGGGGCCGTGAACACCGTGCCCGGCCAAGACGAGCCAAAAACAAAAAGCATTTGTATGACTTGGCCGTTCCATTGCACTGTCGCATGACACAACATTAAAGACCACGGACTTATTGTATGGTCTTGTTATTGTGTTGGTCTTATTGTTGTCCATAGGAGTGTCTGTGCGATGGCTGCGAAACGGGCAAGCCGTACATTTTGACCAAGATGTAAGGTTAGTAGTTAAGCCTTTTACTTCTCTTCTTTTTTAGAGTTAGGGGCTTGGCTCTACATTAGATCTGATAATTTTTTAACAATGAAAGCGTTATGTAAGTCGTGGCAACCTACTTTATACGAAGCTAGCTGCGCCCCGCGGTTTTGCCCGCATAAGTCTCGATCCCGTAGGAATATCGGGATAAAAAATATGTCGATCCATGCGCCAAATTTCATCCAAATCCATTCAGCCGCAAAAGCGTAACAAACAAACAAACTCACTTTCGCATTAATACTATATATAATAAATATATAGTAAGTAAGAATGTTTTTGGTGGAATGTTATTGGGTGTTATCCTCCTCTCACCGAGGGAGGCCTGTGTCCCAGCAGTGTGAGAGTCAAAATGGCGGGTGTACCATAGCGAATTAAATTATACCAATTACCAAACAAATGTACCTAAAACGTACTATTTAGTACCTAGCTCTAAAAAATCTGTACCTCTTTCAGAACGAAATTATTTCGAAATTAAGGTACACCCGCCATATTGACATCAAGATGGCGGGTGTTCTATAATATTTTATTATTTAACCATTACTCATAAAATGTAATTACACTAAAAAATTGTACCTAAAAAGTACATTAAGTAAATAGATACACAGACTTGATCAGTGGGATAGTTCCTGAGAAATAAAACAACCGTGTCTCGTTTACTTATGTTTATTATTATTATGAATATTATTGATCTAGGTACATATTTATATATATTTTAGGGATAATTATTAAATTATAAATCAAGAATTTAATAACGCGTCAAAGTTATTAAGTACCTCTTTATTTTTGTCCATACATAATGCAATTAGCGATAAGTGAATTCGGAGTTTTGGTTATAAAATTATTAAGATCATCAAAACATTTCCATTCAGCATTACGACGACAATGAGCCCGATAGTGACCAATATTGTTTATGTCTGTAACATCGCCGCCGGACGGTAAAAACTCAATTAATCCAAGAACTTTGTATTTTGTATTATTGAATGTTATTTCCATAGGTATGTCTTTAAGACAAATTACATCTGTTTGATTCAGCTCAAAGCTATTGTATTACTTAGTTCGTGTTTTAATGTTCGTATGCCGTTGCAGTCATTACGTCTACATTGTACAATATTATTTTCTTCACATAACATAGACTCTGCCGATTGATTGAGCATTGATATATTTGGCATGTTAAAATTAAGTGGCAAAAAAGCAATTTTTCTTTGTACTTTGTTAATGCCACATTCAGTATTCGTACATGATTCTTGTACAGAGGCACTGTAAATTGCGTCGATCAAAATATTCTCAAAAATATAAGCTATATTGCATTCGCAAGAGATGAAAACTTTATGATTAATATCAGTTTTTTTAAAATATGGCTGAAGAAGGTGAGCACGGTACTTGTATAAATCTGTTCTGGTAGTTTTGACATTAATAATTTTTTTTATGAACTGACAAAATTCATTTTGATGATTGAGTACATGAGTATTTAAATAAAACCCTTCAACACACCCTACTGCAATTAGTTGTGCAACCGAGTCGAATGCGCAAGTATTCGATACGTGTAAATCCTTCATGACAGTTCGTAGTCTTGTTCCATTTAACAATAGTGGCACAGGTTTATGCATTTTCACTCTTTTTTTCTTCGTGGCCTTTCGAGCGTCACCTTTGTCCTTCCAATTTTCAGAAAACGATGGAGTTTTAGAAAAAAATTGATTCTGTTGGGAAATCATCTTCTGTTTTATTTACCTTTGCTTTCGTATTTTTTCTTCTTTTCAAGTCACCCTTCTCTGTAGTTTCTACTTTACCTATAGCTTCTTTTAATTCCCCATCTATAAAATCTGCATGTTTGACGATAAATTGGTCCAATCTCAATCTATTGGATTTCACGTCAATATGACATAAGTATCTCTTGAGCGTTTTAAAATAACTTTCCACGTTGGATGAAGACGCAGTTTGGTTTTCTGAATTATATATTGGAATCATCACATTTGACCACAACGGTAGTTGCTGTACTAACCGGGTTAGTGTTGGTATAAAAGTAGGCATGTAAAATAAGTTTTCGTGTGATAAGGAGTCACTGTCATCATCTGTTAATGTAACTAACAAATTTTCGCGATCTAATTTGTCCTGATACCATTTGGGAAATGTAAGTTCCTCTTCTTTAATTTCTTTCAATATAAGTTGTTCTGGCAAACTATAATGTTCCAAGTCTTTATAATCTGGAAGATTCATGGTTTTGCCGAATATTTTTAACCTTCTTTTAGCTTCATCGCATGGAGATCCAATACTTTCGTATTTATTGAGAGCTACGGTTATTATATCTAAAATTGTTTGTTTTGCAGTTCCGTAGTAATTTAGATTTTTAAGATACAAAATACATTTACAATAAAACGCTTTAGTTCTTTGGTCCACATTCAGAAAACAGTTAAGGTTGTATATCGTTTTTACAAAGTGGCTTGTGTCGATGCGAACATATAAGGCGTCGGGTGATGTCTCATCAGCGTCAAGTTTCCTGAACGATTCTAAAAGATAATCATTAGTACACTTATGCTCAGTAAAAGCTTTGATCGTGGCTCCTATTAGCGCTGAAGATTGGTCCAAAATCACTTCGTTAGGAATTGATTTCTGATTTCTCCAAGTTTTTAACCAGTTTAATATAGTATCCATCGTCTGAGAACTAGAAATCATTTGAGCAACCGGAACACTTCTTTTATTTTCTTCGCTGTACATTATAGCAACGTACAGCAAAGAGTAATTTTTCACAATTAAATCAGTTTCCTTAAAAATGCTACCAGTTGCGTCGATGCTCAGTATAACTCTGTGGTTTTTATGATATTGATTGTAGTATATTTCTTGTAACGTAGACCAATAGTAAATATAAAAATGTGGATGAATTGTTATGTGTTTAATATAATCGTTATAGGGTTTTACGTTTTGAGCCATGTACAATAAAGCCAAAATTGGATCTTTATGGTAATACTCACTAAGATTACTTTCATGTTTTATCTGTCGTAAAGTTCCATGTGAAGGTAGATCGGGTGGCTGTGGATCCCCAACTTCCATTGCGTAACTAATTAATTGTTTATGAACTGTTATAGGAGACTCATGTTTCATTTCTACCATCAATTCTTTGCGCTTTATGGGTGACAATTTGATTTTTTTTCTTATATTATGTTTAACATTTTTATCAAAATCTGTAATTAAACTGTTGCAAGAAGCAATATTTTCTGTAGGATATGTAATCACTATTTTTATTTTAGCATTGCATTCTTTACATGCACCGAGAAAAGTCACTCTTTCATTGTATTTAACATAATAGGTTTTAAAGCACCAACTGCAAGGAGATTTGGTTTTTTCCCAAATTTTTTCCCTTAACAAGTCTGCCCACTCATATTTAGGTAATATCCACTTTTTTTGTTTAACTGGATTATTGGCTCTCATACGAACAGAGCATTTTGAGATTGGCCGAATTCTCCTCCATTGATATAAATCAAGTGAAAAATTAAAAGATTTACCTTCTTCAGTACATGTAGTTTTATCCACGACGTAAAAATTTTCTTCGTTATTTTCTTCTTCAATCTCTTTTTCTGCATCAACATCTTTCGTAATTAATATATCTTCGTCTTCCGTTTTATTCTCTGAACCTACATAATTTTTATCTTCACTGTTTTCATCCTCCACGGGAAAAAAGTATTAAAAATTTCTTTTAATCGATAAATAAAGTGCTTTAGGTGATATTTGTCGTTGAAGTTCACTGGACATTTTTGAAAATATTTCACTACACGGTGAAGGTAAATCATGAATCGATGGGAAATGATGTTTGTATTTACAAAACACTTTTTTCTGTTCGTTTAAATCAACAACATTTTTTTTTCCGCGTTTCATAGTGTTAATTCTATATGATCGCAATGAAAATTATATTAATGAAAATAAAATTATCTGCGTATTGTAAACTATGAAGCTCGTATGATGAATCAGGAAACAGAGGGCAAATTGCAAATTGTTTATCAACTACCCGCAACATACTTTATCATGAATTTGCATTTACGAAGCTAGTTGCGGACGGTTGGTAGTAACTTATTAATATAATAATTATTCGTATGCATTTAATTCGTAATTAATAAATATCCGTAAAACATAGATGTATAAATAACTATATCAATATATCATGATAATTATCGTGTTTCCTTATACACAAGACACTGTTGTTTTATTTCTCAGGAACTTTCCAACAGATCAAGTGAGTGTTTTTTTTTACTTAAGGTATATTTTAGGTACAATTTTTTGGTATAATTGTATTTTATGAGTAATGGTTAAATAATAAAATATTATAGAACACCCGCCATCTTGATGTCAATATGGCGGGTGTACCTTAATTTCGAAATAATTTCGTTCTGAAAGAGGTACAGATTTTTTAGAGCTAGGTACTAAATAGTACGTTTTAGGTACATTTGTTTGGTAATTGGTATAATTTAATTCGCTATGGTACACCCGCCATTTTGACTCTCACCCAGCAGTGGGTACATTAGAGGCTGATTAAGATCGCTGTCTGGAACCCAAGCTTGTAGTAGCAGCGTAGTTATCGACGTCAACCAATGAGAAAAAAGCATCAAGTTTTGTTGATTTATTTACTGTAACACAGGTTGATCCAAGGAACCCGAACAACCTGTATTTCTACTAAACCTACTTATACCTATATTTTTTTAAATATATATTAACATAACCTGACCGTGGTGTTATCTGTCTTATGTTGCGGCGTAACAACAATTGTGGGGGTTTTAGTAAATGCCAATACCGCGCAATATTCGGTGGGCACTAGTCAAGCCTGGATATGAATCGGTTGAGCCGCGCCGTGTCCTCATTTCGTAAGAAACAACCTGTCGCTGCACGCTGTGATTCGTTCTATGGTCGAGGGACGCGGCGATCTCCTTCTGCAAAAATGTCATGTCACAGAAGGCAGCGGAAAGGGAGAGGGAGATTTCGAGTGCTATCCCGGCCCGCAGCAGGCGCACCGGGCGACGGCAGAGGGCACATAATTCCCTCTTCTTACCCCCCTAAATGGGTCTAAGGACGGCGGACTCGGGGACGTCCGCCGCCCCCTATTATATAAGACCCGAAAGGTCGGAGGAGAAGTCAAACACCTTACTCCTCCCGCTTGACCAGACGGAGCCCGCAGAGGCGGGCCGGTCGGAGGCTGCGTTGAAGAGTGCTTAAGTGCCCCCGTAGCCCCCGGTGCAAGTGTGCGAGAGAACAAGGGGTGGATTTAGTCAGTAGAAGTCTGACAGACCCCTCCGTTCGCCCCAGGGCGGAGGACATCCATGAGGATTTCCACCACGTTACCAAAAACAAAAGATATGAATGGAATAGGAATAATCGTTATTTTCCCAAGCCGACCAAAGAACTTGTAAACGTCACTCCAGGCGAAGAGCAACTTAGCAATCTCTGCCTTATGTCGACAAGAGAGCAGAACACACATAGCTTGGATATCACAAGCACACCACTATTTTCCTACATACATGATCAGCCTACCTAATAATGTTCCCGCTGCACGCCGCTGGGAAACATGCAGGCCCACTCTGTGGGCGTGAGTAGTAACCCAATGTGGACGGGCCCAGTACGAATTGGAGAACCTTACATGTCTTTGTTTAAGTCCTACGAAATTTTCTCACGACAGTGTGTTGTTTTACGGTAGGTACTGGTTTAGAGCATATTTTCGCTCAAGTTGTTCTTTTTTAGGTTTGTATCTTTCTTTGCGTCATATTTTGCGCAAATAATAGTATTTTCTTTTTTTTCACTTTCTTATGATTTAATCAACAGCAAAGCCAAGCTGGAGGCTGTTCTGCATGAACAAGATTGATATTATAAGAAGACCTGGTCTTCTTATAATATTAATAGGTAAGTTCAGTGTCAGTAACCAGTGACTAAAGGTTTATCCAAATGTCCGATTTTAAAAGCAAGAACAGCATTCTACTGTCCACAAGGTTACTACGATATATACGTACGTACGCGTCCAGCTGATCCAGCCTTGTTTTCTTGAACTCTAAACGAGTATATAAAGCGATGCTCATCTCGCGAAGGACATAGTCGTGTGTTGACCATATTGTGACACTTGTCTCGTTAATTAATAATATGACTAAGTTTGCGGTAAGTATTTTATGTTAAGTGTAAAATTATACGTAATACGAGTACAGTGATGTGGTTTATGAAATTATTGTCGTTCCTTTACGGCAACTAGCTTCATCTTTCTGACTAACCGACTACTTGACAATTCAAAAGTGCCTGTAAATGGTTTAACGGAAATAAATGGTTGAGTTTGAGTTTCGTCTGTTAAGGCACTGACAAGAGGCAAATGCCCAAAGTAAGCTTGTCTTAAGAAAAAAAAATGAAAAGTCTGTATAGTTTGTGGAAGCGGAAAATATATATGTCAATGTTGAACATATTTCTCAGAACTTGGTTGTTACCAAAGCACGTTTAAAAAAATACTCGATAGAAACTAACGGTAAAGTAAACTTTTACCTTGAGTTCCAATCAAAAATATCTCTATTAAATATCAACGTACGTTACAAGAACGTCATAGTTGAATACAGAACTTGGTTGTTTTTATTTTCGATTACTCGTGTCAACTTTGAGTAAATGTATAATTGCTTCATACTTTGCAATAAATTACAAGCGTTGAATCATTGCGCTTCTCTTTCTTTTCTATGCAGTCTGACAGTGACTGCGGTTTAGCTGTTGTTAGCGTCTTAAAGTGCTAATAATTCGCAGTGAAAGAAACGTTTTTTATATATTAACTACTGAAAATAAAATTTAAAAAAACAAGCTACCAGGTTCCTAAATCATTTAAGCCTACATAGGCTTGCACAATATTACAAGAAAGTTGACTCGAAAACTCGACTCTGTATCACTCGAACGTAAATTGCTCCTTTTCGATAAAAAAAATCGATATCTTGAATTAATGATATGAAGATGAATGTCTAAAGTAATACCTATCGTTTTTTATGCTTTGGTAGATATTACTTCCCGAATTTTATTATTAAAATTATTTAGTCTTATTATATAAAGTATTTTGCTACCATACTTTTTTTTGGTTGGGAAATCATCAAATAACTTCTCCCGCTCTGGGTGGAGCGGGAGGGTGTGTCAGACTCTTACTGACTAAAACCCACCCGTATTCCTTCCGTTGCCTGTGTTGCCAGGGGCCTCGGTAACCCTTTAGTACCTTCCCGCGACCCCGGCAGGCATCGGCCCTAGTGGATCCCTACACTTGTACTGACGACATCTCTTTGAGGCGCGCGTGGAATACAACGCGCCGTCGACCCGAGCCTGGTCCTTACCGGACGGTGAGCTACCGCTCACCTGTTGCTCACCGACCGCACGCACGCGCCTATGGTGGCCGGAAATCCGCCCGAGATTCCCGACGCCCAGGGCGTCTCCTGCGGTGGCTAGGGGCGAGCGGGCGTGAAATTTGCCTTTCCCTCAACCGTCCCGCCTCCTCCTTCGCGAGCATTACTGCTTCGCAGAAGTAGGTGAAGGCTACCCATGCCCTCTCGCTCCGTATCATGACCTGAACCAGGGCCGGACGCGAGAGATCTCTGCCGCCAATCGCCTCCACGAGGACACGGCGATGCTCAGCCCAAGCCGGGCAGACCTTCACCGTATGCTCCACCATGTCCTCCGGGCGATCCACACAGTGGTGACACCCGGGCGTTTCCTCCCGCCTTATTGTTACCATACTTAAATATTCACATATAGAGTATGTAAATAAATGTGTACGTGTTCTAATTTAACATTTTTTGCATAACACGCTTGCATAACAGATTTAAAAGTCACTAAAATCATATCTGCGCCTTAAGTATATTTTACTGCACCTCCAAAAAGCCTCCGATTAAGTTATCAGACACCTAATATCATAAAAATTCTGTTCCATTTTGGAATTGATTAAGCTATTCGGAATTCGTAAAACAGGTATATTAAAAATTATAATACCTACATATTTTAAAATTTGCATATTAGAGTTCAAGGAAAACTATTAATTTTTAGATTAGACAATATTATTGCAGTTAGGTAGGTATATTCCACGCTATAAAAATGTAGGTAGTATCTGTCTCTCTTCAACCGACCTGACTTTATTTTTCTATTACAGCTCATCACTCTGGCGATGGTTGCAGCCATGGCAGCTTCAGGTAAATACCTATATCAACACGTTTTCTTACGACTATGTTGGGCCTGTTCAGAATGTAGATACCTACTAAGTTCCAATAATATCCTCTCGTTGCTGGGCCCGCTTCGTCCACTTTTATAGCAGATACTTATATTCTATGCTATTCTGCTATCTGCTGTTGCAGGTATTGAGATGACCAGCTCATGTGAATAAATATAGATTTCATTCAGTTTGAAGTAGCCGATTTAGGCCTTTAAATCGGAGGAGCCTTAAACTCTACAAAAACTTTGTTATAATGCTATTCATTAAACTTTACAGCGTACGCTAAACCTGGTGGCTATGGCGGCGGCTACGGTGGCGGCTACGGCGGCGGTTACGGCGGCTACGGCCATCACGGCCATCATGGTCATGACTTTCATGGTCACGACAAAGACGATTCCAGTGAAGAGAAATGGGACCACCATAAGGAAAAACACGGCGATGAGAAATATGAACACCATAAGGAAAAATGCGAGCATAAAAAGGATTCTGATAAGGACAACAGTGAGGAGAAATATGGAGGACACCACGGTGAGAAACACGAAGGCCACAAAGAAGAATATGACCATCACAAGAAACATGAACATCACGAGGAAAAATATGAACACAAGGAGCAACCCAAACCTACCACTCCTAAAGTCGAAGTACCTAAACCTACCGAGCCACCAAAAGAAGCTGACATAAAAGAAGCTATTGCCGAAGTATTTGGCGGTCAAACAGAAGAACTAACTGTTAGTCAAACTGGCTCCAATACTTCTGGCTTCGCAAGTGGCCAAGTAGAAGTGAAAACCGAAGTAACTGAAGGTAGCCAGGATCACAAGAGTCATAAGGAACATGGAGAGCACGAAGCTTATCATGGCGATCATGAGCATGGATACGGACACCATTAAAGTTAAACGAAGTAGATTAAAAATGTGAATTACAGATATTTTCGCTTTTTAAGAATTAAAAATTTATTGTAAGTATGCAGCGGTTTTATTTTGATTTTGTCTGTTTCTGAAATCCATAAATTCGATCTCAAATGTTAGGATTTCTGAACGTTCAAGCATTTTTCTTGTTCTGAAAAACTACCTCTTACCCCTAACTAAGGTCAATGTCTTTGGCTGAAATGATGAAAACTACCCGAATGATGTGCCCCAACAGGCATTACACAAGGTGATTCTCGACTCGAAGCTCTTCTCTATGTGCTAATGATCGGTCTTATCCCAGAAGGCCGGGCCCCTTTTAAAGGTTCTCCTCGACAGTCAAAAAGAAAAAGGTCCATAGACCACGAAGGTCTCATGTAAAGATTATCAACAAAATTAAGTTTATATTATAACAGAAGTTCCTCATAAATCAAAAACAAAAGTCATTTATTTAAACTAGGCTGAGAATCAGCACTTTTCGAACGTCAAAATTACATAAAACATTCCCCCAATACGCCCGCCCTTCACCGCTTCCTAGTGCTTTAGCTGGGAAGAAGTGGCGCAACGAACTCCCCAGTCCATAGTCATTGATCTTGTAGTAGTTACCTAGTAGAAAGTATTGTACACTTCAGATCGGCAGTGCCCTGAACGAAATTATATAACAACTAGCTGCTGCCTGCGGATTCGCCCGCTTGGTGTATTCTAAAATAAGTAGGTAAAACCTACGTTACTCATTATAACATCAGCTGTATGCCCGTCAAACTCGGTAAAGTTTGTTTCGGCCTTTCTTCTCAGAGTAGTCAGATAGGAAACGCCGAGCTCATCTAGTTTTTTTTTTTTAATATGATTGACGTGTACTTACAGAAAATAAAATCATTTCATTTCAAAATCATTTCATTTCATTTCATTTCATTTGATATATTTTTTTCTATAAAGTTGTCATCGGTATTTGATTTGCAGATCATCATTCTCACCTTGATAGTCGCCGTCGTAGTCGTTGATCCGCCAGCATTACGGACGCCAAAAAAAAACAGAAAGCACACATCGAAAGCGTCAAAACGGAATTTTGAACATGATTTACAAAAATACTACAACACAGCGAAAAGGAGCACGTACAGCCGGAATTGGGGAAAGTCTAAATACGGCAATTACGGTTTGTCACCATATTTGGTTTATAACAGAAAATTAGGAGCTTACCATCCATATTTTAAATACTCCGAAAATAGTATCAGACGAAATATGAGGAAAACTAACTATAATTCTAGAAATTATAGCTGAAACCTGTCCAAATAAAAAAAAAACAAGGATGTTGTTTTTACCTAGAATAAGAAAATGTCATTTAGGTATATAAGGAATAATACTTTAAGTAAGTCTAGTTATATGATCATCATCATCTGTCTAGCACCTTCCCAACTATGTTGGGGTCGGGTTCCTTTCTAGCCAGATGGAGCTGAATACCAGTATTTTACATGGAACGACTGCCTATATGATTTCCACAAGCCAGTTACTGAGTAATATAAGTCGATACCCCTTGGCAAGACTTAATGTAATACTTTTAGAGATCTACGAATAACAGCCGGTTCCGAGATCTTACTTTCTGCGTCTTTCTTTCAGTTTTTTTGGATGGCGTCTAAAATTTACAATAAAATACCTGTAGACTTAGAATATAGAAAGAACCAGAATCCGAGTTCAACTGTCATTGCAAGCCGCACGCTGTGTCCAAAATCAAGACAAGCGTCCCGCGCCCGCCTCACTTCCCACCCGCATAATGTTGCTAGCTCGGACATTATGAACCCGTTTTGGGGTAAACATTAAGAGTATTGGTAAGATAATATAAATAATAAAATCACAATTGGTCTTTTCATAGATACATAATTTCATACACCCTCCTCCTCTAGAAATCCTAATAGTCTAACATAGTACCTATTATGAATGTTAATATGCAATTGTAACAAAATCATATATAAGGTGCTATAAAAATATCTGCCACGGCTTTAATGGGAGGTAGTATTGTGTTTAAAGATTACAATAGTGAAGAACTTTCGTACCCCGGAATAGTTAATTCCAGAGATTTGAGAAAATAAAGTAGTTTAATAAACATTGACTCTACTCTGCATAACGTGGTTCACAAATTACGCACGATGTGTCGCTTCGTCAATGAAAACAACTGCTATTTCTTTCTATCTGTTCTGTGTGTGAAAACTGAAATCAGCTAACTAGTTCGTCACTATCTAACCTACTAGGTACGCAATAATACGCAGGCAAAAAAGTATTTTGAAAGTGCAATTACTTACCAGCTACCGCATTCTTCCAAAAAACTGACGTAAATAAGATGATAAACTTCCCATCACACTTAAAACATGCTTAGATTAATATCAAATAACAATAAATTACAGTAACTTAGCGTGTTTAAAAGTTAATCATCTTATTTACAATAATTGCATCGTATTTACAGTTATTTACACACTCCCTACCTACTTATTTACAAAACTGTTGCACAAGTCCGCCTTTGCGTTGCAAACACATGTAGGCACGGTTACGTACATGTCTCACGCACTTCACTTTATTTAATGTGTCCGTTTCACCCTTGCCTAAATGCGCGTTTGATGCGCCTTTTTAGTTCTTCCACACTTCTGATGTCATGTCCGGTTTGGCCGTACACAAGGTCCTTTACATGACCCCACAAAAAAAAGTCTAGAGGGGTTAAATCCGGCAAGCGAGGAGGCCACGGCACTGGCCCTCCTCGGCCTATCCACCTTTCACCGCCGTACCACACACCGTTTAAAAATTCCCGTACGCTGATGGCGAAATGAGGTGGTGCTCCATCATGTTGAGAGTGCAGCCCTCTTATCTCTTCAAGAGGAATACGTTCCAACATTCTTCTCACACGGGTTCGTAGTAAGCGCAGATACGTGTCTCCGTTCAGTCTGTCCAAGAACACTGGTCCTAGAATTCTGTTGCCGAGTATCCCGGCTCACGCATTAACACTAAACCGAGTCTGAAAGTGGTCAGGCCGCACAACACAAGGATTCGCCTCAGTCCAATAATGCGATTGTGTATGTTGAACATACCAACCCGTGTGAATGTGGACTCGTCATTCCACAGAATGTTGCGGCGTTCTTCTCGCATCCAATTACAAAACACGAGGCGAGCCGCGTAGTCATGTGGATGCAATTCCTGTACTCTTGTGAAGTGGTAAGGATGGAGCCCTTCCCGATTTGAAAGTCGCCACACGTAGTTGTCGCTCACGTCGAAGACTAGAGCAGCATCCCTGGTGCTCGCAAGAGGATGACGCCGGAAGAAGTCCAACACTTCCTCTTCGAGTTCGGCAGAATATGGAGGCCTGCCTGCGTCTACCGGAGGCGGGTCAAAGCAGCCGTGTTCACTAAATCTGTACGCGGCATCCAGAATGGTATGATGACTCACACGCACACCAAACCTCTGCTGGTATAAGTTTACTGCATGCGCAGTTATGGAGTTACACTCGCGAAAGCACAATACCATTTCAAGATACTCTTGATTGGAATACCGTCGTCTGGGAGGCATTTTTAAAGGAAGCGCGTGCGATTTTCCCGTCGCTAACCGCTAAAACTTAAACCGAGCGGGCGGGAGGCGACAGGCGAGCGGGCGGTTGACTGGTGCGTGCGACAAACGGGGTAGTGCGGGTGAGGGTGGGGGCGCGCGGGGCTACGCCGGCTGTGCTTTTACGACCGACGAGTAGCCGGCGCGCAGCGGCATTGTTTGATAAGAATGGCAACAGTGTATGAACGGCGCCGGCGCTTTGTGGAACGATTGAATTGTATTCAGAGCGGTTTGGCAACAGCTTATCGTGATGGTTTTATGCGAATAAATGAATTCAAATTTATACGTACAATTTTTTGTATGAAAAAAAATATGACAAATTATCAATAATTTATCTTCACTATTGTAAACTTTAAACACAATACTACCTCCCATTAAAGCCGTGGCAGATATTTTTATAGCACCTTATATACATACGGGTTGCATTGATAACCTTTCTTTTTCAAGTCGGGTTTTTTTTAAAGTTGTTATTAATTTAACACTACATCGAATAAATGCCCTCAGTAGGTAATAAAAAGAGGGGAAAATCAAAACTCTTATACTGGCAACACTTACAAGACTGATGCATCATTCTCTATGACAATTACAAACTGAACAATTTATTCAGTAATTAAATAAGACGATATTTTAATGCGCTATTTACACGTGAAATGTGATCCCATCCTGATTGTTTTTTAGCCCCGCTGCATTTTTACAGGTATAAACGACACAAGACGGCATGATTAAATAAAATTGCACACCGGTAAAACACGTTACGCGATACGACGTTCACAGAGTAACTGATCGGCTGCGCGTCAAACTACTCTATTTAGGAGTAGTTTTTGACGCTTCTCTATTAGGCGTGTTCGCGGCTTCTGGTTCTTTCTATATTCTAAGCCTGTAGACATTTTAAACACCAAGGAACGCCCAATATTCAAATATAAATTGCGTAATTTTTTATTGTCAAAGCCTACTACACGTTCCAAGATTTTTTTAATAATTAGTAGGTACTTACTACAATCTGTCACCAATCCTACAATCTGTCACTAATTCTTTTTGCTTTACTCGTATAAGTGATAACAACATTTTTTATACTTCATGTTGACATAATTTATTATTGTATGGCTACTAGGCAGGACATAATGGATCTGTAATTTACCATATATGTATCATAAACAGAGATCGGATATTCGGATGCATATTTACCTAAAGTTAAATTTTAGCTGTGAAAGTATGGAAGCGGCTTCTTAAAATATTACTATTTGTCGGGGTAACTATAATTTGCCGTCCCACTCACAAACTCGCAAAATGCCTATCGTCGTTTTCTATTAATATTACTACTACTACTACGGTACTAACATATACTGTTTTTTTCGCTAAGTATGTGGAGAGGAAAGGAATTTAACAGAATTTCAGTAAGCACAATCATTTTTAACTATTTGTTTCAATAGGTAGCTACATCAATTATTCTAAATATATGTAGTCCGTTATCTTATGTTAACGTTATTTGCTATGGCAGTTTGGTATTTACCTACCTACTTTACAATATTATATAGATATTATTATATGCATCCGCATGACACAGTCAGAAACAACACACAATTTGTCGATTGCAGAATCGCGGTTTTTTTTTTTTTTACTATAGTTTATTCCATATAAGCCAACATTTGAAAGTAAGTTATATGTAGTACTGATTATAATACTATTCTGATTCAATAATCAGAAACCTTGTTGATCCCGGAACCGCGGGATTTTTTCGATACAAAAGCGCATTCTACATTCGCCAACATCTCAACTTTAGGTGAATATGCATACGAATATCCGATCTCTAATCATGAATGTATAACCTAATGCCCACAATAAAAATATAAGATTTGATTTGAACCAAACTTTATTAACTGCAGGCTTATCATGACGCTTTCTATATTCTACTGTAGAATACGCCTATGCACTTTTTAGTTGCATGAAGTTGGTACTTTTAAAGTAATATGAACGATAGTAAAAACAAATAATTAAGTTGCATCTAGTCTGTCGCGCCTGTCACTACTCCATACAAGTTTAGACGTGATTAAAAACTTGCCTACTAAAATTACGTGAAGCGCTGATTAATTTGACAGGACTAAACTAAAATTTATCTTCTGTCCTTTTCTTAATGAAATAGAAAGAAAGAGATGCACTGAACTTAAATTTAGTTTAGTTTGTGAACAACGGAATCGGCACCATTGTGATACTTGTCTCGTTAATTAATAATATGGCTAAGTTTGCGGTAAGTATTTACGTACGTAATACAGTGATGTGGTTTATGAAATTATTGTCGTTCCTTTACGGCAACTAACTTCATCTTTCTGAGTAACCGACTACTTGACAATTCAAAAGTGCCTGTAAATGGTTTATCGGAAATAAATGGTTGAGTTTGAGTTTTGTCTGTTAAGGCACTGACAAGAGGCAAATGCCTAAAGTAAGCTTGTCTTATAAAAAAAATTAAAATTCTGTATACTTTGTGGAAGCGGAAAATATATATGTTAATTTTGAACATATTTCTCAGAACTTGGTTGTTACAAAAACACGTTTTTAAAAAAAATCTCGATAGAAACCAGCGGTAAAGTAAACTTTTACCTTGAGTTCCAATCCAAAATATCTGTATTAAATATCAACGTACTTTACAATAACGTCTTATTTGAATACAGGGTTTAACCCCCAGCGTCGTTATATACAGAGAGGTCCACAGTGACGTCATAAAAAGAAATTGATTTCTCATGCCCAGTGCTATCCGAAAATACCCCTGTATGTTCCGCGATTCTTGATAGTTTTCGAGTTATAATTATTTTTTTTTATTTCTAAACAGTTTAATGAAAACCGCTTTAAATAAAAATCTATCTTTTTTACACGATTTTTTTACATTCTCTTTTTATTATTTTCATTGTTATAGAATATTCTTTTAGACATAAAATAATCGCCTTCCTATAATTAATTCAAGATACAAAAATTTTGATAGAATTTTTTTATTTGCAGTAGTAATTTCGACTGTATCACTCGAACGTAAATTCCTTCATTTACGTAGGAGTGATACAGTCGAAATTACTACTGAAAATAAAATTTTAAAAAACATGCTACCAGGTGCACAATATTACAAGAAAGTTGACTCGAACACTCGACTCCGTATCACTCGAACGTAAATTCCTCCTTTTCGATTAAAAAATCTATATCTTGAATTAATGATATGAAGATGAATGTGTAAAGTAATACCTATCGTTTTTTATGCTTTGGTAGATATTACTTCCTGAATTTTATTATTTAGATTATATAGTATTATTATATAAAGTATTTTGCTACCATACTTTTTTGTTTTGGTTGGTAAATCATCAAATAACTTCTCCCGTTCTGAGCGGAGCGGGAAGGTGTGTCACACTCTTACTGACTAAAACCCACCCGTATTCCTTCCGTTGCCTGTGTTGCCAGGGGCCTTTTAGTACCTTCCCGCGACCCCGGCAGGCATAGGCCCTAGTGGACCCCTACACTTGTGCTGATGACATCTCTTTGAGGCGCGCGTGGAATACAACGCGCCGTCGACCCGGGCCTGGTCCTTACCGGACGGTGAGCTACCTATTGCTCACCATCCGCAAGCCCGCGCCTACGGTGCGCGGTGGCCGGAAATCCGCCCGGGATTCCCGACGCCCAGGGCGGCTAGAGCGAGAGAGCGTGAAATTTGCCTTTCCCTCAACCGTCCCGCCTCCTCCTTCGCGAGCATTACTGCTTCGCAGAAGGAGGTGAAGGCTGCCCATGCCCTCTCGCTCCGTACCAAGGCCTGACGCGACAGATCTCTGCCACCGATCGCCTCCACTAGGACACGGCGATGCTCTGCCCAAGCCGGGCAGACCTCTACCGTATGCTCCACCATGTCCTCCGGGCGATCCACACAGTGGTGGAACCCGGGCGTTTCCTCCTGCCGTATTGCTACCATACTTAAATATTCACATATAGAGTGTGCATAACATGCTTGCATTATTTGAAGGCGTAATAACAGATTTAAAAGTCACTAAAATCATATCTGCGCCTAAGTAGATTTTACCGCACCTCCAAAAAACTTCCGATTAAGTTATCAGACACATAATACTTATCATAAAAATTCTGTTCCATTTTGGATTGACGAAGTCCGAATAGCTAACTATTTGGACTTCGTAAAACAGGCATATTAAAAATTATAATACCTACATATTTTATAATTTTGCATATTAGAGTTGAAGGAAAACTTACTTAGACAATATCATTGCAGTTAGGTAGGTATATTCTACGCTATAAAAATGTAGGTAGTATCTGTCTCTCTTCAACCGATCTGATTTTATTTTTCTATTACAGCTCATCACTCTGGTGCTGGTTGCAGCCATGGCAGCTTCAGGTATATATTATATCTACACGTTTCCTTACGACTATGTTGGGCCAGTTCAGAATATACAATATGTATCAAAAACCCTGTTGTTCCTTCTACCCACGTTTTAAGAATCGGTTTACTAAGCGATAAAGAAAGTCATTTATAAAAAACTGTTCAATAAAAAAAATAAAAAAAAATATTTAATTATTAATATTTGTAATGTTTAATTGATTTGTTATCTCTGCAATTCTGAATCAAGCGATGACGCGAAACCAGAAGTAGATAGAACGGTCCCGCTACACTCTTTGATCGGTGCCGCCGCGCCGGTACAAACCGCCGCGCGCCGCCGCATATCTACGTACCTATTTTTCTACACAAGTTCGTGACCTTGTCAGCTGTTGTTTGTTAGTATCACTTTAACGAATTAATTTTTGAAAATCTTGGTTTACACTCTTTTTAAGCACAATTGATAATAATTGTTAAAACTACTTTTAACACTTCACTACGTTAAAAAAAACAAATTCGCCGCGTCTGTCACATAAAACCTGATGTACCTATTTACATTTTAATGCATTAATTTATTATGATATCTACTTGACGGCCACGGACTTGCTGTTCGATATGACCACCTTGTACCTCTACACTTCTTGGCTCATAGTCGGAGGAAAGTAGTGATTGGACGCGAAAATAGTGAAATGGGTGCTGGCCATCTTCTTTGAGTACTCTCCTAATGCGCATAAGGTTTACTCCGAGTTCGTGTCCCACTGAGCGTGTACTTCGCGTTGGATCGTGCTCAAACAGGTCCAAGACTTCTGTCTCGAGTCCTCGGTCTGCCTGCGTCAGCTCGTTGTTGGTCTCGCCCGTGCACACTGCCGGTATTGTACGTACGTATGAGCAAACGTTGGAATACCATCGCCGACGGTAATGGTAGACTCGCAAAACGTTCTTGGTAGAGTCTGCGTGCTTCTGCATAATTGCAGTTACATTTCCGAAGACACATCAACATATTAAAATATTCTACGTTAGAATAAGATATAGTCAACGTTTACGTAAACAAAACACAATTCACTCACTACGTAGGTCAACAATAATATCCATTCGAAAGCAAGCTGCGCGGGAGACTGACCAAGGAAGTGATTCGCAGGGAGACGGGTGGCGGGGCGGCGGGGTAGGTAGGCACGTGGTACCGACCCGCCGACATGCGCGGCGGATGTTTTTGGCGGCACCTTTTGTCGCATTCAAACAAAGCCGCTGAGCTAGTAGGCTATTTAGCGAAATAAAGATGTACTTGTAAAATCAGATACTCTAAACATTTTTTTGGAATGTGTCGATTTTAATAGTTATTTGATTTTGACCTCTCGACTAGCCAATGCTTAATTTTTTTAAATTATAATTTCATCAATGTTCTGCTTATAGGTAAATGTATACGTTCCTAAAAGGAACAACATGGTTTTTGTTACATATTGTAGATACCTACTTAGTTCCAATAATATCCTCTCGTTATACATTTGCTGGGCCCGCTTCGTCCACTTTTATAGCAGATAATTATATTCTATGCTATTCTGCTATCTGCTGTTGCAGGTATTGAGATGGCCAGCTCATGTGAATAAATCTAGATTTCATTCAGTTTGAAGTAGCCGATTTAGGCCCTTAAATCGGAGGAGCCTTAAATTCTACAAAACTTTGTTATAATGCTATTTATCAAACTTTATAGCGTACGCCAAACCCGGTGGCTATGGCGGCGGCTACGGCGGCGGTTATGGCGGCTACGGCCATCACGGCCATCATGGTCACGACTTTCATGGTCACGACAAAGGCGATTCCAGTGAAGAGAAGTGGGACCACCATAAGGAAAAACACGGCGATGAGAAATATGAACACCATAAGGAAAAATGCGAGCATAAAAAGGATTCTGATAAGGACAACAGTGAGGAGAAATATGGAGGACACTATGGTGAGAAACACGAAGGCCACAAAGAAGAATATGATCATCACAAGAAACATGAGCATCACGAGGAAAAACATGAACACAAGAAGCAACCCAAACCTACCACTCCTAAAGTCGAAGCACCTAAACCTACCGAGCCAGCAAAAGAAGCTGACATAAAAGAAGCTATTGCCGAAGTATTTGGCGGTCAAACAGATGAACTAACTGTTAGTCAAACTGGCTCAGATACTTCTGGCTTCGCAAGTGGCCAAGTAGAAGTGAAAACCGAAGTAACTGAAGGTAGCCAGGATCACAAGAGTCATAAAGAACATGGAGAGCACGAAGGTTATCATGGCCATCATGAGCACGGATACGGCCACCGTTAAAGTTAATCGAAGTAGATTAAAAGTTTGAATAACAGATATTTTTGCTTTTTAAGAATTAAATATTTAATTTAAGTATGCAGTGGTTTTATTTTGATTTTGTCTTTTTCTGAAATCCATAAATTCGATCTTAAATGTTAAATGTATGTTTCTGAACGTTCAAGCATTTTTCAATTTCTGAAAAACTACCTCGTACCCCCTTTTTTTTGTGTGGGACATCATCAAATAACTTCTACCGCTCTGGGCGGAGCGGGAGGGTATTCTCAGACTCTTACTGACTAAAACCCACCCGTATTCCTCCAGTTTCCTATGTTGCCAGGGGCCTCGGGAACCCTTTTGGTACCTTACCGCGAACCCGGCAGGCGTCGGCCCTAGTGGACCCCTACGCTTGTGCCAACGACATCTCTTTGAGGCCCGCGTGGAATATAACGCGCTGTCGACCCGGGCCTGGTCCTTACCGGACGGTGAGCTACCCATTGCTCACCGACCGCAAGCCCGCGCCTACGGTGGCCGGAAATCCGCCCGGGATTCCCGATGCCCAGGGCGTCTCCTGCGGCGGCTAGGGGCGAGAGGGTGCAAAATTTGCCTTTCCCTCAACCGTCCCGCCTCCTCCTTCGCGAGCATTACCGCTTCGCAGAAGGAGGTGACGGCTGCCCATGCCCTCTCGCTCCGTATCATGGCCTGAACCAGGGCCGGACGCGACAGATCTCTGCCGCCGATCGCCTCCACGACCTCATACCCCTAAGGTCTTCGGCTGAAATGATGAAAACTACCCGAATGATGTGCCCCCAACAGGCATTACACAGAGTGGTTCTCGACTCGGAGCTCTTCTCTATGTGCTAATGATCGGTCTTATCCCAGAAGGCCGGGCCCCTTTTAAAGGTTCTCTTCGACAGTCAAAAAGAAAAAGGTCCATAGACTAGGGACTACGAGTATAGGATTCGCATTTCCTCATAAATCAAAAAACAAAAGTCATTTATTTAAACTAGGCCGAGAATCAGCACTTTTCGAACGTCAACATAACATAAGACAGTCCTTAAAACGCCCGCCATTTACCAATTCCTAGTGCTTTAGCTGAGAAGAAGTGGCGCAACGAACTCCCCAGTCCATAGTCATTAATCTTGTAGTAGTTTACCTAGTAGAAAGTATCGTACACTTCAGATCGGCAGTAGCCTGAACGAAATTATATAACAGCGGGCAGCAGCTAGTTAGCTGCTGCCCGCGGATTCGCCCGCTTGGTTTCTTCTAAAATAAGTAGGCAAAACCTACGTTACTCCTTATAACATCAGCTGTATGCCAGTGGAAGTCCCGTCAAAATTGGTCCAGCCGTGTCGGAGGTTAGCCGGAACAGACAAACACACAAAAATTGTTTTCTTTGTTTTAAGTACCGTATAGGTATACTTAGGTATACTTTTATATGCTAAAAAGCTGTTATTTTGACATTACAAACAGACACTTCAATTTTATTTATTTGTATTGATAATTTACACACTTTTTTTACGTCATCGGCACCCAACGTTAGCACACAATAAAATCCAATTTTTTCCCCAACAAAATAACCGTGCTAAAAGAAACGAGGTGCATAACAAGCGGGAACCGTTCGTCCGGCTGCCGTTCACAATTGGTTTCGGTGCGTGGTCTCGGTGGTTTTCCCCAACAAAATAACCGATGCTTCAAAAATTATTCCACAGGTTGCGGCGGATTCGGTGGAGGCCAGCAGAGCTTCGGTGGTCCCCAGGGCTAAAGGACGTACCCTAATTGTTTTAGAGTACGTCCTTTGCACGTAAAGTGGGTATGATATTTTTGTTCTCGTCTATCCCATAGTGTGGGGTAGCATTACATAGGTATACCGTTCAAAAATATGCGGGTCTGTGAAAACCATTTTTCGATCTCTTTGCGTAATATTAAGATTTAAACAGCAAAGAACAATGCCCACGTCCCATACATTTAAAAACCTGATAATGAAAGTTAATGTATAGTTATGAGGTATAGTAGAAAGACTACCTATAAGTTTAGACAATAATGTCTTATAGTCATTTTTACGATTTAAACGCTACGAAGACCAAAAAATATTAATGTTACTTTTTACTCTTTTTAGGTTAGGATTTGCCGTTACCAAATAGATAATACAGAAATAAATGTGCTAGAACGAATTATTAAAGCTCGAAGTTTAGTCTAAAATAAGAACACTTATCTAGCTATTTAGCTGAATTCCTTGAAACCAACACATAAGTACTTATGTGTGTTACTTAATAGTTACTAACTACATTTTTAGTAAAAAGCGATAGTTTAGGTAGTTTGTATAGGTACTTAAAGAAAGTCTAACTTAGTTCTTGTATTGTCAAAAGTGATCACTTGTCTACCCAACACATTTCATTGGCCGCGGTACATACTTACATACATAGTACCTACCTGATGAACAAAACGGGAAAAACAAATAAAACACTATATTAAAGTGAAATGGTTTATTAATTATCATCATTTCCATCTAAATCTCTTATATATATCATCCAGAAATTCTGCTGGAGCAGAGATATTTTCTTGATACCTAGCCCATCCAAGGTACCACACCAATGTCATGACGTGAGCGCAACATCCTATGGTCCGTCGACCGACCAAACAATTACAACAGTATTCGACTACACCAGCTCTGCCAGACACATTATTCGTCAGATGAAGAAGATATCGAGGTCCAGGGGCGGTAAATAGGGTCGTAAAAAGTAGTAACACACACAAAATGGCACAGTACACAACGAGACGTAAGCGCAACAACGAAGGACTGCGCCGATGCCAATCGCAGAACTGTCAAATGTCAAAAAAAACCGTTTCACTCGTGCGAACAACATAAATACATACTGCATGATTAATTTATTTAATTATTTTGTTGTTTTAATTAATCTTTATTATACACAGACGAATAAAAAGTACTTACTGATTAAGTGCAATGTAACATAATGTATAAAACTCAGAAATAGAGCCGAAAAAAGTCACACTTCGCCTTATGTCTAAGGCTCGTGCAGACCGGTGCGGTATCGCGGGCGTGACAGGCAGCGCGACACTGTCCATGAAGTTTTCATAGATATTGTGTCACGTAGCGCGTGTCTGCGGGAGCCTTAAGTCCCATGTAACAGGCGGCGAGCCTATTGCCATCAACTGAGCACAAATCCAGAGTCCGGGCCGCTACTGCGAAATTCCTTATGGAAAACCCAATAACACTTTGCCTGACCTGGGAATTGAACCCAGGTCGTTATGCTCAGCAGCAACGCTAAGAATAGAATAGAATACTCCTTATTATGTAGATACACCAGGGGTGGGCAAACAGTCGATCACTGTCGACCGGTCCTCGCAAGCGGTTTTAGGGCCGATCGCACTTATATTTACAAAAACCGGCCAAGTGAGTGTTCGACCACGCACAATGAAGGGTTCTGTAGTTGGGATGAATTTATCCCGAAAACAAACTACTCATTGTCGTTGAAAAACATGTTCTCCCATACATCGAATCACGTCACGGTTAATTTTCCAACTGCAAAATGTGGGATCCTGCCGTTTTGCCGAAAAGATATAGCCAAAATTTCACTACCCAAACAAATTTAAGCAACCTTTTTTTATACCAATGCAATGTTTGGAATGATGTTAGTACGCACATTTTCATTTGGTCAATTTTTTACTTGGCAGAATATTATCAAAGATAATGTCATTTAGGCAATTGGTCTTTAATCAAATGATTTATTACAGCAAACAATCTTTAGACAATAAACGTCAGAGAATGTGAAGTGTGAATGAGATGTGCTTGAATTTGTCTGAAACAAGTCAAATTTATGGTTACTTATGGAACTAGTTAGAGTATATAGGTTAATTATTTTAAAAAAATGGTAAAAGTACTAGTTGGTAAACAAGTTAATTGAATAAACGTTCACTTGCCAAACCTTAGGTTTTCGTTACAATTATTTGTGAAGAGATTATTTGCTAAGTAATAATTGGCAAATGAAATTATGCGGAAAATTGTTTGGGAAGTGATAATTTGGCAATTTCTTTTCGATGAAACAAGGGAGACCCGCAAAATGTAAGTTGGTCGACTATTACTTGTTGGGGACGGGGGGGGACACTTGACTCTAATAAAAACGCATCTATACTAAATCGATTAAAAACGCATCGTTTAGTTTAATCGATTTATTTAAGTGTCAAATAAATGTATAACAATAAGTGTAAAAGTCTAGAATACAATAAATATTTCCATAATATTTAACTAAGTGACAGCTAACACCTGTCAGTTTCCTCCAGTGAATTAATCATTCAAGTGTAGGTAACAAACAGTTATGTTCCGTGCCTCGGAAAGCATGTTACGCCGTTGGTCCCGTCTGTCATTCGGAGATCTTTGACATTTGACAGTCGTTACGGGTAGTCAGACGCCTAAAAAATCTGACAACCAGTCTTACAAAGGGGTATCGTGTTTCCCAGTAACTGGGTTGTGGAGGTCGGATAGGCAGTCACTCCAAGTAAAATACTGGTATTCAGGTGCATCCGATTATACTGGAAGCCGACCTCAACATAGTTGGGAAAAGGCAACATAGGGAGATTGAGGTGATCTGTGTAAGTTATGACAAGATCGTTCAAGACGTCATCGAAGTCTAAACGATGTGATTTGGTATTAAAATGTAGTAATTAATATTAGAATCCTCGATTTCTCGTATCTTATTAAGGCCGTTATTGGGTATTCATAGATTCATCAAATATACAATAATAACACGTCACAATAATGAGACGTCATATACCTTTTTAGAGTTCCGTACCTCAAATGGAAAAAACGGAACCCTATAGGATCACTCGTGTGTCTGTCTGTCCGTCTGTCACAGTCAATTTGCTCCGAATCTACTGGACCGATTAAGTTGAAATTTGGTATACACATGAATTCCTGTGACCCAAACACGTACGTATACCGTAAATAAATATTTTTTTAACATGGGGGTAACTTGTGGGGTCAAATTAGACAATTTAAAAAAGTTTTGCAAACTGTACCATGTAAATAAAAGCTTGTTGTAAGGATTTCGGTTTTTTTTTTTTTATTGTTTTATATAAATACTTTTAATAAAAATTGACCATTCACCCCATCTCCAAAACTATTGAGCCTATTTTTAAAAACCTCCTCCTTTTCCCTTTTTTTTTAAACCTATATAACATACAGGAAAACCTATAAAAAGTCTAAGGTCTTAAAATAACATAGTATATCTTTCAATATTGTGCGTACATACAAACTTACATTTGCAATTAGAATGTATGAGGGAACATGTTTTTCAACTACAATGTTAAGTTTGTTTTTTGGATAAATTCATTCTAAGTTCTTCATTGGGCTTGGTCCGACACGCACTTGGCCGGTTTTTTTAGTGGTAGGTATTCTTGATTCTCAGTAGCATTCCCCATTACATTTACCAGGGTCGCCCCCCATTACCCCCCATCAGGGGCGAAATGTGGGTGTACTATAGGTACACCGCTACCTAACCCCTATGGGAGTACAGGCGTATATTAAAGATTTATTTTTTCTTGATATTGTTTTTCTCCTTGACACCTACTTGTGTATCACTTGTGTATCTTTCAACCAAACTTTATTAACTGCAGACTTAGCATGACCCTTTCTATTATTATTCTTCTTTAGAATAGAAATCGCTTGTCTACTTTTCTCGGTAGAACTCTGTCAACTATCTACACGGAAACGTCATTTTCGTCTACTCTTCCGTCGAAACGCTTTTCTACGGTTCTTGTGCTAAGCCTGTTGGTAGAGAATTTCTTCTTCTCTGAAGACTTGGCACGCCTATGCACTTTTAAGTTGCATGAAGTTGGTACTTGAAAACTAAATATGAACCATAGTAAAAACAAATAATTTAGTAGCATCAAGTGAAGTTTATTGGCCTTGAGACAAGCTTGCACAGAATTCCTTTATTAATGAGACAAGTTAGACTGGTAAAATATAGTGCAACTAAGTAGATGCATATAGTATCAAGTATAAGGAGTATCCTAACTAATATCATAAATGTGAAAGTGAGTTTGTTTGTTACGCTTACACGCTAAAATGGCTGAACGGATTTGCATGAAATTTTGGCACACGGGTAAACCATGACCTGGATTAGGACATAGGACACTTTTTATCCCGATATTCCCACGAGATCGCAACTTATATGGGTGAAACCGTCGGGCGCAGCTAGTTAATAATAAACAAGAAATACTAGAAACTAGTGTGTTTTGTCTTTCCTTTTCTCCCGGGCTTTGCCCAGGCGCAGTCCAGTCTTTTATATCTTATAATGAACGATGTTGATCTATCCTTATGAGAACGGCGCGCGGCGCCCGCAGTGAACTTTACAAAAGGATTAGAAAACAGGATAATGTGTTAGTAATGTAGAAGCTAGATAAGCACGATCCTTATCTGACGTCACACAGACCCCATTTTGTGTTCTGTAAAAGGAAAACCAGCCAAATGCATGTCGGAACACGTACAATGAAGGGTTCCGTAGTTGGGATGAATTTATATAAAAAACAAACTTAGCATGTAGTTGAAAAAGATGTTCTCCCATACATCGATGTACGTCACGCACGGTCAATCTCCAACTGCAAATGTAAGTTGGTCGACTATTACTCGTTAACTTGTAAAGCGTACCTGGCTGTGATAGTTCTCCTTTTAATTTCGTTATATATACTACTGCCATTAATGTTTTCACATACCCAAATACAACCATTTAGCTGTCAAGGAAGGACACTTGACTCTAACAAAGAATAGGACTTAAAGCCTTAATATTACGCAAACCCCTAAATCCAAAAATGGTTTTTACAGACCCACAATAGTATTGAACGGCCTATCCAATGATGCCCCACACTATGGGATAGACCACCCCCACTTTACGTGCAAGGGAGGTACCTTAAATTTTTTATTTTATTTTACCACTTCGCCGACATAGTTTATATGTACACCGATTCCAAATTACAGCTTTCTAGTACTACCTAAGAGTCTCTGAGCTAAGCCGGGGAAAGACAGACAGACGAACATGGCGAAACTATAAGGGTTGTTGACTATGGATCTCTAAAGTGGCATGAAAATGCAAACACCTCAAACATTTAATAAAACACACTCACGGAGGTTACATAGTTTTTATAGATAGGATCTAACTCATCATGAATTTTTAAATGGCATCATTGTGCATGAAACAATATTATTTTCAGTTATTTAAAACGATTTTGAAAGAAACAAAGAAAAATGTTTGGGTATCTATTCTAAGTGGATATTATGCATAATGTGCCTATGATGTTCCCACTTCTGGGACACAGGCCTCCTCTCCATGGGAGGGAGAGGGCCTTAATCTACCACGCGGACCCAGTGCGGTTTGGTAAATGTCACGTCTTCGAATTGTAGGTTCTTAGGCCATGCCGGTTTCCTCACGATGTTTTCCTTCACCGTTTTGAGAGAAGTGGTGAGGAAATAATTTACACAAAGTAAAGCTCCTGTCTTGGTTCGAACCTGCGACCTACAACTCGTATAAGTCGCGGCCGTAACCACAAAGCCACCACTGCTGCACCACTGCTGAATTATGAAGAAGCGATATTTCATAAAAAGCATTCAACCTCCGATACTACTTACTTTGAGATAATCTGGGGGCCGTGAATACCGTGGCCGACCGAGACGAGCTAAAAACAAAAAGCATTTGTATGAGTTGGCCGTTCCATTGCACTGTCGCATGACACAACATTAAAGGCCACTGACTTATTGTGTTCCCAGAAGTCCATAGGAGTGTCTGTGCGATGGCTGCGAAACGGCCAAGCCGTACATTTTGACCAAGATGTAATGTTAGAAGACATTAACCCTTATAGAGTTAGGGGCTTGGCTCTACATTAGATCTGATAACTTTTTAACAATGAAAGCGTTATGTAAGTCGTGGCAACCTACTTTAAATGAAGCTAGCTGAACCTCGCGGTTTCGCCTGCATAAGTCTCGATCCCGTGGGAATATCGGGATAAAAATACGCCAAATTTCGTCCAAATCCGTTCAGCCGCAAAAGTGTAACAAACAAACAAACTCACTTTCGCATTAATATTATATATAATAAATATTATATGTAGTAAGAATGTTTTTGGTGGAATGTTATTGGGTGTTATCCTCCTCTCACCGAGGGGAGGCCTGTGTCCCAGCAGTGGGTACATTATAGGCTGATTACGATCGCTGTCCAGAACCCAAGCTTGTAGTAGCAGCGTAGTTATCGACGTCAACCAATGAGAAAAAGCATCAAGTTTTGTTGATTTATTTACTATAACACAGGTTGATCCAAGGAACCCGAACAACCTGTATTTCTACTAAACCTACTTATACCTATATTTTTTAAATATGTATATATTAATATAACCTGAACCATGGTGTTATCTGTCTTATGTTGCGGTGTAACAACAATTGTGGGGGTTTTAGTAAATGCCAATACCGCGCAATATTCGGTGGGCACTGGTCAAGCCTGGATATGAATCGGATGAGCCGCGCCGTGTCCTCATTTCAGTAAGTGGGAAACAACCTGTCACTGCAGCCTGTGATTCGTTCTATGGTCGGCGGTGAAGCGTCGAGGGACGCGGTGATCTCCTTCTGCGAAAATTTCATGTCGGAAGGAGGCAGCGGAAAGGGAGATTTCAAGTGCTATCCCGGCCCGCAGCAGGCGCGCCGGGCGTCGGCAGGGGGCACAAAATGCCCTCTTCCGGCTTCCCTAAATGGGTCCAATAATAGCAGACTCGAAGACGTCCGCCGCCCCCTACCAAATAAGACGGGCCCCTCTTAGACGTCGCGGAGGGAGTCAAACACCGTACTCGTCCCGCTAGACCAGACGGAACCCGCAAAGGCGGACCGGCACCAGTCGGGGTCTGTGTTGGTGAGTGCTTAAGTGCAAACTTGCAACGGGGGCTCCGTTGCAAGTTTGCGAGAGAACACGGGGTGGTTTTAGTCAGTAGAAGTCTGACAGACCCCAGGGCGGAGTACATCCATGAGGATTTACACCACTTTACCACAAAAAAAAAGATATGAATGGAATAGGAATAATCTTTATTTTCCCAAGCCGGCCAAAGAACTTGTAAACGTCACTCCAGGCGAAGAGCAACTTAACGATCTCTGCATTATGTCGACAAGAGAGCAGAACACACATAGCTTGGATATCACAAGCACAACACTATTTTCCTACATACATGATCAGCCTACCTAATAATGTTCCCGCTGCACGCCGCTAGGAAACATGCAGGCCCACTCTGTGGGCGTGAGTAGTAACCCAATGTGGACGGGCCCAGTACGAATTGGAGAACCTCACCTGTCTTTGTTTTAGTCCTACGAAATTTTCTCACGATAGTGTGTTGTTTTACGGTAGGTACTGGTTTAGAGCATATTTTCGCTCAAGTTGTTCTTTTTTAGGTTTGTATCTTTCTTTGCGTCATATTTTACCGCAAATAATAGTATTTTCTTTTTTTAATCAACACCAAAGCCAAGCTGGAGGCTGTTATGCATGAACAAGATTAATATTATAAGAAGACCTGGTTTTCTTATAATATTAATAGGTAAGATCAGTGTCAGTAACCAGTGACTAAAGGTTTCTCCAAATGTCCGATTTTAAAAGCAAGAACAGCATACTACTGTCCACAAGGTTACTACGATATATACGTACGTACGGGTCCAGCTGATCCAGCCTTGTTCTCTTGAACTCTAAACGAGTATATAAAGCGATGCTCATCTCGCGAAGGACATAGTCGTGTGTTGACCATATTGTGATACTTGTCTCGTTAATTAATAATATGGCTAAGTTTGCGGTAAGTATTTTATGTTAAGTGTAAAATTATACGTAATACGAGTACAGTGATGTGGTTTATGAAATTATTGTCGTTCCTTTACGGCAACTAGCTTCATCTTTCTGACTAACCGACTACTTGACAATTCAAAAGTGCTTGTAAATGGTTTAACGGAAATAAATGGTTGAGTTTGAGTTTCGTCTGTTAAGGCACTGACAAGAGGCAAATGCCCAAAGTAAGCTTGCCTTAAGAAAAAAAAATGAAAAGTCTGTATAGTTTGTGGAAGTGGAAAATATATATGTCAATTTTGAACATATTTCTCAGAACTTGGTTGTTACCAAAGCACGTTTAAAAAAAATCTCGATAGAAACTAACGGTAAAGTAAACTTTTACCTTGAGTTCCAATCCAAAATATCTGTATTAAATATCAACGTACGTTACAAGAACGTCTTATTTGAATACAGAACTTGGTTGTTTTTATTTTCGATTACTCGTGTCAACTTTGAGTAAATATATAATTTCTTCATACTTTGCAATAAATTACAAGCGTTGTGTCATTGCGCTTCTCTTTCTTTTCTATGCAGTCTGACAGTGACTGCGGTTTAGCTGTTGTTAGCGTCTTAAAGTGCTAATAATTCGCAGTGAAAGAAACGTTTTTTTTATATATTAACTACTGAAAATAAAATTTTAAAAAACATGCTACCAGGTTCCCAAATCATTTCAAAACCTGTGCGGAATGTAGGCTTGCACAATATTACAAGAAAATTGACTCGAAAACTCGACTCTGTATCACTCGAACGTAAATTCCTCCTTTTCGATAGAAAAAAATCGATATCTTGAATTAATGATATGAAGATGCATGTCTAAAGTAATTAATACCTATCGTTTTTTATGCTTTGGTAGATATTACTTCCTTAATTTTATTATTAAAATTATTTAGTCTTATTATATAAAGTATTTTGCTACCATACTTTTTTTTGGTTGGGAAATCATCAAATAACTTCTCCCGCTCTGGGTGGAGCGGGAGGGTGTGTCAGACTCTTACTGACTAAAACCCACCCGTATTCCTTCCATTGCCTGTGTTGCCAGGGGCCTCGGTAACCCTTTAGTACCTTCCCGCGACCCCGGCAGGCATCGGCCCTAGTGGATCCCTACACTTGTACTGACGACATCTCTTTGAGGCGCGCGTGGAATACAACGCGCCGTCGACCCGAGCCTGGTCCTTACCGGACGGAGAGCTACCTATTGCTCACCGTCCGCAAGCACGCGCCTATGGTGGCCGGAAATCCGCCCGGGATTCCCGACGCCCAGGGCGTCTCCTGCGGTGGCTAGGGGCGAGAGGGCGTGAAATTTGCCTTTCCTTCAACCGTCCCGCCTCCTCCTTCGCGAGCATTACTGCTTCGCAGAAGTAGGTGAAGGCTACCCATGCCCTCTCGCTCCGTAGCATGATCTGAACCAGGGCCGGACGCGAGAGATCTCTGCCGCCAATCGCCTCCACGAGGACACGGCGATGCTCAGCCCAAGCCGGGCAGACCTCCACCGTATGCTCCACCATGTCCTCCGGGCGATCCACACAGTGGTGACACCCGGGCGTTTCCTCCCGCCTTATTGCTACCATACTTAAATATTCACATATAGAGTGTGTAAATAAATTAAATGTGTACGTGTTCTAATTTAACATTTTTTGCATAACAGATTTAAAAGTCACTAAAATCATATCTGCGCCTTAAGTATATTTTACTGCACCTCCAAAAAGCCTCCGATTAAGTTATCAGACACATAATATCATAAAAATTCTGTTCCATTTTGGAATTGATTAAGCTATTCGGACTTCGTAAAACAGGTAGGTATATTAAAAATTATAATACCTACATATTTTAAAATTTGCATATTAGAGTTCAAGGAAAACTATTAATTTTTAGATTAGACAATATTATTCCAGCTAGGTAGGTATATTCCACGCTATAAAAATGTAGGTAGTATCTGTCTCTCTTCAACCGACCTGACTTTATTTTTCTATTACAGCTCATCACTCTGGCGCTGGTTGCAGCCATGGCAGCTTCAGGTAAATACCTATATCAACACGTTTTCTTACGACTATGTTGGGCCTGTTCAGAATGTAGATACCTACTAAGTTCCAATAATATCCTCTCGTTATACATTTGCTGGGCCCGCTTCGTCCACTTTTATAGCAGATACTTATATTCTATGCTATTCTGCTATCTGCTGTTGCAGGTATTGAGATGACCAGCTCATGTGAATAAATATAGATTTCATTCAGTTCGAAGTAGCCGATTTAGGCCTTTAAATCGGAGGAGCCTTAAATTCTACAAAAAATTTTGTTATAATGCTATTCATTAAACTTTACAGCGTACGCTAAACCTGGTGGCTATGGCGGCGGCTACGGTGGCGGCTACGGCGGCGGTTACGGCGGCTACGGCCATCACGGCCATCATGGTCACGACTTTCATGGTCACGACAAAGACGATTCCAGTGAAGAGAAATGGGACCACCATAAGGAAAACCACGGCGATGAGAAATATGAACACCATAAGGAAAAATGCGACCATAAAAAGGATTCTGATAAGGACAACAGTGAGGAGAAATATGGAGGACACCACGGTGAGAAACACGAAGGCCACAAAGAAGAATATGACCATCACAAGAAACATGAGCATCACGAGGAAAAATATGAACACAAGGAGCAACCCAAACCTACCACTCCTAAAGTCGAAGTACCTAAACCTACCGAGCCACCAAAAGAAGCTGACATAAAAGAAGCTATTGCCGAAGTATTTGGCAGTCAAACAGAAGAACTAACTGTTAGTGAAACTGGCTCCGATACTTCTGGCTTCGCAAGTGGCCAAGTAGAAGTGAAAACCGAAGTAACTGAAGGTAGCCAGGACCACAAGAGTCATAAGGAACATGGAGAGCACGAAGCTTATCATGGCGATCATGAGCATGGATACGGACACCATTAAAGTTAAACGACGTAGATTAAAAATGTGAATTACAGATATTTTTGCTTTTTAAGAATTAAATATTTATTGTAAGTATGCAGCGGTTTTATTTTGATTTTGTCTGTTTCTGAAATCCATAAATTCGATCTCAAATGTTAGGATTTCTGAACGTTCAAGCATTTTTCTTGTTTTGAAAAACTACCTCTTACCCCTAACTAAGGTCAATGTCTTTGGCTGAAATGATGAAAACTACCCGAATGATGTGCCCCAACAGGCATTACACAAGGTAATTCTCGACTCGAAGCTCTTCTCTATGTGCTAATGATCGGTCTTATCCCAGAAGGCCGGGCCCCTTTTAAAGGTTCTCCTCGACAGTCAAAAAGAAAAAGGTCCATATACCACGAAGGTCTCATGTAAAGATTATCAACAAAATTAAGTTTATATTATAACAGAAGTTCCTCATAAATCAAAAACAAAAGTCATTTATTTAAACTAGGCATCATAGAATCAGCACTTTTCGAACGTCAAAATTACATAAGACATTCCCCCAAAACGGCCGCCCTTCACCGCTTCCTAGTGCTTTAGCTGGGAAGAAGGGGCGCAACGAACTCCCCAGTCCATAGTCATTGATCTTGTAGTAGTTACCTAGTAGAAAGTATTGTACACTTCAGATCGGCAGTGCCCTGAACGAAATTATATAACAACAAGCTGCTGCCTGCGGATTCGCCCGCTTGGTTTATTCTAAAATAAGTAGGTAAAACCTACGTTACTCATTATAACATCAGCTGTATGCCAGTGAAAGTCCCGTCAAAATCGGTAAAGTTTGTTTCGGCCTTTCTTCTCAGAGTAGTCAGATAGGAAACGCCGAGCTCATCTAGTTTTTTATTTTTTTAATATGATTGACGTGTATTTACAGAAAATAAAATCATTTCATTTCAAAATCATTTCATTTCATTTCATTTGATATATTTTTTTCTAAAAAGTTGTCATCGGTATTTGATTTGCAGATCATCATTCTCACCTTGATAGTCGCCGTCGTAGTCGTTGATCCGCCAGCATTGCGGACGCCAAAAAAAACAGAAAGCACACATCGAAAGCGTCAAAACGGCATTTTGAACATGATTTACAAAAATACTACAACACAGCGAAAAGGAGCACGTACAGCCGGAATTGGGGAAAGTCTAAATACGGCAATTACGGTTTGTCACCATATTTGGTTTATAACAGAAAATTAGGAGCTTACCATCCATATTTTAAATACCCCGAAAATAGTATCAGACGAAATATGAGGAAAACTAACTATAATTCTAGAAATTATAGCTGAAACCTGTCCAAATAAAAAAAACAAGGATGTTGTTTTTACCTAGAATAACAAAATGTCATTTAGGTATATAAGGAATAATACTGATCATATGATACAGATGATGATGATCATATGATCATCATCATCTGTCTAGCACCTTCCCAACTATGTTGGGGTCGGGTTCCTTTCTAGCCAGATGGAGCTGAATACCAGTATTTTACCTGGAGCGACTGCCTATATGATTTCCACAAGCCAGTTACTGAGTAATATAAGTCGATACCCCTTGGCAAGACTTAATGTAATACTTTCAGAGATCTACGAATAACAGCCGGCTCCGAGATCTTTCTTTCTGCGTCTTTCTTTCAGGTTTTTTTGGATGGCGTCTAAAATTTACAATAAAATACCTGTAAACTTAGAATATAGAAAGAACCAGAATCCGCGTTCAACTGTCATTGCAAGCCGCACGCTGTCCCGCGCCCGCCTCACTTCCCACCCGCGTAATGTTGCTAGCTCGGACATTATGAACCCGTTTTGGGGTAAATGTTGAGAGTATTGGTAAGATAATATAAATAATAAAATCACAATTGGTCTTTTCACAGATACATAATTTCATACACCCGCCTCCTCTAGAAATCCTAATAGTCTAACATAGTACCTATTATGAATGTTAATATGCAATTCTAACAAAATCATATATACATACGGGTTGCATTGATAACCTTTCTTTTTCAAGTCGGCTTTTTTTTTTAAAGTTGTTATTAATTTAACACTACAACGAATAAATGCCCTCAGTAGGTAATAAAAAGAGGGGAAAATCAAAACTCTTATACTGGCAACACTAACAAGATGGATGCATCATTCTCTATGACAATTACAAACTGAACAATTTATTCAGTAATTAAATAAGACGATATTTTAATGCGCTATTTACACGTGAAATGTGATCCCATCCTGATTGTTTTTTAGCCCCGCTGCATTTTTACAGGTATAAACGACACAAGACGGCATGATTAAATAAAATTGCACACCGGTAAAACACGTTACGCGATACAACGTTCACAGAGTAACTGATCGGCTGCGCGTCAAACTACTCTATTTAGGAGTAGTTTTTGACGCTTCTGTATTAGGCGTGTTCGCGGCTTCTGGATCTTTCTATATTCTAAGCCTGTAGACATTTTAAACACAAAGGAACGCCCAATATTCAAATATAAATTGCGTAATTTTTTATTGTCAAAGCCTACTACACGTTCCAAGATTTTTTTAATAATTAGTAGGTACTTACTACAATCTGTCACCAATACTACAATCTGTCACTAATTCTTTGCTTTACTCGTACAAGTGATAACAACATTTTTTATACTTCATGTTGACATAATTTATTATTGTATGGCTACTAGGCAGGACATAATGGATCTGTAATTTGCCATATATGTATCATAAACAGAGATCGGATATTCGGATGCATATTTACCTAAAGTTAAATTTTAGCTGTGAAAGTATGGAAGCGGCTTCTTAAAATATTATTCTTCTTATAAGGAACACCGGGAATGCATAGCTAGTCGGGTGTATAATAAAGAAGCGACTTCTAAAATATGTATATGTAGGGTGTAAGAGGAGGGTTGGTGTGTGTTAGATAAAACAAAAAAAAAAAACACCCGAACGCATGGCAAGCACAGCGACGAATGCAATTATTGTAATTAAATAAACTAAGAGAACTATTTGTCGGGGTAACTATAATTTGCCGTCCCACTCACAAACTCGCAAAATGCCTATCGTCGTTTTCTATTAATATTCCTACTACTACTACGTTACTAACATATAATGTTTTTTTCGCTAAGTATGTGGAGAGGAAAGGAATTTAACAGAATTTCACTAAGCACAATCATTTTTAACTATTTGTTTCAATAGGTAGCTACATCAATTATTCTAAATATATGTAGTCCGTTATCTTATGTTAACGTTATTTGCTATGGCAGTTTGGTATTTACCTACCTACTTTACAATATTATATACATATTATTATATGCATCCGCTTACACAGTCAGAAACAACACAAAATTTGTCGATTCCAGAATCGCGGGTTTTTTTTTTTTTACTATAGTTCATTCCATATAAGCCAACATTTGAAAGTAAGTTATATGTACTCGTAGTACCTACTGATTATAATACTATTCTGATTCAATAATCAGAAACCTTGTTGATCCCGTAACCGCGGGATTTTTTCGATACAAAAGCGCATTCCACATTCGCCAACATCTCAACTTTAGGTGAATATGCATACGACTAACTAACCCACAATAAAAAGATTAGATTTGATTTGAACCAAACTTTATTAACTGCAGGCTTAGCATGACGCTTTCTATATTCTACTGTAGAATAGAAATCACTTATCTACATTTCTCGGTAAAAACCTGTCAACTGTCTACACGGAAACGTCATTTTCGTCTACTCTTCATTCGACAAAACGCTTCTCTACGGTTCTCGTGCTAAGCTTGCTGCTAGAAAATGTCTTCTTCTCTGAAGACATGGCACGCCTATGCACTTTTTAGTTGCATGAAGTTGGTACTTGAAAAGTATTAAGAACCATAGTAAAAACAAATAATTAAGTTGCATCTAGTGGAGTTTATTGACCTTGAGACAGGCTTGCACAGAATTCCTTTATTAATGAAACAAGTTATACTCGTAAAATATAGTGCAACTAAGTAGACACATATAGTATCAAGTATAAGGAGTATCCTAACTAATATCATAAATGTGAAAGTGAGTTTGTTTGTTTGTGTGTTTGTTTGTTACGCATACACGCTAAAATGGCTGAACGGATTTGCATGAAATTTTGGCACACGGGTAAACCATGACCTGGATTAGGACATAGGACACTTTTTATCCCGATATTCCCACGGGATCGCAACTTATATGGGTGAAACCGCCGGGCGCAGCTAGTTAATAATAAACAAGAAATACTAGAAACTAGTGTGTTTTGTCTTTCCTTTTCTCCCGGGTATATCTTATAATGAACGATGGTGATCTATCCTTATGAGCAGTGATAGGAATAGGTAGTGCCTATTTGCCTAAACTTCGAAGAACAGAGACAAGAAACGGAGACTTCCTTAGGACTAACTTTTTTTCCGAGACATCTGTCCCGAAATTTCGAGACAACACATAAATACATTAAAAAAAAATGTTATTTGGAATAAGTAATTCGTCTATATTTACCTAAAGTTTGCGACTAGATATGTCATAATAAATAACATACACAGTCGTTACAACCATAAAATTTTCTGAATTTTTTTTTGGAGCACATTTTGTAAATGACTTGTTGATCGTAATACACAATGAATCACAATGTTTGAATAAGAAGCCGTACACGTTTCGAAGTAAATATCTTCTTTCTAGCTCACTCTCGGCTACGTTTAATGAGATTTCTAAAGTTCAAGTGTAAAAAAGGCATTATATGTAACACATAATATGATTTAAAAGAGTGTCCATGGAGTTTCTTGCACGTTCTTCTCCATAGAGACCTACTCTTTGGAACGTGCAATTTAGCTTCACTTTTCTTGGACTGACCGACATTTGACTATTCAAAAGTGCCCGTAATAAATGAATTATTTATTTATTTATTTGCCAGAATGTAGGTATACAAAGTGGTATGATCTTAATATTAATGAGGTCCCTTTACATTCTACCGTTATACATGATGTGCAAATATTTAGTTACAAATGAAAATACAAATGCCTTTATTTCTTTCATCTTAATGAAATATATTTCTAAAGTATATTTAAAAATGTGCATGATATTAAAATAATTGCATAATAATGGTATCACATTTTACGGCAGCGCGTTTCGTTATCTATTCTTAGAAATTACAAAAGGTAACCGCCATGGTCGCATACCTGTGCGGCGCGGGGAGGGTCTACATACCCCCTCCCCCCTACTCCTTACCGCCCCGCGTACGCGCAGGTTACCTTCACTTCAATCCTGTACTTCGGTTTGTTAAGTGCGCATCTTCCTGTATTGTTTTTGTGAATATTGTTTTTCACCCTCGCTCGTTTTTTGTTTCATTGGATCTTCTTAATACGACTACTTTGGCTTGAATTTATGGATTACGATTTGCTGCAATAACATTGTTCCTGTCTGTCTACATCAAATAATACGGTAAGTCAACATTTATTACTTTTTAATGTTTTGGCTAAAGTTATTTATTTTATTTCTTGTAGGGAAACAAACAGTAAGTTAGATATAAAGAAGAACATTAATGTATATATTATTTTATCTTAAACTAGCAATTTGACAGTCTAGATTGATATGCAATTGTATGAACTTGATATTTTTTAGTGGAGTTTTTAAGATAATTATTGTGTATGAAACGTAGTTAAAGAAAAAAAACATACACATTTAACTTATGGTTCAAATATAAAAGTGAACTTCAATACTACCAAGCATAGTAATGTTATATCTTTGGTGTCATAAAGAATTGCTAAGGTGGACGAATTCTATCAAAATATATTATTTTTCTGGCCGGTTCTTTTAATATTTGAACCAAAAAGGAATATGTCTTTTGCGCATTGACTAAAATGCAAAAAAAAAATTTCAATAACAATAATGTTACGCGTGTTCATATTATCTAACCGTTTTTCTTTATTAGAGCGTAAAATGAAAGAATAAAATCTTTAAATCGATACAATCGATGCACCTAGCTGGAATGCGCGCACCTCTCCCGCTTTCCTTTCCACCTCCCTGTATCTATAAAGGTTCGTTATTCCTTTTGAGGCATGGAAAACTTAAAATTTTATTTTATTTTAGGTACTTGCCATCGTACATCTTTTTGGAGACCAGTAAGATTGGAGATGGCGAACAAGCCTAAGAAAGCAACAGTACAAAGTTGGATTGGACTTCATCCTGAATTATATTACGACCCGGCCAGTAATTTGATTTACTGTTCTAAGTGCGAGAGCAGTATAACAGCTAAACTTAGTAGTGTCAAGAGGCACGTTAAAGGTCCGAAACACAAAGGGACAAGTAAAAAACCAAATTAAGAATTTTATTTGGACCTAGTACAATTTCTCATATTATGTAATATACCTTGGATTCAAAAGCTTCCTGAGCAATCATTGCTGAGAAAAGTTTATTTAGATAAGATTTTTAAAACTAAAATTGACTCGATTTATGAACAAATTGCAAATCAAAAGCTGTGGGTATCTTTAGAGGAGACAACTGATTTTTTAGGCAGATACATGGTACATTTACTTGTAAAACCTTTAAATGCGATCACACAAAAACCATTTTTAGTTGCTTGCAAAGTACTAGAAATTGTTAATGGGAGCACAATTGCCCAATTTGTAATAGACTGCTTTGAAAATATGTGGTGCGATTTGTATGAATCCAAAGTAGGAGACGTTGCTGTATTATGCACTGATAGTGTAGCATATATGCTAAAAGCGGGACGTGTGCTGAAAAAATATTTGCCCAACATGATACACGTCACTTGCTTAGCACATGCACTGAATCTCGTGGCAGAAAAAATACGATACGAATACTCAGATGTAGATGAATTAATTTCAAACGTAAAAAAAATATTTTTAAAATCACCTAATAGAGTGCGCTTGTTAAAAAACACCTTTTCCCACATGCCGCTTCCTCCAGAACCCGTTATTACAAGATGGGGTACTTGGTTGGAGGCAGTGTCATATTATGCAAAATATTATGATCAAATTAAAACAATTGTAAATCTTTTAAGAAGTTCGGACGCGCTATCTATTAGGTGTGCCAAAAATGTTCTTCAAAAGGAAAACTTGAAATCGGACTTGGACTACATTGAGGAATATTTTAAAGATATACAAATTGGATTAAAGAAATTACAAAAATCGAATTTAACTCTAACGGAATCCTTTGAAATATTTGATCACGTGAGAACTGTGCTTAGCTGGTGTTCATCTGAGCTTATAAAAAATAAACTCGTAAATGTCATGGACAGAAATCCCGGTTTAGATAAAATTAGAGACATATGTGAAGCGATAACAGCAGGAAATGATGAGCGATCATACTATATGTACGCGCCTTTAACCTCAGTTGATGTTAAAAGGTCATTTTCAACTTATAAATGGATTCTTAACATAAAAAAAATCGCCTGACAGTTGAAAATATAGAAAAAATTATGATTGTGTATTTTAACTTAGATGACTCATCTGACAAAGAAAATTTCGGTTCTGATACTGAACTTGACGAATCGAATCACGATGATTAAATTAAAATCGTTATTTATTTGTTATGGTATTTGTAACACAAATAAAGATTTTCAAATTCTTAGCAATTTTTGATGCATCAAGTTCTTTATCAAAACCGTTCGAACAGTTAGTAGTTCAGTATTAAAACTGATTGTCCTAAATGCTTCAAATATTATTTTTTAAACTTCAAAGGTTAATTTGTACTTTGATTTGAGTAAAAATTGCATCCCTCAACGTCAGTAAAATAAATATGACATAGATATTTAAAGATAGATAAACATAAATTTGTTTCTTAAATCTTTCCTTCTGTACATTTTGTTTCATGGTTTCCAATTACGTCATATTTTAAAATAATATAAATATACATATATTTGTTACAACAATATTCTATGTGTTTTATTTTTCCTTTAGAGCCCATTAATTATTTAATGAACCTAGAGCGATATCGACCGGCGATTTTTGAGCATTTTTTCTTTCGTTTTTTTTTTCATAGAAATCTCCAAAAATCGCCAGACAATATCGGTGGTGTGAAAGGACCCTTACGTTTTTTTTTTTAACTAGTTAATGCCCGCGGCTTTTCCCGCGTGTACTATTGTTTTTGTATCCCATGGGAACTATACTTTTTTTTTAATAGGAAGAAGCATATGTGCTATTCCACACCTTAATCTATATCACTACCAAAATCAGCATTTTCAGTGGCATTGAGTAATGGACATCCATACAAACTATCACATTTATAGACAAACTTTAGATAAATATAGACGAATTACTTATTCCAAATAACACATTTATTTAAATGTATTTAAGTGTTGTCTCGAAATTTCGAGACAGATGTGCCGGAAATAATTTAGTCCTAAGGAAGTCTCCGTTTCTTGTCTCTGTTCTTCGAAGTTTAGGCTAATAGGCACTACCTATTCCTATCACTGCTTATGAGAACGGCGCCCGCAGGGAACTTTACAAAAGGATTAGAAAACAGGATAATGTGTTAGTAATGTAGAAGCTAGATAAACACGATTCATAACTGACGTCACACAGACCCCATTTTGTGTTCTGTAAAAGAAAACCCAGCCAAGTGCGTGGACCACGCACAATGAAGGGTTCCGTAGTTGGGATGAATTTATATAAAAAACAAACTTAGCATTGTAGTTAAAAAGATGTTCTCACAAACATCGATATACGTCACGGTCCTTCTCCTACTGCAAATGTAAGTTGTTCGACTATTACTCGTTAACTTGTAAAGCGTACCTAGCTGTGATAGTTTTCCTTTTAATTTCGTTATATATACTAATGCCATGAATGTTTTCACATATCCGAATACAACCATTTAGCTGCTAAAACCTTAATATTACGTAAACGGATCCTAAATCGAAAAATAGTTTTCACAGACCCGCAATATTTGAACGGCCTACCCAATGATACCCCAAACTATGAGATAGATCACCCCCACTTTACGTGCAAGGGAGGTACCTTAAAAATATTTCGTTTTCAAGATTTTATTTTACCACTTCGCCGACATGATTAATATGTACACCGATTCCAAATTACAGCTTTCTAGTACTACCTAAGAGTCTCTGAGCTAAGCCGGGGAAAGACATACAGACGAACATGGCGAAACTATAAGGGTTCCTTGTTGACTATGGATCTCTAAAGAGGCATGAAACTGCAAACACCTCAAACTTTTAGTAAAACACACTCACGGAGGTTACATAGTTTTTATAGATAGGATCCAACTCACCATGAATTTTGTAATGGCATCACCGCGGCATCGTGCATGAACCAAAATTATTTTCAGTTATCTAAAACGATTTTGAAAGAAACAAAGAAAAATCTTTGGGTATATATTCTAAGTGGGTATTAATGCATAATGTGGGCATAATGTGCCTATAATGGGGAAGTCAAACATCTTACTCCTCCCGCTTGATCACACGGAGCCCGCTGAGGCGGACCAGTCGGAGGCTGCGTTGAAGAGTGCTTAAGTGCCCCCGTAGCCCCCGGTGCAAGTGTGCGAGAGAACACGGGGTGGTTTTAGTTAGTAGAAGTCTGACAGACCCCTCCGTTCGCCACAGGGCGGAGGACATCAATGAGGATTTCCAACACGTTACCAAAAAAAAGGTATGAATGGAATAGGAATAATATTTATTTTCCCAAGCCGGCCAAAGAACTTGTAAACGTCACTCCAGGCGAAGAGCAACTTAGCAATCTCTGCCTTATGTCGACAAGAGAGCAGAACACACATAGCTTGGATATCACAAGCACACCACTATTTTCCTACATACATGATCAGCCTACCTAATAATGTTCCCGCTGCACGCCGCTGGGAAACATGCAGGCCCACTCTGTGGGCGTGAGTAGTAACCCAATGTGGACGGGCCCAGTACGAATTGGAGAACCTCACATGTCTTTGTTTTAGTCCTACGAAATTTTCTCACGATATTATGTTAATTTACGGGAGGGAGCGCCTGTCACTACTCCATACGAGTTTAGACGTGATTAAAAACTTGCCTACTAAAATTACGTCAAGCGCTGATTAATTTGACAGGACTAAACTAAAATGTATCTTCTGTCCTTTTCTTAATGAAATAGAAAGAAAAAGATGCACTGAACCTAAATTTAGTTTAGTTTGTGAACAACGGAATCGGCACCATTGTGATACTTGTCTCGTTAATTAATAATATGGCTAAGTTTGCGGTAAGTATTTACGTACGTAATACTTAAAGTGATGTGGTTTATGAAATTATTGTCGTTCCTTTACGGCAACTAACTTCATCTTTCTGAGTAACTGACTACTTGACAATTCAAAAGTGCCTGTAAATGGTTTATCGGAAATAAATGGTTGAGTTTGAGTTTTGTCTGTTAAGGCACTGACAAAAGGCAAATGCCCAAAGTAAGCTTGTCTTATAAAAAAAATTAAAATTCTGTATACTTTGTGGAAGCGGAAAATATATATGTTAATTTTGAACATATTTCTCAGAACTTGGTTGTTACAAAAGCACGTTTTTAAAAAAAATCTCGATAGAAACCAGCGGTAAAGTAAACTTTTACCTTGAGTTCCAATCCAAAATATCTGTATTAAATATCAACGTACTATACAATAACGTCTTATTTGAATACAGGGTTTAACCCCCAGCGTCGTTATATACAGAGAGGTCCACAGTGACGTCATAAAAAGAAATTGATTTCTCATGCCCAGTGCTATCCGAAATACCCCTGTATGTTCCGCGATTCTTGATAGTTTTCGAGTTATAATTATTTTTTTTAATTTCTTGTCAGTTTAATGAAAACCGCTTTAAATAAAAATCTATCTTTTTTTACACGATTTTTTTACATTCTCTTTTTATTATTTTCACTGTTATAGAATATTCTTTTAGACATAAAATAATCGCCTTCCTATAATTAATTCAAGATACAAAAGTTTTGATAGAAATTTTTTATTTGCAGTAGTAATTTCGACTGTATCACTCGAACGTAAATTTCTTCATTTACGTTGGAGTGATACAGTCGAAATTATTACTGAAAATAAAATTTTAAAAAACATGCCACCAGGTGCACAATATTACAAGAAAGTTGACTCGAACACTCGACTCCGTATCACTCGAACGTAAATTCCTCCTTTTCGATTAAAAAATCTATATCTTGAATTAATGATATGAAGATGAATGTGTAAAGTAATACCTATCGTTTTTTATGCTTTGGTAGATATTACTTCCTGAATTTTATTATTTAGATTATATAGTATTATTATATAAAGTATTTTGCTACCATACTTTTTTTTTTTTTGGTTGGTAAATCATCAAATAACTTCTCCCGTTCTGAGCGGAGCGGGAAGGTGTGTCACACTCTTACTGACTAAAACCCACCCGTATTCCTTCCGTTGCCTGTGTTGCCAGGGGCCTTTTAGTACCTTCCCGCGACCCCGGCAGGCATAGGCCCTAGTGGACCCCTACACTTGTGCTGACGACATCTCTTTGAGGCGCGCGTGGAATACAACGCGCCGTCGAACCGGGCCTGGTCCTTACCGGACGGTGAGCTACCTATTGCTCACCATCCGCAAGCCCGCGCCTACGGTGCGCGGTGGCCGGAAATCCGCCCGGGATTCCCGACGCCCAGGGCGTCTCCTGCGGCGGCTAGAGCGAGAGAGCGTGAAATTTGCCTTTCCCTCAACCGTCCCGCCTCCTCCTTCGCGAACATTACTGCTTCGCAGAAGGAGGTGAAGGCTGCCCATGCCCTCTCGCTCCGTACCAAGGCCTGAACCAGGGCCTGACGCGACAGATCTCTGCCACCGATCGCCTCCACTAGGACACGGCGATGCTCTGCCCAAGCCGGGCAGACCTCCACCGTATGCTCCACCATGTCCTCCGGGCGATCCACACAGTGGTGGCACCCGGGCGTTTCCTCCTGCCGTATTGCTACCATACTTAAATATTTACATATAGAGTGTGCATAACATGCTTGCATTATTTGAAGGCGTAATAACAGATTTAAAAGTCACTAAAATCATATCTGCGCCTAAGTAGATTTTACCGCACCTCCAAAAAACCTCCGATTAAGTTATCAGACACATAATATCATAAAAATTCTGTTCCATTTTGGAATTGATTTAGCTATTCGGACTTCGTAAAACAGGCATATTAAAAATTATAATACCTACATATTTTATAATTTTGCATATTAGAGTTGAAGGAAAACTTACTTAGACAATATCATTGCAGTTAGGTAGGTATATTCCACGCTATAAAAATGTAGGTAGTATCTGTCTCTCTTCAACCGATCTGAATTTATTTTTCTATTACAGCTCATCACTCTGGCGCTGGTTGCAGCCATGGCAGCTTCAGGTATATATTATATCTACACGTTTTCTTACGACTATGTTAGGCCAGTTCAGAATATACAATATGTAACAAAAACCCTGTTGTTCCTTCTACCCACGTTTTAAGAATCGGTTTACTAAGCGATAAAGAAAGTCATTTATAAAAAACTGTTCAATAAAAAAATAAAAAAATATTTAATTATTAATATTTGTAATGTTTAATTGATTTGTTACCTCTACAATTCTGAATCAAACGATGACGTGAAACCAGAAGTAGATAGAACGGTCCCGCCACACTCTTTGATCGGTGCCGCCGCGCCGGTACAAACCGCCGCGCGCCGCCGCATATCTACCTATTTTTCTACACAAGTTCGTGACCTTGTCAGCTGTTGTTTGTTAGTATCACTTTAACGAATAATTTTTTGAAAATCTTGGTTTACACTCTTTTTAAGCACAATTGATAATAATTGCTACGGCCACGGAGTTGCTGTTCGATATGACCACCTTGTACCTCTATACTTCTTGGCTCATAGTCGGAGGAAAGCAGTGATTGGACGCGACAATAGTGAAATGGGTGCTGGCCATCTTCTTTGAGTACTCTCCTAACGCGCATAAGGTTTACTCCGAGTTCATGTCCCACTGAGCGTGTACTTCGCGTCGGATCGTGCTCAAACAAGTCCAAGACTTCTGTCTCGAGTCCTTGGTCTGCCTGCGTCAGCTCGTTGTTGGTCTCGCCCGTGCACACTGCCGGTATTGTACGTACGTATGTGCAAACGTTGGAATACCATCGCCGACGGTAATGGTAGACTCGCAAAACGTTCTTGGTAGAGTCTGCGTGCTTCTGCATAATTGCAGTTACATTTCCACAACAATAACATCCATTCGAAAGCAAGCTGCGCGGGAGACTGACTAAGGAAGTGATTCGCAGGGAGACGGGTGGCGGGGCGGTGGGGTAGGTAGGCACGTGGTACCGACCCGCCGACATGCGCGGCGGGTGTTTTTGGCGGCACCTTTTGTCGCATTCAAAGAAAGCCGCTGAGCTAGTAGGCTATTTAGCGAAATAAAGATGTACTTGTAAAATCAGATACTCTAAACATTTTTTGGAATGTGTCGATTTTAATAGTTATTTGATTTTGACCTCTCGACTAGCCAATGCTTAATTTTTTTAAATTATAATTTCATCAATGTTCTGCTTATAGGTAAATGTATACGTTCCTAAAAGGAACAACATGGTTTTTGTTACATATTGTAGATACCTACTTAGTTCCAATAATATCCTCTCGTTATACATTTGCTGGGCCCGCTTCGTCCACTTTTATAGCAGATAATTATATTCTATGCTATTCTGCTATCTGCTGTTGCAGGTATTGAGATGGCCAGCTCATGTGAATAAATCTAGATTTCATTCAGTTTGAAGTAGCCGATTTAGGCCCTTAAATCGGAGGAGCCTTAAATTCTACAAAAACTTTGTTATAATGCTATTCATTAAACTTTACAGCGTACGTCAAACCCGGTGGCTATGGCGGCGGCTACGGCGGTGGCTACGGCGGCTACGGCCATCACGGCCATCATGGTCACGACTTTCATGGTCACGACAAAGACAATTCCAGTGAAGAGAAATGGGACCACCATAAGGAAAAACACGGCGATGAGAAATATGAACACCATAAGGAAAAATGCGAGCATAAAAAGGATTCTGATAAGGACAACAGTGAGGAGAAATATGGAGGACACTATGGTGAGAAACACGAAGGCCACAAAGAAGAATATGACCATCACAAGAAACATGAGCATCACGAGGAAAAATATGAACACAAGGAGCAACCCAAACCTACCACTCCTAAAGTCGAAGTACCTAAACCTACCGAGCCAGCAAAAGCAGCTGACATAAAAGAAGCTATTGCCGAAGTATTTGGCGGTCAAACAGAAGAACTAACTGTTAGTCAAACTGGCTCCGATACTTCTGGCTTCGCAAGTGGCCAAGTAGAAGTGAAAACCGAAGTAACTGAACGTAGCCAGGATCACAAGAGTCATAAAGAACATGGAGAGCACGAAGGTTATCATGGCCATCATGAGCACGGATACGGCCACCATTAAAGTTAATCGAAGTAGATTAAAAGTTTGAATTACAGATATTTTTGCTTTTTACGAATTAAATATTTATTTTAAGTATGCAGTGGTTTTATTTTGATTTTGTCTTCCTTTGAAATCCATAAATTCGATCTTAAATGTTAGGATTTCTGAACGTTCAAGCATTTTTCAATTTCTGAAATACTACCTCGTACCCCCTTTTTTTTGTGTGGGACATCATCAAATAACTTCTACCGCTCGGGGCGGAGCGGGAGGGTGTGTCAGACTCTTACTGACTAAAACCCACCCGTATTCCTTCAGTTTCCTGTGTTGCCAGGGGCCTCGGGAACCATTTTGGTACCTTCCCGCGAACCCGGCAGGCGTCGGCCCTAGTGGACCCCTACGCTTTTGCCGACGACATCTCTTTGAGGCCCGCGTGGAATATAACGCGCCGTCGACCCGGGCCTGGTCCTTACCGGACGGTGAGCTACCCATTGCTCACCGACCGCAAGCCCACGCCTACGGTGGCCGGAAATCCGCCCGGGATTCCCGACGCCCAGAGCGTCTCCTGCGGCGGCTAGGGGCGAGAGGGCGCAAAATTTGCCTTTCCCTCAACCGTCCCGCCTCCTCCTTCGCGAGCATTACTGCTTCGCAGAAGGAGGTGACGGCTGCCCATGCCCTCTCGCTCCGTATCATGGCCTGAACCAGGGCCGGACGCAAGAGATCTCTGCCGCCGATCGCCTCCACGACCTCATACCCCTAAGGTCTTCGGCTGAAATGATGAAAACTACCCGAATGATGTGCCCCAACAGGCATTACACAGAGTGGTTCTCGACTCGGAGCTCTTCTCTATATGCTAATGATCGGTCTTATCCCAGAAGGCCGGGCCCCTTTTAAAGGTTCTCTTCGACAGTCAAAAAGAAAAAGGTCCATAGACTAGGGACTACGAGTATAGGATTCGCAGTTCCTCATAAATCAAAAACAAAAGTCATTTATTTAAACTAGGCCGAGAATCAGCACTTTTCGAACGTCAAAATTACATAAAACAGTCCCCAAAACGCCCGCCCTTTACCAATTCCTAGTGCTTTAGCTGAGAAGAAGTGGCGCAACGAACTCCCCAGTCCATAGTCATTGATCTTGTAGTAGTTTACCTAGTAGAAAGTATCGTACACTTCAGATCGGCAGTGCCCTGAACGAAATTATATAACAGCGGGCAGCAGCTAGTTAGCTGCTGCCCGCGGATTTCTTCTAAAATAAGTAGGCAAAACCTACGTTACTCCTTATAACATCAGCTGTATGCCAGTGGAAGTCCCGTCAAAATTGGTCCAGCCGTGTCGGAGGTTAGCCGGAACAGACAAACACACAAAAATTGTTTTCTTTGTTTTAAGTACCGTATAGGTATACTTTTATATGCTAAAATGCTGTTCTTTTGACATTACAAACAGACACTTCAATTTTATTTATTTGTATTGATAATTTACACACTTTTTCTACGTCATCGGCACCCAACGTTAGCACACAATAAAATCCAATTTTTTCCCCAATAAAATAACCGTGCTAAAATAAACTAGGTGCATAACAACCGGGAACCGTTCGTCCGGCTGCCGTTCACAATTGGTTTCGGTGCGTGGTCTCGGTGGTTTTCCCCAACAAAATAACCGATGCTTCAAAAATTATTCCACAGGTTGCGGCGGATTTGGTGGAGGCCAGCAGGGCTTCGGTGGTCCCCAGGGCTAAAGGACGTACCCTAATTGTTTTAGAGTACGTCCTTTGCACGTAAAGTGGGTATGATATTTTTGTTCTCGCCTATCCCATAGTGTGGGGTAGCGTTACATAGGTATACCGTTCAAAAATATGCGGGTCTGTGAAAACCATTTTTCGATCTCTTTGCGTAATATTAAGATTTAAAGAGCAAAGAACAATGCCCACGTCCCATACATTTAAAAACCTGATAATGAAAGTTAATGTATAGTTATGAGGTATAGTAGAAAGACTACCTATAAGTTTAGACAATAATGTCTTATAGTCATTTTTACGATCATATTAATGTTACTTTTTACTCTTTTTAGGTTAGGATTTGCCGTTACCAAATAGATAATACAGAAATAAATGTGCTAGAACGAATTATTAAAGCTCGAAGTTTAGTCTAAAATAAGAACACTTATCTAGCTATGGTAAAACGTCTTTTTTACTTTGTGAATTCCTTGAAACCAACACATAAGTACTTATGCGTGTTACTTAATAGTTACTAACCACATTTTTAGTAAAAAGCGATAGTTTAGGTAGTTTATATACTTAAAGAAAGTCTAACTTAGTTCTTGTATTGTCAAAAGTGATCACTTGTCTACCCAACACATTTCATTGGCCGCGGTACATACTTACATACATAGGTACCTACCTGATGAACAAAACGGGAAAAACAAATAAAACACTATATTAAAGTGAAATGGTTTATTAATTATCATCATTTCCATCTAAATCTCTTATATACGTCATCCAGAAATTCTGCTGGAGCAGAGATATTTTCTTGATACCTAGCCCATCCAAGGTACCACACCAATGTCATGACGTGAGCGCAACATCCTGTGGTCCGTCGACCGACCAAACAATTACAACAGTATTCGACTATACCAGCTCTGCCAGACACATTATTCATCAGATGAAGAAGATATCGAGGTCCAGGGGCGGTAAATAGGGTCGTAAAAAGTAGTAACACACACAAAATGGCACAGTACACTATGAGACGCGCAACAACGAAGGACTGCGCCGATGCGAATCGCAGAACTGTCAAATGTCATAAAAAATCCGTTTCACTTGTGCGAACAACATAAATACATACTGCATGATTAATTTATTTAATTATTTTGTTGTTTTAATTAATCTTTATTATACACAGACGAATAAAAAAGTACTTACTGATTAAATGCAATTTAACATAATGTATAAAACTCAGAAATAGGGTTGAAAAAAGTCAAGTAGCAGTGTGTAAAATGGAACATCGTAAAAAATGGGTAGTTGATATGCGTTCAGGGTAATTGAGATGCGTTCAAAACATGGTAAAAGTTTACCCTTGACGTAGAGTAAGCATTAAGAAAAATTAAAAAATATTTTTTCCTGCATTTCTTTTAACATTGTGATAAGCGCAATTAATATACAATTGAATTAGCTGAATTTTAAGATTTATTTCATTTCTATACATAGTCAGGTGAAAAATGGTCATTCTTCTTTTTGTTAGAGTCAATATATATAATAATTCAAGTAATTATAGCTGAAACCTGTCCAAATAAAAATAAACAAGAATGTTGTTTTTACCCAGAATAACAAAATGTCATTTACGTATATAAGGAATAATACTTTAAGTAAGTCTAGTTTTATAATCATCATCATCTGCCTAGCCTCTTCCCAACTATGTTGGGGTCGGCTTCCAGTCTAGCGGGATGGAGCTGAATGCCAGTATTTTACGTGGAGCGACTGCCTATATGATTTCCACAAGCCAGTTACTGAGTAATATAAGTCGATACCCCTTGGCAAGACTTAATGTAATACTTTCAGAGATCTACGAATAACAGCCGGCTCCGAGATCTTTCTTTCTGCTTCTTTCTTTCAGGTTTTTTTGGATGGCGTCTAAAATTTACAATAAATTACCTGTAGACTTAGAATATAGAAAGAACCAGAATCCGCGTTCAACTGTCATTGCAAGCCGCACGCTGTCCCGCGCCCGCCTCACTTCCCACCCGCGTAATGTTGCTAGCTCGGACATTATGAACCCGTTTTGGGGTAAATGTTGAGAGTATTGGTAAGATAATATAAATAATAAAATCACAATTTTTTATACCAATGCAATGTTTGGAATGATTTTAGTACGCACATTTTCATTTGGTCAATTTATTACTTGGCAGAATATTATCAAAGATAATGTCATTTAGGCAATTGGTCTTTAATCAAATGATTTATTACAGCAAATAATCTTTAGACAATGAGAATTTAGTGAATGGGATGTGCTTGAATTTTAATTATTTGAGACCCGCAAAATGTAAGTTGGTCGACTATTACTTGTTGGGGGCGGGGGGGGGGGAGGGACGACACTTGACTCTAATAAAAACGCATCTACTTTACTAAATATAAAACATGTAGGTAAACAGATTAGCAGGTAAAAGAATTTAAGTAGAATACAAATTGTTACAGCGAAAAGGGCCCAATAGATGTTGTAGTTCTTCACACACCACCCAAAGGTGGTGGGTGAAGAATGGTAATCTCGGACCATTGCAACATAAGACTTATTAATATCGAATTATGAATTAACCGGAGTATTCTGGCATGTGCTAGCTGTCACTTTGTGTAATAAAATGGTCATATTTATTGTAATGGTGATCGTTTAGTTTAATCGATTTATTTAAGTGTCAAATAAATGCATAACAATAAGTGTAAAAGTCTAGAATAAAATAAATATTTCCATAATATTTAACTAAATGACAGCTAACACCTGTCAGTTTCCTCCAGTGAATTAATCATTCAAGTGTAGGTAACAATCAGTTATGTTCCGTGCCTCGGAAAGCATGTTACGCCGTTGGTCCCGTCTGTCATTCGGAGATCTTTGACATTTGACAGTCGTAACGGGTAGTCAGACGCCTAAAAAATCTGACAACCAGTCTTACAAAGGGGTATCGTGTTTCCCAGTAACTGGGTTGTGGAGGTCGGATAGGCAGTCACTCCAAGTAAAATACTGGTATTCAGGTGCATCCGATTATACTGGAAGCCGACCCCAACATAGTTGGGAAAAGGCAACATAGGCAGATTGAGGTGATCTGTGTAAGTTATGACAAGATCGTTCAAGACGTCTCATCGAAGTCTAAACGATGTGATTTGGTATTAAAATGTAGTAATTAATATTAGAATCCTTGATTTCTCGTATCTTATTAAGGACGTTATTGGGTATTCATAGATTCATCAAATATACAATAATAACACGTCACAATAATAAGACGTCATATACCTTTTTAGAGTTCCGTACTTCAAATGGAAAAAACGGAACCCTATAGGATCACTCGTGTGTCTGTCTGTCCGTCTGTCACAGTCAATTTGCTCCGAATCTACTGGACTGATTAAGTTGAAATTTGGTATACACATGAATTCCTGTGACCCAAACACGTACGTATAACGTAAATAAATATTTTTTTAACATGGGGGTAACTTGTGGGGTCAAATTAGACAATTTAAAAAAGTTTTACAAACTGTACCGTGTAAATAAAAGCTTGTTGTAAGGATTTCAGATATTTTTTTTTATAGTTTTATATAAATACTTTTAATAAAAATTGACCATTCACCCCATCTCCAAAACTATTGAGCCTGTTTTTAAAAACATTCTCCTTTTCCCTTTTTTTTAAAACCTATATAACATACAGGTAAACCTATAAAAAGTCTATGGTCTTAAAATAACATAGTAAATCTTTCAATATTGTGCGTACATACAAACTTACATTTGCAATTAGAATGTATGAGGGAACATGTTTTTCAACTACAATGTTAAGTTTGTTTTTTGGATAAATTCATTCTAACTACGAACTCTTCATTGGGCGTGGTCCGACACGCACTTGGCCGGTTTTTTTAGTGGTAGGTATTCATGATTCTCAGTAGCATTCCCCATTACATTTACCAGGGTCGCCCCCCATTACCCCCCATCAGGGGCGAAATGTGGGAGTACTATAGGTACACCGCTACCTAACCCCTATGGGAGTACAGGCGTGTATTAAAGATTTATTTTTTCTTGATATTGTTTTTCTCCTTGACACCTACTTGTGTATCTTTCAACCAAACTTTATTAACTGCAGACTTAGCATGACCCTTTCTATTATTATTCTTCTTTAGAATAGAAATCGCTTGTCTACTTTTCTCGGTAGAACTCTGTCAACTATCTACACGGAAACGTCATTTTCGTCTACTCTTCCGTCGAAACGCTTTTCTACGGTTCTTGTGCTAAGCCTGCTGGTAGAGAATTTAGGCACGCCTATGCACTTTTTAGTTGCATGAAGTTGGTACTTGAAAACTAAATATGAACCATAGTAAAAACAAATAATTTAGTAGCATCAAGTGAAGTTTATTGGCCTTGAGACAAGCTTGCACAGAATTCCTTTATTAATGAGACAAGTTAGACTGGTAAAATATAGTGCAACTAAGTAGATGCATATAGTATCAAGTATATGGAGTATCCTAACTAATATCATAAATGTGAAAGTGAGTTTGTTTGTTTGTTACGCTTACACGCTAAAATGGCTGAACGGATTTGCATGAAATTTTGGCACACGGGTAAACCATGACCTGGATTAGGACATAGGACACTTTTTATCCCGATATTCCCACGAGATCGCAACTTATATGGGTGAAACCGCCGGGCGCAGCTAGTTAATAATAAACAAGAAATACTAGAAACTAGTGTGTTTTGTCTTTCCTTTTCTCCCGGGCTTTGCCCAGGCGCAGTCCAGTCTTTTATATCTTATAATGAACGATGTTGATCTATCCTTATGAGAACGGCGCGCGGCGCCCGCAGTGAACTTTACAAAAGGATTAGAAAACAGGATAATGTGTTAGTAATGTAGAAGCTAGATAAGCACGATTCTTATCTGACGTCACACAGACCCCATTTTGTGTTCTGTAAAAGAAAAACCAGCCAAGTGCGTGTCGGAACACGTATGATGAAGGGTTCCGTAGTTGGGATGAATTTATATAAAAAACAAACTTAACATTGTAGTTGAAAAACATGTTCCCTCATACATTCTAATTGCAAATGTAAGTTTGTATGTACGCAAAATATTGAAAGATTTACTATGTTATTTTAAGACCATAGACTTTTTATAGGTTTACTTGTATGTTATATAGGTTTAAAAAAAAGGGAAAAGGAGGAGGTTTTTAAAAATAGGCTCAATAGTTTTGGAGATGGGGTGAGAACATCTTTTTCAACTACAATGTTGAAAAAGATGTTCTCCCATACATCGATGTACGTCACGCACGGTCAATCTCCAACTGCAAATGTAAGTTGGTCGACTATTACTCGTTAACTTGTAAAGCGTACCTGGCTGTGATAGTTCTCCTTTTAATTTTGTTATAAATACTACTGCCATGAATGTTTTCACATACCCAAATACAACCATTTAGCTGTCAAGAGGGGGACACTTGACTCTAACAAAGAACCCCTAAATCGAAAGTTTTTTTACAGACCCGCAACATTTTTGAACGGCCTATCCAATGATACCCCACACTATGGGATAGATCACCCCCACTACGTGCAAGGGAGGTACCACAAAATTTTTATTTTATTTTACCACTTCGCCGATATGATTTATATGTATACCGATTCCAAATTACAGCTTTCTAGTACTACCTAAGAGTCTCTGAGCTAAGCCGGGGAAAGACAGACAGACGAACATGGCGAAACTATAAGGTTCCTTGTTGACTACCGCACCCTAAAAAGGCATGAAACTGCAAACACCTCAAACATTTAATAAAACACACTCACGGAGGTTACATAGTTTTTGTAGATAGGATCCAACTCATCATGAATTTTGAAATGGCATCATCGTGCATGAACCAAAATTATTTTCAGTTATCTAAAACGATTTAGAAAGAAACATAGCAAAATCTTTGGGTATCTATCTTTGGGCGCCTGTCTTGGTTCGAACCTGCGACCTATAACTCGTATAAGTCGCAGCCGTAACCACAAAGCCACCACTGCTGTACACTGCTGCAGTGGGCATTATGAAGAAGCGATATTTTATGAAATATTGCTCGGATACTACTTACTTTGAGATAATCTGGGGCCGACAACACCGTGCCCGGCCAAGACGAGCCAAAAACAAAAAGCATTAGTATGACTTGGCCGTTCCATTGCACTCTCGCATGACACAACATTAAAGACCACGGACTTATTGTTTGGTCTTGTTATTGTGTTGGTCTTATTGTTGTCCATAGGAGTGTCTGTGCGATGGCTGCGAAACGGGCAAGCCGTACATGTTGACCAAGATGTAAGGTTAGTAGTTAAGCCTTTTACTTCTCTTCTTTTTTAGAGTTAAGGGCTTGGGTCTACATTAGATCTGATAATTTTTTAACAATGAAAGCGTTATGTAAGTCGTGGCAACCTACTTTATATGAAGCTAGCTGCGCCCCGCGGTTTTGCCCGCATAAGTCTCGATCCCGTGGGAATATCTGGATAAAAAATATGTCGATCCATGCGCCAAATTTCAACCAAATCCATTCAGCCGCAAAAGCGTAACAAACAAACAAACTCACTTTCGCATTAATACTATATATAATAAATATATAGTAAGTAAGAATGTTTTTGGTGGAATGTTATTGGGTGTTATCCTCCTCTCACCGAGGGAGGCCTGTGTCCCAGCAGTGGGTACATTATAGGCTGATTACGATCGCTGTCCGGAACCCAAGCTTGTAGTAGGAGCGTAGTTATCGACGTCAACCAATGAGAAAAAAGCATCAAGTTTTGTTGATTTATTTACTGTAACACAGGTTGATCCAAGGAACCCGAACAACCTGTATTTCTACTAAACCTACTTATACCTATATTTTTTTAAATATATATTAACATAACCTGACCGTGGTGTTATCTGTCTTATGTTGCGGCGTAACAACAATTGTGGGGGTTTTAGTAAATGCCAATACCGCGCAATATTCGGTGGGCACTGGTCAAGCCTGGATATGAATCGGTTGAGCCGCGCCGTGTCCTCATTTCGTAAGAAACAACCTGTCGCTGCACGCTGTGATTCGTTCTATGGTCGAGGGACGCGGCGATCTCCTTCTGCAAAAATGTCATGTCACAGAAGAAGGCAGCGGAAAGGGAGAGGAAGATTTCGAGTGCTATCCCGGCCCGCAGCAGGCGCACCGGGCGACGGCAGAGGGCACATAATTCCCTCTTCTGGCCCCCCTAAATGGGTCTAAGGACGGCGGAGTCGGGGACGTCCGCCGCCCCCTATTATATAAGACCCGAAGAGGTCGGAGGAGAAGTCAAACACCTTACTCCTCCCGCTTGACCAGACGGAGCCCGCAGAGGCGGGCCGGTCGGAGGCTGCGTTGAAGAGTGCTTAAGTGCCCCCGTAGCCCCCGGTGCAAGTGTGCGAGAGAACAAGGGGTGGATTTAGTCAGTAGAAGTCTGACAGACCCCTCCGTTCGCCCCAGGGCGGAGGACATCCATGAGGATTTCCAACACGTTACCAAAAAAAAAAGATATGAATGGAATAGGAATAATCTTTATTTTCCCAAGCCGACCAAAGAACTTGTAAACGTCACTCCAGGCGAAGAGCAACTTAGCAATCTCTGCCTTATGTCGACAAGAGAGCAGAACACACATAGCTTGGATATCACAAGCACAACACTATTTTCCTACATACATGATCAGCCTACCTAATAATGTTCCCGCTGCACGCCGCTAGGAAACATGCAGGCCCACTCTGTGGGCGTGAGTAGTAACCCAATGTGGACGGGCCCAGTACGAATTGGAGAACCTCACATGTCTTTGTTTTAGTCCTACGAAATTTTCTCACGATATTATGTTATTTTACGGTAGGTACTGGTTTAGAGCATATTTTCCCTCAAGTTGTTCTTTTTTAGGTTCATTTCATTCTTTGCGTCATACATACATAATCAGCCTATAATGTTTCCACTGCTGAAACACAGGCCTCCTCTCTGTGAGAGGGAGTGGGCCGTAATCCACCACGCGGGCCCAGTGCGGGTTGGTAGATGTCACATGTCTTCGAATTTTTGGTTCTAGGACATGCCGGTTTGCTCACGATGTTTTCCTTCACCGTTTCGAGAGCAGTGGTGATGTAATAATTTACACAAAGTAAAGCGCCTGTCTGGGTTTGAACCTACGACAAACTACTCGTAAGTCGCGGCCGTTACCACTGGGCCACCACTGCTCCCGAACACACACACTTTGCGTCATATTTTACCGCAAATAAAAGTATTTTCTTTTTTTCTCATCTTTTTTTTTCACTTTTTTTATGATTTAATCAACACCAAAGCCAAACTGGAGGCTGTTCTGCATGAACAAGATTAATATTATAAGAAGACCTGGTCTTCTTATAATATTAATAGGTAAGTTCAGTGTTAAGTAACCAGTGACTAAATGTTTATCCAAATGTCCGATTTTAAAAGCAAGAACAGCATTCTACTGTCCACAAGGTTACTACGATATATACGTACGTACGGGTCCAGCTGATCCAGCCTTGTTCTCTTGAACTCTGAACGAGTATATAAAGCGATGCTCATCTCGCGAAGGACATAGTCGTGTGTTGACCATAATCGACTTGTCTCGTTAATTAATAATATGGCTAAGTTTGCGGTAAGTATTTACGTACGTAATACAGTGATGTGGTTTATGAAATTATTGTCGTTCCTTTACGGCAACTAACTTCATCTTTCTGAGTAACCGACTACTTGACAATTCAAAAGTGCCTGTAAATGGTTTAACGGAAATAAATGGTTAAATATGAGTTTCGTCTGTTAAGGCACCGACAAGAGGCAAATGCCCAAAGTAAGCTTGTCTTAGAAAAAAAATAAAAAGTGTATAAGTAAAAGTGTGTAAGTGTGTGTTTGTGGAAGCGGAAAATATTTATGTCAATTTTGAACATATTTCTCAGAACTTGGTTGTTACCAAAGCACGTTTTAAAAAAAAAACTCGATAGAAACTAACGGTAAAGTAAACTTTTACCTTGAGTTCCAATCCAAAATATCTGTATTAAATATCAACGTACGAGTACGTTACAAGAACGTCTTATTTGAATACAGAACTTGGTTGTTTTTATTTTCAATTACTCGTGTCAACTTTGAGTAAATGTATAATTGCTTCATATTTTGCAATAAATTACAAGTTTTGTGTCATTGCGCTTCTCTTTCTTTTCTATGCAGTCTCACAGTGACTGCGGTTTAGCTGTTGTCAGCGTCTTAAAGTGCTAATAATTCGCAGTGAAAGAAACGTTTTTTATATATTAACGAAGATTCACTTAAACTTCCTAGGCCCTTCAACTTTTTCTTGAATCGATGAAGGGTTTAACCCCTAGCGTCGTTATATACAGAGAGGTTCACAGTGACGTCATAAAAAGAAATGGATTTCTCATGCCCAGGGGTATCCGAAAATACCCCTGTATGTTCCGCGATTCTTGATAGTTTACGAGTTATAGGTAATTATTTTTTTTTATTTCTTGACAGCTTAATGACAACCGCTTTAAATAAAAATCTATCTTTTTTTACACGATTATTTTACATTCTCTTTTTATTATTTTCACTGTTATAGAATATTCTTAAAGACATAAAATAATCACCTTCCTATAATTAATTCACGATACAAAAATTTTGATCGAAAATTTTTATTTGCAGTAGTAATTTCGACTGTTCCTTCATTTACGTTCTAGTGAATACAGTCGAAATTACTACTGAAAATAAAATTTTAAAAAACATGCTACCAGGTGCACAATATTACAAGAAAGTTGACTCGAACACTCGACTCTGTATCATTCGAACGTAAATTCCTCCTTTTCGATACAAACATCTATATTATCTTGAATTATTGATATGAAGATGAATGTCTAAAGTAATACCTATCGTTTTTTATGCTTTGGTTGATATTACTTCCTGAATTTTATTATTTAAGTTATATAGTATTATTATATAAAGTATTTTGCTACCATACTATTTTTTTTGGTTGGTAAATCATCAAATATCTTCTCCCGCTCTGAGCGGAGCGGGAGGGTGTGTCAGACTCTTACTGACTAAAACCCACCCGTATTACTTCCGTTGCCTGTGTTGCCAGGGGCCTTTTAGTACCATCCCGCGACACCGGCAGGCGTAGGCCCTAGTGGACCCCTACACTTGTGCCGATGCTCTGCCCAAGCCGGGCAGACCTCCACGGTATGCTCCACCATGTCCTCCGGGCGATCCACACAGTGGTGACACCCGGGCGTTTCCTCCCGCCGTATTGCTACCATACTTAAATATTCACATAATTATAGAGTGTGCATAACATGTTTGCATTATTTGAAGGCGTAATAACAGAGTCACTAAAATAATATCTGCGCCTTAAGTAGATTTTACCGCACCTCCAAAAAACCTCCGATTAAGTTATCAGACACATAATATCATAAAAATTCTGTTCCATTTTGGAATTGATTTAGCTATTCGGACTTCGTAAAACAGGTATATTAAAAATTATAATACCTACATATTTTATAATTTTGCATATTAGAGTTGAAGGAAAACTTACTTAGACAATATTATTGCAGTTAGGTAGGTATATTCCACGCTATAAAAATGTAGGTAGTATCTGTCTCTCTTCAACCGACCTGATTTTATTTTCTATTACAGCTCATCACTCTGGCGCTGGTTGCAGCAATAGCAGCTTCAGGTATATATCAACACGTTTTCTTACGACTATGTTGAGCCAGTTCAGAATATAGATACCTAATTAGTTCCAATAATATCCTCTCGTTATACATTTGCTGGGCCCACTACGTCCACTTTTATAGCAGATATTTATATTCTATGCTATTCTGCTATCTGCTGTTGCAGGTATTGACATGACCAGCTCATGTGAATACATCTAGATTTCAAACAGTTTAAAGTAGCCAATTTAAGCCAGCTTGCACTTAAGCGTTAAATATATTTAGTTACGTGTGGTGCAACCCGCTAGCACCACACGTAACTAAATATATTTAACGCCTTAAATTCTACAAAAACTTTGTTATAATGCTATTCATTAAACTTTACAGCGTACGCTAAACCCGGTGGCTATGGCGGCGGCTACGGCGGCGGCTACGGCGGCGGTTACGGCGGCTACGGCCATCACGGCCATCATGGTCACGACTTTCATGGTCACGACAAAGACGATTCCAGTGAAGAGAAATGGGACCACCATAAGGAAAAACACGGCGATGAGAAATATGAGCACCATAAGGAAAAATGCGAGCATAAAAAGGATTCTGATAAGGACAACAGTGAGGAGAAATATGGAGGACACCACGGTGAGAAACACGAAGGCCACAAAGAAGAATATGACCATCACAAGAAACATGAGCATCACGAGGAAAAACATGAACACAAGGAGCAACCCAAACCTCCTCCTAAACTCCTCACTCCTAAAGTCGAAGTACCTAAACCTACCGAGCCACCAAAAGAAGCTGACATAAAAGAAGCTATTGCCGAAGTATTTGGCGGTCAAACAGAAGAACTAACTGTTAGTCAAACTGGCTCCGATACTTCTGACTTCGCAAGTGGCCAAGTAGAAGTGAAAACCGAAGTAACTGAAGGTAGCCAGGATTACAAGAGTCATAAGGAACATGGAGAGCACGAAGGTTATCATGGCCATCATGAGCACGGATACGGCCACCATTAAAGTTAATGGAAGTAGATTAAAAGTTTGAATTACAGATATTTTGCTTTTTAAGAATTAAATATTTATTGTAAGTATGCAGTGGTTTTATTTTGATTTTGTCTTTTTCTGAAATCCATAAATTCGATCTCAAATGTTAGGTGTTCTGAACGTTCAAGCATTTTTCTAGTTCTGAAAAACTACCTCTTACCCCTAACTAAGGTCAACAATGTCTTTGGCTGAAATGATGAAAACTACCCGAATGATGTGCCCCAACAGACATTACACAGGGTGGTTCTCGACTCGGAGCACATAGAGAAGTGCTAATGATCGGTCTTATCCCAGAAGGCCGGGCCCCTTTTAAAGGTTCTCCTCGACAGTCAAAAATAAAAAGGTCCATAGACCACGAAGGTCTCATGTAAAGATTGTCAACAAAATTAAGTTTATATTTTATAACAGAAGTTCCTCATAAATCAAAAAATAAAAGTCATTTATTTAAACTACGCTGAGAATCAGCACTTTCCGAACGTCAAAATTACATAAGACAGTCCCCCAAAACGGCCGCCCTTCACCGCTTCCTAGTGCTTTAGCTGGAAAGAAGTGGCGCATCGAACTCCCCAATCCATAGTCATCGATCATGTAGTACTTAGTAGAAAGTATCGAACACTTTAGGTTGGCAGTGCCCTGAACGAAATTATATAACAACTAGCTGCTGCCCGCGGATTCGCCCGCGTGCTTTATTCTAAAATAAGTAGGTAAAACCTACGTTACTCCTTATAATATCAGCTATATGCCAGTGAAAGTCGCCAGCCGTTTTGTAGATTAGCCGGAACAGACAAACACAAAAATTGTTTTTTTTTAAGTCCGTATAGGTATCGTTTTATATGCTAAAAAGCTGTTATTTTGACATTACAAACAGACACTTCAATTTTATTTATTTGTATAGATAATTTACACACTTTTTCTACGTCTTCGGCACCCAACGTTAGCACACAATCAAATCTACTCTACAATACCCCCCGTCAGGGTATACAGGGTGGAATTTTGTAATGCCACCTGGAGGGAAAGTACTCTTAATACTGCAGATAGAAAGTTTTACTCAAAGGAAACATTCCTTTATTTTTGAATAGAAAGCAAACTGCATTCAAAGATTTACGAAAATTCTCTTCTCCCACACCCGGGAATCGAACCGGCTAAAATCTGAAAAAAATATACCCTGTACTTTTATTGCATCGATCGTTAGGGTCAATTATAAGGATGAAATCTCTCTAACAAACATAAATTAAATGAAAGGAAAACCAGGATATCATAAATTAATTTAATTATTTACAAAAAATGGTAAACTAACTAATTAGTTGCTCGTAATGGGCTCCATTCTCTTGGATACACAAATTTATTCTTTTAACGAATTCATTTCTAGTAACTTTTAATAAAGTGTTGTGGTGAATATTATAAATCGTATTCTGAACTTCAACTCTCAACTCGTTGTCATTCGCATAAGATTTCATGTAAATTTGATTTTTTACATATCCCCACAAAAAAAAATCTAATGGGGTGAGATCTGGCGATCTCGCAGACCATCTGATTGTGCCGTTTGTACCAATCCAGGTATTAAAATGGTTATTAATGTAGGCAGTAGTGATTCTGCTGTTATGTGCTGGAGCACCATCTTGCTGTAGAATTATTTGGTTTCGCTCTTTCTCGGGGAAACCATTTAACTCGTTTCTTAAGAGATCCAGTATTTCAATATACTTGACAGTGTTTAAATGACCTTCGGACACGTGGACTAACACTACATTATTTCTCATAATTCCGCACCAAACGTTGAAAGAAAATCTTACTTGATTGTTAGTTTCATGAACACGAACAGGATTCACTCGAGACCAATAATGGTTATTGCGGCGATTGAACATGCCGTTATTGCTGAAGTTGGTTTCGTCAGACCATACAATGTTACTCAAAAAATTAGGGTTTCGGTCAATTTCTCCAAGCATGTTTTCACAAAATTGTAATCGTCTGTCACGATCCCCAATATGCAATTTTTGCACCAACCGACCTTCACGATAGCATTTATACTTATACTTTTTCAGCACTTTAAGTACGCGAGTGTGAGTTGTTCCTAATTCATCGGCCTAAAACATCTAGTTCAAAATCGAAATAGTTATGCTGAATAGTTTGCCGTCTCTTCTTGAAACCACCCGTATTCTTTAAATTTTCTACCATTCTTTTCAATACGAACCGAGTTGGTGCCTGTCGGTCTTGATATCTCTCTCCATACCACCGTAGAGCTAGATTCACGTTTTTGTTATTTAAAAAATAAGCTTCCATTAAATCAAACTGTTCTTGATAAGCCATTTTCAACGTGAGACAAAATGTGAAATGAGTTGTAAAAACAATCAAATGTGAATAACAGCTATGACAATCTAATTTTCAAATTTTAATCTAACATTCCATATTTAAATTACCTCATACACGCAGCTACGAGTATGTCGCAAAGGAGTCTGCATTACAAAAGATGGATGTTAGTTAAAGAGCTTTAACTTGACTCATTGAATTTGTAACTTCAGATTTCCTGGTTTTCCTTTCATTTAATTTATCATGTTTGTTAGAGAGATTTCATCCTTATAATTGACCCTAACGATCGATGTAATAAAAGTACAGGGTATAATTTTTCAGATTTTAGCCGGTTCGATTCCCGGGTGTGGGAGAAGAGAATTTTCGAAAATCTTTGAATGCAGTTTGCTTTCTATTCAAAAATAAAGGAATGTTTCCTTTGAGTAAAATTTTCTATCTGCAGTATTAAGAGTACTTTCCCTCCAGGTGGCATTACAAAATTCCACCCTGTATAATGTTCTGTGACAATATTTTTCTACCATACCTACTACCTCTTTTGCAAAAAGACCTGCATGTGTTCGAACTATCGATTAATTAAGAAAAATACTGCTAAGTTTTTCTTCTATTCTATATTCAAAACCGAAAAAAAGAAATCCATCAGTGCAATGGCCCATTTTCTTCAGTATAATTTTAAAACTCATTATAAAATCATATACTTTTATAAAATCGATAAAAAATATTTTTTCTGAGTTTCAGAACCACTATCTCTAAATTTTAGGCATAGCTTTACGAGTTTCTATTATAGTATTTTAATAACAATATAATTTCAAGATGTTCGGTTTCGGAGGTAAGTCGTTAATTTTCTTTTTATCAAGTTGTCATCTTACAACGAGAAAGTCTCCACAAGCAGGAAAGTGAAAAGAAACGAGGAGGTGCATAACAAGCGGGAACCGTTCATACGGCTGCCTTTCAAAATGGTTTCGGTGCGTGGTTTCAATGGTTCAGTGGTTGTGGACGGTTTCCTTGTCATTTTTTCCCCAACAACCCAACAACGGCTTCCAGTCTTACCGGATACAGCTGAATACCAGTATTTTTCGTGGAGCGACTGCCTATCTGACCTCCACAACCCAGTTACTGGGTAACACGATACCCCTTGGTAAGACTGGCTGTCAGAATTTCGAGCTTCTGACGACCCGTAACGACTGTCAAAGATCTACAAATGACAGCCGGGACCAACGGCTTAACGTGCTTTCCGAGGCACGGAGGGGTCTTGGTATGTCAAGATGGTCACCCCATCCGCGGACCAACCGCGGCAAGCGTAGCTTAACCTGATAAGATTGACCCGTGCGGCTGTTATTACTTAGCCACAAGCCCCACTTTTTTCCCCAAGAAAATAACCGTGCTAAAAGAAACGAGGTGCATAACAAGCGGGACCCATTCGTCCGGCTGCCTTTCACAATTGGTTTCGGTGTGGTCTCGGGTGGTTCAGAGGTTGAGAACGGTTTCCTTAGTAATTTTTCCCCCCAACAGTAACCCTATACGTCTGCCTTTCACAATTGGTTTCGGTGTGTGGTCTCGGGTGGTTCAGAGGTTGAGAACGGTTTCCTTAGTAATTTTCCCCCCCAACAGTAACCCTATACGGCTGCCTTTCAAATTGGTTTCGGTGCGTGGGTCTCGGTGGTTTTCCCTAACAAAATAACCGATGCTTTAAAAATTCTTCCAAAGGTTGCGGCGGATTCGGCGGAGGCCAGCAGGGCTTCGGTGGTGGTCCCCAGGGCTTCTTTGGTGGACCAGGGCAGGGCTTCGGACAAGGATTCGGCCAGGGAATGCCGGGAATGCAAGGTGGATTCAGGCCAGGTTCCATGGCTAGCCAAGGCGGTTATGGAGGAGGATCATATAGTAGCGGCCAAGGAGGATACAGCAGCGGTCAAAGCGGCTACGGCGGGATGCAGAACGGCATGCAAGCGTCAAATCAGGGTCAAAGTCAAGGTCAAGGCCAAGGCCAGAGTCAGAGCGGCTACAGCAGTCAGCAGGGAGGCTATGGAGGCCAGGCGGGCTACGGCGGCGGCAGCTACCAAAGCAGCGGATACGGCCAATAGTCCAGTATTATCCATTGTGCAACGTAGTTTACCTATAAGTGTAACAAGTTTGTGATTAAAAGTCAGCGTTAGCGTCGTGTATTTTGAAATAAAATGTTTTAGTCGAGTTTACAACTATTTTTGATTTGCTGTTTACAAATATTTTAGATTTCTTTGCTGTTTTTACAAAACTACACATGATCACAAGCATTTCAAGATCTAGCACCCAAACTCCACATATCTATTATCACGACCCTACAACAGTCCTCACATGGAATACTCTCACGGGGCGCACCCTAGCTCCGCCAAGGGTCTCGCGAAGAATGATTTTAATGGTTACCCGGGTACATCAAGCTAAAGTATTACTGAATTTACTGTGGTGTGGTGGCCAACCCTCGCTGGGAGTGCTACCTCCCCGCACAGGGTGTTTCCCCTCGGGAGGGTAGTGCTCCAACCTATACGTGTTCCCTCCTTTCCCCTAGACGGAGTGTTCTCTCCTTTCCCCTAGTGTTCTCTTTCCCCTAGACAGTATTCCCTCCTTTCCCCTAGACAGTATTCCCTCCTTTCCCCTAGACAGTATTCCCTCCTTTCCCATAGACAGTATTCCCTCCTTTCCCCTAGACAGTATTCGCTCCTTTCCCCTAGACAGTGTTCCCTCCTTTCCACTAGACAGTGTTCCCTCCTCCTCCAAGACGGAGTGTTCCCTGCTCCCAAGACGGAGTGATCCTTCCCCTCCCTCCAAGACGGAGTGATCCTTCCCCTCCCTCCAAGACGGAGTGATCCTTCCCCTCCCTCCAAGACGGAGTGATCCTTCCCCTCCGAGACGGAGTGATCCTTCCCCTCCCTCCAAGACGGAGTGATCTTTCCCCTCCCTCCAAGACGGAGTGATCCTTCCCCTCCCTCCAAGACGGAGTGATCCTTCCCCTCCCTCCAAGACGGAGTGATCCTTCCCCTCCCTCCAAGACGGAGTGATCCTTCCCCTCCCTCCAAGACGGAGTAATCCTTCCCCTCCCTCCAAGACGGGAGTGATCCTTCCCCTCCCTCCAAGACGGAGTGATCCTTCCCCTCCCTCCAAGACGGAGTGATCCTTCCCCTCCCTCCAAGACGGAGTGATCCTTCCCCTCCCTCCAAGACGGAGTGATCCTTCCCCTCCCTCCAAGACGGAGTGATCCTTCCCCTCCCTCCTAGACGGAGTGATCACCCCTCCCTCCTAGACGGAGTGATCACCCCTCCCTCCTAGACGGAGTGATCACCCCTCCCTCCTAGACGGAGTGATCACCCCTCCCTCCTAGACGGAGTGATCACCCCTCCCTCCTAGACGGAGTGATCACCCCTCCCTCCTAGACGGAGTTATCACCCCTCCCTCCTAGACGGAGTTATCTCCCCTCCTAAACGGAGTTATCTCCCCCCTCCTAAACCGAGTTATCTCCCCCCTCCTAAACGGAGTAATACCTCCCCTCCTAGACGAAGTGAACCCTCTCCCCTTAGAAAGGGAGTGATTCCTCCCCCGTAGACGAGGTAGTGATTTCTCCCCCCTAGACAGGTGCCCCCCTCCCCCCCCCCCCCGTATTGTAGTGTTACCCCACCTCAGGGGATGTTTGGATGTTGAGCTAGATGGTCTGTATTGCATATTTTTTAGTTGATGCGACATTCAGGACTCTTGACAGATTGTAGAAGGATTTCTACGGTGAGATGTCAAACACTGAGAAACGAAATGTCACTTTGTATAGAAAGAGCCGGGTCTATTCTTCGAAGAAATAGTGTCATGCTAAGCCTGCAGGGAGTGATAATGCTGATTCGTGTAGTGATTCATCTACTTCATTTTGATTTTAATTAACGGGATCAAAAAAGTTAATTCATCATAAAAAACATATTTTTAAACTTTTTTGCAGAAGTGCTAGATGGTGTGTTTTTTATAACTGCCTTTGATCTATTCCATCGTTGTTGAATAGTTTTACCTGAAAAATAAAATTATCGTTATTTTCACAGATTTTTGGCTACGGGGGTCGGACATACCTATACAGATCTGCACTATTAATTTAGGATTGGAATAACAACCATAATATATCCTGAATGAAGTGTGTATGGCAATTTGGGAAATATTACATGATGAATGCATTCCAACAAAATCTTGTGATATGTGGCAAGAAATAGCTGCAAGATTTCTTCAAAAGACCATTTTTTCTAATTGTGTTGGTGCCATTGAAATCAAGCACATAAGAATTGTAAATCCAGTGGGTGGCGGATCCAGTGAGTGGTGGCGAAAGGCAAATTTCGCGCCCTCTCGCCCCTAGCCGCCGCAGGAGACGTCCTGGGCGTCGGGAATCCCGGGCGGATTTCCGGCTACCGTAGGCGCGGGCTTGCAGACGGTGAGCAATGGGTAGCTCACCGTCCCGTAAGGACCAGGCCCGGGTCGACGCGCGTTGTATTCCACGCGCGCCTCATAGAGATGTCGTCAGCACAAGTGTAGGGGTCCACTAGCGCCGATACCTGCCGTGGTCGCGGGAAGGTACTGAAGGGTCACCGAGGCCCCTGGCAGCACAGGCAACAGGAAGGAATACATGTGGGTTTTAGTCAGTAAGAGTCTGACACACCCTCCCGCTCCGCCCAGAGCGGGAGAAGTTATTTGATGATTTCCCATCCAAAAGAAAAAAAAAGTGGGTGGCGGATCAATGTCCTACAATTAAAAAAAACACTAGAGCGCGGTATCACTAGTGGTTGCATTGTGGCTGCGACGTGGCCTTGATGTGGCCGGTATCGCCCACACGGTTGATTTTGACGGCCAAAGGTGGTCCGTGTGCATAAACTATTCATTTTCATAAAAATTAGCGAGCCCAACCACGTGTTCCTGTCGTCTAGTTGTGATCGGGCCCTTATTGCCCTCAGTCCTAACGGACATACCATAGATCAGGAAACTCTATGGCACAAAGAATGCAATGATAATAGTCTAGCACCTTTGCTACGTAGAATGTGAATATGACAAATGCGTCCCATGTCTATTATCTAGCTACGTGCTAAACTGCACATGTCTCGTGCAGCTTGTGCCATAGTGAAAAATAAGGAACCCACCCAGCTCACTCTCAAGTCAACTCTCAAGCCAGTGTCTCAAGTCAAAGTCACCTTGACAAGCGAGTAAACAAATAATTATAGGTATGGTAAAAATGAAACACTGAAATCATAAAACAATAGTATTTTTTTGTATTACATTGTCTATCTGCATTTGTCATAATTTTCGACATAACGTGTCGCGTCTTATTCGATCAACTAAAGGCAACTGAAAATCAAGCACAATGTTTCTTTATATAAATCTATCACGTATGAGAAAATCTACGTTCTGTTTATTATAGAAAAATACACGTCCCCAGTGCTTTAACCACCTAATCTATGTCGAACGCACCACCGACCTGAAGAAAGGCGTAAAAGCAAACAATACTCTATTCTATATAAATACCACGCCCAATTTTAAGCTACAAACTATAATGATTAAATTTCAACATTTGCAGTTACGACTTTCTTCAACGTGCTGGTATAATTTATACTTTTTTTACCATTACACTGTGCATATTAATTAGACTGTGATCATAAAATTACATAGTATATTATTTTTTAACAAACGCACCCTCATAATGATGTTATAATTTCCCATTATTAGTATCACTATGATTTAAATCTTACATCTGTCCAAAATAAATAAAAATCCAAACATCTAAATAAATATATTTAAGTTCTACTATTTACAACTCTAACAATTATATACACAGATCAATAATTTATATTATATGTAATAATAAAACGAAAAAGCGTTTTTTATCTATATCTCAACTAACATTAAAGCATTATAGAAGGCGAATAAACGAACACTATTATTACAATCATAATTATTATAAAGCCTCATATAATACACGATACAAGTTTCTTGCCTGTGGCACACAATAACATTGAAGCAAAATCTGACTGGCATCGTCTAAGCACCGTTTAGACGGTGCAACTTTTAATTTTACTTCAAAATATGGTATGCCACAGGCAATTAATTCACACGGTATAAATCAGGCTTAAGTTCGAGATAATCTCACCACCGCACATCGTAATCAAACGTAACCAATCGTAGAATAGAATCAACATTTCGGATTCTTGAATCGTTACCCTGTCGTTAAGCGATATAATTAAAATAATTTAGTAACAACTATGTCACATAAAGATTTTTATATTAATAACTTGTATTAGATACATCTGTTAGTTAAATTATTAGTCATAATAATTATAATTTTAATTATTATCGGCCATGAAACAAGCAGTTTTAGTCGCTCAGGATGTCGTTTAGTCAATAGCCTGCACATAACCAACAAAATGGCGGTTCCTTCTAATCACTAATTATTGCTATCTATATTCTTTGTCTATGTATGTATTCATTACATCTTACAATTTCACTTAAAAAAATAAAAAAGTCAATTATGGCCAATACAATACGGTATAAAAAAAATGCAATATCTGAGTCTTTGATGCATTTTTGGGCATATCACATACAATACGCACAATTTTGCACAACAAGACGGTAGCACATAAAACATGAGACAGTATGAGGGCCGCTCAAACTGTCTTGGTAATCGCTTATTTCATGGCCCCACTTCCAACTATTGCTTAAACTCAGTTTAAATGACGCGACGAACAATATTTTTAAATGATCGTTAAACTATTGTTAATAACATCATTAAGTCTCATAATATAATGCAATGGTAATATTCAACGCGCTTGTTGTAACACTCATATCTGCTAATGAATAAACAATTTTATGAAACCTTTAGGATTTGTAAATATACCGATATGAATAATTTAATGCTTGAATAAATTTCTTCAACACACAAAATAACACATTCAATGTGTATAAACTGCCATTTTAAATAAACTACAAACTGCAGCTAGCTGCAAATAATACTAATAAATACAAAAAGAAAACTTGTGCATTCATAATAAATAACAGTATAACATGTTAATTAAAATAAAACTAAACAATGATTAGATGTAAGTTGGCAACCCGAAAGCTTCGATGACGTCATAAGACTGTTCTAAATGTAGGTGGGGCAATGTTCCAGACTAGTGCCGCACGCGTCGCACACCTTAGCGTCTCGCTCATTCACGAGGGTGCAGGCGGGGCATTCACGCCCGCCTGACCTTAGGGGCTGTATTTCGGGCCCTCTCTTCGACTTACCGCACATTTCACACGCTTGCATACTTCCCCTATTCAAGTACGTGCAAGTCCCGCATTCCCATTTGTCTCTTTTCACCTCATTAGGTCCCGTATCTGGCCTCTCCCTCTCGCTGTTGTGTTGGCTCGGCGTCCTACTGACAGGTCTCTCTCGGTCGCCATTTTGTTGCGAATGCTTCGGCGGGGATCGTCGAACGTGGTCCGCTTCGTCCAGTGATACTATTAGTTGTGCTTTTAGGTCGTAGCTCGATGGATGTGTATTTGTAACTGAAATATAGAAGAAATATGATAAATTAATAAAAAATCGATAAGTGGAAACGCCGGGAGGGGACATATAATGACCTAATTGGTGATGTTCTTCAAAAAGGTGAGGTGCGTAGTACTCACAACCGGCGTGCGTGTATGACCAGATGTATGAACGTAAACGAAGCAAAAGGAGCCTAGCAGGTGGCGTTCTGTAGTTTCTGCCTACCCCTTGGGAAGAAGGCGTGAGTTTATAGTAATAAAAATTAAAAATAACAGAAGTCATTTAATATTGTACCTAAACTTGTATTTAGAAATTAGGTAATTTTCATGTTTTGGAACCACTAACTCCATTTTCAAATTCCATTGCATTCAAATTATTTTTTGTACATTTTAATTACAACATTTATGTATATTATTAACTAGCTGACCCGAAACACGTTGTCCTGTCAACATTTAAATAATCCACACAAAATTCCCATAGAACTTTCCGGTTTCCCGAATTATCCAATTTTCAGGGCAACTTTTCAAATTTTTCTTTCCGTAAAAACCTGTTTCGGACTATTACAAACATATTCAAACACAAATTTGCCAAATCAGTCGAGCCGATCTGAAGTGATGCGCTTACAAACGAACAGCATTTCATTTTTATTATATAGTAGCTGTTGCCCGCGACTTCGTCAGCGTGGAATCTTGCACCACTTAGGGCCGACTTTTCAATCGCCAGATAACTATTATCTGAAGAATATGTTTGACGTTTTGACAGCTTTTGTATAGAAAATATGTTAAACCGCCATATTTATTCCTCAGATAGAAGTTAACTGATGATTGAAAAATCGGCCCTTAGAAATTTAAATATTGTAATCTAACAGTTAATACAGTTGTAGTAGTTTTCTTAAGTTCACAAACAATAAACTGCTCACCTAAGTTTCAATCTTTGCAATAACAAAAGGTTACTGCCAAAATTTTGGGCGAATAAGCCTCTACTTTCAAATGTATTATAGGGGAAGACACATCATAGAATTTCTTTGTAAACCACATTTACTGTTTTCCCGACTTGAGCTAGTATGAAAAGATTGTCTGCATAACTGACCCGCAAGCAAGCCACGTGCAGTCGACCGTGGGAAAAACAATCAAGCCTTAAGTCGACACCAGCAGCGTTGACCCCAGGGTCAACGCTGCTGGTGTCGACTTAAGACTTAAGACTTCTTTTATACCGCGTATACCGCTAGTCCCAGACTAGCGGTATACGCGGTATAAAAGAAGTTTCACCTGAGCCACATCCAGTAAGAATCTCAGCTTCAACTTATTATTTGCTATGTAACTTCTAACAGTAGAAAAGTAAATCCAAAAATGACGTTTTTTTTTCAACTTCCTTATTTAATGAAACAAAGCCTCTATTCTGCTTCAAATTGATATCTGCCTACCTGTGAAAACTACATTAAAAACCGTTCAGTAGTTACGGAGATGTGCGCGAACGAACAGACAGAAAGGAATTTAAAAAATAGCTGGTTCATGTTCTATTACTCTACTTTAGTTACCCCTTTCTATTTTTATGAATTTTATTAAATGTACGGACACATCAGATTCTACTGTTTTATCACATGTATAGTTATATATATATATAGATGGTCGCTCAAGAATCAACTTAGACTACAATAATCAGCCTATAATATTCCCACTGCTGGGACAAAGGCCTCCTCTCTGTGACAGGGGGTGGGCCGTAATCCACCACGCGGGCCCAGGTCGGGTTGGTGAATTTTTGGTTATAAGCCGGTTGCCTCACGTTGTTTTCCTTCACCGTTTTGAGAGCAGTGGTGATGAAATAATTTACACAAAGTAAAGCGCCTGTCTGGGTACGAAACTACGACCTACAACTCGTAAATAGAGTTAGGACAATAGAGTCAACCTCTTGCAAAAATATTATGAAAGTAAATAATAAATCAAATGAAAGTGTAAAAAAATTAAATAAAATCAACCTGGTGCATCAAAACATTCAAGGGTTTTTGAACAAAGATTTAGAAGTAGAATTATTCCTGAATTATAACAATATAGATATTCTTTGTATGACAGAACATTGGCTTAAAACCCACCAGTTCATGTTCAATTTTAGTAATCACCAGGTTGGTAGTTCGTTCAGCAGAGTAAATAATATACATGGAGGCTCATTAATACTAGTAAATAATCAGCTTAGATTTAAAGACCGCAAGGACATTGTGAGCCTCTCAGTTGAGCGGACAATTAAAATAGCCTGTATAGAATTGGAGCAGTTCATTATATTAAGTGTGTACAGACCTCCTTCAGGATTGTATGATTGTTTTGAAAAGGTTATGGATGATGTGTTGCACAAAATCTGTAATTTGAATAAGTCTATCATCACTTGTGGTGATTTTAATGTTAATCTATTAGAAAATTCAGGTTTAAGTACTAAAATTATAAGTTTGTTTCAGTCATACAATCTTGCTCACCAATTTTTAGAGCCCACTAGAATAACCCCCACTAGTGCCACATGTCTAGATAACATTTATACAGATGTTACACCAGCCCACAAAAAAAATATTAATTTAATAGAATCAGATCATTGCGGACAATTTATCACTGTTCCAAACCCAAGCAAAAAAGTTACTAAAAAAGAAATCACTGTCAACCCAAAAACGACTAAGCGTTTGGAAACATTTAAAACTAAAATTCTTAGTAAATTACCAATATTGTCAACTAATGATGCCCCTAATCAACAATATAAAGATTTTTTTAATATGTATTGCACACAATTTGAGAACACTTTCATTCCTAAGACATTGTCGGTTAATAGTATCACTTCCTTCAGTGACTGGGCCACCATTGGTATACATAAAAGTAGAAAACGACTGTATGATTTGTATGATAAACGGATTAGTATAAACACTGCTGAATTTAATTTATATGTTAAGAATTATTCTAAATTATTTAAAAAAGTTTGTTGTATGGCCAAGTCACGTTACTTGAGCTCAAAAATTAAAAATAGTGGTAATGTGATTAAGATGACATGGAATATCATTAATAGTGAAACGGGAAGGTCATCCAACCGAAGTAGTGACTACAGCCTTGCTATTGATGACAATATAATTAAATTAGATTCTGAAGTCGCCATGGCATTTGAAAATTTCTTTACAGAGATTCCCATATCAACTACAAAATCTCTAAACTCATCACCCACTGCCGCAGAGTCTTTACTTATAGAAAACGTTCCAGTTTGTGATTCAGAATTTAGTTTCCAATATGTTACCTGTAAAGATGTAATTAAAACCTTTCACACGTTAAATGTTAAAAAGACCGCAGATCTATGGGTAATAATTCTGTGGACGTTGCTAAGTCGATTATAAACATAGTAGCACCTACTTTAGCTGTTATTTTTAATAATTGTATTGACCGTGGTGAGTTTCCTGATCTTATGAAAAACAGTAAAATAATACCGTTGTTTAAATCGGGTAGTACATGAGACCCTACTAATTATAGACCTATTTCAGTACTACCTACCTTTAGTAAAATTTTCGAGAAACTTATTTTAGATCAAATCCAAATATTTTTCAATAAACATAAATTAATGCATAACAAACAGTTCGGTTTTACAAGGGGTCGTTCGACTACTGATGTGATGTGTTGAACTTTTAGGACATGTTTATGATGCATGGGAGGATAAATGCGATGCTTTGGGTATTTTTTGCGATTTGTCCAAGGCATTCGATTGCGTTCTTCATGAAACTTTGATCAGAAAACTGCACCACTACGGAATCCGAAACTCCTCTCTGGATCTTCTTACTTCATATTTGAGTGATAGGATTCAGAGAGTTGATGTTAACGGAAAAAGATCACCCGGATCTGTAGTAAGAATGGGGGTCCCCCAGGGCTCAATTCTCGGCCCATTTTTGTTTCTTATTTATATAAATGACTTGCCTTGTCTCATAAAGGATAATCATGATATAGTGCTGTTTGCAGACGACACTTCACTTTTATTTAAACTCAAACGTCAGCAGTTGGTTACTGACAATGTAAATAGTGCCCTTGAAAAAGTAGTTAACTGGTTTAATGTTAATAATCTACTTCTTAACGAGAAAAAAACCAAATGTATTAAGTTTACAATACCTAATGTTAGACAAGTAAAAACTAGTGTTCTCATAAAGGGTGAAGAGTTGAACCCCGAATATACCACTGTGTTCTTAGGCATAACTTTGGATGCCAAGCTTCAATGGGGCCCCCATATAGATAAATTGTCAAAAAGGCTTAGCTCTGCAGCATACGCCGTTAGAAAAATTCGTGATTTAACGGATTTAGACACAGCCCGTTTAGTATACTTTAGTTATTTTCATAGCGTAATGTCGTACGGTATTCTGTTATGGGGAAATGCCGCCGATATTCAGACAATTTTTGTTTTACAAAAAAGGGCAATCCGTTCAATTTATAAATTAAGTCCCAGATACTCCCTCATAGAAAAATTTAAAGAGATTAATATAATGACTGTAGCTTCTCAGTACATTTATGAAAATCTTTTGTACGCACATAAAAATATTAATTTGTTTAAAAAATACAGTGATATCCATAATGTAAATACTAGGAACAAACACAAATTTGTTGTTTCTACAACCAGGCTCAAAAAAATAGGCAGCTAGTTTAGATGCCAATGTATACGTTTTTATAATAAACTTCCCAGCCACATTCAAGAACTAAGCCTTAATAAATTCAAATGTTTTATAAAACAGAAACTGTGCCTAAAAGCCTTTTATACTGTTAAAGATTATATTGAGGACAAAAAGGCTTGGGATTGAGCTGCTCCAATAAACTTACAGTGAATGTTGTTTTTTTACTCTTTTTATTTTGCTAGCTATTTATATTTTCTTATTCTATATAACATTCTATATAAACAATGACATGAATATTTACTTTGTATAGTATTATATTATATTATTTTAATTATTAGGAATGTGAGGACTATTTGGGTCATTGTTTGTTTTTTTTTTTTTTTTGTCTCTTACTTTTAATGATGGTCTGGCAGTTTGAGTACTTTATGCGGCCTACCCAAATGTCTTTTCTTTGGTATTGTTCGTCAAATCATTGAGCTCCTTAAGTTTTGAGATGAGCTGCATGATAACTGACAAATACGTGCACTGACTGGACAGGTCCACTCAAATCTGTGTGGTCTTTCCTCAAAAGACCATTTCGGACACCAACCTACATGGTCCTCAAATGATCTGACCAAGATTATGTCCGAATATACACATTGACATTGATGAATTTTATTTATGCAATGACATGAATATTTACTCTGTGTAGTATTATATTGTTTTAATTATTGTAAATGTGAAGACTATGTGGATCATTGTTTAATTTTGTTTTATTCTCAGTTAGTTTTTAACATGGTCAGGCAGTTTTGAGTATTTTTTTGCGGCCTAGCCAAATGTCCTTTCTTTGGTATTGTTCGTTGAATCGTTGAGCTCCTTTAGTTATGAGTTGAGCTGCACAACGACTGACAAATGCGTGCACTGACTGGACAGGTCCACTTAATCTGTGTGGTTATTTCATCAAAAGACCATTTCAGACACCAATCGACATGGTCTTCACATGATCTGACCAAGATTATGTCTGGACTTTAAAAGAGACTGTGACTTCTGAGTTTGTTTCGGCCTTTCTTCTCAGAGTAGTCAGATAGGAAACGCCGGCCTCATCTAGTTTAAAAAATATGTTTTGACGTGTAAAAGTGTTTGTAAAAACCTACTTACAGAAATAAAATCATTTATCATTATCATTTATGTAAGTCGCGGCCGTTACCACTGGGCCACCACTGCTCTGCCTACAATACGGCCGAGATCGCGCATGTTCTATCAGTCACACTCGCCTCATGTTACCTTTTGGTTCCTAAAAAATGTTATTGCGCAGCCTTCTGCGCAAAGTTCGGACCGGCCATGATTTATCGGCCATATTGTAGGCAGAGCAGTGGTGACCCAGTGGTAACGGCCGCACACAGGCACCTGCATCTGTACCGACATCAGGCAGGTTCCTATTGTATTTAATTAGACCCTTAATCAATCTATATAAGTTTCACACTAGATTTACAGCCTTGGCCAAAAATATTGAGCACCTTACAAATTTCGCTCGTTCACGGTAAGTATGGGAGAAAACCAAATCTACTGTTGAAATATTCTTTTGTCGGTCATCTACAAAGATTTAAAAACAATGACCCACGCCACAGCTAGCAATAAAACACCTGGGTGCAATAAAATGTGTCTTTTACAATTTTTGTGTTTATTTATCAGTTCGCTACCATCGCTCGTTGTGAACACATCCAGTGATCTAGTGCGCCTTTGGTATTTTATTTCAAAGTTTTAAGTGTTATCGTTGCAATATGCCAAAACGAAACGAACTTTCTTTAGAAAAACGTGTGCAGATACAGCTTCTGCATGGGCAAGGGAAATCACAAGTAGAGATTTCCAAAACTGTGAAATGTTCGCGCCGATCCGTGCAATACGCTATTAAGCGATTCTCTGCTACCGGATCACATCAAAATAGACCGAGAACCGGGCGCAAACGCATCACCACAGACCGTCAGGAAAAAAATCGTCAGTTACTGAGAGAGTCGTTAAGAAATATTACAAAAACATCTTCAGAGCTCGCTGCTGAGTTGTCAGAACAAATTAAGAAATCAATTTCTGCTGGAACTACCCGTAGAAGACTTTAGGAAGCTGGTCTGAAAGGCTGTAAAGCTAGGAAGAAGCCATGGCTCTCCGACAACAACAAAGAAGCTCGGTATAAATGGGCCTTAAAACACTGAACTTTCACCGCTGAAGAGTGGTCAAATGTTGTATGGTCAGACGAATCAAACATTGAGGTGAATAAGTCAATGTAATGCCCTAATAAAATTATATAAAATGGTTTAAAAACCAAACGCATAGATGAAGCTATTTTTTTTTCCGGAACTCAATATTTTTCTCTTTATTGCAGTTTTTTGGCACACCTGGTGTGACCTTTGTGCGTCACCGGGTGGGCGAAGAATTTAAGCCAGTGTGTGATCCCAACCGTAAAACACGGCGGCGGCAGCATAATGGTCTGGGGTTGCATGACCGATTCTGGAGTTGGCGAATTGTTCGTGTGTGAGGGCCGCATGGACTCTACTAAGTACATAAATGTACTAGAAACTGCGTTGCTGCCTTCATTCATTAAACTTTTCGGCGACACGAACATGGGTGTTAAATTGCAGCAGGAAACGCGCCATGCCACAAATCTGCCCGCACTATGACTTGGTTTCGGCAAAATAACACAGAGCTTCTTGACTGGCCTGCCCAGTCGCCAGATCTGAACCCCATAGAACATTTATGGGGTTTATTAAAGCGTAGAGTTAAGCGCCACACAATTAACAACAGAGAAGATTTGAAACGCTACCTGCGCCTAGAATGGAACGCGATTACTGCTGAAGACTGTAAAAATCTTGTTAGCTCTTTACCAAAAAGAATTTCCGCCGTAATTAAGGCAAAGGGTGGACCCACAAAATATTAGTTTTCAATTAATAAATAGTAAAATAAACCTATATAAAACGTTTTGTTTTATTTCTATTTGATACTCCTCATAAAACTGAAAGATGTCATGGGTGCTCAATACTTTTGGCCAAGGCTGTATATTAGACATAGTTTAACATTTTCTTACTAATATTAATATGTAACTTTGTCAAGAGGTTATCTTGATAATTGTATGTGAATAAAATTTAAATTATTATTATTATTATTTCCTTTATTTCATTTAAAAACATATTATTTACATTTTTAAATATTTTTACAAAAATATAAAAAAAAACATTTAAAAATATAAAAAATAGCAGCCCACCGGTATCGGGAACAGGGTCCAAGCTACCGGTGGTCAGGGCTCCTGAGAGAGGAACCTCCTGACGATACGCGCCGTGTCCAGAAGTACCGCTCTCTGGATTAAGCCCTTGATCCAGCTGCCTAGGAAGAGCCTCTTCAGGTGTTGGTCGAGGCTCTTGGCTATTATGCCATTGGCCGTCACGACTATCGGCACAATGATTGCTGATCCACATCCCACATGTCGACAACCTCGTGAGCTAGGTCAAGATACTTAATCTGCTTATCTTTTTCAGCTTTTACGAGGTTCTCGTCATGCGGGACCGCTATATCAATAATCATTGTGCGACGCGTTAATCGATCTATCACCACTATGTCTGGCTTATTAGCAACAATAGTCCTGTCAGTGATGATAGATCGATCCCAATACAACGTAATATTGCCATTTTCGAGAACTGGGTCGGGCGCATACCTATTGTACGGTACTTCCGATTCCACAAGACTGTATTTCAGAGCAAGTTGCTGGTGGATAATCCTGGCTACAAGGTGGTGCCTATGCAAGTAGTCTCCGTTAGCCAGACGAGAACAGCCAGAAATAATGTGTCGGATTGATTCCCCCGGACGGTGGCATGCCCGACAGATGTCAAGCGTGCCGTCTTTCACAATATATTTCCGGTAGTTATTCGTCATTATAACTTCATCCATAATCGCAAAGACAAAACCTTCGGTGTCCCCAAAGAGATCACCGAATCGCAACCAGGATACGGACGCTAAGAGGTCTACATCGGGTCCATGTAGGACCTGGTAAAAGCGTCCGTGTAGCTCTTTGCTCTGCCATACCTCCCTGCGGTCATTAGTATCTAATACGGTTTGCGCCAGTTCTCGTCAGCCAAGGAGAGCGGGGTGAGGCCCTTATCCACTGCACATCTCGGTGCATCACCTTTCGGTTTCTAGGAAGTATTTCCTGAGACTGCATATCTCACGATTGTGCAGGGTCTTAGCGTTTAAAAAGCCTCGACCTCCACACTTCCACGGTCATCGGTGATGAGACTGTATGTCTCATCACCGATGACCGTGGATGGTGCATCCGATTTGCTGTCAGCAATGTGCGGACCCTCCTATCCAGGGCGTCAAGTTCCGTCTGAATCCATTTGAGTATGCCGAAAGAGTACATCAAAACCGGCATGACCCAACCATTGAAGGCGCGCACCTTGTTTCCGCCTGATAAAAGACTATTTATTACTTTATTCAGGCGGCCAAAGAAGCGCTCCCTCAGCGATTGTTGCATGTCAGCGGCGTTGATGCCTAACGCTTCCGACATACCCAAATATTTGTAAGTTTCGGTTGAAGAGAGGGATCTCAGGTGTATGGAATCCGGAAGTTGGGTTCCCACGGATTCCACAATCCCCCCTCGCTTTACATGCATGACCGCACATTTGTCCACACCAAATTCCATCCTGATGGCGCTACTGAAAGTTTTGGTTACCTTCAGTAACTCCATCAGTTGCAAATTATTGGGGGCAAAAAGTTTCAAGTCATCCATGTAAAGGAGGTGAGATATAACCTGACCACCTCTCCTCAATCGATAGCCTAGACCTGAATTCTCTAGCAGTGTGCTTAGATGATTCAAGGCTAGGCAACACCAAAGTGGACTCAAACTATCGCCCTGAAATATACCTCACTTGATCCGTATCGGTTGCCTATTCCTCTGGATATATCGACATCCTGGATAGCAAAGGACCGTTCTCCACTGCCCCATACATGACATCAGGAAGGTGCGCAGAGTTGCATCTACTTTATATAACTCCAGCACCCTCATAAGCCATGTATGTGGCACCGAATCATAGGCCTTCTTATAATCTATCCAACATGTTGCCGTTCCCGAAAGGATCTGCCTTTCGGGAACGGCGAACCTGTTGGCTAATAGCAATATCGATGAGAAGCTGCTCCTTAGTACCGCGGGATCCGTTCTTACATTCATTTTGTGAGGCAGACATGAAAACATTATTATTATTATTTTTGTTTCTATATTTGTTTTCCTCGGTCTAGCCGGTAGAACTGATGGCACGGGCCTAAGCCAAGTGTCCAGCAGTGGGGTTGAGTGTGGGAGTAATATTATGAGTAGAATGCATGGTAGACGAATCTATATTTGAGTGAGAGACTTACACCAATACTCTATTGGTGTAAGTTGTCCGGCTCACACTGAAGAAATTTTCTAACTAGCCTGCATGTGTTAAGAATCACTGCCTTCTGCAGCAGGTGGTAGGTGTTAGATGGCAGGTTAAGGGAACTAAGGGACTGATGAAGCTGTTTATTATTATTGTACACAATGCTAAAGTATACAGTTGAGTGAATCTTAGATATATTATCAACGATTCTGAATTGAAGTATAATATTATGTTGAACCAAAACTCACCTGGATTACTTTTGGAACTGCGCGCCGTGCTGTGAACACCATTTTCCACCGCCTTACTCTTCGGCTTATCAGCCTCAATAGCTACCAGTTTCAAGGGTTTCTTGACTTTCTTAACTTCAGCCGTATTAGGCCCCGCCCCATTCACCGTGGTCTGCTGCTTTATTACATCCTTCCTTTCTTTTATATCCTTCTTGCTAAGCAGTTTCACTTTGTCTGGTGCAACTTTTGGGGTTATCAACGCATCGGCCTTGGGGTTTGCAACTGGTTCTGGTACTTGTCTCCTGGCCTTCAACTCGGCTTGTTTTCTGGCTAACTGCCTTGCCCTCTTTATTTCTTGTTCCTGTTTCATCCTCATTAAGTTTTCTACCTTCGCTGTTCGATACACCTCTTCGTCGTAAGTGCGGTCGAGGTTTAGTGCTTGTAAGCCGTCTTCTAGGTCGAGAGTCGTCGGTTGGTACTTAGCCCTCCTCTCCTCTCTGTCTAGCCTATCGAGCGTCCTCGAATCTCTATCGAGTGACGGTGAAAACCGACTTCTTCCATCTCCCTCTTGTTCTTTGCTCGACAAATTCCTAAATACATAATCCCAGCTCTCGTAAGTCCCCATTCCATCTTCTCTTGCTTTGCTAAGAGCTGGTTGCGTGTCGGATCGCGGTAAACTCGGTAGTGAAACGTCACTGAGCCCAGACTTCGACGTGCTATTTCTTCGGGAACTTTCCGGGTATCTCTTCTTGTGAATTCTTTCTTCGTCTTTGTACCTTTCGAATTTGCCGTTTTCGTAAACTGATGGGGCATCTAGTTCGATGAGTTGCGCGGTAGGGACAGCGGGGTATCTGTACTGTGCCATAGGTGGGTATCCGTTCACGGGGACTGTAGCTGCATGTTTGATAGGGGCGTATACTGGGGTGGGGAGCATGTAGGGGGACTGTACGGGGTAGTAGTAGGGGACTCCGTAGGGGGTCATCATTGGGATGGAGCTGCATTGTGGAAGGGTGACAGGCACGTCAGGGTGCATGTGTTGGGGTAGGGGGTACATCATGTGGGGTAACATAGGGGGAACCATGTAGGGGGAACATTGAAGCACTGGCTGTATTTCCTGGTCTGTCTCGTCGTAGATATGGTTGCAGTGTTGTGAGCCGTGGTACCTGTCGTCGACGAGTCGGCTTCGGTAGGCGTCGGAAGCAATAGTTGTTGGTATGTTCGAGTATATTTCTGAACCTGGTTGAAAAACGTTCAATTTAGATACAGCTTCGTTTTAGATTAAGTAGATATATTCTACACACTTTTTTTGGGTTCGTCGATCAAGAATACACTAGATACAGTATCACGAACAAAAACTATTTGCCCAACTGGACGCGATTGATAGCTAGGTACATTTATTTTATTACCCAAATAGCTGACTAGACAGACGTAGTAGTGCCCACATTTTAATAAATTTGACAAAAATCCCATAGGAAAAAGGACATTCTTTTAATCCCGATTTTTTCAGGGAAACTTTGCCCAGGTTTTGTTTCCGTAAAAACCTAATTCGGACTATTACGAACAATTCAAAACAAAAAATAGCCACATCGGTCCAGCCGTGCTCAAGTGATGCGCTTACCAGCAAATTTATTTTTTAATATAGATTTTAAAAAATATATAATAAAGTATTTTAAATATAATTATCAATCTTAATACTCGCACATTAAGTTGAATAAATTTTGCGATATCCTCGTAAGGCCCAACGACCTAATTTAATGACAAAAAAATTTTTGACACTTAGGCCCGAGACACTATTTAAAATCATTTAAATTATATATCTAATCATAAAAATATATCGACCTAAATTTGGGTTGGGCCTTACGAGGATAAATTAATGTTTAGTACTGTCTGTCATCTAAGAAAATTAACTAATGTAAAAACAAATTCGCTTGAAGCTTGAAAGTAAAATAATAATTATAAATAAGTACAAAAATATTTATTTTAAAATTAAAGTCTAAAAAATAGTTGATAATTGGTGCTTATTCTATTTTTGATCGCACAATAAAGCCACTTTGCCTTATATTTCGGGTCGTTTTTGAGGCATTAACCCTCGAATCTTAAGTCGAATTATTAATTCACTGGAGTAATCTGACATGTGCTAGCTGTCAGTTTGTGTAATAAAATGGTCATATTTATTGTAATGGTAATCGTTTAGTTTAATCGATTTATATAAGTGTAAAATAAATGTATAATAATAAGTGCAAAAGTCTAACAATAAATATGTCTACAATAAATATGACCTTTTTATTCCACAAAAAGACAGGTAACACAAATGTCTGATTACTCCAGTAAATTAATAATCTGACTTAAGTGTGTTCTTGATCGAAAGATGAGAGTTAGTAAATTAAGATCCAACCAGATCCCGCAATGCTAAAGTCGTTAGCCACGAAATAGCTCGACATGCTAGCGCACGGCTATACACGTAGAGAAACATCCCGGTAATAGCTTGAGATAAGTTTAACTATTTGCAATAAAATAAAATAATACTCACTCTCATTATAAACACACTTGTTGTTCCGCTCGACGTGCGGGGGGGCGGCGAGGCGCGCGGCGGCGGCGTGCGCGGGCGCAGCGTGCTGGACCCTCTCATGCCACACGTCACGCCATGACACGCGACACCCACGCGTCCACGATTCTTCCCAGATGTGAGACATTATCTAGATAGTTACATCACAAATTAGTTAAAGTCGCGTTTACTGTATGTGGTGATATTTGTAATAGATAAATGAATGATTATTGTAAGAAATATTTTAATTATAATAGATATTTGTACACCTGTTATGGTAGAATATGGTCAAGGAACTTTTGTTATATGTAATACCACCTTATGTATTACCCGTATTCAAGCAAATAAATTATTTGATTTTGATTTGATTTATCGGACTCATCTGTTTAAATATTATAGAATTTATTTAGTACACGAGCTGGCGTAAGCGGGCGGGCGGGCAGGTGTAACCGCAAAAATAAAATACGTTAGTCCAGTTAGCATTTAAACGTGATTGGTGACTGCTAACTTATATTAATCAAATAAATACAATAAATTCTAAAGTTATGCACGGCCTCCTGAGAACGCTTTCGTTAAGTTTTGAAGTTATAACGGTTAAAGTTGCTATCCACGAGGGGCACTACCCATCTAAAATATCCAAACTGTAGATTTTTTACAAAAAACTATCAATTACCAATAACTAAACCTTCTAGAACACAAACTACTTTAAAACGTAGTACGCATTTCATAATGGCTGAGATAATAGGAATTTTAGATAATCTCACTTAAACAATCGTACATATTTTAAAAACATTGGATTGTTTTTTAGAGCTATGACAATAGGATTCCCCACAACATAAGACTACAAAAAGATACAATAGTTAGAAATATAATACGACAATAAATTACTCGTATTATTCATAACTAGTTGCTGCCCGCGACTTCGCCCGCGTGGCTTATTCTAACATCAACTATCGGCCAGCGAAGGTCCCGTCAAAATCGGTCCAGCCGTTTCGGAGATTATCCGGAACAAACAGACAGACAGACAAAAAATTTAAAATTGTTTTTTTGACATTACTAACAGACACTTCAACTTTATTTATTGGTATAGATACAAAATTACACATCAATTTTGTTAATAGGAAACAATAAACTTTTTCCAATACTAAGGGCCGCAATCCATCATAATTATGAACAACGTAAGTAAGTAAGTTATAAATAAATGATCAAAGTGGACTGTTGCTATTGCAACAGCAACAAGGCTAAATTACATACATACATTTCACGCATTTGTTTTTGGGATACATCCATCCCAAGTAATCCCAACTACGGAAGCCTTCATTGTGCGTGGTCCGACACGCACTTGTCATCCTACTATGCTACAACTAGTACAACGATCTTTTGGGACTAGAATGACATTGACAGACAGGCGGTTTTGGTGAACATTTATTTAATGTATTGAAAAAACAAGATGGCGGTTAGTTCTGATTTTGGCCACGGCCATAAGGTCGTTGTACAGCTATAGCCTTTATATGTCGTAGATGGATTATCGAATCCGCTGTTTTACAAAACCGCTAGTAGTTTTACAAAATAGCTCCATTATTTAAAATGGCTGAACGACGTTTAGCGGTTTTTCATAATTACTGAACTAAAACACCGAATTGCATAAACGTTTTGCATTTATCAATGCAGCGGGTCAACGATTAGAGGTTATGTAAAAGAACGTGAAATGAAACGTCAGATTGTAGATTTTAGTTATAAATTTTAACGCTCGTGGCTCTGTATGCAATAACAACAATAATGGCGTCCGAAATAAATAAAACGAGTGATATGTGTGTAAATTACCCTAACTTATTCGACAATCCATCTGCGACATATATGTATATAATAACAAAAAATCGGTCTTGAAACAAAATAAAATTATATACCTGACATTCGCACTGCGCGATAAGAGCATCCCTAGACACAGCGGCGACCATGTCCGGACAGATGGGCGCGTCCAGTTCGAACCGCCCAGCGCCCGACGACTTGTAACCCATCGCTTGGAGAAGGGTCTCTGCTCCTACCATGTTGGCTTCTACTTCGTGCTTGAAGTAGCCGCAGTATAACTGGGAAACATTAATTTATTTGAGAAAACATGCACAATATTACAGACAAATCCAAATGATTGCACAGTTACAATAAAAAGGCATATTTACAATAAAGAGGAATTTAACAAATCGAGTTGCTAGAGATCAGTTCCCAAGCTTGAAAAAAGTATATACGAATATCTCTGACACTTCAGCACTGCCACTAAAATATATCAGATCAGCGAGATAACCTGGCGTCGCTTTTTATTACTGTAATCGTGAAGCTACATTTATTCTTTTATTTCAATCATAACGACATAAACCCAACACTGATCGGAGCGAGATCATTTCCGAGATCATGAAAAAGGATTCGAACGACATACCAAAAAAGTTTTGCATAAGGGCTCAACCGGGGGGCCGGCGTATTTCACATATGTAAATGGTAGGTACACCACACTGCACCACCTGCAGTATTGTCTCCCCTTTCCCCCTAATCCATCCAAAGGTAGTCTTTAAAAGATCGCTTTTAGCGATAAGACCGCCCATTGCGTCACCCTATGTAAAATTTCTACATTTATATCTGTAATTTTTATGGTGTACACAGTAAATAATATTCTATTCTATTCTCAACTGTGTTTCGACAGATATAGTGCAATATATGATTCAAAAAAATTCTGAAAATGAAAAAATATTTAAGCTGCCGCTCAAACCAAATATTCCTCTTATACAGATTGGCAGAGTCAAGCTTACTTTCAAGATTAAAACTCCTGTAGTACTCACTCGTATCACTTTATACTCCTTCCTCCAGGGCTGGGCCAGCAAGTTAGCCGCATACCTGGCCAGTGCCGCCCAGCCCAGCCCAGCTCGATACGCACTGAACTCTGTCAACTCGTTTATCGTCTTTTGGAACACTTTGCCTGTCTCCGCGAGCCCGAACTTGCACTCATGAGGCACTAATGAAAGGTATTCTATTATGTAATCTGAAAGAGGAAAAAACCATTTAAAGCAAACATTTCAGCGGCTATAAGTAGGGAAATAAATGAATGTCAACCTTAACTTTCATGTAGAATAGTAGACTTTAAACGAAGAAATTAGAATTTTCTTGGACTCAAATTAATTTGGACCGAATAAAAGCAATCCCCGAATCAGTGTTATAGAACAACACAAGTTGCCAACTTTTTTTACAAGAAATAAAGTATATTTAGGTCTGAGAAGAATATTAAACAGTATTTTAGAAAAATGAACAGTATTTTATTTATTTAATGTTTTAAATCAAACATTTTTAGACCTTCTCGCAAAACTTATTAATTTACAGTCTTTTTTAAAAACTTCATACGCCTCACCACAATTATAAATAAAATTTAAATAAATGAGGAGCTCATTTTTTATTAAATTAATATTTGCTCTATTTCTATCATCCCGCCACTTTGCTTTCATTACTGAAAAAACTAGGTCCACACGAAAAAACGGTTATGTTCTGAGAACTCATACACTCGCATGTCTGTGTCGGTAAATGACAGTCTTAAAGACTCTTACAAACAAGCGCGACACGCGACGCGACATAAAGGCACCGCTTGTAGCGCTACACGCGGTGTCTTTGTGTCGCGTCGCGTGTCGCGCCTGTTTGAAGGAGCCTTGATGCTTTGATGTCTTGAATATTTGACATTGATAGATTCGTTCTGATACTCCATTATTGTGATTTGTGTGGCTGCGCTGCACTGAGCGCCCTCTGACTAAATAAAACTAAATTGTGTGAGCGTCGAAGTCTAATACTTATAGTGCTAGACAGCATTTTGATGCTGAAAACAGTATTTTGTATACTTTATTTTTGTTCAACAGTAAAAAGTATAATGTAGTGAAAAACAGTATAATACTGTTTTAAACGGTATAGTTGGCAACCCTAGTTATAGCCGACCATAATAACATGATCTAAGTAGTTCGGTTATGTTGTCAATCTAAAGTAGTGGTCACAAATAACAATGCACAATAGCAGCTCGTTATGCTCCATGTATTAGCTAATAGTTGGCGCATCACTTTCGGCCTTTGTCACTATAACACTGGAACTAAAACTGTCGTCACTGTGACTATCATGAAAACAAACTATAGTATTATGCAAATACGCGAACAAGTTATTTTCACATTAACATCATCATTTAAGTCGTAAGACGTCCATTTCTGGACACAGGCCGCCCTCAAGCGTCTCCACATCGACCACCGCTCCATGCTTCTCGCAAGCTCTCTTCTCTCTCAGCGAATTCCTGCGACCTTCACTAGGTCAGAAATCAGAAACCCTGCTCCTACTAAGATTATAAATGTGAAAGTTTGTATGTTTGAGTTTGTGAATTTGGATGTTTGTTAATCAATCAAACGGATTTTTATGTTAGGCATACGGGTAGACCATGACCTGAATTAGGGCTAAGGATAGCAGAATATTTGTTATCCAGGTAGTACGTTCCCATGGGATATTTTTTAAAAATGATGTCCTTCTCCGAGCTCCATGCGGGCGAAACCGTTGGCAAAAGCTAGTTAAAAAAAAATCTAAAGCTTTTGTTTTACCTTCGAGTTTCTTCTTTTGCTCCAACTTTTCTGGGCTGTCATCGGTCTCGAGGTAGCTGTAGTGAGCGTCCTCGATGCGGCGCCACAAGGTGGGCAGCCGCTCGCGAAGAACCGCGTCACCCATGCCCGACGAGCACGTCATCACCATCACAGAGGGACCGATCAGGGGTCAACTGGGAACAAAAGGAGGATCATGTTAAGATAAGATTTTTACACGAACCGCTTTTGGCTGACTACTACTACTTAAGGCTGAGGCTACAGTAGGCAGCGATTTGCGATGCGACTGAAAGAGCGAAACGAGATAAAATTCGGCGATGACGTGGCTACAGTACACATGCTACACAACGAATTAGCATGAGCGATTCATGCGGCTAATTTCGCTGATATGTTGATGTAGACGATGCCGTGATTACAGTAATGTTGTTCCGGTCGCTTAAAGAAATCAAAGATCGCTAGTGATATTTGATTTACGGTGTAGCCATATACGTGAGCTCATGTGTCGCAGGTCGCGTCGCGGTCTAATGTAACCTCAGCCTGAGAAGAAACACTGAAAAGTACGCAGCACCGGCCGTTGACGGGCGAAACTTGTGATCAGTAGATTTGGGTTGCATGTTGCATCATAATAACCGCATCTTCTCCACGTACATATTTTTGCGGGCGGTGCTGCATTCTTCAGTTATTGCGGAATTAAGGGCCTGTGCACACCACGTTTTTTAAACGCGCCGGTGACGCGCGTTTGTAGCGATACAGACGCAATTCGCACGCGAGTCAGAACTGCTCTGCAGGATAAAAGCGCGCCGTCGACGCACGTTTCTAAAACGCGCATCAATGGCGCGTTTAAAAAACGTGGTGTGCACAGGCCCTAACATAACGTAACATCACGCCTGTATTCCCCGAAGGGTAGGGCAGAGGTGTACCTAAAGTACACCCCACATTTCGCGGAATTAAAACTAAATATTTTTACATAATATTTTACTGTCAAGGATTTCCGCAAAATAACGCCTGATTCCATAACTTAACTGAAAAACGTCTCTATCTTTCTCTTTGAAAATAATGTCTTAGTTATAAAATCAAAATTATGTGGGTACAACGTGGGATAATGTCTTTCTTTTTTTTGGGTGGGAAATTATCAAATAACTTCTCCCGCTCTGGCCGGAGCGGGAGGGTGCGTCAGACTCTTACTAGCTAAAACCCACCCGTGTTCCTTCTGTTGCCTGTGTTGCCAGGGGCCTCTGTATCCCTTTCGGACTTTCCCATGACCCCGGCAGGGTGGGATAATGTCTGGAATTGACAATTGAAAGAGCCACGTAGATTTAAGTGGAACTATCTCGATGGGTACCGCGTGTGATTCTTGTGGCATGAATCAGTCACCTAGTAGCTCACCATTCGCAGGAATCTAAACGACGTTCACATGGCATGGTTCTCCTGACTTATTATTTGTTAACTTGGAAGAATCCTCACTGTTAGTGTAATAAAAAGATGATAGCGAGCTAAATAGTGTATAGTATAATAGATCTCGGAAATGGAGAGAAAACTACAGCACCCGTTAAGAAGTTTACAAATTAGCCTGAAGGATATTGAAATGGCAATGGGGAGGCCGAATTGGCCAGAAGACCGTGTCCGTAGAGAGTTCCTTCTTAGATGAACTTCAGATCTGGCGAGAATCAATGTGGTACTTATTAAAAGTGAAATAGGAACTTCTACTTTATTACAAGGCCGTTTCAGTTTTCTCTTTTCCCGCATGCCAACTGTACTCAGACTTGGCACACAGAACAATAACGAAACCACAGCAGATACTGTTGAAAGGTGAGTAAATCATTCAAAACTAATGACTGGTGTAATGTTTAACCTACATCTCTTTCAGTTAGTGCAATCCAGTTAAATATAGCCTCGGAAATAGGGTACTGGTACTTTGCATTTAAAAAGCTGAAGCGATCAGATAGTATTTTCTTACAACGCCTTTAGTTAAATAGTTTCTAGTTTCAGCAAAGATTATTTTCATTGCTATGTCGTACCCTATTTCCTGTTTCGTTCATAAAATCTGATATTAATCGAATTCGTGACTTTAGCAAGACTGTAGCGCAGAAACACAATTAAGCCCGAATCGTGTGGTATGTGATTGATTATTTCTGGTATAACTAACAAATGGAGTTAGGCCTCACGACTACAGGTAAAAAAAAGCGACTATGCTTCAGCTCGATGGAGCAGGTTTATGCAAGGTTCGTACCACCGTGAAGGAACGAGTGATTATACGTGAAGGTACGGTAACTAGACGATTTATATCACTGGTATTTAGGTCTCGTAAGTTTACTTGGTCGATTTTAGGTCCTGTTCTACGGAGCTCATGTCAAGACGGAGGACGACCAAATGGACCGACCTCTGGGACTACCGAATCTTGGTTGGTACCAATAGGTTTTGTTAATTCTATAAGGAGCTCAAGTTATTAGCAGGAACTGCCCCCCCCCCCCCCCCCCCATTCCTGCTAATAACTTGAGCTCCTAAAAGGTAGATACGGAAATAGGGCTGATGCAAACGATCCAACTTACAATATTAAACAGTTACGAATAGAGAAGTAGTCTTAATAGCACTCAAATCAAAACATACAGTCGGGACATAAGTACCCGTTACATCAGATTATAAATGTTCCAGTACCATCTGGAATCGCTTTGAGCACAAACAACTAACAAACACAGTCACTACATTGAAGCGGTACATACTATTATTTACTGTAGATAAACAATTAAATCACGCACCACCCGTGTTATCAGAACAACAGAGTCGACTGGTAGTGGTATCCATGACAACAAACATTGTTATCAAACAAGGAACGCAATCGAAGAAGTCGTACGCAACTTTAATGCAAAGAGAATATTAAGAACTGCTTGGCCGTATACTACAGCACGGCATGGCATGCAATATAGTATTTATATTATGGCATAATAAACTTTGTGATTCCATCAATAAAGTTCAAATTACAATGGCATGTACTAAGGTCTCGCAGTCAGGGTCAAGACACACTGCGACGTGCTTTGTGGCATATGTTTCATTTCCTCTTTCGACTGCATTGATCGGAGTCTGGTCCATTGATCCTAGGACTCTAACACCCGTTTTCTCTAACACTAGGTGGCACCTAAATAAATGTCTATAAAAGTATAGCGCTGTTGGATTTTCAACGCTCGGCTTAGCACCGAAAGTTGAAAATCCAAAAGTGCGAAACTGCGAATTTTTAACCACTTGAATAACCATATCACAATTAAATGATGTTAAACCTCGACGAGTACACAAATTGCGAATCCTTTGTCTTGAAAAAATAGTACTTTGCCGTGCCGTGCTCTGGTAGATACAAAGCATAATAAGAGGGGGTAGGTAGTCAATCAGCTATTGAATTGCGGATCGTACAACATGCGAGTGAGTCATGCAATTGTTCAGCAAATACATCGATGGTTCATTCATTCATGACAATGAATTATGTTACTTGATTGGTGGTTTTATGCGTTTGTATAGTATTTCCAATGATATGATATTATATTCGTCATCATTTGAACTTTGAACAGATGTTTATTGTTGAATGTTTAGTGCATGACTGAGGGGTCAAAGTTAGGTGATAGGTAAAAGGCATACAATATAACATACAGATGATAAAAAAAACAAATACAAAGCTTAAAGTACGATGTTGGAAATTAGCTGGAAAGTGTGCCTCACGGCTGCGCCAAAGTCTGAGTCAAATCAACAGCTTGATATAAATATCTTAATAGCCACTGCTTGCTGTATACAACCTGGATTGCAGTATATATCTCACAAAAGTCTGAGCCAATAAGAGAGAAAAAAAAGTAGTCCTCAAACTGCCCACTTAAGGCATACATAAAAATTAGGGAAGGCTTTAAAGGGTATGTCAAATAAAAAAACCGGCCAAATGCGTGTCCGACCACCCACAATCAAAGGTTCCGTAGTTAGGATGAACTTATCCAAAAAGCAAACTTAACAATAGTTGAAAAACATGTTCTCCCATACATCTATATACGTCTTGGTCAACTCTCCAACTGCAAATGTAAGTTTGTAGTCGCGTTTTTTTTTAATGTAAATTAACGATTTTCGGACTTTTTCCTTTACTTGTGCTGTGAGACCTTGGTTCTTGCTAAATTTCATGATTATAGGTTAACAAAAGTACCTTAGAGATGTTTGAATTTATTTACGAGTATCAAAATATGTAGCATAAATGGCCTTAATTTTTTATTGCGTTGACTTAGAAGCTTGATTTTTTTTAGAGCTCCAAGGGGCCGTAGACCTACATATTTTATACTCATTTCAACTCGATACTTCCGTTAGGTTCCTGAGGAAAATAGTCTGTACAGAACCCTAGAAGTTACCTGACCATATAATGTTTTTGACAGATAATGTAAATAAGTTATAAGTTTATGAAAAAAATCATTATAGTAGAATTTTGAGGGCCAGAATCTCTACTAAACTAAACTGATAACAGTATAGGCACTGTCTACCAGAATGACCAGATTTTAAAATATCTCTCGCGATAAGGAATTAAAGTTATCATAATTTCTTGAAAAGGCAATTAATGTCCACATGTACATATAAATTATAACAATTTTATCAGATAGCAAAATTAAATGATTTTTATTTCAAATAAGTGTGTTGTTTAAACAGCATTGAAAATCAATGCTTTTTTTTTTACTTGAATGCCTCTTTTTATGCATTTGATTCTAATAAGTTATGCCATGTTAACTTTCGACCAAGCTTGGTTGCCTGATAGAGAATGCCTAAGGCATTAAGTCCGACTTTGTATCTTTTATGTTGAATAAGTGCTTCTCTTGGTCTCTTTATGTCACACACAGCTAACTAGCGGTGGTTGACTAGACCAAGAGAAAAACTAGCTAAAGCTGATGAATTGGCGGAAGGTGTCTGTCTAATCAGTAAGTGAATGTAAGCTGAATCAACCCAACTCAAAGCATTTATTTCAACCATTTACAAAATAAAGTGTCAGTTAGACAGTTGAAGCTAATTGAAATCTATTCAATTCATATTAGTCTAAATTTCAATACATATTAGTTTCATTACATATAACATTTTAAAAAATCAAAAATTAAAACTAAATATTGTCATATTACTTAACAAAACCAGACAAAACTTTAAATTCCAATATTATTTTTTTTTGGTTTCCATAAGATTGTTATCAGTCAATGAGCTGATAATGATGGAGCCTTGATAACAAACGAAGAAGTCAATTTGTTAGGAACATATAATTGTATGATAAGATAACACATACAGATAAGTTTATCATGTGTATGATATGACTCATGCACTTACTGTTTTGTATATGTACTTTGATTACATAGTAGGTATGCTCTAACTGAAAAAATGCTGTTGCTTTTTTATTTAAAATAAAATTATGAGACAATCATGTTTTTATTTCGTATATGTAGTGCTCTTAGAGTTGTTTTTTTAATAAAAAATAAAAATGTTATGATTTTCATAATAATATATAAATTCTGTTTTAACCAATTTGACTGATATTGAAATGATACAAGTACTCCATGCCATTGTTTCAGCTGAGTTTCAAGTAAAGGAAATGTATTAATATAAACAATAATTTTAATATAAACGTTAGCACCATTTAGTATTGTTTGCTTAGCAGTAACAAACAATTGAGATCACATGTAAATGCGATATGATACAATAAACCGAAGAACTGAAGATATGTGAAATTAGGCTTTGACTATAAATTCCTTATTTGATAGTAAATAATTTGATGATGATTTCAAGGAAATCATTCTAAATATTAACAAGTTTACACAGCTAATGAAGGAACCAATTAGAGATATACTGTGTGTAAATTAGAAAAGATACGGGTAGTAATTATCGCATTAAAAGAATCCAAGAAAGCGACGTCGCAGCAAAAAATATGCTAATGATCATACTCCCACGCGTTACACCAATGTACGATTCATACAAGATTTAACCTAATTCTAGCCTACAGCTGTTATCTATAATGTATACTAGGGTCTAACGAACTTACCGTACAGGAAGAACATTCTTTTTCTGGATGTCAAAATTTATTCCAATGCACCGAAACTAGAGCGGACAAAAATAGTTCACCCAAAATAAAAGCAGGCGCTGGGAACTGATTTCCAATTATCACAAACAAATGTTATACACATTGCATAATCACAGCTTAGATCAATTTACAATAAAAGCGATAAATCCCCTTAAATATCAAAGAAATAAAAAAATAGTAGAACAAAATTTTGGGATTTTGTTTTGACGTTTATTACTACCTCGCACAGATCATCAATGAAATACGATTTTGACGTAAATAATGACATTTCGTTACTCGGTTGTATAGACATAATTACCGCAACTTTTTTTTTTGTTTTAGTATGAACCATGGACGGAATAGTGTGTACTGCGTGTTGATTCGAACTTCAAACACGAAAGTACTGAAGAAATGGGGATAAAAACTGCCACTTGTTCTCTTCAGATGTCACTACTAGAAAAGTCTGGCCACGCTTACTCTGCAGAAGTAAAAAAATAAATTATTTTAAAAACACCGACTGCAAAAACACATAACTGAAAAGAGACAAATAAACATTATAATCTACAGAATTTTGGTATCGCAGGCGGGGACGAACTGGAGCATTTCCGACGTTTGGCTCCCAAACTGGAGCGGGCGGGCGCTGCATTGAAGCGGCTCCTGCCCAATCTAGGGGGTCCAAACGCCTCCTGCCGGAGGCTCTACGCGGGGGTCGTGCGGTCCATGGCCCTCTACAGGGCTCCTGTATGGGCGCGCTCTTTGGCGCTGCGGCCAGCCCGCCGGTTGAGCGCGGCCCAAAGGGTCATGGCCATCCGGATGGTCCGAGGATACCGCACGGTCTCCTGTGAGGCAGCGAGCCTCCTTGCCGGATTGCCGCCATGGGATCTGGAGGCAAAAGTCCTCGCGCACGTATGGGAGTGGCGCGAGGAGGCGAAACGCCGGGGCGTAAGTCCGCTGCCGCGAGAAATCGCGGCACAGTGGACGGAGCTCCGGCGGGATCTCATGGCGTCATGGAAAGTACGGTTGTCGCAACCCAGTGCTGGGCACGCCACGATTGTGGCGATAAGTCCCCTCTTTGAGGAGTGGCTGGAGAGGCGCCACGGCGTCCTCACCTTCCGCCTGACGCAGGTCCTCACCGGACGCGGCAGCTTCGGGAGGTTCCTGTGTCGGATAAGGCGGGAGGAAACGTCCGGGTGTCACCACTGTGTGGATCGCCCGGAGGACACGGTGGAGCATACGGTGGAGGTCTGCCCGGCTTGGGCAGAGCACCGCCGTGTCCTCGTGGAGGCGATCGGCGGCAGAGACCTCTCGCGTCCGGCCCTGGTTCAGGCCATGGTACGGAGCGAGAGGGCATGGGCAGCCGTCACCTCCTTCTGCGAAGCAGTAATGCTCGCGAAGGAGGAGGCGGGACGGTTGAGGGAAAGGCAAGTTTCGCGCCCTCTCGCCCCTAGCCGCCGCAGGAAACGCCCTGGGCGTCGGGAATCTCGGGCGGATTTCCAGCCACCGTAGGCGCGGGCTTGCGGACGGTGAGCAATGGGTAGCTCACCGTCCGGTAAGGACCAGGCCCGGGTCGACGGCGCGTCGTATTCCACGCGCGCCTCAAAGAGATGTCGTCAGCACAAAGTAGGGGTCCACTAGGGCCGATGCCTGCCGGGGTCGCGGGAAGGTACTTATGGGTCACCGAGTCCCCTGGCAACACAGGCAACAGGAAGGAATACGGGTGGGTTTTAGTCAGTAAGAGTCTGACACACCCTCCCGTTCCGCCCAGAGCGGGAGAAGTTATTTGATGATTTCCCACCCTCAAAAAAAAAAAAAAAAGGCGGGGACGAACAAAAGTTACACCATGCCTACGATACCAAAATTGTATAGATTAATATGTATTTATTAATTTATTATTCTATTAATTAATTCTATATATTATAATGCTTGTTTTTCTCTTTTCGGTTACGTGTTTTCGCAGACGGGTTTTATATATTTTAAATAATTTTATTTCAAGCTTTTTAGTTTTATTAAAACATATGGAATTGAAAGAAATTAACATACACTTTCTTTTCCCTAGCTCAACTTTAAAGGTTACATTTTTACCGTTTTTACCCGACTGTCCCAGAAGGAGGGTAATGTTTTTCGAGAATATGTATGTATGTATGTCTATTTCTTTGGCACGCTCTGTAGCCTAAACGGCTTGATGGATTTTAACATAAGAGATGTCGTTAGATTTGTCTTAATTGTAGGAGTGACATAGGCTTTCAAATATTTATATATTGCCTATGCAAATACAAAAAAGGAGGGCAAAGGTTTTTTTAAATAAATTACAACAATATTGATATCAAATAAAAGAGTCAATTCCATATACATAAATATATTAATAAAACTAAAAAGCTTCAAATAAAACAAATTATTTAAAAACCAAAAAACCCGACTGCAAAAACACATAACTGAAAAGAGAAAAACAAGCATACAGGTATCGCAGACCGTTTTAGCAGTCGGACTTTTTGTTTTTTTAATAATTTGTTTTATTTTATTTGTGATTAAAACTAAACAACAACAGAAACAGCCACACTAAAACAAAATAAACACAGCACACGGAGTTACTCAGACACTAAGTAACGTTCAAGAATGTTGCTATCACACGGACGAACTTTGAATTTTTAACCCTTAATTAATTACTTGGTGTATAGTCAACCCATAGTCAACCGCATATCAGAAGTAAAAATGTTATATTGACAGCACCTTTATATCGTACCAGTAAGGGTGATTTCAGCAGTTCAAGCTGTGAGTACAAATGTAATCAATTATACATATGCGTAGTTGCCGTGCATCACTTTTAAGTTAGGCGTCCATTGAGGGATGGTCGGGCCACAAGAATCCACCTGGCTATACATTTTTACATCTGTCCGCTAAACCCCACCACACCTTTAGTTGACACGGTTTCACAACGTCTCGGCCCGTCTGCCTCATGAACACCTAGCGCCTAGCGTTATTTTGTTAGCAGAGTGCCTTGCGGCCTCGCAGTTTCAGCGAGCTAGAAACGAAGTTTGTATGACTGATTCGTTTTGATTGTGGTATAGGAAATGGTTATATTTTGACATTATTGATTTGTCACTGTCAGTGTCATGGAATCAGCAAATTTTGGATAATGGTTAAATTTGTTTTATTCTCTGATCCTTTACGGCAAGAAGAAATAGAAACGTTTTACACGGTTTGTACATTGCATGCGTGAGAATACATAGATTACTTACTTACACAACAATTTTATGGCATTTACTTACCTCTTCCACAGGCTTGTCAAATGCATCGTGATTATTACAGAGGGCATCCTAAATGCTATCATCCGCTTAAGTTATTCAAAGAGTCTGATTATTTGTGGCAATGTCCATCAGAGATGTCTCAGTAAGTGCAGTGCATTAAACTTAGATTATATACGCCACAGATATAGGCCAGAGGCTCGTTGTAGGGACGGACCTGTCAGTCAATATTCAGGCTGATGCTCATAAATATCCTTATATTCAATTATTTCACAGGGTGTATCTGAGTTTCCCGGCGTATCATGTGAAGTACAAGCAACCTGTATCATGGCCATTAACTCTGGAACGCACTCTTGAAATACCCACACTCCCTGGCAGAACCTTGGCTGGGCAATACAATAGAGACTCTTGTAAACGTTTTATCAGATAAAGTAGGTAAAGAGAATAAAGGATCTTATCTATTATATTTACATGCTCTCGCATACGGAATGTTTTGATGAATAAATTTATTATTTAAAAGTAAAAAGAGTTGTTTGTAACGCGGCAAAGCACAAACCAGTAAAAAAATAGAACATTTAAATAAAAATGGCTTGATGATGGCTGATAAAAGTTGTGATTTTTTCTAGAAGAACGCGATTTTCTATAAGAACCTTTGCTTTTTCCAAAAAATAACTATACCAATTATTTTTCTCTATGGCCGAAAAATACTCATAGACAAAAGTACTGTGACACTGACAAGTGACATTGGCACTTGATCTTAGATTTTGTTGTTGGCCAATTTTGGCAAAATAACAGGGTTGGATTTTGTACTCTAATTATAGTATTTATACTATAATTTCGCCCTTTGTACTATATACTATCCACATCTAAGGATAGTACGCTAAAATACCATAATTTAAAGTTTGCTCCCGAATGCTTAAGTTTTACGTCATAATTTTGAATATTTCGGACGTGCGTGTATCCAAACGAATTTTGATCTTGCGATGTTTTCTGTTTCGATGGCCGGAATTTCCCTGATTATCTCGTTCCTTCTTTCGAAATTCAATCAAAGTAGGAATAACCGCTTGCGTATTTTTGTGTAAAATAATAGGTTTTTAGTGTTTTAACTATGAAGAGTGGCAGTGATGATCATGAAAATGACGATAGACCGGGAGTATCCAGCCCCCGATTAAATGCCAAGGATGAAGATAGAACTAATAGTAATATTCAAGAACTGATAAACTTAGAAGAGGAGTAAATTTTGCCTTAACTGATGTTGATTTTAATGACTATTATGTTAAATTAAAAATAATGAATGTGTACTATATTTTTTTATAAAATACTATGCTTTTAATTTTTTTTGTGCTATTTTTTCAACGTCCCAAAATCCAACCCTGCAAACTACCCACCCGCAAAGATTTTAATCGATTTAAATCTGTCCCCACCCGGCTATGACCGGTGCGGCGTGTAATCCAAATTATTAATTCCTATATCACACTAGCAAAACTACAACAAGCTTTGGAAATGGATATTTTATTCGTAGATAATGCAAGACAAGATGAAATAGAAACATTTTATGAAGTAAGTATGCACCTAGCGTAAAAAAAACATTACAGATTTTTTATTGCGTACTATTTAATTTGATAGACGGAGTTATTGTATTTTACAGTCCTGCCAACTCCATAGGGACTTCTACCGAGGATATCCAAATGCTCATCATCCTCTAATCTACTTCAAAGATGCAGAATATATGTGGCAATGTCCTCAAGAAATGACTACGTAAGTACTTCGTGTTATAGAGAGGAATAGAAACCTTATTATTCTGAAAGCCTTCTTGATCTAATGACTACGGTCTTCGAACTCTCAATGAGTAGGTACCTACGTCGTCTTACGTCGCGATCTTAACTCGTATCCTTAATTTATGTAATATATCTGCCTGGCGCCTGTGAACCCAATGCCATTTATCAATACTGTAGACTCAACCCAATATCGATATAGGTACCTAGGACAATTAGCCAAACATCGCCACGAAACAATCTTTGTTGATAAGCCCTTTCGTCCGCTAACTTGCGGTTATTTTTCCCCAGTGTATACCTCTCATTCCCAATGTATCATGTGAAGTACAAACAGCCGGCCATGCTGCCTAACAACCTAGGCCGTACCATGGAAATGCCATCATTGCCAGGCCGCACGCTCGTCGGACGATTCAACAAGGCAGCTTGTAAAGCATTCGTCAGATAAACTGCAACGGTAACTGTTTTCATAATTTTACTCATTTGGTATATAGCTTTTTTTTTAACACGCTCCGCTCCTCATTAGGTAAATGTTGCACCTTATATTGTATTTGTTCTTTATTCGGCTGCGAAGTTATTCGAGATTCTGCTGGAGTAACGTTTGTGGTTTTGCTGGATCTCTGAAACGGTTTAGCGGATTCTTATCATCTTTTTTACATAACTTCTTAGGAATTAGTTGTGCAATAAAAAAACCAAAATAATGCACCGTTTAAAGGTTATTTAATTAAATATAAAACACTTCAATAGGTCATATATTATTATAGGATAAACTACGCGGTCGCTTTTTTGTAACCACTTAAACTTGGTCGGGTTATCAGTCTTGCACTTCCTAATGACTTTTATTTTATTATCTCGTTAATTATTGTATGTACTACGCTGAAATTTTACAGGTATAAAACTGAACTAAACAACTAATTATTGATATAAAATTCAGTTTATATATACACATACAGGTTTATCGGTGGCCATATAACTCCGCGCGCATTTTAACCGCGAACGTGGAGCTAACGAACAACAGTTAGTTACAGGATACTAATGAAACATCACATACCTACATTTGAAGGCAGTTACAAGCTACAAAATAACGTTTAAAGTAAGTCTTGAAGTAGAGCTCTTATTTAGAGTGTTAGGACCTATTGAAGTGTTTTTATATTTAATTAAATAACCTTCAAACGGTGCATTATTTTGGTTTTTTTATTGCACAACTAATTACAACTAATTCCTAAGAAGTTATGTAAAAAATATGATAAGAATCCGCTAAACCGTTTCAGAGATCCAGCAAAACCACAAACGTTACTCCAGCATGATCTCGAATAACTTCGCAGCCAAAGAAAGAACAAATACAAAATAAGGTGCAACTAAATGTTGCACCTTATTTTGTATTTCTGTCCTGTATAGCTCCATCACTTTCCCACTGTGAAGTAATATTATAATAATACTGCTATAAGAGGTGATGGTTACCCCCCAGTTATGCAGACATTGTTTTCATACTAGCTCAAGACGGGAATACAGTAAATGTGGTTTACAAAGAAATTCTATAGACCACGCACAATGAAGGCTTCCGTAGTTGGGATAAATTTATCTCAAAAACAATCTTAACATTGTAGTTGAAGAACATGTTCTTCCATGCTACGATATTTCTCCAACTGCAAATATGTAAGTTGGTCTACTATTACTCGTTAAGTTGTAAAGCCTCCAATAACAACCCTTTAGCTGGCACGACACTTGACTCTAACAAAAATTAGCACTTTAAAGCTTTGAATAAAATATGCAAAAAATTAATGACAGTAAGTAGTAAAACGAAGTTAAAAGGAAAACTATCACAGTTAAGTAGGCTTTACAAGTTAACTAGTAATAGTCGACTAACTTACATTTGCAGTTGGAGAATTGGCCGTGACGTATATCGATGTATGGGAGAACATGTTTTTCAACTACAATGTTAGGTTTGTTTTTGGGATAAATTCATCCCAACTTCGGAACCGTTCATTGTGCGTGATCCGACACGTACTTGGTCGGTTTTATTAATCTTGAGTGGCACCACAATTACGCGCACCGGGTGCCACCCATGCTAGCTATGCCACTGATCTCACCTTTACCAAAACAATGTATTTCTGGCAAATAAACGTTTGATTTGATTTAATTGCTCAAGGGCAGCTAATGAGACCCAATTGATATTCTATTGTTTGACTCCGAATCGGTGACGCGCGGGGCTTAACAGGTTAATTTGATATACTTATTACATTTGAAAGGAGAGGCTTATTCGTCCAAAATTTAGGCAGTAACCTTTTGTTATTGCAAATATTGGAATAGAGATGCCAGTTTATTATGTGAACATAAGAAAACTACTATAACTGTGTCAACTGTGTGAACTTATTAAATTACAATAGTTGTGCAAGATAACAGTAAATTCCGCGCGGACGAAGTCGCGGGCAACAGCTAGTCTATAAGTATAGAACTATTCTCTATATTTATTTCAATATATATTATTAGGCTCAGCAGTTTCTGAGATAAGGGGGGAAATGGTCAATGTTTTCTTTAATAAATTTAAAACTAATTATTTTAAAATTATATTTAAAAAAATTAAATCCTTATAATGAGTCCTTTCATTTGATACGTGACACGGTAGGTACAGTTTACAAAGCTTTTTTTTAAATTGTCTAATATTTCCCCCAAAACTGAACACCATATTCAAAATTCATTTATTTACGCTACACGTTCGTGTTTGAGTCACTCATTTCAACTTCATCGGTCCAGCAGATTCGGAGCAAATCAGCTGTGACAGACGGACAGACCGACACACACACCAGTGATCAATTGATCATAAAAGGGTTCCGTATTTCAAATAAGTCGTTTATTCTACACAAACAACAAGCACATTACAAAAAGACATAAAATACGCACTTATAAAAAGTGGGTAACTCGTGCAAAGCGATGGCGAAGTAGATCGGACTGCATGTCACGGGAACAATCTTCGACTCCCTCCCGCATTCCCTTTAAACTTAAGGGGAAGATTTATAAAACAGTTGTTAGACCTAGGCCTCAAGTCTGCTATTACAATAGTGTTAGAATGATCTATCATTGATTTTATAATTGTTGATTTCGACAAGTTTGGTAATCTACTAATATAATGGCGTCATTAATGAGGATCGGAACAGACCAGAATGCTACAAGAGATGAATGAATTGCATGCTGGCAATTGGCATTTGCATGCAGCTGAGATGAGAATGCTAAGAGGGATATGTGGTGTTACAGAATAAGGAATGAGTACATAAAAGGAAGTCTGAAAGTGGCATCGTGACTAAAAAGTCGTGTGGAGTTGTCGTGGAATGGGCATGTGATGTGGACGAATGAGGAAAATGTGAGGAGAGTTATGATAATGAATGTGGATGGGTATAAAACTAGGTTTAGACCAAAGAAAAGATGAATGGACTATGTGAAATATAGCTAGCTAGTAGAATATGGCTAGAAAGGGGGGTGACTACCGAGATGATGCCTAATAGTGAAGTATGGCAAAAAAAGACATGTTGCGCCGACACCAAATAAATTGGGGTAAAAGGGCAGGAGAATGATGACTTATACAAAGTAGGCAAGTCTCATCATTATCTTCTACTCCTATGCTACGAGTACGTGGGGAGCGCGCACAATTTTTGCGACTAGAAATATTGGTACAAAAAAAAACAAGTTGTTAATAATAATAATAGCTTTAATAACGTATGATAGGTATACAATCGATTAAATTATATTATAAAATAATTATGTACTTTTACAATCTAAAATAAAATGACGATGGGAACTCCGGTAGTCTAGCCATAATGAGTTTGAATTCATTCAGTCCAATGCCACCACTCTTGTCTAAATTAATTTCATCTAATATCTGCGAAGAAAGAAAACAAAACGGTTTGCAATAACACAAAAAAGAAATGAGAAAAAGATCTTTTTTAAAAGAGCACAACGGCCAAACGCCTCCCTATATTGCCAACCTATAACTGTTCCACAGGAAGACAAACGTTTCTTCATACAAAGCAAAAAAAAAACATCATTTAGATGCACAGGTATATTCACCCTTATTATTGGTCAAAATAATGACTGAAAAGGAAATCGAAAGTTCAGCCGTAAAGGCCCAAAAATACTGCTAGCTAGCCCTATTCACAAAGGGTGTGTAATATATAGCATAATAAATAACAGATAATGTATTACAATATCACTTGAAATAACGTTCACATGATATAATTTTCATATGCTATAAAAACAAATAGCCTAATTCCACGTGATCTAGTGTTATATTTCATATAACATTTTGCTCTAATAACATTTAGTACGTATAACGTTCACTTCATATAACTTTCAATTTGTATAATGCTCTTTTTATATAGCGTTCAGTTGACCTAATTTTCATATTTACTAATTTTCAGCCAAAATTCACAACAAACTGATACTGAACCATCATACTGTTATAACCTCTACTAACCCAAATGATTCGCCAACAAATGCCGCGGCACGCTCGGTTCGCTCGCTCGCTCGCTCGCCTTCGCGCGGTTCTAACCTAACCTATGATTCAATAACAGTAGATGGAAGTAGACGTTTATAAATTATAATAAACGTTACTTCGAGTTTTTAATATTATAGTAACTGAATATTAAACTAATTGAATATTAATCAAATGTGCATTATAGAAAATGTTCATTATACCATATAAATTAGATAAAATGAAATTATATCAATAATTCATAATATAATTTCGTCGTAATATTAAAAAAGTATATTAAGTAAATGAAATTAGGTCATACGATCATTAGAGCTTCTGTAAACATTTCAAACGTTACACACCTATTCACAAATGCGATCTATGGATAATGATAAACAGCTGCAGTGAAGGTGAATTTAGCAATACTATTTGACCTGACGTAGGTATTACGCTTTTAGAAGTGTTAGATACAGTTCTCCTTGTATTCAGGCCTTGCATAACATTCACAAATTGGTTTCTTCTCTCGATAAGAGCAATTTAAGAATTCCTAATTTATGCCGTGCCGTGGTAAAATATTTCGCCAGTCAGCAGTTAGCAAGGTGACAGCGACCACGCCCTGGTACATACTGGAAACGCGCATAGGTACCTATATATAACCCAATTTGAAAACGGCATCCACCGCAAAAGTAGCGTAAAATTACACTTACAACTTTAGCAATTTTAAGCTTGGAGTCCCTATCGATGTGATTATCCGCCGTAATACGGTTATCAATAACACTCCAAGTCAACCGGTCCACGATGCGACTGATATCCTTTGCCGTAATTTGGCCGTCTTCATCGAGATCTGAAAATTATTTTCGGATATTATCTAAAAAACCGGCCAAGTTCGTGTCGGACCACGCACAATGAAGGGTTCCGTAGTTGGGATGAATTTATCCCAAAAACAAACTTAACATTGTAGTTGAAAAACATGTTCTCCCATACATCGATATATGCCACAGTAAATTCTCCAACTGCAAATTTAAGTTAGTCGGCTATAACTCGTTAACTTGTAAAGCCTACTTAATAATAATAATAATTCATTTAATCAAGTAACAAGACTCAACGTGTTAGGTTAGTGTAGTGGAACCCTCGACTCTTAACAAAAATTAGCACTTTAATGCTTAATATTACGCAAGTGGGCCGTTGAATCGAAAAGTTGTTTTCACAGACCCGCAATATTTTTGTACGGCCTATCCAACGCTACCCCACACTATGGGGTAGACGAGATTTTTTATTATTTATAAAGTTCGAAAGCCATTTGCAAAGCAATTTGTCGCCCGTTGACCCATCACCGTGTCATACAGGATAAGTTTAAAAGTAGTGCGGTAATTTTAGGAGGTAATCAGGTGCATAAAACGGAGCAACTTTCCCCAAGGAACATAGGTCGAATTCTTAAAATTGAAAATAGACTTTTCATACAGTGACTGGTCACGTGACTTATGTATGAGAAGTTGAATTTTATTTTTCCTTGGGAAAAATTGTTCAGTTTTATGCACCTGATTACCTCCTAAAATATCCGCACTACTTTTAAGAGCCATTTCACGTTTTCGCGCGAATATCGCAGATTTCAGTCGCCTAATTTACCATCTTAGGTAATACTCTGACATTGGTGGATACATGTAAAAAATAGACTAATCCTTCTTTTTGACACTTCATGTAACACATTTACAAAAACTTATTTGTTTACTTTGTGGTGATTAATCTCCCACAACCAGTTTACTGAAATATCATCGCCGAGTCAATTTCAAACTCCTATATCTATCATTAATATTTATAAATGTAACTGAAAAAAATACATAAAGCATCAGAAATATAATTTGATCGACACATACAGTACTAGAATATCGATTCTTAATAACATTAATTAGTAAAAAAATAAAGTCTTATGCCAATTTTTAGGTTTTGTATCGCTAATAAATCGTGATTTTTTGGTTTAAATAAAGCGTAATTACATTTTTTTTTATTGGCGAAATAAACTATGGTTTTTAACAAACCGAATTCTAAAGTTTTATTAAAATCCCTTCATTTAATTAGACATAATATCGTTATTAAAATCACTCTAAATTAGAATAAATTCCGATGCTAAGCGGGCAACCGTTTAGTACGGCGTGAGTGCCGGTCGAGGTAGGACCTGCGCCAAATTTTCCCGCGTCTCGATTTTCGAGCGCACGTATTGTGAACGAATTATTATACTACGACTACAACATTTTGATTCACTTCGTATTTATTTTGCATAAGGTAAGAGTTTAATTTATTATCAAGTTAAGTATTAGTTTAGTAGTTTGAGAATAATTACATATTTTTGTTTTATTAGTTTTAGCAATGGAGCGAAAGGGTTGTGTATACCATTGTGTCAAAAAAAGGAAAAATAAAAATTCTGCAGCCTTAAAGAAAGCAACAGAAGCGAGATATATATAATTTGCGATTCGATTGCGATATTATGTACACAGTAATCGATCAAATAAGTACATATCGACATGAACTATAAAACCGTAATTACAATTTTAAGGATTTGTATACACTGACACTTCGACATATAAAAATATTGATGTTTTTGATAATCATTTATTGATAAAAAAAAATATTTATTCGTAGATATTGAAACTTGACAGCTATTTTGTTTTCATTTCAGAATGAGAAATCGCATGAATCGAGTAGAGGAGGATAGTACCTTTAGAAGACACGCCACCACCGTACCGGGTACAAGTGGAACGTCAGATTCGATAACAGAAATTGTATGTTTGTAACTTGCTACTTCAAAAAGATACAGCTATACCTCTAAACGAACGTAAACTTTTAAATATCGACCGACTGAAAAGGTTTTACCAAAGTTTTACCAAGATTGTGTATTGCTAGAATTTTTTTTTTTTAGGGTGGCAAGTCATCAAATAACTTCTCCCGCTCTGGGTGGAGCGGGAGGGTGTGTCAGACTCTTACTGACTAAAACCCACCCGTATTCCTTCCTGTTGCCTGTGTTGCGGGGGCCTCGGTGACCCATAAGTACCTTCCCGCGACCCCGGCAGGCATCGGCCCTAGTGGACCCCTACTTTGTGCTGACGACATCTGTTTGAGGCGCGCGTGGAATACGACGCGCCGTCGACCCGGGCCTGGTCCTTACCGGACGGTGAGCTACCCATTGCTCACCGTCCGCAAGCCCGCGCCTACGGTGGCCGGAAATCCGCCCGGGATTCCCGATGCCCTGGGCGTCTCCTGCGGCGGCTAGGGGCGAGAGGGCGCGAAACTTGCCTTCCTCTCAACCGTCCCGCCTCCTCCTTCGCGAGCATTACTGCTTCGCAGAAGGAGGTGACGGCTGCCCATGCCCTCTCGCTCCGTACCATGGCCTGAACCAGGGCCGGACGCGAGAGGTCTCTGCCGCCGAAATCATAGACCCTAGAAAGGCAAAATCAATGCTTTTACGAATTCATATAATGTAAATGATATGTGATTTTTCCCAGTTCATTTTTATTACATACTTTACATAACATATATTTGTGTTTTTTTTATTAGTCTAGAAAGCTTTAGTAGACTGAATAAATAAAACAACTTTTTTCATAAATCTCTAACCATGGTGCATTACGATTATAAAGGCTCAAGACTGTTTAGTCCATCTCAACACTCGCGCTACACTGCTTGCATTGTGTATGTGTGGATAGCTGCGCACACATACACAATACTGCCGTCTTTTACCTAAACTCGAGCGCAATAATTTTGTGAAATGGCTCTTAATCTTATCCTGTATAGGTACCTACATCTTCAACAAACAAGTTGCATGAGCAGGATTTGATAAGGAAGAAAAGTGGCCTTAGTAAACAATATCAGAGAAAAATACAATCGGAGTTATTGTTCTCTGATATTCTTTCCTTTATTTAAAAAAAAAAAAACACTTCACGTTTACTAAAGCCACTTTTCATCCTAGAAACAAAATTGTATAGGCGTCAATTAGTTATTTAATACATTATTTTAAACTAGGTTTACATAAATATACTAATTTACAACCAAAACTAATTTCTTTCAGATTTTTAAACATAAACATCAATAGCTCAAGCCCTCTGCATGCCACCATATACGCCATACAATAAATTACCTACCAAAAATCTTGAACGCCCAAGCTGCCTTAACTTCGGCAGGACAGCCAGCGCTCATGGCCGAACATAAGTCCACCAGATCTTCGAACGAAAAACAATCATCGTCTTTCGAGGAAAACACACTGAATATCCTGTCTTGAAACGGATTGTTCTGAAAAATGTACATGTATAAAAAGCTAATTTGACAACAATCAAAGAGGAGTAAGCATTGCCACTTTTGTTCTAGGCATTTTTCTAATTCCGATCTCAGAATTCATCAAGAGTGGCAAATTTTTCTACGAAAATTGATCCTGGTTTTTTTTTGTTATTATAACCAAAAAAAAAAACTATCAGAATAGCAAGCCAGCAGACTCGGATAATCTGCCGATTCGCGTCAATTTGGTTGTCTAGCAGAAATGTCAATATTACAAGTGTTACCTTTAGCACACAGAACTTGTTCACAATATCTTCTCTGCTAAATCTGTGTTGGTAGTTATTTTTAATCATCTCTGGATCAATGGAATAAAACTTTTTCATCAAGCTGAAAAATTATGTTATTTGGTTAGACTTGTGTAACTTGATGACATCGCCATAAAGAGACATAAACTATGAATCACTTACTACAATATTTCCCCCTTACTCAGATAAGTCAAGGATGCGTAGTCTTCTAGAATATCCTGGGTCAATCCTGGATACGATTGTGCACTGCCCATTATTTTGTTTGCTTTTCGTTTATTTCCGTGTAAACACTAACGCTCACTGCTTTGATCGGATAGCCTAGTATATACTAACAATAACTTAATCGCTCTATAAAAAAATAATCTTATCAGACCTATTAACAATAATTAAATGAAAGATTATATCTATTTTAAGGTTATTCCTACATTACTTTGTGACGTCGCCGCGTCAGCACATGCCAATTGTTCAAATGAAACTGCGAATTAAATTAAGGAAAAATAATTTATTGTTTAAAAATAACACCCGAGATCATACTCACAATAGTAACACATACATACACGAAAAGTCAATGCAATACAAATATAGCAATACAATGCTCTCTACAATTTGCTAATTTACTTATTCCTGGCTTCATGGGCTACTAGTTGCTAGAAAGTCATGCACAACGAAATAAATATATGAGACAAAACAATATACTGTAAACTTGCAATTAAGGAAGCGTTCAAGATAAATGAGAATGACTAAATAGTGGTTGGTTCAAAAATTACTAGAAAAGCTCTCTATAATCGAGAAGTTTAGGTCATAAGAATAATATAGTTTTCACTAAAGTTTTAGATGATTCCACTTGCACTTATGATTGTCACTAATATTTACAAGCATCGGTATGGATTGTCATTTTCAGTTGCGATTAGTCTTGCAGCTGAAAAGTTGACGCTTTGCGCCTGCACATCACCTTTTAGGTAAGTCAACATTGTCAAAACTTATTTGGCGTCGCGCTCTCATTTTAGCTGCTTCTTCGAACGAAGGCATGGAATTGGACTTGAAGAGCCCCAGACTGGACTTGTCAAGCATGCTGAGTCCGCTGCTGCTATTCGAATTACTATCTATATTAACTAATTTGTCTTGTAAGATATTTTTGGAGCCACTTTTTGGTTGATCCTGTTTGATTCCGACACTGTGCGTGTTTTCTTTGATTTGGGAGGTGAATGTACTGGGTATGTTCTGCCGGGCTCTCATCTGCTGATAGGCATTGGCTGAGATGTAGCCTGAAACTTTGTTGTTGGTTTCGTTCGCGATTTTCATCTGTTCCTCCTGGAAACACTCGTCGACCGTGCGACCTTGTATTATTGCGAATACGTACTGACGTGCTAGCCTGCAAAAGACGTGTTGACGTGTAAATATAAATAGAGAGCTTCAGATGAGCTTAATCGGAAAAGGGCGTGAATTTAAGTAATATAATTAATTCAATAATGGCTGCAGTGTAACAACTTGTTACACTGATCAGCCCTGCAAGGCAGCTTATAAGCAGTGCAAAAACTGTCTGTAAATAATGGTTCTTGGCATTTGTAGGGATTCTAGTGCACTACTCAACAAAGTCTAGGGAACATGCCAACTATATCAACTTATTTAAGAAAACTCTTGAAGTACTGGCTGCTGAGCGGTCAGTGACCTTCCTCAAAATTTGAACATGGAACTTCTTCCGTGTTCAAATTTTGAGGAATTTGAACATGGAAGCATTGTGAGCTTTAGAGTATTGAGCGATATTCCTGCCACGTCGACGTAGAGCCGTTGCTAATGCCTGGGAGGGCCAACAATTTATTAAAAACTTGCTGGGAATGTCTTTTTTTTACTTACTGGGCTTTAGTTTTGGTACCATTTTAAACTTTCATAATACATTTTCGTATTTCACTAACAACCCTTTTGTTTAATCAAACAATTAAAATATGTATTCAATTACGCTAACTAGTAGGAATACCTTTGTTCCCTAGACCTTCCCGAGTCATTTTATAGAACTGGTGAAATATGAGTATACTAAATACTAAATGCCTCCCCCTAAGGGGAACACTTGCGTGATGGTTTTCATAAATTAACGTAGTAGTCCGGTACTCACTTCAGCATAGTTTCAGACGTAGATAGTTTAGGCGCTGCCAGTTTAGCGGCGTGTGGCGGCAGCGCTAACAGGCGGCGCGTGAGTCGCGCCAGTGACGACGCCTTCTCGCGGAACCCGGGCGATGACATGCGCCAACCGTGGACGCGCAGAGCCTCTGATACTGCCCATAATAGTTTCTGTAAAGAATAAGATATTTCTGCTTAATTTAGACTGGATGATTAGTAATCATACCTATTATTTGTTAAACAGAGACCTGTGAACTAGAGTCGAACACTTGAAACTAATTGTTGAGTTACTGCACTTTCTATGTTTTTGGGAATTTTTTCTTTCGGTCCTAAACTCCGAGAACTAATGTGTGAACGTGTGAACATCACTACTATTCTAATCTATACATATAATAAATTAAAGTCTCTTTTCGTGTCTGTCTGTCTTCGCAACAAAATTTTGACGACCTTAAAAAGGTGGCTGGTGTGGAAGGCGGAGGACAGGGCGCAGCCTGGGAGAGGTCTATGTCCAGCAGTGGACTGTTATAGGCTGGGGTTGATTGAGAGAATTTATTCCGAAAGGTGTACAATATATTATTATCTTTCATATCTATATGATAAAAATGAAATGCTGTTCGTTGGTAAGCACATCACTTCTGGGACCAATTTGGCAAACTTTTGTGTTAAAATGTTCGTAATAGTCTTAAATCAGGTACATACGGAAACAAAACTTTGAAAAGTTGCCGGAAACATTAGGAAATTCTGGAAAACTGAAAGTGCATTTTCTTTGGGAATTCTGTATGAATTATTGAAAATTGGACAGGACGTCTGTCGGGTCAGCTAGTTATAAATAAATCACGATAAGCACCCTAAGTACTAAATCCGTAGTTTCACCCGAAGTTACGGGCGTTTCCTACACCATATCACCTACGGACATAAGATTACTTCGGATTCCAAACTGAGAATTAATGACAACATGATTTGACAGCTGTCCCTACTCGCAACGTGTTTTGCCCATTCGAAAAATTGAATTTGGCACTTGTTTTGACGGATGATCTAATTTCGGACGGGCCCGTACATTCGTTGACGGACTTAGAGAGTAGTCCCCAGGGGCGGGTCGCTAGGATAAACAAATAAATCTTAAAACAGTGTACAAATTACTAACCTTCTTATGATTCTCATCCAATTCACTGGAGGTTCTCGTACCAAACGCCTCAGACGCCCGGCGTGCGAATGTAAGTTGTGAATGCGAACTCCCTATACTATCGCCTCCAAACGACAAACTCTTTGCTATCTTACTTCTCCCATTATCAGAGTCATCATCAAAAGGATCACGTTTTCTCTTCAAGAAATGATCACTTTGTGTGCCATCCATACTTTTGGTCTCGGCAGTTCGGTCTGGTGACCCGAATAATGCTCGTTTTGATTTCATAGCCTGAGCTGGTACGGATGTTGAAGGTGCTTGGGGCATAGGTCTTCGATTATCGGGGCTAAATAGGGCTCTTTTTAGAGTTTCTCGAGCAGGCTGTGACCTTGTTAAGTGGTCAGAATCCATGAGTAATCTTCTCATGGCTTTTTTCTTGCTAGAGCCACCGCTTCGCGTCTTGGGTGTTTTTGCTGGGGTCTTTTTCCCTGGGGTCTTGCGGACCGGTGTTCTCTTGCCTGGAGTGCGTCTGGTGCGTGGACTCTTTCTTTCCGATGAGTTGACCAGCTTTCTGTGCGGGAAGAAACTTGAAAGGATTTCGATATCAGTATTAGATAGTGATAAAAACACAAGTAGTATCTGGTATTAACCCATTCGTGCGACAGACGGTATCAGCATAAAATAAATATAGCAATAACTTTAGAGCTTTAAAACAGGCGTCGCATCTCGCAAAAGAGTTTTGATAACGCCGTAAAAGGGTTAAGAGAAATGTTGGATTGAAGAGAAGAATTGTAATACAAAAACTTTTCATGTCAATATTTATTTGTTCGAAATAATATACTTACTTCTTATCAATGAGTACCATTTTGGCGGTAGACGCTTGCGCCTTCTCGTTAATAGTGGCTGCGCTGGCGAAGGCTTGCCGCCGACGAGCTAAGTGCGATAAACGACGGCCAGGCGACTTGGCTTGAGCCATCCTGTGGACAATTATCAATTTATTACTTTTACTATAACAACAGATTAAACTTAAAAAACCGTCCAAGTTCGTGTCGGACCATGCACAATGAAGTTGGGATGAATTTATCCCAAAAACAAACTTAACATTGTAGTTGAAAAACATGTTCTCCCATACAATGATATACCTCACGGTCAATTCTCCAACTGCAAATTTAAGTTGGTGGACTATTACTCGTTAACTTGTAAAGCCTACTAAGCTGTGATAGGTTTCCTTTTAATTTCATTATATGTACTACTGCCATGAGTTTTTTCACATCTCCATAAACAACCATTTAGCTGGCCCCCTGCCAGCTTGACACTTGACTCTAACAAAAATTAGCACTTTAAAGCTTAATATTACGCAAACGGATCCTTGAATCGAAAAATGGTACTTACAGACCCGCCATATTTTTGAACCATGAAAAAAAAAAGACGAGAAAAAAAATATCATCCCCACATTACGTGCAAGGGAGGTACAACCCAAAAAAAAATTTATTCAAGATTTTATTTTACCACTTTGTCGGCAGCTTTCTAATACTAAGCGTTTGAGCTACAGCGGGGACAGACAGACGGACATGGAAACTATAAGGGTTCCTTGTTGTAAAAGACAGGAAGGCCTTTCTTTCCCTAGCAGTAAGGCAAAAAAAAACATACAACAACAGTAATGTGGTATGTATGACTAAACAGTTTGCGCAAACACAAACTCATAATTTTTCTGCTTCCTATGCAAGCAATGTTTCAATGATTAATAAGTTAATGAGGGCATTAGGTTAATGCCAACTAGTTTATGAACAAAACAATATTTGTTGACTGTAACTCGTAAGTCGCATGGGATTAACAACATGCCTGGCCAAATGTGGGTGTAAGATACCTGTCTGCCTACGGGTTATTCCGTTTATCCACCCTAAACTAGCCACCCTTTTTTTTTTGGGTGGGAAATCATCAAATACCTTCTCCCGCTCTGGGCGGAGCGGGAGGGTGTGTCTCTTACTGACTAAAACCCACCCGTATCCCTTCCGTTGCCTGTGTTGCGGGGGCCTCGGTGACCCTTTAGTACCTTCCCGCGACCCCGAGGGTGGATACTCGGAAACGCGTGTTCATCTATCCACCCTAGACGGGGTGGATAAATGGAATTCGTATATTATTTTTCTTCCGATTTTCTCCCTCGGCTGTGTACAGTCATTTACAGAAACATGAAAGAAACTGACCCAAGATACTTAGTAGACATTAGCATTATGAAAATTATGTGGCTGTTTGGAATTAATTCGGAGTACCTCACAGGACTACAAATTCATTGGAATCTTGACATAAGATAGATAGAAGATAGAATACTATTTATTATGTACACCATAAAAATGACAGCTATAAATGTAGAAATTTTACATAGGGTGACACAATGGGCGGTCTTATCGCTAAAAGCGATATTTTAAAGACAACCTTTGGATGGATTAGGGGGGAAAGGAGAGACAATACTGCAGGTAGTCTGTGGTGTATAAAACAATTTCAAATGAAGTTAAGGACAAACATCCAAGTTTAGTCAAGTTTTTGGGAAAAAAACGCCCAGTTTTTCGCTAGTACGTCTGTTGTAGCAAAGAAATTTAGAAAACGATTGCAAATGTACATTAAAATAGACGAATTTTTCCAGGATACACAATTACGTCTATTCAATAATGAAATTAGTGTTGGTAATTTACTGGACATATTGCAGAATTTATAACTTACATAATGTTATTTAAAACAAGGAAGTTTAATTTGATTTAAATGCAATACGCAATATGATTTTTGTTTAAGTTTGTGGTTATTAAAAATTAATTAATTATTTGTTAGAGTGTATGAATATATTTTACTGTTGTATTGTAGATGATGACTGTACTTGGGTAATGAGTCGGAAGAACAAACAAAAGTGAATTCCGATTATCACGCGTTTCCGAGTCTCCATCCTAGGGTGGCTGTTTACGGGGGAATAAACATAATAACCGCTGCCTACCACTTCAAAAAATATAGGCGTAATTATGTTAAATAATAATAATAACATATAGATAGTCAACTATGATGAACATACTTGAGTCTCATTGCTTTCCTCTTGCTAGCACTGTTAGGAGACTGCAGGCCTCCAGAGTAAATGTTTACACTTGTATCAGTCTCAGCACCAACATATCTCTCTCCATAGCGTAACGCAAGTAATTCTAGCTTCTCCGAGTGCGTTGTCACATTGTAGCTGAAAAATGTATAAAAAAAATTAAGGTCTAAGGGTAAAATATCTAAAAATACAGACATCAAAAAAGTCTAAGCAACACGCATAATTTTACAGAAACTGCATGTTTTATTAACTGATACTTTATTTCTTAACAAACTAGATTGGTATACAATCTTTTTGTTCTCCGAAACATATACTGGCTGATTTTAAAAATATAAACTTTTCTATTGTTTTGTTTTCATTAAAATAAAATCTAATCATTTTTTTCCGATTTTATGTGTTTTCGTTGCTGTATAAATTTGGTATTTATCTCAATTCTATCATTTTGATGGTTTTATTTAATGAGTGGTAAGTCATTTTTTATGTCATGGAGTGACGGCATTTGACTGCTGATGAAATATGCAGAGAGCTGTGGGAGACCATTGCAGGATATGGAAATAAAGATATTGAACTATGGCTTTAGGTGGCTAAACTGGACTGTTACCTAGCTAGACTATGCTTGGACCCTGCTTAATACCCCCTACATATATTCACGGATAAAATGGCAGAACAAAAACTGTCGCCGGCATATTTATTAGGAGTGGAGAGGTATTCCACGGCTATCAGGACAATCCTGGAAGTACATTCAATATCCCTATGAGTATCTTACTGGAACACTTCCTTCCTCCAAGTTTGCTCTTGCGAAGCTCCACTCAAACCAGCAAATAAATGGAGGCGGGAGCTCTGTTCTGTGAACCAGAGATCAGGAACAAAATTTCTCACTGGAGATAGGCTCCATGGGGTCGCTACTGCCCAACAGCTCGCCACATGCTGCCCTACGGGTTTCTGCGGCTTTCTTGGTCTGGCTCTTCACCCTATACTTGTTTCGGCACTGTAAACTCTACCGGCACAGACAGAGTACATGGGAGCGCTTAAGCCCCACCATGACGTCAACGTAGAGATACGGCGGTGGGGTCAAGGTAGAGACGGCGTTATTAAAACTCTAAAACTGAACAAAGATAGGGCAGGATGCTTGGTGCTTTAAATAGGCTACTGTCCTATACACTAGATCAGCTAAACTTTAGCTATTTGAAATAAATGTTAGATAACTTTATCATAATACCCATGTCTACTTCCTCACACATTGTTTGAATTCATGAGGATATAATTTTAGAGAAATATTTTGCCACACACCTATGCAAAATAATAACAAATAGGTACAGCCAGGCGTGGGTCAAGGGTTACCAAGGCCCCTGGCAACACAGGCAATGGAAGGAATACGGGTGGGTTTTAGTCAGTAAGAGTCTGACACACACTCCCGCTCCGCCCAGAGCGGGAGAAGTTACTTGATGATTTCCCACAACAAAACAAAAAAAAAGGCTTGAGTGTGACCGGTGAGAGCAGTGGTGGCCCAGTGGTAACAGCCGCAACTTACGAGTTGTAGGTCTTAGGTTTGAACCCAGACAGGTGCTTTACTTTGTGTAAATTATTTATCACCACTTCTCTCAAAACGAAGGATCTCAGAATCTCAGAATGAAGGAAAACATCGTGAGGAAACCGGCATGTCCTAGAACCAAAAATTCGAAGACATGTGATATCTACCAACCCACACTGGGCCCGCGTGGTGGATTACAGCCCACTCCCTCTCACAGAGAGGAGGCCTGTGTCCCAGCAGTGGTAACATTATAGGCTTATTATGTAGGTACAGCCAGATTCATGCAGTAACGAATTTATGTGTCACTAGGGGTGGGGTCCTGCACAGCGAATAGCGCACTTCAGAGCCACCATTAAGTTTGATGTGTACTATACAAGGTTAGAATCACGCAACACAGCAGGTTTATAAAAGTACTTACTACACATCATAGTATCTGCATTTCACCACGTCTGGCCACACTGTTTCAGCTGCCTCAATTTCAGTACACATTTTCAAATGTATACTCTTATCATTAACACTAGTATCTAACTCAGAAGGCTCATTAGATGTAGAAGACTTTGATTTCTCCCCATTCGAATTTTTACTAGTACTTTCCTCACTATCTAGCGTTTTCATGATTTCAGGGATTTCTACAAATGACACTCGTTTTGTAGGTGTAGTAGAGTTGATTTCAGGCATAATAACTTTTGCTTCTTCATCAAACAAAGGTAGGCAGGAGTAATACTTCTTGAGCATTTCTGTCACATCAATCTTTAGGATGGTCACTGAAGGTGGTGGTAAGACTCCTTGTAGAGTTTCCTGTTGGAATGTTAAGTTGAATAAAAAAAAGGTAAGATTTAAAAAATACAACAACAAAAGATGAAGTGGTCAATTATATCTATAAAAGTTTTAAGTTAAACTTGATTTTTATGGAATCTAAATAACTTTAAAGACCAGAAAGGCTTCTGCAGTTGACCAGGAAAGGTAAATTATTTTAGGTATTATACTATTATGTGTGGTATGAATTCTAAAAATAAGTTGTGTACATTAATTTGTTTCCCTGTAATATTATTAGCTAATGGATGCTGCAATATCTTTACTTTGTTTACATTTTTAATAATAAATATTGACATATTGAGTGATATGATAAGACTTTAGTACTAATCAGAATTAGCTCATGGCCAGCAGAAGACTGAGATTGCAGCAAAATTAATTGATTAATGTAACTAAAGTATTTAAAAAGTATTTTTAAAATTAGTATGAATTATTTAGTGTAAAAAAAAATATTTGAAACAAGTTGTTGTGTAAATACCTGTTAAAAAGACTACCTATTGATTCTAAACTTGTCAAATTGGACAATATGAGGTCATTGAACATGTAAGTAATAATAGCATTTGGGTGGTAACCACATAATACTCACTAACAAAAAATATCTGTATTTATTCAACTGTGAAACATGCAATTGATAAGAACTGCATACCTACTTATATAACTATATGCAAGGTGCATAAAAATTAACATGGTAACACATTTGTACTAATATTATTCATGATTGTAATTTATTCTTTAAAATTTTTGAAATAATTTTATTGCAGTCATCAAATAACATTTTGTTGAGCAAACGGAATGAGACAATGTAGGTTTGCAGGTCATAACATAAATGACAAAGGTAAAGTTAAAAATATGTTGGCATTCTGCAATATCTATGCTTACCTCAATCTTCCTGACTTTTCTTTTGTCATGAATTTCAAAATCTTTGAGGAAACTCCAGAAAGGTTCTGGCTCTGGAGGCATGTCATCATCATCATCATTATCAGAAAACATATCAGGAGATCTCACTCCACTGTCAAAAGATGCCTCTAGAGATGAGTAACTTTGCTCCGAATTCCACTTTGCTGTGCTCCCGTCATCATTTATATTCAGACAGTCTTTCTTATTGTCTTCATAGTGAGAGTCTCCGGTGCTCTCTGAGGTTTTGTCTAGTCTATCACTAACATTGTCAGATGCATCACTAACTCTCTGCTCACCATCATTACTCTCAATAATTGACTCTGCATTATCAATGCTACTTGTGTACATCCCACAAATTTCATCTTCACGTTTATGTTCTAAATTAGCTAAACTAGTGCTACTCATTGCCGAGATAGGGTCTACGATAGGATTCAACTTTTGAACATGCTTAATTGTACCATTAAAAGATAGTTCACTTATAGGTAACTTGAACACGTTTTCTGAAGGCCCCACATCTCTGAACATAGGCACACTGTCTACTGCATTGTTGCTATTTTCCATAGTAGGGGTTATGAACATAGGATGTTTAACTATTTCAGTTCTTGAATCCTCGGACGTCTGAAGGTCGGTTTGGTTCGATTTATCGTTTATTAGACTGTGGTCGATCGTCGCGAAAGAATTCTCAAGTAATGATGCCGCGAGTGGTGAACAAGGTGAATTGATTTTTACACACAAATCTGTATTATCTAAACTAGATCCTTTGTCAGTCGTATGATCACGAACAATTTGATTTAGTAAATTGCTCTCAGTTTCAGCTGTTTCGCAATGTTTATTTTTAACATTAGTTGATGTTACGATAGATAACTCTATGTTACCTCTGCTGTGAGAACTCTCAGAATCACAGTGGTTCGAAGATATACCCTCGTTCGGTTCACGTTTTACACTTTCTTCTATCAAAGGATCAACAACATTAAAGCTTCTCAAATATCGTTCGTACAAAGAAAAACTATCGCTCATGGAGTGACAATTTGAGTCTTCGAAGGATTCCATCACCACTTCATTCTCATTTGAGAAACGCTGATTTAAGGACTCATGTTTTGTTTCTGCACAAGAAACGATAATCTAATTTATAAAGTTTTCTAATTTATATTGCAAATTGACTCTACTAGCTCCTATTCAGAGCTTACACAAACGCGCCATTTACGCCATGTTGGTAAAGCTAGAACTAAAAAAATCAGTCTATATCAGCAGTGCAGTAAAGTCAAGCACACAATTCACAGACTAAAAACAGGTCAAGCTTATAGTTACATGGTCTGTGGTAAGGCAAACCGAGGACTTTTTTATGTCAAGCAACAGAACAACAACAAGCAAAGGAAAGGAACCAAACGACTGACGTTTTCATTTATTTCATTCTATGGTTTGAGGTTTAGGGTTTAGACGATTTCTAGCTTGGTCACCACTTTTCATTACTAAAGTAGGTAGCGAGTTACTTGCATCTTGTCGAGATAAAATTGATCGGATCATTATATTGTTGATAGGGCAGTAAATTAATAAGTAGTAGCAAACTAGACCGGTACATTTGTTAATTAATGGTGCAAATTGCACGACCGCACGGGCACCACGCAACAGCCCAGTGCGGATTAGCGAATATCAAATGACAAATATCATTGATTAGGTATTTTGGTCTTGTTCTATGGCACGAGAGAACAACATACCAGTTTCCTAACAATAACATTTTCCTTTACCATTTTTAGAAGTGTTTTGAGAACACTGGTAATTATGTAAATTGCACAAGTGTATACCTGGGTTCAATAACTACAAATACAAGTTGGGGCCGATACTTCTGGGCCAACTGCCAGCCAGTCTTCCACTGTTTTAGTAATCTTGTAACGGTTTCTCGATAGCCAATATGAATATTACAAATACCATAATAATCTGCCAATGCTCGTTAGTGCTTCTGAAATTTAATACCCATCAAAAACATAAATGTGAAATGAGAGCCAAGTTCAATATTATGATATATGCCTTGGTTGTTGACTTCAACGACAAAAGAAGCGAGATCTAAATGGGTGCCAAGTTCAATGGTCAGTCCTGAAATTTATTTATAACAACATAAAATATAATTTCTTCTTATAACTTAGACTTATAACTTAATAAATTGTAGCCTAAGGTCTGACTTGGCTAGTTTGCATATACGACGACGATTTTTGGACGTTAATATCTAAATAACCGTTTGAGATGTGTTTATGAAGTTTGAAGCACTTAGGTATCTCGCGTTTCAATATATGAGCCAAATTTGACACGTTTATGTGAAATAGTTTTTGAGTTATGAGAGGGTCAAAAGTAGCTAAAATGGTTCGTGTATGTCACACGGTGCTGCTCGCCAGTTCTGTTACTTGAACTTGGCTTGACACGCTACCGCGTGTCTAGATGTGAAATATACAGTCTGTGGAACCGTGTGGTTTTATTTGTCAAAAATGACACTAATACATGTTAGAGATGTAGACATCCGTTTTCATAAAAAAATATCGAAATCACTCGATATTATTTTTCGTCAGAAACCATTAATTTGTGTATTTAGACCAACTAAATTTGCGCTGACCACAAATCAACCACTGGAGGGTCTAGCAAATCGCTATTACCGATCGGTAAAATTTCATTAGAATATAAAACTATTAATGAAAAATTAAGAAAAATAATATTACAGAACTAACTACTCTTCGAGTTGAAGCGGTGAGGTTTTTCTTCATGTTTGTAATAAATTGATTAAGTACTTATATCTGTGCTTATAGCAGTCTTTGGGGACCCTTCTTACCCGATTACGACGAAACTCAAAAGGAGGGTATTATTTATTTATTTATATTGTTTCACCAACAATTGTTTACACAGGTTCCATGCTAAAGGTGGCATGCGAAAGTGTGTAAGCAACAGTGTAACAATCACTTATAGGCAAACACCATATGCATATAGGTACAAAAAATAATGATTATTCTAGTTTTAAATTACTTCTTCAAAAGTGTAGATAATGAATATAACGATATAATGACATACAAAAATATAAGGTAATAATATTATAATACCTATGTAAAAACACACATCTATTTAGGAAGGTATTTAAGAAATGTGGCTTTCAATTTGCCCAAACTTTCAAAGTGCACATCGATTGATCGCTGCAGCTATTTACGACCGTGCATAACCTTGCTTATGCGCCTAGAACCGTTCTTCTCTGCGATGGGCGCAGTAGCGTTATGGAACTGTGAGGAATTCTTGAGGGAGCACGGAACATTGCTTCATTAATGCGTCGGCGATTGTCTAGCGAATCCATTTAGATTTTTAGTCTGAAACTGTACGAACGTACATTTTTTTAGTTATTCCGCTAGAAAACACCAGGCGCTATAGAAAACGCTTTTGAACGCGTTCTAGACGCAACAAGTGTGTGGCATAGTGTGGACACCAAACCACGCTACAATATTTCAATATGATTCGAATTAAGCAATTATAAAGCATAATTTTAGTTTTATAATGCCTGTTTGGAGTTCCATATAACAAATCCCAGCATTTTAAAGGACTTTTTTATATTGTCTATGTGCGGAATAAACGTTAGCTTCCGATCAAACATAACACCAAGGTCTCTCATTGTGGCCAGTTCCGTAATTTTTACTGCATCTATATAATAGTCATGGTCTATTAGATACCTAATGCTTTCGGTAACATTTGCTTGGATTTAGATGCATCTTGTTGGTTTGACACCATTACAACAAGCCTTTCTAGATCGCTCTATAGGTCACAGGCATCATCTTTAGATGGAACTATTTTGACTAATTTTAGGTCGTCGGCATACATAAAGATAATGGAGAATCGAAAACAATTGGGAATATATTTAAATAAAGAAATTAAACAAAACTGGCCCCAAATGAGATCCCTGTTGTATGGCACGTCAGACGAGATATATCGTAGGGCTGACCGAAAACCGTTGATGGCTACATAATGGATCTATCCACAAGATACGAACTCAACCATGAGATGAAAGTAACATCTGGAAATACCGTACGCTCGTAATTTACTAATGAATATGCCATGTGAGCGTTACTATAATCTGTAATTATATGACATTAGCATTAGAGATCAAACCTTTAGCACCGCAGGCTAAGCCCGCTCAAGCTCGGTCATGTGCAGGGACGGATTTAAAGTTGTGGCGGCCCTGGGGCAACCAAGAAGTGGAGGCCCCGAAAAATTTGTGAAACAGATAAAAAAAACAATTCAAAGAAGGTACCTTACGAAGTTATGATTGTGGACTCTTTTTTTTTTTTTGAAGGACACAAACGAAGTATTTTATCCATATAAAAATCAATGAAAAATCTAATTGTGGAGGCCCCTTCTTTGTGGAGGCCCGGGGCCAGTGCCCCTGTTGCCCTGCCCTAAATCCGGCCCTGGTCATGTGAGTCTTGTCTGTCACACCCCAAGCGCAAATAGCATATTCCAAGACACAATGGCTTTGTTGGTTTGGCAAAATAAGGCTTTGTTGGTTTGCAACAGAAGTTTGGAACTGACAAGATGTCTCAGGGTTTTAAAAATATGGATCAGCTTGCGCACTCTTTTGGCGGTACCCGAAATATGTAGTGACCATTTAAGATTGCCGACAACGATTAAACCTAGGTTTAATCCACGCTAGACAGAGTGATCTCCATCAAATATCTAGATATTTGATGGAGATCACTCTGTCTAGCGTGGGACACGCGCAGGTGGCAAAGTTATTGCTATTCCTATTGCAGGGAAATGTGTGATTGCTAATTTTAAAGTGTTTTGCTGTAGTCTTATTAAAACATTGGTATTTTGTTTGAGTTGTGTTTAATGACAGCAGACTGACTCCAGCCAAGCTGTTGTGCGGTCCATGGCCCTTTACGGGGCTCCGTTTGTGGGCGCCTTCCTTGGCGCTGCGGCCAGCCCGCCGGTTGAGCGCGGCCCAAAGGGTCATGGCCATCCGGCTGGTCCGGGGATACCGCACGGTCTCCGGTGAGACAGCGAGCCACCTTGTCGGATTGCCGCCATAGGATCTGGAGGCAAAAGTCCTCGCGCACGTATGGGAGTTCCGCGAGGAGGCGAAACACCGGGCGTAACTCCGCTGTCGCGAGAAATCGTGGCACAGCGGACAGAGCTCCGGCGAGATCTCATGGTGACATGGAGAGTGCGATTGTCACAACCCAGTGCTAGGCATGCCACAATTGCGGCGATAAGTCACCTCTTTGAGTAGTAGCTAGAGAACACCACCACCACGCCACGGCGTCCTCACCTTCCGCCTGACGCAGATCCTCACCGGACATGGCAGCTTCAGGAGGTTCCTGTGTCGGATAAGGCGGGAGGAAACGTCTCAACAACTGATTATTAAGCTGCTACTTTTTAGTTAAAATTATCCTTCGCTGTAGCTGCCAACCTACTGTTTGCTACCAAGGGGTGTCATCGAAAGTGACGCATATGAAAGGTTCTGGCGGCAAAATCTCCATAGGTGAAAGATCCTTTTTCTTTTTTTGGATGGGAAATCATCAAATTACTTCTCCCGCTCTGGGCGGACGGGGAGGGTGTGTCAGACTCTTACTGACTAAAACCCACCCGTATTTCTTCCTGTTGCCTGTGTTGCCAGGGACCTCGGTGACCCATTAGTACCTTCCCGCGAGGTGAAAGACCCTGTTGGGGAAATTGAAATAAATGAATCATCCTGTCGACGAACAGTCCAATGGCGAATCGGTCTTTGGAGAACGGTTGCTCGACCACACGAGATCGTAGTTGATTGCAGTAATAAGTCTGACATTGGTGCCGATTCCCTTGTTCACAAACTAAACTAAATTTAAGTTCAGACCATCTTTTTCTTTCTATTTCTTTAAGAAAAGGACAGAAGATATATTTTGGTTTAAATTAATCAGCCAAATTAATCAGCGCCTGTCACTACTCTATACAAGTTTAGACGTGATTAAAAACTTGCATAATAAAATTACGTCAATTTACGTCAAGCGCTGATTAATTTGACAGGACTGAACTAAAATTTATCTTCTGTCCTTTTCTTAATGAAATAGAAAGAAAAAGATGCACTGAACTTAAATTTAGTTTAGTTTGTGAACAAGGGAATCGGCACCATTGATAAACCAGACTTATAATGTTAATTTCATCCTTTATCGATACACATTCAAAATTGGGATGGACATCTCTACATGATCGGACAAACTTAACTAATGAAAGAAAAATTGCTAACTTGTGTTGTGAACACTTGTGGAACACAAACAAAATCTCGGCGTCGTAAATAAATCTTATTGGTATGTATAAGAATTTATTATTATAAATCCATTATTTTTGTTAGTAGAGAATCCTTTACATCCTGCACCTTTACGTTCTAAGAAAGTTTAGAATGCATTTGTCACTTTTAACACGCAATCAATATTAATTTGTTAATGAAATAACGCCTTCGGCTTTGTAGTGTGATATTCTTAGGTGATATTACTACTGACCCAAAGGAAGACGCATTAATAAATAGTTTGTAAGAGTATCTGCTTTAAAAATGTGTTATTTTGCTTGGCCGGCGCCGGTATTCTATTTATTTGTACCTACCAACATATTAAATAATTTATTTTTACTGTATGTTACATTAGTAAAACTTTTCTTTATATGCTTTTCACAGCACTTTCACTTCTTATTATTACTTTGACCTTAGTTAATGCACTGCACAGGGCTGCACAGAAATAGTATCATCAATACTAGTAACTTTATCCAACTACCTACAAATTTACAACTAATTGTTGAGAAAACGAATACCGACTGTGAGCTGTCGGCCTGATGACATTTTTAAAATCTGGGTCCTCTGTAACAATCTATATTTATATGCTCAAAGCAGAAAGCACCACAACCATAACATTGTAACAGAGAGCAGAACTTCCATAACCTATAGTCTTGTAGCAAGAGTTAAATGATAAGTGATTGTATGATTTTATTTCAGTGGCGGTACCTTCATATAAGCCCAAAAGCCCGGCATGCCTTACTAAAATGCTCGATAGAGAATTTATTGTACCTAACCAGTAGTTTATGAGAAAATTGCGATGATTCTTTTTTTGAAATCGGTTAAAATTTTACTGGGCTTGCGTTATTTTGAAACCCTAGGCACGCCACTGTTTTATTTCTGTGAGTAGGTTTGTACAAACACTTTTAATCATATTTTGAAAACTAGATGAGGTTGGTTCGTTTCCTATCTGACTGCTCGGAGAAGAAAGGCCGAAACAAACTCAGAGGTCACAGTCTCTTTTAAAGTACAGATATAATCTTGGTCAAATCATGTGAAGGCCATGTAGATTGGTGTCTGAAATGGTCTTTTGATAAAAGAACTATACAGATTGAGTGGACCCGTCTAGTCAATGCAAGCATTTGTCAGTAGTTGTGCAGCTCAACTCAGAACTTAAGGAGCTCAATACCAAAGAAATGACATTTGGCTTGGCTGCAAAAAATACTCAAACTGCCAGACCATGTTAAAAACTAACTGAAAATAAAACAAAATTAAGCAATGACCCACATAGTCTTCACATTTACAATAATTAAAATAATATAATACTTCACAGTGGTTTTTACTTTCCCAAAAAAATTAAAACACTCATGTTAAAAGTTTTTTTTTTTAATTAATAGCACTGCCAGCCTACCCTATTACTTTGTTTTAGCTTAGCGTTTGTTTGTTCTGACTTTTTATCTTTTGGTGCGTGTCCTAAGGGTTGTCACATGATTTTAAATCGCCTCCTTCATCTAGAATTGAGACTATAGAAAGCATAAAGAATTTTACAAATCCGACTGGTAGTTTTAGAGAAACACACTCTTCAGCTTTATTATATTAGTATTGATTAACAATACATTTCTGAACCATTCAAGGTCCAAAAGTATTATGTGTCAGTTTTCAATAAAATTATGTGCATCCTCTTCTAACCCATTTGTAAACCGATAACATCAATATAAAGTCTTAAGTTAAACAAAGTTTAAGTAAATACCAGGTATTGACCGAAGTCCAGTAACTACTTATGTACAAATAATATATTAACTAACAATTAACACACATAAGTACATGTATACATATTGATCATGTAGTAAATAAAATCATACAGTACTGTTATTAATAATATCTATATGAAATTGTAGCAGGTAGTTTGTATGTTGGTTTGTTCATATAATATTAATATGTATTTTACCAAACCTACTGATTACATCAATCATTTCATCTTTAATCAGATTTTATTGTGTAGGTATAATGATATTATTAGACTGCCTCATTGGGCTACTGGTTGCAAGCACTAGGTCGCTGAGCATGAGGACCTGGGTTTGATTCACAGGTCAGGTAGTTTTATTGGGTTAATAGCAGGCCCGAGTCTGGATTTTTGCCTGGTCAATAGCAATAGGCTTGCACTCTATTACATGGGACTTAAACATAACTGGCGAAATTTGGGTGTGCCCAACCCCAACCCTTTGTGGAAACAAGGTGTGATGTTATGTTACGTAAAATATTATTATCCTGTTAAATGTTATCCTATTCAAGGTTAAAAATTGTTAAAATTGTCCTTATTTGTGAAAGAATAATTTTCAACTTGTTAGCTAGTACAGCTAAAATATTTGCTCCATGTACGTCCATTAATTACGTGAGGTGTTTAGTGGGGAGCATAGACTAATATATTGAGATAGACTGGCAACTGAGGTTTTCTGGTTTACTTAGCGATCAGCGCCCTCCTAACGCTAAGCATTGAACTAAATGAAATATACACATATACATGTATAGGTGCGTATATATGTCGACATGTATAGGTACTTACGTAATTACGTATGAATTGCTTGTTTTATTTGTTTCGCTTGTTAGATACATATCTGTTTTGACGTAAGCATATTTTTATGGATGTTTTTAGACAAAACATCCCTAAAAATAAGAGTGCGTCAAAATACAGAATAAGTATCTAACAAGCGAAATAAAACGATAATGGGGTAAAGGGAATGAGATTAATAATACAAAAATATATTACTGAATTAATTTATTAATTAAACATTAATTTCGACACCTGTTTGCCTCTCTCGTTTCGCACCCTTTGTTTTAGCATAGTGTTCTCGAGCCCGTAGGAAGATGGGATCAGTTTCAGCACTTTCATTACAAAAATTGTAATAACTCTTGCCAGTGAGGACATTGCTGACTTCTTTGCACCAATTCATGGTGAAGAACACAACACTTTTATGGAGCATATAATTATTTAATTGTTTTTTATGTTTTTTACATTCCATAAAATTTAAGTCAACGTGGACTGTTATAATCAGCATTATATATTCAGCAATTTTGTCTAAATGTCCATATTTATTTAAAATATCCAATGTGATGTGTTCTACTTGGGCAAAAAAGTCAAACAATGCCCGGGTAGGATAGCATAACCATCTTTTACCACAATATTCTTTTTTTATTATAAATTTGTGGAAATCTACAGTATTTGAAGATATTAAATTACTTCGACATGTTTTACATTTTTTAAAAACAAACTTTTTTGCTTTGGTTGCTATCCACCCACTACAATATGCTATGGCCGCGCATTTCTCTACATGAACTCGAGAACGGCTTTCTAAAATGGTTTGTGTATTTATTACATTAATATTTAAATGTTCATAAATAATTTCCATTATTTCATTAGCACCCTCTACATTACAGTTTTGGTTTATTAATGATTTTAAAGAATTTAAACAATAACTGTCATCTTTTTCACAATTTCCCTGTAGGGAGTGTGGGGATGTTATATTATTTATTAATAATGTTTTAAATGCAGTTTCAAAAGCTGCTGAGTTAGGCATTACATTATTATAGCCATGAGCTCTTATCGCCCCAAAAAAGTTTTCTAAAGGGTCTTGGTTTATATTACGTAGTAATAATGAATTTATTCCTTCTGACCTTAACCTATTTGTAATCAATTTAAAACCTTCTATACTTTTTACCCAACTGGTAAGAGATGGTACAGTTACCTCTTTATCTTTGTTATTTATATACTTCATTGACTTTAAAATCGGTAACATTTTGTTCCAAAATTTTAAATGGGGTGAGTTTGGCGTGACTGCAGATCTGTATATTTTTCCTTCTGTTTTGTGATAATTTGCATTGACGGAGTCGAACAGGTCGTCGAACAGCAATAACAATTCTGCAGTGTCCACACTTTCCTCTGGCAAGCACCCACTTTCTATAAATGAAAATTATATGTTAAGTTTTTATTTTTTTATTTATCATTTATACAAAAAAAAAAAACAGGATTATATAAATAGATAGCAACCAAAAACCACTAAAGTTTAAACTTGTGCTATCATGAGTCTATCATAAGTATGTGTTTTTAAACAGAAAATACCTTTTCAGGCAGTTTTCTCAATAACCATAAGATATGTTTTTTTTTTATTAATGCACAGTTGTATAACTGTGATGATAAATGATGTATAACCAGATATATTTTGACTATTGAGAAATATGCACCCAAAAAGTAGTATTTCTGTTTTTAGACTACAAAATGTATAGGGACTCTTTAAGTTAAGCGAGACATACCTGCCAGACATCCAAGTGTCACACCAACAGACTTGCTGAACACTTGTGTGCAATACTTAACCCTCATTTTTGGTATCATTGAGGGCACTACATGTTGAGCTGTCAGCTTATGGGCCAACTTTACACCCCGGAATGAAGGGCTTCTTTTAAATAGGTTTTCTATATGACACCATTTAGCCACGCGTACCTTGCCATCCATGAAATATTTCAAGTTTTTATTCAGTAAATTGTTGCGTACACCCTTCATTAGATGAGGTGGATCGTAAATAGGTACAATTTTGACACTGCCCACTTCAAAAAATCCGCCTCTATAATCTTCATTTTTTCTTAGGTATTTTCCTTTGGTTTCTTCCATCAACTGATTTATTGCAGCAAGGTTTGTGGCTCCTTGATCACATACTGTAGCTACAACTTTAAGACCTGTGCTTTCGACTTTTTCTATTATATTTTTCAATTGATGTTTCAGATCTGCAGTCTTTGTTGTGCCTGAGCAAAAACTATAGGCTATTGGCTGCTTATATTTTTTTATTATGCCTCTCACCATAAATACAAGCACATGATCAGCGAATATTATTTCTCTTTTGCTACCATTGTCGACAAAACCATTTATATTGTCATGTGCCTTGTCGTAACTTAAATTTGTAGCAATTGACATTTCGTCAAACAGTATGCAACAAAATTTATGTTTGTCAGGCATTTTGGACACTTTTTTTTGTAAGTGTTCAAATATAATTTTGTTAATACCAGGCTTTAAATCTACTTTCTGTAGAATATTTTGAAGTGTTCTTCGGCTTGGCAGAACGCAAAGCTGGCTTAGCAAGCGATATGCTTTAGGTGACGGTTTATATAATGATAATGCTAAGATTTTTTCATCAAGCGTAAAACGCCTTCCTCTAGGTTTTTTACCACTTCCTTTTACTTGCATATAAAATAAAGATTTCGCTGCTGATGACATATTTTTGGTCACAATTTCGAAAGCATTGGTTTTTCTTATTTTCTTTGCTAGCAGATATCTTTTGCGAAAGGTTTGTTTGGTTTTAAGAACCTGACGAAGTGTTTGCTCTAATTTTTTCACCTTATTTTCTTCATGCTTCCGTTTCAAAAAGGGTACTGAAAATATAAAAACATAATTTTAATTTTGCAGAACTTTATCAAACGAAAGCGCATCGAAAAGTGAGTGTCGGCTTTATCATGGTAGACCATGTGCTTTAAAGGATTTGCATTTTTAGACAAAATACGATTGGTGATCATAAAGAAATACATAACATACCTAAACTAGAAGGCTTGAAATATTCAATAGTTCTGGTTGCCATGGGTTGTATTACATCACGATGCAATATAGTTTCTTGGGATGTAGATGGTTCACAATCAGAAATAAATGGCCCCGTACTTGGTGCTGAGAAGCAAATACAATAAAATTAGTATTTTTACAATATTCCACACGTACACATAACATAACATCAGGCCCGAAGCGTTGGGCAGACGTGTACCTGTAGCTCACATTTCACCAGTTATGTTTAAGTCCCATGTAACAGGGGCGAGCATATTGCCGTCAACCGGGCCCAAATCCAGACTCCGGGCTGCTACTGAGAAATTCCAGATAGAAAAACCCAATAACACTTTGCCCGACCCGGGGATCGAACCCAGGTCCTCATGCTCAGCAGTAGCGCCTGCGACCACTAGACCAACGAGTCAGTGAAGCCGTTGGTTAGCATAATGCTTGATAATCTGAGATCCCACCGCTGATTTCTACAGGTTTCAGTTTTTTTAATGAAACTCCATTCAAATGAATGTTTAATGATAATTATGTAATACATTACTGCTGGGCAAACATTAGCCGCATTGCCTAGCAAAAATTAGCCGCAATTACCTTTACTTTAATGTATTATAATAAATTATTGTTAACAAATTGCAAATACATATATTATATTTTTTTTGTGAATTAAACATCATTTTTAGGGTTCCGTAGTAAATTGAAAAAAAAAGAGAAAACTATCCTAGGTACAAAAACCCAGATGTACCTTGGACCGTGTCCGTTGTGCCTTGGACGGAGCAGGTTCAAATCGAGAAAAACACTTTTAGGGTTCCGTAGTAAACAAGGAACCCTTATAGTTTCACCATGTCCATCTGTCTGTCCCCACTGAAGCTAATAGACGCTTAGTACTAGAAAGCTGTAATTTGGCATAGGTACTTATATATAAAATATTTTTTTAAGGTACCTCCCTTGCATGTAATGCGGGGTGATATTTTTTTTCTCGTCTATCCCATGGTGTGGGGTATCGTTGGATAGGCCGTTCAAACATATTGCAGGCCTGTGAACACCACTTTCGATTCAAGGATCCGTTTGCGTAATATTAAGCATTAAAGTGCAAATTTTTGTTAGTGAGGTGTCCCTGCCAGGTAAATGGTTGTTTATGGAGATGTGAAAAATCATGGTAGTAGTACATATAATGAAATTAAACTATCATAGTTAAGTGAGCTTTACAAGTTAACGAGTTATTACTCGTAAACTATTGTCGACCAACTTAAATTTGCAGTTGGAGAATTGACATGAATATTTACTCTGTGTAGTATTATATTGTTTTAATTATTGTAAATGTGAAGACTATGTGGATCATTGTTTAATTTTGTTTTATTCTCTGTTAGTTTTTAACGTGGTCTGGCAGTTTTGAGTATTTTTTGCGGCCTAGCCAAATGTCCTTTCTTTGGTATTGTTCGTTGAATCGTTGAGCTCCTTTAGTTATGAGTTGAGCTGCACAACGACTGATAAATGCGTGCACTGACTGGACAGGTCCACTTAATCTGTGTGGTTCTTTCATCAAAAGACTATTTCAGACACCAATCGACATGGTCTTCACATGATCTGACCAAGATTATGTCTGGACTTTAAAAGAGACTGTGACCTCTGAGTTTGTTTCGGCTTTTCTTCTCAGAGTAGTCAGATAGGAAACGCCGGCCTCATCTTGTTTAAAAAAATATGTTTTGACGTGTAAAAGTGTTTGTAAAAACCTACTTACAGAAATAAAATCATTTATCATTTGACCGTGGCATATATCGATGTATGCGAGAACACGTTTTTGAACTACAATGTTTAGTTTGTTTTTGGGATAAATTCAACCCAACTTCCCAACTACGGAACCCTTCGTTGTGTATGGTCCGACACGCACTTGGCCGGTTTTTTGACGCTTAATTCACTAAAAAACATATATTTAGTAGCTAATATTAAAAAAAAAAACAGAGAGGGAAGTACCTGCAAACATCAGCGGTGGAATCTTGTACTATTAGGAGTTTGAATTTTATGCATCCCAATGAAACCAATTCCAAACCATATTTATTTAGCCCATTGGATACAAAATAGATAGCTAATATTTGTTAACATACTCGTACCTGAACTACAAGGCTTGCATTCAACAGTTCTTGTCGAGTCCTGAATAACATTAGGATTCAATAATATTGCTTCTTGAGAAGTAGACGGTTGGCAGTCTGGAACCATTTGAGTAGATGCTGGAAAGTAGGTACAGAATAAAAGAAGTTAATATTTTCACTTAAAAAAACAATAGTGTATGAAAATAATATTGAAAACATTATAGGCTTGTATTGGAATACTATGTTGCTCATTCTTTGTGTCTGTGTATCCACTTAAAACTTCTAAACTACTTCAAGCAATGCAATTTTCTCCATTATTTAGAGATTTTCAAGAGCTTCCTTGAAAAATCTTCGTTTCTGTGTATTGTACATTCATTTATAAACTGTGTGAATCCATTGCGGTTAGTATTAAATAAACCCTATTAAAACCAGATTTACCTGATACATCTGCAGAAGGTAACAGCAAAGATGGAACAGCCAATTTACAAAGTCTGTTTTTTGGGTAAAGGAACTCTTTCCGAAAGTGCCGACGACAGATTCTTTGAATTTTGTGGAAAGTGGTAGTGTCCAGACTCGCAATATCCACTCCAATAAACTTTACCCAATTTTTAAACCTTTCTGCATCTTTCTCGGGACATGGAAAGTAATGTAGAGGTACACCTGAAATTAAAATAAAGTGACTATATAATGAGACTGACTGAAATGTCATTTTTAATCTAGTTATTATAAAGTTATTTTACAATACATATAATTTATTAAAAGTAAAAAATGAAGAAAGTGTTAAATTTTTTTTTTTTTTCTAGTGCACATAGGTTAAAGATTAGCAATGCAGTAAAATACGATATCAGGAACTTAAAAGCCTGGCTAAAGGGGTGTAGGTAGATGTGTAGTAGTGCCCACATGTTCATGAGGGTTTATTATAATTATGTATCTGTATATATATATTTATGTATGGTTATCAACTTATCAAGGATGAGGTTTTTTTTACTGTAGGGAAAATAATAAATATTTTTAATAAAGAAATCCTATACTATGTTGGTTTAGGTAATTTACTAAAGGTCAATCTAGACATGTCTTTTCACTTCACAACTTGCATTTAAAAAATCTAAAATGTTACAAATAAAATATATTTAAGTTTATTAATGACAATAGTTTATCACTCCTAAAATTACACATTTCTCTTAATCTATGTACAAAATCATGGCAATGAATACATATTTATAAGACATTATGTTGAAAACCATACTCGTATAAACTGTGTCACAGTCGTCAGCGTCTTCCACACTTATTTATTAAAACCACACAAAGAGGGGTCTCTTGCCCAAAATAGTTTTTCCAAAATTAACCGATACCTCAGACCCCCAATGCCAATTATTTTTATCATGTACGAGCTTGTGCACGCTTATCGACTTGTTGAGTTTTTTAAAAGTACAACAATGATACTTCCTACTAAAATATTAATCATTCTTATAACAAGTTGGTACAAGTAATTAATACAGTATCTTTAAAGTTTCAAATAAGAACTTGTGTTAATTAATAGGGGTCGATTTTTAGACCTCGTCGACCCCTAAAATCAGTTTTCGTTTACGTCGACCCCTGGGAAGTCAATTTCGACCCCAAGAGGTCGATATCGACCCCAAGGGGTCGATATCGACCACTTTGGAAATCCCTGCTCTAGGGGAAGCAGGATAGTCTTGCCTGCATTTAGACGTCTAATGAACTTTAAGTAATATTTAGGTCAGTGAGTTGTCTTAGATTTATTAGAAAGTTTACAGATTATTTTATATGCAAATTGAGAAAAAAGGCATGTCAAGATTGTTTACCAGTTTATCATGCTTTAGTCCTTGTTATGAGGCTTACTAATAGTAAACTAAGCCGACCGAGTACATTTAGTATTTGTGATTTCTAAATATTAAAAATGCTTGTAATTAGGAACCAACGGTTTTTTTTTTTATTTTGACTACTGAATAAAAAAGAAATTGTTCAGCATTTCATTGCTTTGTAAAGTTGTCAAAAACGGATTAACCCGCCTGAATACGTTATGGTGTAATAAGCACGTGTAATATAAGTTATACGCGAGAGTATTTGTATAAAACACCATTGAGGTTATGAACGTTCAGAATATAAAAACACGATTCACTCACCATCTCCTGCTACTACTGGGCACCCAGGAACACAGCAAACGTTTCGAGGCATTGTGTAAAATGTAAAATAACACTACACTGAGATATATGGTCCAAACTCCTTATGGAGGGCCTATCTACATGTATGTCACAAACACTTTCACAAAATACAGTCTATGCTGGAATTTTGGTATTTCTGGAATATACGGGGGAACTAAAGCTCAACTCAACGTAATAAATAACACAAAAACACCAAAAAATACAAGAAAAATGCGCACGAGCATGTAAACACACCAGTGGAAAAATTCTTGTGACGTTTAGACTGTGTTGCTAACGTTTGGTATCACTAAACTACTCATAATATTCTAATATCGTAAAAGTATCAGAAACAATACAAAGTTTTATTAAAATAGTTCAAAAATAAATTGTACTAGGTTGTTAAATCACATTTTTTTGTGTAACTGGATTAATTAAAGAAAAAATACAAAATTAACAATTAGTGTAAAGTACCAAATAATTTTAGCAAAAAAAGTGGTAACATTGCAATTAAAAGTTCCAAGTATTGGGGATAGATGGCACTTGTCACAATAAAAAAAATATGTTCTAAGTTACCAGGGCATGGTGGGGAGGGCGTCGAACCAAACCTCACCCGATCTTACGTGAGGGAGAGGAGGCGTCGGCAAATATCACGTACTTAATTATTTTTTCCGCAAAAACAGTGTAAAATTGCAAGAAAATTATTATTCTACTAATATTATAAATGCGAAAGTTTGTAAGGATGGATGGATAGATGGATGTTTGTTACTCTTTTACGCAAAAAGTAATGAACGGATTTGGATGAAATTTGGCACACAGATAGTTTATAACCAGGAATAACACATAGGATACTTTATATCCCGATATACCCACGGCGTCAAAACTTAAGCGGGTGAAACCGCGGGGCGCATCTAGTAGGAAATAAGTATTATAAAAAAAAAAATAAGCAATTTTTTTATCTTTTTAATAATCTCTCAAAGCCCCCTTTGTGAGAGGGGTTCGAAAATTGGCCAAAATCGCCTCACGTAATTAATAAGCAACAGAAATAGATAAGCAAAATAATAGTAATAATAGCTGTCCTGAGATATGCCAACATTAAGTAATGGGAAGTTATTCATTGTCTAGCTATCTTTGAATCTGTGGTCTGAGAAATAAGTTTTGTTTTATTAATGGTTTAAAAATTAAAAAAAAACGTGTGCGTTCGGGGGACCCCCGTCAGGAACGAAGTTCCTTCTCACTTATGATTTAGTCTTAATTTTGAGACATTGAAACAGATTTATTATTGAATTTTCGTTTATCTCAGACGCGTTTTTAATATAGAGCCATCTAGTATAAGGTTTTAGAAGCTCTATTTCAAGCCGCGTCAAAGAACTTCGTTCCCAAAACCTAAACCATAGTTTTTTATTAATTATTTAATTTATAATGGTGTACCAACAGGTTCTGTATATAATTAAGTATGTACTATAGGTACCCCTTATACATGGGACTTAAAACATAACTGGCGAAATGTGGGTGTACTATACAGGTACACCACTGCCCAACCCTTCAAGGAACAAGGTGTGATGTTATGTTATGCGTGTTTTGTACTATCGGTAAAAATAGCCTCGGACTCACATAATCGCTAATTACAGGTTAACCAGCATTCTCAGAAAGAAGTTATAAGTTTATAACATAATAAAACTAGAAACTAATGAATTTAATTTTGATTGTTCTTAAGTTCTAATTATAACAGCAATTTATGATAAGGAAAATATGGCATTCTGTGATAAAAGAGAATAGCTAAATTATTATATTATTACATACGAGTATTCTTTCCCCTCTCTTTTTTATATGCCTGTACATGTTGTCAACTTTCCTATAGCTAAATCAATTGTTAAACATAAAATCATAGGAGCAAAGTCGTAGAAAATCACTAGTAATTAGATATATTGGATATTATTTGTCTCACTGGCCTCACGGTATCTGTCTATGATTGCACTGACCTCTGCCCTCTGCGCCTTATTATCTATAAGGTATAAAGAAGTCAAAATGATATATTCACTCTGGCTCCTGCACTCATTACCAGTGCCTCAGTAAAAATAATAAAAAAAGATAACGGTGCATACGACTTTTTTTCTTTGACGCACATGCGCGTAGTGAATGATATAACATAGTTTTTGTGTTACATGTTAATCGACTTAGATTTTTCGTGGAAATTTTGAAGGTAATGTTAATAAATTACGCTAATTAGTACAGATAATATCTTAAATAGCTTTTGTTTTGAATTTATTTGTCCTCTTGTCATAATTTCGGGGTTAAGCAACGAAGCGAGGCTGTCGTTTGTGATGTGGTCTTGATGCTTTAGTTGTTTTACTATCACGTTTAAGGGTGCACGTGGGTTGCAGGAGCTTATTATTTAAATTATAATAGTCACCTATTATACTAAGGTAGGTGCCTACCCTACAAACATTTCACTTTTATTACGAGCTAAGCTCATTCCCAGACTAGAGTAAAAAATATCTATAGGTACCTAGGAATAAGAAACATTGACTAGTCTAGTCAGAAATGTTTCTATTTTTCTATAGCTAATTTTTTCGTAGGTACCTAACTAACGTCTTATTAAAAAACCAAGATAACTAATTAGGTACTTGTATACTGCTTAAAAATACTACGTGTATTAAAAAAACAATAATGATTTGTTAGTGAGTTTGGGACGAAGTGATTTCGACAAGCCAATTTTTTTACGATAAGTAAATTAATAACAAAAATGTTTTCATGAATTATAATTATTTATTTGCTCCAATTAAGTAGTTATTCTAAATGTAATATAGACACAATCAGATAAATGACCGTTTAATATTATAACATATTGTCGTCTAGACACGGATGCTGTAATTTCTATATTTATGTTGTTTACATCTCAACATATACTTAAAGTACCTATTATATTTACTTGCCACTGGAATTTGAACGGGGAAGTAAGTATCTTGTGATTCCGTTTGCTATGCCATTTGACCAATTCTGAAGATAGCGTATACCAAACAAAATAAAGTTTATTTTGTAATATCGAATTAACGAGAATACTTATTTGAACAAAAACACCAAGTGTAGCCCCTTTAATAATAGGCCAATTTATCTCATCCCTTCGCTTTTGTATGTTTAAAAAGGGAACAAAGGTCGACGTTACTTGGCTGTCAGAGGCAAACTCCCAAAGATTTTTAGTCAGTAGCTTATCATAAACCTGCGGGAATTGTTAATTGACGTGTCCTTTATTCGTGTAGGAATATTCGCGAATGTCCTACACCCCCGGGCTGGACTGGGCTGGAGAGGTCTGTCAGACTCTTACTTACTGACTAAAACCACACTGTGTTCTCACAACTATCCCGGGCCAGGGGCCGTAAGCGCACACACATTCATTCTCACCCCGGCAAAGAATTGCCATCGTTGCTCACCAAACCAGTCTTACGGCTTTTAAATGCTTACTCCTTTTTATTTAAATATAACTTATAAATGCTTTGCTTTTTCCTGATTTCTATAAATGTTCGAACATGCTACTAACGAAAACAACAACTTCACGCCTGTATGCCCCGAAGGGTAGGGCAGAGGTGCACCTGTATTACACCCACATCTCGCCAGTTTTGTTTTAGTCCCATTTAATCGGGGGCGAGCCTTTAGCCATCAACTGGGCACAAATAATTGTTATTACAATCTCCCAGCTTTTACAACTTGCACTTAGGTCAATAGGACATGTTTTGTTTTCTTTTACCCTGAGGGAGTCATCGTTAAACCATAACATAATTTGTTTATCAGTAATGATATTATCTTTAATGCAGGATTATTGCATTGAAATAAACTTGCAGTTTGAACACCACTATACTTACGCGGTCTAGTGAAACTAATGCTTCTGAATGGAAGTACGGTTTGCTGAGGAAAGATTTGGGCCAGTGGGAAAAGATACAATGCAAAAGGCACAAGAAATAGTGAGGATTTAGCCTAATCAGTGCCATTAAAGGCAGGAGGCATGGCAAACAGCTCTCTCGTGGATATGGCGCCTAAGTCTCCTGATGGCCGTGTACCTATTGGTTCACCTTTTCACATCTTGATTAAGTTAGAACGCCCGTTATACGCATCATGCGGACGGATGATTCGCAACCGCAATAATTGGTTTGCTGATCGCTTACAACATTCGCACAACGAACATTGTCCATCCGGTTGTGCTTTGTCCTCCAGATTTCCTATACCACGAACTGAACTGCATGTCTACATTGTCACCTAATTTAAATACATCGTTAAAGCCAATATTCAGTTGTATATTTAACTGCTTCAGATATGGAGCTGGTCTCTCTGGCTAAAGAAGTGTTCCAGACTACAGCGGAGCATGCGGCGAGCTACCGACTAGGGCAGTCGGCACTGAGGCACCTCGACCGGACGCTGTGGGTCGTCGAGAAGTGCGCGAGATGGGCTGTTCCGCCGCCATGTTAGTATTTTTGTTTTCTTAGCTTTTCATGTGTAATTCAGGGTCAAACGATTGGTTAAACTTAAATGGCACCCATGCACGTGACTGCAGCGTTACGCTTGTGACTTTCTCAAGTACACTTGGACTTCTAAGTGGTTCTAAGTCCAGTGCTCTTGTTGAATGTCTATGCAGTACTCTAAAGACTCTTACAAACAAGCGCGACACGCCACGCGACACAAAGGCACCGCTAGTAGTACTACACGCGGTGCCTTTGTGTCGCGTCGCGTGTCACGCCTGTTTGAAGGAGCCTTAATCATTTAAGAGCATAATTATGCAGTTGTCAAGTTAAACGTTTCAGTAGTCTAGTCAAAATAGACAAAACAAGTTGTTAATTCAGGCACAATTCGCATAGAGCCAAAAATTGGTCCGGTGTTAAATACACTATTACAAATAATATGTCAAATATCCCCCCCACCGATCGGCTTCTGAGGCGTGCTGCTACTGATAAAAAAAAAATCAAGGTCAAAAGTAAAAAAATATCGGTATTTGGCACATTTCTCTTAAACGGTAATTGTTATCGCAAAAATAAATCAGACAAAAGTTGTAGATCATGCAATTGTCTACAAAAATTTTTTAGATAATTCTTTCATACAAATCACCATTCCCGAGATATCGCGATTCCAAAACTTGGAAAAGTCTTATTCTGCATAATATGCACACATTTCCGCACTACCTATGAGATATGTACTTACTTTAACGAGGTTACCCCAGTAGGTATACTCTCTACTCGATCAATTGCGATGAAGGAAGTTTGATCAGATAGTATTCTATTGACTGAATAAAAAAATACTATTGGTAATGATAATAGAGCGGATTATTGTTAATTTCTGATGCTAGTATGATGTTTATTACAATTGATAATGGTCCAGTTCGACTTCAACAGTCATATCTTCTTCTCCTTTTGAAATATCTGTACATTCTTCTAAGAAGAAAGATGCATCAATTTTCTCTTCATTAATGCCATAAGTATCCTCATCTGTTGTATTTGGTTCTACGTTAGAGCAGGTCTGGCCTTGACAATTGATACATACTGGTGAACAATATAATCCGACTTTTTGACAGCCACAATTTTTACTACAAACCTTCTTGCAATTACACTTACCGTTAGAAAAATATGCGACAGACTGATATTTTTGACCTTTGACCTTGAATAAAAATTTTACTTGAAGTAAGATCGGTGGAGATCTTTGACATTTTATTTGTAATAGTGTATTTAACATTTAGCTCTATGCGAATTGTCCTTGACATCAATGTCTATTTTGACTGGGTTACAAGGCCCTGTATTTTATAACAATGCACAGTTTTGAATCCTCATTTAACACTGACGGATTAAATATTCATTTTATATTAACAAAAATCTTGTTTCAAAACGAGGTTTATTACTAAATAAAGTTTTAGAATACGGACCTAATTCGTCAAGGCTTCAGCTAGTTCAAATAAAATGAATCAACGCATGAACACCCTTACGTTGTATACGTTTAAAGACCATTTTACCATTTCTTCCTCAGATAACAGAAATAGATAAAACAGTTGAATGGAGACTGCTCTCTATTTTGTTTATTTTTTCTACGAGATAAAGTTTATCAGGCATTAGCTATGTTTTGTTCATGCTATCTGTCACATTATCTGCGTATGTGAATCATGCGCCTAATAATGCTCTTATGCTGATTGCGGCTTCGTGTGACTACTATTAAGGCTAACTTGCAGCTCAGTACTGAGCTGCAGTGGACCCTAACTAATTTATTTATTTATTTAATAATTTTGGATGACTTACAGCTAAAACAAACAGAATAAAAAAATGTATGTGAGACTGACAGCCAATTAAAAGTCTTCACTTCTAAAAACAGATTCGAAAGAAAGTGTGTGAACAGCACAATACAGCTACCAAAAAAAGAGAAAAAAAAAACTAGTACAACATTCAAGCTTAAACTAAATTCACATTTCATATAACATACAAAACACACAATATCTTAATAAAAAAAGTCAAGGGCTCAGGCACTTTCTGGCCGAGGACACACCTGTTATGAAAGGGTCAAAATCATGCCGTTTACACATGCTATTAAAGTTGCTACTTGCACGCACTATAAATGAATTTTGCCTGTAATTCGTAGAGGTAAATGGGACACGCAACGGTGCGTTCCATCGCTTCGACCTTCCGGGAACGTTAAAATAAAATTTGGATAAAATATCGGAATTATTAATAGAATTATTGAAAATTTTCAATAATTAAATACAGTCAGAGATTGCTCGTCGATTAATTAGGGGTAATATATGATACTTCTTACAGAGTTTGAGGTAATCTACAGACCGGTAGGGCACTTTCTGATGATAACACAAATACTTGATGAACCTTTTCTGGATGCTTTCTATACGATCAATGTACTTGTGATAACATGGATTCCAGATTTCAGACGCGTATTCCAAATGGCTTCTAACGAAAGTACAGTAAAGGATTTTTAAAGTTTTGGCTTGAGTGAAGCACCTGGACAGCCGCATTATGAAACCAAGTGTTTTAGATGCTTTAGCGACTATGGCATCAACATGAAATTCAAAAGTAAGTTTAGAATCGTGATATACCCCCAGATCTCGGATGGAATACGTTCTAGGTAGTACTTGATCACCCAAGATATACGATAATATAATATCTTTGTTGTCTTGTGTTCATGGCTAAATAGCAACTTGTAAGCGGATCAACCAAGTAGAGTGGCTGGATGACGGTTCGCTACACTTCCCGCCTGTTCTGCTTGCCTGTAGCAGATTAACCTATTAAGCCCCGCGCGACACCGATTTGGAGTCAAACAATAGAAAATCAATTGTGTCTCATTAGCTGTCCTTGACCAATTAAAATAAACAGCCAGTCTATTTTGTAAAAAAATACCGTGAAAACGTAGGTAAAGTGAGCTTGCAGTGAGTTGTCATTTCCACCTGATGTTAGGGATTGACACTTGACGGCTCACTTCAAGTTATCATGGTGATATTTTTACAGAATAGCACTACAGTACCTTTTTAGGGTTCCACACCTCAAAAGGAAAAACAGAACCCTTATAGGATCACTCGTGTGTGTGTCTGTCTGTTTGTCTGTCTGTCTGTCTGTCCGTCTGTCACGGCCGATTTCCTCCGAATCTACTAGACCGATTAAGTTGAAATTTGGTACACATGAATTTCTGTGACCCAAACACGGACGTGTATTGTAAATATGTGAATTTTGAATATGAGGGTCACTTTAGGGCGGCAAATTAGAAAATTAAAAAATAAAGTTTTGCAAACTGTATCGCGTGACATATCAAATGAAAGGGCTTTGTGAGGGTATCAAATGTGTTTTTATAATTAAAAAAAAAAAAACGTTTTACGTTAAGTTATTTAAGAAAATTGATGAAACTTGACCATACCCCCTTATCTCCGAAACTACTAAGCCTAAACATTTTCAAAAGATACCGAAAAACCTATAAGAAGTCAATATTGTGCGTACAAATTTACATTTGCAGTTGGAATGTGTGGGAGAACATGTTTTTCAACTACAATGTTCCAGTTAGTTCTTAGGATAAATTATTTTGGTATAAAAAACATGGTAGATAACATATTCATTGTACGGAACCCTCACCACGCGAGTTCAACTCGCACTTGTCCGGTTTTTTTTTCTATCCATGGGGATATCCTCATGGATACCCTCCGTCTGGGAAGAACGGAGGGTTATGTCGGACTCCTACCGACTAAAACCCCACTGTTTCTTCTGGCACCATGAGTCGGGGGCCCGGGAGTTACTTGTACACTTGCCGCACCCCCGACAGGTATCAGCCCGCCATGCCTAGCGAGCCCCATCACCGAGTGCAGCCGATCGCACGACCGCAGGTTCTCCCATTTAGGCGCGCATATAATACTGCGTTTCTCCTTGTGCCTGACTTCTCGAGCGACGACACAGCCCTAATTTCGCTGCCCGCAGGCCCCTCCTTATGGTGGCCGGATATCGTTAAACACCCTTTGACACCCGGCTGAGCACTACAGTACCTAGGTTTCGGTTGCCACACGAATATCTATGGCAGTCGAGTAAGAAAAAACCCAGAAAATCGGACAACCAGTAACGTAGCATTAAGTTACAGGTTACAGCATTGCAATAATAACCTTCACCTCCTAGTATATCTATCCTGCGTTTGCAATTTAATTTCCAAAAATATAAACAAATGTGTTTTTAGAAAATTAACTTTAAAACCCACATATAAACTTCATTATTGTACCAAAACTTCAAACATTATTCACTCAACTTAATTCACCCTTCCATAAACTTGATAATTATTTGTTTTAATGGAATTAACAGCAATTGGAAACGATTTTGAACATGGAATATAAGTGTTTCTGCATTTGAAATGTATTTTCAAATACACCATATGAAATGTTAATCATAGAATGGGGCAATGATGTAATAAAAATCTCTTTTATTTTTGCAGTGGATCAAGACGAGCGCCCTCAGCCGGAGTTGGTGAGGCCACTGCCGTGGGTCTTCTTCTTAGTGATGATAGTGACTTTGAGAATCACTCGCGAGGGTATATCACTGCTCAACCTTGTCATGGGGAAACCGCCGTTAAGGTCTGCTGATGTGGTATGTAGCAATAATTATTTTAATTTATTGATTACTTGAAGCGTAAAACTAAGTCTGGAAATAAATCATAACCCTCCTTTTTGCTTCCCCGTAGTCGGGTAAAACGGTCCCATAGCGATTGTTGTGTTCATGCAGTTTTATGTTATCGGGATTGATTTCGGCACTTAGTCCTTCAAGTGGACAGTTGTACGTGGGTCATGGTGGCTGTCGTTGGTCATTCATTATTTATGCAGTTTAGACTAAACAGTTGTGAGGAGACTAAGAAAAAGCTTCTAAGCACATAACTGGCATACCATACCTAACTTACTGTTTTGCTGTGTCAAGCTGTGTGATCGAACTGCCCTCATTGTAGTTGTAAATATCTGTCATGTCAACATTTATAAATTCAATCTACTTTGTATTGTATAATTGCATTGCACAGGTGTGAGTACCATGTATAATAGAGTTACCATTTAACGGTTAATATGTAATTGACTTGAATGGGCCCTGGCGGCTGAGAGTATGTCATGCTCACTCAGATGTCTCGCTGTTGGTGGCGCGTGTGTTGGATCATTTAGCTCCCTTCAAAATGGTTGAGCTGAATGGTGCTGATCCATGCGTCATGCTCGTGAACGGGTGCCGTCAGTTAGGACTGGTCACCTCTTAGCTTCCTCGGCTTATTTGTAATTATTTTATTTAGAAATTGTTTTTCTTTATTTTGATAATATCGACGCGTTTTTTTTTATTTTACATCGTCCTCACATTTAGTTATAATTTCAACATTATTTTTGTACTGATCTTTATGTATCAATATAATTTAAAAGAGTGTCCATGGAGTTTCTTGCCCGTTCTTCTCCATAGGTACCTACTACGCTTTGGAATGGGCAGCTAGCTTCATATTTCTAACTGACTGACTCCTTGACAATTCTAAAGTGCCTGTAAATGGTTTAATTGAAATCAATTCTTTGAGTTTGAGTTTGAAAAGATGAGTCAAGACCAAAATAATCGTGCATCTGATTAATTTTTAGGATTCCGTACCCAAAGGGTAAAACGGGACCTTATTACTAAGACTCCGCTGTCCATCTGTCTGTCTGTCTGTCCGTCCGTCCGTCCGTCCGTCTGTCTGTCTGTCTGTCTGTCACGTCTGTCACCAGGCTGTATCTCATGAACTGTGATAGTTAGACAGTTGAAATTTTCACGATGATATATTTCGGTTGCCGCTATAACAACAAATACTAAAAAACAGAATAAAATAAATATTTAAGGGGGCTCCCATACCACAGACATGATTTTTTTGTCGTTTTTATAGATAATGGTACGGAACTGTTCGTGCGCGAGTGCGACTCGCACTTGGCCGGTTTTATTTGGCATTATGTTCAATAAAAGATTCACTTCTTTAATCTGGCCAATTTACTTAATACATGAATTGCGATATTCCCCAGGTTATGTACATCCAAAGCAAGAGACGGTACCTTCGCACGCTCAAGTACCAAGGTAACAGAATGATGCGCGCACGCACAAGCAGTGCCGTCGCACCGCGCGAGTCCTGGTCCAACGCGTTACACTCCATATTCGAGTTCACCATGTGCTTCCGCCGCCAGTCGCAGCACTACGGCAACAACAACACCACGCGCGTCAGTAACAACGACGAAGTATTAGTAAGTTATAAGTATAAGTAAAGTCCATCCGGTTAAGTTGTGGCGCCCTACGAAAACTACCGTGAGGCGTGAGCCGCTGAAGATCAAAAGAAGTTGGTTCGAGGACAAATGACTGCGTACCGGCGCGGCGCAGTGTTGATACGATACCATAAGATGAGCCGACGACCTGGGACACATTTAATAAAAGCGACAGGTGACAGGCGACAATCCATATTCATATATATAAGTTCTGAGTTGAGCTGCACAACTACTGATAAATGCGTGCACTGACTGGACAGGTCCACTCAATCTGTGTGGTTCTTTCATGGACCATTTCAGACACCAATCTACATGATCTGACCAAGATTATGTCTGGACTTTAAAAGAGACTGTGACCTCTGAGTTTGTTTCGGCCTTTCTTCTTAGAATAGTCAGATAGGAAACGCCGACCTCATCTAGTTTAAAAAAATATGATTGACGTGTAAAAGTGTTTGTACAACCTACTTACAGAAATAAAATCATTTATCATATAAATTCTATCTTTAATTGCATTCCATAATGTTTTTAAAGGTGTTACAAAGGCTTAGAGCTAAGGTACAATTACGGACCCTGTGAGCACAACAAATAATTAAAATTAAAATAATTCTTAGGATTAAAATTAAATTAGGAAAGAAATTAAGTAAATTAAAAAAATATTTTGTTGAGATCAGTTATAGGTTGTGGTCAGGGAACAGAAAAAACAGTGGAAGTGCAAAGTAGGCGTGGCACGCGTGCCACAAATAAGCGCTGTTACGCTTACTTGATCCCAGTCGTGTTCTAACATCGCGTCGAGTCGCTAGTCTCACGATAAATTTATTTTTCCGTAGCTATGCCGTATTGTTCCATTTTGGAGTGCAAAAATGATAGTAGGAGAAAAAGTCTTAAAAATGGAGGTGTTTCGTACCATCGGTAGGTACGATTTTATTTGTTTTCTAATAAAATCTAAGTTATCTTCAATTCACTAATAATTTAATAGAACGTCTAGTTAAAATCAACCTTATGTTCATTAAAATAAAGTTTATCTTGGTTTGAATGTATTCACTATTTCGTTCTCGAAAGTTCTTCGCTACTCAATTAGTGATGTAGTCTGGTCGGATGTTGATTTTATCGATTGATATCGATAAAAGAAAATAAATAATTTAATATTTATTATAAACATTACAATACAAATATAAGGTCGAATAACATTCATACACGAAATTTATTTTAAGAGGTGTGTGAGTTTATATTAAGCACTAAGTATATGCTCAAATAAAGTATATAGATACACGAAACCTACAGCGCTTCCATCTATGAAAATCATTAAGTTTTTTATTGAAGTAAGTTACCATATTTTATTTTTATCACTTGAAAGGCGATGACGTGACTCCTGTGCAATTTCATTCCGCAGACAGTTCAGTTCGGTACGAATTAAAAAGTAAAAATAACGTCTTTTTTATTTTAACCCAAGTATCAGTAAAACACATTAATTTATATAAAGCAAGTAATTTATATTAGTACTTAAATATTTTATTTTTTAATAATACGTACTACGTTATTTGTCCCACAGTTTTACTGAATTCCCAACGAGTCTTATTTTTTTTTTCGAATTAAACAAGAAATCGATATCGATAAAGTAATTCAAAATTCAATATGTTCTGCACTGGCCGAGTAGCAGTAGATAACGACCTATGACGCGAATGTCAACCTTATGTTTAACACGTTAAAGTTTATAATTGCTACCACTGAGAAAACCGCCATCTATAGTCGGGTAGCGGAATTTACTCGGCAATCGAATCTAGTTTGATTATAGATTACAAAACGTTGTAAAGACTTTGCACTGAAGCAAAATAAATCCTATTTGTAGAGACTGAAGGTCTATCCCAGATGAAGGATCTGTGATTTATGCTAGTTTTGACTAAAATTAAAACGACAAATCAAACGAATTGTTTATTTGTAGTGCATTGTATGATTATCAGTTTATTTGTGTGAGTTTGGCGACAACGGTTCCTATAGTGAGTTTGTTGCATTGCACTTCCACTGTTTTTTCTGTTTCGTGGTTGTGGTACATACATATCATATTATATGTATCTATGACTAACTGTGTATGGTGTCTGCTTGTATTAAATCATTTTTTGTCATGTATGTATTAGTTTAGTGTAGTATGCTTTTTTAATTAATATTTCTATATCCGGTATTCTTTTGAATGAATGAATATGTGACAATTATTTCATTTTTTTGACAAGTATGTTGCAGTGTCAGTTATATTAAGAGGGCCCTGGAAAAGCCCTCAGGAATCAGTTGGAAGAATGCAGGACAGGTCCGGTCGTCAACAGTCCCAATGCTACGCATTGTATTAACTGCTTAGTTCACTATGTACTACAGTAATACGAAAAGAATGTGAAAAAAGTGTCATTATTGTTCATCTTATCTGTATTCATACCTATTGCATTTGACATACCAACTAATCTGGTATCAGTAGTTCTAGTAGTGGTAGAATCTGGGGAGTTGTCTTGGGGAATTTTGTCCAAATTCAAAACCTTTATTTTTATTATTTTAAAAACTTCCAGGTTGTAAAGCGGAGCAAGCGCGGCCGTGAGCCGACGAGCCCAGCGGCCTCCACTAGTGAGACGACCATGGAGAGGCTGATCGAGAAGATGATGGTGGACCTCGATGCCGACTCTGAAGAGGACTCTAGTTTTACGGTATTTTACAAATACACAAACTTACGTCTTTTACAAATGGGGTAGGCATAAAGTACAGAACGCCCTTTGAAACGATCCGTACATACAGTGTTACTTGGATCTTTTAGGTCCATATTACAGAACCTTACTCTAAGATTCAAGCATTACTCAAAACTAGTTTCAACCAATCAAATGGCTATAAACGAGTTTTAAGTAATGCTTGAGTTTTGAGTGAGGTTCGGTAATACGTTTACGAATTAGTGCTTGAATGACATTAACGGGGTGATAAGGATACGTTTGATAAGGACCAGGCCCGGGTCGACGGCGCTTTGTGTTCCACGCGCGCCTCAGAGAGATGTCAGCACAAGTGTAGGGGTCCACTAGGGCCGATGCCTGCCGGGGTCGCGGGAAAGTTCGAAAGGGTTATCGAGGCCCCTGGCAACCCAGGCAACAGAAGGAACACGGGTGGGTTTTAGTCAGTAAGAGTCTGACACACCCTCCCGCTCCGCCCTGAGCGAGAGAAGTAATTTGATAATTTCCCACCAAAAAAAGGGGTGCGTTTTAGTAAACATTTTGTGAATTAGTATTAAAATAACAAGATGGCGGTGTTAGTTCTGTTTCTGGCCACGGCCATAAGATCCTTGTACAGCTGTTTGCTTCATCCACGGTCAAACACTGGTTATACACGGTTGTGAGTCATTTATAAATCAGGGTGTTCTGTACAACTGCACCGGGTAGTAATACAAATGTTGTTATGTTTACAGTCTACAAAGGTTATGTTTGTATCTACATCTCGACGATGAAGTGACAAGAACCTTTATATACCACAGTATTTAGTTTTATGCCACCGACTTCCGAAATTAAAGTTATTTTTCACTTGGTAGTGTTTTTTTGGAAGTTGGTTGTTTTTTTTGTAAAAAGTTTTTTTTTACTTCTTAGCGGGTCAGTTTGTAATTTATCTAAGTTGCAATAGCCTAATGTCAACTGCTCATCACCCTTTACAAAATATTGCTTTTCTTGATGCAGGGACGTTAATTGTTGAGGAGTTCTCCTGGTAAGAACCAGGAGAACTGCCACTCACCATATGCATTGTGAAGTGCATAAATGGCTTAGCAACCATATTAAAGTACCTAATCGAATCGCAACTCGCTAAATACATGTTATTAAGTAGTTCCGGTGGCCATCTGTGGTCTTCATCATCAATTCCACTCTACCTAATGGTGCTTTCCGAGAGCAAATGCACAAATTGCTATAAACAATACCTAAATCGCTATAGGTGTGCCTTTGAAATTTGAGGATTTCCCTCGATTTCCATGGGATCCTCTCATCAGATTATGACTTGGTGAAAATGGTACCACATCTTGAACACACCCTTACAGACAAAAAAAAAATTAAAATTGGTCCACAATTGACGGAGAAATCGGCGAACACATAATTGAGAAACCTCCTCCTTTTTTGAAGTCGGTTAAAAACATAATTTTACAGGAAACGAAAAAAACTTTTTATAGTTGCTTAATAGTTCTGTTATTGTCAGTTATCAGTAACTCGTTAAAAAATAAGAGTTTAAGTTGGCTGCTTTTGCCAGCTCATGCAAACGATAATTTGAAGTCTATCTACGTAAAAAAAAAAATCGCCGAAATGTCAGTTAGGAGTTCTTGTCACTACATCGTCGATTTGTTATTGTTTTATGTACATCTGAAAAGTTAAAACGTTAGGCTTTTGGCCCTGACACACACTCACAGTCGACGAGGTAACTCTTCAATATGTTAATGATAATTGCGTCTAATTAACTGTGTGTGTTACAAGTCCCCGACTACTCAAAAGTACATTCTAAACTGTAAATGTTCCAATTAAAATGAATGCTTTGACTTAACAACTACGAGTATAAAAGGCACAGTTTAGTCGTCACATTTTCTTAAAAGCATATTAAGGCGCTGACAAGACCCAATCGACCAAAATAGGCTTCTTTTAACCTTCAAGCGGGCGCGCGGTCATTTGTAACGGCAGCGGTCGCGCGTAACCTAAAAGACCTATTGGATATTACAGGGATTTAAAACATGAATTAATTAATAATGATTTATTATTTATTATTTAGACATGTTATCATTATATTAGGACTCAATTTTACGAAAAATATAAACTTGAAATCAGCTAAAAACCAAATTATAAAATCAAATAAAAAGCTTAAGTTTTCTTTGGATGAAATAAGAAATTTTCCAACACAAAATCTGCTCATATACGTCTAACTAGCTTTATATAATAAAAAAAAAACAATAAAAATATCAAAATAAGTTGACTGCATGAGATCAAATAATTAAAATCAAAGTATTTATCATGAACTTGGGTCTAATTTTCTTCAGAATCAGTTTCTCTGACATGATAAAATTCATTGCAAATGAATGTAGTGTGGGTTCTGCAAATATTTCTCAGACATGATGTGCATTGTGTCTTTGATTGCCTATTTTTTTTGCTGGGCATATTTTGCAGCTTCCTCTGCATGTGCTGGAACTACTGCTTGGTTCATAACCAGCGTCTTCAACACTCATATTCAAATGCTCTCTTATCTTTTTTTTTGAGTTATCTTGCAAGGTTCACCATCGTAGCCTTTTTCTGTCAGTTCAATGCCTAATTCACGTAAATAGTTTCGCCTTTTATAACCACTTGATTCGCCCTCAATATTACCAAATGCCATCATTTATTCCAGCAATATCCAGAAGACGAAAGAAGAGTGTCAATGGCCATCTATTATTATTCATTGACGTCGAATACAGTAAAATATGTGTTTATATCTGAAAGAGGCACATCCTCGTCATCTGAGTCTAAGCTGCTTAATTCTTCAACCGATTGAGTTTCCTCTGGAAATAGAAGGTGGTCGGAAGCTTCTGAACCTATGTCACTGAGCTCCGATTCACTCTCGTCATCTTCTCGTTGTATTTGCGCAAGTATTGCACTACTATATAGTGGTATACGAGCCATTTTATATTATTAAAACACTATTACAAACTTAATTCCATGATATTCCAAAAAATAATATCTCGCGTTGAGCGTCGCACGTAACCTTTTCGACGACAGGCGCATAGCGTGCTTTCGACGCCTGCGCCGTGACTAAAGCAAATGTGATCTGTGCGCTCCAGGGGGCACGGGGAAGGGAGGTAAAATGTTTGTTACATCCACAGTGAAACAATGACAGGCTACTAGGAAAAGGAAATACATACGATAAGAAAACACGATATTATGAACGAAAATGTATCGAGTGCGGTCGATTCGACGCCGCGCGACCGCTTGAAGGTTAAGAAAAAAAATTGCCTAATCTGTATAGTTTGTGGTAGCGGAAAAAATATATGTTAATTTTGAACATATTTCCCAGAACTTGGTTGTCACCAAAACACGTTTTGAAAAAAAAAATCTCGATACAAACTAACGTTAAACTAACCTCTTACCTTGAGTTCTAGTCCAAAATATCTGTATTAAATATCAACATACGTTACGTATTTAATTAATAACAAGAACGTCTTATTTGAATGCAGAACTTGGTTGTTTTTTATTTTCGATTACTCAACGCAATTTTGAGTAAATAGATAATTGCTTCATATTTTGCAATAAATTACAAGCGTTGTGTCATCGCGCTTGTCTTTCTTTTCTATGCAATCTGACAGTGACCGCGGTTAACGTGTTGTCAGCGTCTTAAACATAATATTTGTAACTAGCTGCGCCCCGCACTTTCACCCCCATAAGTCTTAATCCCGTGTAAATATCGGGATAAAAAGTATCCGACGTCCTAACACAGGCCATGTGCCAAATTTCATCCAAATCTGTTCAGCCGTTTTAGCGTGAAAGCGTAACAAACAAACAAACTCACTTTCGCGTTTATAAAAATGTATAAATTTTAAATGAAACTCAACTTTATTACAGCTAACTAACGTGACTAGTCCTAAGAGCGACCGATCAGATTTCACAACAGAGTCGGACCAAGAGACGATATATCACAACAACATCCCAAACGAACCAGCTGAAGAGAACTGCCAAGAAATAGAATCACCATTTTCACCCAACATGTTCGAAGCACCCTGCTCAACTCCCGAAAGGTCAGAAGTACTAATACCAGAGACTGAAACACCCCCTATATCGGATAAGTCAGAAGAAACGATTATGGAAAAAGAAGTCTTATCACCGAAAGAAGAAACGATTATAGAGCAAGATGTCTTATCGCCGAAAGAAGAAATGCAAAAATTCATACAACAAGAGATGACGCTGTCAAAAATCCCGAGAACTCCAAATAACGAACAGAAAATCGGTACGAAATTAAAGATTTGGTCTATTAAAATGAAAGAGAAATTCTCTAAGCAACAACATACATCACTTGGTACGTTAAAGTATTGATCGAGTTTTTTTTTCTTTATTTTTCAGCGAATGGGCGAACGGTTAAGAGTGTGCCCAGCAAAAAGAAAGGTATTCTGATGATTTTATGACAGATGCTTGATTTCTCATTTTATCATTTGATATGCGATCAGAATTCTTCATAGTAATTTGCTTGCCCCTAGTTTACAATAGTTTTACTCTTTTTTAGAAGCATGATTAATTTTTTTTTATTTATCTGTCTCAGCTAATAAAAAAAGCCATTCATATTCGCCTTATCAATATCATTGTTATTTCTAAATGTTTTGTAGAACAGTGATCCGTAAAAATCATTAACGTTGCATTGATTAAAAATCATCATTAAACCACATTTTTGCGATAAAACTCATTATTACGACCTTCTTTTCACAAACAACGTTGTAAAAACGGCATTTGACTGTTTGCTTTAAATTTTACAGTTACACTAGCATATTAGTAACATTACAGTTCATACTATTTTATCACACAAACTTTGATATAGACATTTTTTTGGTAGATGTTACCCATATTATCACCGTCTCTTCCTCAAAAAATACTTTAACTCGAAGCTCTGCAAAAGTCGAATTAGAATAGTCAAAACTTCCCTCCTAATGAGCGAAGTTTTGACTATTCTAATTCGATTTTTGCACATTTTAGGGTTCCGTAGTAAATAAGGAACTGTTGTAGTTTCGCCTTATCCGCCTGTCTGTCCCCGCCCGCTATAGCTCAGAGACGCTTAGTACTAGAAAGCAGTAATTTCGCATAGGTATACATATTAATCACGCCGACAAAGTGCTAAAACAATATGTTGCAAAAAAAAAATTTTTAGGTACCTCCCGCATGTAATGTGGGCATGATTTCTTTTCTCGTCTACCCCCATGCAAAAATATTGCGGGTTTGTGAACACTACTTTTCGATTCAAGGATCAGCTTGCGTAACATTAAGTATTAAAGTGCAAATTTTTGTTAGAGTCAAGTGTCGGGGGGGACACTTGGCCTTAACAAAAATTAGCACTTTGTCACCAGTTAAATGGTTGTTTATGGAGATGTGAAAAAAATCATGGCAATAGTACTCCGTACTTCCCAACTACGGAATCCTTCATTGTGCGTGGTCCGACACGCACTTGGCCGGTTTTTCTGATCGAGCTCTCTCGCCTCTCTTGTGAAAGACATAAAAGTTTATTTATGATATTACTAGCTTTTGCCTGCGTCTCCGCCCGCGTGGAGGTCAAAAAGTATCCCACGGGAACGTACTACCGGGATAAAAAGTATCCTATATACTAACCCAGGTCATGGTCTACCAATGTGCCAAACTTCATCCAAATCCGTTCAGCGGTTTTACCGTGAAAGCGTAACAAACTCACTGGCATTTATAATATTAGTTACGATTAGCATGCCTTGCCTCCAAATGATTATTTTAACATCATTATGTTCATATTAAAAACTCGGCAAATGAATTACACCTGACGAGAAATGAAAAGCACTTTAAGCAGTGTAAAGAAACTGTAACTTTTCTCGCACTTGCGAAGAAAATAATGTAGTAGATTGTACAACTAGTGCATAAAAGAAGCCACTTTACCCCGAGACGTTTATATCCGATAGTTAAGTCGGGTCTCTAATAGCTAATTCCCGCCACGAAACTTTTTAAGTTATTTTTTTTTTAATTTTCATCGTGTCATTGGACTTGGGTGACTTCATGACTGCCAAGTCATAAAATGTTTCTTTGCGCTTTTAAATAATAATTGACAACTATTTTATCTGGTTGTATTCAATAATCGATAGAAAACACGGAAGTAATATAAATTAAAGCAAATGAAATAAAATTACCACTTTAAACTGCGACGTTCTATTGTGCGTGCCACACGCACAATAAAACGTCGCAGTTAAGTGATAAGTGCGCGCAAAATGGGTCATTCAGTCAGTGATGAAATGACTTTTGAATTTGGAACACCATTTAATTAAAAAGTTTGAATGCAATTCGCTCCGATAAAGTCCCAACCGGCAATAAAAACGGCGCTCCTGCCGACGCGGCATTGAACAAACCAATAAAAAAAAATACACTGGAACTTCTTATTAGTTTTTTCATTACTTTTTGTCAAAATATTACAGACAATTTTAATTTGATATTAATATAAATTTGTAATTTGGTTATGTAAATATAAATATTCGTCACTACTAAAACCATCTCTTATTTATTTTATAGAGGGGGGGGGGGGGGGGGGTGAAAAGCTGAGTGTGTACCTCACGGTACCAAAATTATTTAACCTCGAGCGACGTACTTTAAATCCCTCTCGCCCTCAATACATTATTTTGGCCCCTTATGACCAGTGGCGTGTAGTGGTTCTCCACGGAGGGTAGGCCACGCATACAGACACCAAAAACAAAACACGAATTCGCGCAACATCACAGCGTTGCTCTACATATTAATGACCCTCAAAGTAGTAATTATTGATTTATAATATTTGTAAAAAAAAAAAAAACATTGAAAATAATCCTGTAAAAACAAAAGTTATAAATACAAGAACTCACCACATTATTCAAGGTTCATGTTTTTTTTGCCGAAAATTATGCAAATCAATATATCCCTCACTCCACTTACTGGAAGTATTAAACAAAATGCACGGAAAACAAAATAATTTATTTGTGTGTATACAGCCACACAGCCAGTTATATGTTCCATAATTTTGAGGATTGTAATGACGAGTATGAGATGAATTATCATATTTTTGGATTAATTCTCGTAATTCGGGCACACATCTACCTTAAGACACAACTTGAATCTTCTCATTAAACGACAATTGCGAAAACTTACTGCTTTTGACTTCTAACAAACACATATTATCGACGCAAACTTCACAACAGAACACTATTCTTAGGTAAATAAACAAATAATATTTACACTACTTTACGTTTCAAAACGAATTACTTATAACTTAATAAGATTTAGATAAGCAAAACATTCAAGTTCGGATATAATTTGCGTGTCACTTGAAACAAGATGGCTTGTCAATAAAAAAACACTACCAATTAAAATTGTATCACTGTCATACCGTGTTTTTCCACAAAAGGGACTACCATATTTTGCCGGATAACACTGACACACTGGACTGTGTTGCCGAAACTTATTTTCCTAACTCCCCAAAAACCAAGCGAAATTTCTCAAATATGAGAAGAAAAATAAAAAATTTAAGTTTTTAATTATTTTTATAGGGCTTTTGCTATTCCTTACAATTTATAATTTTTTGGAAGGTATAAATTCAACAATACCACCCTTTTTTTTAAATTGTCTCTAGTAGTCTGATAGTCATGAAGGAAACTTCCCCGCAATTCGGGGAATTGTCCAAAAATTGGGAACCCTGGTCTTCAATATTTTTCATTCATTAAATCTTCACTTTACACACAACCAATGGGGACCAAGCTCCTGCCGCAGGAGCTACGCCCCTAATTTAAACCATGTCACTATTGTGTGCCGTTCATACACACGAAAATATACACGAGTGTGCGTAAATTTATAGGCGCATGTAGGCCAAACGAATGCTTGCCTGATAGATCGCGCATACCTACCTACGTATAATGTAAGCTCCGTCGAACTGTGAGTCACGTGGCGTTTGAGACAAGTTGCTATAAGAGTTTTAACAGGAGTATAACTTTTTTTTTTTTGTATTATTGTATTACATAGTTAAAATAAATGCATTTTAGGCCTAATTGCCTCTATGGACGACACGCCCCTGCTTATGACACAATCTACTACTCAAGCACTACAGCATAAAAAGCGACTTAAATGTCGCCTACGCACAACATAAAGACAAACTTTTAGAGCATGAAAAGTGAAAATAATTTAAATATTAGTTTTGATTTCCCAAATTAGCGTTCGCTGTTATTTCTACCTCTATTGTTTATTTTTTAATAATTAAACTATCAATATTGAATAACAATAAAAATAAATTTTGAATTATGCAGCCGCATATTGAACTTATCACACATTGCATAAACGCAGTCTACCTCATTCATTGTCACGATACGGTCTTCGAATGCAAACAATGTACAGTTAAAATATCCATTAGTACTCGCTTTTATGACCCGCTGCCCTTGAGTGTTTATTTGTCGAGTGACGGTGAAAAATATGGCTTTACTTATCAGAAGCAATCTGTTAGGAATCTTAATAACTTTTGAGATTTATGAAAATGATGGTTGAGAACTAAACCATCTTAATGTGCGTCTGTTTAACCTTTTGACCGCCACGTCAAAAAAGCAAAGACGTGCCCTCAGCGCCAAGCTACAAATTCATCCTTTAATACCTACAAAATAGTAGTGAGTTCGGAATTATATCGATAAAGCACATGTAAAACTCTCGATTTATTTTTTAACATATGGTATCTTTTTCATAAAAGTTACTATTTACCCGAAATATATAATACAGGAGTTTTATTTCATCCCGCTTTGTCCTATAAGACAGAAATGATAATGATATGTGTCACAGTTTCGGCGTTCTTTATAATTAAACCCACAATTAAAAACAACAATCGACTAAATCAAGTCAATACTATCACAGCACTATGATCAATCATGACGTACTTTTTTGTCACCATATGATGACAGTGGCGTAGCAGGCACGGCTGTTTTTAATTTGCTCGCCTCTGCACTAGAGGTGTGCAACCGATATTTATTAATAATATCGAAATAATAATAGGTATTTTATTTTTATGGTTTCGTATTTTCTATACAGTATCAGCATTGTCAAATAATAAAAATTAAGTTTCTCTGAAAGCACAACCAGTAATAATGCCTTAACGTACCGGTACGTACCGATGATATATTTGCTGAAATAAATACTATTTACTATATATTATACTTTTCAGAATACGAGGAAAATATGCGAAGCAACAAAACTAACATAAATAATTCGCATTGTTATTGAATTTTGAATTTACTAGACAGACGAACACAGCCATCTCTTAGAATTCTTACGCACAATCTTCGTAGGTCGTGTTATTATTCTAATAAGAGCGGCTAAACAGACCTCTAAACAAAGTTTTGTACCTATTCAACGATACATTATGCATTTGTACAAAATAAATACACAATATTCAATGAGTAGAGTCATAAATAGGTACTTAATTTATAGAGATAAGTATGTCAGTGGTTAGTTATGCGAGGAAGTATCTAGTATACGGATAGGTGAGCGACAGCGCGGCGCACTAATGAGACCGAACGGCGAAATCTTAGCTGACTTAAATTCGAGCGTCTAAAAGTGACGAAAGAAATTCCATTATTTGGCTACGATTTTTTCAAAGTATTTTTTAAAGTACTAACTAGTTGAAACTAGTAGTTAGGGCCAGATAAAAAAAATACTGTAAATGAAAAGTTATTTGATTTTTTCACTACCGTTTAGTGTTGCCATTTTATATTTATTCTGCCAAGTGACAGTAAGTACAGCCTTATTGTATTGTTTTAGATTATTATTAAAATTAAATGGAGTAAATGAATGAACAATACAGGTTATTTCTAAGTGTAGGTGTTTCTTGCAGGTAGGTAAAAATACTGTGGTTTAAAAATAAATAAATTACTTTCTATTAATGACTAGCAAAAAGACTAGTAACCCAAAAAAAAAATTGTTTGCTTATTGACGACTGTTGATTGGTTCATAGTGATGCTCATGTTGTAGATACCTATTGTATACCTAAAGTAAGGCCAAAGAGTATTTAGAACCACTGGCATTACCTACCATAAACAATAATTTTACAGGACATTTCATTATGAATTAACTACGTAAGGAAAATACGATATATGCGATATTGCCATTTTACTTCCTCAATTTGGAATATAAAAGTTACCATTGAAATAAACTACAAAAGTTCATGACTGAATACTTGCACAAACTAATTAAGAAGATTTTTAATTTAAAGACGTAGAAATTTAATCTCAGCTAAAACAATGTATGCCATTGTTCATTAGTACGTATGGATATTATTATTTAATAAGAAGACTTAATTAACACTGTACGTATTGCAGAATGTTACATCAAATTTAATCTTATTTAACTCATCAGTACTCATATTATTGGCATCCATTGTTATTACTATTAATATTATAGGAACAGCTCTATTTGAAAATTTTCCGCGTGTGACGTCATGGGATTGTCATGATTTGATGACTGTGGCGTTCCAAGCACAGACAATATGACAGTGTGATTGAGACGGGAATTACAGTCATTATGATTTATCGTTAATCAACTGACACCGACATTTCCTGAGCAGAGAGTTCAGTAATATAAAATTTTCATGATTTCTCAATCATAAAAACTACAATATCAAAAGTTTTATTTATTTATTGAGGACTAATTTTAAAGAAATTTAATATAACGTAGTTTACCGTCGAGGTCGATATGCTTGTTATAATGATTGCTACCTACATCACTACGTGTCATGATATGGTGACTGTGGCGCTGAGGGCACTATGTTTTTCAAACTTTATAATGGGTATTAGTTTTTGTCATCTTATGTTAATATACATGAAATATACAGAAAGAAGTTCGACTAATCTAATTTAGGATGAGTCAAGGAACATAATTAGCAAAGGAAATAAAAAAAGAAATGTTGTTTTAGGAGTTTTATTTACGTATAAAAGTCTGTCATCTTGTCGTGACCGTGGCGTACTGGGCACTTTTTGGCTTGTCATCTATACATGACTGTCGCGGTCAAAAGGTTAATATCGAAATGTACTTATTAGTCGGCGAGAGAGGAAAAGAACACAATTCACTGAATGAAATAAATAATAATGGTTATGTTCATCGTAGCATGTTCATACTGTTCATTTACACCTATGGGCCGATTCACACCGGGAAAGCAGCGGCCGGCAGCGGCGCGGCGAGCACTTTCAGTGTGAAATAATTTTAAACTTTATCAATATAATTAAAAGACCAGTCATCATCATCTGCCTAGCCTCCCAACTATGTTGGGGTCGGCTTGAAGTATTACCAGATACAGCTTTATATCAGTATTATTTTACATGGAGCGGCTGCCTATCTGACCTCCACAACCCAGTTACTGGGTAACACGATACCACTTGGTACGACTGGTTGTCAGACTTTCGAGCTTCTGACGACCCGTAACGACTGTCAAAGTTCTACAAATGACTGGCTACTCCCTAAGCACATAGTTCGTAGTTTCGAGCGAAGTTACGGGCATTTCCTACTTCGTAGCACTTACGGATATAGGTATGTATGATTAGTTCAAGGCCCAAACTAAGAATGAAACAAATGACAGCCGGGACCAACGGCTTAACGTGCTTTCCGAGGCACGGAGGGATCTTGGTATGTAAAGATGGTCACCCATCCACGGACCAACCGCGGCAAGCGTAGCTTAACCTGATCGATCGACCCGTGTGGCTGTTATTACTTAGCCACAAGCCCCTCGTGCTTCATAGCCGGCTTCTGCCATTCCGGTGTGAATCGGTCCTTAATTTACATTGGGAATGCCTGCTCCATACTTCGCAATCGACATAAAGAAATGACGCTACACACACATAATATATTTTCATACTCTTTATTTGTTACTCAGGATCGCCGATAACGGAGAAAGACAGACGAAACCCGGATGGAAAAAACGTATCAGGAAATAACACCATGTAAGGAGGATAAAAAGGTAACACTGACATTATATTTTGATGATACCTCTTGTAAGATGTTCGATCGTTTTGGGTTATTCCCTACGCTGTGTCATGCATTACTCATTTCGAAATGCTTGACTAGTTTGATAACTGAACTTAGTCATATTTCTTTCGTCTTTTAGGGTTCCGTATGTCCTAATGAAAAAACGGATCACGTGTGTGTCTGTCTGTCTGTCTGACACAGCTAATTTGGTCCTAATCGAATGGACCGATTAACTTGAAATTTGGTTCACATTAATGTGAATTTTTAATATGAGGATCATTTTTTGGAAGACAGATAAGCACATTTGAAAAATGTTTTGCACATTGTACCGTTTGACATCGGATGAATGGCCTTAGGTCTCAAGTATATATTTTTTAATAATTTTAAAATAAATAGTTTTAAAGTTATTTAAGAAAATTTTATGATAATTGACCATTCCCCATAATCTTCTTTTCTGCGAAAGAACTGAGCCGAAAATTTTGAATAAAAATACAGAAAATAGTTCTATACTTATAGATTATTAAAGGAAAACCTATAAGAAGTCTATCATCTTACAAAACATGGCAAATCTCCCAATATTGTGCTTACAAACTTACATTCCCTGTTGGAATTTATGGGAGAACATGTTTTTCAATTTCAATGTTAAGTTTGTTCTTGGGATAAATTCATCCCAACTACGGAATCCTTCATTGTGCATCTACACGCACTTGGCTGGTTTTTTTTTGCTCCTTTTTAATATAAGTTTATTTTAACTCTTATCTAAGTGTAAACAAGTGAATACACATTAATGTGTCACATTACACAAAAACATGTAGTTTGTTAAAATTGCAATCGCGTCGGTGAAAGATAAATGAATTTTGCATCAATAATGATGGTTTTAATTAAATATAAACTGTTGTAATAATTGGTCTATACAATGCAAGCATTTAATTACCCTGATACGGAGTGGAAGTGTGTCCACAAAATACACTGTCATTTTTCATCATCTTTAGACGTGTGTTTAAAATAAAGGTTTATTTGGCTCACGCACCCTTATTTTTTTTTTTGCATCGAATTAGTTATCTACTGCCTCATTAGTGAAGTGGTCACAAGTGCTAATGCTGAGCAAGAGGTCCCGGGTTCGATTTTTCGGTCGGGCAAAATTTTATTGATTTTTTCCATCAAGAATTTCTCAGTAGCAGGCCGGACTCTGGATTGGTTTCCGGTTGATGCTAATAGGCTCGTCTCCTATTACATGGGACTTAAACATAACTGGCGAAATGTGGGTCTACTGTAGATACAGCTCTCTCTAACCCTTCCCTTGTTATGTTATTTTAAGTGTTGTTATCGTCATTATCAAAATCATTAGTTATATGTATAATATTATAACGATATTTATTTCTATTTTCAGTAAATCTCGCACAGTCAATCATAGGACGCTGCCGTGCAGTTTGTTACTAGTTTAAGTTTATTCATATGTATTGTCTTATGTCTGTCCATATTATGAGCATAGCCGCTTTGACCTAAACGATAGGTACACTACAGATAATATGGCCTGTTTCACTGCCTTCTGATAAGGCCCGGTTAAATAATCTGACAGATAGTCTCGTGAAAAATCTTCCAATTTGTAATTTATCTTGTGGATAGTGACTGTGAAACAGGCTTCTAAATAAGAAATGTTGTATGCATTGTGTGGCTTCATGGCACGTAAAATGATGAAAGGAAAAGTCTGAATTGTACGCAAGGTGATTATATTACATTGTACGATTCACATTGTGTCGTAGACGCACTACAAGTCTATGACGATTGTTCGCTAAGCATTTACGTACTGCTAATTATCTAGCTATTACTATTAAAATCATTTACATTACAGGCAAGTTAGTCGAATACTCGCTTTGCATACAGATTTTTTGTCTAATGAGTTTCCTTATGAACTTTTATGTAATGGACGTCAATTATAATATAATAATTTAACAAAAAAACATTTCAAAGAATCTGCAAACAACATTATGTCGTTTTTCTCCATCAGAATTATATCAAGGTAATCTACGACACTGCCTATATTGTGACGCTTTCCGTTGTCAACTAGACGTTAAGGCCTGTATACAGTTTAATTAGTTCAACACATCAGTAAATTAGCATAAGACGTGCATACATTATTACAACACATTATCGCCAACGCTACGATAATTAGTGTTGCGCGATAAACTTTCACGTTTCCCATTTATCAAAGTGTAAATAGACCTTTAGACGATGTGTGAGACTGGCAAGCGTTGATGCTGTATACAGGGTGGATACGTCAATTCGACAATAAATTTATCTTTGTATATCTAATTAATGACGTTCTCAATTTAAATAGAAAATTTCAATTAAATAAATAATATACAATTAGTCTCTGTAACTAGTCGGCTGATTGGCAAAACTCATAGTCGGCCCATCACTACTTGAATAACAAATTTCTATCATTTCGGTGTTTGGATTTATGTATTTGATGGTTTCAATATACTCATATGCCTAGTGCATATGAGTATATTAAAACCATATTGATAGTGTTGCAATTTATTGTCATATTGTTGTTCCCACATAGTATAATCGTAATTTGTATGATATATGCATGTTTTCTATACCGCTAATTACTTTGTGAATCTCGCAATTTGCTCCATTTTATTACTTTGACATAGTTTAGCTCCCGGGTAATCAGAATTATATGTATTTGTTATATTCATTTTTTTATGTAGGTATACGATTTTGATCAACCTACAATCACTACATTGTTTCGCTCGGTTTTTACTCCATACCAAGCTATCAGTGCTGAGAAAAATCACTATTATTCATGTAGGTATAGTAAGTACTTATTATGTAAACATTTCTAGCAGTGAATTTTCTTCAACTCATTTACTGCGTACTTATCTGTTTCTATTCTTTCTACGATAAGCATTTTCTTCTTAAACAAAAGAGTTTTGAAGTCTATAAATCACTTTTATTATTTTTTTTGTAGAAAACATAATAAATCTTTGTTTTCCCGGGAGTAATCTATAATTTTACCGCGTGAATGTTATTACTAGGTAAGCAGATCTGTCACAAAAAGTTATAATCAGTTGCTTGTATAAGTTGTTGCATTTCAAGAGCGCGTCGTTCATTGCATTTTCAACCTTATGGCAATTACTTATAAGCCACATGACGCGCTTGTGATATGCATCAACTCTAACCCAAACTTGGGTGTATAAGTTACTTGGAGTTCCTCACGTAATTCTTTTATGTTATATACCATTTTAATTATAAGTTCTAATAGTGTAAGGTTAAGGTTAGGTAAGGCAAAATTTATGATCAGAGATAAAAGTTTTTTTTTTAAATCTATGGTAGAAGTCTCAAAAGTCAATAATAAACCATATAATCAATGTAAAAGAAAATCAAGCATATCTTTTTACGCGAATAGTAATCGGAAGACCTAAAATGAATATCAATGAAAAATGTACGACTTTTGTACCTACATAATTTTCTTTTACATAATAATAAATGCACAGTAATGCTCGACTAGAATACTCAAATTTATTTACATTTGAACAATCATCGTCTTTAATAGGCATATTAAAATGTTCCTTAGCAAGTGCAATTATTACTCCATTAGAATACTCTAGAAATTGTTTCAGTAAAATTATTTATTATTTCATATTTCCAAAGATTTGGCTGTGTACAGATCAAATAATATAAAAGACTGATGAAATTGTAACAACTATTATTATTATAAATGTTTTCGTTTCCTAAATTATATAATCTTATATTTTTTACAAAGTTTGATATGTTAAAAATTATGAAATTATTGTTACAAATATATCTTTAACAATATTGTCATTGGTTTTTATTAAATTCCCTTAATTAGAATACAAATGAGCTCTCGTCGACGTTAATTTTGCATCATTCGACTGACAACAATCGTTTGTTGCAGCAAACTTGGCCTTGATAACAATCAGTTTTCTAAACGTAAGTTTCAAGGCGACAATATACTCTTAAACAGATTTCTATAAATATTTATAAAGCAATTATTTTTCAGATATTTGTGATCAGCTCCAGTCCAAGAAAGCGTGAAGATGAAAATGATCAGTTAAAAAAAAAATACAAAAAGTAACTGTTTCCGCCCGGGATCGAACCGGGGGCCTTGTGCGTGTGAAGCACACGTGATAACCGCTACACTACGGAAACTTGATTTACTAAGTCAAAATTGCTGTACAGTTCCTGAATTGAAACGAACTCAAACAAAAATGTCGAAGTATTTGACACGAGTTGTTTATAACCAAGCAATCTGTCGCTCAACGCTAACCCCGGAAGCAAAACGAGATATTTGTTGCGTCTGACCAAAATAATAAAAGGCATTCTTATGCAACATAATAGTGAGAGCGAGCTCCGACTCCGAGCTGTCCGCATCTCAGTCTCGCGGCAACATCGCCCGCGGTTAGTCGCGGACGCGCGTCATCGTGTCACGCTATTGTCGGTGTTTAGTTGTGCAAATAATTGATAATAAACCGTGAAATAAACTAAAATCTATCACCATGGATCCCGAAGCCTTCTTGGACCTGGCCAACCAGGTCATTAAACTAAAAATGTACCCATATTTCGACATAGCACATTCTCTATTATGCGCTCTTGCAGTCAGAGAGGATTTAGGATCCGGTAAGTGGTATTTAATTTATTTTTAAATGGAACCCGCCAAAATAATGGGGTTTATCGTCGCACTTCCGCATCCTGTAATCAATTTGTGTTTTGAAAAGTAATTTGTACGGAATGTTCTAAATAAAAGACACCTCTAAACGCGTTTATAAATAGATCGTTCCCGCAGCATCCAGACCGAATAGCTCCAATAACAGCTAATGTTAACTGAACACAATTTTCTTACACATTAAAGTATGAAATAATGACATTTATCCATAAGTATTGAAATTACAACATCTATTTATAAGCAGGTAAAAAATGTTATATATAAATAATTTCCGGAGTATCTCATATATTATTTTTTTTATCAAAATTCATGATTGCTTGATCTTATCACTGACGTGGACACGTTGTAAGGCGTAGAAAAAAGATATCTGTAATTCATTATTATTCCATGGTGAGCTGGTGAGGTTAGGTTTTAGATAAGATCCTTAATGAACTAACTTCTCCGTCATTTGCAAAGACTAGCGTCCTTCGTCTTTTACATCTAGCAAATAGATGGCGCTTAACTAAAAAGTAAGTCTTTCTTCCAAAAAAATTAAGAGAAAAGAAGTTGAAAGCTCTCTGTTTATAAAACCATTTCGCGATCTAAAAGTGATTTCTCACGGGCTCGTCCGGGATTTGAACCCGGGACCTCTCGCACCCGAAGCGAGAATCATACCCCTAGACCAACGAGCCATACTGTTTATTGGCGAAATTACGGATTAGTTTCCACGAAGTCCTACGTCATCAATAATGTTTCATTTCATGCTCGAGAAAAGGAAAAAATTTAACCAAAATATTTATACTTACTTTTAATCAAGCAGTACTTCATTGATTAATACTTACACACGCATTATTGTATCCTTATGGTGCCTTATGAAATCACACTTACTGTACAAAATTATAATTCTTTATCAAAATAACAGCGTCATGCTAAATTTTGCACCCTATTGCAGGACCATACCTATCTGAGTGCCTTTTGAGAGATAGAGATCACGATAACCAGTGTCGTTGGCACGGGTTCGCACCTATGTTTTGAGTTAAACATAAAAAAATTGATAATTAACTGTAAGTACTAGTTTGCAAAGTGACTTCAATGAAAATAAGGAATAGCATTCAGTCTATTCTTCTAAACTACAGTAGGTAGGAATTCAGGAAGGTAGAGGACTTTGTGCAAGTTCGGCTGGGTTCAACTGTTCAAGTGATCTCCTCTACTTTCTATGTAGCGTTGCTCTTATGTACTGTACGGCAGAGACTAAAACGTAGTAATTAAATGTTACATAAAACCTTAAAACGTTCAATTATGGTTCAATAGTAAACGCCGGAGCCCGAAGGCTGTGTCAGCGGTGCCTTTACAAAATGTAAGAGCAATGCTTCAAAACGCACAATAATTTCGTTAACCGTTAAAACCACGTGTAGATAACCTGCGGTATTTTAATATTAAAATGCCAAGAGACAGGTTGTTGGCCTGAAGCCAGCAAGCACAGTTGTCTCATGAAATCATGACACACGCGACTCCACTAGCAAATTTTCATATATTATAATTTTTCTTCTTGATTTATTCTGCCTTCCTAGATTAGCACAGAACCCAATGTTATGTATGTTCATAATATGGCCGATTTGTACGCTATAAAAAGCTGTGATTGAAAACGATTATTTGGCTCAGGAAACACGCACATCCGCCGATGTCAAAAAACGGGAGAATTTTTTTATATTCATCATAAACACGTAACTGTGGAATTGATGCTACAAACGCGCTAAAAATACGTTTGGCCCCTTGTCATGGATACTTACTTATTTATAAAGGGCGGACAGTGCCTAAATAGTTGCTACACGGCACCCCTCTAACGAACATAATTATTTTAACCACTACCAATGTAGGTTAGGTACTTCGAACTTTCCACAATCATCAATAGCAGGCGACCAATTTAATTAGACAGGAGATATTTTCAGTTGGACGTTAGACGTCATCCGCTTTTGAACAATTTGAACGATGGTAATTTTTTTTTAATAATAATTTGTTAGACGCACAGACACGAACTGTCTCGGCGTTTATTTATGTTTCTTTGGCGCCGACTGAAAATCAATCGGTAGACTTTGTTTAGACTGAATAACACAAATGGCATGTCACTTAAAATAGTTACCTATAGTTGTTTCGATTACGATCGCACCGCATTTTGCAAACCATATTTTGTGGCAGGCCACATGAGCATGAGCCACGTACAGTACAGCTACGCGATTTGGGAACGTGCTCTCCGCGGGTGCAAAGGGAGCTAGCCGCCACCACGCCACGTGTCAGCCGTGTTTTCACAATATTTTGCACTCGCTTGTCTCGCTCTCTCTTGAATCACGTCAACTTCTCTCGATCCGCAAACGCGGCGAACACGTTGCGCACACGTGGCGCTATCTTGAAAATAACTTGTAGTTGGATGGGTGGCTTATTTCACTCGCGCATGCAGTGGCGGTTCTATCCTCCACAAACTTATCTGAACCAGTGGCCAAAAGTGGAGCTAACGAAATCACTGATCGGAATTTAAAAACGTTACCTATTATTCTACTGCCAAACTAAAAGTGCAAGATAAAGACGGAAACATATCTAGGAAAAAAATGCCGAGATACCTGGGACTGATTTCTTCCCGCTTGTAGCATTCCTACAGCTCTCTGCGTTTCATCAGCAGGCAAATGGCGTCGCTCCATAACATAAACAATGACTCACCACTAATTTTTTTCAAAAATGTATATCTCAAAATGATAAAAGTGAGATAAATACCAAATTTATACGGCAACGAAAACACATAAAATCGGGGAAAAATGATTATGTAGCTTTTATTTTAATGAAAACAAAACACAATCGAAATGTTTATATTTTTAAAATCAGCCAGTATATGTTTCCGAACAAAAAGATTGTATACCAATCTAGTTTGTTTTGAAAAAAAATAAAGTAGATATCAATTAATAAAACATACATGCAGTTTCTGTAAATGATGCGTGTTATTATTTTTTTGATGTGTGTATTATGTAATTTTTGCACGTAGCGAGCTATGGAGTAGACAAATAATCCAACATATTTCATTACCTATATTACTTACTGTGTTGTTGGTAGGTAATGCTTTAATGAAGGTGGTGAATTCGACCCACTATAATCATCATCTTATTACTATTGAACTTCTGTAAAATGAATTCATTAATTGCCCTGTGCAGATACTGCAAACGTTTTGGTTTTTTATTTCTTCCCATTGTAAACTAGGTATCCTTGTTCCTTGTTGACTTAATATTATAGTTTCACCATGTCCGTCTGTCTGTCTGTAACTTAGCTCAGAGACTATTAGTACCTACTAGAAAACTGTAATTTGGCATGGGTATGCATATTAATCACGCTGACAGAGTGGTAAATTAAAATGTTGAAAAAAAAAGTTAATAGTTGTTTTCTTAAAGATTACAATAAACCCTAAAAGAAGTCTATGGTGTTAAAATAACATGGCAAATCTCTCAATATTGTGCGTACAAACTTACATTTGCAGTTGGAATGTATGTGAGAATATGTTTTTCAACTACAGTGTTGAGTTTGTTCTTGGGATAAAGAACATGGTAGAAGTGGTAGATAACAACGGATATTAGTACGAAACCCTGACCACGCGAGTTCACCTCTCATTTGTCCGGTTTTTTAGGGTACCGCAGTAAACAAGGAACCCTTATAGTTTCGCCATGTCCGTCTGTCTGTCAGTCCCCGCCAAAGACCCCGCTGTAGCTCAGAGATGCTTAGTACTAGAAAGCTGTAATTTGGCATAGGTACTTATACTCTTACATATTAATCACGCCGATAAAACGCTACAATAAAATCATGAAAAAAAATGTTCTTTTGGTTTATCTCCCTTGCACGTAATGTGGGGAAGATATTTTTCTCGTCTATCCTATTTTTGAACACTCAAGTGCTAATTAAGCATTCAAGTGCTAATTTTGTTAGAGTCAAGTGTCATTTAGCTGGCATGGGGTTTTTTTTTTTCGGGTGAGAAATCATCAAATAACTTCTCCCGCTCTGGGCGGAGCGGGAGGGTGTGTCAGACTCTTAGGTACTGACTAAAACCCACCCGTACTCCTTCCGTTGCCTGTGTTGCAGGGGCCTCGGTAACCCTTTGGTACCTTCCCGCGACCCTGGCAGACATCGGCCCTAGTGGACCCCTACGCTTGTGCTGACGACATCTCTTTGAGGTGCGCGTGGAATACAACGCGCCGTCGACCCGGGGCATGGGGTTGCCTGTTAAATAGTTGTTTATGAAGATGTGAAAAAATTCATGGCAGTAGTACATATAATTACTATCACAGCTAAGTGGGCTATTTTTTGTTAGAGTCAAGTGTGCCCCCTTGACAGCTAAATAGTTGTATGTGAAAACATTCATGGCAGTAGTACCTATATATGTATAACGAAATTAAAAGGAAAACTAGGTAGCGCTTTACAAGTTAACGAGTAATAGTCGACCAACTTAAATTTGCTGTTGGAGAATTGACCGTGGCATATATCGACGTATGGGAGAACATGTTTTTCAACTACAATGTTAAGTTTGTTTTTGGGATAAATTCATCCCAACAACGGAACCTTTCATTGTGCGTGGTTCGACACGCACTTGTTCGGTTTTTTTTCAATATATCTTCTTAAACAGTCGCCTCGCTAAAAACACACCCAAATCGCTAGTGTGTTAAGGCCCTTAGTAGTAGGTATTAGGTAAAGTGCCAGTGTCAAAGCAATATTTATGCCCACGACGTTTGGTTCTTGGTTAAAAATAGGTAACGCCATCTCGATTTGCCTAAGGATTTCAAAATCATGGCAGCAAAGGCATGCAAGCATGGTACTGCTTAGAGGTATTTAGTATAGGTCTCTGCAGGAGTTTACATGTAGGAAAGGCAGAACCTAGCTTTTTAGTAAGTTATATGTATATAAGTTATATGTACACATACGCATACACACACTCACGCCTTCTTCCGAAGGGGGTAGGCAGAAACTATAGAATGCCAGCTGCTACTCTCCTTACATACTCCTTTTGCTTCGTTTAGGTTCATACCGGTTGCGAGTACTACGCACCTGACCTTTTTGAAGAACCAATAAGGTCATTATATTTTATGTCTTTCTGGGGCGTCCCCTCCCGGCGTTTTCATTCACATCTGCCTGTTATATGTATATACTGCAAAATTCCCAAACAGCGGTGTAATTGCGTAACACGTATAATATGACAATCGAACACAATGCTTTTCATTTTGACAGTTCAGCCACGTTCGTTTTGGAGCAGACGAAGTTTTCAAACTTTAAAAGCAATGGATTAGGAATATCCTTCAAAGCCCTCGGATTGTAATTGAAAGTGCCTTACGCAATTAGGATGCTGTAAGTCTCGATCTAAATATAGGATTGGCAGTCGTTTTTTTTAATGAAGGTCTGGCAGTTTGAGTATTTTATGCGGCCTAGGTACCCAAATGTCCTTTCTTTGGCAGTTCGTCGAATCGTTGAGCTCCATAAGCTCAGAGTTAAGCTGCACGAATACTGACAAATGCGTGGCCTAACTGGACAGGCCCACTCAATCTGCGTTCTTTCATCAAAAGACCATTTCAGACACCAATCGACATGGTCTTCACGTGATCTGACCAAGATTATGTCTGGACTTTAAAAGAGACTGTGTACTCCACCGATCCTGAGTTTTTTCGGCCTTTCTTAGAGTAGTCAAACAGGAACCGCAATCTCACATGGTCTTATTTTATTTATTTATAAAGGTACACCAACAGCTTCAGTATACAAAATATCAAATACAAGTAGATAACAGTCATGAACTTATACAGTTGCCAATAACAGGTGAACCAGCATTCTCAAATACAGTGACAACCTAAGGTAAGAATTAAATTAAACAAAACTTATAAAAATACAAAATAAAAATTATGTGTTTTCAAACTATATAAACACACGCACGTTATATGGTCTTCACATGATCTGACCAAGATTATGTCTGGATTTTAGAAGAGACTGTGTACTCCACAGATCCTGAGCTTTTTCGGCCTTTCTTCTCAGAGTAGTCAAATAGGAACCGCCGACCTCATCTAGTTTAAAAAATACGTGGTACTTACTGAAATCATTAATATTATCATTTAATTTCAAGTAATGTACTCTAACGATAGGTAAGATGTCTATAGATCTTCACGGAGGGACATTATTATAACCTACATTGCCAAAACCTACTTCCCTAGTTTCTCTGCGCCCTGCGGGCAATGGGTGGCAGAGGTCAAACGGTAGTCGCTCTACGTTAATCTAGGTCACTGAGTCGAACTTCCAACAGGTAGGTGTTACGTTGGTTATTATCACGATTCACGGAGGAAGGAACGTGCCCTCCTTAGCTAGCATTAATTAAGGCGGATTCGCAGTGGTAGCCCACGAAATTCATATTTTGTTACGTTTTTTGCAATTTGCAGGTCAGAGTCAGGTTGTATCTTGATCAAAATATGATACGCGACCATAACAAATATGAATTTACAGACATATAATCATTAAAATTATTATAATACATCTCTCTTAGTTAAATTTGTTCCATATGATCAAATCTCTTATGGAAAAGTCCTTACGGAACAAATCTAACTTAGAGAAAATCATTTCAATACATCTCTAAGTTATACCTATCTGTGGATCCACCTTACTTAACATAATCAGCCTATAATCTTCCCACTGCTGGGACACAGGCCTCCTCTTCGAGAGGGAGTGGGCCGTAATTGACCACGCGGGCTAAGTACGGGTTGGTAGATCCACCTTAATGAGACTCGTCTGTTAAAAGAACTAATAAATTTGTTCCGAAGTTTTCTATTCTAAACTCACGATAGTCATGATGTGTATTCCTATGAAGTTAAAATGATCTAAAGAATTATTAGAAGTAAAGCTCTATAATGCTCGCCCGGAGAGGTACCTACTGCTAAGTGCCTAAAGTATCATCGCAAAGATGTACAGCCACTCACAAATTATAGGCAAAAAGGCAACAGATCTCAACTTTGACAAACTCTTTTAACCTTTTGACCGCCACAGTCATGTATAGATGAGAGAGCAAAATGTGCCCAGCACGTCACGGTCACTACTAGATGACAGATTTTAAGGAATAATTCGTAGCTTGGCGCCGTGGACACGTCTTTGCTTTTTTGAGGTGGCGGTCAATAGGTTAAAATAACAAATAAGTATGTTTTTTTTTTTTTATTATTTGTGATGGGTTTGCTCTTGACCTTAGTCTATGTCAGAGGCGACAGAAACAAAGTCGACGATGGAGCGAGCTTACCCAGAAGAAGCCTGTTCACTCTCACTTTGAAGAGATTAGGGTTATATGCGTTCGGAAACACAGACGCAGGCAGAGAGTTCCATTCCTTTGCTGTGCGCATTATAAAAGAAGTTTGGAAACGCTTAGTGCGAGTTGGTGGGATAGCCACCAGGAAGGGATGGTAACCTGAAGTGCGCCTAGATGACCGATAATAGAAGGGGGCCGGTGGAATGAGGTCGTGGAGTTCTTGGGCACACTCTCCGAAGTACAATCTATAGAAGACCGACAAGCAGGCAACCTTGCGACGATGGGCCAAACTGTGAAGCTTGGCATCCACCAGATTTACGTCGCCAATGAGCCTCTTAGCTCTGCGTTCCACCGAGTCAAGCGCGGCAAGTTGGTATTTAGCCGAGCCATCCCAAAGGTGGCTACAATACTCCATGCAGGATCGGACCTGCGCTTTATAAAGGGTCAAAAGCTGTCCAGGCTTAAAGTATCGCTTCACCTTATTTAGGATGCCCAGTTTCTTGGCCGCATATTTATAGACTTCGGTCGCCACATTTATTCATAAGACGGATGGACCAAAATCTAAACGGCTAGTTTGCTTGAAGGTGATCAGGCTATAACTCGTTATACTTACCGTTTCTAGGTGCGCAAGCGTTCTCCCGGAAGCACCCCCTGTCATGCTGGCTGTCCACTATGCTGGTAATCTTCGCGGGCGGCATGGTGGTCAACGGATTGCTCGGGGAGCCCATGCTGGCACCACTCAAGAACACGCCGCAACTCATTATTGGAACTGTTACATGGTATGCTATTTTACTCAATTTTTAACGGGTGGGTTTTCGATGGGTGCATATTGCATATCATATAGGTAGAGAAAATATTTATAGTACTTATTTACAACATAAAACATAAACTTTTGAGCAATAAGTACCTATATACTGAGAACAAAGAGAAAGAAACCACCAGCCTATAGTCATTGACTGAGAATAATAAAAACCCAATACTTGGAAATAAAAGGTAATAACTATGGCGATGCAGAACAGTGAAATCCTCTCGCTTTAACTTTGCCTGTGTAAAGGTTACCTACTATTTATAGGAAAAAGAACTTGTTTGGATGTAACAATTCATAAATATCTAAGCTAAGTTGATTCAACCAGTTTTACAGCCAATATTTTATTCAGTATTTTAGTACTGCCTCGTTGGAGTAGTGGCCGCAAGCGCTACTGCTGAGCATGAGGTCCTGGGTTCTCCATATTCCCTGGTCGGGCAAAGTGTTATACGAGTTTTTCCATCTGGAATTTCTCAATAACAGCTTGGAGTCTTGATTTGTTTCCGGTTGATGGCAATAGGCTCGCCTCCTATTACATGGGACTTAAACATAACTGGCGAAATGAGGGTGTAGTATAGGTACACCTCTGTCTAACCCTTCGGGAATATAGGCGTAATATTATGTATGTATGTATGTACCTATTTTTCTCACAATTGCGATAGTGACCGTTAATCGATGCCATAAAATGAATGGGAATCACGTCACGACATTACACTATTCATTGCCATATGTAGGACATGACTTATTAAAGTTCCTTTGGCCATTAAGGGCCTACCATTTAAGGAAGGTATTTCTTTACGAAACTGCTTATCATCTTTGTATTGACGCAAGTCAATAAAGTAGGCTGATCCCTATCAAATAATTATCTCTATGTATATTACTGTGTGTACATAAATAATAACATTACATCACGCCTTGTTTCCCCGAAGCGTTGGGCAGAGGTGTACCTGTGGTACACCCACATTTCGCCAGTTATGTTTAAGTCCCATGTAATAGGGGGCGAGCCTATTGACATCAACCCGGCACAAATCCACACTCCGGGCTGCTACCTCAGTAGCAGCCCGGAGTGTGGATTTGGAAAGTGTAATTGGGTTTTTCTATCTGGAAATTTTCAAATTGCCAGATAGAAAAACCCAATTACACTTTGCCCGATCCGGGAATCGAACCCAGGGCCTCATAAATAATAAAATAAATACATCAACCGACAATGTAGCAACAGAACATGCAATGGATGCGATGGCTAAAATTATATATATATTTTTTTTAATAAGTATATTTTCCTATATAATTAAAGGATATACTCGTAATATGCAGATAGGGTAGGTAAGGGATTTCTTAATCTTTGTAGTGTGGCAGTTGAAGGTCAAATGGACCCATGATGCGTTGAAAACCCGTTGTCTAGACGACCTTGAAACATAAACTATGGATATTATTTAGACAGGAGACAAATAAGGGATCTCTCGTTCTCTGCTGGAGTAGTGGTGGCCTAATGATAACGGCCGCGACTTACGAACGCGCGGTCGTGGGTTCGAACCTAGACAGGCGCTTCGCTTTGAGTAAATAATTTCATCACCACTGCTCTCAAAACGGTGAAGGAAAACATCGTGAGGAAACCGGCATGTCCTAGACCCAACAATTCGAAGACATGTGACATCTACCAAGCCGCATTCGGCCCGCGTGGTAGATTACGGCCCACTCCCTCTCGAAAAGAGGAGGCCTGTGTCCCAGCAGTGGGAACATTATAGGCTGATTATGTAGATCTCTGCTATTGCGTATCTCAAGGTCAAGCGTGTGCAAGGCTTGGACCGCATGGATGATAGAATAGAGGAGAGGTTACTATGTTCCAATTTAACTCGAGAACCGACAGTTCCAAAAGTACCTATCCCGCGGCCCAGACATTGATTGACTGATCGTTACTCAAATTTTGGTTATTGTCGTTATTATTCACAAGGCAACTACAACAGGTAACAATCACAGTATATCAGTAGGATCACATAGGTATATAATGTTTGTGATAATCATATCACCCAACGCGTAATCGCACAACATGTCATGAGCAAAAACAACAATAATAATAATGTTAACTAGAGTAAAAAGCATAGTTTACAAAATTACAGCTACCCTGTGTGTCTGCCCTCCGACACAGTACCAGCTTATGTAGGCAGGGAATGTGTAGGAGACCAAACACGCCAAGTAGAATACATAATTAACACAAAGTAACATTAATAGACCAGGATGCAAAACGACACCATGTAGAAAACAGTATTTAAAAGCGTTAAAAAGAAAGAGCATGTCAAAATTGCTTGACAAGCACGAAAAAATCGCAATCTTGTCAAGCAATTTTGACCGTCTAGGGACCCCATTAGGACTTTACGACCAAATTCGGTCGTAAAGCGATCGCTATCTATGTCGAGCCGGCAGCCCCTGAAGTACAAAAATGAAAAGTTCTTATGATTAAGTACTTATTGTAAAATTTGATTAAGCAATTTAGACAATCTGCTTTCCGCTACTTTTTCTGCTTGTAATTTGTATTTCATACAACTATCCAGGGATGAAAGTACCCTATGTCTGTCAAAATTCATAAAGATCGGCTCTGTGACGTGAAAACGTACCAGACAGACAGAATTAGTATGGATGTATACTTTCTATAGGCTATAGTTCCATTAAGTTAGAGAAGTAGAACAGCATCTCTACTCTACCTTGCTCTTGGAGACCAAAATCAAGCTGGTTACAGCTGGCAGTTTCCTCCCTGGAGCAAGTTAAATGTTTCAATTTGTTCCATGTAGGTATTAATGTTTCGGCATCATGTTTCCAGGTACCTAGTATTCTACACACCATTCGACGTGGGGTACAAAGTGGCAAAGTTTCTACCTGTGAAGGTAGTAGCGTCAGCCATGAAAGAGATCTACCGCGCAAAGAAAGTGTATGACGGAGTCAGCCACGCCGGTAAACTTTACCCCAACGCTTACGTCATCATGATTATAGTCGGTAAGTGAGATTATCTTTGCTAATCGTAGTCTGCTAGCGTTTGGTTGAATCGCTGAATAAATATTTGTTTAATTCGATTAGGTGCTTTGATAAAAAATTTTTTTTTTTCCCTGCTATGGTTGTTTCTATCTGGTATAAATAGGTGTGACGGATCGCGCGAAAGTTACTATAGGCACCTAATAATGATTTTTTTGCTGGTTTAAGACCCTAGAAGCCAAGCCACGTAATCATTATGGATATTAATAAGCATAATTATGTCACCGTAAGATTGCGAGCACCGTTAGTTTATAATCTATCTAGCGAGATTAAACTATTGGATAATTGAGATCTGTTATGTACCTACATTATAACGCATTCATTTTCGGTAGTTTATTATCTATCAATGACAAATCGTCAAATTGTGAACGATCCTGCACTTATTGCCAGGGTTCGTAATCTGTCCGATTTTATCACCTGTAAATTGTGAACGGACGGTTCACGGTCACGGAGAATATCTCCGTGACCGTCCCTGATTTGTAGGTCTTGGTGGTAGCCGAATTGGTCGCAGTAACTAAGCCAGGGTACCCCGAATGCAATCTCGCTAGATAGATTATAAACTAACGATGTTCACAATCATACGGTGACACATAAAAATATGAAACGCAAATATACATTCTAGAAATTAGTTTCAATCAGATTTCGACATTTCCTGCAGAATTTAGTTCATCTTAATCTTCCGTCTTTCGAAAATATGTTTCCTTCTACGTTAGAAACTTTAAAACAAGTTTACCAAAACCTTCGTTTATTTTCAGGTACCCTGAAGGGCAACGGTGCAGGCTTCACCAAGTTGATAGAGCGACTCATCCGCGGAGCCTGGACACCAACTGCCATGGAAACCATGCAGCCTAGCTTGTAAGTACCTACTTATTATTAGTACCTATTATAAGACATTTCATGGTTTTGAATTAACGCTCTTTGGGTTTGGATTCTTGCCGAAATCATCGCAAGCTTTGAAAGGACTTTTTCTCCCAGAGTTTTGTAGTGTCGTCTAACGTAAAGAACTAATCGTAGTGGCACCAGATTGCAATATAAAAAAATACAGTCCAGCAAAATCCATGGTAAGATCCAGAACTGCTGTTCAATCAGTCATCAATTCTGAGCTTCAGTATTATGTTCTTAAAGGATTCATGCATGCATGCATGCATGCATAAAAACTCTCTAGTACATAACACCTAGTTTGGAACAATAACTACAGTACAGGCCTTCTAAGTAACTTATCTGTACAGGTCCCTGCCGAACCACCAAAGGTAACCCTTTTAACCCTCACTAACCATAGACAGTAAGCTCGCTTTTTAACAAGCACGCGTCACGTAGGTAGTGCAAGGCTACATGTTCTATATTTCAGTTCTTTTGGTTTTTTTTTTCAGCTACACGAAGGCCTCTCTGGTTGCATCCATTATCTTCGTGTTGGACAAGAAGACTGACCTCATTTCTGCGCCGCACGCTCTTGTGTACTTCGGCATAGTGATATTCTTCGTTTACTTTAAGGTGCGTAGCTGTTTAATCGATTATCCGATAAGACTAGAGTTGCCAGTAAAAATATCGAAAGTTTTTAGTTTGCACTTTTGTTTAGAACGATGAGTTTATATCAAATTATTTTAATTTCCATTAGAACAGATGCAAGAAATTAAATTCAATATGGAATGGAACTGTCCAATTGTGGATTACTGCATAAAAAATCGCCTTTATGAAATGAGCTGGCAACATTATCCACTGCTGGGCATAAGGCATGTCCCAAACGACTTTATGAACATTACCTACTTCTAAATCTCATTTGATAATTAATTTTATTTTTTACATTATTTTTTCCCCAGCTATCATCAATTCTCCTGGGCATCCACGATCCCTTCGTGCCCTTCGAGAACCTATTTTGCGCGCTGTTCTGCGGCGGTATCTGGGACTCTCTCGCCAAGCTGTTGGGCAAGGGACAGCCCAAGGAGGAGACTAAGGATACTAAGAAAACTAATTAGCCATACCATCAGGTACGTAGTATACTTCTTAACTATCTATGAATCTACTCAAGCTCGTCGGCAAATTCTGGGCAGTATAAAGGTCATAGAGCACGGAATCGCCGCCCCTAGCAAGCGTCTAGAAACGGCAGTAGATACCTACATATAAACTTCGTGGTGCCGAAAGTGCGTTGAGCTTACAACTTCTGTTACGGACCGCCTTCAAAGCCGTCAGTTTCTATTCGGCGTTAGCGTCGTAGTGCGAGTACCATAGACGAATGGAAAGTATTGATAATGCCGACTCAAGCAGCAGCCGAGGCATCTCCGTGCTCTGTGAAAGGTCTTGACACAGATCTTGTTAAATGGCTAGTCTTTTTACTGCAACGGGAGCTATTTTAGTAAAGGTTCATAAATTAAAGAATCAAGTAAACTCACAGAAAGAAGACACCAGTATTTTTTTAAGGTAATTTATTTACAGGTTTCATAAACATTTTGGCGTGGTCTCAAATTCTAACCAAATCTTTTATTGTTTTCAGGTCGCATTTTGCACTCTGCAATATTTGCGCTACGTAATCAACTGACACCGACAATACAAAATGCGACGGCTTTATTGATAGGCAATAAAATAATACTATAAAAAGGAAAAAATAAAAAAAATAGTAAAACCCTTAAATCCTAAAAAAATGGCACAACGACCAAAGTTTGATTTCATTAGTTTTAAGATCCACTAGTCTTTAAAGTTTATAAATGTTTTAGTTAATAACGAGATATAATGAGTTTTCGTTATGTACTTAGAAGGGGTGTAAGTACCTAGTTGATATTTAGTTATTCAGTTCCTACAAGCAACTCTTTGCCAAAAAATGTGATACATTTAGTATTTACCCACAGTATCAACTATGCTATAAAAACTTGCCATAATAATGTATAATACCTACCTATCAATATTATAATGTAAGCATAATAACATTAGTAAAAAATCTGATCGGTGCTTGGTACCATACAGTATAGATACCAGTGTTCCCTGAGTGAAAAAAAAATTAAAACCATCGAGCATTGTAATTTTATTTTTATATTTTAGTTCACGAAACGAAAATCGACTAAGCCGACTTCCTTTACATAAAAAAACAACTGGGAAAATGACTACCATTTCCCGCGCAATCTTTTAGTTAAGTTTTAGATTTATGAATATTCTGACCGATTCGCATGAGTGCACGCGATGAGGAGCATTTTATTCGTGTACAAATAATATCATATCAAAATATAATATAAGCACATTATTTATTAGAATATTTGAATTGTGATGTTAGAAGAAAGGTCTGTCCGAGTTGCTGGGTGCATTGCAATGAGGAACACATCTTTCAACACTTTAAAAATGTTTCATGACTTATGCTATTCTTATTCAATGATATCTGGGTATGCTAAAGGAAGCAATAAATTGTTTTTATTAATTGTGTGGTTTTTGTTTAATCCTGCTTTTGATCCCAATCAGCAGCAGAACGGCGTAACTAACGTCTAGAACAGACGCTGCGCACTGGATTTTCAACGCTCTGCTTATCGGCGTGAGTTGAAAATCAAACTGCATTTTTCAACGTGCCAGGGATGCACTCTGATGGATTCGCAACGCTCAGTTCGACGCCAAAATTTGAAAAGCCAGAGCACGTACACGAAAAACTTTGCGTTGAAAAAAGCGCCCCTGCGAATGTGGGCTAACCTCGGGGACGGACTGGCTGGCGAGCTATAAGTCAAATGGTGCTGCAGGAAGAAATAAAATGCTTCGTGTGAAATAAGTAGTACCTAGGTGACTGATATTCAAATGCATAGCTGAATTTTCTCGCAAAGCTACAACGATTATCTGCATCAACATCATCAAGGCCGTGCAGCATCGGCACGCAATCACCCACTGCTTGATAATATAGGCCTCCTTTCTCTCCTGCATGCGTCCCTCGTCTTTCCTGCAATTTTGCAATAAACATGTTCTTTTTTTCTAACGATGTCGTCAGTCCAACGCGCTTTCAGACGTCCCAGGTTTCTTCAACCGTACCTGACCGCCATTCGGTCCAAACTTTAGTTCAACAGATACAGCGTATCTACAGCCTAATTCTACGAATCAACGACGTGTATTGCCTTGTCACCGAAATCCTCTAAAATAGAGTCCTGCCAAGATTGCACTAAGCAGAGAATACTTAGAAAATCTGGTCCTTACCAGATTTTCTAAGTATTCTAACTAAAATAGAGTCCTGCCAAGATTGCACTAAGCAGAGAATACTTAGAAAATCTGGTAAGGGGCAGGTGGCAAAAAAAAATGGTATTCTGTTTATTTTATTCTTAAAAACAAATGAAATTGAAGGCCATTTACAAGTTTCCGCTGATAAACAGCAAAATAAAAAGGAAAAATGGCCTACAAAATACCTACAAATTAAATAAATACCTAGTATCTACACGATCGATAAATACAAACTAATAGTAGTTTCCATGAAGAAGCTTTCCACCAACAGATGCTTTAAGCCGAGAAACACAAGTAGGTAGTTACTTACCTATTGAATATCCAAATCGTGTTCACTAAGCAGTTTATTAGGTCTGTACGAGTCCCTCACCGCAACCTAACTCTTTATCTCGCTCGCATACTCGCGGCCTCGCGAGCAAGCGATACAAGGTTTTAGGGAGAAGTCTCCAAGGCGCCGATAATTTAGGTAATTTATTTTTACGGTGAAAACAATGGTAATAAATAAAACATATTGGTGCCGATTCCCTTGTTCACAAACTAAATTAAATTAAAGTTCAGTGCCTCTTTTTCTTTCTATTTCATTAAGAAAAGGACAGAAGATAAATTTTAGTTTAGTCCTGTCAAATTAATCAGCGCTTCACGTAAATTGACGTAATTTTAGTAGGCAAGTTTTTAATCACGTCTAAATTTGTATGGACTAGTGACAGGCGCTGATTAATTGGACAGGACTAAACTAAAATTTATCTTTTGTCCTTTTCTTAATGAAATAGAAAGAAAAAGTTGCATTGAACTTAATTTAGTTTAGTTTGTGAACAAGGGAATCGGCACCAGTATCTGCTTTATATTTAGGTTATTATGCAAATATTCATGATGTGTTTAGGTCGGTTTCCCATTAGGAAACCGACCTAAACACTAATACATCATATTATAATATCAGCCTAGGGTAATTTAGATACAGTCACATGTGGTAATTTGAAGATTTTTTTTAATACTAGCGGTTTACTGTTGGTTTGGAGACTAACTGTATTTTTTTTGTCGGGAAAATTTATGCAATCGTGTTTTCGTCAAACAGTTCTTAACATTAATCCTCTTTACCATATCTGGGGGCACGGTAGTGCCACCGCCAAGACGAGCCAAGCGAAGCGCAAAGGGCACTGCCTACCTTATTTCGAAGAGCTTCGTCGTTTTTTTGAACCCTCATAACTTGGGTTAGGATTATACCAGATAAACAAAAATCTCGGGATGTGATGTCAATAGTAGACTTATTAAACATATATAAGTTTCAATTGCATAGCTCTTATATTTTAAATTTTATTGATATTTAAAAAACCCCGATTTCGTCACTGACTCACTCACTGATGATCATCAAAATTTTTAGGGTATTTCCTGAAGTCCTAGAAAGCTGAAATTTGTTATTAAAGCAAATTAGAAAACAAAAAAATATCTAAAACTTGGAACTTTTACCCCCCAACCCCTTAAACTAGGGGATGGAAGTTTCAAAAATCAAAATCAAAATATTTTCATTTCACATAAACCTACATGGGCACTTATGAAACGTCAAAAGCTAGGTGCACGGTTCCAATTGGTCGTTTCCTATGGAGAAAAGCCGGCAAGAAGCTCCACGGTTACTCTTTTAATAGTTATTTGTGCAACAAGAGAGCAAAGTCGTTTTTGCTGCCAGTGCTGATTTTGAATCCTGAGTGTGACGAGGGATTCAAAAGCACGACATGTAAAAAACTTTGCTTTCACTTCAGCAGTGAGAACACTTTAGGAGATAGAATAATAAACAGGAATAGATTGAAATAACTATTTATTGTGAATCAAAATAATTAACATTGTAGGTAGATGTACATACCAATTCAATAAACTGGAACATTTTAAAAGTTAAAAGTAAAATTACTGCAATTCTGCAAATTAAAAGTAACAGATTTATTTGGCAACGTTATAGTTGCATTGAGTTGAGTTTGATTATCTGGGGTTAAGGTTTCTGTTTCGGTGGCGAATTGAGAAGGAACAACGGTGAACGTTGGTGACTCTGGTGACTCTGACCGGCTTTCTGTATAAGTACACTGTGCGTCGTTGGAAGTGGATGGGCGTGGGTGAGACCAAGGATCCGAGGTCGAATTCAGACTTATTGTTTCCACTATACGCTTACAGATTTTCGACTTATTTTCTATTGAGTCTTCAATATAGCCTTCTGCAACCGTATTGGACTTCCACCCGCCGTGACGTTTTAAAGTGGTGAGATCGGCCCCGGAATCAGCCAAGAGCGTTGCCGAAGTTCTCCGAAAGCAGTGACCCGTGTATAGCTGAGGCTCTTCCAGTTTTAAGAAAGTGGCAATTTCTCGCGGTATAGCACCTATTTTATTTACTTTATTATTATGGTCTTGTATGAAAAATCGGTTGGCTGGACGTAAATTTTGGTATTAATTTTCTACAATAGTTACTTATTCTTCGAGTACGACAAAAGACCTGTCAAGGTTCGTCTTCGTATTTTTCAATTTTACTAACAGTAATTTATCTGAATGCTTTTCGATATGATTAACTATTAGCTGTTTGCTCATTATTGCGGCACGCTCCACTAATCCCTATGATCAGGGGGTAACCATCACCTCTTTTATCAGTATTATTTCAATATTACTTCAGCGTGAGAAAGAGATGGAGCTTTAAGTCCTGTATAGCTCCATCACTTTCCCACTGTGAAGTAATATTATAATAATACTGCTATAAGAGGTGATGGTTACCCCCAGTACAACCTGTAATGTAAATATTACATAATTAATATGCATAATTTAACATTTACAGCATCTTTTACATATCGTAATAAATATTTTAACAGTATTGCTAAGCCAGACTAGGATTCATTGCGCCTCCAAAAATTAGTAGTAGGCAGTAAGTACCTTTATACTTAACAGTCTACACACAAATTTTAATAACTAAAACCATAGGTTCATAGGTACCACTTACTTTAGCGGCAAGAAAATTGCAGTCCGGAGCTTCATTATGAAATTATCTATCTATTATATTTTCTATGTTAAGGGCCATGAAAATATTGGACTTTTTAGCCTGTAAAGGCATGATATTTGCATACGATGCATGTTGCATTCGTAGCCGACCAGTAGGCTCTGTACCGCGTTCGGAACAGTACTGTATTCCTTCAGTTATGACAGTGTTTGCAAATACGAAGACGAACCTTGACAGGTATTTTGTCGTACGCGAAGAATATGTAACTATTGTAAAAAAAAACCAAAATTTACGTCCAGCCAATATAAAAACCGAACGATTTTTCATACAAGACCATAATAATAACATAAATAAAATAGGTGCAATACTGCGAGAAATTGCCACTTTCTTAAAACTGGAAGAGCCTCAGCTATACACGGGTCACTGCTTTCGGAGAACTTCGGCAACGCTCTTGGCTGATTCCGGAGCCGATCTCACCACTTTAAAAGATCACGGCGGGTGGAAGTCCAATACGGTTGCAGAAGGCTATATTGAAAACTCAATAGAAAATAAGTCGAAAATCTGTAAGCGTATAGTGGAAACAATAAGTCTGAATTCGACCTCGGATCCTTGGTCTCACCCACGCCCATCCACTTCCAACGACGCACAGTGTACTTATACAGAAAGCCGGTCAGAGTCACCAGAGTCACCAACGTTCACCGTTGTTCCTTCTCAATCCGCCACCGAAACAGAAACCTTAACCCCAGATAATCAAACTCAACTCAATGCAACTATAACGTTGCCAAATAAATCTGTTACTTTTAATTTGCAGAATTGCAGTAATTTTACTTTTAACTTTTAAAATGTTCCAGTTTATTGAATTGGTATGTACATCTACCTACAATGTTAATTATTTTGATTCACAATAAATAGTTATTTCAATCTATTCCTGTTTATTATTTTATCTCTTAAAGTGTTCTCACTGCTGAAGTGAAAGCAAAGTTTTTGCATCTCGTGCTTTTGAATCCCTCGTCACTCGCAGGATTCAAAATCAGCACTCGCATCAAAAAACGACTTTGCTCTCTTTTTGCACAAATAACTATAATTTTTGTTTTATCATGTTTAGATATCAATAACCTTCACATTTGTGGAGTTTCGATAGCAAATTTAATTTGACCCTGTAACCCTGTAACTCGCTACGCTCGTGATTCTAGGTGATCTTGAGAGCAGCGAGGGATTCAAAGACACGAAATGCAAATAGCTTTGATCTCGTGTAACATACAAAATAGCGGGATTTTTAATTTTCGCTGCTGAGGTAGCAGCGAAAACTAAAATGAGAATCCCGCTATTTTTTAAAGATGCGTTCTGAAACTGCACCCGTGGTATAAGGGCTGATTCACCGGAACGGCAGAAGCTGCTGCTCCCGACGACACCACGCGCCTAGTCTTCTCTTGACCAGCTTAGTTTCTACATTCGGCAAGGAAACTCGTGTGTTTGGAGTGAAAATGATGGAATTGGTTAATAAAGCACTTATTTCAGAAGAAGAAGAAGAAATAAACAAACAAAGGAAAAAAGAAACCCACATAAAGGGGTATGTGGGTCCATAACTTATGAAGAAACGACGACTGTTGGGAGAATTTCCGCGGCGGCGCCGCGAGCGGCCTCGTGTCGCCGCGAACGGCCTCTTATCGCCACGGGCAGTACCTCTGACAAGACGCGCGCGTGGCTGCGAGGCTGCTCGAGGCGACGCGAGCGGCCTCGCGGCACCGACGCAGCGAAGACGGCGGCCGCGCGACAATTTCGAGCTTTTCAAGCGTTAGTACTGCTCTTTTAATTAAGTAGATAAAGTTTAAAATTACTTCACACTGAAAGTGCTCGCCGCTCCGCTGCCGGCCGCTGCTTTCCCGGTGTGAATCAGGCCCTTATTGTTGTTAAAACTATAAATATTTATGTAGATACATGATAGACTTCGTATTTTTTTCTTCAACATTGTCTTTGTTTGTTTATAAAAATATAGAGAATTTGAAAATCGAACTTCGAATAGACTTGTTTACTCGTATATCTCGCGCTTTTTCGTATCGAAGTGAAATTGACAGAATAAAGTGAAGTTCTTTAGTAATTTTGTAAGTATTTTAAATAAATAATTATGAAGTTATTTGCCTCACTCTCGCAGCATAATCACAAATTTTGCTCACTCTCTTACAGCAAAACCTGCTTGTTTGAGGTGCTGATGTGAAATATTGTGATAACAAATTAGGTCCTTGTTGAGAATTTTAAAAATCTTGATAAGCGTTAGAAATAATGTAAGTGAAATAAATGTTATCCGATACATTAATTTGATTAAGCAAAAACACAATTATTATAAACCCATAAAATCATTAGTCAGTAGTACCTGTAAGTAGGTACCTTATAAACCTACCTAGTAGGTACTTAGTATTGAATGGACACCTCAACTTGATCGACACTTTCTTGAGAAAAAGGGTTCCGTTTTTCCTTTTGATGTAGGTACGGAACCCCAAAAATGAAATGCTGTTCGTTGGCAAATTTTTGTTTTAATATGTTCGTAATAGTCCGAATGAAGAAAGATTTTAAAAGTTGCCAAGAAAGTTGGAAAATTCGGGCAAAACAGAAATTGAATTTAGTGTAGGAATTGTCGAAATTTGGACAGGACATCGTTTGTCACGTCAGCTAGTTATAGGTAGGTATATACCAATTACAGGTGCACACGACATTCACGTAGGTACCTACTTCATTAAAACAACATCTTCTAAAGTAGGTAAGTAACATAATAGGTATTAAAATAAAAACGAGCGAGCCTTACAGTAGTCCCATAAGATGTGTAACATCTGACATCTCACTTATAATCTACTTTTATAGTACTTTCTAATTCCATGAGTACCTACACTAATTCCATGCTATTTTAAAGTACTTTCTTATTCCATGCTCAAGCTGTCACTTCGTGGTCCTCACACTTCCATCCCTTTTCACGAAATCACTCCCACAGTAAGCGAGGGAAGATGTTACACATAAAAAAATACTACAATCAATAATACAAAATAACTTCGAATAACATTAATTTGAATGTTAAGCTCTTTGGAGACGGCCTTGGAAGTAATGCCGGTTTTACAGCATGACACTATACAGAGTCACATAATTATGCTTTGGTTTAGCGAGGACAGAATGAATAGGCAAGAAGTTGTGATGGCTTTGAGACTCCGATCCGGCCAAGTTCCTCTCAATAGTTTTGGTTTTATGATGCGCAAAGTTGATTCAACTAATTGTGCTGTTTGTGGAGTTATAGAAGATGTGCATCACATCTTGACCGAATGTAGTCGTATTGGAGTCCAAAGACGTGAAGCTTTTGACAATAGTTTTAATGTAGGCTTCTACTCGTATAATAGTTTTCTGGCCTTACCATTGTCGGATGATGCCAGATCACTTTATCATATTATCATTATGGATACAAGGTTGCGGGTAGGCTAGTTTGTTATACTTATTGTATTCAATAATCGGGGTGACATATTCTGTATAGAAAAAACCCTGTAAACAAATAAAGATTTAAAAAATAAAAAAAACTATGCAGTCAAATTATAAATATATAATATAAATTATTCGATGGGAGGGTTATTTAATGGCGATAAAACAGATTTTCTAATCTCATAATTTCAGCTGATTACAGGGTACAGGTTCAACGGTTGCTGGTAGCACGTAGTACCTACAGTTACTAAAATTATTATGAGTTCAGAAAATCTTTTGTTATTGTTTTATATTCATTATTTCAAACACGATGTTAATTGTTCGTGAATAAATGAATTGAATTGAATTTAATTAAATTTCGATACCGCTTTTCGCTAAATTTATATACAGGGTGTTTGGTGCATCGTGTGCCAAATTGAAATGGTCGACTGAAGGGATCATCCGCTAGCCTTTCAGACCCTTTAACACCCCTCATGCTCTGTGGATTTTTTTTTATCGACTTTTTATTGTTTTCCAAAAAAAAAGACCCAAATTTTACATTCAAAAACAGATTTAAAAAAAAATATAAGGCGTAGACTCTGAATTTTAATTTTATTTCGATGTGCCAGACAGTCCAAACACCCTGTATATCTCCTTCACAAACGCACACTATCACACACATAAATACTCACCCTCTCACCCTCACTTAAATCAGTCTAGATTATTATTATATTGTTTTCTTTATTATATTTAACTGTACCTAGAAATCACATACATTTTTAGGGTTCCTTAGTAAACACGGAACCTTTATAGTTTCGCCATGTCCATCTGTCTGTCTATCCCCACTGTAGCTCAGAGACGCTTAGAAAGCTGTAATTTGGCATAGGTATACAAATTAATCACGCTGACAAAGTGCTAAAATAATATCTTGATTTATTTTTTTTGGGTACAGCTCCCTTGCAGAACTCCCTTTGGGAGAACATGTTTTTCAACTACAATGTTAAGTTTGTTTTTGGGATAAATTCATCCCAACTTCCCAACTACGGAACCCTTCATTGTGCGTGGTCCGACTCGCACTAGGCCAGTTTTTTAAATGAATTTGTACATGGGGCCTGGTGACCCGTAACACAAGTATTTTATGCCTTTTCGGGCACCAGTCTCTCACAATAATTTTAACCCTATTTTTAAGATTAAGCACTTTCTGTCCAAAACAACATTTGCGATGAGAAATAAAAATTATACAATTAAAAATTATACCCATCACGTTTCTATCACCCAGCCAATTTAGTTTGACCCAGTATATCTAAATATACTGAATACCCGACTCTGTTATTTTCTGTTGTCCACCTGTCCACCACCACATAAGTACCTAAGTAATAAAGATATAAACGACCAGCTAGCTTTTCAAGTATTTTCAAATCCTCGCACTAGCGACGATAAATGCCTATTAGGTAGCCGTTGTTTCAACTTATTCCGTCTTATTACAAAACAAGGATTATCTTCAGACACAGGTTTAAATTATTGAGCCATTTTTGAATTTAGAACTTTATTCCGACTACATTAAAGTTCTTAATGAAAAACTGTCAACTTAGTACCGGACTAAATAGTCAGTTTTGTATAAAGAACTGCATTTCAATTATAGTAAAGTTCTTATTACGAAAACTGGTTCGATGGTTTAAACCATGTCAAAAGAAATCTTTGTTTTGTAATAACACCGTACATGTTCATCCTCCATTCCTATTTTTGACGTGACAAATTGCGAAATTTTGTTTTTACTTCATACTGGCAAGTTACGTCCACATTGCCAAACCAAAAAGCATTCTGTCAATTTTTCCCAGAACATTGAAAGCTAAGGAAAACGGGCTCGTCCGGGATTTGAACCCGGGACCTCTCGCACCCGAAGCGAGAATCATACCTCTAGACCAACGAGCCACACTGACATGTAGAAACAACCCTTATTTACCAACCCCTAGCTTTGTTATATAAATCAATACTCTTCATTCATGGCGACATGTATGTCGTAATAAATAAATGCTATGACGCAAGGGTGGTATCCATTTTATTAGGGTTCACGAACGTACTTACTTGCCTAAGTATGGCGTTAGAGACAATGAATGTTGAGTAAGCTCTCTTAAGTATAACGTTAAGTTAATTGCATATCGTTTTTAGGGTTCCGTAGTCACCAAGGAACCATTATAGTTTCACCATGTCTGTCTGTGCCTGTCTGTCCGCGGCTTAGCTCAGAGACTCTTAGTACTACAAAGCTGTAATTTGGCATAAAAATCACGCTGAAAAACTGGTTAAATAAAATCTTGAAAAAAAATTGTTGTACCCTTGCACGTAAAGTGAAACTCTATCTCATGGTATGGGGTGTCGTTGGATAGGCCGTTCAAAAATATTGCAGGTCTGTGAAAACCATTTTTCGATTCAGCGATCCTTTTGCGCAAAAAAAAAAAATGAAATAACAAAAAAAGAAAGAACAAAAAATGTACTTTTAAGCTTAGTATTAAGCTTAAAAGTGCATTTTTTTTTGTTAGAGTCCAAAGCCAGGTAAATGGTTGTTTTTGGATATGTGAGAAAATTCACGGCAGTAGTTTGTATAAAGTATTATTTTTAGGTTAAATGATTATTTTATTATGTGAACAGATATAATACATATATAAACTTGTGTTAACCGCTGTACTATTTAATGTGATAACCAAATCGTCACTCTGTATAACGAAGTTAAAAGCTAGGTAGGTTTTACAAGTCAAAATCAAAAGTCGTATAGCCGTAACTCAGTCACAAATGATAAACTAGAACCATCGAAGTAAAAAATAAATAGTTAATTAGTAATGACAAAACAAAACCATGGTCAGCAAGACGACCAGTTACCACAAGCAGCACCCGTTCACGAATTTAACGTAAAAATCAGCCATTACCCCCCTCGCCATATTTGAGGGAAGGAGGCAACCCGACCCCCGACGCTACCGCAAGCAGTGGCAAGGAAGCATGACGAACTTGCTGCTGGTTGCTCCAGTAAGAATAATATAATTAATTATCGAGATCGCTAGCTATCCACATATTGCAATACAATCAACTCAACAAAAAACATTGTAAAGAGTAGATTATGTCAATAATAAACGAAAATAAAAATTAAAAATAAATTGACTTATACAGTCAAATAAAATAAACAATTACATGAAGTTAACGAGTAATAGTCGACCATTTGTAGTATAGTTACATTTGCAGTTGGAATTTAGGGGAGAACATGTTTTCAACTACATTGTTAAGTTTATCTATTTTTTAGATATACATACATACAGATAAATAAAATTGGAGTGTCTGTTTGTTATATTAAAATAAGCGCTTTTTACTAAATGCATATGGATACACGGTACATATACCAAATTTTTTTGTTTAAAGTTTTTGTCTGTCTGTCTGATTTTTCCGGCTAATCCCTGAAATGGCTAGACTGATTTTGACGGGACTTTCACTGGCAGATAGCTGATGTAATAAGGAGTAACTTAGGCGACTTTTATTTATTTTTATTAATATATTATCTATACATACATACAAAAAAATAAAATTGTAGGAATTGTCTGTTTGTAATGCCAAAATAACAACTTTTTATTAGATGCATATGAAAGTATATAGGTACGGTACTTATAACCATAAAATAATTTTTAAAATTTTTGTCTGTCGGTCTGTCTGTCTGTTTGTTCCGGCTTATCTCCGAAAGGACTACACCGATTTTGACGGGTCTTTCACTGGCAGATAGCTGATGTTATAAGGAGTAACGTAGGCTATTTTTAGAAAAAGCCACACGGGCGAATCCGCCGGCAACAGCTAGTTATTGATATAAATTCATCCCAATGGAACCGTTCATTGTGCGTGGTACGACACGCACTTGGCCGATTTTTATGTAATAGAGAAGCTAGCTAATAAACGACAGCGGTCAGACGTTAAGTCAGTTATCACTATTTTTTATGTAATAGGGAAGCTAGCTAATAAACTACAGCGGTCAGACGTTAAGTCACTTATCACTATTTTTTATGTAATAGGGAAGCTAGCTAATAAACGACAGCGCTCAGACGTTAAGTCACTTATCACTAATTTTTATGTAATAGGGAAGCTAGCTAATAAACTACAGCGGTCAGACGTTAAGTCAGTTATCACTAATTTTTATGTAATAGGGAAGCTAGCTAATAAACGACAGCGCTCAGACGTTAAGTCACTTATCACTAATTTTTATGTAATAGGGAAGCTAGCTAATAAACTACAGCGGTCAGACGTTAAGTCAGTTATCACTATTTTTTATGTAATAGGGAAGCTAGCTAATAAACGACAGCGGTCAGACGTTAAGTCACTTATCACTAATTTTTATGTAATAGGGAAGCTATAATAAACCACAGCGGTCAGACGTTAAGTCACTTATCACTATTTTTTATTTAATAGGGAAGCTAGATAATAAACTACAGCGGTCAGACGTTAAGTCACTTATCACTAATTTTTGAGTAAGCCACAGATGTCAAACTGTGGTCAAGCGTAATATGCTAATATAGCATTTATCTTGTGAAACGTTAGGTACTAGATAGATACCTATGTATTTCAAAGGTAATTAAAGTAAAAACCTGAACCTGTGAACGTGTTTAGGTATGCATTTAAACCACAATTTTACTCTTTTTTTTCATACTAATGCGGATGACGTCAGTGGCGTAGCTACCCAGGGGCTAGGCGGGGCAGTGCCCCGGGGCCCTCAAGCTCAGGGGGCCGAATCCTTACCCGAAATCTCGATCGAACTGAACTTTCGGAAATTTCTCCCATTTTCAAAATAAATATGACAGCAACCCGACTTTAATCATGACAACTCAGTTGAGAGAAATTCAAAAGTTGTAGCTAGGGAATTTCTTTCTGTGGGTTGGCAGTGTTGTCAATTTGATGGATAGCGATATGTGCGTTTTATTATTCATCGATGTGCGTTTTATCGTGAATTCGAGTTAAGATTGTTTTTTCAAGAACGGTTAAAAAATTTATGCTGTATGAGGAGTAAGTAAGCTACTGTCAATAAACTTTTTAGTACTGGTCAAGTCAATATAGTGGTTCAATTTTATTTGATTTTAGTACCACTCATATTGATGTCCGTTACGTCAATAAATTATGTCAAATCTATAAATTTCAGCTACTCATTGTGTAACGCGAAATATCGTGAAAAAATGCAGGTCACCTGCAGTTGATGCATTAATTTAGGCCCGCGCGCGATGAGATCGTTCTTGGTCTCCACCGTTAAATGTGGTAACACTAGCGGCGATAAAATGTTTGCCGGGGATTCCCCAACGACGTCTTGTAGCGTATCATTACGTTTCTCTTTCCTTTTACTTTTAACGTCGTCAGTGAACAGTGAGTACTTACTCGTGCATAATCTAATATTGTATTGTATAAATAAATTAGAAAACTAAAATTATGGACAAAAAGAAGAAACCCAGTGGTGCATTTAAACGCAAACAAAGCCAAGAAAGAGAAGATAGTAAACAAAAATTGCCGAAAATTGACACGTTTTTGTGTCAGCCTTCTGCAAGTACTTCTGGACAATATATTTCTATTGATAGTGACTCAAATAATGTAACTGCAGTGTTGGTTGAGAAGATTCGACAATTATTGCAGTTGGAGATACCTCTGCCGCCGATCATGTGAAAAAAAATGATTATCGACCAGGAACTTGAAAATGAAATTCGCAAAGAAGCATCATTTTGGAAAATGGTTCTTCAAAGGTTATTCGATATCATACTTACCCTAGTAAAGAGTTCTTTGGCTTTGAGAGGACATCGAGAAGACTTAAGTCAGGAAGGATACCATGGAAACTTTCTGTCCCTTGTAGAGCTTGTCGCTCGATATGATCACATTTTGCGGCAAGTTTTGGATATGCCCAAAGCAGGGCTTGTTAACGTTACCAAATAACAAAATAATAACCGTTACGTAACGTTAATTTTAATGTGATACCTTACTAACGTTACAAAAAATTTAACGTTACTTGATAACATTACCAGTAATATAACGTTAATTAACATTAACGTAAAATATGATATTAACGTTAATTTTGCTACGTTGCCGTTCCGTAGGTTTACATTTTGTGCGCTCGCTTAGCTACACTGTTGCAACTCCGCCGCCGCACTATGGGAAAATCGCGTATGTTTCGTCTCAATACTCCGTATCTCAGTTGTTTCAAAACTAAATGAGCTGTAATTTTGCACACGTATTTTTGGATGTATAAAATGTAATATAAATAATTTCGATTTTGAAAATTCTGTTTATTAATTAATTAAAAAAATAAAACTTGAAAAAATACATGCATTCTATAAGAAAAATAAAACAAAATTTGTCTTTTTATTTTTATTTACTTAAAATGGAATAATTGAATCAAACGAGAAAAACAAAGCACAATATTCAGGAAGCTCCTACAGATTTTCGTTGATAGCAAGAAGGGCCTTAGCTTCATCTAAAAGTTCTTTCGATATTGTTTCCGAATTATTTCTCAAACTTGATATATATTATATGGATCAGAAGTGTACAATAAGGTATGGTGTCTTCATTTGTAGCCGCTCTTGAACACTTTCTAGAATGATGAAGTCTAAACCTTTTGTAATCCTTATTTTGGGATTCTTGCGCGTCTTTGGACAATTGTCCTATAGGTAAAATAGTATTGTATGCACGTAGGAAGGCATAATACCAATTATAAATATTTACGTACAGTTGGGCTGTACTATATTTTTTGTTTTTATTTTTTGGTGGGAAATCATCAAATAACTTCTCCCGCTCCGGGCGGAGCGGCAGGGTGTGTCAGACTCTTACTGACTAAAACCCACCCGTATTCCTTCCGTGTTGCCTGTGTTGCCAGGGGCCTCGGTAACCCTTTAATACCTTCACGCCACCCCGGGATTCCCGACGCCCAGGGCGTCTCCTGCGGTAGCTAGGGGCGAGAGGGCTCGAAATTTGCCTTTCCCTCAACCGCCCCGCTTCCTCCTTTGCGAGCATTACTGCTTCGCAGAAGAAAGTGACAGCTGCCCATGCCCTCTCGCTTCGTACCATGACCTGAACCAGGGCTGGACGCGAGATATCTCTGCCGCCGATCGCCTCCACGAGGACACGGCGGCGTTCTGCCCAAGCCGGGCAGACCTCCACCGTATGCTCCACCGTGTCCTCCGGGCGATCCACACTGTGTTGACACCCGGGCGTTTCCTCCCACCTTATCCGACACAGGAACCTCCCGAAGCTGCCGTGTCCGGTGAGGACCTGCGTCAGGTGGAAGGTGAGGACACTGTGGTGCCTCTCTAGCCACTCCTCAAAGCGAAGCAATTATCGCCACAATCGTGGCATGCCCAGCATTGGGTTGCGACAACCGTACTCTCCATGTCGCCATGAGATCCCGCCGGAGCTCCGTCCGCTGTGCCGCGATTTCTTGCGGCAGCGTAGTTACGCCCCGGCGTTTCGCGTCCTCGCGCCACTCCCATACGTGCGCGAGGACTTTGCCTTCAGATCCCATGGCGGCAATCCAGCAAGGAGGCTCGCTGCCTCACAGGAGACCGTGCGGTATCCCCGGACCAGCTGGATGGCCATGACCCTTTGGGCCGCGCTCAACCGGTGGGCTGGCCGCAGCGCCAGGGAACGCGCCCACACAGGAGCCCCGTAAAGGGCCACGGACCGCACGACCCCCGCGTAGAGCCTCCGGCAGGAGGCGTTTGGACCCCCTAGATTGGGCAGGAGCCGCTTCAAAGCAGCCCCTGCCCACTCCAGTTTGGGAGCCAAACGTCAGAAATGCTCCACGAAGTTCCACCGGCTGTCGAGGACGAGTCCCAGGTACTTTATCGTAGACTCGACGCCGATGTAAACCCCTCCTACCGCTATTTGGGATCCCGACGGTGGCGCGTTCCGAGGGCCATAAAAACACATGGCCTCGGACTTGTGCAGGGCCACCTCGAGTCCCAAGTGTCGGATCATTTCGATGATTGTCGCAACCCCGCGTGCCGCTACTTTGGCCGCCACCTGGTGCAACCTCCCTTGCGCCAGGACCAACGTGTCGTCAGCGTAACACACTACGCTGACGCCGCTAGGGAGGTCGGCGCGCAGCACCCAGTCGTATCCTATGTCCCACAGATGCGGCCCTAGGACCGACCCTGTGGGACACCACACGACATCTCTTGCCGGTTCCACACTCCCTGGTGACCGCCCTGTCCATCAGATAGGCCTCGACCACACGACAGAGTTAGGTGGTACCGGAGTGCCTCCTTGATGCAACTCCAAGGCAGGGTATTGAAGGCATTGGCGATGTCTAGAGACACCGCCAAGACGACCCCACCCTGGGCTACAGCATTCTTCGTCGTGAGGGCTCGTACGCGCATGATGGCGTCCACGGTAGGGTGCCCCCTGCGGAAACCAAACTGGCTCTTCGCCAAAGCCTGCTGCTTTTTGGAATTAATAGCCCTTCCAGATGACATACATTATTATGTACATTCGTTTTATAAGTTCTACGTCTACAACTGTATTGTCTGCAGAGCAAAAGTAATTCTGAAAGAATCTCCGAGTTGTGTTTCTTTTATTACTATTTCCAGTGCCTTGTCGAGGTTTATCGACATGCATGTCCCATTTCCTCCTTAAACCGCTTTTGTATCAATTTTTTCTTTTCGTGTTTGGTTTTATTTAATTTTCAGGTGTAGTAGCTGACTACTTTTCAAAAGACAAGTTATAAGAAATGTGTAAGATCATCTCCATACTCCTAAACCAAGCATGTAGTGTTGACAGTCCCTATTGAAATGAACTTTCGTTCACATCTCGTGTCCTAACTGCCTCTAAGTTATTCATTTGCCGAGGACTAGCACTACAAACTGTACAAGAAGCGCTCGAACGCTCGCCACTTTACCATCAATCATGGTTAAATATAGGTCATGAGTTATTTCGATTACCTCGCCATTCTTATTTATCAGGGAAGGAGACAGATTATGTTTTTGATTGTTGATATTAGCCACAACAGACGCGGTTTTTACAGGAGTTTCTTTGGCGTATTCTAACAATATAAGTCTGCAAGTTTTGTTTGTACTCACTCTGCCCGGATGACCCGTCACAACCCCATTTACAGAATAGTTTCAACTTTCTTAAACCATTTTTGTAAACTGAACCAATTAGTAATTTACGTGCCACAGTATGATCCAACAAGTCCTGCAGATTGACTTTTGCACTTATGTTAGTAATGATTATGCTCGAATCTGGTGGGTAGAACATATTTTTCGCTTCAACTAAAGTTGGATAAGAACGAAACACTGAGCAGTTTTTTCCGCTAAACAAAGTCGAAGTTTCTCATACTGTTCTTTGTTAAGGTCTAAGTAAAAAAATGTCCGTAGTGCTTCTTCCTTCGAAAAAGGTGTAACGTCTTCAGAGTTCTCAGTTACGTATTTTACAAAAAAAATCTTATAATTGATTGATGCAGTTCGTATAATATTAACGATTGCGGCCTCCTCCGTCTCACCCATAGACAGTAACTCCTGAGCATATGCATTGAGAACACAGTCCTATCCGTACTCTTGTATTACTTCCATGTTTTTTCGTTTTTTCTGAAGATGCTTCGTATGGTTTCGAGGGTCTGCCGTCACTACTTCCAGGCATATTAGGGTCATTAACCGTGACTCGACACTCTAGTGGAACAGGAAATTGACTATCTAACCAGCTGACTCTCTTACTTTCAAAGCGGTCTTTTATCCGAGATGCATTTCTCCAGCGTTCGTTACATTTAGATACCAAGTTTCTTTGAATGTAGAAGACCACCGTAGCCATATCCTCTGGTGACAAATTGAAATTTTCTTGTAAGTAGTCTTCTATATTATTCCTATTTATCAACAAATTGCACAACTCTCATTTACTACAAACAAATTCGCCCGTTTTTCAAATCAGTCAACTTTGCAAATAGTCGAAAAAAGATATTAACTGGTTTTTAGGGCAACTGAATATTTGACCAACAAATGTGAATGTTACAGGGCTCACCATCCTTTTATAGGCATATGAAATAGTGCTATGTGGAAAAAGATAAGATACGAATACGAGTAATTTGCACTCTTCCCATAACAAACCTGTTCTTATTTCGACCCTAATAGATAGTGACCATATTTTATATGTAAGGTGGTCAAAACTGTATCAAAGCTACAAAGAACTATTAATAATAATCATCACTATAATTAACTTTTTATCAATTTGACCTTAATAGATAACAAATGATTTTATGAGATATAAAAAGAAATTGAAAAAAAAAAATATAATTTTTATCTCGCGATATGTTTTAGCACCGTGTCAGAAAAAGAGCAAGTATGAGCAATTTTTTGTTCTCCTTGCGTAAACTAATGTATAAAGATCTTAATACAATAAATATCTCGACAGCAGCAAGCAGCGGTAAAGGGTAAATGTCTCATTAAAAAAAATATCTTATAAACATACCATCTTAAACTATATTAGTTAATTTTATTTTATCAAAGTAATATATATAATTAATTATGAAACGTTATGAGGAGATTATACGCATTCCAAAAATGTATAACACGGGTACATTTATATGAAAAACTTTCGAGTTATGTGGCATTGAATTACAGTAACGTATTGCGTCAAAATTACGTAATTGAACAAGAGTTAGTTTTTAAGTCTATTTACAATACATTATGATTGGATGCGCGGGGCAACACATAATCGATATTTTGGAATTGGTTTTACGACAAAAGTATGGATGAATGCACAACCACTGTTAGGAAAGAAATTAGGTCGCAAATCAGTAGTTGGCGAAAGGATGGTAGCACGATACCTTATTTGATACGATGATGATGCACTGTTCCTAACATACAAGCGATTCCCACAAATTTTCACTTGGTTAAATGAATTTTGGGTGCAATGGGATGCACACACGACGACGCACGAAAACCGAATCCCTCTTGAATTTCGACGACATTCCGCGGGTTGGCGCTGATTGGTGTAGCGGTCTCGCTCACACGCGGGTGAAAGGCAATGTGCAGGAATGGGATAGGGGGAGAGGAGTGCAGTAAAACCAACCTAATCCCATTAATTAGTTATACCAACATCAAAAAACTAAGGAAATGACAATACATAATTTCAGTCGATCAGCGCGCAAGCAATGATTAACAAAAAAAAAATTGCGTATAGAAAGCTTGTTTATTAGACCATATTAATTTATTATTTTTATTCCATAACAACGACATTCACGTGAAACGGTTTTGAGGCGGCTTTGTATGGGGCTTTACCATAGTGCGGCGGCACGATAGTCAATTAAATCCTGCATGTGTAAAACGACTATTGTAATAAATATAAATAAGAATCATTAATTACATTGACTATTGTCTTCACTTCACTCATTGATATTGAATTGATTTGATCAGTTATCACTGACTAAATCAGCTCACTATACTATCAAAACTTCTCACGCGTAAGAATCAGGCAAGGCAATGTTTTGATCGGCACGATATCAGCGCGGTGCGAGGGCGCGTGGCGGGCGGCCCACCACGCGCCTCAGGCCCCGCTATTTCCACCTTACCCGTTTAAAAATAACGATAAAAGTAACGTTAATATAAAATTAACGTTAATAGAAATTAACGATAAAATGTAGCATAAATAACGTTAAATTTATTACCGTTATTTTAATTTTAACGGTAACGCTGTCAAATAGAGATAACGTTACGAAAAATTTACCGGTATTTAAAGCCCTGGCCCAAAGGTAATAATTATTATTTCTAAGTTTTTTTTATCATTTTATTTTATTTATAATTATTAACTGTTTAATATCAGGACTTTTAGAAATTGTGTTTTTTTATGTTTTTAGGATCTACAAGATATCTGAGTGCAACAATTCAGAATTAAATGATTGAGAGCTTGGGGACCAAACTCGAAACCCATCTAATAGAAAAAATTAGGGCGTCACCGTTTTTCGCCATCATAATGGATACGACCCAGGACATATCGAAGGTAGATCAGCTAAGCAGTAATAACCAGATCGGAAAATGGACAGCCAATTGATATACAAGCTGTTGTTTTGAACCTGCAAAACATTTCAGGAGGTTGTTATGAAACTCGTAAATAATCGTATAACAATACGATACCAAGTCAATAATCAATAATACTTTTTATTTTAGATTTTTAAATTTTCTTTTTATTTTATTTTTTTTATTTGTTTTTTTTTTTTTTTTGTTTATTCGGGTCGAGAATCACTAACATAATTACCTCCTAAAATGTTTTGCAGGTCCAAAACAACACCTTGTAGAAGTAAAAGAAGTGTTTCTTAGGCTTTTATGCAGCCATCAAACATGGCGCAGCAGATTTAGTTAACCAAGTGACTACATTATTTATCGACAAAAATATTGATTTAAAAAAATGTGTGGGGCAAGGCTATGATGGAGCCAGTGTGATGAGTGGTGTGTATAATGGTGTACAAAAACATATTAAGGATATCCAGCCTAATGCGGAGTACATACATTGTGCCACTCATAATTTAAATTTGGTAATAAATGATGCCGTTAGCAGTTGTGTGGAAATACAGATTTTTTTCGCAACGTTGCAAAATTTGTATAACTTTTTCGGAAACAGCATCAAACGTTGGGATCTACTGTCAAAATTCACTGGCGAATCGGACACCACTCTAAAAAAACTAAATCCGACTAGATGGTCCAGTAGGGTCAATAGAATATCTGCAATAAAACTTCGTTTTTTTTATATTATTAAAGCATTATCAGAAATAGTTCTAAAGAGTCCTAATAAAGATAAGCGTAGTGAAGCAGAGAGTATTAAAACAAAAATGCAAAGTTTCGAGGTCGTGTTGTTTTGCGAATTCATGCAGATTTTACAAAAATGCGACATCAATTTGGGCGAGGCAAGTAAAGCTTTAGCAGAGACCAAAGCAAAATTGCAAATTTATAGAAATGATTTCGAATTATTCAAGTGCAAAGCCAGTGAAACTGCAAGAAAATATGGTATAGATAGGTACCCATTTTCAAGAAAAAAGGCAAAGGAAAGTTAAAAAACATTTTGATGAATTAGTTAGTTAAAAAACATATTGCTGATCACCGATTTCCAATCAGAGAAGAAATATTTAAAATTGAGATTTTCAATAATGTACTGACACATTAATAGCTCAATTAAATACATGTTTTACTGGTATGAGTGCAGTCTGTCATATATTCGATTTTCTAACACCAACATTTTTATTACATGTTGATGAAGCAACTTTATTACAAAAGTGTGACGAATTCCAAAGAAAATATGCATATATAATAGGCCTTAGTTTTTCACTTCAATTTATTAATATTTACCACCTAGTTTTACCTCAATTAACTCAAGCATGGACTGTTCACCTATTATGTAAGGCAATAATCAGCAAATATGGAGTGCTAGAATGCGACCTAACGGAAGTACCTATTTACAGCAATGTTATTATTCTTTACAATTCCTGTCACTTCTGCAGCAGCTGAAAGGTCATTAAGCAACTTAAAAATAATAAAAAAATATTTAAGAAATAATATGGGCCAAACTCGACTTAGACATTTATCGCTAATAGCAATTGAAAACAAAACCGCATCAAGCCTGGATTTAAACGAAGTCATTGACACATTTTCGAAAACTAAAGCTAGGAAAAGATTGTAAATATAATTGTTATTTAGTCAGTTGGTAGGTCCGACCTTTATATAATAAACCCTTGAATCTTTTCTATTTCGTTTTATTACCCAATACCTATACCAAGTATTAATTGTAATTTATGTTGTTATTGTTTAATATTTTGCAGTGCACAAAAGAGAGCTGATGCTAAAGTAGCTTAGCATTTTTAAAGTATTTGTATATTTAATATTTTTACTTGATAAAACCTAATTAGTTTAGAGCAGTGGGTCCCATTTTTTGGTTTGCCCCAGGGCCCTTGGTTACCTAGCTACGCCACTGGATGACGTGCGGCATTAGGATGAAAAAAAAAGAAAAGCACGTGCATATACCACATTATGTCGCTGTACATACTTAATTTAAAAGCGACTCGCAAAAAGAGACATTTTCATTTCAGAAGGAAAACCACGCGCAATTAGCCTGACAGGTTAAGCCGGAACTCCAGTAGCGGTTATCGTACGTTCGATTACTATTATTTACCTTAAAAGTCAAAAATAAATAGAACAAGTAAATATAATCAGGATTACGTACTTTTATCATTTAAGTAAATAAGTGCTTACCTACGTCGTATATTAAAACAGGAACGTCTGATTAGGTAGTGATAGTCAGGGACAGTATCAGGTTGTATGTTGATCTAAAGGTATGATTGGCACTATTGGCAGCCGTATCCAATATTTAATTATAGAATTATAAACATAAAAATCATCAATACAACTCTCTAAGTTCATATTACCCAATTGAATTACAATTTCATGAAATCATGACTTGAGGCCAATACACGACCAAAGGCAAACCAATGCTAACTTAATAGGTACCTACTCAATTCTTTATTGCATTCCATAAGTATTACATAGAAGATGGTATAAAAAGTAAAAGATCAATATGGTTGTCGGGCACAGCAAAATTGGGAGAGAGGAAGGAAGTAGCAATTCAAGCAATTCAATAGTGGGTATTATAAATTATTATATGTGTTAGCGAGTTGTATAAATTGCTGATTCTAATGATTATAATTCTGAATATATCATATTTGTTACGGCCGCGAATCATATTTTAATCAACGTACAACCTGACCAAAACCAGCAGGCTTTTTTTTTTTTTGGGTGGGAAATCATCAATTAACTTCTCCCGCTCTGGGCGGAGCGGGAGGGCGTGAGACTCTTACTGGCTAAAACCCACCCGTATTCCTTCCGTTGCCTGTGTTGCCAGGGGTCTCGGTGACCCTTTAGTACCTTCCCGCGACCCCGGCAGGCATCGGCCCTAGTGGGCCCCTACATTTGAACTGACGACATCTCTTTGAGGCGCGCGTGGAATACAACTCGCCATGACGTTTTCTATTTCTACTCTACTGTAGAATAGAAATCGTTTGTCTACCGAAAATGTACTACTGTCTACACAGACACGTTATTTTTGTCTACTTTTCCGTCGACAAACGCTTCTAGCTGTACGGCTCGGCTGCTGCAAATTGCAAAAAAAAAAAAAACGATGTCATTCGAAAAAAGTTCGCCAAAATTGGCCAGTTGCTTCTTGACCTTTCAAAGTGGTTAGCAAATCTAAATTTTGTTGATTGGATCTCATTTTATATAGATTTGTAGATCCCCATCGTCTTGGCTTTTTTCTTTTTTTTACTTTTTTTTTGTACGTCCACAATTGACGGTTTTACGCCGCGAACGACGAAGCCGAGAACGGCTCTGCTCGTGCTCGGCTCATGCTCGGCTCATGCTCGGCTCATGCTCGCCTCGCCTAGCGTAGGTCCGCAACTTAAGAAATTTGCGCGCTACCTTTGCGATGAGAGAAAATCATTGTCAGTAGTTAAGGTAGGGATAGGTATCTAAGTAATTCAGAACAACCCAGTTTACCAGTTTCGTTGATCATAGCTTCCAAAATTACCATAACTAATAATATGTTGCAAACAACTTACGCTTAGTAACATAAAGTCAGAACAGAATCGGTAGCTCGAGGTGGACTAAAATTAGGGGCCTAAACACGTATTCTATCTCCCATAAAGCAGGTGCTGTTTTACAAGAGACATCATTTACATTAGAGACTGAAATTGCCGCAAACACGGTAGGTACTCAGGTATACTTATCCCATAGGTAGGCATTTATTTTTAAGTAGGTAGTGTGCCCCGCGGTTTCATCCAAATCCGTTCAGCGGTTTTAGCGTGAAAGCGTAACAAATCCACTTTCGCATTTATAATATTACTGGCTGCGCCCCGCGTCTTCACCTTCATACGTTTGATTCCGTGGGAATATCTGGATAAAAAGTATTCTATGTCCTAACTCAGGACATGGTCTATCCATGTGCCAAATTTCATCAAAATCCGTTCAGCGGTTTTAGCGTGAAAGCGTAACAAACAAACAAGCTCACTTTCGCATTTATAATATTAGTTAGGATTATAAAAGTTGCTTAAAGTTAAGAGACGTTAAAAAATGTAACTTTATGCAACGTTTGTTTAATAAAGGGATAGGTTCATTTAACATTCAGGTTATTTTTATTTTCAGCATTTCTGCAAGCCTTTCCACAGAGTAGACGTGGCCTAAACAAAACTAACGAAAACATGACAGTGGCATCCTTGACAAGGACACAGTTATTTATCAAACAAACTTATCTATCACAAATGTATATCCCCCTACTAATGTACTGCCTTTTTTGTACCGTCAAAACAAAAAACAATGATAGACAACATGTTTTTTTTTGCATAGTTCCGTTCCGCGACTGGTAACGGAAGCGTTTGGAATCTCGGATATAGGAACGAAGAAAAAGCCAAGTTTTTAGATAACTTACGGTATTCTGACGTTATTAGCATAGATTGTATATATAGCTCGTTATGAGGTCACTGTCGCTGGCTAGCGTGCCTCAATCACACCGATACGAACGAGGCCTTTCTTTCGACGTGGATTGTATTGACGTGCTCGCAGACCATCGCCTTTCTAGAATCTTAACTTGGTTGTTCCGCGGGGTAATTGTATACTTATATATATATATATATATATGTATATAAAAAAACAAAAACATGTTTTTTTTGGAGGTCAACGACTGTTTTTGAATTGAGAAAAACTGTTTTCTTATATTTTATTGTATTTAGATATCGATACCGAACACGTCTGTGAAGTTTACACAAAAAAACGATTTTCTAAACTGATATTTCAAGTGACTACAATAACTGTGGTCGTTGACCCCAAAAAAAATCATAAAACCTAGTTTAGATATCGATATCCATCGCGTCTGCGGAGTTTAGCTAGCTAATTTAACCCTGTATAATGATAAGTATATTAAAAACATGTTATAGACATGTTGCGCCGACCCCAAACGAAGTGTAACAAGGGCAATAGAATGATGATAATGATGAGAAAGTCGCACTATATATGACTTAGGTATGTTTTGTTTGAGTACAGGGGCATTAAAACGGCTGCAGGATTTCTATTCGGTGAGGTGATGAAGTGATTGGTCCAACTACTCACTGACCTCCGATTGAAGGGCTAACTATTAGCTAGGAAAGCTGACCCACAAACCTCAAACCCAGGTCGCGGGAAGGTACTAAAGGGTCACCGAGGCCCCTGGCAACACAGGCAACGGAAGGAATACGGGTGGGTCAGTAAGAGTCTGACACACCCTCCCGCTCCGCCCAGAGCGGGATAAGTTATTTGATGATTTCCCACCCAAAAAAAAAGACCTCACTCCACACAAAACCATCGCTAGGATCGTGCACAATCTAAAACCATAACGCATTGAAATCGTGATCTCTCATCGATGAGAAGGCATAAACGTGCGCTCACATCTATGTATAATTAGGTACCTACCTACTTATTTACTTCATAGTATTATCACTGGAGTCACCACGTCTGATATTCGCACCGATAATTCGGTGTGATTGCAATCAAGCAGGTTGCAAACTACGCTACAGTGACGTCGACTGAGACACCGAGTATTGCGCGGCCGCGGCCCTCAACCCGCCAGATGCGCGAGCGATCAGACTTGGACTGAACGCGCCGCTTATTTTAATCATTTTAATTTAGTGTTAGATTAGTTTTAACGTTACATAGTGTTAACATTAGTGTAACAATAAATTAATGGGAATAGTTAAATAAAGGTGAGTGTTTAATTATTTTTTTTCTCTAACGGTGCTCGAAAGTGAACGGCGATTTCTGTGAAAACAGTTACTTAGATGGGATTCTCGTGCGGGTGCATGCAATGTGATCACTTGATCAGTTGCTGTCTTCGGTTATATGAACGACGATATGGACGAAGTCGCGGCAGAAGTTATATAGTACCTGTAGGTACTATATAACTTCTGCTGCGACTTCGTCGCAGTAAAATTTCTTGTTTTAACATAAAATATATCATATGATGCTGCAATACTGTAGCTTCCCATTAGTGGAAGAATTTTCGAAATCGGATCAGTAGTTCCGAAGATTACCCCCTACATACAAACTCACAAATACCTCTTTTTATTAGTATAGATTGGAATATCTACCTAACTTAAAATAATGCCTTCACTAAGGCAGTCCCTTTCAGCAGTTTAGGTACCTACTTATTTGATTATGTTGGGATGATTAACATCCTGGGGCTTTTAGGCTTATAGACTAGATTTGTAGACCATTTTTTTTTTGTTAATACCTGGTACTTCTTGACAGGCCTACACTGTCCTATCATACCTATTAACTGTAATTTGAAAACATTGTAAGCCAATTATTTTTAAAAGAGTAACCGGGAGTTTCTTGCCGGCTCTTCTCCATAGGAAACCACCAATTGGAACTCTGCACCTAGCTTTTGACGTTTCATAAGTACCCTTGTAGGTTTATGTGAAATAAAATATTTTGATTTTGGGGGCCTACTCCCTAAGCACTAAATCCGTAGTTTCGGCCGAAGTTACGGTCGCTTCCTGCTCCGTATTACCTACGAACCCAGGACATAAGATTACTTCGGAGCCCGAACTGAGAATGAATGACAGCACAGCGACAGTTGTCCCTACCCGCAATGTGTTTGTACCCGTTTGAAAAATTGAATTTGTTACTTGTTTTGACGGTTCAACTACTTTCGGACGGGCCCGTATCTCGAATATTCCCAGTCCACATGGATTGCCACCAGGTGGCAATCGGGAAAAAAGTTCCCAGTTGCCACCGGGTGGCGCCAGCCCCCCTCGTCGCTTTGTATATTGTAAATACTTTGATTATCTGTGCTACGAATTTACACCACCGTTTTATGATTAATAATATTAAGTGATTAAAAGCAACTACCATGAAGAAAATTATGTTTGTATGTCCCTAATAATATCACTTATCTATTAATAAAACCACATTGGAAAAGTTTGACCGCCAACCCCTTCATCGCGGCCTTAAGACAGACAGCGATGAGGGGGGCTGGCGATCCACGCCGCAGTGTACAGCGATTTTAAGTCGTTGACGGACTTAGAGAGTAGTCCCCCTGATGCGAATTGTATTTTCGGTTGGTTATTTGGATGAGGTTTCAGTAGACAGGCACAAGGAAAAAACTCGATTTATTTATACCTGGATAGTTTGGTGTGCAATCTACACAGGAATCTAAAGGATCTTTGTATTCCAATATTTCCAATAGATTTACGACCAGTAGCAGTTACGATAGCATTCTACTGATCGTAAACTTTCAGAATGTAAGTTACCGTGAGCATGTTTACAGCTTTGACTTTATAGAGGCATGAGGAACAGGGTGTAAAGTTCACTCATCCTCCATAGAAGGGTAGGATCCTCCGACCAGACGGGTGTCGTGTCTGGTGGGCAACTGCCTGACGGTTGATGTCGGGATGTTGTATATATGCTAGTTGCGCGGTAAACTCTGCTTGCGCGATGCAGGATTTTGCGTGACGTCAGTGTGATGCGTAGTTTTGTATGTGGCGCTGTAGATGCCGCCACATCACTCCCCTCCGGAGACCGGAGGTCGATAGTGGGCTGAGTCGTGTATCTTGCGATGCTTGCCAGTGCCAGGTGGGGTTCCAGTGGGTCGGAACCGGTTGTCGCATAGTTCGCGGTGGGTCGGAACTGTCTGCGGTGATGCCCCAGTGAGTCGGGGTGGCGCTGCGTTATGCTCCAGTGAGTCGGATGTGGTACAGCGCCGGGTTGAGGGCTGACTGCTGGCGTCGACCAGGAGAGCGTTGAAGAGCTCTGCTTGTTGACCGGCCGAAAGTGCAGTGTGCTGTGCCAAGGTTGCTGATGAGGCTTAGGGTGATGACCAGGTATGCGCGGTCGCTGCATGCTGGTGGTCAGGATACCCGTTGAAGCCGTGGGTGCTGGCTGGCTGTGTGACTCGCCGCTCGAGAGCTTGAGGAAGTGTAGATGATGACGTCACGCTGAAGTAGTTGCACGAAGGCTGCGCTGACGTTCATATTCGGGGTCACCAGTATAGAGGCATGAGGAACAGGGTGTAAAGTTCACTCATCCTTCATAGAAGGGGAGGATCCTCCGACCAGACGGGTGTCGTGTCTGGTGGGCAACTGCCCGACGGTTGATGTCGGGATGTTGTATATATGCTAGTTGCGCGGTAAACTCTGCTTGCGCGATGCAGGATTTTGCGTGACGTCAGTGTGATGCGTAGTTTTGTATGTGGCGCTGTAGATGCCGCCACAACTTAACTAACACATCTATTTGTAGAGAAACCATTATTATATCTAGTTTAACTCCTACGTAAACCAGTCTCGTGCAAAGGCGAAGATTGCTAAAATGGAACATCCCTTACCACCGACTTAGCGTGAGCGACATTTTTACGAAAAGACAATTTCTATCATAAACCATATTGTTTTAAATATCGCTTAGGATATCAATCGCATTTTCGTAAAAGTATCGCTTACGATTAGTCGGCGGTATGGGCTCGATGTATTTTGAAGCAAACTTGATAAGTCGGTATTTTCTTTTTCACCTGCATACTTGCTTATCTTTATTGCGGTATCGAGATATATTCTTAGATCTTAGAGAAAAAACACGAAACCAGTTTAGCGATAAAATGTGATGCATGTTGGCTTATTGATTCATCATGACTATCATAGAGTCCAGTAAAATGACACTTCTCACTGTCATTTTGTTAAAAAATGTTATAAGTATGCTATTGACGAAATTACAGATGACAGTTGTGTCATTGAGCAGTGGTGGGCCAGTGGTAACGGCCGCGACTTACGAGTTGTAGGTCGTAGGTTCGAACCCAGACAGGCTTTACTTTGTGTAAATTATTTCATCACCACTGCTCTCAAAAACGGTGAAGGAAAACATCGTGAGGAAACCGGCATGTCCTAGAACCAAAAATTCGAAGACATGTGACATCTACCAACCCGCACTGGGCCCGCGTGGTGGATTACGGCCCACTCCCTCTTGCAGAGAGGAGGCCTGTGTCCCAGCAGTGGGATTATTATAGGCTGATTATGTATGTATGTATGATGTGTCATTTAACTACAGTTAATTAAAAGTCCTAGTGTTTATTAGCTACAGACCGGCCGTTAAGAGAAGGCGTTCCTGACATTTGTCAGTTGATCAATTTCTGGTAACTATAAGGATCAAATTCGCAAAACACATATTCGTTAGTATGAAACTAACAGGTGAAGTATTCTGCAGTGACTCTAGCTAAGTCTAATTATTAATTTACTGGATCAATCTGACATGTGCCAGCTGTCAGTTCGTGTAATAAAATTTTCATATTTATTGTATTTATTGCATTCTAGACTTTTACACTTATTATTATATACATTTATTTTGCACTTAAACAAGATGCAGTTTTGAACCTGCAAAACATTTCAAGAGGTTGTTATGAAACTCGTAAATCATATAACATTACAATACCAAGTCAATAATCAATAATACTTCTTATTTTAGATTTTTAAATTTTATCTTTTTTTTATTTTTTATTTTTTTCGCGTTTTAAAAAGGGGAGTTCACACCTACCGATTTCCGTAAATAAGAATAAAATGAAAAAAAAAATACCTGCCCATTTTATTGTTGATTCGGGTCGAGAATCACTAACATAATTACCTCCTAAAATATTTTGCAGATCCAAAACAACATCTTGTATAAATCGATTAATAAAAACTAAACGATCACCATTACAATAAATTCGACCATTTTATTACACAAAGTGACAGCTAGCACATGTCAGATTACTCCAGTGAATTAATAATTCGACTTTAGTGTGGTTGCGGGTAAGATAGAATGAGTAAAATCTCTGTCTTATAATAATCTTATGGTCCAGTCCAACCACGCTGCTTGTTTAATTTATATTTGGGTTTACCCGAAGGTCATGTACTCCTGTCGTTGGCTCAGCATCACTTTTGACAATTGCGAAGCAATAGGTAATAGCAATAATTCATAAATGATAAGAAAATAAATGGATTAGGATGACCTTTATTTTATTCTACATAATGCTAACACAAGTCTTTAGCAACGTCGAAAAGTGTATTTTCAACAGTTTGATCGATTAAGTATACATTCAACTTAAGGCTCCCACAGACAAGCGCCACGCGACTCTTATGGCTGTTTTTTAATCTCGAGACTAATTAGACAGGTGCAAATGTCAACCTCCATATTGAAAAACCAAACAACAATAATTTGAAATGTCAAATTAGTCTCGGAGATTAAAAAACGAACTTTAGTAGAACAATTTCTATGAAAACTTCATGGAAATTGTTCTACCAGAATTGCGTCGCGTCGCAGCGTAGCGTGGCGCCTGTTTGCGAGGAGCCTTTAGGATAAGCAGTCCGCTGTAAAACATTTACAAGCAAGCCTATAGTCCTCTTATAAACGCCATATATCTTACGCTCTTGTGTGTGGCACATCAGAATTAAGTCATCCTGTGTCCAGTCCTTTTTGTGACCTATTGATAAATCCGCCAGATGTGTTTGAGTGACTGCCAACTTCTTCCTAATCTCCGTAACTTTGCAGCCCAGTTCATGGGTAAAATGCAGAACTTTTTATCTCGTGTGACCTTAGCTAGATACTCTAGGTACTTACCTACTTTGCAAATTAACCAGTCGTTTTTAGCCTCGCAAAATTGCCCCTTTATTCAGCTCACACTAATTAATTCATACATTCTTCATGTTGGACATAACTCCACGACAGCACATCATGTAAAACCACTAACACTTGTCCAATAAAAAACTGCATCGTGTTTCGTGAGTCAGGCTGAACGGAAGCATCATATGTAACTTGCCATGTGTTATAAATTATTCATACCATGAAGGCATGATCGTTGGTTTAGAATTCAGTTATCCTTTCCGTTTCTTAGAAGGGCACTCGAATTTGTATTTTGTTATTTGTGGTAGGCTTTTTAAAGTAATTCTGTGCAGATGTGAGTGCCAATCTAAAGGTCGAATTATTAATTCATTGGCGTAATCTGACATGTGCTAGGAGTCAATTTGTGTAATAAAATGGTCGTATTTATTGTAATGGTGATCATTTAGTTTAATCGATTTGTATAAGTGTGCCAATGCTATTTTGTCATATACTATATTAAATATATATATTTACCAGGCCACTAAAAAGTTTTTACGTATGAGAGACTGGCCAGTTATAACCTATTTTGAAAATATGATTATTTGTAAGCAAAAATAGGTACGTTCCAATTTCAAAATTTCCCTCCACACTGTTTGCGAGCTAATTTAATTAAATAAACGTGTCTCATGTCTCAGTAAAAAATGAATTATTTAATTTTTTTTTTTGTTTTTTATATAATTAATTTTTTACTGAGACATGAGACACGTTTATTTGCAAAAACACATAACTGAAAAGGGAAAAACAAGCATTATTATAATTATAATCTATATAATTTTGGTCTTGCATGCGGGGACAATCAAAAGTTACACCATATTTCAGGTTATTTGACTGTCCCCGCCTGCAAGACCAAAATTATATAGATTATAAATATTATAATGCTTGTTTTTCCCTTTTCAGTTATGTGTTTTTGCAGTCGGGTTTTTGTTTTTTAAATAATTAATTTTATTTCAAGCTTTTTAGTTTTATTAATATATATATTTGAAAATTACTCATTACTAGCTTTTATTTGATACCAATATTTTTGCAATTAATTAAAAAAAAAAACTTCCCCTCCTTTTTTTTGTATTTGCAGATGCATTTACCTATAAATATTATATAGCATATGTCACTTCTACAATTAAGACGAATCTAAAGACACCTCATATGTTAAAATCCATCAAGCCGTTTCGGCTACAGAGCGTGCCAAAGAAATAGACATACATACATACATACATACTCTCGAAAAACATTACCCTCCTGAGACAGTCGGGTAAAAATGGATCTGCACCGGGAACATTTTCGCGCCATGATTTTTTACGATTTCTAGTGTCGCCTGAAACCGGACGAATCGTACGATAGACTTCAAATAGCATTATTGGATGAAGGCCGTTCTAAGGCAAGGTGTGTATCGTTGGTATAACGAATTCAAGCGCAATCGTCTAACTTTGAGGGTTGAAGAAAGAAGTGGTCGCCCTTTGCCGGCTGTTACGGAAGAAAACGTGCTAGCAGTGAAAATGTTAATCCATGACAATAGGCGAGTTACGTATCAAGAGATTCAGCATATATTGCAGGTTGAATCGGGAAGCCTTCACGAAATTCTACACGTGCATCTTCGCGTCAGGAGGATAGTTTCAAGCTGGGTGCCGCACAACCTCATCGATGCTCAGAAGCAGGCCTGGGTGGATTGGTGCCGTGATATGATAAACAAATTTGAAGCAGGCTCGACTCGGCATGTTTTCGACATCATTACAGGTGATAAGTCTTGGATTTATCAATTCAATACGATCCAGAAACGAAGCGCCTGTCGACGGTTTGAGTGTTTCAAAACGAATCATCAATCAACGCCTACCAAAGTGAAGCGATCTAAAAGCGGGGAAAATTTTGATCGCGAGCTTTTTCAATTTGACTGGCTACTTGGTGTCAATTCCTTTACGGAACCAAAGAAGCATCAACGCTGAATGTTATATTACCAAATGCTTGGTAGAAGTTTTCTCTGTTGTGAGCAATAAGCGACCAAACACAGGGCTCTGCGGGCTACTGCTCCATCACGACAACGCGTCTTCGCACACCGCACTCAAAACGAAGGACTTCCTGGACAGAACGCCGGTCAAACTCCTGGGCCACCCTCCTTACAGCCCTGACCTAGCACCGTGTGACTTTTTTTTATTCCCGAAAATAAAAAATCTGATCAAAGGGATACAATTTTCGCCGCCAGAAGATGCGCTGTCAGCGTTCGAGCAGGCTGTAAACGAGGTTTCTGCGGCGGACTGGAAAAAGTGTTTCGAAAACTGGTTCAGACGCATGAAGCTTTGTATAGAGGCTAGTGGAGAGCACATTGAAAAGATTTATTAAAAAAATATTTACCTGTAGAATTTTTTTTTAATTTTCGCAAAACTTTCTGAGTGTCCCACGTATAGTAGGCGAAACTTCTATATTTTCATTTCAATATTTCCGAGACATTTATAAAGAATAAGTAATCATTGGTAAAATCTCAAAGTAGCAAAAAACGTGCATTTAAAATTAAAGAATGAAGTATTCATTCTTTAATTTTAAATGCACGTTTTTGCACCGACCCCAGCGTGGTTTGTCCAGACTCGCTTACTCGAAGGAACCCAAAGATTCACACTAAACCCTGGAGCCTCATGTTTCATGGGACTACAGAGACCATTGCATATCAAAGAGTAGACCGGGGGGCACGGTACTGGTAGAGAAGACGTGCCCTTAGAATATGGAAGGATTGAAATGAAAAGAATTTGTTTATTCTGTAAATAGGATATCGGAATCACTTACATACGTCATATTACAAAATAAGCTATATGGAGTCACCATTTCTTATCTAACTAGAAGAAACGGCGAAACAAACCCAAGAGCCAAAGTCTCTTTTAAAGTCCAGACATAATCTTGGTCAGATCATGTGAGGACCATTTAGATCTATGTCGGAAATGGTCTTTTAAGAAAAGAACCTGTCTAGTGCAAGTATTTGTCAGTAATCGTATAGCTCAACTCAGGACTTAAGGAGCTCAACGACTCGACGAACAATACCAAGGAAAGCACATTAGGGTAGGCCCCAGAAAGTATTCAACATTCCAGACGATCATTAAAACTAACTGAGAAAGAAACAGAAAAAAAAATGACCCACCTAGTGCTCACATTCAAAGTAATTAAAGTAATATAATACTTTTTAAAGTAAATATTCATGTAATTTTGTATAATAATTATAATATTCAGCAATTTCAATATGTATATATAATTGTATGTAGGTAATGTTGATTTTGCATAATAATTAAAATGTCAAGCTTTACGGTTTTATCACAAGGCTTAGCAAAGCGAGCGGCTCAATCCCAAGGTTTTTGTCTTTTAAATAATCAGAAATTTTATAGTACCTACAAGTTTGGTACAAAGTTTGGTTTTAACACAGCTTTTAAATCGTTTAATGGGTAATTTTCGAACGTCAATAGGAAGTTTGTTGTAAAAGCGTATACATTGAACATCCTGCGACTCCTCCCAGTAATTCCACGCCCGCGTATGTAGTTGAACGACCCTTCGTAAAACCAAACTGTTTCAGGTGAAGTATATTTTGTATATTGAAATAAATAACATTTGTTTTAAAATACATTTTTCAAAGATTTTGCTCAATGTAAGTAATATCGAAATAGGCCGAAAATTGGTGGGATCAGTTGTGCTGCCAGATTTGAACAGTAGAATCACTTTGCTAAGTTTCATCAGATCAGAAAATACACCAGATGCAAATACAAGAGTTAAAAACAATTGCTATAAACGGTGAAATACTCGTAACACCAATTATTGAAGACGTGGTATGTACTGATAATCCTCAAAGGGCAGCATTTTTCTTACTGATCTTTAAAAGATTCTAAAATGTCTTTAGCGCTAACAATAGCGCTCAAAATCTAAGCTCTCTTTTCCGTGAAATGACCAATTTTTTTTTTTTTTTTACGATAATGAACGTTTTAATTGTTTTCCTCAAGTTAAAGAGGAACACAAAAATTCCCATGCCGGTACAGTTAACGGATTCCTCACATCATGTCAGACATTAAGATGAAACGTGCTGAATTTAGTTTTAAATAAATTATGATAATAAAAGAGATCTGCATAACAATCCAAATATCTTCGGTTTTAAATGTATCGAACGAATCTAATTTAGAGGTACAGTTCCTTTAGTAATGAATGGCTGTGTTTTACACGGCTGCTCCAAACAAGAGTGTTATATTTTGTCACAAAATGGCAGGCTGGTTAATGTCTCAAGGAAAATCATTCAAAACAAACCGTAAAATGAATAAAGTATTTTCTCTAAGTACCCGTACGATCTTATTAGCAAATGCAAATGTATTTTAAAGAAAATATTATTCTTTAAAATAAATTTAAATGTATCGAACGAATCTAATTTAGAGGTACAGTTCCTTTAGTAATGAATGGCTGTGTTTTACACGGCTGCTCCAAACAAGAGTGTTATATTTTGTCACAAAATGGCAGGCTGGTTAATGTCTCAAGGAAAATCATTCAAAACAAACCGTAAAATGAAAAAAGTATTTTCTCTAAGTACCCGTACGATCTTATTAGCAAATGCAAATGTATTTTAAAGAATAATATTAGCTTCTGGCTGCAATTCTATATGCGGTTGGGGTGCATGACCTCAATTATCTACTTACGCGGCAAGACAGGACGTTGGAAAAAGAGCAAAGCAACATGAGGTCTTTATACCCTTGCAAGCGTGGCTGATAATTATGATGATCGTTACTTAAATTATGGGTATTTCCCGTTCTTTCCTTATTTTGATGACGTTTAGCGAAGAGCCGTTCCGTCGAATTATGATTAAAAAAGTCTTTCCGAGAAAATTGGGGGCCAGACACTCGTTTTAGATTGTTTCGAAGGATTAAAAAAGCGTCATATTTTGTTTTTCAACTTCTGCTTTTCACACGGAAACTTCTGGATTAGGTAGGTACGTTGCTGAACATGGAAGGCGTCAGACAAGCCATGGATTGGTGACTGCCGAAAATCTTCGACATAAGTTAATGTTTATAACACCATTTCTTACGTAGCATCTATAGATGCGATATTATCCTTCTTGAAACTCCTTAGGGTCTACAAATTCCTAGCCTTAGAAAAAGAGAAAGCCACGAAAGACACAGAAGCTAGGCCCGCTAAGGCAACACAACTTTGTGTGGGATTCATACGCAGGCAATTCCTATAAAACTAGAAAATAAATGTAGCCTCGGCAAATTAGCCTTACTTACATGTACTTACAGGGTTATTTTTAATGACGTAAATGCGGAAAACATTCTAAGAAAATAATATTTATGCGCTTCTAAAGATAAAGCTAACAGCCGTGATTAATAAATTGTTTAGCTCATCATTGTGCTAATTGACCATAACACATCGAATCCGTATTTATTTCCGTTAAAGTAATTTTAATTACACTCACACGCAGCCACCTATCAATATCTTATCACGATTTTGACGGTAGGTACTAGATAGGTATCGTGATTTCTGTTTAATTGTTGTTACGGTGACGTAATTAATACGCTTATCGTGGCATCCTCTTTGGTTTATAAACCTGTGCTTCGGTGATTAGTGATTCATCTAGGAAGTGTTTACAATACCTACCCTCAGGGCCGGATTAACACATGTCGGCATTTGCGATGCCTAGGGCCCCCTAGGCAATACAATTCACGGGGCGTCTTTACCCTTTGCTAACTTCCTAAAATAGTTTTTCTATCACAATGCAATTATAAATTTATAATCATAATTACGCAATTTTTAGGGTTCCGTACCTCAGAAGGAAAAAACGGAACCCTTATAGGACCACTCGTGTGTCTTTCTGTCCGTTTGTCACAGCCGATTTACTGCGAATCTACTGCACCGATTAAGTTGAAAGGTACACATGTGAATTTCTGTGACCCAAAAGGCACGTACACACTGAGGCGATGTCGCGGGCGCGACAGGCATATTGCTGCCTGTCGCGCCCGCGATATCGGCTCAGTATGTAGGAGCCTAAACACGGACGTGTATCGCAAATAACTGCTTTTTTCATATGAGGTTCATTTTTAGGGGGCAAATTAGAAAATTCAAAAAAAAAGTTTTGCAACCTGTATCGTGTGACATATCAAATGAAAAGGATTATTGCGAGGGTCTTAACTATATTTTTTTTTATGATTTTAAAATAAATAGTTTTAAAGTTATCCCCCCTCCTATCTCTGAAACTACTGACCCTAAAATGTTGAACACCAAGTGCAGAAAGTAGTTCTTTACTTATAGATTACAGGAAAACCTGAAGTCTATGGTTTTAAAATAACTTGGTAGGTAATCTCAATATTGTGCGTACAAATTTACATTTGCAGTTGAATTGTAGTTGAAAAGCGTGTTGCTTCTCAACTACAATGTTAAGTTTAAATTCATCCCAACTTCATTGTGCATGATCCGACACGTACTTGGCCGGTTTTCTTTAGTACTTTACGAAGGTCTATCTATTATGATGATGGATCATAAATACGGCGCTTAATATTACGTAGTACCAGTAAGTACTTACATTCACAAAATTTGAAGAGCAAAGCTGCTCTTGCTTTTGCACGCTGTACCATCGTCCTCGTCGTCGTCTGACAATCGCGGCGATAAAGTCGAATATCATTCATCAATCGAATATCATAATTTGAAATATGACAATGTAACATAAAAAGGCAATATTAATGGCATTGAAGACATAAATCCAATTTTCACTCTCATGAAACATTTTTAATTTTTAGGGTTCCGTACCTCAGAAGGAAAAAACGGAACCCTTTTATAGGATCACTAGTGTATTGTCTGTTTGTCTGTCCGTCTGCCTCAGCCGATTTGTCGGAATCTACTGGACCAATTACGTTGACTGGTACACATAATTATGATTTATGTGAACAAAACACGGACGAGTAACGTAAATAAATAAATTTTGAATATGCGGATCACTTAGATTATACTTTTGTTTCGGCACGTTTCCGGATGACAGCGACAGCGGACGAGTACTTCGACGCCTAAATGTCGTTTTGTTTTTTGTATTCGTTTGTATATTTAGTTAATAATTTAATTTAGTAGGTATCTAGTGTAAATAGTGAGTAGCGTCTTATATTGTATTACTTATAATCACACCAATTTAAAAATATATATGTTTTGCGAACTGTACCGTGTCATCTTAAATAAAAGGTCTTGTTGTGAGAGGCACAGCTATATTTTTTTTAAATTATTTTAGAATAAATAGTTTTAAACTTATTTAGGTAAAAAGTTGAAAATTTACCATTATTACCAAAATTTAGTTTATTCCTGTCAAACGACGATTTTCCATTCTGAAATTATGACAATGACTAAAGTGAAACAGCTTGAGCTTGTTGCTTGCTTATTGTAGTTTGACAACACTAAGTAAGATGGCACTGAGTTATTCATTTAGTGAAAATGTCAATTTTGCTATTCTGAATTTGACGTTTTTCACCTAAAATTTGAATTGTAAAACTAAATCAGACAGACAGACAGAGATTAAAAAGGTGTGGAATAAAATCAGTTGTCATGCTCTAAAATTCTTACCAATACCATGACTTCAAGTGCAAAAACTATTGTTTTTGCAATTGAAGTATCTTTTTTCTTCTTTTATTTTGCCTATATCTCGAAAACGGTGTGTCCTATCGCAAAAATTGTGAAAATTTTGTCCCCCCCATATGGAACTCGTAAACCCCTAAAACCCCACATGTAGGTAACAATATTTAATATTTTCCATACAAAAAGTGAAAAATTCCATATATATATAAACACGTTGAGGCTGCCCTCCTAGCGCGCCTCCGGCTCTAAAAACCATTCTCGGGGTAGGGCAAACAAGTACCACGCGGACTCGCGATTGTCAAACTCGATTTTAGTTGTGTCAAAATAGTTTTTAAATTTAGAGAAAATTATTTGCAGAAAACTATAAGATTCTCATAAGTAAGAAGTTTAGTTAGTTTAGTTCGATGTACAAGAGAGTCGGCACCAATGTCTACAACAGCTGCGATGTGGAACATCTTCAGATGACAATCATGACTAGCTATTCATCATCATTAATAATTTCAGCTGAAAGACGTCCGCTGCTGGACATAGGCCTCCCCCAAGCACCGCCACTTCGACCGGTTTTGTGCTTCCCGCATCCAGCGGATTCCTGCGGCCGTCACAAGGTCATTGGTCCACCTTTTAGGAGGCCTTCCAACGCTACGTCTTCCGGTATGCGGTCGCCACTCCAGAACCTTTCGGCCGTATCGGCCATCTGTTCTACGAGCAATGTGCCCTGCCCACTGCCACTTAAGTCTGGCAATTCTTCGGGCTACGTCGGTAACCTTGGTTCTCCTGCGGATCTCTTCATTTCTGATTCGATCACGTAGAGAAACTCCAAGCATAGCCCTCTCCATTGCCCTTTGAGTGACTTTTAGCCTTTTAATAAGGCCCTTTAATAAGGTAAGCGACCACGTATCAGTGCCATAGGTCATCACTGGCAACACGCACTGGTCAAAGACTTTCGTCTTGAGACACTGCGGTATGTGAGACGAGAAAATATTGCGTAACTTCCCGAACGCTGCCCAGCCGAGTCTGAATCGACGAATGACCTCTTTCTCGAAGTTGGACCTACCTAACTGGACAGTTTGTCCTAGGTAAACATACTCGTCCACAACTTCGAGCGTAGCGTCTTCGATCTTCATGAGAGTGGGTGTAACATGGGCATTTCACATGACCTTTGTCTTGTCCATGTTCATTTTAAGACCCACTCTTTCGGAAGCTCTACTGAGGTCATCGAGCATTGTACTGAGGTCCTCCATAGTCTCAGCCATGACAACTATATCGTCGGCAAACCGAAGGTGAGTGATGTACTCGCCATTGATGTTGATGCCTGGCCCTTTTCAGTCCAGAACCTTGAAGACATCCTCCAACGCAGCGGTGAACAGTTTCGGAGAGATAACGTCTGCCTGCCTCACACCTCGCTGCAGAAACCTATCCTGGTTTCGAGGTCTGGTCCTGGAGTCGGACTGACATAGTGGCGTTTTCGTACAGACACTTTAGCACCTCGATGTGCCGATAGTCGATCTGGCACCGTTGAAGAGACTGCAGTACAGCCCATGTCTCGATCGAATCGAAGCTCGAAATCGAGCTTTTTCGTAGTCCACAAACGCTAAGCTGAGAGGCAGTTTATACTCTTCCGTCTTCTGTATAACCTGCAGCAGCGTATGTATGTGGTCTATGGTGCTAAAGCCTTTACGGAATCCGGCTTGTTCGGGAGGCTGGAAGTCGTCAAATCTGCGCGCGAGACGGTTCGTGATAACTCTTGTTAACAGCTTGTAGACATGGCTCAGAAATGAGATGGGCCTATAATTCTTAAGGAGGGTATTGTCGTCCTTCTTAACGAACAGTATCACAACACCTCTGTTCCATGCCTGTGGCGTTTTGCCCTCGAGTATGATGGAATCAAACAGGTTCTGGAGGGACAAGCTATTATTCTCAATGAAATAAACTAGACTTTTTAAAATAGGCTTGCTACATACAGGTCTTAAGTTAGTAGGTAACTGTAAGGTCATGTAAACAGTAAAAACCCTTTCATTTAAACACGACTGTGGCTTAGAAGTTAAATTGCGACAAAATACGACCATCTCAATGAATTTTAACGTCCTTTGCAGTTGTGCAAGCGCAATTCTTTGATGAACGTTTACCAACACCAATCTACTCATAACTGTTAGGTAGTTGACAACACCTGGCAACTTCTTGTTTCTTAGATAAATCTATCTTAATTTTGTTACGATTCTGTAAAATACTGTTGATAGCGTATATTTTATTCAAAACCAAATTCGAAGTACCGACCTAGTTGCAGTTGTTACCAACTAGACTAAAGCTATATTTCGTCGTAGAAGTGTTACTTAAAATGGTGACAATTATTTATCAAAGTACCTATTTAACAACAATAGCCCCAATATGCGTGCAATTTTTTTATAAACGAACTTTTGAATTGAGCAACTATAAATAACCAAAATGTCCTCACTTCAAGTACCTTTAAGGTCGATTGATTAAGGAAAACAAAGCTATAAAAGCTGCCGTGTGCACATTTGCACTGGGTCGGGACGGAAATGCACTTCACGCTCACGCCGCGCGCCGTCGTCGCCGCCCGCCGCGCTGCCGCATGCCGTTCGGTTTCAAAGGGAATATTTAGTTTTAGTAACGAAAATACGAATATTTGGAAAATATCACAGATATAATTATATATAATAAGTCTGTTCATAAAAAAACACGAAGAATATCTTAAGTAGTTTGAAAGTAATATCGTTTTTTATGCTTTGGGTAGAATATTTTATTACAATATTTAAATATTCATGAACGCATTGAAGATTGGTGTACGCGTTCTAGTTTAACATACATTTTTACATAACTTACTTGCATTATTTGAAGGCGTAATAACAGATTAGAAAGTCACTAAAATCATACCTGCGCCTTAAAGACAATAATAATCGCAAATAATCGACGATCGCGTCGACCTTAATAAATCATTAATTAACAAACAACAGACGATCAAACGTAAAGAATCGGAGTGAGACGTGATCTTACATACTAAATAAGGATGTTCTAGAATGACTCACGACGGCACAGCTGGCTAATAGCTTATTGTTTTAGATCAATAGAATGGGTACCCATTGCATTAGGAAGTGGGTTATACTTGCGGATGCAAATTGTGAATCTTCCTTTAGATTTTTAAACTTGCGAACTTTAATGAAGGTTTCTAATTGTCTAGAATTTATTTGGTAGAGACCCATAACCAACATGTTATTAATATGTTCCACTTGGATGTGACAGACAGATGCCGAGTGGACTCAAGCTAAATATATATTAGACTATTCCTGGTTTAGTGAGTAACCTACTCGAGGAGGTAGGCTTATGGATTTTCAGGGAAAATAATGTCGGAGAGTAAGTATTGTGAAGACGGCATAGAAAAAACCGAATGCTAAATTGCTAACTGTCATCTATCCATTCATAGGTCCAAAAAATTGAGTACAAAAACTTGCTACTGTAAAAAAACACATTGCCCGTTTTCTGAATTGAAATTACATATTTATATTGGTAACGAAGCCAATAAATTCTATAAAGGGCAAACTGAATTGTGCTACACCTGTCCGTGTCTATAAATGCTCCCGCAGACAGGCCCGACGCTACTCTAGTAGAACAGTTTCTATGAAAACTTCATGGAAATTGTTCTACTAAAGTCGATCGCGCCTGTCTGCGGGAGCAATAAAGGGTTGCGTGGACGGTGCACCTGACTTTGAAATTAATATACTTACGAGAATAACGGATGTTGACCATGATCATCAGCCATATTAGGTATAGCTACCTAATCTACTACATAACTTGCAGTTTGCTGCTCAATTTCATTCTAAAACCTAAAACCCTAAGATAGGTCTCACCCGGGTAGATTGGTTGACTTCAAAATTTATGCTACTGTCCAACGCCCGTCGATGAAGTGAGGAGAAAATAAGAAAACCCACATAATTTTAGCCGTAGATAAAAAATAAACTTAAAAAATCACTTTTACAGAACAAACCAATTAAAATGTCACGATTCAAGACAATACTGGTAACGGGAGGTGCAGGCTACATCGGCAGCCACTGTGTGGTGGACCTCCTGCAAGCTGGGCATGACGTCGTGGCCGTAGACAACTTCGCCAACGCAGTGGGCGACGATGATGGGTCACCAGCACTGCAGAGGGCGGAACAGATTACGGGGAGGAAGATTCATTTCTACAGAGCAGATTTGCTGGATAAGCCTCAAATTAACGATATATTTGATAAGGTAAGTTGGGTTTTATAACTACCCCCCTTTCCGATTGCCAGGCTTGAGGCTCTTGGTCTTTGCTTCTTCTATGAAGGACAGCAAGTCCTAAATATATATCCTGCGCGGCGTGGATTTCATTTGGCCGGGGCGTGATTTAAGGTCCTCTCATTCAAAGAATAGACGCACCAAAATAGTCTTCTGGATCGATCGGTCTGGAGGACGTAGGAATCGTATATGTTTGAATCATATACCTAGTCTTTTCTCAACTATGTTGGGGTCGGCTTCAAGTCTAACCGGATGCTCCTAAATACCAGTATCTTACATAGAGCGACTGCCTATGTGACCTCCACAACCCAGTTACTGGGTAACACGATACCCCTTGGTAAGACTGGTTGTGACTGACTGGTTGATTGGTTGTCGTATCAAATGACTAAATAACATAATAAAAATAAATAAGTTCGTCTTTAATTACCTGCCATATGACTCCTGTGTCCTCTGTGGTTCTAACAACGCTATAAACTCCTTGTTAATAAACGTAGCTATACCTACCCTGGTATCTGACCCGTGCCACCATCCTGTTCAAAACCTAACTCCGCAATGGTATGAACATTACCAAGATCATTTTTTTCGCAGCACCCAATAGACTGTGTGATCCACTTCGCTGCGCTGAAGGCTGTCGGGGAGTCCATGCAGCAGCCTTTACTGTACTACCAGAATAATCTACTTGGCATGCTCAACTTATTGGAGGTAAGGACCGTTACATTTTTCACCACGACAAGGTTTCTCTTATAAATGCGATTATGTAGGACAAAGCATGACGCTGAAGTCTGTTCATTCCTTCCGTTTTTATTTTAGGACCATACGGATCATTCACATTTATTAAAGCATCCTCAAATGGAGACCGCTATAGGAAAGTGGTCACTCACGGATGATCACATCATCCGTGTGTAGACACATACTTTCTTTCACATGGGCTGGTGACAAACACACCTCTATTGGCTAGGATTAATGTCTTATGCAAGCTCACCGGCCAGCGTATCGGGTGAAAAGATTAGCCATTCAGCATGGTTGGTAGCGAGTTAGCGAGGCTTGTCATATCGTCACTTTGTGGATCCTCTTTTAAAGTTTGAATGCGTCATCCAATGCACACATGCCATGGTAGCTATCGATAAAAAAATCCATCAGTTCTTAATCGCGATCATGTGTTGTTTAGTAGATAAACACTGAATAATACAGTCGAAAGATGCTAATCTGTTGAGAATCTAAATTGATATTCGATGTAGTAGAATTTCTTATCTTACAGCTTTAATCGCAGGAAATGCCGATAATTAGGTAGGTAGATCCGGTACCTACTTACGTTATTATTATTTACCCGAGTTGTTATTATGTTTACTAATTTACCTTATTCAGTTTCTTATCAACCTTGTGGAATTGCTGGGCGAGTCAATTTGTGGGAACCAAACAATAAGCGGCGGTTGTCGAGTCTCACTAACTGATTCAAATATGTTACTCTGATTGACATAATTGTTGTAATCCTGGCTTCACTTACTTTATCTAACCGTTGAAAAAAAAATTGAAGTGTCGATTCGCCCGTTTCGGCGAGTAAATTCGTGCGAATCAACCAATAAGCCGCTTATTATAATGTCTTATTCATTATCGACTCTAATGACCTCTTTTGAAAGAGGAAAGATACCTCAAAAATACTTTATGAAGTTGAGACTGTTCTGCGACGTAGAATGTATGTTGTTTATGCTTCTATAATATGAGGCATAATAAATATGTGCATGACCTGATACCTACTCGACAGTCTTTCCTGAGGCATATTATGTTCGAAATTAAAGCAATTAACAAAACCTACCGCCTACCGCTCCAGGTTTTTTTTATTGTTGGATTAGGCAACCCCAACTATATTCAATCGAAGAATTCCCCTCTTGTAAAAGCTACATTACGTACCTACTTATGACTTTTTGAGAGAACCTACATTCGATCTACTTTAGCAAAGTTTACCGGTTCAGTCTTACCGCTTGCTTGCTAGGTTTATCTAAGCAGCCGTTCGTACTCCTACGCCGTTACCAATATTGTAATGCTCCATGATACTCGTATTATGACGTTCACCGTTACCCGGAGCTAGTAGGTACGGCAAAATCTTCTTATGTAAGTATCCATGGAGATACAGGTTGACTTGCATAGAGCTGTACGTACCTGACTTACTTCCTTGTAGATTTGTACAATGCCATACGAACGCCACGAAAATCTCGGGTTATTTTTGCAAAAACCTTCCTAAAACGCATACAAATATTTACCATTCCAGATAATGCGGTCACATAACTGCTATCAAATGGTGTTTTCTTCATCCTGCACGGTTTACGGCGAGCCGGAATACCTGCCCATCACTGAGACCCACCCTACTGGCAGCATCACCAACGTGTACGGAAGGACTAAATATTTCATCGAAGAGATGCTCAAAGACCTTAGCGCCGCTGATGAGGTAAATGTTCTGTGCAATCACTGATATTACTTAAATGTTAAGTGTTACGGAGGTTACGACGTGGTCTTGGTTAATATTGAGCAGTTATAACATGCATTATGATTTGCATACGTGTGATGGAGACAGATGCCGTACGTTTGTCCAAGGACTTATTGCACAGCTTCGGGGAAGTGACTATGTGAAAACCGCAAAAGGAGATGCGGGATCTTTTGGGGCGATATGACTGTAAACCGCCAAGTTAGACATGTAGCCCTAGTGTTTTTTGGGTCCCGTAGTCAACACGGAACCCTTAGTTTCGCCATGTCCGTCTGTCAATCTGTCTGTTTCCGGCTTAGCTCAGAGACTCATTACTTTTTTCTCGTCTATCCAATGGTGTGTATCGTTGATATCGTTGTATAGGCCGACGATAAAAAATATTACGGGTCTGTGAAAACAGGGATCCCTGTTAGAGCCAAGTGTCCCCGCCCCCCCTTGCCCGCTAAATGGTTGTTTTTGAATATGTGAAAAAAATCATGGCAGTAGTATATAATTATACTACTGCCATGATTTTTTTCCTGCTGCTGCTATTTTTTTTTTTATTATCACAGCTAAGTAGGCTTTACAAGTTAACGAGTAAAAGTCGACCAACTTACATTTGCAGTTCGAGAATTGACCGTGACGTACCTATATTGATGTATGGGAGAACAGGTTTTTTAACTACAATGTTAAGTTTTTTTTTGGGATACCCTTCATTGTGCGTGGTCCGACACGCATTTGGCTGGTTTGTCTTGTTGAAAAGTACCTACTACTTTATTATGTTATAATTACAACACAGGATATTTTTTTATAGAGGTTGGTTAACAAAACGCTGAAACCGGAGGCTGACTAAATAAGAATAGTCTCATAACCAGCGGGGTAATTGCGTAATACACTATCAGTAGCAACGAGTTTTATTTTGACAGTTCAACAACCTTCATTGCGTTATTTACGTTGTTGAGCAGACAAATTCTTCGAACATTATGAAGCAATTGGTTAGCAATATACCTACTTCAAAATCATTCAGGTTGTGATTGATAGTCTGTTAAGGTATTAGAGTGCAGATTAGGATATATGCTAATGGGTTTGGCAGCAATAGATTTCTTATAAATTACTCAATTTGTACAGAAGGACCAATTTTATGAGAAAGATTCATAGAGTTACAAATAAACCTGCTACTTTAGACCGCAAATGTTTTCTAGTAAAAAAGCTAACTGGTCTCAATGAGTACGCTTTCTAAATGACATGTCTAACCGGTGTGATTCAATACCGGTCTTGTTGGCCTACTACCGCGAATGCCAAGGTCGAAAGACGCCAACATAATCTTATCATCCGCGTAAATTATGTCATTCCAATTATCACATATTTTTATAATGCTCTATTTAAATGCATTAATCAATATGTCAATACAATAATTAATCGCTAGACTTTTAGATATTTCAGCCATTTGTGTGTTTTTTCCTGCTCTTAAAGTAATGCACGACTTATGTTCAAAAAACTTATTTGTGACCTCCATAGCAAGCGCAATTTTATGGAGACGTAAAGCACCGGATCATCTCAAGATGGATGAAATGGCGACAGATCACAGGAACATTTAGCGACCCACGGATGTCCCTCAAATTAAAGCGGAACATTTACGAATCCGTGATAAGGCCTGTCGTACTGTATGGATCGGAATGCTGGGCCGTGAAGAAGACGCAAGACGAAGAGTGCATGCAGCGGAGATGAGAATGTTGAGATGGATGTGTAGAGTGACGAAAATTGATAAAGTAAGAAATGAGTACATACGGGGAGGTTAGAAAGTAGCGCCAGTGACAGAAAAGAAGAAAGAAAATCGTTTGGCATGGTATGGGCATGTGATGAGGAGGGAGGAAACGCATGTGACTAAAAGAGTGATGAATATAAACGTTGATTGATGGGGAAGGAGAGGAAGGTCAAAGAAAAGATGGATGGATTGTGTGAGGAGTGATATGTAAGAGAAGGGAGTGAATGATAGCGTGACGGTTGACAGGGAGAATGGAAAAAGAAAACGTGTTGCACCGACCTCAAGTAACATGGGACAAGGGCAGGACGATGATTGCTTTCCAAAATCGTTAAAAGTAGAACTAAAATAATTGCGTTAACCTTAGACTAACATGATTATGACTTTCTTTTTGGCTTCATTTACCTACTTAATTTCTGACAGGTAGTGCTTTAGCTTAGATTTAAGCTCATACAAAGCTACATTCATAATATTTGTCTTCCCCAGAAATGGAACATAATATGCCTCCGCTACTTCAACCCAGTGGGCGCGCATCCTTCAGGCCTGATAGGAGAGGACCCGACCAAAGAGTTCACAAACCTGATGCCATTCATGGCACAAGTGGCCCTCGGCAACAAACCTGTGCTCACAGTCTTCGGAAACGATTATAATACGCCTGATGGAACTGGTAAGCAATTTTTTTTACACAAGACGCGTGTGAATCCTGTGATAGAGATGTCTATAGGTATGTCATCTCAGATGTTTTATTGCTTGTGACAACTACTTTCCTTATCGTTTTTAACGAAATAATGAATGTATGCACACCTAGTTACTCTTGGTTTCAGGTATCAGAGACTACATTCACGTTATGGACCTGGCAAGCGGACACGTCGCAGCACTGAACTTGCTCGGCAACAATCACGTTAAACTAAAGGTGACTATTGATTCAATCACTCAATTACAGCCGGCTGGCGCTAGGGTACAAGGACCGCTCTCTGATTTGTTGGTCTTCTGAGACTTCGCCCCAAACTCGGTGTTATTAATTCTGATAGAATAAAATCTCACCACAAACGCAATCTTACCCAACTTCTTGAGCAATAAACTTATGGGAACATGATTGGAGAAGTCCAACCAAGATGTCTCTGGGTTGGGTCATCTATAGATTGAGGGGGCGTCGGACTCGGGGACATCCGTCGCCCCCCACACAGCGGGACCCAAGGTGGCGGCGCGAAGTGTTCCAGGCACGGCCCTATTGGACGTCGCGGGGGGAGTCTTACACCTCCCTCCCCCCGCGGGCCTGACGTGGCCCGCAAAGGCGGGCCGGCACCTGCCGGGCATCGCGGAAGTCGCACAAGATCCCATGATCTCCGGTGCAAGTGTGTTTGAAGGGAACAGCGGGGTGGATTTTTGTCAGAAGTCTGACAGACCCCTCCGGAGGACATCCACGAGGACTTTCCAACCAGGAACAAAAAAAAACCTATAGATTGAACACTCTCAAAATAAATTAATTTAGACAGCGGATTTCGCGAGGCCCAAATTTTCCCTCCCGTTTTCCCGGATGGTGTTATTTGCAAGCATTAACTCAACCCAAAAAAAGCACATGATATTAAACCTCTTTGCTTTTTTTAGGTTTACAACCTTGGCACCGGCAGAGGGGTATCAGTCAAAGAGCTAGTGGACGTGTTTGAAAAGGTGACCGGTACTAAGATACCTCTGAAGTACGTGGCCAGAAGACTGGGCGACATCACAGCTATGTGGGCAGATGCGACGCTTGCGAAGGAGGAGCTAGGATGGTCTACCAAGTTGACCGTCGAGGAGATGTGTGAGTATAGAAATGTAGGACTTTTTAATCAGATTGCGAACATTTGCCTGACCTAAATACAACCCGGCGAATGGTAATGCTGACCAGTAATTTATTTAAAAACATTACCCTCCTGAGGCAGTCGGGTAAAACCAAGCTGCGCGTCGCGGTTTCAACCGCCTAATTCTCGATCGCGAGGGAATATCGGGATAAAAAGTATCCTATGTACTAATCATGGTCATGGTCTACCCAAGTGCCAAATTTCATCCAAATCCAGCCAGACATTTTAGCGCGAAAACGTAACAAACAAACAAACTCATTTTCGCATTTATACACTCAAGAGCGAAGAAAGAGAGAAAGAAACTAAGAAAGCTAGCATTTTTAGTTTCTGTGACTTCCAGGTACCTTTATGTGACCCTAATACATTGCTCTCGAGTGTATATAGTTAGGACGGACAATACCAAACGTACACTGGTAGACTTGTCTTTTAGGACAGAAGGAAAGACAAACAAAACGTTTACCTAGTTCGTTTAGAATGTGAAACAATAATTGTGGCAGAAAATGATTGTATTTTTTTAATGCTTATGACTGATCTATTTTAAAGTTTTTAAGCTATTGAACAAATTTTCGTTTCTTTCGTTACGGTGGTCAAAGGCTTATAGTTTTTGATGACCTTCATGATGTAATATCGACATTAGCTACGCGTGCAGAGGGCTTGTGGCTAAATAATAACAGCCGCACGGGTCAATCGATTAGGTTAAGCTACGCTTGCCGAGGTCGGTCCGTAGATGGGTGACCATACCAAGACCCCCCATGCCTCGGAAAGCACGTTAAGCCGTTGATCCCGGCTGGCATTCGTGGATCTTTAAGTCGTTACGGGCCGTCAGAAGCCCGAAAGTCTTACAACTAGTCTTAGGTACGAAGGGATATCGTATTAACCAGTAACTGGGTTGTGGAGGTCAGATAGGCAGTCACTCCATGTAAAATACTGGTATTCAATTGCATCCGGTTAGACTGGAAGCCGACCCCCACTTAGTTGGGAAAAGGCTAGGCAGATAATGATAAGCTACGCGTGCAATTTTATAACCTTAATCATTTCTAGGCACTGACTTCTGGCGATGGCAGACGATGAATCCTGACGGCTATCCCAAGAAGAGCAAGAAGACGAGCGTCATTGTCAACGTAAACGGCAACAGCTAGCATGCATTTCATATCCACCCTTATTATTTATAGTTCATTATTAAATAAGTATAACTACTATTTATAACACTGTTTTATTGCCCTGGTACTTATGTGTTTATCTTATTAAGTGGTAAGCAGAAGTATACTTTGGTCATACCATCAGCAGACCACGAACAACTGATGGTATTAAATAATTGGTATGCAAGGCAATTTGTGATGGATGCACTTCGCTCATGGGTGAGGATTATATCAGACCAGCAACAACTGAAAACCTTACGATGTTCCTGTAATGCTTACACAGTCATTCCCGGGCTTCCAGGAATAAATCCAGCAATTTACTCTTAGGTATAGGTTGATTCAATAATAAAATAAATATAGTTTTTTATACCTGTCTTTCTTTATTTTTATTATTCATGTTATTTCTTCAAACAAAGAATCATGTTGCCACTTCAGTGGTTCATCGCCGACACTGGTAGTATTTGGGAGAAGATATCTTGCAAATAACTCTAGGGTCTGAGGATTTTCTGTCTTTATAAAGGGAGATAAAATATCTGGAACAGAAAAAAAGATTAATGTGAAAAAAAAAAAAATAAACATTAATAAAAATACTAAACTGTTTTCTTAGATACCATCTAACGGGTTTAAAGTTTTTGTGGAGTCAGAGGAAGGTTAACAGTAAAATATAGCCAAGCCTACAAACTCATGACAGCCATGATGTTATTCACGCCTGTACTTCCCGACGGGTTAGGCAGAGGTGTACTTAAAGTAAACTCACATTTCGCCAATTATATTTAAGTACCTACCATGTATTAGATGGCGAGCCTATTGTCATCAACCAGGCACAAATCCTTACTCTGGACTGCTTATCAGAAATTAAAAAAAAAAATCGAATGGAAAAATCTAATAACACTTGCCCAACCAGGGAAGCAAAACCCAGGACCCCATGCTAAGCAGTAGCGCCTGCAACCACTAGACTAAAGAGGGAGTCTCCTCATCGTTGAGCTCCTTAAGTTCTGAGTTGAGCTGCACGATTACTGACAAATGTGTGCACTGACTGGATGGGTCCACTCAATCTGTGTGGTTCTTTCCTCAAAAGACCATTTCAGACAACAATCTACATGGTCATGACATGATCTGACCAAGATTATGTCTAGACTTTAAAAGAGACTGTGACCTCTGAGTTTATTTCGGCCTTTCTTCTCAGAGTAGTCAGATAGGAAACGCCGAGCTCACCTAGTTTTTTTCTAAATATGATTGACATGTAAAAGTGTTTGTACAAACCTACTTACAGAAAATAAAATAATTTCATCATCATTTCATTTCATCAAATTCATGAAATCGTGTATAATTTGGATTCAGTTTAAAGGTCTTACCTAATAACGGCGGTTTATGTGAATGCAAAGCACTGGGCACACTGACAACCAACTGACAATCCGGCACATCTCTCACATCGCCGACTCTTCCCAGTATTATCCTCTCATATGGCTGCTTTTTACAACCAGTTCCAAAGCCACATAAAGGCTGCAGGTCTACAGTCACTTTCAACCAGTACCAAGTAGCAACATATTCAATTCCCCATTTTGGAAATATTATGTTTTTGACTGCGGCAATATTGCTTGGTGCGTTTGTACACCATACTGCAACTAGACAGTTTTGTGAGAGGAGGTTTTGTACTGGTATAGCTGCTATGTCTTCGTTATACATCATTGAGTAACTGAAAAAAGAAGTTACAAATGAATTACCACCTTGTGTGCATCTTTCTACTGATAAGCTAACTGATAGGCCACAGCAATTAACAAGTTATTCTCCAACAAAAAAGATGGAATATTTGAAGGAACAGTTGCCCCACCAGAACTATGGGTTGGAGTACCATCTAAATCATCTATCATAAAAAGGTTCTAGTTAGGTAAAGAGACTAGTTCTCCCTAACAGAGAAGGTTCAAATATCTGTACATAAGAACTGGATTTTCTTAGCTCTGCTAAGATAAATTTAAGGTCAATTTGACAGGGTATTTTTTATTTACCTTAACTTATCATTGGCACTCTTCAGTCTCCTAATGTACTTGTTCCACCAGGGTGGATCCGCAACAAGTATGTCAAACTTACTGCCATCCAATTTTAGGCACTGTTCCTTCACGCATCCACAGTAAAACCTGAAAAGTGAAGGAAGATATTATTACATGCTCTCTTAAAGATGTAGAAACAACAAAACAAGTTGTGTTTTTTTAGGACACAATTACTGTTAAAGTATCTTATTTTTAACCTTTTGACCGCCACAGTCGTGTATAGATGACAGAGCAAAATGTGCCCAGCACGCCACGGTCGCGACTACATGACAGATTTTAAGGAATAATTCGTAGCTTGGCACCAAGGGCACGACTTTGCTTTTTTGACGTGGCGGTCAATAGGTTAACGAAGATTCTAAATGTTTTAACAAGATGTCCATAGAATTAGAAAAATAAGCAACAAAAAGTAAAATGATTCTTACTTTTATTTGAACAATACCTTGAATTGTGTGGTATTAAGAAATTACTCTCTTTCATGGTACATTTTAAAGAAGTATCAGCATTATTACCACCCTTTACACCAGAAAGGTCAAAGATGGTGGCTTCAAACAATTGTTTGGAAAGATCCCTTACATCCGATGTATCTAGTAATTTGTATTTACTTATCAAACTCTCTTTTATCTCTAAAGATACTTCTCGAATGAATCTTTCATAAATTCCCTTCACTGTTGCTGTCTGAAAACATAGTGAATCAACATTCAGAAATTTGACATTCCTGAGTAAATAATGCTATCAGCAAATAGGTAAACTAACACAAACTATGTATGAGTAGATAACTCAGACCAAATATAAAACCAAGATATAGCACTGTCAACAGTGACGTGAGGCTGATTTCGTAAACATGTGTACACTTAGTGAGTGTTTCTTTTTGTGAGGTTAATAGGTAGGTAATATGGACTGGTGTCCGCAACTCCACGTCAATACGCGTATTTTGCGTTTGTAAATGGCTTGTAAATGTGTGCGTGTATGCACAGAGCAAGGTGCAGTTTTGGCATGCTTCACTGTCTTCTACCCTGTATTGTTTGCAGTGCTATGTCTAGGTTTTCTATTCTCTGAGGCAGATAAGTAAAAAATTTAATTGAATGATGCACGGAAAAGTGGTGACTTTGAGACTTCCTAGTACATACCTTTAAGGCTGCACCAATAGTTATTATTATTCTTGACTTGACAAGTAGATACTCTAAATAATAGATAGATTGATTGCATATTAGTGAAAAAACTAAACTTATGCAAAGATAATTTTAGTATCCATAGCAGTGTAGACTAGTTATAGATAGAACTTTTATAAACTTACCTCTTCTTGCAAACTGTCAGAGTTGTGTGTCCTTTTCCTGTTACTTTGATTCTTATCGACATTTATAATAGAGAACAGTTTTGCTAACATACTTAATGATTTTGTTTCATTTTCGTTAGTTATAGTACTTTTATAAACGGTGGTAATAAATTCTCTATGATCAATCAAGTAATAATCACGATTCTTATCAATTAAAGCCATTTCTTGTGTTTCTAATTAGAGAAGCGCAAACCAGTGGATATTTTGTAGATTATATATTCAAGGACCAAATATGGATATTGTCAACACAAAGCTGTAACACTTTCAGCCACAATATGAATTGATAAAATTTGGTTACGATGATCAGCTATATTAATCTATGGATCAGCTGGATCCATCCATTGAAACAAAAAATGAATTTTTGATTGACAATGTCAATCAATTTGACATTTCTTTTCAGTGTTGCCAGATGACCATCTCGCGTTCTCCCCAAACCTTCCCCGCCGGAAAATTCAGGTTTTGAAGAAAATATCCATAAAGGTAAAACTAGTTACCAAGTTTTGTTATTTAAGTCACCGTATAATTTATAAACTTTGTTAGTAGTTTATAATTTTCGTTAGATTATTATACAGGGTTACTGCTAACTCTGCACAAATACGAAAACAAAAGAGTGCCCGTATTTCGATTTTACCTGCTTCCCTATAAAACCATAAAATTCTTTTCGTCTCTGTCACGCGTGCAAAAATATTGACAATCATACATTTTTGAATAGCTAGTAAGACATGAATATTTTTCTAGTAATTTGTAAATCAGGCGTAGTATTTTTTTTTGCACTAGGCTACTTTTTTTATGAACAAATAGCAAAAACTACAAAAAAATAAATGTTTGATTAAGGATCTTTACTAAAGTTTAAGACATTTTTGAACTTTTAATTATCAACAAAGATCTGCTACGGCTAGTGGCGGCGCAAGACCTAAACTTAATGTGGGCAAGGTACATTTCGCGAGGCCCTCTGATAGTGCAAGAAAGTTTTTTATTCATTAAGAAACAAACCTAATTTTTTACTGATACTTTGGAAAATTAAACAGAAATGAAAAGGAAAAATAAAGAAAAAATTTAAGAAACACAAATTTTCTACTTTTGGTTTTACTGAACTCCTTAGAGATTGGTTCGTAATTTATCTTAGATGCTATATCTGCTTCAATAGATAAAACTGCCAAAGCTGAAAGTCTTTCTTGACCCATAGTATTTCTTAAATAATTGTTAATTAGTTTCAATTTTGAAAAGCTCCTTTCAGCGGAAGCAGTACTTACAGGTATTGTGGAAGAAATAAAGAATTTTTGAAACAATTTTTGAATTTTTGTTAACAAAATTCTAATGACAATGGATTTGGGTAAATTTCTTTCAATCATTCTCTATGCTATATGCTTTATAAATAATTTTTAATTTGGCTTCAAATGAGTGAATCTGGGATTTTTCATAAAAATTCTAAAAACCAACTGACTCAAAAACTACTGAATTTCACTAGAACATTTGATGGCTTAATTTGCATTTTAACCCTACTATGACGACCTGCAAGAAATACGTCGAGTTACCAACCCTGTATAAATTCGGAAAATTGTGAACTGCAACAAACCATACAATTTTTAACGCATTCGTTTTCGATAGTTTATAATCTATGCATGGGAAATCGACAAATTGTAAGCTGCGTATCAAACTTGCCTGCGAAGCGAGTTCTAACCCAACCTAACCCATTTCACCAAGTTCACCATTTTTCGACAGATTATAAACTAACGGTTCCCACAATTTTACGTTGACATATATATCCTAATGAAGCAAGTGGTGGCGGGAAAATTTAAACCTGATTACGCTAGACAATGTTCATGCGGGCCGCGGGCTGTTTCCACAGTATTTACAATATTATTAAAAAAAACATTAGGTCAGTGAAGACAAAAAAAACAGTGACCATTTTTGAACAAGGATGGTCAGGATCATATTTATTTTTTTGTTTGGTAGTTTTTTATTTTTTTACCGCTCAAGACCCGCTATGTTGCTGTCAAGTAAACTGTCAAAACGAGAAATCAAGGGAGACTGGATCTCAAAGCTAGAAGCGACTGAAGCGAGTTAAGTTGGAAGATTCACGATCGCTTCCTACGCTAATTCAACGGTTTGTTGTATATTCAGTTAGTACGAATTAAAAGACTCTGTAAATTGCAATCACGCGCATATTACGTGATCAGATAGGCTGAATAGCTGATTATCTCGGAAGTTTGTTTTGAAACAAAAACAATTTCTTTTTAAAGTTGATGACGATGTTTTGTATTGGAGGATCTTTTACTTAGATCATGGCTGTTAATAAAGGTAAGGGCTCCCTTTTATACATTTGCTATAACTTAATTTCTTATTATGCATTTTAGTAGTAAAATGTTCAACATCAAAGACGGCCTTGCTACTCAAGAACGCCGACTCGGTTTTGTAAATAACAATATTTTACAAAAAAATATAGCCTTCCGGTTTTTCCGGTTTTCCAGTGACTTAGCTAAGTTGTATTAAGTTACATTCTTAACAATATTACTTACTCTTTTAACTTTTGATAATCATAACTTGAGTACATAACTACCTACTACTACATCATGTCTGGAATAAACCTAATTAAATATTAATATATTTTAGTAAGTCTTTAGAAAAATTAACCAATACTCTCATTACATAAAAACTAAGTGTTCACTTTGTTGAAATTGGAATTTCTTGAAAAATTTAATTTAAGTTATAATTTTTTTTTGTATTGAGTAACCAATTGAAATTAATAAGCAAAAAGGTATAAGTCTTAACTAGTTTATTTACTAGATTATTTAAAAACCAACACATATTTAACTAATTAGGAACTAGGAAATAATGTATTACTTGGGATAGGTAATTATTTTTTTTGTATCTTAAAATAATGGTGAATGACTGGAGGTTATTTTTTTTATTTTGCCTATATTATAATTTTACTATGTCACTTAATTATGTAGTTATAATTAAGTGATATAGTAAAATTATAATATAGGCAAAATAAAAAAAATAACCTCCAGTCATTCACCATTATTTTAAGATACAAAAAAAATAATTACCTATCCCAAGTAATACATTATTTCCTAGTTCCTAATTAGTTAAATATGTGTTGGTTTTTAAATAATCTAGTAAATAAACTAGTTAAGACTTATACCTTTTTGCTTATTAATTTCAATTGGTTACTCAATACAAAAAAAAATTATAACTTAAATTAAATTTTTCAAGAAATTCCAATTTTACTATATCACTTAATTATGTAACTACATAATTAAGTGATATAGTACAATTATAATATAGGCAAAATAAAAAAAATAAACATATTAGATAAATAATGAATAAAAAGATCTCCAACTCTCTCCATACATAGATAGAATGATCAAATTACTAACATTTTAGGATTAGCTTCAGTACTTAGATAAGAACTTTTTGTGTTATGTCCTATGGTGGTGGTCTGGTGCTGGTTCTTGCTTATATCATGAAAAATTATATGTTTTTACCTAAAACAATAAAAAAAGTTCCTAAGAATATTTAAAAAGCACTTCTTTACAATACATAATAAATTGATATATTTTTTAATTCATTAAACAACATCAATTGTAAAATTGGCCCATGAAGATTGATTTGCAACAGAGCATGAGATTTAGCTATTATAAAAATAATAAGTATGTAAACATAGACTATATATAACATACCTACATGGACACAACACGGTGGAAGCAATAAATGTATTGAGTACAATTAATGTACTTCATTTATATTAAAAACTGGCTAATGTATTGCAATGCCTTAAATTTTTTTTTAGATATCTTCTCCTGCACGCACACAACAACTTACCAAAGTTTCATCACAATCGGTCAAGCCGTTTACGAAATTTCCCAGACTTACGCACGGCAATTGATTTTTATATTATAGCTACAGCAACTCACACACAGATCATAAGAATGAACTGTTTCCAAAGCCCACATATGAAATAAATAATACAAAATATTTATTTTATACCATCTTATATTTAATGTATATTTAGGCTATACCTACAGGCATTATAATCACCCTATGCAGGAACATAATTTTATCATCGTTTTTCTGTGTAATTTTGATAAAAAAATGTGGTGTCATACCTACAAATTTTCTCTACACCATTTCCCTTCTCTCTTACATTATCTTATCATAACATAAATGAGTTGACACCATCAGCCTGGAGATTATTTCTCATTTTATCATAAACGATAAACAATAAATTTAAAACAGTACCTACTCATAATTAAATAACGAATTATTAATGTCAAAGTCAAATTATTTGTTTCAAATAGGCAAGGACAAGACAAGGGCACTTTTGAACGTAAAAATTTACAAAAAAATAGAATTGATTCTAGTTGCCCCTTCCAAAAGGTAGTTTCGTATCGAGAAGAATGGGCAAGAAACCCCACCGTTACTCTTTTAAAAATGTTTTAGAATATTTCGTATAGGTACATTGATTATATAATTATATGTGAATACGATGCATCTAGAATAAAATTACTATACCACAATAGGTAAAAAGAAATAAAAATGAAGCAATGACAGATAAGCAATGAAACCCGACATTACATAATAGTCGAGACAGTTGACCCTTTTAGCATTACAATTGCGCCCTATAAAGTACTCTCTCAATAAAAAGTAAAAAAGTCGCATTCATATTTACAAGTCCCGACACAGAATATTGAGCCCTGTTTCATTGAAGGGACCATAAAAGTTTTACGAAGTGGAGATCGGGACCGAATATTGATTAGGGGTGGTTGCGCGCGCGAGCGGCGCGGCGGGACGAGCCGGCTGCGCGCGCCGCCGCCCGAGTGCGCCCATGTGGTGCCACCGCTGCGACCCTCCATTGCCATCCCAATTATACACTAATGTTAAAATCCACCAAATATCAACTATTCCTGCCTGATACGCTCACGACCGCGCCACTCCATCATGTGAACCGGACCGCGGCCGCGACCTAACGCATCCTCACATAATTACGAGCGACAACGTAAAAATCAATAAATCTTCCAGTGAAACTTGGATATTATTGCATTTTCATATGAACAGTGGCTGTAATGTAGTCGCGCTACGGTGTGGAGTGTGTTCCAATAGTGTATTTGTATTTCAGTGAAGATATAAAAGTTACCGATGTTCAATCACAAGTTACCGACTGACTTTCCAATGCAAACCCTTCGTAAGAAAACCAGCCCTTGCAAATGTGAGTCCGTAACGCTAACGTTAGATCGAGCAGCTTTACGATCACCATGTTTTTCTATACTTTTGATATTACGGTAATGCGGTGTTATTAGATAGCGCTAAATGTTCCCGACCACGTTATTCGCATATCTTAGCTTTGTTATATTTTGCGGTTTATGTTGTAACCTGCATGAATCGGCTCAATACTGTCACCCTACTAACTAAGAAGTGGACTCAGCAGCGTGTAGACGAGTGGCGTGCTAGTCCATGTCATAATTAGTGACCCCCGTGGTGTTTTGGACAGAGGGTGTGTTGTGGGCCCGTGGCGGATGTGGAGCGGCGCGAGCGGTGCGTCGGGGGAACTAACTCCATAACTTGCTATTTGTCGGTTTGTACGAGAATTATGCAGGTGTGTCATTTCCAGCACCTCTTACGGCAGTTCGGTGAGTACATCTGTCCTTAGATAGGACAATCATGCTTGTGTACTGTGTATCTACGTATGTACCTTTGTATGCAATGTCATCGCATGTACTCAATCCTTTATTATTCCTGATGTCTGCTTCGTTTATTATTTTTAATTAATGCCGCTACTGTATTCGTTAAAACCGTTTTCCGCTAAATTATCTTACGTATTAATTTAGAATGAACAGGCACTGTGTGTACGTCTAATATATTTTAAGCTAAACAATTTAGAGCACATTCATGTGATAACTTTGCTGATGTCCCTCTGTAAATTTTATATTTGTGTCTATGTAATAATAATTATGAAAAGAGGGTACAGTTGGTCAATTAAAAATGAAAGGCTTTGGGTAAGGCCTATCTACGCTCTATATCTGCTGTCGCTGCAATACCAATTAAATCTGCAATGTTATCGCATTATAACTACCGTCCGGCTGTGGCTGAGAAAATAGGTTTAGAGTCAAAGAAACTCTGTTTAGTAACATTCGGTGAATAGAACTTCAACAATATAATATTTCGAATTCCGCGGAGTAAACTAACATCTTATCCTCAATAACAAAGCATGCTCTTTCATAAATAACATACCTCTATGTACCTATATGTATGCAATGATTGCGTAGTTTGCATACAACATTCTTGAAGTATTTCTGTTTCCTCACACTTGTGAAAGAGAAGATTAAAAACATCACTGTGAATCTACAGTTCAAAGAGGTCTCATCCAACAGGTACCAGCCAGTGCGACAATCGTGGTTCTAAATTTAAAAACAGGATATTCAATTAACTGGGAATGATGCACCGTAAATAGGGGCCAAAATAGGACACCCGCGCTCACTTTTATTTGCGCTGAACTTCAGCTGTGGTGTAGTGCTCTCGAAAAAAAAAGTGTAAAAATATAACCATGACATTGAAAAAGATTGAATCAAAAAGTCTAATTAGCAAAGGTGATATGCAAACTACTGTTATGTGTGTGCACTTGTGCTCGACTAATGTGCTATGTTAAATTTAGATCGCTGGTTGACTTGCTTAGTTTATAACTTTGGTACCTATCTACTGTTTACGATTGTCTTAACGATGATTTTATTTTCACGACCTATGGAGCTGATTATGCCGGCTGTCGAAGTAATTTATGTGAAGCCCTGATTTATTCTGAAAACAATGCTGTTGAACGACATTGGCATTAAAGTTCAAGTCATCGTCCTTTTTAAGATATGGGTGTCTGTTTTTGTGTGAGTGTGTGTCTTTAAAGCCGTTTTTTGTGTACGTCGAAAACCAGCGAAGGGTATTGTAGGGTCAGCACGTAGACCTAAACGTGTTGTCAGAGAACTTAAATTATAGTAGTGACTGCAGAAAAAGGAAGCGTCAATTTTTGACAGCGACATCTCTGAACTCCGTCATTACAGGTCAATATTCCCTGACAAAGGTTTTCTTCTTTCTAATAATATTTTAAAATGGCTTTAAACAGACAAGAACGAGCCGGGCCGGTTCTTAGGCGAAGGCGTTTCGTTTCGCGCGAAGCTGATTGGTGTACTGGAAGTACCTGAGGCCCGGGGAGACAGGATGTGCCAGGAAGCTCTTGCTGACCTGAAGATGGCCATCAGAGCAGCTGGAGAGCATAAGCAGAGAATACAGGTCCACGTCGCGATAGATGGGCTGAGGCTGCGCGATGATAAGACTGGGGTAAGCATCTTATCTTATCATAGTAATATTTACATGTAAAAATCCATAGATTACAAACAGTTCTGTGCATAACTGATAAACAAAGAGCTGCCAGAACTGGTGACGATAATTATCACCTAAACATATGTTTCTTTAAACAGAAAGGGGAAATATAAGGGTTAAAAGAGATAGCATTTTCGAAACTACACCTGTCGGGTTAAACGGGCTGGCAAGCAAATTAGGTTGTGGTCTGATACATAATGAAGAAGAACCGGCTTCCTGTTACATTTTTAATTGTCAATACGAGCATTCTCGATAAACCGAATGGCTAAGCGGTCCTCGACTTTCTGCGTTACGCATCGCTGATTCGATCCTCCCATTAACAAGTATAATTGGACCTACGAGTACCCACTGAAATACATGGGTACATTTTATTACTGAAAGGGAAGTTGAAATCCGCAATACCTAATCATCAGTTTGCGGCTGCTCTAAGCATTATCCTGTCACGACAATACGCCGTTAGTACACTGACGTATTCAACTGAGATACCGGCCGGCCCGAAACCCGAAAGACTAAGGCCGAGATCTATAAAAAAAAACGTTAAACGTTACTTACCTCATGCTTTGAATAAGACAATTGATTTTCTAATGTTTAACTCCGAATCGGTGTCGCGCGGGGCTTAACAGGTTAAACTCATGAATAGATACAGCTAAGCTCTAAGACTCTAAGTAAGATTTTTTTCATGAGAACTTTTCCTTATCCAAGATACAAACTGAAAATGACCTAGAAATTCCTTAAAACGTACGAAAATATGAATTTCGCAGGCTACTGCGGCCCCACTTTAATGGCGGCTCTGAAATGCGCTACTCGCTGCGCAGTGATCGTTACTGCGCTGCGACTCGCCTCATGTTCCGAACGGCCATAAAGTTTGAATAGGGATGTACGTTACGCTAAGTAACGTTTATAGATCTCGGCCTAAGACACACATTTTGGTCCGGAATATTTTCGCCATCAGATGCCTATACTGTCAGTGTACTAAGAGCATTATAATGTAGCGAACTAGCGATCCATGTCCATGTTGTTAGTCCTATGTCCTATTTACATGTAACATTGATGGCTGAAACATATGTGGCGCCGAGACTATTAGGGGATTAGGTCACGAGGATATACAGGACTCATGTGTGTTCGAATATAATAAATAGGTACGAACTGTTATCCGTCCGTATTTGTGAACTAGATATAAATCTAATAGCTGCAAATAAATTAATATTAATAAAAAAATATAATAAGCATTTATTTCAGGCTACAATGGTCCATAGACATATCTGTACAAATTAAAAAATGAGCGAGCCTTACGGTAGTCGCATAATATGATGTGTAACATCTGACATCTCACCTTGGTAATAAGCAAGTGAGCAGCGACAGAAATTAACCTCAGAATTTAAAAAGCTAAATACTGAAATATTTATTCAAATAATTATTCATTACCAGTGTTCGCCCACTGATTGAAATTCGACCCTCTCTATGTACAACCTTTATAGTACCTACTAATTACATGAGTACGCTAATTCCATGCTATTATAAAATACTTACTAATTCCATGCCATTAAAAAGTACTTACTTATTCCATGTTCAAGCTGTCACTTCCTGTCTACACACTTCCAGTCTCTTTTCACGAAATCGCACCACAGAACACTCTACTCTCTACTACTCTACTCCTGAATCGCACCCACAGAAAGCGAGAGGAAAGACTGATGTTCTTACACATCAATAAAATTTATTTTATTGATGTGTAAGAATTATTAAATAGTTTTTTACTAAATGCAATGCACTTTTTATGAAAGTGCATTGCATTAAATTACATTGCATTACATACGGTAACTATGACAAAAAAAAAATGTCCGTCTGTATGTCTTTCTGTTTGTTCCGGCTAATCTCCGAAACGGCAGGGCCGATTTTGAGGGGATTTTCATTGGCAGATAGCTGAGGTTATTAAGAGTAGTTTTAATTTATAAAAAGCCACGCGGGTGAAGCTGCGTAGGTGCTATACACTAACATAAAATATAAAGTGTTAATAAATAAGGGTTATATATGAATTTACACCAGAAAAATACATAACAAAAAATAAATTATACACGGCTTACAACTGTGTTAAAGGTTGTATTAATAGTCTAATATCATCTTTACGTTGAGAGTACAAGTACCTACCGACATTGGCTCACAAGTCATACACATAACACATACATAATCAATTAATCAGCCTATAATGTTCCCACTGCTGGGAAACTGACCTCCTCTAGGTGAAAGGGAGTGGGCCGTAATCCACCACGCGGGCCCAGTGCGGATTGGTAGATGTCACATGTCTTCGAATTTTTGGTTCTAGGATATGCCGGTTTCCTCACGATGTTTTCCTTCACCGTTTTGAGAGCAGTGGTGATGAAATAATTTACACAAAGTAAAGCGCCTGTCTGGGTTCGAACCTACGACCTACAACTTGTAAGTCGCGGCCGTTACGCCGGTAAGTTACCACTGGGCCACCACTGCTCTCCAAGTCATACAGATTGCTCAAATATTCCAAATGCTGTTTCGTTAATCTACGCTCCGCCAATGTTTGGACCAATATATAGTTGGACCAAACATAACCAAACATGGTCTGTATGCTAAATACGCGCTTGGAGGTGGAGTTGCGGACACCAGTCCGTTATACAATACAATAGTTGGAACCAAAACAATACAAATGTTTTTTTTTTCTTTATTTATTTAGGGACATTTGTAATCGCAATGCGTATAATGTCAGTCCCATCGTACCCTAAATACACATTGGTCATATCTGGGCCATGAACCCGAACAGACTGGCCGTATCATTGCAATTCGGTTGAGCCAGGATTTTATGGAATGTCCCTACTTCAAGTCTGTTCAACCTCAAAACCCTAAACAAATCATATCTCCCAGACTCATGCCGTACACAGTCTATCAATAGGGTGATGTAAGTCTTCAACAACTCCACACTCCACACAGTTAGGCGAGTTCGTTTTTCTCATCATGAACGCAAACTTATTGCATGGAATTTGTCCAGATCTGAGTCTATGAGCCGTAACAACTAATTTTCGACTTAAATTACTATTTACAAACCAGGGAACACGAAAAGGCTGACTCTGCGTGGTTTTATACCAGATCCCTTTGTCTAAACAGCGCTTGTCAAAATATTCCTTCCAATCATCATAACAATTATTTTTAAATTTAGGTACAAAATACAAATGTTGAATTGTTTTTATCTACTAGGACTCCCTATATCACCATCCGGTCCACAAGATATCGTTCATCGCGCAGGATATGACAGACTCCAGGGCTTTTGGCTACATATTCGGCTCTCCCGACACTGGCCACCGCTTCTTCGGCATCAAGACTGACAAGGCTGCTAGTCAAGTAAGTTAAATTACCATTATGTTTTGGGTCAAACATTATGAGCCATAGTCAAGAGTCATTTATTGGTTAGACATTCTTAATTGGTCAAGGACAGCTAATGAGACACAATCTGCTCGATTCGGTCAAGTCACAAAAAATGTCATTATATTTAGATAGGTATTACAAGATTTTATTTAAGTAAAACCGGCCAAGTAGTTGGGATGAATTTATCCTAAGAACAAACTTAACATTGTAGTTGAAAAACATGTTCTCTGATATATTCCAACTGCAAATGTTAGTGATTCTCGACCCGAATCAACAATAAAATGGGCAGGTATTTTTTTTTTTCATTTTATTCTTATTTACGGAAATCGGTAAGTGTGAACTCCCTTTTTTTAAATGCGGCCAGTCTGTACGTATCCTTAAACTACGCTTTTACACACACACAAACAAATGCAACCGACATTTCTTTCATAGATCTTAGATAGGGTTATTAAGAGAGTTATTCTGAAAAACAATAAAATTTAAAAATCTAAAATAAAAAGTGTTATTGATTATTGACTTGGTATCGTATTTTTATATGATTATTTACGAGTTTCATAACAACCTCCTGAAATGATTTGCAAGTTCAAAACTGCATCTTGTATGTATGTTTACCGAATTTCAACTTAATCGGTCCTGTAGATTCAGAGCAAATCGTTTGTGACAGACGGACGGACAGACAGACAGACAGACAGACACACGAGTGATTCTATTAGGGTACCGTTTCATCCTTTTGAGGTACGGAACCCTAAAAATATGAAAAGGCAGACCAGGGGGGTGGTAACCATCACCTCTTAAAGCAGTATTATTTCAATATTACTTTAGCGTGAGAAAGAGATGGAGCTATAAGTCCTGTATAGCTCCATCACTTTCCCACTGAGAAGAAATATTATAATAATACTGCTATAAGAGGTGATGGTTACGCCCAGACCTTTTTACAAAAGAGAAGGTTCCCAGCGTTCGGCCAACTTAGCTTTTCATGAGCTGCGGGGTAATTGTGTAACACACTATCAGTAGCAATAGCTTTAATTTTGACAGACATACAACATTCATTGTGTTATTTACGTTTTTGAACAGACAAATTTTTCAAACATACGAAGCAATGGATACTCGAAACTGATTCAGATTGGGATTGATAGTGTGTAAGTATTATTACTTTTTGGTAATGTTTGCAGTACCTATTACCGGTAGTTATAACATACATACATACATAATTAGCCTATAATGTTCCCACTGCTGGGACACAGGCCTCCGCTCAGTGAGAGGGAGTGGGCCGTAATCCACCACGCGGGCCCAGTGCGGGTTGGTAGATGTCACATGTCTTCGATTTTTTGGTTCTAGGACATGCCGGTTTCCTCACGATGTTTTCCTTCACCGTTTTGAGCAGTGGCGATGAATCAATTTACACAAAGTAAAGCGCCTGTAAGGGTTCGAACCTACGACCTACAACTCGTAAGTCGCGACCATTACCAATGGGCCACCACTGCTACGTAGTTATAACAAAAAACTATTTTTAAAACTTTTGTCTGTCTGTCTGTTTGTTCCGGCTAATCTCCAAAACTGATGGACCGCTTTTGACGAGAATTTCACTGGCTGATGTTATAAGTAGTAACTTAGGCTAACTTTATTTTAGAAAAAGCCACGCAGGCGAAGCCGCGGGCAGGAGCTAGTTGTTAATATTTGCTCGAGGGTTCTGGAGATTGTGTACAATATACATACATATTTCCACATTTATTAATAGCACTTCTTAAAAATATTATTCAGTCATACCTTCATTGAGTCAGACATAGCTTCATTATTCAGTATCCAAAACGAATGAGTCACGTTTTGAAAATTAGGATGTTTAGAACTTACTACTTCCACCCCTACTGAAACACGCTTAAACAATACTAAAATCAGTCGGTGAATAGCAGCAGTCGATAAACGTAGCCCGCTAGTAAGGTCGGCCAAGCTAACAGCCGGTCTATCTTAGTAACTATTGCTTAAGGCGCAGATATATGATTTTAGTGACTTTTAAATCCGTTATTACGCCTTCATAAAATGAAAGTAAGTTATGCAAAACATGTATGTTAAACTAGAACACGTAAAACATCAATTCTATATGTGAATATTTAAGTAAAATTTATTATGAAATAAATTCAGGAAGTAATGTCTACCCTAAGCATAAAAAAACGATATTACTTTCAAACTACCTACTTAAGGTATTTTCATGTTTGTTTTTGTATGAACAGGCTATTTATTAGTTACCTATAATTCTATCTGTGATTTTTTTCTATTATTCATAGTTTAGTTACTAAAAATAAATATTCCCCATGGAACTGAACGCGCATTTGTATGGCCAAGGTCAACGGCGATTATCCGACCCTTAAGAGCGTGCATTCTGAAAGTGGGCACTGACGCAAATAGCTGTCAAATATTTCCATGTTTTGATTAATTTGGCAATTTTACTGAATGGAAATATGAAATATCGCTAACTAGTGAACCGAAATATTGATTATGAAAAGCTATAATTAATAATTAATATCGTAACACCGAATATTTAGTTTAAGATGTAAAAAAAGTATTTTGAAACTTTCCAAATGCCCTTTTGTACCTAAAACGGTTCAAATTCAGTGTTATAATTGCAATTAATTATTAGCAATATTAACAAATAGTAATATTAACACATAGGTAGTAATATTAACAAATAGTAATATTAACAAATTAATAAAAACAGGTAAAAATTTGCCAGCTATTTGCGACGTTGCCAACTTTTACAACGCAGTTAGCCGCTTCACTCGAGTGAAGGCTCATTTTTGTTTTATTCCACGTTCACACGACACCGACAAAATTGTATAGGCATGAACGTAAATTTTGTCCTCTCATTTCATTTTTAGGGTTCCGTAGTCCACAAGGAACCTTTACAGTTTCGCCAAGTTCGTCTGTCTGTCCCCGCTTTAGCTCAGAGACGCTTAGTACTAGAAAGCTGTAATTTGGCATAGGTATACATATCAATCACGCCGACAAACTGGTAAAATAAAATCTAGAAATAAAAATTGGGGTACATCCCTTGCTCGTAAAGAGGGAATGATATTTTTGTTCTGGTCTATCACATGGTGTGGGGTATCGTTTATAAAATATTGCGGGTCTGTGAACACTATTTTTCGCTTCAGGGATTCGTTTGCGTAATTAATTTAAGCTTTAAAGTGCTAATTTTTGTTTGAGTCCAAGTGTAAAAAAAAATCATGCCAAGTAGTACATATACACACATAACATAATCAGCCTATAATGTTCCCACTGTTGGGACACAGGCCTCCTCTCTGTGAGAGAGAGTGGGCCGTAATCCACCACGCGGGCCCAGTGCGGGTTGGTAGATGTCACATGTCTTCGAATTTTTGGTTCTAGGACATGCCGGTTTCCTCACGATGTTTTCCTTCTTCGTTTTGAGAGCAGTGGTGATGAAATAATTTACACAAAGTAATGCGCCTGTCCGTGTTCGAACCTACGACCGCGGCCGTTACCACTGGGCCACCACTGCTCTACAACTAGTACATATAATGAAATTAAAAGAAAAACTCACAGTAGGCTTTACAAATTAACGAAAAATAGTCGACCAACTTAAATTTACAGTTGGAGAATTGACCGTGACGTATATCGATGTATGGGAGAACATGTTTTTCAACGTTTGGTTTTAGGATTAATTTATCCCAACTACGGAACCCTTTATTTTGCGTGGTCCGACACGTACTTGGCTGGTTGCAGCAATGAGAAGAGTGCCGAAATCCAACATCGGTTCATTAATAAAGTAATTCATTATTTTTTCATTTTGTATTCAGACATTTCACTTCGAGTAAAACATGCGCAATGAAAGGCAAAAGTAATCAAAAATGAAGCGTCTGATGTCGGCTTATTGGATCGTGAGACATCTCATCATGCCTTAAAAACATTTCTGTTATAGGTAGTAATAGCGATGAGAGACTTATTTCAAGTAGTATTCGAGCTCAAGAAGAAAGAAGTGGAGATGGCGAAGCAGCAGTTGGAAGGCAAAACGGTCACCAGCAGTTTAGTTCGGCACGCGACCAACGCCTCCACTGAAAATAAAACTAAGGTAAATATTAGAATTAGAAACATTCATAGAGGTATCACCTTTGTTTAATAAATTTCATAACTGATTACGTTTGTGTTTATAAAGCATCGTTTACCTACCCTAAGTGGTGACAGTTTCTAAACTCGAATAGATGGTTAGATTATCGAATTAGATTTTTTTCGATTCGATTCGATTCGATTATTAGTCCTTCGATAATTTTCGTTGACTCTTCTAATCATTTCGTACTATATTTGTATCGAAAGGTGGGAATCGTCTCGCCTTTGAAAATAGATAGCGATCGTGAAAACAAAAAATCTAAGGCATTTGAACTCGTCAAATCACAGTTCAAGAAAATCGCCTCTCGTTTAAGAAAAGTAATCGACTAATCGTATTTGAGTTTTTGTTTCTCTGCTAAGTGTAAGCAAATGAGTGCGACAAATCGTCTGTCGATACTCGTCTACGAGGCGCGCATTCACGACTCTCGACGGTTGAGGAACTGCTCGTGTAAACGCGGCTTTAGTGTGTGCTTTTATGCGATCGCAAACCCAAAGTTTGGAACGCGACTTTGCCTCGTGTAACTCATAAGGCTGTGATGTTACTTGTAGCATAGCGTTTTTTTATAGCAAGGTAAACGGCCCCGAATAAATATGTTCTCTATTAAACTTAACGCTCCTTTGCTCGCTATGCTGGCGTGAGACCGCAGCCTGAATTTTATTCTAAACTATTCAGGCATTACCGAAACATTCACACATACTAAGCCGAGTTTAAAACGGATAAACATTTGACGTTCCATAGATTTCTAAGCGGCTGTTTTGAAAACAATGTTGGTATCAAATGAATAGTAGCACGGAGTTGTGGATTTTAGAAAGAAAATAAACTAGACTTTTCATGTGTTTGGAAACCACTAATGCTAAATATAGCATACCTACGTAGCATACCTAGTTTAGTAAGATGACAAAATCATCTAGATATATGCTTAAACTTTTCTCAAAGGACTATTCAGAGGTCGAACATTTTAATAAAATAAAAATACCGTTTTCCTAGGGGAATTTTACATCCTAAACATGTTTTACGATTTGTAATCGAACGTCTAGGATTAACTCCAGAATGTAAGACACACTTAAGATTTCGGGTAATTACGAACGGCATGTATTTAATCGAACTCCAAATAATTCCCATTTTGCTTTGCTAAAAATATTATTGAACACAAAATCTTTTTATTTATTTATTTATTTAACAGTTTATGTACATACATATAACTATAGACAATAAGAGAATATACTTACATACATACTTCTAAAATAAATATCACTAAAATACTTATATATAATTAATTAATAGTATAAAATAATAAATACATAATATGCAACAATGGCAAAGTGGAAGCAACAGTTTGGCGGTCCCTAATGTCAGGCTTTTTATTTCTGTATGGCCCTTAAAATTTTCAGTTCTACTACTCTAACGTTATTTTAACAAATTAACAACATTACAACGTACGTCTTGTAATCGTCATCAAATAATCATTGTGTAGTGACGCGCAATCGATTGTTGAATCGATTCGTCAAAACATCGAATAACTTCAATCAATAAGCACCACTACCTAGTTCACATAATGTGCTTAACTGGCACCTAATGATCGTGAAATGTGAATATGGAGACGTGGCCCCTTATACCGGCTTGGTGTGGAAATTAATAAAAAGGTGTAGTGTTGACTTTGGTTCAATAATTTGATAACGTGTGCTTGCGACGTAGATTTTTAGGGAGGTACATAAATAGCATCATCTGTGTGTTTTCAATATCGGTGTTTCTTGCGATCTTGTTTGTGAGTGTGTGGGAAGGCCATGTTCGGTTGTCAGTATTATTTTATTCTTACTCCCAATACTACGGTGTTTAAAATACATTTATTTATTCATTTTGTTAGGGATAACAAACAATTGTACAAAAAATATTACAACTAAGATGACATTGGCAGTGGGTAAATGCACAATCCACGATGTTTCCACAGATTACTTAAGTTAATGATACAGCGAAGACAATATTCAAGTTACAAAAACACAAAGAAGAAGACAGGAAGAGGAAAAAAGAGGAAGATGTACATACTCATCTTAAACTAAAACAAAAAGTACTTGATATAATTACTACGAAAAAAAAAAACAAAAATAAAAGACACCACACATCACGCAAATGCAGACTATTAACTAAACATTTCTTATAACCCGACTGCCTCAGGAGGGTAATGTTTTTCGAGAGTATGTATGTATGTCTATTTGTTTGGCACGCTCTGTAGCCTAAACGGCTTGATGGATTTTAACGTATGAGGTGTCCTTAGATTCGTCTTAATTGTGGAAGTGACATAGGCTATATAATATTTATAAATTGCATCTGCAAATACAAAAAAAAGGAGGGAAAGTTTTTTTTTAGTTAATTGCAACAACATTGGTATCAAATAAAAGCTAGTAATGAGTAATTTTCAAATATATATATTAATAAAACTAAAAAGCTTGAAATAAAATAAATTAATTAAAAAACAAAAAACCCGACTGCAAAAACACATAACTGAAAAGGGAAAAACAAGCATTATAATCTATATACTGAAATATGGTGTATTTTTTGATTTTCCCCGCCTGCGATACCAAAATTATATAGATTATAATGCTTATTTTTCCCTTTTCAGTTATGTGTTTTTGCAGTCAGGTTTTTTGTATTTTAATTTTTTTTTTCTTACATGGGACTAGTTCTGCGCAGTAATTGCGTATCACACTTACAGTAGCAATGGGTTTCATTTTGACAGTTCAACAACATTCATTGCGTTATTTTCGTTGTTGTGCAGACAACATTTTTGAACATGTGAAGCAATGGATTAGCAATATCCTTCAAAATCATTCAGATTTTGATTGATAATGTGTGACGATTCCGCAAGTTGTATTTTATTTATTAATACTTTTTAATTTGATAGTGAGAATTGTTTATACGTGATAGCAATGGTAAACCTTCGAAAAACCTTAATTTCTGTCGTAAAAATCTAAAACATACCTCTTAGAAAATTTCTTATGGATAAAAAACATTAAATTTTAAATTACATCCGTTTCCAAAACAAACAGACAGGTTACTTACGCTCGATCAATGTCATAATGGAACTAAAGGATAACACTATAAGTAAGAGCGAGAATAAGAACAAGATGAGAAAATAAAGCTCAGTCTTTCAGGACTCAAATGACGTAGCTACATTTACTTATATAACAGTATTGATCTTCTTTGAGAACGCTTTCTCTCTGAGCCTGAAAATAATAGATCGGTTTTAATACTCTACTTACTAAGAGCAATAGTCCCCACGATTTGTGGGTACTTATTCCATTACCACTATTTTAAAAATGGTGAAGGAATACACCGCACCGTGGGGAAACCGGGCGGCGTATAACAAAAAATAAATCAATTCGAGGACATGTCCTGACCTCCACCAACCCGCCATGGCCCGCGTGGTGGCCCATTCCCTCTCACAGAGAGAAGGCCTGAGTGTCCGAGTCCTGATAATGTAGGTAAATCCTGTTCAAAAATAAAAGTCATGCAGATAACGTTAACCCATCGCCTATAATAATCGTCAATCTCCTTTAATTTATATCTTTGATCTAATGGAAGATTGACCTTTGCTGAAAAATTCATTTCTAGTTCTTATTTCAAATGGAAATTAGATACTCGTCTTTTTACATCGTGTAGGGTAAAGTTCAGACAATTTGAAATAATAGTTCGTCCCGTTAAGATACTGTTTTCTCGACGAACTGCTAATATATTCTGAGCTGTCTAAAGGTCGCGGGATCGATTTTCGAGTTACGTAATTTATTTGTGTGACCTACAGACTGTTTGTTTTGAGTCTGAGTCTGTAACTCTGTACCTATATGAGATTTATTTAAGTAATAATAATGACGAGGCCGTTATGCTGCTTTTTTAGGGTTCCGTACCTCAAAAGGAAAAAAACGGGACCCTTATAGGATCACTCGTGTGTCTGTCTGTCTGGCTGGCTGTCAGTCCGTCCGTCTGTATGTCCCTCTGTCCATCTGTCACAGCCGATTTGTTCCGAATTTAATGGACTGATTAAGTAGAAATTTGGTACACATATACATTTATGTGAATTAAAAAATACGAACGTGTAACTTACATAAATGACTTATATAAATGAATTTTGAATATGAGGGTCACTTTTGGGGGCAAATTAGAAAATTTTTAAAAGAGTTTTGCATACTGTACCGTGTGACATCAAATGAAAGGACTTGTTGTGAGGGTACCAATATATACTTTTAATAATTTTTAAATAAATACTTTTAAAGTTTAGTTAAGAAAATAGATGAAATTTGACCATTCCTCTTTATCTCCGAAACTACTGAGCCTAAAATTTTATTAAAATATTGAAAATATTTCTTTAATTATAGATTACAGGAAAACCTGTAAGAAGTCTATGGTGTTAAAATAACATGGCAAATCAAACTTACATTTGCAGTTGGAATTTAAAGGAGAACACGTTTTTCAACTATAATGTTAGGCTTGTTCTTGGGATAAATTATCTTGGGATATAAAACATGGTAGATAACATATTCTTTGTACGGAACCCTCATACCGGGAGTTCAACTTGCACTTGTCCAGTTTTTTCTAAGAAAAAGCATGCCAAAATACCAACATTTAATTATTTTAAATCCTGCAGTAGATATTAAGACAGACACACAGACAGACAGTAGATATTATTATAATAAGGAATAAATAAGACTTGTCATAAACGTGCTTAATTTTTATTTAAAGTAATTTATATAAATTGCATTTCTGTTCGCAATTAACATTTGTAACATTTCATGGCAAATTCGCAAAGAGCAAATTTAAAATTTTAATGGTAAATTAATATTCTCGAACGATCATTTTTATATCTCACGCGATTTGTTTTCAATCTTCGATGTCATGCAAACGGGGTTTCGGCATTTGACTGGTCGCTTTTCAGTTTATTTTGCAGTTAAATTGACTACAGCAAGGAGTTTGACTGTGTTATTGATTTTATATGATAGTTTAATAAAATCGTACAAGATAAGCGCGGTTTAATTTTGTGGAAAATGCGTCTGTTTTTAGAGAGTTAAGTAGAAAGGAATAAATGCTAATGTCAGTTAATCCTGGATTTTCAGAGTCCGCAGTGCTGAATCTAGCATGCCTTGATCTTTGTGATCGCACAATCTCTATAGTTAATAACAAATATTTAAACAAATACGGGTCAGGTAAACGTTTGTATATTCATATTTTCCCCCTATAATATGATAAACATTTATAAGTTTAATCAGTTAATAACTTGCGGTATTGTAATCTAAAATACAAATAATAAGGAATTTACCATAACCACAACCCAAGAAACTGGCTGGTAATAATTACAAGAATTGTCGACACATAAGGTACTATGAAGTTATCATTAATTAACTCCTACGAGACAAAAGTTAAAGTTAAAATAATCATAATGTCCATCCGACATAATTACGCAGATTACAAAAGGCTATCAACCTGTTATCTTCGTCTGTAGTAATTTCTTTGTATTCACGGTCATGTTTGTATGCTTAGGTCATGGCCAAGGAACATTGATATCCGGTGCAGGATATTGTCGTGTAAGATACCGATGACCGCCCCCGTCCTTGTGTGATAGCCTTTTTGTAATATATTTATTTCTTTGTGGACTAATTATAGTATACCTACTAATAATCGCCCAATGGTCGAAATTCGACCCTCTCTACTGACAATCCATATAGTTACTAATTCCATGGATACAGTAATTCCATGCTATTATAAAGTACATACTTATTCCATGCTCAAGCTGTCGCTTCTGTCACCTATCTATCTTCATGTCACGAGGCCCTGGTACTATGCGTGTGTGTGCCAAACGCATGGAAGTGTGTGATATGTGGGTAATGTGTGTGGTAATGTATATTATATAAAAATATAAGCCTTCTGCACTCCTCCTCCATATAAACTGTAACTGTGCCAAATTTCATACTCTTCCGTCCGCGTAATTTTCGTAAAAAGGGTTACAAAGTTTTCCCTTCTCGTATTAATGTAATATAATGATTCTTACTGGGGCTTTGTTAAAAAAAATAGAGTATGGCTGTATTTTTTTACATTCATTTTGTTTTAATTGTATTAAATATTTCTTAAAAAAATATATGAGGGAATGAATGTGACAGTGAATGGTAGATGGGTAGATTTTTGAGTAGGTGAATATTTAGAAGACCTTATTGTATCTATTACCGATAGTGATTACATTTTTTTTGGGTTGTGGTGACTTTGATAACCCCCAACCTCACGAAAAATAAACTTGGCTTACATCCAAATTAATCCCAATTTCAAATCGATATAGGTACAGAACCTAGTCTCAACCAATAGGAATAACCCACGTCCATATAAAATAAATAATACTTCGTATAAAAGCGAAATTCCTGCTCTTAACTATTCATATATATATATATATATATATATATATATATATATATATATATATATATTCGTTAGATTCATCCTACCGCGTCTAATGATAGCCATGGTTCTGTTTACATCGCTCACTCATACTGAAAAATTGTATCTTTCATTCCATGTGGGATGGACGGAGAGACGGTCAAAATTGGATAGTGATTTTGTCGTGCTTGTCAAGCAATTTCGACTGTCTAGGGACCCCATTAGGACTTTGCGACCGAATTCGGTCATAAAGCGATCGCTATCTATGTCAAGACTGCAGCCCCTTGACACTTTTTCACGCGACTTGAGTACGGTGAGGCACATCTAACGATTTAAATCTACGCTCCTAACGCATTTGAACCTATTTACCTTACAGTTTTGGTGCGCAGAATACTTTCAACCAGTCAGAATTGTACTACGAAAACGTTTACTACGAACCTTTTAGACTTCGCCACAATAAGCTTGTTACTTCTCAGTTAATGAAGCTGTATTGATCAGCTGTGTACAGCAAACTTATCCGGCCCGGTGACTTTAATTGGAACCAACAAAATCACCATGAAAATTGACAAGTTCTGTCATTTTTGTTCACCGACAGCGCCACCGTCACTTGTTCAAATGGCTGCACATTATTACTATTTGACGCGTAGTTTTTTATTTGTTGTCATATGCACCGTACAATATGACAAGATTCTAAATATGAGAGCAGTGGTAATGACCGCGACTGGTAGGTCGTAGGTTCGAACCCTGTAAGGCGCTTTACTTTGTGTAAATAGTTTCATCAGCACTGCTCTCAAAACGGGGAAGGAAAACATCGTTAGGAAACCGGCATGTCCTAGAACCAAAAATTCAAAGACGTGTGACATCTACCAAACCGCATTGGTCCCGCGTGGTGGATTACGGCCCACTGCCTCTCACAGAGAGGTGGCCTGTGTCCCAGCAGTGGGAACATGTTAACCATAACCATATAGGTATGCTAAATATATGGTTAAGGTTTTCATAATCTGTCGGCTGCACAATCTTGACTGGCTGACTGTATCATCATCATCTGCCTAGTCTTTTTTTACTATGTTGAGGTCGGCTTCGAGTCTAACCGGATGTAGCTGAATACCAGTATTTTTTGTCTATCGGACTGTGTCATAATATGCTTAGTTTATTTTCTATACGAACTATTATTTCTTTTCCCACGTTGTCCCACTAATGGGAACTGAACTACTTTCCAAAGACATAAATAATTTCAAAGATAGTATCGCAATCTTCCTCAGAGTATCGCTTCGGCTGGTGAGACCAGTTCATCCACATCCAAGGTCGTGGATGTTGGGGCGGAAGGGGGCGTGGCCGAGCTGGTGGATTTGGAACAGGAGCTCAGTTCCCTTAGGAGAGGACTGACCCAGGTCGAGGGTCTGACCCCATCTAACGACCCGTTTGGAGACTCCTTCACGGCTTTGCCTTCGCAGGTAAACTTGGGAACTACTGTACAAGGTCAAATTATATTAGCTAGCGAAGCTCCACAGACGTGAAGAGTATCGATATCTAAACACGCTAAAACAAAAAAAAAATGTTTTGGTTTTTTTTTGGGGCCAATATTACCGCTAGTAGTGTTACTTGAAGTATGAGTTGAGAAAATCTCAATATTTTTTTTTTGTTTTATCTTGTTTAGATATCGATACCCATTCCATCTGCGATGCTTACACAAAACAATACTGATATTTTAAGTCGCTACACAGCCAGCAGTCCTTAGCCCCAAAAAAATAAAAACATTTTTTTTTTTTTGTTTTATCGTGTTTAGATATCGATACTCATTCCGTCTGTGATGTTTACACAAAAAAATACTGATATTTTTAGTCACTACACAGCCAGCAGTCCATGGCCCCAAAAAAATAACATCATTTTTTTTGTTTTATCTTGTTTAGATATCGATACCCATTCCGTCTGTGACGTTTATACAAAAAAATACTGATATTTCAAGTAACTACACAGCCAGCAGTCCTTGGCCCCAAAAAAATAACATCATTTTTTTTTTTTGTTTTATCGTGTTTAGATATCGATACCCATTCCGTCTGTGATGTTTACACAAACAAATACAGATATTGTAAGTAACTACACTGCCAAAAGTCCTTGGCCCCAAAAAAATAACTTAAATTTTTTGTTTTATCGTGTTTAGATATCGATGCCCATCACGTCTGCGGAGTCTTGCTAACTAATTTAATTCTATCCTGTATTAGAATATTAGTACATAATATACTTATCTGGTAGCAAATGTCCACAGCTGAACTTGGCACTTTCCCTTTATTGTTAGGTCTTACAAAGATGTTGGCATTAAGCCACTATTGTGACGCGCCGAATTGTCGAAAAATGTAAATTAATCTATTATAATAATTTGCCGTTTTTTATTCCTTGTCTTCAGGCTAGTTTTTCACAATAATTACTATCGCTAAACATGTCTGATATAAATAAGAAATATGTTCATAAATTCATATTTAATTCATAAAATTCTCATAATCAATAATCATACCTACTTAATGTATCATCGACAACCTGTCTCAGTCATTAAGGCGCTGACAAGACCCAATTGACCAAATTAGGCTACTCTTAAGAAAAATAATTGCCAAATTTATATAGTTTGTGGTAGCGGAAAAAAAAATATGTTAATTTTGAACATATTTCCCAGAACTTGGTTGTTACCAAAACAACGTTTTGAACAAACATCTCGATATAAACTAACCTCTTACCTTGAGTTCTAATCCAAAATATCTGTATTAAATATCAACATACGTTACGTATTTAATGAATAACAAGAACGTTTATTTTAATGCAGAACTTGGTTGTTTTTTATTTTCGATTACTCAACTCAATTTTGAGTAAATAGATAATTGCTTCATATTTTGCAATAAATTACAAGCGTTGTGTCATCGTGCTTCTCTTTCTTTTCTATGCGATTTTCTGACAGTGACCGCGGTTTAGGTGTTGACAGCGTCTTAACATCATTCACATTGTAATAGTTTTCCCCGACACCTAACACAATGCTCTCCTCTTAATTCCAGAAGGGCCTGCTCCCGCCGCCCCCGCCGGGCGCGGCGCCCCGCGGCCGCAGCTCGGCGGCGCCCCGCGGCGTGTTCAGCCCGGGCAAGGCCGCACCCGCACTGCCTTTCGACCTGGCTACCGTTGCCGCCGAGTTTGAACCTACGCCTGCTCTAGTCGACAATCTTAATGATACACCGGTTAGTACTGAAAGCTTTAGATGTAATGTAAAAATGTACTCTAATGTAGGAATAGAAATAATACTTTGTATGGAAGTGAAACTAGGCGTTTCTTACGCCCCGAATTTGCTTAGAGCGATACGCTCGCTCATTGTATCACGCTAAGTATGTATCTTTCAAAGTTTTACATTGTATTTTATATAGTGCACAATGAATCTCGTAATTGCATTACCACTTTTGACATCAATTCCCAGTGTTAAATGACAAATAATTTTATTTCTCTAAGTAAGTTTTTAACAAACACTTTTCCACGTCAGTCATATTTTAAAAATTAGATGAGGTATCCTATCCTATCTGACTACTCTGAAACATGTGAACACCATGTAGATTGGTGTCTAAAATAGTATTTTGCGGAAAGAACCACACAGATTGAGTGGACCCTACCTGTCCAGTCTTGAGAACTTAAAGAGCTCAAAGATTCGACGAACATTACCAAAGAAAGGACATTTGGGTAGGCCGCATAAATTACCCAAACTGCGAGACCATGATAAAAACTAAACAATGACCCACATAGTCCTCACACTTCTCACATTCCAGTATGTTGAAACTTCGCTCAGATTGAAAACATGTAACTGACACATAGATGTTTTCATTTTATGGCGCACAAGTGACATTCAACCTTAATGTGGTAAAGCAAATACGAGGACGACTATACAATATATGTATAGTTACCGATACCGATCTGTTTGTAGCTAATAGCGCGATTTGTATCGCATTATTCGCAAGAGTTTCGCTTCCATACGTTGCAGTATTTCATTTTCTATGGCCCTCTTTATTTGTTAGAACCGTTTATAAACGTTTTCTAACTCTGTCCTTGTCATTCGCATGTCATTGAATTGAGATGGCAAGAGAATATAACACCATTTTAGTTGTAAGACGTTTGTAATGCCGGGTACAGATGGGTTGATTCGATCTTGCCTGTCCCTTGCTGTCCGCCACCAGGGACGTCCTAAGCCGAGGTCCGTACCCCGCAGAGGGTGTCTTAGAGTTTCGTTGCTTAGTTTGTAAGTTTTATGCCCTGACTGGAGGCCTTAACTTATTGAGGCACCCATAGGAAACTCCGGTTAAGCAGACAACTTCCTAGGTTGACCTGCAAGATGCCATTAAAAATAATAATAATAATAATAGGCGAATTTGTTGCAACATGTGTTACATTTATTTCTTGTTACATTTCACCAATCTGTACCCGGCTTATGACTATGAAATGTGGATAACTGTATACAGCCGGTTCGTTTTAGCTAAGTAATCGTATGGTGGGAAATGATCAGAGCTAATGTTCCAAGGAACATTAAACTCTGTTCTGACGTTACCACCATTTTTGATAATCAATGTAAAAGAATCTGCAAATAATAACCAATGAACCGCTGCATAGAGTTAATGTTATAGCGAAACATGACATCACTTGCGTATCAATACTTGTGAACCATACAACATTAAAAAAAAAATATATATAAAAAATAATACATTTTACACAAAATAATACATTTTTTGTAAAATTATTAAAATACTCTTCTTACGGTAGTGGTGCCATTCGTTTCACAGTTGTGTAATCAATTGGAACGATTGTCGTAAAAATATTTATTCTCAATGACTACAGATCTCCCAGAAAATGTATGCGTTTCGGCAATCGTCGTCTATCTTCGTTCGACATACGAACGCGCTACGATGAAAGCGAATATAGAGCTGTTACAACCATGGATGTTCTTACCTATTTTGTATTACCATGGTTATGAAATTAAAAATTAACGACTCTAAACAATTCCAAAAAAAATTGAGTGACAGATGACGAGGTGTGACCGAAGTAGCTGGTAACCAAACAAAGAGAAAGGATCATACAAACGCGCAATGATAATTATGTGCACAACTATCAAGCGCGGCAGAACAAAACTTAGTAGCTTTGCCTCTGTGGGGGGCAAATAGATTTAATTCAGATACTACAGAGGCTATCAGAAGTAATGTCATAGAAAAATTGTGATCCTATATCTAAGTGACGCCATATAGCGTAATATAGCAAAATTACATAATAGCTAAGTTTGACACGTTAGACTTTTATCGACAAAAACCTTTGATTACCATCCGTCAGATAGTTTGAAACACCTAAGAAAATTATTTATTTCATCTAAATACTGGGTGTATGACAAAATACTAAAGAAAACAAACCGTGGTCTAGTCGTTTTATCACTACGAGATTTGCAATACCATAATACACAATTCTACATATATACTTCGATAATAATTTGCCTTTTGGTGGACACGCAGGCTACTTGAAATCTTGAAATGCAGGGGTACCACACTAGACTGAGCGACTTTTGCCCACTAGGACAAATAGATCGGATTACGATTTTGTTCGCTATGTCTCGTCGTGTAAACAAATTAATGTGTAAATGTCTTTTGGGGGGGTTACTCTGTCAAAATCAAAAGTCATTTATTCAAATTAGGCTGAGAATCAGCACTTTTCGAAAGTCAAAGTTACATAAGACAGTCCCCCAAAAACGCCCGCCCTTCATCACTTCCTAGTGCTTTAGCTGGGAAGAAGAAGTGGCGCAAAAAACTCCCCAGCAGCACACCTGTCTGTTAAGTTATATAAACTTGATTCTATACAAATCGTATGTAAAGTAATTAACATTACGAAACACAAAACATTAAAATAAATTACTTGCCATGTGTTAGCTAGCACACGCCAATATACTAACAAAACAATGAAAACTGTACCTACTCAACCAGGTAAAAATTACAATATAAAAACGTAAACAGAACTTAATACCTAAATAAAAGAAAGGGCGTGCCCGCTTACATAAGGCTATTGCTGTAACTCGAAGTGAGAAATGATAAGCTAGCACCATCGAAGTAAAATAAATAAACAATTACTAATAACAATTAAAACCATGATCAGCAAGACGACCAGTCACCACTACCAGCACTCGTTCACGAGCATAACGCAAAGATCAGCCATCACCCCCCTCGCCATATTGGTGGGAAGGAGGCAAAGTTTGTCCTAATTCGGAAAAACAGAGATTACCGAACCGCATAATTTTTCTGGTTTAACTGTACTCTTTACCTATGACGTGTATTGATGTGCGTTCGTGATCTCAAGTGGCTCGTATCAGGAGGATCGCAAAAGCAAACTTGAGCTCGCGAATAAAACTAAAGGCCTGGTTCACCATTCGAAGTCCTAGATTACCCTATTTTTTTTTCCCTTTAATTCACATTAGTTATAATCCCAGAAACTTTATCGCGTCGTGGTGAAACGCTTTAAATATAATATGACAAATCGGATACTCTATATTTATATGAACTTATATTTAATAATGCCTAAATATATCTTAATTTATGTTGTAAAACGGCCGTTTGGACAGATGTAATAATTATTTATCAATTAAAGTTTTTCTTGTAGTTGTGTACTTATTTTAGCAACGCTGTGTAACTTTATGTTAATGTTATGTGTAAGTGATATACTGTTTTAGTATCCTATAGTGCATGATATCTTTGGTATTGCTTGAAAAACACTGTTGTGGAATGTTATTGCGAGAGAAGTTAAAGAAAATGGTGCAATCGACCCTTTTCTTAGGCCTTATTGTAAGGGCATATGCGTATTCAGTAAAGTAGTGTATTACGTTGCTTGAGAATGTTGTAGCAGTATTATCGATCTATATCATACAACATCCTAGTACATAAACTTTTACTTTTTTAAATTATGTGTCAATAATGTAGCTAGTAACCCAGGGGAAGTTGTGAGGTAACCCCATCACAAGTATCCTAATAACTTACCAGGCCTCAATTTTGACAACAATAATTGTTATATAGCTCAAAATTGGGGCAGCCCCGGTAAGTTATAAGGATACTTGTGATGGGGTTACCTCGCAACTTACCCTGGGTTACTAGCTACATTTTTGACGCATAATTAAAAAAAGAAACCGTTTTTATTATATCACGCTACCTAATATTATCAGCGAAAAATGGTAGACACAGTAGAATCCCGCCATATAGCTAACACATGCTTCGCAATAACATTTCACAGTCAGTAGTAGCTCTCTGTGCTGTGACGTCTGGTCTGTATGCTATAAGACTGAATTATGTGGACGTGACGCTTAACTTTATTTTACCGAGAACCGTTTACCTGAAGCATGACGCGCTACCTCGCGAGTCGCGGTGTCAGTATGGCTGCCGAAACTATACCGAGTATCCTAAGCTAAACGAACTCCCCCGCACGACTCAATCTCGCCCGGTTTACGTTACGCACTATGAAACGCACAATCTACGGTTATGTGTTTAGACGCACGCTTTCATCATTGTAGAACGACTTTTTTTGTTTATTGAAATTTCAAATGTTTTATTAAAATCCCTGGATTACTTGCATCGCCAACGATGGAGTAATTCTTGAACTGCTGAACTATGAATGCGCTCCACGTCTACATATACTTAGTGTTATGGTAACGGCTGTGTTACAGGTTTGCCAGGCCGCCGCGTCCACGACGCAGTCGCTCAGTTACGACGTATTCACGGAACTAGACCCCCTCGGCACCGGCCGGAGTAAACCTTACGTTGACAAAAAACTCTTCTTTCAGGAGCTCAAAAATCCGCCAAAGAAAGTGCTCAAAGACCTGGTGTCCACACAGAGTCTAATATCAGACATATTGCCGGTCACCACAGACACTAAGATAGAGCATTACGGGCCGGCGACGACGATGACGTCACTCTCGCGGCACTCGGGCGGGTCCGTAGCAATAGTCAAGCCGACGCAGAGCGCTCTGTTCTCGGGGAACTTTTTCTCGTCGGATCCGTTCGCGGAGACGGATCCTTTCGATAACACTGATCCCTTCTCGGACTCGTTTAAGGACGATCCCTTTACGAGTATGCAGGAGTTCCCGAAGTCGAGTGTATTGCGAGTGGATGAGCTTAAGAGCAAACTGAGCAGGGAGGCGACTGTTGACAAGGCTGAGGTGGTGGAGAATGGCAAGAGTGTGTTCAACGGGCCGCTGCAGGTCAGCCTGCCGCCAGAGCCCGCGCCCAAGTCGCCGCGGCTGCAGAGACAGGTAGGGAGCCTTGATGTCAAAATTTGCGGAAATATCTGTTTGCAAAAAAGGAATTTGCAAATGTACAAATATTTTCGCAAATTTATCCTAATCTTAGGTCCTTTTGCACCATTTCTCACTGTTGAGGTAGGACATATCAGAAGGTTGCGTGTTCAAATCACGTCGGGGTCACCACTGTCGAGGTAAGAGTCCGTAGCAATGTCTGCAGTGAAAGACGGTTGAGATGCGAAAGTCCCAACTCAACTTATTATACATAGTTAATGGTGCCGATTCCCTTGTTCACAAACTAAACTAAATTTAAGTTCAGTGCATCCTTTTCTTTCTATTTCATTAAGAAAAGGACAGAAGATCAATTTTAGTTTAGTCCTGTCAAATTAATCAGCGCTTGACGTAAATTGACGTAATTTTAGTAGGCAAGTTTTTAATCACGTCTAAACTTGTATGGAGTTGTGACAGGCGCTGATTAATTTGACAGGACTAAACTAAAATTTATCTTCTGTCCTCTTCTTAATGAAATAGAAAGAAAAAGATGCACTGAACTTAAATTTTGTTTAGTTTGTGAACAAGGGAATCGGCGCCATTATTTAAATAATTAACTAAATATTTTATTTTATTGTGATGTATCACAATAAAATAAACTAAATAATATGTCAATAAGTCAAAAAAGTTTAAATTTTTCGCTCAATTATAAAAGCTTGCGCCGCGCCTGAGCCACTAGTCAAACTGACATTCCGACCTCGCCGCCGAGGTCCCTCGCGAAGAATCAACGTTGAAGAATCAATGTCCCACCCCGACCCTTGCTCGACGAAGTGCCAGCCCGCGCCGTAGCTGAGCCTGTAGCTTTAAATTCCCTGATAATAATCCAGTTCTGATCCAGTCTGTCCCATCTTGCTGTCCTTCCCCCAGCGACGCCCTAAGCCGAGGTTCGTACCTCTCAGGAGTGCCCTTAGCGTGCAGTCGCTTATTAATTTAAGAAATTCGCCCCTGGCTGGAGGCTTTGAGTCCGCTTAAGGCAGCTATAGGATTGTCCGGTTAAGTAGTGACAACCTCTCGCGGTCAACTAAGAGATGCCATATCAAAAAACAAAAGTGCCCACTAGTATTCCGGTAGCCGCCGGCGCGCGCGCATAATGTATGAATGTGTTGTTGCTACACCCTTTAAATAGTAAATACATTTAGCCCTAAATATGGTGATCAGTGGTGCAAATGGGCTCTACCTACCTTTATGTTATACCTGGCAAATTATCCTGCTCCTGTCGCGCTCAACTCCAGCTTGATGACTCGTTGAGTATGACGTCATTGCAAATGCCGAGCGCGCAGCAACCTTCAATTTAATAATAGTGTTCTTCGCGCTCGTGATTTGCATCAACTGTAAACTTACATTGGCAGAGCACAGAGGGCAGCACAGTCAGAAAGCGACCCCAAGCGCACAAGCTGACCTCAGACAGCGCCTCCCCGCCGCCGCCCTTACCTCCCAAGAAGATAGCCGACCTGCCTAGCACCAGGCCTCCACCCAGGCCGCCGCATGATCACGATGATGATGACGTGGGTCCGCCGCTACCCAAGCCGGCTATGAGGAGGGAACCATTGGTAAGATATTTTTATTAGAACGAAGTTCTTTAACACGGCTTGCGGTAGAAGTTGACTGGTAGAAATCGTCACATAAAGAAAAAGCGTTATGGGGGGCATAACGCTCTCCATGCGCCTTGTGTTGTGTGGTAACTTTTTGAGAGCTTTTAAAAACTTATACTAGATGGCTTTGTATTAAAAACGCGTCTGTGGGTGGGTACAACAGTCTATGCGAATTAAAAGAAATTACGAAAAAAAAGTCAGTTTTAAGTTTTTAAGTTTCAAGTGTCAAAAGTTCCTTCTTATGTATGATTTAAAACAAAAACTTTTATTTGTATTATGTTGCTGATAAGCCATAACTAGAGTTGCTAGTGTTAATAATAATATGGTGAAAATAAATAAATAAAATAAAAACTATTACCAATGTATTGTCATGTGATAATTGGTCGACGCATACATAAATTAATAATACACTACAAAAAAGTGCAAAAATGGAAAAATATGCACATTTTTAAAACTTGGTGACAGACTTCCTCAAAAAAGTGAAAATGAACTGTAGAGTTGTTAATGCACTATTGCTATTGTTTGCTAAACGCCTCATGTCATCGACTACAACGCGTCATGACCAGGCAGCCTACTTGTGAGACTGCCTTGATCGGGCAAACGCTCGGTCGGTGTAGACGCTACTCGCGCGCCGCTTGTGGCTTTTGTTTATACTTTTTGTGCACACTCGTCGGCTGTAGTTGCCTCTGCCGTTGGCAACGTGCCGCTCGTGTATATGAACATTTCAAGCGTTTGTCTTGCGAGGCAGTCTCGTGAGGCGTCCTGACCTGTGTTTACCGAAAATTAATCTAGAAAAATATTGACCCCAGGCGGACCGCAGCATGAAGCCCCGCCTGTCGTCGGGCGCCACCAACAGCAGCGAGGACGAGTACCTGACGCCGGCGCCGCCGCCGCTGCCCACCGCGCGCCGCTTCGACATCACGCTCAGCCAGCTGCTCACCTGCACCATGGACGAGCTGGCGCACAGGTACCGGGCGAGCTACGGACGGGAGCCCCAAGCCGCGCGTAGTGCGGCTACCGATATTCTGCGATATCTGCACTTGAAAGACGACTTCAACAGTTGGTAAAATAATTGGCATAGGATTGAATAAGTCCGGATTTACGACAACGATGGCAGTAGCATTATTAATTCACAAGGCCTGGCTCTAGAGTGACCCTAAGACTTGATCCATAAAGAAAAAATTAAAATTACCTTTAATAGGAATGCGCGAGATCTGCTCTTACTGAACCAATTCATAAGGCGGTATTTCACTAGTATGCGACACTGTGCTGCACAGTGTACGGCACAAATGTTTACAAAAAAATACATTTGTAAACATTTACGAATGTGCTGCACTATACATTTACAAAAATTTCGTACAACTTTGTCGGTGGAAACGGATCTGTAGCTCAGTACGTGCACTGTTGGAGTTCTGCACAGAATGTCTGAGAACTAATGTGCTAAACATAATTTTGGTGGAATCGCGCCTTAAATGGCTAAATAATAAAAAAGTAATGAAGACACCTCACAACGTTCAGAAAGTCCGTGTGACTAAGAACTAATATGTAAACGTAAGAACAAGTTGAGGTACATGTTTTGTCTTCCAGATTACGAGTTCCTACAGCAACACTGTCTTCGATGACTCTACCTCAACTAACCGATTACCTCAGATCGTATTTAGCTGCCGATAATGATAGAGCGGTATGTTATTATTGATAATGTGAAATTTAGTATTTATCTCGAAATAGTTTATCAATTATTGGTAAAACTCATCTTGAAAAAATAGACTCCAGAAAAAAAAAAACTCCAGACAGAAAAAGAACAAAAATCCTTTATTATAAAATCGTCACGCTTAATAGTGGGATTGGTGATCGTATGTTGACATTACATATTAGCAGAAGGGAATCCGCTCCCATCCTCTTAAATAATCCTTTAGTTATATATTTCCAGTATATTTATGTTCAGTTTTTATTACAGCATATACACGTAGAACCAGCAAAAAAAACCGAAAAAGAGAAATCCTTACCAACGGTGACAGTAATATCAGGCTTATCAACACCAAGCTCTATCCGCGAAAAGCCAGAGAAAATAAAAATACAGAACGACTTCAAACCGCAATTCGAAGACAACTTCACACCACCCGCAGATATCAGCGACACTTTTGTCGCTAACTTCGACGATTTCGACAAAAAAGCGAATCCTTCGTACGACAGATACGCTGCTTTCAGAGAAATACAAGAAGAAGAGTTAAAAGCAAAGGCTATTTTAGCCCCTATTGACGCTTTGGAATCAGAACCGAAACAAGACTCAGACGAAAAAGAATTAGCAGCCATAGACAATTTAATAAGGGCCAATCAGGAGCGAGAGGTTGAAAACAAGGAGACTGCTCGTAGTCCTTTGAAGACTTTGGACGAATTGACGTTAGATTCGTTCAATATGTTCAGAAACTCTGTGAGTCCTAAGCCGTCGCAGATCGACGCTAAGATCGAAGACATCAAGTCTGTTATGAAGACATTGCAAATTGAAAAGTCTAGGAGGAGTGTGTCGCCGCGAGACAATGGACATGTTGATGTTAAACATGAGGACACTAATGATAGGTATGTAGACTTCCCTATTCTCTATTTTGTTAGGTACGTTTCGTTTTATTATTGGTTTTGATTCTAATCTACTTATCGCCCCATCATTAATATTTTTTAATTAATTTATATTTCATAAATTAAAACCTTCAAATGCAGATTTATGTATAATATTTTCTATTTATAAATGTTTTCCAATACTACTTTCCTTGGGGCTCTTATTAGAATCGAAACATGTCTAGCAATCCCTATAAAATCCATATCAACTATAGGTTGGTTGACTATAGGCTAATTTACTCAAAAAATGCCACCCCGAGAGTCAGTACTTTGTCGAGATTTGTATTTGTACTTAATGATTTTGTTGTTTTTTTTTACTTTCGTTACACTAATATAATTCAATTGAATTCGCTTCAATTGCAGCACGTTTTCCAATACTTCCAGGTATGCAGCCTTACGCGAGATCACAATAATAGAACCACCTCAAGACGAGTTTGAATCATTACCACCAGAACATCCAAAAGAACGAAAGCGATCAGACGAGAAATCGGACGGTTTCGACAATTCTGACTTTTTCGACTGCATCGACAATAGCTCCCTGTCTTTCACACACGTGGAGGACGCGTTTAGAAAGAGTCCTATTGTGAAAGAGAGAGAGAGGGAGGAAGAGAAGAAAGTTGAGGAGAAAAAGGAGCCGATTGTGGAGATTGTGCCGTTGCCCGTAAGGGAGTTAGCTCCGCCTACTAGGTTGTCGACGGGATCTATTAGTGATGTCGTTAGTGGATCTTCGCCTGATACTAAAGGTGTGTTTGTTTAAATGTTAGATTTAGTTTGACTAGTGAAACTTTTTAACTTTATAATAATGTCACTTTCAAAAAGTATTACTAAGATAAACTAACTAAATTAGACCTGGTCAAATTTATTAAAACATTATTTCCTAAAAGCTAAACTGGTTCAAAAATGTAAGTAATGCTTCAAGCCAACCATACGGGTTGTATGAATGGATTGCGCATACTAATTATTTGTTTCGATGCCCAATTTGTATAATTTGCGCACAAGAACGCAAAATATTCAAATTGATATAGGGATCAACACGTATTTAGTATTTGGGCTCCTTACTAATTGAAGGACCAGGTTCTTTCGTGCATATTCACACCATTAAAACAATTAAAACGCGTCAATTGTGGCCTAATTGTGTCTGTTTGTCCTTTACAGAAAAGATAGGCGGCGTAGTAGTCGGCGGCACGGTGTGCACCGGGGTGGTGGGCTCGGTAGCGAGCGGCGCGCTCGGCAGCCGCTGGGCGGCGCTGGCGGCGCGCGCGTCGGGCGGCTCGTCCGACTCGCGCGACTCGGAGCCGCGCGTGCGCGTGCGCCGCGCGCGCCACCACGAGCCGCCGCCGAGAGCGCCTATAGGTACGTCGTTCATCTTCTACTAGAATAAAAACAAAAATAAATCATAATCACCGATAACTTACATTGCATCGCCACTTACTTAATTATCTACTTTAGCGTAGTGTATTCTAAGGTTGATTTTTGTACTACTACTTTTTTATATATATGTTCTTAGATAAGAACCATCCTATCGCCTTGGGATATCCTGTAATGATAGATTGTATTGGTGAATAAATATTAATAAAAGTTTTCTGAGATTCTGCATTCAAATAAAGCTTTTTCCCAACTGTCTTGAAGTAGGCGTCCGGTGTAACTTGATGAAACTGAATACCAGTTTTTTTTACATAGAGCCACTGCCTATCTAACGACAATAACCCAATTAGGAAACACGATACCTCTTGATAAAACTGGTTATCAGCTTAAATTTAAACGTTATAGCAATTTGCTGTTCAAGATGTTTTAAGACGTTGGTTTAATTTTTAAGATGCTTGAGAGGATCTTAAACAATCGTCTCAGGACATTTTTGGTAAAATACAAATTAATAGCAGAGAACCAGTATGGCTTCCGAGCTGGTGTTTCAACAGAAGATGTTGTGCTGGGATTGACTCAAGAGGTAGTTAAAAATCTAGACAAGAAGACAAAATGTTTAGTTATATTTCTAGACCTTTCTAAGGCATTTGACACAGTTTCTTACCTCAAAATTAGAACACTTAGGTGTACGTGGCGTGTCACTTGATATATTTAAAGATTATCTCAAGAATCGCACCCAGAGAGTTAAAATTGATACCCACCTTAGTGAAGAGGAGTTGGCTACTTTCGGCGTCCCTCAAGGCAGCATACTGGCCCCCCCCACCTTATTTCAAATATATGTCAACGACCTTTGCAAAATGAACCTCCCAAATACTAAGAGATATACAAGTAGCGGCACGAAACTTTAGCGCTGACCGTTATTGCGCAGAAGTAAAAAGTAAGGTACCTAGGCTAGCGGGATGAACGGCGGGCGTGCGTAGCGCCGATTGGCTCTGCAGTCGTATTCCGTTCTCCGCACTGACACGACGCCCCGCGCACATCCAGTGTACAGTCGCGTTCTTAATTGTATTGTTATTGCTGTTAATTTTTGTTGTTGTTTTTTTGTTAGTTTGAATTTGTTTGTTAAATTTAGTTTTTTTAAGTTTGTTTGTGACTTTAAAGTGAATATGCCTAGAAGAAGTACTGTTTTGAAACGACAGGCAAGGAAAATGGTTTATGACGTGAATTGTTTTTTAAAAAGGGATTCTAATGAATTAATTGATTCCTTGAAACAAATCAAAAGTGAGATTGATGAAGATACAAGTACTTAGTTATTCGGACAGCAGCACTGTAAATTTGAGCCAGATAAAACAAACTGCCGAAATTATTAAGGCGGGAAACAATAAAATAAATGGTATAATCAGCGATTTAGGGAAAATCCAAAAAGGACAGCAGAGTTTACAAATACGTCAATTGCAACAGTAAGGAACATCTCCAATCAAGCCAATAGTTCTGATTTGATCACAGTGTTCAGAACACCTGGCAAAAAACGTTCCAGACAAAACCGGTCACAAATATCGATAACTTCGACCAAGGAGTAATAAAGAGGAGCATTCATAACTTTCACAAGACAAATCATGAACTTCCTACCGTCGGAAAGCTTAAAAGGAAGCTAGAGGAAGACATAAATTTCAAAGGCTCAGAACGAAGTCTTCGGCGAATAATTAAGAGTTTCGGATTTCGGTGAAAAAACACCGAAAACAACCGGAAAGTGCTCATTGAGACTTCAAATATACGTTTGCAACGTATTGAATATTTACGTAAAATAAAGCAATATCGCCAAGAGGGAAGGCCTATTGTTTATACAGACGTCGCACTCTTCTTCAAAAGCCCTTAGTAGGACCGATGGTACCTACTACTAAGGGCCTCAAAAAACCTATTTCCAAAGGACAGCGAGTTGTCATTGTCTACGCAGGGTCTGAAACTGGATTTATACCCCATGCGTTGCTGACTTTTAAAGCTGGTACCAAATCAGGCGACTACCACGACAATATGAATTTCGAGAACTATGAAAAATGGCTCCGAACTCAGTTAATGCCCTACCTACCACCCAATTCCGTCGTGGTAGTCGACAACGCGTCCTATCATAATAAACAGTGGGATCTCGCACCAACCTCTCATTCCAAAAAAGCTGACATGCTGGCTTGGCTCACTGAAACAGGTAACACACACAGTACGAGGAAACACTTCTGAAACCTCAGTTATACAATTTAATAAAGGTTAACAAGCCTAAATTTAAAACATTTTCGATTGATCGAATCCTAGCTGAACAAGGCCATCAAGTGCTGAGACTACCACCATACCACCCAGATCTAAATCCCATAGAAATGGCATGGTCCGATATACAACAATATGTAGGCAGCAAAAATGTAAAATGGAGTGTTACTAAATGTACAGAGCTAATTCAAGAAAAAGTTTTACTGATGGGCGCATGGGATTGGCAAAAGTTATGCAAAAAGGTGAAGTAGAAGAGCAATATGCAAAGAGTGATCATGTCGTGGATTTGGTAACAAAAGAATTCATTATTCACGTTGATGGAGATAGTTCAGAGGATAGCATTGGTGAGTTTGATGAAGATGATGCTGCTAGTGCCGACGAACGAATCGGTCCTGAGTCCGGGCCCTCAATAAGCAAAAGGCCCTGTCGAGACACCATTGAAGGCGTGATACCATTCTCTGATTCAGACTAGACTTAAATCTAAAATAAAAATTGACAAATTAACAGATGTTTTTATTTTTCTGCTCCCCATAAACTTGTTAAAAATTATGTCTTAGGTACCTACTATAAATCTTTGGACATTGGCATTGGAGATAAACTATTTATTAAAGTGTAGGTAATATTACTTATTTATATTTAACATTACATTAAAATAATGTCTAACTATAACTATAATAATGTCTATATTTTTACTACTTATTATTTGACATTACATTAAAATAATGTCTAACGTTATTTAACTAATAATTAATGAAAGTTATAATTGTATTGCGTGCGCGACAGTACCCATGCGCAGCTATCCCCTCCGCGTATCGTTCAGCGCTAGACTTACGCGCCGCTACTTGTACATACGCTGATGACACCGCGATCTTAGTTCATGGACCTACTTGGGATACTATAAAATCTATAGCAGAATCGGCAGTAGCGGAAATAATTAAATGGCTCATTTCTAATCTCCTTATCTTAAAAATAAATAAATCCTGCTACATCCCTTTTGCAATTAGGCGAAAGACCGCACCGTCACACGGTTTTGCAATTACTGCCAATTCATGCTCAAACCAATCAGCACCATGCCGTTGTCTAGCACTAACTAGAAGTGACAGCGTAAAATACTTAGGTGTCCACATAGATGACGGACTTACATGGAAAAACAACTTTACGCTGTCACGACTAGAAGTTTGCGCCTCATTCATATATTTAAATCCCTCCGAAACTCTGCTAATGCCGTTATTTTGAAAATGATTTATTTTGCACTATGCCAATCAGTCATAGGATACTGCATCTCTGTATGGGGTGCTGCAACGAAAGGTTGCCTCCTGAGGGCAGAGAGAGCACAAAGAGCCGTACTAAAAGTAATGACAAGGAAGCCCCATAGATACCCAACAACACAACTGTATGCAGACTGCAAGGTTCTTACAGTCCGTCAGCTCTTTGTGCTTCAATCTGTTCTTAGGAAATACAGCAGCCTTCCCCCGTCTAACCCAAAAAAGCGCACAAACCTTCCCTCAGGCACCCAACACAGGACCACGTTTGCAAAGCCTCAGTATTATGTAATTAGCGCCTATATTTACAAAAAGGTTCACATAAAACTGAATATCTTAGACCTGAACAAACACAACCTAAAATTAAAAGTGATAGAATGGCTACTTAAACAGGACTTTGCCGCAACGGAGACTTTACTGACCTACATCGCCTAATAATAAACACACTCAACTTCATGCTCGCACTAATTACCTCTATCCTTGCATTCATACACACTCGCACATACAACTCCCCCACTCTCTTACACATCAACACCACATCACCTACTTATCCCCACTCACACACACACACATACATACCTTTAATCACATTCATTTAATTTCATTACCCTCACCCTCACACTCTCACAAAAATTTGAAACCTGTAACGTAAAATATTACTTATTTTTATTTTATTTATTTTTTTCCCCTTCTGAAGTAAAATTGGCACAGTCCGCTCATACATAATATCAATTGGAACCTCACTGCGAGTCACTGTCTCTTAAGATACAGGATACCCTAGTTTAAGAGACAGAGTTTAATCAATTGTGTACAGATTTCTCAGCATCCAAATGTTTTATGTAAATGTTCTCTATCTGTATTTTTGGGAAATAAATATATTATTATTATGATAAGATAAAACTACTCTGATGCACCAAAAATCCCTAAAATTATAGAATAGAATAATACTCTTTAATATGTACACCATAAAATTACAGATATAAATGTAGAAATTATCATAAAAGTCATAATGTAAAAATTTACGAATTATTTAAACATATTTCAGTGCAAACATCGTCATCTTCCCGCGACGTTTCTCCATGGGATGAAGAACTACCGCCTGTTACCCGACTCCAGAGACCGCCGTCACATAGAGATAGAGAGTCAAGGTAACCTTAATACATAGTTACATTATACATATGTATATCTATACAAGTTAAGTTTAAAAGTAGTGCGGATATTTTAGGAGGTAATCAGGTGCATAAAACTGGACAACTTTCCCCAAGGAACATAGGTTGAAATCTAAAAAAAAAATCAACTTCTCATACAATCAGTCCTTTGTATGAAAAGTCGATTTTCAATTTTAAGATTTCGACCTATGTTCCTTGACGAAAGTTGTTTAGTTTTATGCACCTGATTACCTCCTAAAATCTCAGCACTCCATTTAAATTTATGCTGTATATATTATGAAATAAAGAGGCTTAAGAGGTGTCTATCTGTGTGTGTCAACGCATTGTTCCTCAAAACTCCGCAACGGATATTGATGCGGTTTTCACCAACTTTTACAGAATTTATGATGGAAGGTCTATGGTTTTTAAGTTTATGTTTATAATACATTAATATTAAACTTAGATATAATAGAGAATTTCCGATATTATTTCGTAAAAACCGTGCGAAGCAAGGGCGAAGTATACATACATAAACTCAAGTCTGTATTTTCCGAAGAGGTTGGCAGAGGTATTTAGTACATCCCAAAGCGATTCATTTTTAAGTCTTAAGGCGCCATCTACACGATCGAGAGTATCGCTGCTATAGTCACGCCGTGGCATCAACTTTATAGAAACTGTATGAAGCAAACACCACACGGCGATATCATCGCGGCGAGAATTCGATGGCACGGCGAGACTATCGCCGGGATTCTCTCTCTCGTGGAGATGGCGCCTAATGTAATAAGGGACGATACTATCGCCTAAATCCGGACACATATCCAAACTATGTGCAGCTACTAAGAAATTCGTAATAAAGGAAAAGTCTTATACCTAATACATTGTCTGACCTGCCGGGTCGATAGACTTGCAAACGCGTCTGCAAGAACTGGCACATTGAGGCAGTAACTTGATTACTTACAGACTATATTTCAGTACAAAAATGAGCTCTTTACCAAAGAGTTGTTAATTGTTCATTGAAATGATTGATTTACAATGTAGGGCCTTAAAAAACAGGTTATAGTTATTAGATTATTTCTACTGCTATAGATTATATCTAATTAATTTTTATTTCTTAAGGTGGGTCCCCACAGTAGTAGCTCGCGAAATTCAAATTTCTTACGTTTTTTGACTTAGAGAGATGTATTAATGATTATAATTCTGTAAATATATATTGTTTTGTTATGGTCGCGAATCATATTTTGATCAAGATACAACCTGACCAATCTGCAAATTGCATTAAAACGTAAGAAATTCAAAATTTAACCATATTTTCTTTATTACACCTTACAGGCACAACTCATCCGGCTCAAGGGAATGCCTCGATTCGGGCAGCGGCCGAGAAAAAGACAAACTTCGAGACAAACGCGACATGAGAGACAGAGAGCGAGACATGAGTCGCGACGGCCGGGACTCCGCACGGGACCGTCGGGATTCAGCCCGGGACTCCGGCAGCGGGCGAGACCGCCGTGACGTCAGCAAAGAAAGGGACCATAGAGATCATAGGGATAGGAGGGACAGAAGGTCCAGGGATAGGGAGAACGATTCGTGGGACAGAGACAGAACTTATAGTAGAGAGAGAGAGTATAGGGATTCGAGGAGTAGAGAGAGACTGCCCAAAGACTACAGAGAAAAAGACAGGGATAGACATAGGAAGCCCAGGCATTCGTATGATGAGGACGAGGAGTAAGTTAATATTATTTGTAATTTTTTCAAATTAAACTCGCATGAATTGGAAGTGATCCATTAATTGACTGCTGAATCAAATCAAATCAAAATCAAAAGTCTGACTACTATTCAAACTAGGCTGAGAACCAGCACTTTTCGAAAGAAATAAATGGATTAGATAAGACAGTCCCCCAAAACGCCGGGCGCCCGCCATTTGGCGTGCGCTGTGAAAACTATTGATGATACATAAAATAATGTACTAAATGTTTATAGTATTCATCATTACCCACAAAGAAGTCCGTCTAACTCTTGTAATTATATTTTATATTATATTATAAAACTATTATATTTAAGTCACAATAACCGTTTATGTTCAAATTAGTCAATTAAAACACGGATAAAATCGAAAGATGGTGCGCGATGTACTCTGGAACTGCCAGTCGGATTTGAAAAAAAATTTTTCATTTTATAGCCTAATTCTTGAGAAAGGTTAAAGGCTATTTAACATCGCGCTACTACCCTTGAAAGCAGAGCAAAACGAAGAAACAACGCTAAGCAAAAACGTAGTAGCAGCCTATAATGTTCCCACTGCTGGGACACAGGCCTCCTCTCGTAGAAAGGGAGTGGGCCGTAATCATCACGCGGGCCCAGTGCGGGTTGGTAGATGTCACATGTCTTTAAATTTTTGGAATGTTTTCCGGCACCGTTTTGAGAGCAGTGGTGATGAAATAATTTACACTAAGTAAAGCGCCTGTCAGGGTTTGATCCTGCGCCGCGAGAAATCACGGCACAGCGGACAGAGCCCCGGCGGGATCTCATGGCGACATGGAGAGTGCGATTATCGCGATCCAGAGCACGCCACAATTGCGGCGATAAGTCCCCTCTTTGAGGAGTGGCTAGAGAGGCGCCACGGCGTCCTCGCCTTCCGCTTGACGCAGGTCCTCACCGGACACGGCAGATCGCCCGGAGGACACGGTGGAGCATACGGTGGGGTTCTGCCCGGCTTGGGCAGAGCACCGCCGTGTCCTCGTGGAGGCGATCGGCAGCGGAGATCTCTCGCGTCCGGCCCTGGTCCAGCAGGGCTAACATGACACACGCGACAATTACTCACTCTCGCGTGAGTAATTCTTGTCTATTTCTGTCAATTTTCTCGTATTCTGACAGCGCTGCCATACAAAATACTCGATTTGTTATGTCAAATTCGATGTTTTCTCGACAAACCCTAACATGGCACCTAAGTTATCTCGAATTTTGACAATTCAACACGAGATAATCTTCGATTCTTCTGTCTATTAGTCGTCCTCGATTTTGACGACGAGAAGAGTAGACAAAATTATAATACAAAAAAATATGGCATTCATATGGACTGGTGACAGAAATGAAAACTTAAAACTTTGGAATAACATATATAAGTATATATGCGTATACATGTACGTACACAGGCCGCTGCGCGACGCCAGTCTGATGCACACGTTACATTAGCATGTCGGTGACCTGGGTAGCATGTTGGTGACGCAGATTGCATGTTAACAAGTGCTTTCAGAATGTCGGTGACGCGGTTATCATGGCGTAAGTCGATTGGCATTTCGTAAATCTGCTAGCATTTCGGTGACGCTGCTAGCAGGTCGGGCTCGCTGTTAGCATGTCGGTGACGCTGTTAGCATGTCGGTGACGCTGCCAGGAGGTCGGGCACGCTGCTAGCAGGTCGGGCACGCTATTAGCATGTCGGTGACTCGGTTAGCGTGTTGGTGACGCATTGAGCATGTTGATGACGCATTGAGCATGTCGGTCACTTGGTGAGCATGTTGGTGACGTAGATTGCATATTCAAGGGATGCTGTTCGTATGTCGGTGACGCGGCTAGTATGTCGGTGACGTGGTTAGTATGTCGGTGACGCGGTTAACATATTGGTGACGCGAACCCACAGGTTTTTCCCCTAACAAAAATGGCTCACTCATTTTCATTTCCATCATTTTGTATTTTAATTTCGGCATGCCATAGAAAAAGACTAAATTTTAATCAAAAAAGTCGGTAACACAAAAATTACAACATAAATTAATAGAGATGGATGTAAAATCATTATAGTACATACTAATTCCATGCGTAAAATTTAATGAATGAGACGATGTTGCTAAAATAAAAATGATTTGTTTTTAATAATTTGCTACATCGGTCTCTCGTCGCGAGATAAAGGACTGTCAAAGTGCCTTTCTCGGTTTTACTCGAGCATAACGGTCATGTTAGGCATACGGATGACGTCAGAATCGTAGACAAATTTCGACAAATCGAGATAGAGAGCGTTCTCGCGCTTGTCATGTTAGCCCTGCTGGCCATGGTATGGAGCGAGAGGGCATGGGCAGCCGTCACCTCCTTCTGCGAAGCAGTAATGCTCGCGAAGGAGGAGGCGGGACGGTTGAGGGAAAGGCAAATTTCGTGCCCTCTCGCCCCTAGCCGCCGCAGGAGACGCCCTGGACGTCGGGAATCCCGGGTGGATTTCCGAAGCCTAGGGCGGGAGAAATTATTTGATAATTTCCCAAACAAAAAAAAAAGGGTTTTATCCTGCGGCCTCCAGCTCGTCAGTCGCGGCCGTTACCACTGGGCCTCCACTGCTCTACGAAGTAATAGCGCGGGCGGGCAATGGGATGCGACGCGGTGGGTCGCGGGCCGAAATTTCACGCGGACGAAGATGCGAGCAGAAGCTAGTAAATTATAATTCTGCGGAGTAATTGCGTATCACACTTACAGTAGCAATGGTTTTCATTTTGACAGTTCAACATCATTCATTGCGCTATTTACGTTGTTGAGCAAACAAATTTTTCGAACATATGAAACAATGGATTGTGGGACAAGGGGCTTGTGGCTAAGTAATAACAGCCGCACGGATTGATCGATCAGGTTAAGCTACGCTTGCCGCGGTTGGTCCGTGGATGGGTGACCATCTTTTCATACCAAGACCCCTTCGTGCCTCGGAAAGCACGTTAAGCCGTTGGTCCCGGCTGTCATTAGTAGATCTTTGACAGTCGTTACGGGTCGTCAGAAGCCCGAAAGTCTGACAACCAGTCTTACCAAGGGGTATCGTGTTGCCCAGTAACTGGGTTGTGAAGGTCAGATAGGCAGTCGCTCCATGTTAAATACTGGTATTTAGTTGCATCCGGTTAGACTGGAAGCCGACCCCAACATAGTTGGGAAAAAGGCTAGGCAGATGATAAGTCATAAGGATATTGTAGAAAGGTTATTGGTGAAATAAATAAATAAAATTAAAATAGTTGCAGATGCCTATAAAAATGCAACACGTATAATAACTACATGTTTTGTGTTTTTCAGTTACAGTGACGGGTGTGGGTCAGGGCGATCGTCTCCCAGGGATAGGTGGCCGGAACAGCGGTGGAGAAGAGACGGTTAGTGATAAATACATAGAAATTTATATTAACTCCCGGTGCCTTACCTGGTCTTACTGGTACTTTACGTACATTTATTTTCAGAGAGAAATTACGGATCGCTCGGTTGGCGGGAGACAAGACGTCGAGCTGAGTTGAGACAAAGTGAAGATTGTAGTGAGAGAAGGTTTGTGAATGATACTTTTATACAAAAGAAATAAAAAACACATGGCGAAAGGAAACCAAGTTAGTGTTTGATCGACCAGCAGGCTTAGCATGACGCTTTCTATTTCTACGAAGAATAGACACAGCTCTTTCTATACAAAGTGACATTTCGTTTCTACATTTTTGACATCGCATCGTAGAAATCCTTCTACAAATTGTCATTTTGTCTTTCGTTTCTAACGATCTTTGTCTGGGTCCTTTTTATGTTTCTGGTACTTGGCGTATTGTCAACTATTGACCTTTAAAGATAAAGGAAACTATGAATTTGAGCTTTAATTTCCGCAGCGTAGAAAGCTTTTCACCTCACCATTAAACTCTAGAATGGTGCAATAAAATGAAAAACGCACGACATTGACCAAATATTGATTTTAAATGGTCTTTCTCGTCACTTGCGGATCGCACAAATGGGCGTATAGGGTTTGATAGATTAGATTCATCGTAGCGATCTAAGAGCGCACATTATATTCTCATACTTATCCGTGTTGCCGGTTTTCAGCAAGGTGTTTGAAAGGGTAATGCTTAATCAAATGTTCAAACATTTTAACACCAATAAAATCTTACACGATCAACAGTATGGCTTCACCAAGGGACGTTGTACGACTGACGCCGGTGTCACCTTATTAAAACACATATTTACGGCGTGGGAAGAGGCTCAAGACGCAATAGTAATATTTTGTGATATCTCCAAGGCATTTGATTGCGTTGACTACGAAACATTACTCTTGAAACTTAAGCATTACAGACTTGGAGACCTTGCGCTCAGTTTGGTAAAATCTTATTTAAATGATAGACAGCAGCAAGTTCAAATAAATGGTGTCAATTCACTTGGCTTAAAAGTAGAAATGGGTGTACCACAAGGCTCGATATTTGGTCCTTTCCTCTTTTTAGTATATATTAATGTTCTACCCCACTTGTTAAAAACCCAACCACAAATGTGTTATTTGCTGACGATACTTAATTTTTAAAATTAATAGACGTGCATACAATTTTGACGACGTAAATAACTCCCTATTGCAAGTCCAAAATTGGTTCACTGCTAATAATTTAGTATTAAATGGGAAAAAAACTAAGTGCATAAGATTTTCTTTACCCAATGTCAAAAGCAGTATTTGTGAGATAGTATTGAATCAAGATAAATTAGAATTCGTCGATAAAACTGTTTCCTGGGGATTACGCTCGACTCAAGGCTTCAATGGGGGCCTCATTTAACTTCCCTTGTAGGACGGCTAAGTTCAGCAGCATATGCTGGGAGAAAAATCCGTCAATTTACTGATGTAGATACCGCACGGCTAGTATATTTTAGTTACTTTCATAGTATTATGTCGTACGGTATTTTACTATGGGGACGGGCTGCAGACATCGAGTCTATTTTTATTCTGCAGAAAAGAGCCATATATGGCCATATTAAAGAAATTAACATCATGACGGTACCTTGTCAATATATCTATGAAAACATCATGTACGTAAGGAAAAATCTACATCTTTTTAGTAAAAGAGGTGAAAGACACAATTATATCACTAGAAATATGGACCAATTAGTTCAACCAGGTTTCAGGCTGGCTAAAGTAGACTCATCTTTCATGGGGTACTTTTTAAAATGTTACAATAAAATACCTCCCCACATACTTCAACTGAATGAAACAAAATTTAAATCTTGTATGAAACGCACACTATGCAGCCAAGCATATTATAAGTTGGGGGATTACATCGCTGATACAAAAGCTTGGCTCAACGCTGGTCCTGCTCCACAAGGGCGCAAAACTAATTGATCAGCTATTGAAAATAGTGTTGGAGCTGCTGAAGATTTTAAAAACTCTCTTTGCATTGTATAAATTCGATCTTTTAGTATTGTATAGTTGCACAGCACATTGTTATGTGAGTACTATGTATTATAAAGCTGCCATTTACTTGATACGTCTTTCATTGACTTGAATGTGCCCTGGCGGCTGGGAGTATGTCGTGCTCACTCTAATGTCTCGCTGATGGTGGCGCGTGTGTTGGATCATTTAGCTCCCTTCAAAATTATTGAGCTCAATGGTGCTAATCCATGCGTCATGTTCGTGAACGGGCGCCGTCAGTAGAGACTGGTCATCTCTTAGCTGCCACGGCTTATTTTGATATTTGAATTCCTTGTTTTTTTGTTAATCTTTTTATTACGGACGCTTTTACGTTTTGCATCGTTCTCACATGTATAATTTCAAAATGAATGATGTAAACAATATTTTGTAACCATAATACGTTGATTTAAAAGAGTGTCCGTGGAGTTTCTTGCCCGTTCTTCTCCATAGGTTCCTACTACGCTTTGGAATGGGCAACTAGCTTCATCTTTCTGACTGACTGACCGACCCTTTGACAATTCAAAAGTTCCTGTAATTGGTTTATTTGAAATAAATGATTTGAGTTTGTGTATACACCAAGGAGAAGAAGAGGAGAAATTATAACCACTGACCACTGCCGCCCTAATATTATGAGTACGTTGAGATATGTACAAACGCAATTTCAAATAAACCAAATACAAGCACTTTTGAATTGCCAAGGGGTTGGTCAGTCAGAAAGATGAAGCTAGTTGCCCATTCCAAAGCGTAGTAGGTACCTATGGAGAAGAACGGCAAGAAACGCCACGGACACTCTTTTAAATTAAAACATTGGTACAAAAATATTAGTTACATCATTCATGTTGAAATGTGTTTGTACAGACAAGAGTTGCCTTATGCCTGTATCTGTCTTTAGACGCAACCTTTGATTAAGCAACGCCCTTTATAAGTGGGAAGACAGTTAAATAAGGTTTAGGGGCAAAATGTCCAATTCAATTCAATTCTCAATGTCCAATGGTGTAAAATGTCCAATTCTCAATGTCCAATTCTCAATGTCCAATGGTGTCAAAATGTTCAATTCTCATAATGTCCAACTCCCAAAATGTCCAATCTTTGAGAATGTAGCAAATTTGTTCAATAACTCATCAAAACGAATGGGTAGCAAAAATAAATAGGTTGGCAGCTACAGTGAAGTAGCATTTTAAGTATAAAATCATTTCGGTTAGGTTAGGTTAGAACAGTGACCACTAACGCGCGAAGGCAAGCGAGCGTGCCGCGGCAGCAGCCGCCGCGCGTCAGATGCCCTCGGTTGTTACTCTCAGTTACCAAAACAAAAACTCGATTGAACATTTTGATTGGACATTTTGACCATTGGACATTTTGAGAATTGGACATTTTGACAATTGGACATTTTGGGTATTTGGACATTTAGAGAATTAGACATTTTGCCCCTGAATGTTAAATAATAACATGTACAAAATTGTAGGTACGGCTCCACCCTCGGCTGGGCGCCGCGCCGCGCGGCCGCCCGGCGCGACGGCTCCCGCGAGCGCGACGGGCGGCGCCGCGCGCGCCGGGACGACGCGCGGCGCCCGCGGGACTATCGCTTCTCCAATGACTTCTCGCCGCGGGACAGAGAACACGCCTCGCCCTTTGAGAACGACTTCCATGATACTCCAACGCCGACGGGGAAGAAGAGGGCGCCGTATGCCACTTTGGAGGGGACTAGGTATGTTTTTTAGTATTCCTGTAGGGTTTATTGTTAGAATCCTCCCCCAAAACGATCAGCAAACTGCACCGTAAATTGCGTACTTATATTGACAATACTGTCAAACATACTGTTTCAATTTTTCATATTTACAAAATCGTCTGCTTATCAACAAGTATAACGTAATCGATACGGTTGAATGTTGTGCCATTCTGTGTGTTACGTAGGCAACAAGGTTAGGTGCTGCTTGTCAAATCTTATGTGCTCTTGTAAGTTGACATGAGACAATATTAGGCTACAGATCAAATCAAATAGGCTTCTAATTTAAAAAAAAAGGGATTCTCAAAGTGACCCCTTGGGGTCGAAATCGGTTTCCCAGGGGTCGACATAAACGAAAACTGATTTTGGGGGTCGACCAGGTCTAAAAATCGACCCCTATTCATTAACACAACTTCTTATTTGTAACTTACAAGATACTGTATAAGTTGTGTTACGCGTACCAACTTGTTATAAGAATGACTAATATTTTAGTAGGAACTATCATTGTTGTACTTTTCAAAAACTCAACAAGTCAGAGTCTGAGGTATCAGTTAATTTTGGAAAAGGGGTCTCTTGTCCAAAATAGTTTGGGAATCCTTGCTCTAAAACAACTAAATTATATTGATCGCTCTTCCTCATTCAAACCAATTTATTCCAGATTCGCATTTGAACCAGAGGACGTAACAGCCTCCCCGATTTCCGTGAGCAGCGCCCGCGCTCGAGACAGCGAGCAGAGCGCGACTCGATTCCGATTCGATTCCGACTCGATCTCTCCTCGCTCTATGTTCGAAGACGACTTCGCCGCCGCCCCGCGGCCCCGCACGGCGTCCATCGCGGAGGAGGAGGAGGGGGAGCTGCCCCCCCTGCGGCCGCGCCCCCCTCCTGCTACAACAAGAGACATTCGTAAGTCAGACTCTATAAACATCTTCACTCGAGAGTCGGATCCGTTCGAAGGAGATGCATTCTTCGCGTGTACAGGGTCGGATCGCGCCGCAAGACGGGAGAACTGGCCAGGTGACTTTCAAGGGTTTGATAATGCGTGAGTTCTGGTCCGGTTCCTTTGAGAATTGACAGGTTTTTGGTGAGAACGGGGATGAAAGCGGGTAGGGGATTTTTTACAGTAGTAAATAAAGGTTGTTTTTATTAGGAAAGTTCAATTTGATACTGTTGAAATGGCTGTTTATGGGATCTACAAATGTAGTCTGACATTCCAATTCTCCCCTGTTCCCACTTTTTAATCTCTATTTGCACTCTATCGTTCTAGTATTTAACTCGCTTTTAAAAGTTCCTGAAATTATGTCTCGCTGCGAGACTGCATTTTTCATGAAAATGTTTTTCTTCGTATTTTAATAGTATGGTTTTGATAGAAAAGCGGAATGTATGGTCGCGTTGCCAATTTCATTGTCACAATCACAATATGCTTATAAAAATAAAAATAGCGCGTAATTTGAAGCATTAAGATACGGACGAATGCAAATAGAGGTGTTGGATAGTTTCCGTACAGGTCGTAGAAAAGAGGATTGATAATGAAATGAGTCTTGCGGTCTTGCCATAGAAATTAAGTATTTTTCCATCGATCTCGTATACCCTGTGCGATATATGTCTCCCAGACTATGGACTCCCAGATATATGTCTAAAATAATCTCACGGTCGTTCTCAAATTGAAGGCTTTTTCACATCATTACGCGTCAATTTTTAATAATGCATTTTTATAAAATTCTTGAACTTTTATGTATGATCATAGACATTCATAGATAATACACATACTATACAATCAAACCAACACACACACACACACACACACACACACACACACACACACACACACACACACACACACACACACACACACACACACACACACACACACACACACACACACACACACACACACACACACACACACACACACACACACACACACACACACACACACACACACACTTATTACAAAAAGTGAGTGCGTTATGATGTGAAAAGACTTTACGTTACATAAGTTAGCTTTAAGATTACATGCCGCTATTGATTACCTAGTGTAATATTATGTATATGTTAAGACACGTACAGACAAGAGATGCATCATGCCTGTATGTGTCTTTAGACGCAACCTGTGATATATATAAGCAACGCCCTTTGTTTTTATTTTTATTTCTGCGCTTTCCCAATGTGTATTTTCTTGTTATTTTTTACCTCAAATAAGTGTCACAAGTTCTTAAAAGTAGTATTGTATAAAGGCGAACGGCAGGCTTGTATGGGAATTTCGTACCGCTAATAAAATTTCGTGTTTTGGGATATTTTTTGTTTTAATTTGTAGTGAATATGATAGTCAAGCTCTTTTTAAATTCTTGGATTTTTAGAACTTGGGACGTAAAAGTTATACCCAGTTTTATTTTTTAAGGTTATGTACTAGTGTACGAATGTATGAATGTAGATTGTTACATAAAGGCACTTAAACATTGTTTCGGTAATAAAATATATGTTCTAGATTGCTTGTCGCTATTATTGTAGTGTTTTACTTACTAGCAAGTAGGTAAATTGAGATGAGGATCGTACCTACTCAGCGGAGTGCATTAGGAGATACACATGTCCAGTATCTGACTGCAACAGTTTGATAATGATGAAGTCCTGATGGGGTTTTGACTGTAGGTAAATAAAACAATACAGTTAATAGTTTTTTTTAAGTACATTTAGGTATTTTATTTATAATTAATTAATTCTTAATATTACTTCATCTAAGAAGGGGGCAGGTCGGGTAATACCCTCATGGCGAGCATAGCTTAAATACCAACATAACTGCGTCTACTTTACGACTAAATTACGTGTAGTTATAACAATATATTTTTTTATATTATTCATTAATCCGAACTTCTAAAAATAGTACACTTGCATGAAAATAAATGGCTTAGTTGCCTTAATATGTCGTACAAATTCTATAACAAAACAACAAAAAAAGTAAGCGGTACGAAATCTGCCGTTCACCTTTATAAATAAGTTGTTTAAGATTTTACAATACATTCATTGCAATACTCGCAACCGGCGGGCGTGTATGAACGTAAACGAAGCAAAAGGAGTATGTCAGGAGCGTAGCAGGTGGCGTTCTATAGTTTCTGCCTACCATGGGAAGAAGGCGTGAGTTTTATTCATTGCAATGTATTTTTTTCTTTACAATGGAATCGGACACTTTTTATATTTTTTAACGTTAATTATTCTCTTTAAATTGATGGATGAAATAAAAAACTATTTTTAATACATCTCGAGTCAGTAAATAAATAAACCCTTTATTTAGAAGACTGCACATATTCGTAGACGTAGTGGATCAAATATATAATGTATCTTATAATTACGAAACAATCATTCCGATTTTATATTATAACGCTTCGCGTTGACCGAAACTAGCACAGATTTTCTGGTGACATTGAAGAAAAATACACTTTATCAATAGTGACATACAGTGCATAGTTGAACAACAATCAAATGGTTCCTCGGGCATCTTCGAGAACGCCCGCAAGGGCTCGTTTGCACTTTATGGCACTAAACTTAAAGTATTTTTTTAAATTTCATCAAAAAATCGTCTGCTATGTGTTCCTTTCGGTATGCAGTGAGCCTATGAAAATGATATTTATTTTAGTATCTTGGACTGTAAAGGCTAGTAAAAAAAATGTTGAATAATAAAATTCTAGGTATGGAAAGCATCACAAGTGAAAGTTTGGGCACAAATCTGTACAGTTTCTAATTTGTTTGTAAATATTTTCCATATATGCAATCATGTGCCGCTGTGTAAAATGTAAATAATTAATATTTTGTAAATCGATTGAAATACATACGTCGACGACTACTTGACCTGCTAAACTATTTTTGGGCACATAATCAGGAAATATTATAACATTTTTGAATAACTTGTAAACTGAATAATTTTTGAAAGTTTTTAAGTATAAACTGGTTTTTATAATTTTGCCGATCGTACTTTCTACGTTAAGTGTAGCTTATTTCGTATTATTGAAGACATAAAAAACAACATTTTCATTCTACATACAGTATGTATGTATTTTAAAATAGTAAAAAGAAACACGTATTTTATGAAAATGTTGTACGTTTTCAAAGTCTGATGCATTTTGTGAACGAATTGTCATTAATTTAATAAAACGTCATACATTTGTATTGTTTTATAATAGTTAATAAAAAGTTTTTGTTGTGATAGAAATACTCTGTAAAAGCGATCTTCTATAATATTAAGCCTCAATTGTGCTTCTATGCAATTTATGTTTAGTGAATCATTACTGTGATAATTTTAATTTATTTTGATTTTCCCGGAAGTCCTTTTTACTTCGTTTTTTTATGCACTTGTTTCGGTGTAAAATCAGCATAAAGTAATTAAATTATATTCTAAATCAATATTTCTAACATGATAAACTTACCTATTAAATTGTTGACTTAAAATATTGAATACCTATATAGCATTCATCAATCAGAAATGTAACAGAGCAACTGATTTAAGATGACCTTATTAGTTAATGAAATAATCAGTTAAACTGTTGTAGTTCTCAATAAGAATGTAATGTTATCTGATAAATTATAATTAATGTACCTTCGATATACACATAACGACCCATAATCATTTTATAGCAACTTTAACAAATGTATTCAAGTAAACTAATGTTACCTATAAACTAGTGATGACGTCGATTTTGTATTAATGTATTTTTTGTACATAATGTAGCTAGAGGAAATTAATTATGTGCAATTATGACCACCTCTATGGCGCAATACCAAAGGTATTTATGTTCTGTAACTGTTGTGTAAAATACTCGGAGTTATTAAAATTATAACGAAATGATCGAAAACGATTAATTTGTTTTTAATTTATTCAAACCTTTTTTTTTGGGTTGGTAATTATCAAATAACTTCTCCCGTTGTGGGCGGAGTGGCAGGTTGTCGAGACTCATACTGACTAGGACTTTCCCGCGACCCCGGCAGGCATCGGCCCTAGTGGACCCCTACACTTGTGCTGACATCTCTATGAGGCGCGCGTGGAACACAACGCACCGTCGACCCACTACGACGTAGATTCAATTACCCCTGCCAACTTAATCGGTAGAAGGACACTGAACGAGACACAATTGGAGCTTTATTGTTATTACGCCTAAAGCTTGGGCGTTTAGAGTCCCTCAAAGTGTTAATAGTGAAAGTCTTACAAAAACAGTAGTCAACAAAGGGCATTCTTTATCGGTCGGAGAAGTAGAGAAGTAAGAAGACATTTTTGATGTTGGTATCGGCGTTCCTTCCAGTACCCATCCTTCAGCACTCAACTCAGCATCATTCCTTTAGCACGTTAAGCCGTTGGTCCCGGCTGTCATTTGTAGATCTTTGACAGTCTTTACGGGTCGTCAGAAGCTCGATAGTCTGACAACCAGTCTTACCAAGGGGTATTGTGTTACCCAGTAACTGGGTTGTGGAGGTCAGATAGTCAGTCGCTCCATGTAAAATACTGGTATTCAGCTGTATCCGGTAATACTTGAAGTCGACCCCACCATAGTTGGGAAAAGGCTAGGCAGATGATGATTAGGCAAACATCTCACATAAGCTTATCTACAATAGGTAGATTTATGAAAAATATAGATGGACCCGTCAGTCACATGTATCTACTTACAAATTTTTAAAGTTGCATATTACAGTGCTATCTTTATAATTATTTATTATCAACATCGTCACGACTCACGTGCGAGTAGTCGCGGTCCCAGGGGTTCATGACTTTGGCTCCCAAACTGGAGCGGGCGGGCGCTGCATTGAAGCGGCTCCTGCCCAATCTAGGGGGTCCAAACGCCTCCTGCCGGAGGCTCTACGCGGGGGTCGTGCGGTCCATGGCCCTCTACGGGGCTCCTGTATGGGCGCGCTCTCTGGCGCTGCGGCCAGCCCGCCGGTTGAGCGCGGCCCAAAGGGTCATGGCCATCCGGATGGTCCGAGGATACCGCACGGTCTCCTGTGAGGCAGCGAGCCTCCTTGCCGGATTGCCGCCATGGGATCTGGAGGCAAAAGTCCTCGCGCACGTATGGGAGTGGCGTGAGGAGGCGAAACGCCGGGGCGTAAGTCCGCTGCCACGAGAAATCGCGGCACAGCGGACGGAGCTCCGGCGGGATCTCATGGCGTCATGGAAAGTACGGTTGTCGCAACCCAGTGCTGGGCACGCCACGATTGCGGCGATAAGTCCCCTCTTTGAGGAGTGGCTGGAGAGGCGCCACGGCGTCCTCACCTTCCGCCTGACGCAGGTCCTCACCGGACACGGCAGCTTCGGGAGGTTCCTGTGTCGGATAAGGCGGGAGGAAACGTCCGGGTGTCACCACTGTGTGGATCGCCCGGAGGACACGGTGGAGCATACGGTGGAGGTCTGCCCGGCTTGGGCAGAGCACCGCCGTGTCCTCGTGGAGGCGATCGGCGGCAGAGACCTCTCGCGTCCGGCCCTGGTTCAGGCCATGGTACGGAGCGAGAGGGCATGGGCAGCCGTCACCTCCTTCTGCGAAGCAGTAATGCTCGCGAAGGAGAAGGCGGGACGGTTGAGGGAAAGGCAAGTTTCGCGCCCTCTCGCCCCTAGCCGCCGCAGGAGACGCCCTGGGCGTCGGGAATCTCGGGTGGATTTCCAGCCACCGTAGGCGCGGGCTTGCGGACGGTGAGCAATGGGTAGCTCACCGTCCGGTAAGGACCAGGCCCGGGTCGACGGCGCGTCGTATTCCACGCGCGCCTCAAAGAGATGTCGTCAGCACAAAGTAGGGGTCCACTAGGGCCGATGCCTGCCGGGGTCGCGGGAAGGTACTTATGGGTCACCGAGGCCCCCGCAACACAGGCAACAGGAAGGAATACGGGTGGGTTTTAGTCAGTAAGAGTCTGACACACCCTCCCGCTCCGCCCAGAGCGGGAGAAGTTATTTGATGATTTCCCACACTCAAAAAAAAAAAAAAAAAGGGGTTCATGACACCCCTCAAGATCATTCAAGCTATCGAGAGCCTGAATGATTTACTTGTCTTACTAACTTAGAACTGTAGGTTCTTGAGCCACGGTGACCCCGATGGGCATTAATACAACAACATTAAGAAAATAAGCAGTCATAGGGAATGTCGACAGAAGTGAAAACGTAAAACCAAGTAATAGAAAAACTGGCTTTTTTTTTAAATCTTAGTATCAAAAATTAAAGGCGAACGGCAGGCTTGTGTGGGAATTTCGTACCGCTAGTAAAATTTCGTGTTTTGGGGATATTTCTTGATAAGTAATTCTTGGATTTTTAGAACTTGGGACGTAAAAGTTATAACCAGTTTTATTTTTTATGTAGATTGTTACGTAAAGGCACATAAACATTGTTTCGGTAACAAAGTATATGTTCTAGATTGGTTGTCGCTATTTTTGTAGTGTGTTACTTACTATCAAGTAGGTAAATTGAGATGAGGATTGTACCTACTCAGCGGAGTGCCTTAGGAGATACCTATGTCAAGCAGCTGACTGCAACAGTTTGATAATGGTGCCGATTCCCTTGTTCACAAACTAAACTAAATTTAAGTTCAGACCATCTTTTTCTTTCTATTTCTTTAAGAAAAGGACAGAAGATAAATTTTGGTTTAGTCCTGTCAAATTAATCAGCGCCTGTCACTACTCCATACAAGTTTAGACGTGATTAAAAACTTGCCTACTAAAATTACGTCAATTTACGTCAAGCGCTGATTAATTTGACAGGACTGAACTAAAATTTATCTTCTGTCCTTTTCTTAATGAAATAGAAAGAAAAAGATGCACTGAACTTAAATTTAGTTTAGTTTGTGAACAAGGGAATCGTCACCAATGATGAAGTCCTGAAGAGGTTTTGAGTGTAGGTAAATAAAACAATACCGTTAATAGTTTTTTTTTAAGTACGTTTATTTTATTTATAATTAATGAATTCTTCTTTCACAATACATCTTATTCCCTAGGAAGGAGGAATTACTTTGGCGAGACACAAGTGTTTCTTTTGCAAAGCATTGCTGAGGTAAGAAAGTGCACTGAGAAGTTTATTTATTACGTGACAGGTGACGATGAAACTCTTATTTTTTATTTCCAGTAAAATGCCTAGTACCTGAAAGAAACACTGAGGGTGACCCTCAAAATCTTGGGCTGCGACAACGCCCGCGCGAGCGTCATTATGCAGAGCTGCATGCTCATTGTGCATTATTTTAAATAATATATAGTATATATTATATTATAAGTATAATATATCGTTGTAATATATAGTATAAATAAATATTTATATATATTCATTTAGGACTACACATACAAGTGCACATAATCCATATAGTAACGAGGACTTAAAAACTATGTTAGTAAACTTTTAAAAACTAAAACAACTAAAATTTACGTGGCCCTACACATGTCGGCACGTGGCACCGTTCGCAGTGCCTTAAAAAGGCACTTTGTCTAATAATGTTTTTAGGATACTTTTAGGGCTTCCGTGCAGCCTACCCATTATTGACACTGTTCTCTTCCTCATAATGGCATGAAAATTGACAAACTGGGATTCCGTGCCATCAAGATCCTCCATCCATTATTATACTGTATGCGCTGGACGTTGAAGGCTATCTGAGTATTATTTCACCCACAAGCTGCACGTATAGAAGGTGTGACTGTCTGTCATGTCTTCTAATTAATAACAAAATATTTTATTCTAAATTCTTATTTTAACATTGTCTCACGATATTAGGCTCTTACAAATCCATTAAATCTCAATTTTATGGGCTGACAGCTCGACGTGTTACCGTAATTAATTACAAAACATCCTATTTCTTTGGAGTTGTGAAACCTTTTAGAAATGCATTCCATTTATATTTTTATGGGAAACAAACTTCAGACAATTAACAACGGACGGGTGGAAAGCAATAATTCAACAAATTCTAAAGATACGACTAAAGTATTCGATTTCTTATCGCAGAGCACAATAGTAGTGCACATCTGTTTAGGATGATTTGGGCTCGGGCAAAACCCAAACAGGCCCTTAAAACAATTGAGAAATGGTACAAAAAAAGGCAATAAACCTATTCTGAGTATTCGGTTGGCATGGAAAAAAAAGACCATGCTCCAGTCGTTTTGGACATGGAACGGAGGACGCAAAAGGGTAGGGCTGAGGGGAGTCGGTGATGAGCCGCGACAGGGTTCGGACGTGATATCTAGCAGGTTAAGTTAGGGAGTTCGTGAAATACCACGAGAAAGAGCGGTTGAATTAGGCCGGACTAGGAGAGATAGAACTAGGTCGATTATAATGACACAATGTCACTTTGGAGAGATCGCGATAGTGAAAGTGTTATCAGTTTAATTAATACGTTAAATTGTAATAATAAGTGTAGATTTAGACTAGGTTATATTAGTCAAGTATAATGTAAGTTGTGTGTAAGGCGCGCGAATCTCAGTGAGTGTATCTGTGAACGATTGGGTGAGTGTTTACTATTCTATTCCTCCTTATTCCTTTCTATGACGATCGAGGTATCCTACACCAGCGTTTAGTTCTAGGGACTCGGAGAACGCCTTCCATTGGGTGTGACATTTAACAAGAGACGGTAGACTACTCTACCAACAGACTATAGACAACCACAACCAAGACATGACACTTACGGCAGTCACACCGCTTATGGATGGCTGAACCGAACTAATACTCGCAACTCGTTAGGGCCAATTTGAGCTATAATGCTACTTTGTAATTGTTTACGAACACAAACAAACCAAATGCTAGTGATGGCTATCTTATCCCTATGGACTGACTAACTGCAGGATATTTTACATTGCCCTTGATGTATGCAGACTCTTAGGGAGAAGGGTAGGCTTCACCAAGTTTCCTAAACTGGATTGATAGTTCGTTCTAAGGAACGCTAGGGATTGTGTCTCGTTAAACCACATCTGGCTATCGGCCTCTCACAAATTATCATTAGCGAGACACGACATTTGGATGCCGAGATAGAAACGCTCCGTTGCTTGACACAGTCGCATGGTTGCCGATTACATTGAAAGCATCTTCTAAATGGGGAAGATTAAGAGAGTGAGAAGTGACGATTTGGAATAACCACTTCGGCGTATAGCAAGAGCAATTGTAAAGAATTCTACTACCGACTGACGATGCGGTACGCTTGTGCAAGTTTTGTATTGTCTTTTTAACGGGTGATTAGGCCGTTATAAGGGGTTCATTACATTAGTACGCGCCCAGTGATTACTGGAACGTGTCTCGCTCAATGACAGTTGAACTTCGCAGTACTCTGCCTTAGGATTGAGTAAGACATGACTAGAGCTTAGGGAGCGTGGCTTGTTAGAATCGTAGCAGTGTCTTTAGTGGTCCTATGCGTTCAGGTCTAACAATACACGCACGACACTGTCAGCTGTTGTAAAGCAGTTCCACGTCACTTGGGGTGGGTCTGTAATTATTGTGAAGAAATCCATTAACGTGACTTAGAGTAATATACTCGTACAATGCAAGCGTTACGTATCACATACCTACCCTTTTATATTACTGACATGTCCTCTAACTTTCATAATCAAAAGAAAAGTAGAAAAAGTAAATTAGATTCCTTTCCATAACCTGTGAATTCCCAACGTCGTAACTATCCAAGACGAATGCAACAAGACGATTTAAGACTACGGAAAGATACAGACGTTGGAGTCTAGGCGAGTTAAGTTAGGAGGCTTGGTGAATACCAAGGGCCATGTCCGAGTGGGCTATCGCTAGATAGCGAGTATGAGTTATAGTTGGGTTAAAGCCCCGATTAGACTAATTTAGTACCTAATATAGTGTGCGTGTGTGAGTTTGTTGCGACGACTGGGAGAGTCTTTTATTATAATATTTATCCTAGTCTGATAGTATAATTAAAGTTCTTGTAACTAAACAGACAGAGACGTGTTGCTGGGGAGTTTGTTGCGTCACTTCTTCTCTGGGGAGAATTCCTTCATTCCATTTCCTTCATCACTTCCTAGTGTTTGAGCTGGGGCTCAAACACTAGGAAGTGATGAAGGGTGGGCGCTTTGGGGCTGTCTATAGATCTTTAAGAGAGTTGATTCACAGCTCTATTAATTAATAATTCTTGAATGTTGTATTCTTTATCACAAATCAATAATTCGGTTAGACTGATATGAACACGTGTCTTGCAGATATGCTTGTTGTGCAAAGGGTGAACTTCCAGGGGTTCGGGAAACCACATCTATCTCATATTCAGTCCAAGGACTGATAGGGACCATGTCTCCTTAAGAGCATGATGCTGACGCAATGCCGCTGAAACTAGCCGCCTCGTTGTTAGACAAGGACGGTCCACACGGTTGCCGCAAGGAAAGCCGCTTCGTCACGCTTATCAGTTTGAAAGAACTGCTAGGGACCATGTCTCCAAAAGAGCATGATGCCGACGTAATGCCGCTGAAAAGCCGCTTGCGTTACTTTATGGAAGTGTTGCTCTGAGTACTCCAAGTACAAATGTAAAGTATCGTGTGAGTAATGCCTGACCAAATACCTCTTACGCTAGCGTAAGAGTTACTCACAAATCTATATAATAATATACTTAGCATTATTCTATTATTTATTGTCTTTCTAAACCACATCCAACTTCATAACTATGAATTCCTAAATCTTATTCACTACTTATTTCAAGCCTTTCCTTGCTCTATTAACACAACAAGGCAAGAGACAAGGCGTTAGACTTCTTCATATTTGGAATTCTTATCTCTGTCGGTGGGAGAGTGACCAGTCTGGAGACGAGCTCTACAGAGTCGTACGGCGGCGGAGTACGACTCTTCCTCAATATGAGGGACCGACCCAAACATTCATATTAACAGAATTAGGAAAAACGAAAATTTTATCAGCCTAGGGTCATTTAGGAACAGTCACATGTGGTGCCGTGACCAGGATTCTCGTCATTAAATGTATTGATTAACCTCAGTGCAACGAGAAAGGACAACTAATGGGTTACTACAAAAAAATAACACAACGTAAATGTTATGCTTTTATTGTTAGAGACGGAGAGTTACAACGGTTACTATTACTTCTGGTTAATTAAGTTACGACTTGATAATGGTGGTTGAATTCTTTAAGTACTGGTAGTGGGTTCAATTCCTACATGATTTTGTTAGTTGATGTGCTTCGATTACATTATGATGAATATTGGGTTCGATCTATTTATTTATAAGTGCTTGAATAACTGTGTCACGGCTTGTGGGTTCAATTCCCGCATGCATAGTTTATTGTAGGGCTTTGACGCTAATGATAGTGGGTTCAATTCCCGCATACAAGGGCGTAACAATTTCTAAGTAAGTTATGGTATGATTGTTGTTGAGTTTCTATGCTACTGTAGTAATGGTTTCGAGTCCCTGCTAACGTGAGTTTTGTATCTTACACTTTATGACCATGGAATGTGTTTGTGTGTTTGAGATTTATATGTTTGTGTGGAGTAAGCTTAAATATAAGACACACCCTTATTATGGGTAAACGTAATACTTTTAGTAAGTAAGCGTCAAGCTTACAAAATAACAATTAATTTACCAGGAAGGTAAATGAAACCAAGTCTAGTCTAGAACTGTCATCATAAGAAGTAAACATAAATCATTCTAACTATGTAGTCGGTGGCGTATGCCATATAATTGAATAGATACTCGTGTGGCCTTATTTCAAATTCTAGGATATTTAAGTCTCCATTTGGCTGCAAGTACACTGTCAGAACCATTGGTTTGTGCGTTACGCATGGTTTAAAGCTTCATCAAAATCAGCTGCCATCGGCTGACTTCAACAGCAGTGGCTGTAGCGTGGCTCCTGTTACGAAGCTAAGTTTTACTTTCATTAGACACTAAAGTTACCCGTAATATGGTTTTTGTTATCTAACTTAATATTATTATGTTTTGAGTTATCACTTCAGATATACTAGATAATTTTCTTGTCAATATTTTATGAGATGCAGCGATAAACATATCGACCGATCTATTAGATATTAAGATATTATGTTAAAGTTATCCTCTTCACGCATGAAACTTCATTCCAATAGCCCTTATAATTGGAGGGAGGAATTGACAATCGTTTGTCACACTAAACCAATAATTGGTTGCACAGTCTAGGATACCTATATTTTCTAATCAGAATAACTTCTTAACTCTGATTGGAATTCAAAAGTGCTCTAAGCCTCTTGGAATCAGAGGGGGGCGTCCAATTGGAATATAATCTAATATGTTCATGTGCGGACTATTTCAGTTACTCCTGGATATGGCTGCGGGCAGCTGACTACGCTGACTCAGCATCGAGGTGCATAAGGAGAGGCCTCTGTCCATCGGCGACTGCGATAGGCTGAGTTTAGAACGTGGGGGCACTGTAGGTAGCGTGCCACCATAACACAAATACTCTTGAAAGAGATCCTGGTATGTAAAACTACATTATAAGCATGCACAGGTCATCTGATATGAATTGAAGCGCGGTAATGTAATTTGAATTATGTGACAGGAGTATTTTGAAGAAGATTATGTTCAAGTGCCATAGAGAAAATAATAGTATCGATTGAAGATGCTTCTGCGAAACAGTACTAAATTATAGCAGACATTGCATCCTATTCTGATCTTATTGGATCGATGTTCCAACTGGAATACCTATAATTAATTATTTGACTAGATGAACATAGCAGACCTGAATATTTTATAATACTGACATTGAAAGGCAGAGCTCATCTTATTGTGAAAGCTCATCCGCTGTACTGCGTCACGCGTCTGATTTTCAGAGGGGGGAATGTGACTGTCTGTCATGTCTTCTAATTAATAACAAAATATTTTATTCTAAATTCTTATTTTAACATTGTCTCACGATATTAGGCTCTTACAAATACATTAAATCTCAATTTTATGGGCTGACAGCTCGACGTGTTACCGTAATTAATAACAAAACATCCTATTCCTTTGGAGTTGTGAAACCTTTTAGAAATGCATTCCATTTATATTTTTATGGGAAACAAACTTCAGACAATTAACAACGGACGGGTGGAAAGCAATAATTCAACAAATTCTAAAGATACGACTAAAGTATTCGATTTCTTATCGCAGAGCACAATAGTAGTGCACATCTGGTTAGGATGATTTGGGCTCGGGCAAAACCCAAACAGGCCCTTAAAACAATTGAGAAATGGTACAAAAAAAGGCAATAAACCTATTCTGAGTATTCGGTTGGCATGGAAAAAAAAGACCATGCTCCAGTCGTTTTAGAGATGGAACGGAGGACGGAAAAGGGTAGGGCTGAGGGGAGTCGGTGATGAGCCGCGACAGGGTTCGGACGTGATATCTAGCGGGTTAAGTTAGGGAGTTCGTGAAAATACCACGAGAAAGAGCGGTTGAATTAGGCCGGACTAGGAGAGATAGAACTAGGTCGATTATAATGACACAATGTCACTTTGGAGAGATCGCGATAGTGAAAGTGTTATCAGTTTAATTAATACGTTAAATTGTAATAATAAGTGTAGATTTAGACTAGGTTATATTAATCAAGTATAATGTAAGTTGTGTGTAAGGCGCGCGAATCTCAGTGAGTGTATCTGTGAACGATTGGGTGAGTGTTTACTATTCTATTCCTCCTTATTCCTTTCTATGACGATCGAGGTATCCTACACCAGCGTTTGGTTCTAGGGACTCGGAGAACGCCTTCCATTGGGTGTGACATTTAACAAGAGACGGTAGACTTCTCTACCAACAGACTATAGACAACCACAACCAAGACATGACACTTACGGCAGTCACACCGCTTATGGATGGCTGAACCGAACTAATACTCGCAACTCGTTAGGGCCAATTTGAGCTATAATGCTACTTTGTAATTGTTTACGAACACAAACAAACCAAATGCTAGTGATGGCTATCTTATCCCTATGGACTGACTAACTGCAGGATATTTTACATTGCCCTTGATGTATGCAGACTCTTAGGGAGAAGGGTAGGCTTCACCAAGTTTCCTAAACTGGATTGATAGTTCGTTCTAAGGAACGCTAGGGATTGTGTCTCGTTAAACCACATCTGGCTATCGGCCTCTCACAAATTATCATTAGCGAGACACGACATTTGGATGCCGAGATAGAAACGCTCCGTTGCTTGACACAGTCGCATGGTTGCCGATTACATTGAAAGCATCTTCTAAATGGGGAAGATTAAGAGAGTGAGAAGTGACGATTTGGAATAACCACTTCGGCGTATAGCAAGAGCAATTGTAAAGAATTCTACTACCGACTGACGATGCGGTACGCTTGTGCAAGTTTTGTATTGTCTTTTTAACGGGTGATTAGGCCGTTATAAGGGGTTCATTACATTAGTACGCGCCCAGTGATTACTGGAACGTGTCTCGCTCAATGACAGTTGAACTTCGCAGTATTCTGCCTTAGGATTGAGTAAAACATGACTAGAGCTTAGGGAGCGTGGCTTGTTAGAATCGTAGCAGTGTCTTTAGTGGTCCTATGCGTTCAGGTCTAACATTACACGCACGACACTGTCAGCTGTTGTAAAGCAGTTCCACGTCACTCGGGGTGGGTCTGTAATTATTGCGAAGAAATCCATTAACGTGACTTAGAGTAATATACTCGTACAACGCAAGCGTTACGTGTCACATACCTACCCTTTTATATTACTGACATGTCCTCTAACTTTCATAATCAAAAGAAAAGTAGATAAATTAGATTCCTTTCCATAACCTGTGAATTCCCAACCTTATTTTATATTGACATTGTTTACTTGTAATTCCTCCTTGTCCTAACTATCCAAGACGAATGCAACAAGACGATTTAAGACTACGGAAAGATACAGACGTTGGAGTCTAGGCGAGTTAAGTTAGGAGGCTTGGTGAATACCAAGGGCCATGTCCGAGTGGGCTGTCGCTAGATAGCGAGTATGAGTTATAGTTGGGTTAAAGCCCCGATTAGACTAATTTAGTACCTAATATAGTGTGCGTGTGTGAGTTTGTTGCGACGACTGGGAGAGTCTTTTATTATAATATTTATCCTAGTCTGATAGTATAATTAAAGTTCTTGTAACTAAACAGACAGAGACGTGTTGCTGGGGAGTTTGTTGCGTCACTTCTTCTCCCCAGCTCAAACACTAGGAAGTGATGAAGGGTGGGCGCTTTGGGGCTGTCTATAGATCTTTAAGAGAGTTGATTCACAGCTCTATTAATGAATGAATGTTGTATTCTTTATCACAAATCAATAATTCGGTTAGACTGATATGAACACGTGTCTTGCAGATATGCTTGTTGTGCAAAGGGTGAACTTCCAGGGGTTCGGGAAACCACATCTATCTCATATCCAGTCCAAGGACTGATAGGGACCATGTCTCCTTAAGAGCATGATGCTGACGCAATGCCGCTGAAACTAGCCACCCCGTTGTTAGACAAGGACGGTCCACACGGTTGCCGCAAGGAAAGCCGCTTCGTCACGCTTATCAGTTTGAAAGAACTGCTAGGGACCATGTCTCCAAAAGAGCATGATGCCGACGTAATGCCGCTGAAAAGCCGCTTGCGTTACTTTATGGAAGTGTTGCTCTGAGTACTCCAAGTACAGATGTAAAGTATCGTGTGAGTAATGCCTGACCAAATACCTCTTACGCTAGCGTAAGAGTTACTCACAAATCTATATAATAATATACTTAGCATTATTCTATTATTTATTGTCTTTCTAAACCACATCCAACTTCATAACTATGAATTCCTAAATCTTATTCACTACTTATTTCAATCCTTTCCTTGCTCTATAACACAACAAGGCAAGAGACAAGGCGTTAGACTTCTTCATATTTGGAATTCTTATCTCTGTCGGTGGGAGAGTGACCAGTCTGGAGACGAGCTCTACAGAGTCGTACGGCGGCGGAGTACGACTCTTCCTCAATATGAGGGACCGACCCAAACATTCATATTAACAGAATTAGGAAAAACGAAAATTTTATCAGCCTAGGGTCATTTAGGAACAGTCACAAAGGTTTGGCAGTATATGCCTTGAAAAGCGAGACTTTAACATCCTTACTACAACGCGCAAACCTGCGGGCTACCATATTACATCGAACCGCCAACGCCCTCCGCTCCCTCTCTATATCAACATCGTCAAATAAGTCATCCGTGACTATAACTCGTAGTACTACGTGGCCCTAGGGCCTAACTATTTAAACTGTGTGACTATCTTTAGTGACTTTCCGCTTAAAGTCATTAGAGGAACATTATCCAACGAGCTAGATTTGAAAATAAAAGCTCACTTTTCTTGACATTATATGTGACGCAGCATAGGACTCACAAACAGCCATCAACTTCCTGAGCACGCTGATTGATGGATTCAGCAAGACCAAGTCGTCTGCGTAGCTGAGATTATATATCATAGTGCCATCAATCGAGCAACCGACGTTGGTTTCGCTGGCTCACTAGTTTACGTAAGTCTACCGGACCGGAGACGTAAGTCCACCCTGTCTAACAAGACACTCCAGGACGTGCGTATCAGAGTGAGCACCCACCCATCTAACCCTCTGCGAGTCTGCGAGCTATACCAAAACTTTAGTTCATTAATAAGCACCTCGGGTACCTCGGGTTAAGCTTTGACCAAAGCTAGTCGTAACAAACCAAGCCAAAAGCCTTGGAGAAGTTGAGAAAAGCAGCAACACTGTACTGGCGTTACCCTATCTGTGTAATACTTGACCGTCTGTTTAAGCGCTAGGATAGCGGTCTCAGTTGATAGCACCTTCCTAAAACAGAACTGAGCATCACTCAAATTTAAATACTCACCAAGCCGGCGCGGCGCTCAACCAGACCATGAAATACCTTTCCCAATTATAGCCGCCAAAGAGGGGCCTGTTGTTGGTTTTATCCGCTACCTATGTTGCCTGTTTTATTTTGAACCAATGGCACCACCACCACGCTTTCCATAAGAGCGAGTACACATTAGGCGTTTTAAAGGGCGCGCTTTGCGCGTTTTAAGAATAAAGAGTTCTCTCGTAGGTACACACGCAAGCGCGCAACAGACGCGCGTTGTCAGATTGTCGTTAGAAGGCGCGTTGCGCGGGCGTCAGCTGCGCGCTTCTAGATACTTGCGCCGCCATTTTGCCGTACATTTGATCACGCGCATTCGTGTAGAGTGGACGCGCATATTCAAAAGATTATAGCATATTAGAAAGCGACATTCGAAGCTAAAGCTTCCGGTGCGGTTTCCGTGCATTTCTTGTGGTCTTTAGGCTCATGCAGATTGCACTGGATGGGACTCAGCCCGCAATATATATGCGATATGTGATGACTATCATTGTCCACGCGCTGATCACCATTGCCAACCGATGTTGACAATGGTGATCAAACCTGTTTTTTTTTATTAATGTTATTTCCTTAAATAGTAAGCCAAAGTGATTAAAGATGTTTTCAATTGATAGTTAGATAAGCAAAGTTTGTTATACGACTAGAGCAATAAATAGTTGATTTATAGATTTGCTTTTATTTCAATTCTCGCTTAAGTGACTCCCATTACCTACATCTCCCCTACAATTAGGGAAGTTAGCGTATTTCTTAAAACCTTCTACTTCATGCTGTAAATTTCAATTTGCTCCATAGTACTTTACAAAGTTGTTCCACTATCTTTATAATTGTTGATTTTCCAAGACGATATCCATAATGCAAATCTGCGAAGGAGCAGCCTGTGGCCAAGTATCTGTCAAAATAAAAATAGTAATTGTTGATTTTCAGGTGCTACACTTATGAAAAATAGAAAAGCGAAAGCTTTTCTTTGGACTTTAATTATATGAGGGAGTCTAAGCAAAAAAAGCTTCCATCTGGATCTGGATCTTCCGAACATACGCCATATGTGTACTACAGGAAACTACAATTTCTTGCGAATTCTACAGCAAATAACGACATAGAGAGCAATTACCAATCTTCTGATACAACTGGTTCAGGTGTAGATAATACAGATAATGCAGACTTGATGCCACCTCCAAAAGATCAAATTGAAGGCACAAGGAAAAAACAAAAAATAGTGCTGTAGATAAACAAATAGTTAAACGCAAGGGAACAAAATGAAACGGGCGACTAACTAAAGAAGACGATGATAAATTATTATGTTTATCATTGTACAGTGAATTAAAAAAAGTACCCGAAAATCGACGCCTAACAACAAAGATTGAATTGCTCAATGACATTAAAGAAGCCCAGAATTATAATCGATCATTACCACTACAAACTAATCAACACCAATACATGTAGGTATTCTACACTGACATATTCTGGATTTACCACTGCTGCTCGACCCCCAACACAGCAATGGACTACGACGACGCCACCATCGCCGCCGTCATCGTCGTCGCCTCCAGCCAAGGTACAGACAACTTAGATTTATTTGAATAAATAAATGTACTTAACGTTATCACGAGTTTTTCTTCTGTGGAAATTAATTTTCTTAAAATTGTTGAATCACCAGTAATATCACGCTTTTATAACATGATTTTATCATCATCATATCATCAAATAATTTTATGGACATTCTAAAATAATTGAAAAACTTAGGTTCATACGAGGGTGATACTGAAAGTTCTTAGAAAATCAAAAACTGAACAAACTAGCAAGTTATTAGTTTTATTATATGTTTTCAAAATTAGTGTCAATTTACATCAATACATCGCTGCATCCGATGGAACCACTGAGAAAAGCACTTTACCCACTCGTCCTTAGGGGTCTTTTCGACGGCATTTTGAAAGGCAGCCAGTGCTTCCTCGGCGTCCATAAGTTTTTATTTAATTTTCGGAAAAAATAAAAATCGTAAGGTGCGAGGTCGGGGCTATAGGGCGGGTGACCCAGTAATTCCACGTCTGACGTCGCCAGGTAGTCGATTGTTTGCTTGGCGGTGTGCGACGTGGCGTTGTCGTGGTGAAGGAGGATCCTACTGCGAGGTCGTTTCTCCCGAACTTTTTCCAAAACAAGTGGCAAACAATTGTTAGTGTACCACTCTGCAGTAACCGTTTTTCGATCCTCTAAGACAATTGATGCGTAATGACCTGTCCTTCCGAAGAACGAGACCACCATCTTTTTTCCCACGCTTCGACTTCTCTTCACTTTAGTTGGCAACTCCTCGGAAGGAAACACCCAGGCAGCTAATTTAAATGCCAAGTTTTATGGTTTTAGCACAAGGCTTATCAGAGCGATCAGTTCAATCCCAAGCTTTTTTGTCTTCTAAATAATCAGAAATTTTATAGTACCCTTTTTTACAAAGTTTGGTTTTAGGTGTTCGACACCAAACCCATAGTCACCCGGTGACTTCACTCTCGTCAAACAGTCTACCACTTTCTTCACCTCCTTAGCAGTACACACAAGAGGAAACACCGCTGGCACTCTACCTTCATCCGTACATCTGTCAATGACGTAGATACCTACCACAAAGAGTTCTTTATAGAGATTGGCTATGCGTCCCGCATCCGTCTCACCATCAACACACACGGGCAGACCCGTTCTAGGATTCCTCCTACCAGTTTGTTTCCAGAAACTCTTAAAATCCTTTTGTTCGTGGCTCCTGACTATCAAATCAATACGTATTTGCGATTTATGATTATGGCAATATTTGAACTGTTTCTTGAAATAAGACCAACTCTGTTTCATTGCAATACAAATGGGGCCATTTGAAGGCATTCCACAAGATTTCCATATCTAAAACTTCACACGGGCCTCAGTGTGAGCACTTATTAACCGACTTCCAAAAAGGAGGAGGTTATGGGTCTTTCAAATGGGTCTACCCTTTATGGCAGAAGTTTTTTTGCCATAATATTATTTTGCTAAATAGCGGACAGCATAAACAACATTTCGCAGAAAATCGTTTGGCAAACACACATTTATCATACATTCGAAACTCATAAGTATATAAGTCAGAATCATCTTTAGGCATACATTTTATATCCATTATAATTAGAAAGTAGAACCATCATATCGTAGAAAGTTCACAGTCAGAAATCGTCTTTTGGTATACAGGTCATTAAATCAAAACGTCCGTTAAACGGTCAGGGGACATATTTTTAAACAAGCATACACCATGCATGTAGAAAAAATGCAGCATGCAAACAAGCAAACACCATGCATGCAACAAGCATGCAGCATGCAGCATGCAAGTAAGCACAGCATGCTGCATGCAAGCAAGCATGCAGCATGCAAACAAGCATGCAGCATGCAAGCAAGCATGCAGTATGCAAGCGAGCATGCAACATGCAGCAAGCATGGTTTCTGTCACGGCTCCGGCGCTGCGGGGCTCCGGCGGTCCCACGCGAGCTTATCGTCGCAGATGGTTTTAGCGCTCACCACCGCACCTTTGGCTTGCCTCAGCCGCGCCTGCTCCTCAACTCGCGCGCCGCCTCGCCCCTCCGCGCCTACGCGGGCTTAAATTACACTCTAGGGGTAGGGCAGACCAGACTACGTGGAGTCGGTTTTGCTGGCATTCTTTTCTGTCACTATCATTTTAACTATTTTTCATAGTATGCCAAGTGAAATTGTACCAAATAATCGTCGCTTTAAATAAGTTATGCTAAATGAAATTATGCGGAATTTTAACTTTGCAAAGGTACTTAATTATGCCAAAAAAAATCTGTCATCTTAAAGGTATGCCATTGTAATTTAGGACATATATGTCAATTTCGGACATAAATTATTGTTTGGCCGCCAAACAATAATTATATTAAATAATTTTATGCCTTAATAATATTCGTTTAAAGAAAATTATGCCAAGTGTGTTATGCCAAATAAATTTCGGAGCATCAAGATTCTGCCAGATAGAGAGAACTCAAATAGGGCGGGTCGATGTTGACAGTTTGTGGCGGCCATGTTGTTTTGGCGGCATCTGTCAAAAGTGTTATTATTTCTTCAGTTACTGATGCCAAATCACCATGGCAAGTTACACGTCCAAATGATAAAACTTTATTATCAAAATTAGTCGACGGCAGACGCGGTGGCCCTTCAAAGTCGACTCTCCAACGTTTGGTGACCAAATTTGAGACGACTGGTTCGGTAAACAACCAACCAACACCCTTACGTCAAAGGAACGCCAGATCGGCCGAGAACATCGCTGCTGTCCCTGAGAGTGTGCAGGAGACTCCGAGGCAGTCGATTTCTCGCCGTGCACAAGAACTCGGCCTTTCGCAGACTACAACTTGGCGAATTTTGCGTTGGGACTTGGGTCTACACCCGTACAAGATTCAACTGACCCAGGAGCTCAAACTGAATGACCATAGACAACGCCGATTGTTCGCTGACTGGGCTACGGAACGTTTGGAGGAGGACCCCGATTTTGGCCGAAAAATCATCTTTAGCGACGAGGCGCATTTTTGGATGAATGGTTTTGTTAACAAGCAAAATTGCTGTATATGGGACGACCAAAACCCACATGAGGTTCACCAGGTGGTAATGCATCCACAATAAGTTACTGTTTGGTGCGGATTTTGGTCCGGCGGCGTCATTGGTCCGTACTTCTTCGAAAACGATGATGGCGAGGCCATTACTGTCAACGGCGAGCGCTACAGATCAATGATTAACAATTTCTTTTGGTCTGAATTGAATGATATGGACGTAGACAACATGTGGTTCCAACAAGACGGCGCTACGTGCCACACAGCGAACAACACAATGGACATTCTGCATGAACGGTTCGAGGGTACAGACGTGACGTGAATTGGCCAACAAGATCGTGCGATTTGACCCCGCTAGACTTTTTCTTGTGGGGTTTTCTCAAGTCGCAGGTCTATGCCAATAATCCGCAATCAACCGATGCCCTGAAAGTCAACATAACGCAGGCCATCGCTCAGATTCAGCCGGATCTATGCAGTAGAGTAATTGCAAATTGGACCTCTCGGATCCGTGCCACCGTTCGAAGCCGCGGTGGACATTTGAACGATGTCATATTTCATAAATAATGGCATAAATTGGCCTTTCAAATAAAAAAATAATTTCTATAATATCTCACATAGAGCTTGTTTTATTTAATTTCAACATCGACCCGTCCTTGTTGAAAGACCCTTATGGACGTATTTTTTTTTAATGTATGTTCACCGATTTCTGCGCCAATTGTGACCAGATATGAGTTGTATTTATTTGTTTTTTGTAACACAATAACACAACAACAACAAACAAACAAACAAATTAATAGTAACAATGGGGCCACTTCGAGAGTAATCTCGAAGTGGTCCCATTGTTACCAAGTCAGAATCTGATGAGGATCCCATGGAAATCAAGGAAAATCCTCAAATTTTATAGGCACACCTATAGCGATTTGGGCATTTTTTATAGTGTTTGCTCTCGAAAAGCACCATTTGGTGAATATGATGAAGACACTGATGGCTACCGGAACTACTTTAATAAAAGTATTTTACGGGTTGCGATTCGATTAGGTACTTTAATGTGGTTGCTAAGCAATTTATGCTATGATGTATACCCATGGTGAAGTGGAGCTGATGGTGATTTCACCATCAGCTTCAGTTCTCCTGGTTCTTAGCAGGAGAACTCCTCAACAATTAACGTCCCTGTATCGGGAATAGCAATATTTTTTAAAAGGTGAAGAGCAACTTAAATAAATTACAATCTGACCCACTAAAAAGTGAAAAATAAAAACTCTAAAAGAACCACTGACTTCAAAAAAAAAGACTACAAAGTGAAAAATAACGTTTTCGTACCACTTGCTCAAAAAATGTGACATTCTATGCCACAAAAAGCGAACATAACAATAGTCGTTTTTAATCTGTTAAAAACAGGAAAAGAAAATTGTACTGAATTTCATTCATCCTCTAGGGGGAGAATGTGATTTAAATTTGGAATACTTACCGAAATTGATACTGAACTACATCTGTATTTACACCATTGAGTTTGTTTTTATAGCATTATACATCTTTTTGAAAAAGGAATACGCATTTAATATGCAGTTATGATTATTAAATAAAATTACGAAAACCGACGAGGCCGTATGAGCTTGATGCCTTTGCTTTTCCGACAAAAAATATTAGTCTAGGAAATTGCCGCGTTTTTGTTTTCTTCAAATACATATATATAAACGTTAAGTTTATTTTAATTTATTTTTATAAATAAGTTAATGTTCTAAAAATACGTTACGACAGTGAATTGTCGGATTCCATCAGTGCAAATGCTGCCGCAATTATAAATAATTTGCTTCCAACAAAATCCAAGGAAAATTATTTAAAAACTTATGAAGAATTTTCAACGTGGAGAACTGCGAAAGGCCTATCAATTTCAGAATCAGTACTTCTTGTCTATTTTGATTATTTATCTAAGACAAAGAATCCGAATACACTTTGGTGCATATACTCAAAACTGAAAGCTACAATGCATCAAACACAGCATTGAAATAAATAGATTCACGAAATTACTGGCTTTTTTTAAAAGAAAATCAGAAGGGCATTGCGCAAAGAAGTCTAAATTTTTTACGACTTTTATGTGGAAAAATTTCTTAATGAAGCTCCTGACGAAATTTTTCTGGCCACAAAAGTAAGTATACATGATTTAACTATGAATATTTCGTATCTTAGTAATGGTAATTATTCTATATATTTACCTGTTTTTTATCTTTCTTATAGGTGGCCTTAATTTTTGGACTCAATGGTGCTTGCCGCGGATGTGAACTTGTAAACTTAAAGGTGGAGGACGTTGAAAATCATTCCAATGAGTTGCTGCTGATTAATGTAAAGGAAACTAAGACAAAGAAAAATCGGTCATTCATTGTAAAAGGACAATATACTAAACTCATTCATAAATACCAAGCATTACGTCCCACCAACATGGAAAACAATAGATTTTTTATAAACTATCGGAATGGGAAATGTACTCGACAAGCCATCGGCAAAAATAAAATTAGCAATATGCCAAAGGAAATTGCTAAATATTTAAAACTTAAAGATGTTGAACTCTACACCGGTCACTGCTTTAGAAGAACTTCGGCGACTTTCTTGGCGAATTTCAGGGGCGGATATTACGTCAATAAAAAGATACGGTGGTTGGAGCTCTGATGGAGTAGCTGAGGGTTACATCGAAAGCTCAATGGCGAATAAAACCATATTAAGCAGTCAAATTAACAAAAATATAAAACTTAATCCATCAGAACCACAACCATCAACTTCCGGCATCTTATCTTCGTCCGTAACTCACGATGCACCACCACCACTATCTCCGACGTATACTATCTACAATGAAACGCAAGTTCCTCAGACGCAAGAACAGAGAAATACTCAAATCAACTCATCAACAATAAATGTACCAAACAAAAATGTAACTCTCTCTATCAATAATTGGACCAATGTTTCGAATGTTAACTTTTACTTTTAATTGTCATTATTTTTAATAAATGCTTATCTCATATTATTATTGTGTTAATTTTTTCGCAAATGGTACGAAAAGTAGAGTATTTTCCTCGGTGATAAAGCTGTCTTACCCCACCCCCGACAGAAGACCCTGCTTTATCCCCTTGGTTAATAATCTACTATTTGACGTAGGAACTTATTCCAGCCTATTACACGCTTGCCCCTCCCGACCCCTCCAGGCTCATAATTTTGCACAGCGGCTTCTTGTTGTGTTCTGAGTGATATTGTTGTTTTTAAACAGAGATGATACACACAATCCCCGCCAGGCATGGGATCTGGAGGCAAAAATCCTCGCGCACGTATGGGAGTGACGCGAGGGCGGGCGTTACTTCGCTGCCGCGAGTAAAGCTCCCGGGTGTCACCCTGTGTGGATCGCCCGGAGGACACGGTGGACTGTGGGGCATACAGTGGAGGTCTGCCCGGCTTGGGCAGAGCACCGCCGTTTCCTCGTGGAGGCGATCGGCGGCAGAGATCTCTCGTGCCTATACATTAAAATAAAAGTCAAATTATTTATTTCAATTATGCATTTAAAAGGCGATATAGAACGTCAAAATACACAAAAAAAAATATTCTTGTCGCCCCTTCCAAAAGATAGTTAGTTTCGTATTGAGAAGAATGGGCAAGAAAATCCACCGTTACTCTTTTAAGATGTTTTACAATATTTTGTATTTATGTCAAGATGCATCTGGAATAAAATTACTTTAGCACAATAGGTAAAAAGAATTAAAACAGACCAAGTGCGTGTCGAACCACGCACAATGAATGAAGGGTTCCGTAGTTGGATTGAATTAATCTCAAAAACAAACTTAACAGTGTAGTTGAAAAACATGAGTCATATAGATGCAAAGGTATATACACCCAGTTTTACCAAAATGGCATTAAACGAATTTTTTGTTTTAAAGCAGTAATATAATTAGTATGGTGCTATTTTTAACATAAAAATTTAGAGAATCATGTGATTAATACAAGAAAAATTTTGGATATTACTACTGTAATATCCAAAATTTTTCTACTACATCATATTTTTTCTAAAAACTAGACATTTGGTTTGGATGTTTCTGTTTCTGCGCCCAACTCGTGGATATTGCTACCTTTGTAGCCAAATCTATGGGATGTTGCTGCATTTGCAACTACAGATTTTAGATCATAATTAGACTAAATAATCTTGATACTTTTGGTGCAAAGTACATACAATAGGTGTCTACATCAGGACTTTTCTGTATCTAAGGGACACCATACCGATAAATGAAATTATAAACTTAAACCATTATTCTGAATTAAAAATCAGTGGATTTTTCATTGGGCAGGAAATAAAATCGTTATTAGATAGGTACATATTGGCACAGTAAGGTAGATTTATAATAATGACTTCTTTCTGGGTTTCCAACTAATACTCAGAATAATAAACGGAATTCTGTCTAATGACTACCCACATATATTGAGAAGAGGTAAGGAATAAAATAAAACTACTTTAATTATAAATTGTTTCTTTATTTAGCGTACTTAAGTAGCTACCTATAATTAAATTTATTAAAATTATATTATTACACATGCAAATTGTGACATCGCTCGGTACTCATATTATTGTATGGTGGTGGGTAGTTAGTTTACATTTGGAAATATACCAGTCTGTCGTTGACCCACGTATTTTATTGACGTTCCATTGGCGACGAGAACGGGATTCGTGTAATTTCTTTTTAATTTCTGTGGTTTCGCGTGTGTCAAGATGCCTATTGGTAAAATTGAACCGTTTAGTTTAAGCTCAAAACAGTGGCCAGCGTATATTCGTCGCGTAAATCAGTACGTACTGCTTAACAAAATCGACGATGAATTGAAAGTGCCTATGTTAATAACGGTCGTTGGGGAAGAAACGTATGCGCTTATGTGCGATCTGTGTTCACCTAATTTACTGGAAGACAAAACATATGACGAACTAGTGAAATTAGTGACGGAACATTTGGAACCGCAACGATCGGAGATCGCCGAGCGCCACGTATTTAGGTTGCGCCGCCAGCGTGCGGACGAGTCCCTCACGGAGTACCTGCAGGCATTGAAACACCTGGCGTCTACGTGCAGTTTCGGAAAGTGCAAGTCATGTTCGACGCTTGAAGAAAATTTGCGCGATCAGTTCGTGTCGGGCTCACAAGTGACGTAATGCGATCCAGAATATTCGCGGAAAAGAAAGTACAGTACAAAGAAGCAGTGGAGCTAGCGCTGGCTCTAGAGGCAGCGGAGAAGCATGGAGAGGTGAGCGGCACCACAATGACGGCGGCGGCGGACTCAGCAAAGCCGGCAGGCGGCGAGGCGGGCGAAGGCCTGCATTATGCGCGCGGCGGACGAACGCGCCCACGCGGGCCGCAACGGGCGTTTAGCGCCGGTGGCAGTGGCGGCGGCAGTGGCGGCGGCGCAGGCGACGGAGCAGCAGCAGCAGCAGGCGCAGGCGACGGAGCAGCAGCAGCAGCAGGCGCAGGCGACGGAGCAGCAGCAGCAGGCGCAGGCGACGGAGCAGCAGCAGCAGCAGGCGCAGGTGACGGAGCAGCAGCAGCAGCAGGCGCAGGCGACGGAGCAGCAGCAGCAGCAGGCGCAGGCGACGGAGCAGCAGCAGCAGCAGGCGCAAGCGACGGAGCTGCAGCAGCAGCAGGCGCAGGCGACGGAGCAGCAGCAGCAGCAGGCGCAGGCGACGGAGCAGCAGCAGCAGGCGCAGGCGACGGAGCAGCAGCAGCAGCAGGCGCAGGTGACGGAGCAGCAGCAGCAGCAGGCGCAGGCGACGGAGCAGCAGCAGCAGCAGGCGCAGGCTACGGAGCAGCAGCAGCAGCAGGCGCAGGCGACGGAGCAGCAGCAGCAGCAGGCGCAGGCGACGGAGCAGCAGCAGCAGCAGGCGCAGGCGACGGAGCAGCAGCAGCAGCAGGCGCAGGCGACGGAGCAGCAGCAGCAGCAGGCGCAGGCGACGGAGCAGCTGCAGCAGCAGGCGCAGGCGATGGAGCAGCAGCAGCAGCAGGCGCAGGTGACGCGCGCGCGGACGTGGCTGACGGGCGCGCGCGGGCCTGCTGGCGCTGCGGCAAGGCGCACCCGGCCGAGAGGTGTTGGTTTAAAAATTACAGTTGTGATGAGTGCGGTAAAAAAGGGCACCTAAAAGTGATGTGCAAACAAGTGCGCGGTAGTGGCGGTCGGCATAATTATGTGAGTGACGAATCAGACGATGGTATGTTCTACTTGAACGTGGCAGCTCGAGGTTACAAACCTTATTCTATTAAACTGTCTGTTGATAATATTAATATAGATTATGAAGTGGACACAGGTAGTCGTATATCAGCCATAAGTGAGGTGATGTACCACGAATTTTTTTCGCATAAAAAGATTGAACGGGACAACTTAGTTTTACGTTGTTACTCGGGTTCAAGAATAGAATCACTCGGTTACATTGCAGTAGACATTTGTCTAGGCGAATTTAAAGCAAAATCATTACGATTATACATTATTAAGGGTGGGGCGCGGCCTTTGTTAGGACGAGAGTGGATGCGCGCTTTAAAGATAACGCAAATAAACCTCAATGAAATCATAGATGATGAATTCGTAAACAAATTATGTAAAGAGTTCCCAGAAGTATTTAGCAATAAGTTAGGTACATGCAAACAGCCCATACGACTACAGCTTTCCGATAAGGACGCGGTTTACGTGCGAGCGAGACCCATGCCGCTGGCACTGCGTGCACGTGTTGAGCGGGAGCTGGAGCGTCTGGAGGCTGACGGCTCCATCTACCGCGTCGACTACTTAACTGGACTTACTGTTAAATTAAGTAAATGTAGATTTTTGCAAGATAGTGTGAAATATCTCGGTTTTATCATTAACAAGGAAGGTTTGCGACCGGATACAGAGAAACTGGAGGCCATTTCCAGCGCGCCTAGACCAGAGAACGTATCACAACTGAAAAGCTTTTTAGGGATGATTAATTACTACGGGCGATTTATTCCTAGTTTGAGCATCTTATTACAACCATTACACAATTTGTTAAAAAAAGATAGCGGCTGGGAATGGGACTCCAAGTGTGATAAAGCTTTCGTGGAGGCTAAGCGATCTCTCCTGAGCGAACGGGTATTAGCACACTACGAGGAGGGGCGCGACCTGGTGCTGTCGGTGGACAGAAGTGCGTACGGACTGGGCGCCGTGCTAGCGCACCGGTACTCGGACGGCAGTGAGCGGCCAGTCAGCTGCGTGTCGCGCACACTTAGTGCGCCCGAGCGCAACTACAGCCAGCTCGATAAGGAAGCGCTGGCTATTCTGTTCGGTGTCACGAAGCATCACCAATATTTATTCGGAAGGCGTTTCACACTACGCACCGACCACTAGCCTCTGACTTATATTTTTGGGGCCAAGGGGGGAATCCCACAGACGGCTGCCAGTCGTCTACAAAGATGGGCGGCACGCCTGGCTGCATATGATTTCGACATAGAATTTGTGCGATCGGTGGACAACGGTCCGGCCGATGCATTGTCGCGATTACCGTTACCTCGGGAGGGTCGCTTCGTTGACACAGTAGATTATTTGATGGTGGTGGGTAGTTAGTTTACATTTGGAAATATACCAGTCTGTCGTTGACCCACGTATTTTATTGACGTTCCACAAATCATCTACTAAAAACGTCATCATTTTCAATAAAAATAATCATCATTATATGATGAGAGGGCGCTGCAGTGCGCAAGTAAACATTCGCTCTGTGTATTTTTTACCCTTAAAAATAGATACAGTGCTTTTATCATAACTAAAAGTAAATAAAACTGGAAAATTAAGAAAGTAACAGTGCCAGTAGTTATATTTTGTTAAAATTTATCAGGAAAAGTGAAGAAATATTCAAATTAAAAACTGTGACGTTAACGACCAAATTCAAATTTATACTATTATTCGAAATAACCTCGCCAGATATCTTTGTGAGAGAGTTTATATGTGAAGTATTCAATAAACTATAGGTACTAGGTACTACCTATATTTATAAACTGCGTTGCAGCTTCACGCTGATAAAATTGGTTTTCAGTGAAACTAGCTCCAGTGAATGACAGTTGTGATTTGAATATACAGTTAGATATTTATATACCTATACATATATAGAAAATAGATATTTCACCATTGCGAGGCGGAGGGAGCCTCCTTCAAGCCCTTAACTGACACGGCGCTGTCTCACGGCAACGGTTGCCAGGGCTCAGCTGCACCAAAATTTCATACGGCGGCGCGGTGCCCCAGGCCGCCAGCGCGACTGCGCCGCTGTCACCGAGCTTCCGTCAAGACTAGTGTCAATTTTTTTTAAGTCATATTATATGTTTATTTTATTTAAGCTTTTTAACTTGTTTTACGTGTAATTTATAAGGAAAATCGTGTAACTATTTATGTTGAACAACAACGACAGTAGTGACGCCGTACGAAGCGCCAGTCAACCTGCCAAATCGCTGGATGGCCTAGTGAGAAGCCCTCTTTGTTCCCAAGCACGCTTTTTTAAGGGTGAACGAGGCTTGAAGGTACATTTGGGCAAGAAACACAAACCCCAAAACGTGCCTTCATCATGCCCTACAATACCCACTTACCTAACACCTGATTCACCTGCTCAGCCCTTTTGGAAAACCCTTGCAAAATTAAAAAGTTCAACTCCAGTTTTGAAGAGAGTTCCTCGTGGCGCGAGGCCATCCGTGGCTTCATGTTTAGCGCGTTGTGTCCGCCTTGTCACCCGAGAGAACTCTCAGAATGCTTGGGAGCAATTACTCACCTTCCCGTTTAGAATTCTACATGTACAAAAAAAATTGGCAAATAAAAAAACGTTAACAGCACAAATCAAAGATAACTGTAACATTTCGGCCCAAAGTTTCGACCCTAAATTAACAACGCACCTCCCCCAAAGAGGTTTATTGCACCATGTGGAGTCTAAACTAGCCGAGGGTGATATCAGAGGTGCAGCTAGGATCATCTTTAGCAGCGATGTGGTTGCGCAGTACTCTCCAGAGACACTCACAGCTCTGGAGAGCAAACACCCCGCCCCGGCAGATGACCTCTCCTTCCCACCCGATCCAGATTCCAACTTACTCGAAATTACAGCTCAACAAGTATGTGCGGCCGTGGGCTCCTTTCGAAGTGGCTCCGCCGGCTTGGCACCTCAACATTTGAAGGACCTAATGTGTTCAGGCGCCGGGGAGGCTGGTGAGTCTCTTTTGAAGGAGCTGACGGCCCTCATTAATCTCATGATCTCCGGCAATGTGAACGAAGCCGTCGTTGATATCTTGTATGGGGCAAATCTATGTGCCCTACGCAAGAGGGATGGCGGTATTCGTCCCATTGCCGTAGGTTCCACTTACCGCCGTATCGCAGCCAAAATTTGCTGTGCTTTTTACAGCGAAACATCGGCCAGCAAATTCCAGCCCCTACAGCTGGGCTTCGGGTCTAAAGGGGGCTGTGAGGCTGCGGTACACGCTTTATCCACTTACCTCAATAGCGGTAAAGGTGAGGTCATCCTTAAGGTTGACATTAAGAATGCTTTTAACTCCGTTAACAGGGACGCTTTGTTGACAGAAGTTCAAAAATAAATACCCAAAATTTACAGTTTTCTCTATCAATGTTACAGACACCCCTCTAAATTACTTTATAAAGACAACCTTTTGAGATCAGCCGTTGAATGTCAACAGGGTGACCCTCTTGGGCCAGTCATTTTAAGTTTGGCAATAAATCCAATTATTCGACAGCTAAATTCTGAATTCAACGTATGGTATTTGGATGACGGAACCCTAGGAGGTGATGTAGACACAGTCTTAAAAGATTTAACTTTTTTAAAAGCAAAATTCAGTTCCATTGGCCTAGACCTTAACCTTTCAAAATGTGAAATTTATCTTCCCCAAACCACTGACAGACAGACTACCATAACAAAATTTAACACATTAGCACCAAATATCAAAATTACGGAAAGAAATTCTCTTCACCTCCTGGGGTCCCCAATTTTTGACGAATCCTTTCCAACGTTCATTGAGGAGAAAATACAAAATTTTAATGATGTATCGGAAAGACTTTTCAAAATTAACGTTCATTCGGCTTTCACACTTATTCGATACTGTTGCTTTGGACCAAAATTTACATAAAGCCTACGCTCCTCCCATCTATGGAAGCACCCACAACTTTTAGAAAAAGTAGACCAAATTATTAGAAACACACTAACTTCGATCCTTAATGTGGCTCTGGACGACTGAGCGTGGCAGCAAGCCACAACTTTTAGAAAAAGTAGACCAAATTATTAGAAACACACTAACTTCGATCCTTAATGTGGCTCTGAACGACTGAGCGTGGCAGCAAGCCACACTACCCATTCACCTGGGTGGTCTCGGCGTCCGCAAAATTTCAAGTATAAGTTTACCGGCCTTCATCTCCTCGGTTCACAGTACTGATAAATTAACCAGGACCATTTTATCTTAGACACCATGGCCTGTCCTGCTGCAGGAGCGCAGGTCGCATAGTACGGCACGGCAGCATCAACGATATTATTCGTCGAGCCCTTGTCACCGCCGGCGTACCAGCGGTATTAGAACCAAATGGATTGGTACGAGACGATGGGAAGAGACCAGATGGTATGACGTTGTTGCCTTGGAAGTTGGGTAGGCCTCTAGTGTGGGACGCAACCTGTGTCGACACCCTTGCGCCATCTCATGTTCCAAGCACGGCTGGCTGTGCTGGCGCCGCTGCTACAGTTGCTGAGACCCTCAAGCGGCGCAAATACTGCAACCTTATAGGAAACTACAGTTTTGAGCCGTTTGGGGTCGAAACGCTCGGGTCATGGGGCCCAAGTGCGCGTCTCCTTTTTAAGGAAATCTCTCGCCGATTGATCGACACTTCACGTGACCAGAGGGCTGGCTCGTTCTTTGGCGAAAGAATTAGCATTGCCATTCAACGTGGCAATGCTGCCAGTCTTCTGGGCACGTTTCCGGATGACAGCGATGCGGACGAATACTTTGACGCCTAAGTGTCCTTTTGTTTTTTGTATTAATTTGTATAATTTTGTAATGCCACCTGGAGGGAAAGTACTCTTAATACTGCAGATAGAAAATTTTACTCAAAGGAAACATTCCTTTATTTTTGAATAGAAAGCAAACTGCATTCAAAGATTTTCGAAAATTCTCTTCTCCCACACCCGGGAATCGAACCGGCTAAAATCTGAAAAAATTATACCCTGTACTTTTATTGCATCTATCGTTAGGGTCAATTATAAGGATGAAATCTCTCTAACAAACATGATAATACGAACCGAGTTGGTGCCTGTCGGTCTTGATATCTCTCTCCATACCACCACAGAGCTAGATTCACGTTTTTGTTATTTAAAAAATAAGCTTCCATTAAATCAAACTGTTCTTGATAAGCCATTTTCACCGTGAGACAAAATGTGAAATGAGTTGTAAAAACAATCAAATGTGAATAACAACTATGACAATCTAATTTTCAAATTTTAATCTAACATTCCATATTTAAATTACCTCATACACGCAGCTACGAGTATGTCGCAAAGGAGTCTGCATTACAAAAGATGGATGTTAGTTAAAGAGCTTTAACTTGACTCATTGAATTTGTAACTTCAGATTTCCTGGTTTTCCTTTCATTTAATTTCTCATGTTTGTTAGAGAGATTTCATCCTTATAATTGACCCTAACGATCGATGCAATAAAAGTACAGGGTATATTTTTTTCAGATTTTAGCCGGTTCGATTCCCGGGTGTGGGAGAAGAGAATTTTCGAAAATCTTTGAATGCAGTTTGCTTTCAATTCAAAAATAAAGGAATGTTTCCGTTGAGTAAAACTTTCTATCTGCAGTATTAAGAGTACTTTCCCTCCAGGTGGCATTACAAAATTCCACCCTGTATATAGTTAGTAATTTAATTTAGTGTCTACCTAGTGTAAATAGTTAGTAGCATCAATATTGTATAGTTACATTAAATCATCATAATCATCTACTTCCTGATATTCTTCACATTCTAAATCACATTCTCTGTCTTCATTTTCGTCATCTTCATCTTGGTTGTTACTTTCTAGTAACTAGTAAAACTACTACTAGTAAAACTGAAAAACAACCGAAAGGATGTGCAATAAGTGTTATTTCCACTAAATAGCACCTTGTATAATAATACTCTGTGCCGTATCGTCCCCGCGTCTGTTTGCGCAGATATCGCGCCTGCACCGTATCTGCGCCGTATCTGTACCTTACCTTCGTCTCGCCGCCTTCTGTTTGCGTTGCGCCTTAGGTTTCTCTTTCGGTGGCGGATTGAGAAGGAACAACGGTGAACGTTGGTGACTCTGATCGGCTTTCTGTATAAGTACACTGTGCGTCGTTGGAAGTGGATGGGCGTGGGTGAGACCAAGGATCCGAAGTCGAATTCAGACTTATTTTTTCCACTATACGCTTACAGATTTCAGCCAAGAGCGTTGCCGAAGTTCTCCGAAAGCAGTGACCCGTGTATAGCTAAGGCTCTTCCAGTTTTAAGAAAGTGGCCATTTCTCGCGGTATAGCACCTATTTTATTTACTCCCATAGGCTGTCTTGAGCATTTATTATTATGGTATCGTATGAAAAATCGGTCGGTTTTTATATTAGCTGGACGTAAATTTTGGTATGTTTCTACGATAGTTACATATTCTTCGCGTACGAAAAAATACCTGTCAAAGTTCGTCTTCGTATTATTCAATTTTACTAAGAGTAATTTATCTGAATGTTTTCGATATTATTAACTTGTAGCTCTAATAGCTCGTTATTGCGACACGCTCCACTAATTCCTATGATCAGTACAACCTGTAATGAAAATATTATATAATTAATATGCATAATTTAACATTTACAGCATCTTTTACATATCGTAATATTTTAACAGTATTGCTAAGCCAGACTAGGATTCATTGCGCCTCCAAAAATTAGTAGTAGGCAGTAAGTACCTCTAGGACTATAACAGTCTACACACAAATTTTAATAACTAACATAGATTCATTACCACTTACTTTAGCGGCAAGAAAATTGCAGTCCGGAGCTTCATTAAGAATTTTTTCTATGTTAAGGGCCGTGAAAATTTTGGACTTTTTAACCTTATGCCTAACGGACATTCTTTTTAGAAAAGATACGAGTTTTGCGTATGTTTCAATATGCACGTTATGTTTTGTTTTTAAAGTAGCTTTCAATTTCAACATTGAGTAAATATTCATAATAATAGAGAGATTTCATCCTTATAATTGACCCTAACGATCGATGCAATAAAAGTACAGGGTATAATTTTTTCAGATTTTAGCCGGTTCGATTCCCGGGTGTGGGAGAAGAGAATTTTCGAAAATCTTTGAATGCAGTTTGCTTTCTATTCAAAAATAAAGGAATGTTTCCTTTGAGTAACATTTTCTATCTGCAGTATTAAGAGTACTTTCCCTCCAGGTGGCATTACAAAATTATACAAATTAATACAAAAAACAAAAGGACACTTAGGCGTCAAAGTATTCGTCCGCATCGCTGTCATCCGGAAACGTGCCCAGAAGACTGGCAGCATTGCCACGTTGAATGGCAATGCTAATTCTTTGGCCAAAGAACGAGCCAGCCCTCTGGTCACGTGAAGTGTCGATCAATCGGCGAGAGATTTCCTTAAAAAGGAGACGCGCACTTGGGCACCATGACCCGAGCGTTTCGACCCCAAACGGCTCAAAACTGTAGTTTCCTATAAGGTTGCAGTATTTGCGCCGCTTGAGGGTCTCAGCAACTGCAGCAGCGGCGCCAGCACAGCCAGCCGTGCTTGGAACATGAGATGGCGCAAGGGTGTCGACACAGGTTGCGTCCCACACTAGAGGCCTACCCAACTTCCAAGGCAACAACGTCATACCATCTGGTCTCTTCCCATCGTCTCGTACCAATCCATTTGGTTCTAATACCGCTGGTACGCCGGCGGTGACAAGGGCTCGACGAATAATATCGTTGATGCTGCCGTGCCGTGCTATGCGACCTGCGCTCCTGCAGCAGGACAGGCCATGGTGTCTAAGATAAAATGGTCCTGGTTAATTTATCAGTACTGTGAACCGAGGAGATGAAGGCCGGTAAACTTATACTTGAAATTTTGCGGACGCCGAGACCACCCAGGTGAATGGGTAGTGTGGCTTGCTGCCACGCTCAGTCGTCCAGAGCCACATTAAGGATCGAAGTTAGTGTGTTTCTAATAATTTGGTCTACTTTTTCTAAAAGTTGTGGCTTGCTGCCACGCTCAGTCGTCCAGAGCCACATTAAGGATCGAAGTTAGTGTGTTTCTAATAATTTGGTCTACTTTTTCTAAAAGTTGTGGGTGCTTCCATAGATGGGAGGAGCGAAGGCTTTATGTAAATTTTGGTCCAAAGCAACAGTATCGAATAAGTGTGAAAGCCGAATGAACGTTAATTTTGAAAAGTCTTTCCGATACATCATTAAAATTTTGTATTTTCTCCTCAATGAACGTTGGAAAGGATTCGTCAAAAATTGGGGACCCCAGGAGGTGAAGAGAATTTCTTTCCGTAATTTTGATATTTGGTGCTAATGTGTTAAATTTTGTTATGGTAGTCTGTCTGTCAGTGGTTTGGGGAAGATAAATTTCACATTTTGAAAGGTTAAGGTCTAGGCCAATGGAACTGAATTTTGCTTTTAAAAAAGTTAAATCTTTTAAGACTGTGTCTACATCACCTCCTAGGGTTCCGTCATCCAAATACCATACGTTGAATTCAGAATTTAGCTGTCGAATAATTGGATTTATTGCCAAACTTAAAATGACTGGCCCAAGAGGGTCACCCTGCTGACATCCAACGGCTGACCTCAAAAGGTTGTCTTTATAAAGTAATTTAGAGGGGTGCCTGTAACATTGATAGAGAAAACTGTAAATTTTGGGTATTTATTTTTGAACTTCTGTGAAGAAAGCGTCCCTGTTAACGGAGTTAAAAGCATTCTTAATGTCAACCTTAAGGATGACCTCACCTTTACCGCTATTGAGGTAAGTGGATAAAGCGTGTACCGCAGCCTCACAGCCCCCTTTAGACCCGAAGCCCAGCTGTAGGGGCTGGAATTTGCTGGCCAATGTTTCGCTGTAAAAAGCACAGCAAATTTTGGCTGCGATACGGCGGTAAGTGGAACCTACGGCAATGGGACGAATACCGCCATCCCTCTTGCGTAGGGCACATAGATTTGCCCCATACAAGATATCAACGACGGCTTCGTTCACATTGCCGGAGATCATGAGATTAATGAGGGCCGTCAGCTCCTTCAAAAGAGACTCACCAGCCTCCCCGGCGCCTGAACACATTAGGTCCTTCAAATGTTGAGGTGCCAAGCCGGCGGAGCCACTTCGAAAGGAGCCCACGGCCGCACATACTTGTTGAGCTGTAATTTCAAGTAAGTTGGAATCTGGATCGGGTGGGTCAGGGAAGGAGAGGTCATCTGCCGGGGCGGGGTGTTTGCTCTCCAGAGCTGTGAGTGTCTCTGGAGAGTACTGCGCAACCACATCGCTGCTAAAGATGATCCTAGCTGCACCTCTGATATCACCCTCGGCTAGTTTAGACTCCACATGGTGCAATAAACCTCTTTGGGGGAGGTGCGCTGTTAATTTAGGGTCGAAACTTTGGGCCGAAATGTTACAGTTATCTTTGATTTGTGCTGTTAACGTTTTTTTATTTGCCAATTTTTTTTTGTACATGTAGAATTCTAAACGGGAAGGTGAGTAATTGCTCCCAAGCATTCTGAGAGTTCTCTCGGGTGACAAGGCGGACACAACGCGCTAAACATGAAGCCACGGATGGCCTCGCGCCACGAGGAACTCTCTTCAAAACTGGAGTTGAACTTTTTAATTTTGCAAGGGTTTTCCAAAAGGGCTGAGCAGGTGAATCAGGTGTTAGGTAAGTGGGTATTGTAGGGCATGATGAAGGCACGTTTTGGGGTTTGTGTTTCTTGCCCAAATGTACCTTCAAGCCTCGTTCACCCTTAAAAAAGCGTGCTTGGGAACAAAGAGGGCTTCTCACTAGGCCATCCAGCGATTTGGCAGGTTGACTGGCGCTTCGTACGGCGTCACTACTGTCGTTGTTGTTCAACATAAATAGTTACACGATTTTCCTTATAAATTACACGTAAAACAAGTTAAAAAGCTTAAATAAAATAAACATATAATATGACTTAAAAAAAATTGACACTAGTCTTGACGGAAGCACGGTGACAGCGGCGCAGTTGCGCTGGCGGCCTGGGGCACCGCGCCGCCGTATGAAATTTTGGTGCAGCTGAGCCCTGGCAACCGTTGCCGTGAGACAGCGCCGTGTCAGTTAAGGGCTTGAAGGAGGCTCCCTCCGCCTCGCAATGGTGAAATATCTATTTTCTATATATGTATAGGTATATAAATATCTAACTGTATATTCAAATCACAACTGTCATTCACTGGAGCTAGTTTCACTGAAAACCAATTTTATCAGCGTGAAGCTGCAACGCAGTTTATAAATATAGGTAGTAGTACCTATAGTTTATTGAATACTTCACATATAAACTCTCTCACAAAGATATCTGGCGAGGTTATTTCGAATAATAGTATAAATTTGAATTTGGTCGTTAACGTCACAGTTTTTAATTTGAATATTTCTTCACTTTTCCTGATAAATTTTAACAAACTATAACTACTGGCACTGTTACTTTCTTAATTTTCCAGTTTTATTTACTTTTAGTTATGATAAAAGCACTGTATCTATTTTTAAGGGTAAAAAATACACAGAGCGAATGTTTACTTGCGCACTGCAGCGCCCTCTCATCATATAATGATGATTATTTTTATTGAAAATGATGACGTTTTTAGTAGATGATTTGTGGAACGTCAATAAAATACGTGGGTCAACGACAGACTGGTATATTTCCAAATGTAAACTAACTACCCACCACCATCAAATAATCTACTGTGTCAACGAAGCGACCCTCCCGAGGTAACGGTAATCGCGACAATGCATCGGCCGGACCGTTGTCCACCGATCGCACAAATTCTATGTCGAAATCATATGCAGCCAGGCGTGCCGCCCATCTTTGTAGACGACTGGCAGCCGTCTGTGGGATTCCCCCTTGGCCCCAAAAATATAAGTCAGAGGCTGGTGGTCGGTGCGTAGTGTGAAACGCCTTCCGAATAAATATTGGTGATGCTTCGTGACACCGAACAGAATAGCCAGCGCTTCCTTATCGAGCTGGCTGTAGTTGCGCTCGGGCGCACTAAGTGTGCGCGACACGCAGCTGACTGGCCGCTCACTGCCGTCCGAGTACCGGTGCGCTAGCACGGCGCCCAGTCCGTACGCACTGCTGTCCACCGACAGCACCAGGTCGCGCCCCTCCTCGTAGTGTGCTAATACCCGTTCGCTCAGGAGAGATCGCTTAGCCTCCACGAAAGCTTTATCACACTTGGAGTCCCATTCCCAGCCGCTATATTTTTTTAACAAATTGTGTAATGGTTGTAATAAGGTGCTCAAACTAGGAATAAATCGCCCGTAGTAATTAATCATCCCTAAAAAGCTTTTCAGTTGTGATACGTTCTCTGGTCTAGGCGCGCTGGAAATGGCCTCCAGTTTCTCTGTATCCGGTCGCAAACCTTCCTTGTTAATGATAAAACCGAGATATTTCACACTATCTTGCAAAAATCTACATTTACTTAATTTAACAGTAAGTCCAGTTAAGTAGTCGACGCGGTAGATGGAGCCGTCAGCCTCCAGACGCTCCAGCTCCCGCTCAACACGTGCACGCAGTGCCAGCGGCATGGGTCTCGCTCGCACGTAAACCGCGTCCTTATCGGAAAGCTGTAGTCGTATGGGCTGTTTGCATGTACCTAACTTATTGCTAAATACTTCTGGGAACTCTTTACATAATTTGTTTACGAATTCATCATCTATGATTTCATTGAGGTTTATTTGCGTTATCTTTAAAGCGCGCATCCACTCTCGTCCTAACAAAGGCCGCGCCCCACCCTTAATAATGTATAATCGTAATGATTTTGCTTTAAATTCGCCTAGACAAATGTCTACTGCAATGTAACCGAGTGATTCTATTCTTGAACCCGAGTAACAACGTAAAACTAAGTTGTCCCGTTCAATCTTTTTATGCGAAAAAAATTCGTGGTACATCACCTCACTTATGGCTGATATACGACTACCTGTGTCCACTTCATAATCTATATTAATATTATCAACAGACAGTTTAATAGAATAAGGTTTGTAACCTCGAGCTGCCACGTTCAAGTAGAACATACCATCGTCTGATTCGTCACTCACATAATTATGCAGACCGCCACTACCGCGCACTTGTTTGCACATCACTTTTAGGTGCCCTTTTTTACCGCACTCATCACAACTGTAATTTTTAAACCGACACCTCTCGGCCGGGTGCGCCTTGCCGCAGCGCCAGCAGGCCCGCGCGCGCCCGTCAGCCACGTCCGCGCGCGCGTCACCTGCGCCTGCTGCTGCTGCTGCTCCATCGCCTGCGCCTGCTGCTGCTGCTGCTCCGTCGCCTGCGCCTGCTGCTGCTGCTGCTCCGTCGCCTGCGCCTGCTGCTGCTGCTGCTCCGTCACCTGCGCCTGCTGCTGCTGCTGCTCCGTCGCCTGCGCCTGCTGCTGCTGCTCCGTCGCCTGCGCCTGCTGCTGCTGCTCCGTCGCCTGCGCCTGCTGCTGCTGCTGCTCCGTCGCCTGCGCCTGCTGCTGCTGCTGCTCCGTCGCCTGCGCCTGCTGCTGCTGCTCCGTCGCCTGCGCCTGCTGCTGCTGCTGCTCCGTCGCCTGCGCCTGCTGCTGCTGCTGCTCCGTCGCCTGCGCCTGCTGCTGCTGCTGCTCCGTCGCCTGCGCCTGCTGCTGCTGCTCCGTCGCCTGCGCCTGCTGCTGCGGCTGCTCCGTCGCCTGCGCCTGCTGCTGCTGCTGCTCCGTCGCCTGCGCCTGCTGCTGCTGCTGCTCCGTCGCCTGCGCCTGCTGCTGCTGCTGCTCCATCCCTTGCGTCTACTGCTGCTGCTGCTCCATCGCCTGAGCCTGCTGCTGCTGCTGCTCCGTCGCCTGCGCCTGCTACTGCTGCTGCTCCGTCGCCTGCGCCTGCTGCTGCTGCTGCCCCGTCACCTGCGCCTGCTGCTGCTGCTGCTCCGTCGCCTGCGCCTGCTGCTGCTGCTCCGTCGCCTGCGCCTGCTGCTGCTGCTGCTCCGTCGCCTGCGCCTGCTGCTGCTGCTGCTCCGTCGCTTGCGCCTGCTGCTGCTGCTGCTCCATCGCCTGCGCCTGCTGCTGCTGCTGCTCCATCGCCTGCGCCTGCTGCTGCTGCTGCTCCGTCACCTGCGCCTGCTGCTGCTGCTGCTCCGTCGCCTGCGCCTGCTGCTGCTGCTGCTCCGTCGCCTGCGCCTGCTGCTGCTGCTGCTCCGCCGCCGGCGCCTGCTGCTGCTGCTGCTCCGTCGCCTGCGCCTGCTGCTGCTGCTGCTCCGTCGCCTGCGCCTGCTGCTGCTGCTGCTCCGTCACCTGCGCCTGCTGCTGCTGCTGCTCCGTCGCCTGCGCCTGCTGCTGCTGCTCCGTCGCCTGCGCCTGCTGCTGCTGCTGCTCCGTCGCCTGCGCCTGCTGCTGCTGCTGCTCCGTCGCCTGCGCCTGCTGCTGCTGCTCCGTCGCCTGCGCCTGCTGCTGCTGCTCCGTCGCCTGCGCCTGCTGCTGCTGCTGCTCCGTCGCCTGCGCCTGCTGCTGCTGCTGCTCCGTCGCCTGCGCCTGCTGCTGCTGCTCCGTCGCCTGCGCCTGCTGCTGCTGCTGCTCCGTCGCCTGCGCCTGCTGCTGCTGCTGCTCCGTCGCCTGCGCCTGCTGCTGCTGCTGCTCCGTCGCCTGCGCCTGCTGCTGCTGCTCCGTCGCCTGCGCCTGCTGCTGCGGCTGCTCCGTCGCCTGCGCCTGCTGCTGCTGCTGCTCCGTCGCCTGCGCCTGCTGCTGCTGCTGCTCCGTCGCCTGCGCCTGCTGCTGCTGCTGCTCCATCCCTTGCGTCTACTGCTGCTGCTGCTCCATCGCCTGAGCCTGCTGCTGCTGCTGCTCCGTCGCCTGCGCCTGCTACTGCTGCTGCTCCGTCGCCTGCGCCTGCTGCTGCTGCTGCTCCGTCACCTGCGCCTGCTGCTGCTGCTGCTCCGTCGCCTGCGCCTGCTGCTGCTGCTCCGTCGCCTGCGCCTGCTGCTGCTGCTGCTCCGTCGCCGGCGCCTGCTGCTGCTGCTGCTCCGTCGCCTGCGCCTGCTGCTGCTGCTGCTCCGTCGCCTGCGCCTGCTGCTGCTGCTGCTCCATCGCCTGCGCCTGCTGCTGCTGCTGCTCCGTCACCTGCGCCTGCTGCTGCTGCTGCTCCGTCGCCTGCGCCTGCTGCTGCTGCTGCTCCGTCGCCTGCGCCTGCTGCTGCTGCTGCTCCGTCGCTTGCGCCTGCTGCTGCTGCTGCTCCGTCGCCTGCGCCTGCTGCTGCTGCTGCTCCGTCGCCTGCGCCTGCTGCTGCTGCTGCTCCGTCACCTGCGCCTGCTGCTGCTGCTGCTCCGTCGCCTGCGCCTGCTGCTGCTGCTCCGTCGCCTGCGCCTGCTGCTGCTGCTGCTCCGTCGCCTGCGCCTGCTGCTGCTGCTGCTCCGTCGCCTGCGCCGCCGCCACTGCCGCCGCCACTGCCACCGGCGCTAAACGCCCGTTGCGGCCCGCGTGGGCGCGTTCGTCCGCCGCGCGCATAATGCAGGCCTTCGCCCGCCTCGCCGCCTGCCGGCTTTGCTGAGTCCGCCGCCGCCGTCGTTGTGGTGCCGCTCACCTCTCCATGCTTCTCCGCTGCCTCTAGAGCCAGCGCTAGCTCCACTGCTTCTTTGTACTGTACTTTCTTTTCCGCGAATATTCTGGATCGCATTACGTCACTTGTGAGCCCGACACGAACTGATCGCGCAAATTTTCTTCAAGCGTCGAACATGACTTGCACTTTCCGAAACTGCACGTAGACGCCAGGTGTTTCAATGCCTGCAGGTACTCCGTGAGGGACTCGTCCGCACGCTGGCGGCGCAACCTAAATACGTGGCGCTCGGCGATCTCCGATCGTTGCGGTTCCAAATGTTCCGTCACTAATTTCACTAGTTCGTCATATGTTTTGTCTTCCAGTAAATTAGGTGAACACAGATCGCACATAAGCGCATACGTTTCTTCCCCAACGACCGTTATTAACATAGGCACTTTCAATTCATCGTCGATTTTGTTAAGCAGTACGTACTGATTTACGCGACGAATATACGCTGGCCACTGTTTTGAGCTTAAACTAAACGGTTCAATTTTACCAATAGGCATCTTGACACACGCGAAACCACAGAAATTAAAAAGAAATTACACGAATCCCGTTCTCGTCGCCAATGGAACGTCAATAAAATACGTGGGTCAACGACAGACTGGTATATTTCCAAATGTAAACTAACTACCCACCACCATACAATAATATGAGTACCGAGCGATGTCACAATTTGCATGTGTAATAATATAATTTTAATAAATTTAATTATAGGTAGCTACTTAAGTACGCTAAATAAAGAAACAATTTATAATTAAAGTAGTTTTATTTTATTCCTTACCTCTTCTCAATATATGTGGGTAGTCATTAGACAGAATTCCGTTTATTATTCTGAGTATTAGTTGGAAACCCAGAAAGAAGTTATTATTATAAATCTACCTTACTGTGCCAATATGTACCTATCTAATAACGATTTTATTTCCTGCCCAATGAAAAATCCACTGATTTTTAATTCAGAATAATGGTTTAAGTTTATAATTTCATTTATCGGTATGGTGTCCCTTAGATACAGAAAAGTCCTGATGTAGACACCTATTGTATGTACTTTGCACCAAAAGTATCAAGATTATTTAGTCTAATTATGATCTAAAATCTGTAGTTGCAAATGCAGCAACATCCCATAGATTTGGCTACAAAGGTAGCAATATCCACGAGTTGGGCGCAGAAACAGAAACATCCAAACCAAATGTCTAGTTTTTAGAAAAAATATGATGTAGTAGAAAAATTTTGGATATTACAGTAGTAATATCCAAAATTTTTCTTGTATTAATCACATGATTCTCTAAATTTTTATGTTAAAAATAGCACCATACTAGTTATATTACTGCTTTAAAACAAAAAAATCGTTTAATGCCATTTTGGTAAAACTGGGTGTATATACCTTTGCATCTATATGACTCATGTTTTTCAACTACACTGTTAAGTTTGTTTTTGAGATTAATTCAATCCAACTACGGAACCCTTCATTCATTGTGCGTGGTTCGACACGCACTTGGTCTGTTTTAATTCTTTTTACCTATTGTGCTAGTCATTTTATTCCAGATGCATCATCTTGACATAAATACAAAATATTGTAAAACATCTTAAAAGAGTAACGGTGGATTTTCTTGCCCATTCTTCTCAATACGAAACTAACTACCTTTTGGAAGGGGCGACAAGAATATTTTTTTTTGTGTATTTTGACGTTCTATAACGCCTTTTAAATGCATAATTGAAATAAATAATTTGACTTTTATTTTAATGTATAGGCGCGAGAGATCTCTGCCGCCGATCGCCTCCACGAGGAAACGGCGGTGCTCTGCCCAAGCCGGGCAGACCTCCACTGTATGCCCCACAGTCCACCGTATCCTCCGGGCGATCCACACAAGGTGACACCCGGGAGCTTTGCTCGCGGCAGCGAAGTTACGCCCGCCCTCGCGTCACTCCCATACGTGCGCGAGGACTTTAAAAAAAAATCACAAAATTTTTATTCAATCGATAAGTGCCATAAAAAAAAATGCATTTAAAATTTTACATTTTCAAATTTCGCGCGTAGGTTGACGAAAACGCTGGACGCAGTGGACTCCATGTTGCTCTCTGGTCATGACGTCACTGGGCTATGAAAACAAACGCGCTGATCTTTGTATGATATTTGACACGTTTTTGTTAAAATAGCCGTATGACGTAATAACATGGCGGCTACTATTTCATGGTGCTTTTAACAGATTAGAAAAACTGAAAACGTTGAATTGAATTTTAAAATTTATTTTGTTATTTTATGAACTAAAACTAACATTTTCGGACTCCTTTTTGCCTAAGCTATCTCAATAATATATTTATAGATTTTTTCTCGTATATAGTAAAATACCCTATTACTAGTTTGTGAAGCTATGAAGTTTTCACTTCTGACGTGCTGTCCTACGTCTGACAGTTTATTTTTTATTTTCAATTTGTTATATGATCTTTCAAGTCCTTTAGAAGTGACAGGAATTTTATAGAATAATAACTGTAAATACTTCTGTTAGGTCGCATTCTAGCACTCCATATTTGCCCATTATTTCCTTACTTAATAGGTGAACAGTCCATGCCTGGGTTAATTTAAATATTAAACCCATTACCGTTATTTGAAGCTTACTATTTGAGATAGGCCCTCTCTGTTTTCCGGTTATTTATGTCCTTCTCCTTCACTCCTATACATCTGTCTCGCTCGCACACTCCCCACCAGGCAGGCCCGAGCGCAGTCGAGAGGCTCGAAAGCGTTCACGAATCATTGGCGTCTTGTTTTCCGGCGAGTACGGTTGTCTTCATCTCCGTAAATTGAAAGTGTCACCTGCGCGTGAGTTAATTATATATTTTAACGGTATTACCGTTCGTATTCAAGGCGATTTGATATTAACGTTGATAATTCAAATTGTTTACGCAGGTATGTAACGTATTATTAGCGTAATTTTTCTTGGTTTCTTTTTGTTTCTAGAAACATTTACCTATGTTCTTTCTCCTAATCTCAGTATAAAGTGTCATAATTATACTGTGTTCTAGTTGTGAATTTTTGTGCTTCACAGATTACCTACCTACCTTTTAAAAAGTGTTTACTTTTAGGATGGATGATTTGGGAAAAAATAGTGCATGTGTGAACGCGAGTGTTGAGGAGTCGCGACGTGATTTATCACGGGATCGTGTGCCAAAGCCGGCTCAGTCCAGTTCCCGGAAACGTGCACGATCAGCTAGAAGTTCATCATCTAGTAGCAGCCCTTCTTCGTCCAGTGATTCCACGGATTCCACGAGCTCTTCGGACCGAAAGAAGAAACGTGGCCGTCACCACAAAAGAAGGGGGGGCAAATATAGTCGCAAATCACGGAAAGACAAGCGGCAGATGCACAAGTTATCGCGAGAGGCGAGTGCATTACGTAATCAAATTGCTTTATCTTCATCAATGCCATGTGGCGGTGCGGAGCCCGCGTCAGTTATAGACAACGACTTGTTGATTGATGACAGTGTTAGTGGCATCTTGTACAATGATGGTAGTGACGCGTGCGCGAGTGAGCCTGCTCAGGTTCAACTGCCGTTCAATTTCGATATTGAAACTAAACTGAAAGAGCCTGCGGTTCCTAAAGCACCCGATAATTTATTGAAAGTCCTTCAGGATATACAATATTTTAATAAAAGTGAATGGAGTGACGTTAGGTACTCTGAGGTACAGAAATCATATTGCCATACGCCTGGTTTTATTGACCTAGAAGCTAATGAGGAGATTCGTGAATATGATCAGTTACGCCATTTGGCTTATGCTGATAAGGCTTACGCAGCTCTTACATTTTGTGCGCTGGAACAAAGGCAGGCATTATCATCTACTTTGTCAGAACTACTATCCTGGGCTCACGCAGAACAGTGTTTAAATGTTAATAGCTTGTAGGATAAGAATCACGGAGATTTTTTCTAAAGGTGATTTCCACAAAGCATCTTCAGATTTGTTGCAGCTTATCTGTGGACACAGGGCTGAAGTTATACAAATGCGCCGAGATGGAATATCTAATCACGTTCGTGATCCTTTAATAAAGGCAACGTTACGCAAGATTCCACCATCCAACCGCCATTTATTCGAAAGCGAATCGTTTACCGCTGCCCTTGAAAAAATGGGTGGGGTTAAAAAGACATTCATGCCCTTAGTTAAACCTAAAAGTGGTTCTGCTTCGCAAGCAGGACCAAGCAAAGCTGCACGCCACCCCCCGCAGGGGTCGGCTCACTATCATGGACCCTCGCAGGGTACCAACCATGGATGCTGCGCCTCTGTGACTCATCCACATTATCAATACCGCCAGTCCTCGCAGGACTGCTATCATGAACGTCCTCAGCGACAGAGCAACCAGAGTGACCGTCGCACGGCGCCTACAAGCAACAACAAAGATTCCTTTCGCCCGCGGGGTGGCCGCCAAAGCTACAAACCTCAGAGTCAGGGGAAAGGAAACCGTAAACGCCCCGGAGTCTCCTCAGACTACAACTCTGGGAACAAAAACCGTAAGTACTGACTCGACGGAATTCAGGGCGGGTCAGCTGGCACTATTTTACAATCGATGGGAGGAAATGGGAGCTCCAAACTTTTTGTTGCGCATAATAACAGGGTATCGCATACCCTTTCTTCTGAAACCACCTCTAATGTTGCCACATTTGAGGAAAGGGCCCTACATCACACAGGAGTCCGAATCGATGTCGGCACTCATCAGTCAATTGAAAGACCAAGGTGTATTAGAAGCAGTGCGACTTTCCCCGAGCTTCTTGTCGACAATGTTTCTTGTGCCAAAGAGCGATGGCTCCGACCGCCCAATATTCAACTTAAGAGCCTTAAACGACTATGTAATCACGGAACCTTTCAGCCTGATAAATGTATCTCGTATACCGGAGTTTCTCCAGCCAAGCGACTGGCTTTGCAAAGTAGACCTTTCGCAAGCTTACTTCCATTTACCAATATCCCCGGCACACAGAAGATTTTTGCGCCTCATTTACCAAGGGGAGCTATTAGAAATGACCTGCTTGCCTTTCGGCCTCAGCACAGCACCGAAGGTGTTTGCTTCTCTGAGCAACTGGGTCGCTCAAACATTGCGAGAACAGAATCTGCGCATAATTGTCTACCTAGGCGACTTCCTGGTAGTTCACCAGGACAAGGACACTCTGCAAACTCATGTTCGTACTCTCCTGAACCGTCTAGAATATCTAGGGTGGCAAGTAAATCTAAAGAAATCCATTGTATCCCCACAGAAGAGTCTTGTGTATCTGGGAGTTCAGTGGGATCCTTGGGCCAACAAAAAATCTCTGCCGCAAGACAAGGTCAGAAATCTTATCCACAAAGTCTCTGCAAGGATAAACTTGGGCAAGGCTTGCCTGCAAGAATTGCAAAGCCTAGTGGGCCTTCTAAACTTTGCAAGTTTTGTGGTGCCACAGGGCAGACTACATCACCGGTTTCTGCTCAGTTTCCTAAATGCATCTCTAAAAATGCCAGTCAGGAAGGAGATCCACTTACCAGACGAAGTCCTAGAAGATCTTCAGTGGTGGCTTCACAACTGCCACCAAACATCTGCAATCCATCTACCACCACCAACACACTTTGTGACCACAGACGCCTCCGATCTGGCTTGGGGAGCTCAGGTGGACGGTTACGCAGTGTCAGGTGTGTGGACTGCTCAAGAACAACACCTACATTGCAACCTAAAAGAGATGCTGGCAATCTTAAAGGTGCTCGAAACCCACGGTCCTCTACTGTGCAAGTCCACTGCTCTGTTCCAGTGCGACAATCGAACAGTTGTTGCCCACTTGCGGAACGAGGGCGGCACGAGATCGCCACCTCTGATGGAAGTAACGTACAGAGTGTTCCGCTTACTAGATTGTCATCAAATAAATCTGACAGTCAATTATATACCCGGCATTTACAACGGACATGCGGATCACCTCTCCAGACACAAGCTAGTACCAGAATGGCATCTTCTGCCCGCTTGCACGGAGAAGGTATTTCACAAGTTTGGCACTCCGGTAGTAGATCTGTTTGCATCCAGTCGAGTTAACGTGGTAGCCAACTACGTGTCTCTGGATTTAACAGATACCCAAGCAATATTCCACAATGCCTTTTCCTGGCAGTGGAACTACCACCTTGCGTGGATATTCCCACCACCATACCTGATACCCAAGGTGCTGGCCCACCTCAACTCGGCGACCGGGATGTACCTTTTAATTGTCCCCCGGTGGAGTCGGGTGTTCTGGCGGGCCGATCTCAAAGCTCGGGCAGTAGCAGCTCCGTGGTCGATCACCAATCTCAGAGAGAATCTAATAGACACCACGACCGGTCTGCCACCCCCCAAGGTTCAAGAGATGGCGCTCGAAGTGTGGAAGTGTGGGGGTGGTCGAGGAGTTTGACGGGTTGGAATAAAGATCAAATACAATTACTTAAATCCTCGTGGCGTACTTCGACTCTTAAAACCTATAAGATCGCGTGGGATCGATGGGTATCTTGGTCTGAAAAATATAATTTGGATCCTTTTCACCCAACAGGGCCCATCGTTGCTAGATATCTAGCGGACTTACATCTAGTCGACAAGTTTTCTTATAACACTATTTTGCTTCACAAATCGGTGGTGGCTACTCTATGCAATGCCGAAGATGCTGGACGAATAAGTTCGCACACATTAGTAAAACACGTCCTAAAGTCTATTGCTTTAAAGAAGCCTATCGCCCATAAGCCTCCTGTATGGGATATAGATGCACTGACCTCCTTTTTAAGTTCAAACACTGTAGATGAAAATAACCCTTTTGCCACTTCTCGACATACAGCAACACTCCTCCTACTGTGCTCAGGCAGACGAGTTCACGATCTGACATTGCTGCTAGTGGACTCAGAGCATTGCATCGATGACGGCAGTAATATTATTTTAAAGCCAATATTTGGCTCTAAAACCGATAGTGACACTCATAGGCAATCGGGATGGAAGTTACTTCCTAACACAAGCAATAAAAATCTGGATCCTGTGTTTTGGGTCAGAAAATTAATTGATCTTCTTAAAGATAGAAGAGATTCCAGTAATTGTCCAAACTTATTTATAAATATCAGAGGACAAGCAAAGGCGGCCTCTCGCACTGTGATTGCAGGATGGGTTAAAACTGTACTAACAGAGGCTGGTATACCCGCTACACCGGGAAGTCTACGATCAGCAGTATCTTCAAAAAATTGGTCTGATAACTTACCTCTGGATGAAATATTGTCCAGAGGAAATTGGAAGTCCAAAGAGACTTTCACACGCTTCTACAGACGAGAGATACTGCCAGCCTCTGCTAGCAACAGCATTACTAGAATGTTCAACCCAGCTGATTAAATTTTTAATTTGTATTAATCTTTTGGAACACTGATTATACTAATAGAGCGACTGTTGTGATTACTGAATTATTAATGATTGATTTTTGTTTTATTTATTTCTTGCACACTCCAAAGCTGTTTAATATAATAATATATTATCTTCCAAATAATGGATATCTATCGCTTAATCCATAGGTATAGATTATTTTCCTGAAGTCAATCAAACTTACTTCACATTGGCGTCCCACCACCAGGCGATAACAAACACGTCTCAAATAGTAAGCTTCAAATAACGGTCATGGATTTAATAGAAGCGTTTTTCCTGAAATAAAACGCATATTAAATACTTACCTTATTTGAAGCTTACAATTAATTTCTGCCTGGTATTTTCGACTCAATGATTCGTGAACGCTTTCGAGCCTCTCGACTGCGCTCGGGCCTGCCTGGTGGGGAGTGTGCGAGCGAGACAGATGTATAGGAGTGAAGGAGAAGGACATAAATAACCGGAAAACAGAGGGCCTATCTCAAATAGTAAGCTTCAAATAAGGTAAGTATTTAATATGCGTTTTATTTCAGGAAAAACGCTTCTATTAAGAAATTGAAGGGAAAAGTTTGGGCCTATTTTATCTGAATATGTACTCTGTATCTGAATATGAACTGTGTATGAACTATGTATCTGAATACGAACTGGTCACACTTTTGTAATAAAGTTGCTTCATCTATATCTAGTAAAAATATTGGAATATTTGACAGACTGCACTCATACCAGTATAACGTGAGCTATTAATGTGTCTAATACATTATTGAACATAGTATTTTTTTATATTTCTTCCCTGTTTTGAAATCGGTGACCACGCTAATTTATAATGACGAAATTCTTCAACGCTGCTTGCGGTAGGAGTTGACTGTAGAAATCGTCACGTAAGGAAAAAGCATCTTTCCCCCTCCATGCGACTTTCTCCATCTCTCTGTCTCTTTGCATTAAATATATATGAGTGTGTGTGTGCGTGTGACTATCGCGTACGTAACGAATTTCGTTCCTAACTTTCCTTTGCCTTTTTATTGAAAATGGGGATCTATTTTATATTGGTATAAATATAGATCCCGAATTTAAGCCAGTGAACTGCAAGAAAAATTTTGCAATTTTGAAAGCATTCTTTGCATCCTCCGAGCCCGCAGTTTCATAATTTGTGGGAAAAGCCCTTAGGACATTACCTACGAGACGTGACGTGCTATCGGTGGACGAAAAAAGGCTGGGGAAGCAACACTCGAAATTTTGCGGAATCCTAAGCCGCCAAACCGAATAGGGAGGGATGCTTGTAACCAAGATGAAGCTGAATATTTAAAATCATTTCTAAACTTGGTTTGACTAAATCGTCTATTGGTAAAAGCACATTTGGATGTTTCCAAAAAGGGCTGTAGCGAAGCACAAGGGACAAAAAGGCAAAAGTTTAGAATTACAAGAGCATAATGAGGACTGATTTCGAGTAAACAATTTGCGTGACTTTGGAATTTAGAAATAGTGTTACCTAGTAATATAATCAGGAAAAGATTCCTCAAAGATGGGAGAACCCAGGAGGCAAAATGACTTTCTCTCTACTATTTTTATGTTGGGTGCCAGAAAAATTAATTTGAATTTTAAATCATCCAAACCGTAAGAAGTTTTTTGAATAAAAAATCGCATTTGCTAAAATTTAATTCTTAACCAATATTTTCAAAATTTGTTTTAATATGTGATAAGTCAGATAACACAGTGTCCACATAACCTCCCGGGGTTCTCTCATGGAGGACACGGTGGAGCATGCGGCGGAGGTCTGCCCGGCTTGGGCAGAGCACCGCCGTGTCCTCGTGGAGGCGATCGGCGGCAGAGATCTCTCGCGTCCGGCCCTGGTTCAGGCCGTGGTACGGAGCGAGAGGGCATGGGCAGCCGTCACTTCCTTCTGCGAAGCAGTAATGCTCGCGAAGGAGGAGACGGGACGGTTGAGGGAAAGGCAAGTTTCGCGCCCCCTCGCCCCTAGCCGCCGCAGGAGACGCCCTGGGCGTCGAGAATCCCGGGCGGATTTCCGGCCACCGTAGGCGCGGGCTTGCGGACGGTGAGCAATAGGTAGCTCACCGTCCGGTAAGGACCAGGCCCGGGTCGACGGCGCGTCGTATTCCACGCGCGCCTCAAAGAGATGTCGTCAGCACAATGTAGGGGTCCGCTAGGGCCGATGCCTGCCGGGGTCGCGGGAAGGTACTACGAGGGCGGCACTGAAAATTTCGGGAATCAACAAAACATTACTATTTAAAAATGTATTTATTGCTTTTCGAAGTATTCTCCGCGAAATTTGATTCATTTTTCCATACGATGGAGCCAATCATTGAAGCAACCATTCCATTCGGAAGTTGGGGTCTCCAAAATGGCCGTTTTGTAGGCGTCCACAGCTTCTTCAGGTGATGAAAATCTCTGTCCACGCAATTTATTCTTTATTTTAGGGAAAGTATTGAAATCATAAGGGCTTAGGTCGGGGCTGTATGGCGGATGGTCTAATAATTCTATGTTTTCTTGCTCTAAAAACTCTTTTGTTCTGTGCGCGGTGTGAGAACTCGCATTGTCGTGATGGAGGATGATGCGGCGGTTGCAGTTCTCTTTACGGAGTTCAGAAACGACCTGCGGCAAACAAATGCTAGCATACCATTCTGCATTAACCGTTCTTTGTCCCTCAAGAGGAATAGTCGTAACATGGCCGGTTTTGGAGACAAACGTGGCCACCATTTTTTTTGCAACACTCCGTGAACGAAAAATTTTTGTTGGCTTTAACTCATTTTCGAACACCCAAACTCGTGACTGGTTTTTTGTTTCAGGTTCGTACGCGTATATCCAGGATTCGTCACCTGATACGATGTTGTATACAGCATTTGAGGATCCTGCGTGGAATCTTTCGAGAGTTCTGACGCACCAAGTAACGCGAGCCGCTTTTTGCTCTTCACAGAGCGAATGCGGTATCCATCGGGAAAACAACCCGATGGATACACCTAATTGTTCATGCAAGATTATTTGTATTTGACTCATGCCAATGTCTAAAGTTGCCTGTATTTCGCGGTATGTCACATGTCGATCTTCCTCAATCAGCTTACGCACAGCATCAACGTTTTCTTGGGTGACTGCAGTTGGGCGACCTTGACGGGGATCATCACTGAGCTTGACACGTCCACGTTGAAATTCAGCAAACCAGCGATAAATTGTGGTTTTGGATGGGGATTAAACCACTTCGAAAGTCATAATAAATCATCGCTCTTGAATTTTCTCGAGTCAATTCCATTTTTTTTTTTTTTTTTTCTTTGGCTTCGCACGGTTTGTGCATTTAGCCAATGTCACGTTTAGTTACATATAAAAGGTAGGGAAACTTTATTATTATAAATATTTTAACGGGATTTAGGATAGGACGGATAAATAGGATCAGTATAATAATTATAAGTAACAAGAATACCATATGAATAAATGAAAACAAAAAAAAATTACAACTTGATATTATTTAGAATAATGAATGAGACTATACATTTATATACAAGAGAGCTATTTGTACAATGTAAAGAAAGTATTGAGGTAGGAAAAGGAGTACGGAGGGACATATCCCTCTTAACCTCTTAAGTTTACTAAGAAAGGAAGAACGGTCATTTAAAGGACAGGAGAAAAAAATATGCTCTAAGTCGCCTACATCTGTGCCACATAAGCAAATGGGATCGTCGCTGATAGAAAGTTTGGCAAGATGGGCTGGAGAACAAACATGACCCAGTCTCATCCGTATTAGAATGGAGGTCTCCATCTTGCCAAACTTGGCCCTGCCAAACCATGGTTTTTCTGGAACATCCGGTTGGATGAGTGAAAAATAATGACCCTTCGATTTGCTTCCGATATCCCAAGCTACCTTCCAGGTTTCCCGAAGAAAAGTCTTTGGTAACGACGCGAGGTCATAACTAAAATTTGTATATGGAACTAAGTCCCCACACTGCACCGCATCACAGACAAGTTTATCAGCCACTTCATTGCCATGGATTCCAGCATGAGCCGGAATCCACACAAATTGTAGTGAATTACCCTCAGAGATGGTCCTGAACACAAATTCTCTTATTAAATAAATGATAGGTAGCTGTGATTTGTGTTCGAAAGCAGATTTATTGATGGCAAGAAGAGCACTTTGCGAATCAGTAAAAATAATAGATTTTTGAGCTTCAAAATACGGATATATTCTATGGCTTTAAAAATGCCAAAACATTCCCCGGTAAAAACAGAAGTCTCCGGAGGAAGTTTTATTTTTTGTACGATGTTGTATTGAGAATTGTAAGTACCTATCCCAACACAACCCATCGGAGAGGGCTTGGCAGCATCCGTAAAAATATGGTGGTACTCTGAGTGTTCTGACAGAAAATTATTAAAACTTAAATTACAATCGGGATCTGATTTACTAACACAGTTATATTTTATAGAGGGACTGAAATGTAAACTTTCATAACTACTGCTAAATAAGGGAAGTTTATTGGAACGGTAAATAGGAGAAGAAAGTGAAAGGAATTTTGAAAAAAAAAGGAAAAAATGGGACCAGTAATCTGAAGATTCAATCTGCAACACTAAAGCGTCCAGTTTAGGAATGAGAGGATAAGTTGAGAATTGAAGAATCCGGAACAAATATTTGTCAGATAGGAATTGTCTTCTAAGACTTAAAGGAGCATCCCCGCATTCCACTTGAAGTGCATTAATGGGACTAGACTTCATTGCACCTGAAATAATGCGTAATGCTTTAGACTGGATGCGATCCAATTTTTTAAAAGCCATAACACTACCAGGTTCTAGAACGAACAATCCATAATCCAGAGTGCTTCTGATGATTGCGTTGTAAATGAGTTTCAAAGAAAAAGGGATGTGCACCCCACCACACACCAGAGAGGCATCTAATCATGTTTAGGTGATTTTCGCATTTGTTAACAATATATTCACAATGAGGGACACTACTTAATTTACAGTCAAGTATTATACCTAGAAATCTGAATTTATCTTTAACTGGAATAGGTATTTCCTTATAAAAGAGATTGACTAAGGGAATATTTCTCTTCCGGGTGAATAAAATAGCCGCGCTTTTAGACGTGCATAAATCCAAACCGTTCAGATGTAACCATGACTCCAAAATAGATAAAGCAGAATTGATAGCAGAGCTAGCTTGCTCAACATATTGACTTGAAGAATATAATAATAAATCATCGGCGTATTGAAGAACTCTAACGTGACTAGTTAAGGATAGATCTAAATCAAAAGTGTAAATATTGTATAGAAGGGGACTGAGCACAGAACCCTGTGGGAGACCCCTCCATACAAGATGTGATATCTCATTGTCTCCTATTAACATGTTAACAGAGCGTTCAGTCAAGATATTATTAATGAAATTCGACAAATTCAATGGAATTTGTAAGGCTTTTAATTTATTTTGTAATACTGATAAAACAACATTATAATATGCTGCATTAATATCAAGGAAAACTGCAACGGTGGATTGGTTATTAGAGAAGGATAACCGAATATCAGATGTTAAAATACTTAAGCAGTCAATTGTACTTTTACCTTTTCTAAAGCCATATTGTGATTCTGCCAAAAGACCCTTACTTTCTTCATCAGAATTGAAAACAAAACTATGGGACGATAGCAAGAAGCATCAAAAGGAGTTGTATTTGTTTTAAGGAATGGCAACACCATTTGACGTTTCCATTCAACAGGGATGTTCCCTGTATATAGAATAGAATTAATAAGTTCTAAATAATAGCTGAGGACGTCATCATTTAAATTTAAAAAAAAGGAATACGGGATGCCATCCATGCCTGGTGCAGAATCATTAGTCTTATGAATAACAACCTTTAATTCAGTGAGAGTGAATGGAAGATCTAGCGTCGAATGAGTGTCTTGATTATTGGATACGCGAGACAGGCTATTATTAGTACAAATAGCCTCAGGAACCCAAGGCGGAGCTAATTTATCCAAAAATTCACTGGCTAAAGAAACAGGGATAGGAGAAGAGTTGTTAAAAATGGACCTAAATCTACGAATGTTGCGCCAGACAATCGTAGGGTGAGTATTCGGTGAAATTGATAGGCAAAAGTTACGCCAAAAATCATTTTTTTTTCTTTTTAAAAAGTTTGTATGTTTCATTAATTAACTTAGTAACTATATCAAAATTATTATTAGACATATCAAGGTTATAATTGTATTCAGCCTCTTTACGTTTCTTAATCAATTCAGTCACGTCATGTAATTTACTTAACCCCTCCTCATCCCCACATCGCATGGCGACACTGCCAGTCGGCTGGACGGCGTTATAGTTGCCCAATTGGGGGCTAGTCAGAGTCGCAGTTTAGTCGGTTTCGGTCAGTTACACGTCACGTCGGGTCACGGGCCATGGGGACCACGACATCTAAGGAAGAGGTGATTATCGCTCAGACGGCAACGGGTGGTTCGAATACCGCAGCGGTTACGCAGGAGCAGCTGACAGCTATCAACACGGTGCTATTGTTTATTGCTGTATGTTTGGCGGTTGTCATCGTTGGTGTGGCAGTTCGGATGTATAGAAAATGTCACCAGAATTGGATCGCAGAGAAGATCAACCAGCGGGAGGTGCGCAAGGCTGTGCAGATGGCCTGACCGGATATGGACGAAGTAACGTTCCCTCGTCAAGAAGTAAGTGATTTTAATGTGAGCTTAAGTGTTGTGGCGAGTGCTTGCGGTCATCGGTGAATTTAGAGACAATAGTATGCATATAGTGTATTAAGTTTAAATTGAAGTGGAACTAACGTCACTGTTCGTGCAACTAAAATTTTTAAGGGAAAATATTGTAAAATTAGGTCCTAGTAGGCGGAAAGGCGACAATTTCAATAAGAAAATTAGTGATGCGAAAGCCTTATACGTTAAATTTAAAAGTATAGTTTTATAGTAGATACTATAAAATTTGAAGACATCGGCGAAATCGAGTTAGAGATGGCGGCGGAAAGATTTTCTTTAAAAACGGCGGTTAGCTTGCTACCAAAAATGAATGGCGATGAGCAGGTGACCCAAGATTTGATTGATGCCATAGGTTTATATAGTTCTATGTTGGAAGAGACAGATAATACTCTTTTAGTAAAATTCGTTCTAACCACACGGCTTACCCAGGGGGCTAGGATTCGGTTGTCTTCCAATTACGCAACAGTGGACAGTCTGTTAGCTGACATGAGAAAACATTTAATAACAGTAGAGTCGGACGTGGCTGTGCAAGCCAAACTTGCTCGCGCTAGGCAAAACAATAAATCGGTCGCGGAATTTGGTGCCGAGATAGAAAAGTTGATGGTCAATTTAACTATTTCTCAGGCCGGGGAAAGTTCGGAAGCTTATAAAATTTTGCAGCCATTGAACGAAAGATATGCGATTAGGAAGTTTGCCGACGGACTTCGTAATCAGCGTCTTACTACGGTTATTGCGGCGCGGAATTTAACTTGTTTAAAAGATGCTATTAGGGTAGCGGAAGACGAGGATTGTGCTTCGTCGTCGCAAGTGTTGACGTACCAGCGCTGGCCCGCACGTGGACGTGGTTTTTCATCGGGCGTAAGAAATTGCGGAAATAACCATAGGCGGCAGATTGTAGAGAGTAGGCACGCGCAGCATGGAACAGCTGTTGAGCGTACGCGCAAAAATGTCAAGGCATGGTATAGCAGTGGAATGCGCGGTCGCAGCGATAATGCTGGTCGTGGACGCCAGACTCAGCAAGGTCGACGGCGTGTAGCGTATTTTGAGCACGCGCGGGGCGATGCTGACTCAGGCGCAGTGTCAATGTCACGAAACGATGAAGGCGGTCAGCTGAGTGAGACTCGGTTTTTTCGTGCCTAAGCATATTTTAGCTTGTGATAGCATTAACTGGGTTAATTTGTTAGTGGATAGTGTGGATACGGAATGGTTGGTGGATACGGGTGCGTCCATATCAGCCGTAAAAAACACTTTTTTAACGAATAACGCTTTGTGTTATAAAGTAGTTAAGGAAGAGTTGGTGATCAATGGTGTAGGAGGTAGTTTGCGAGCTATAGGTTATGTATATTTAAATTTGGAGTACGGTCGATGTTCGTTCGTGCATAGGTTTTATATATTTGATGAGTTGCCATGTAAGTCGGTAGGCATATTAGGCCAGGATTTTTTGCAGAAATATAGTGGTATTATAGATTTTTCATTGAATAGGTTGTCTCTTAAGGGTAATAAGGGGCAGAAGGTTTCGATGCCGCTCAAGTCGTATGATTACCTGTTGACTATTCCTCCGCGTTGTGAAGTAGTTAGGTATTTTCCCGTTAATAGAGCAGAAGATTGTATAGTGGTAAGGAAAGAATTGCGTGAAGGTGTTTTTTTGGCAAGTGTGGTGGCTAGGCCTAGGAATGGGATGATACCCATTAGGATTTTAAACACAAATTCTGAGGAAGTTGTGTGTAGTATGTCCGGTGTAGAGGTTTATCCGTTAAGTGGTTACGATTGTTGTAGTTTTGCGGAGCCGGAAGGGAGCGTTAAGCGTGTTAAGGAAATATTTTCTTTGCTTAAACTTGATTATTTGAATGCCGAGGAACGATTGTCAATTGAGCGAATTTGCGCGAAGTATTCTGATATATTTCATGTTCCGGGAGACAAATTATCAGTCACGAATGTGTATGAGCAATCAATACGATTGAAAGAGAATGTGACTCCAGTTTATAGGAGGCAATATAGGATACCTTATGTACAGAAGAAGGAAGTTGATAAGCAAGTGCAGGAGATGATGGATAACGGTTAAGAGGGCAGAATGTTTGTGATACGGACCATCCATGGTGTCTGGGACTGATCACCCTAGGATTGTGGAAGTTCTTAAAAAACAAGGAAATGAAGTTGAGATATGTTTGAATGAATGGGAGAAAATGTTACGTAACAACAATTATAAAAAGATATTTTCAAAGACGCGCAATTTAATGTATGTGCCAGAAAACTCGAGTATTTATGTAAACTATGAATCTTTATCGGCATCATCGCGGGACGAGTTGTCGAAAGATATAGTAGATTTTTGTATTGAGAAAGGCATAAAAGAAGTTATTATTTTAAAAAATCGTTATAACGTTGAATTTATTACAAAAATGGCACAATATTTGAAGGGAAATAGTGGTAAATCTTTACATACGAAAGATTTTAAAATGTGTGTGAGTAGAAGGAGAAGATGAGAAGAGGATTATTTTGAATGATTTCCACATTTTACACACAAGTGGTCATGCAGGTATACGCAGAATGGTGAATAATATAAAGAAGTATTATTATTGGTCTTCTATTGAAAAAGATGTAACGGAATACATTAATAAATGTGATAAGTGTAAGAAGCAAAAGTATTCTAGACATACTAAGGAGCCAATGACAATTACTACCACTGCGTCCACATCGTTTGAGAAAATTTATTTAGATATAGTGGGGCCACTTGATAGGGACGAAAAAGGCAATGTTTATATATTGACACTTCAGTGTGAGTTTACAAAATTTGTAGAGGCGTATCCATTAAGGAATAAATCCGCAAATGAGGTAGCGAAAGCGTTGGCAGAAAATTTTGTGTTGAGATATGGAATACCGCGGACAATTGCTACAGATAGGGGTTCTGAGTTCATTTCAAAAGTAATGGTAGAGCTATGTAACATCTTATGCATCAATAAAATCTTGTCGACATCATATCATCATGAGAGTATAGGATCTTTGGAAAATGTTCACAAAACTTTAGGCGCGTATTTAAGGATACAGACGGAGAATAATCCATCGTCATGGAGTTCTTGGATTCCATATTGGTGTTTTTCATATAACACTACAGTTAATACTGTGACCAAATATACACCTTATGAATTAGTTTTCGGTAAAATTTGCAGGTTACCAAGTAGTCTTCAAGGTGAAAGTGTTGAACCATTGTACAATTTTGATGATTATCCTTTAGAATTTAAGTTTAGATTGCAGAGGGCTCAAAATGATGCGAAAGGAAATTTGATAGCAAGTAAGTTAGCTAGGAAAAATTGTTATGATAAGAACCTTAATTCAATAAATTATAAAGAAGGTGACTGGATATTAATAAAAAACGAAACAGGCAATAAATTAGAATGTATTTATAATGGACCATTTGAAGTTATAAAGTACGAGTCACCAAATGTAATTGTAAAAAAGAATGATAATAAGATATATGTAATTCATAAGAATAGAACAAAATTGTATTGTAGGAGTTAGAATGTAAGTTTAAAATGTGATAAAAAAAGGGAAAAAAAAAATCGTAGGTAATTTAGTTTTTTTTTTTTTTCTTTAAGAGGGGTGATGTGGTGAGTAGTCACGTATGTGTTACATCAGCGTGTCACGTATTGTCCAGGGTTAAGTTAAGGTAGATATAGTGTTTTCCGTAAGCTTAGTATTAGCACGTAGTCACGTACTATCTATGTATATTTAAACCACCTAATAAAGGAGAGAGGACAGTTGAGGACTACAGTTGAGGACTGTAGTTGAGTACAGTTGAGTCTCAGTTCACAATTGACTCTCAAAGTAATACACGTCATGTAATTTACTTAACCCCTCCTCATCCCCACATCGCAGAGGATTGTAAATAGAAACAAGACAAGTATTATGATGCACTTTAATAGCTATAATAGAAATTTCCTCACTATGAGGAGGTAATGTAATGGTGGAGAAAGAGATAGAATTCTTGATAAGTATAGCTACTCCACCATACCCATCAGATCTATCGTCTCTAATGGTTAAATAACCATTAATTTTAAAACTATGATTATATTTAAGCCAAGTCTCTGCTAAAGCAAAGGCAAATGGCTCATATTTATTTCTAAGATATATAACATCACTCTTTTTGTTTACTAGACTGCGGCAGTTCCACTGGATTATTTTGGATGTGTTGTCCATTATGAATGGATTGAGATACATTGAAAGATGGGGCAACGTTGGACGGTGAAATGTTGAACTGAGACAAAAGATTGTGTAATGCAGACAGAAAATCGTTTATGGAAAAACTTGCTTCAATTTGTCCATTATTGTTTTTTTTTTTTTTTTTTATTTGTGATTAGAAAAAGCACAACCATTTGATGGTTGGGGAATGTTGAAATCTTTAATAATGGCATTGTGAGCCTCTTTATTATATCCTTGTACAGGTTTGGGTGGTGAGCGTGGTTTAAGGAAGACAGTTTTTTTATAGCTACTTGAAACAGGTACTCTATTTGTCTGATAGTGTACTATTTTGGAAGTTTTAATAAAAACCTCAGTTTCTTCACAAACAGCTTTAATACTCGATTTTGAAAATCGTTACAATGAAATAGATTTATTTTAATCTTGACGCAGCGGTGTACCAGTAAGAAGTGATAAAATTGTCAAAGTGTGCGGGTGTAAGTAAAAAATTACAAAAAAAAGTTATAGCACCAATTGAACGTGCTACTTGGTGATGTCACAAAAACATCAGGCGATGGCGCAGACATCTTCCCCCCCGTTGAAAGACTCCTTTCAACTTCTTCAGTCATCATCCGGTGAAGAGGTAGGCAAGGGGCAAATCCGAGTGAGAGGCCTCCTGAAGCAGCCTCTGGTAGTTTTCACGTCTGCGACTCGTGTGACACCGTCGGTCCCAGGGAACAGGCGGCTGACTTGTCCCATTCGCCAGCTAAGTGGTGGGACGTTATCCTCCTGGAGAAGAACTAAATCCCCAGGGATACTGATTTTATACGCCACTTGGAGCGCTGCTGTAGTTCTGCTACATACTCCTTTTGCCAGCGCTGCCAAAAATGTTGATGTATTTGTTCAAGCTTCTTGTAACGTTGAAGGTTGTTCTGGTTCTCGTGCTCAAGCGATGGACCAGGCAATGCATTTAGGGCACGCCCTATCAGAAAGTGACCGGGAGTTAGGAAATGGTAATCGTTAGGGGAAGGGGAGAGTGGGCATAAAGGTCGACTGTTAAGCACAGCTTCCACTTGTGTGAAAAGAGTACATATCTCCTCAAACGTTAAATGATTGTTCCCCATAACGCGCTTTATGTGGTATTTTGCGGATTTAATGCCGGCTTCCCAGATGCCGCCGAAATGTGGAGCATACGTGGGAGAAAACACAAACTTTATACCTTCATTGGTACCAAATTAAGTACAGGTTCATGTTTCATGTTAGTTTTAAGATAATTGCCTTTTTCTTTAGCTGCTGCAACAAAGTTGCGGCCATTATCACAAAATATCTCCACTGGCCTGCCTCGACGTGATATGAACCTGCGTAACGTCATAATGAACGCGTCTTTAGAAAAATCACTGACGGCTTTCAGATGCACACATTTATACCGGAAACATACAAACAAACATAAATAGGTTTTGGTTAATCGTGCACCTCGACCCTTTCTATTTAGCGTGAGGAACGGACCAGCGAAGTCAACGCCAATAGCACGAAACGGAAAATCAGGTATGATGCGTTGTGCAGGTAAGTTTCCCATCATGGGAGTTAATGTTTTGCTTTGTATACGTCTACATCTGACACAGGCATGTACTGTGCGGCGGGCCAAGTGCCTACCGTTCATAGTCCACACAGTCTCTCTTGCACAGGCTAGCAACAACTGAGGCCCCGCATGCATGTTGTGTAAGTGTTCATATATAAAATATAATTTGGTGAGTGGATGAGAGGCGTGTAAAAGTATGGGATGTTTTTGAGTATAGTTGTAATTAGACAATTCTATCCTACCACCGACTCTCATTACCTTGTCATCGTCCAAAAAGGGTGAAAGTGACAAGAGTGTCGACTTGCTACTTAATGTTTTATTTTTTAACAAAGTGTTGTACTCTGGCGCAAATGAACTTTGCTGAGCAATTTTACATAAACCAATAAAAGATGATTCTAATTCACTGACTGTGAATTTACCAAATAATCTATCCTTAGGACATTTATGTCTTAAGTTGTATATAAATCTATTGACATACGCAAATATTCGTCTCAATTTCAAAAATGATGAAAACTTATCTATTTGTAGAACTCCTGTTCCAGGTTCCTGAACAACAGTGGAACAGGATTTTATCTCAGGTAAGTCTGTTTCATTTATTAATTTATTCAAATGAGGCCAATCAGATTCAGGCTTTATTAGAAAGTTTGGACCTGACCACCACAAATTAAAATTGATGATTTGGTCTGGACTTACGCCTCTTGAGATCAGGTCAGCCGGATTCTGATCAGTCGGCACATAGCGCCACGACGAACTATCGGTAAGTTCATTAATTTCGGCTACCCTATTAGCGACAAACGTTTTTAACCTTGCAGAACTGCCATTCAACCAACTGAGGACAACGCTAGAATCGCACCAGTAAGTGATGTGATTGACCTCACACCGCAGAGAACCGACAACTGTCTTGCACAATTTCGCAGCTAATAGAGCAGCGCAAAGTTCCAGACGCGGTATTGTCGTCGGCTTCAACGGCGCCACCTTAGACTTAGCACACAGTAAGTTTACTTTTACATCACTAGTTAAGTTGTGTGACCGCAGGTACACACATGCACCGTAAGCGACTTGGGAAGCATCACTGAAAGTATGTATTTCTATATAAATAGGAGCTTCGCATAGCGTTAAACGCGGGATCTGTAAATCTGATAAAATTATAAATTGTTAATGAACTTGTTCCAGGATTTTAGAATATCGGAGCTAACTGGCTCATCCCAGTCCTTCTTATTGAGCCACAAGGACTGAAGAATCATTTTAGGTATAATAACACAGGGACTGAGAATTCCAAGAGGATCAAAAATCTTGAATGATGCAGACAGTATCGATCGCTTGGTAGCTACATCATTTTTATTGGGAACCTCAATTGATATTTGAAGAGTATCGGTTTTGGGGTTCCAATTTAATCCTAAAGTATTAGTAGATTCACTTAAACTAACCTTATCATTTTGATCAATGACTGATGATGATAAAATGCTTGGTAAATTCGATCTGAATTTACGTAGTTTAAACTCACCAGATCTTAGAATGTCCGACACCTTGCGTTGAATGTTTAGTAACTCGGACTCATTATTGGATCCGGTGACCAAATCGTCGACATAATGGTCGTGTTTAATAATATTACCTATAAGCTCGTCATCGCAATCCTGTGCCAATACTGACAAACACTTGGTGCTGAAATATGTAGCACTTGCGAGACCATAAGTTACGGTTTTAAGACGCAAAGTTTTGATAGGATGGGACTCGTCACTTCTCCAAAGTATTAATTGTAAATTGCGATCCTTTTCATGTAATCTAACCATCCTAAAGAATTTTTCAATATCAGCTGTCAAAATATATTTATACTGGCGGGCTCGAATCAAAATAGAAAAGATTGAATCTTGAACATTGGGGCTAGGGTTACCATCTGACCGGATAAAGCCGGTCTAGACCGGATTTTTACGTGTTTGACCGGACTCCGCCCGGATTTTACGTCAGACCGGATTTTTGTCATACTTGCGTGTCCTCCCGCCCGCTCAAGCGACGGGTGCCGCACGCACTGAGCCCTGAAGTTCCGGAACGCAAGCAAGAACGACAGAGTCACTCAATCAAAGAATCGAGCAAAATTTCATCCCTTTGAAAGTACGAGAGCTTTTTCAGAAACACAATATTACCGCAGCTGACCAAACGAAGATAAATAGCGAAATAAAACAAATGTACGAAGAATGTATCATTTACATAAACCTTTGGATAACACCCATAGAATCCTTAAAATGCATCGAATGGATGTGTTTAAAGAAGGATCTGCAATTTGAAAAAATCACAGATGCTCTAGTGTTTTTGAGGGACAAAGGAATTCCTGTAGATGACTTAAAACTATTTGAAGAGTTCTGCCTGCTTAAGAATTTTCTGAACACAAAGCAGAGTGATTTTTATGAGGAGCTCGCTGAAAAGCAATGGTGTATCTTTTTTAATTCAATTAATGACAGCTCAAGAGTTCCAGAATTTCTGAAGATTTGTCAATATTTCTTTAGTAGATATTTTGCCACACAACGCAAATGTGGAGATAGTCTTTTCTCTCATGACTTTTCAGTGGACCAGAGAGAAACAGACTTTCAGTGGAGTCAGTGAGAGCCATATTGCTTACGCAATATAACTATAAACACGTGACGTGTGAACAATTTTATTGCGAAATAGCTGGAAAAAACAACTTTTTGCATGCGGTTGCTAGCAACCAAAAATATGGGTCTAAATAATATAAGTAAATAAACACGTACTTAAATACTATGATTTTTATTTAATACAGGTGCGTGACCGGACTTTTTTTTCAAAATCAGGATTTTTAGACACGTCAGACAGGATTTTGCATTTTTAGGCCTGGTAACCCTAATTGGGGCCGACCAACTGTAGGTCGTTCAGAGAGAAACCTGAGGAAGTTCGTGCCGATCCATGAAAGACAACACGAGTATTTGTCGTTTCACTATTTTGTTTAAACACTGCATGATGGCAAAGATAATAGGATGGAACGGGATTAATAGTCGGACATTCCTCTAAATGGCCTAGCTCAAAATATTCTTGAATAAAATTTGAATATTGTAACTTTAATTCTGGATTCTTACGGAAACGTTTTTCTAAATACAACAATCGTTTCTTAGCCATTGCGTAAGAATCTCCTAAGCAATCCGGAGTATCGATTAGGGGCAGCCTAACACAAAATCTACCCGATTCCAAACGGTAAGTATTACGATAAAAATGGTCTTCACATGCCTGCTCAGTTTTGCTAAAATATTGCTTATCTGGAACTTGCTCCAGTTCCCAAAACTTTGTCAATTGAGAATTTATATTGGAATTATTGCATTCGTCACTATCACTAATTGAAACATAACACGGAACATCTTTAGGTGACGAACGATTCCTTAAATTTGGAGAAATAGGGCCGGCAACGAGCTAACCTAGCTTTGAGCTACGTAGCTTGGGCATGTTATGACCTAATGCTAACTGATCACATCCTAATAGGTCCCAAAATAGGTCCACACCTATCAAGACGTCTATAGCCGAAGGCTGATTAAATTTAGGATCAGCTAACTGTATGTTTTTTGGAATATTTAATTTACTAATATCTATAGATTGTTTAGGAATAGCACCTGTCAATTTGTTCAATACATAAAATGACTGTATGACACTAAAGTCATTGTTAAGAGAATTTAATCGGGCAACGCAGCTTTTGTTTAAATGTTCTGCTAAGTTGTTGCCTATACCGATAACATTTATAGTATTTATAGCACATACCTTTAATGATAACTTGTTCATTAGTGACTGGCTAATGAATGAGGACTGACTTCCACAGTCTAATAAAGCACGTACTTGAAATTGTTTGTTTGTTTGTTTGAGGATTAATAACATTAACCATGGCTGTTGACAAAAGAATGTGATTTTCTATGAAATTATCACTAATTGAATTATTGACTGATATTTCAGTTGAACCGCGATCTGTGTTAGTATTATTGCTGCTGACTGTACTAGCGTTACTCGTACTAGTATTGTTAGAATTAGGTAAGTGCAATAGTGAGTTGTGTCTACGCTTGCACTCACGACAGGGACCCAACTTGCAATCACGTGCACGATGCCCAGTTCGTAAACAATTGGAGCATAAGTGCAACATAAATACTTCATCTCGTCGTTCTTGAACACTCTTCGCTTTAAAAGTAGGGCAGTCGTATATCCAGTCGTCACCCTTACAGATAAAGCACTGTTTAGCGACAGAGCCGGTGTTTTCAACCGTAGATGAAAAGGATTTCGTATTACGAGAATTATTATTTTTATTCTGGCGTGATTGTGTTGGCTTGGGTACATCAGAGTTGTTTTGAAACATAGTTTCTAACACATCAGCGCGATCAGTTAAGAACTTATTGAAATCCTTTAGAGCGGGGAGATCGGACAAACTATTACGATGTTCTTCCCACTTCATGGCGGTACGACTATCTATTTTTGGCATAAGGATTTTAATAATTATCATGTCAAACAGTTCATCTTGTTTAGCTAAGCTTGACAATGCTCGCAAGTTTTTTGTTACGTGGTCAACTAGAAACCTCAGTGATTTGTCTGATTCACGCTTGTGTTGTTGCTGTGTGGATTCAAAATATAACAATGAATTTAGGTGTTGATTTATAAGTTGGCGTTTGTTATCGTAACGATCGCACAAGAGCTGCCATGCAGTTTCATAGTTAGTTTCACAAATCTCTAAATTAGAAATAATTCGCGCGGCTTCATTTTCGAGATACGATACCAAATAATGGAACTTATGAATAGGCTTGATACGCTCATTATTATGAATAAGCGACAAATAGGTGTCTCGGAACTCAAGCCAGCGGAAATAAGCGACATCGAATCTTGCAATTTGTATTTGTGGCAATTTAAAATCAACATGATGACATTGAGGTGACTGTTCGTGATGACATTGTGATGAATTGTGCAAATCAGATTCGGGAGAAGTATTATTATACTTATCAAGTTGCTCTTCAGCAATTGCAAGATGTGAAGTAAAGATCTGCTCAATTTCATCACGTTCGTCAATCTCACAGTCCAAATTGTCGCAATTTATTACCTCAATCTGAACCTGCAGTTCGTCGAATTTGCTAGACATAGCTCGTATTTTATCAACACTAATTTTTAACTCTTTAACTTGGGTCCTTGTTAATTTTGAAGAGCATACTATATCTAAATATTTTTTTTAAATTTCGTTAAACGACCTTTTACCGAGCTACGTTTAGCAAACAGTTCCTTCAACTGTTTTACATTACTGTCTTTATCTTCGCTTAAAGACATCTTGTTTATTAATAATGAATAGTAGCAACAACAAACGACAAACTAGCACCGAGAACTTTAGAAAAATGATTATAGTTGATTGGATGATCTAAACAGTAATACACTAATATCAAGTGAAGGAATAAAGTTGTATGTTTGAAATCTTATCTGATACTCCTTCGGCGGCACCTGGGGCCCGAACGCAGCCACGCAGCAACAAGCGCGTCAATAGCGCGGCGGCATGCGGCAGCGCAGCGGCGCGGCACGGCGGCAGCTCGGCGTGGCGAGGCCTCGACGTCATCCGAACGCGGTTAGCGGTAACCGGCAGCGTTAGGCGGTGCCCTGAAATAGTCGGCCGAAAGTATTTGAAATAATGTGAACTAGATTACCTACTGGAATAATGACTTTTTACAAATAATTACGTAGGTAGTTGACACTGAATAATGGATTTTAATTTTACTATTTTAGGATAAGTACTGGTCATTTATTTGAAATGAGCTTTATAGTAGCTTAATACTTCTTTAAACTAATGAAATACACAAGTGGAATGTACCAAACAGCGACCCTTCTGAAAGGAAAATAGATTTATGTATTAGGGTAAACTGTAGGAAAGGCACTTAACTGATAGGCGAGGCTGCAGCTTCTGGCTGCACTGGTCCTCGCTGGTGGCTGTGGCACTAATAGGTACACGAGTTGCTCGCAGATGTTGTCGGAATCCTCGAACTGGCGTGGCAGGCTGACGGTGAACCTCGACGTCGTAGAAGCTAAGGCTGGGCGCGGCGCCTTATGCTGACCGACCTGGCTGGCTTAGTTGTCTTCTATTATAGTGTTCTTGCGTCTGTAGTCCTTCACGAGGAATCTTTGGTAGATCTCCTTTTGATGAGAATTCTTTGTCTTCGTAGGTACTTGATCCGAATTTTCCAAATGTGTCCTGTCACGGTCGCCAATTTAATGTCTGATAGTGGACATTTTGGAAGTTTTAATAAAAACCTCAGTTTCTTCACAAACAGCTTTAATACTCGATTTTGGAAATCGTTACAATGAAATAGATTTATTTTAATCTTGACGCAGCGGTGTACCAGTAAGAAGTGATAAAATTGTCAAAGTGTGCGGGTGTAAGTTAAAAAATTACAAAAAAAAGTTATAGCACCACTTGAACGTGCTACTTGGTGATGTCACAAAAACATCAGGCGATGGCGCAGACACTATTAGTTGAAGGGAAAGATGGAGTATCTGCAAAGTTTTTGGAAGGAGAAGATAAAAGTGTATCGGCATACGATTTAGTAACTGGGGGATACATTTTTGCCGCTTCAGCATAAGATACTGAACTTTGTGCCATGTATGTTTTAATTAATTTTTGCCTAGACATTTCTGGGCAAGATTTATTAGTAGCATAGTGAAAACCGGAGCAAAGGCAGCAAGATGCACTTTCTTGTTCTCTTTCACAACTGCCCCCCGTATGTCCTTGGCCACATTTATAACAACGTGGTTTGGACCTGCACTGAATTTTTGTGTGACCAAAACGACAGCAACTGAAACACTGTACAGTAGGGAAAATATATAAATCTACAGGTAATGCATCATAACACATAAAAATTATTTTAGGCAGAATCTGCCCATCAAAAGTAATAACTGTAGATTGGGATGGTTTCCGAATGGCTGTACCATCAACAACAGTTTTGAAATTGAGACGTCTGACTTTTAAAATTGGACCGCAACCAATTGGTACCGTTATATTATCAATAACTTCCTCCGGAGACCATTCCGCAGGAACACCACGCACTAAACCCATTCTAGTGACATTAAAAGTAGGTATAAAAGCTTTATAATTATATGTTTCAAGGCTATTATGTGTAATAAAAGAATTTGCGTCCAGGAAATTGGAAAAAGAAATAGATATTTTATTACGCCCGATTTTTTTGACGCTACCGTTTATAATATTTTGGAAAGCGTTGTGTTTTAGGAACTTGCCAAATGTAATAGGGTGCAATGACGTTCCATCATCTGGTGATACTAATATTTTTTGTACGTGAACAACGTATGGCGCGCTGTCAGTTTTATCATAAGTTTTTCGACCAATCTGAGTGGGAATAACTGAAGGCGGAGCAGAAATATCCGGAATATCTTTACATACAATAATTATTTCAGAGCTTTTAGGCTCCGATGGAGTTAGAGAGGGAGGAGTAGAGTCCAAGCAACCACAACCCAAAGACTCGGAACCTAGGTTTTTTCGGGTACGACGGCGTTTATTGCAATTTTTGCACACATGCACGCGGCTTCTTTTTAGATGGCGAGCCGACGACGACCCATCGGTATCCATGCCCGATTCGTTGGACATTATAGTAACAAAATTGCCTGCCGGGGGAACAAAGTCCCCCGGTTCAGGCGGGTCTTTCATTTTCCCGCTATAAAATATTAGTAAAAAAAACTTACCCTACTGAAGAAAATATACAAAACTAAAATTAAAATATAAGTGAAAGAAGATAAAACACTAAAACTACTACTACTGATCCTAAAATACAAGTTAATTAATAATTTTCAATTTAAGTAAAAAAGGACACGTCCACAAAGTTATGTTTCCCGCGCTTTTTCTCTCAATTCCATTTTCTCAACGACTAAACAAGTTTGACAAAACCTTGTGACAAGACCGAGAATCTTTTTTTAAATAAATAAATGGTATTCGATTTTTAAAACCAAGGAGTTTTCAATTAAAAAGATTTTAATATGACAGGAACAGTGGAAATATTCCATTCCCGATACTTTTAGTGCAGCCCTCGTAATGGGTCACCGAGGCCCCCGCAACACAGGCAACGGTCGACGGCGCGTTGTATTCCACGCGCGCCTCAAAGAGATGACGTCAGCTCAAGTGTAGGGGTCCACTAGGGCCGATGCCTGCCTGGGTCGCGGGAAGGTACCAAAGGGTCACCGAGGCCCCTGGCAACACAGGCAACGGAAGGAATACGGGTGGGTTTTAGTCAGTAAGAGTCTGACAAACCCTCCGAGGAGAAGTTATTTGATGATTTCCCATCCACAAAAAAAAAAAAAAAGGGTTCCGTCATCCAAATACCAATTTATAGAAGGTGCATACTTACAACTCGATATTGGCGCATAAGATGGCTGCCGTTGCTAGGGTTGTATCAATCCCTTGACATGGGTGTTACTATAATTAGTATCGATACTAGTCTTACTAGATATCACGTTTGGATCATAATTACATTCTTAAAGTCCGTTGTAACAGAAAAACAACTTACGTTCTGTTACCTGAGAATAAAATTTATGTCGCGTTGTTTTCTGCACAGAAATAAAAAACGCTTTTTAATTGCATCACGTTTACGTATTTAAGTGAACACCAGGAAGAGATAGATCCGTTGTAAGGCCATAGCCCAGTAGCTTCTGTTAGGTATGCGGAGCCGAATGAAAAACAAGAAAATCTAGTGATTATCTTGTTTTTCATTAGACTTCGCGGCTATCATTATCTTATCCCTTGTGGGAGAAGATAATGTTTATATTATGTTATTATGTGTTAGATAGATGGATAGATAGAATACTCTTTATTATGTACACCATAAAAAATACAGCTATAATTAATGTAGAAATTTTACATAGGGTGACACAATGTGTCAATGAGTAGTGGATTAAAAATTAAATAAGAATTATTTTTATATCTTTGTTTATTGGTGTGGTAATGATTATAGTATAACGTTTGATTAGAAAAGTAGGCTTACACTAGTACATTATGATACAAGTATGTAATGATCAATACAAGGTAATGATCAATGCAGGGAAATGTGAAATATGCACCGTGTCCACAATTCGATGGGGTAACTGCAATAGAGGCATTACAGTAGATGTACCAGAAACATCAGATTTTTAATGTTGCTTGTTTCACACAAAACATATGACTCTTAATATTGTATTTTGGCGGGCACCTGAAAAAATTTGGTACCTACTAATATTATGATAATCACATTCACTTATTTCAGGCCAAAGGGCCGGGCTATTATTAATCAATCATTTTAATACACACTTACCTACCGAAAATACTGTGGGAACAGAGTTATTATGTAATCTCATTACACCAAGTGTTCTATTGAAACAGCTTTCTTCAAAGTGAAGTAAACACAGGTAGGTACCATTCTTTATTTCGGGGATTAATATTTTCTTCACCAATAGCCTCTAGCCACTTTATTTTTAGGAAAGCTATAAAAAAGGCAAGTATTTTTATCAATAATTCATTTTGGTTAGAGCTGCGGAACTAAACAAATAACAAAATGCTGACGTCTTGTTTTAGGATAACTTATAACTCTGTGGGACGGTCTCTCAGACCATAAACCACGGGCCGGACCTAACAAGGTCACTCGGACCGATTAAGCCACGCAGAATAATTTCTGTTAACATCGCAGATTATAACCGATACCGTTTCAGCGGAGGAACAAGTTTCGGAAACTATTACGGTACGGCGTCGCCTCGCATCGGTCCAACACTATTCCACTATGACATATTATTGTAAACAAACGAATGGAATAATAAATATAAAAAAATTCTGGTATAGGGAAATGAACCCAAATATCAATACTTTAGCAATAAATTCATGATCCCGTAACATTTTTTTCGTGGAATGTGTATTATTGTCTGTACTATTGCATGAAAACCGGCTAATAACCTGTGTTAAGATAATCGACGTTGATTTTTATTCTTTCTTGCACTACACTTCACAAAACAACACACAGGCATGTTGAATTGCTGTTTTACAACAATCACATGCAGTTTTAAAGGTAAACTCCTCGTAATTTTCGCGCAAATCTCAATAATACAAAAAGTAAACAACCATTTGAAAGCAAAGCTACCACGAAACTTGGCACATAAAATGGCTGATATGCCATCTATACATCGGGGATGTCGCTGCGCCCCCGTGAGGGGGCGCGGCAGCGGAACCGGAGCGTCGCTCCCTGGCCGCGGAGGGTATACGGTGGCCCGTAAATACGGACCCCTCATTATGTGCGCCTAGTAGCGGCGATTTAAAAACTTCGGCCGCGTTTTAACGCGTCCGTGTAACTGATTGCTATGAGTAAATCTGTAGGCTCGCCACGACGCTAGTACATTAGCGCCGCTTTCTTCACGACTCCACGGCGGTCAGTCCCCGCCAGGTGAGACCCCCGGTTACCCGGGGGAGGCCCAACGAAGACGACCAGCGACAGTGGAGCCGACTCGACGTTCCTACAGACTAGGTGTATAGTCCCCGCCCGCCCCGCTCTCAGATCTAGCCGATTACGGTCCGGACTAAGGGACTGTCGTGTGTGTGTGAACGGCATTGTGTTGTGTGTAACGCCGTTCAGTGTCTACATGCGTCGCAGCCCGCACCGCGCCCGCATGTGTGAGTTGACTGCTTGTTTAGTAGTGGGTGTCTGGTTTAATTACGTGACGCACCTATATTAACTTAGCACACGCCACGCAATAGATGTATGTCATCTGTAGAGTTCTATTGAGTCGAGTAAGCCGCGTGTAACCTGGGTGCGACTTACTCGAGGCGTCCAGTCCGGTGATGGGGTCACTCGTCCGCTACCAGGTCGCGGGGCAGGGGTCTCGCGTCAGGGGGTCGCGTATGCCAGGGCACTAGCTGCTTGACATGGGGCCAAGCAGACACGTCGGCACGCGCGTACATCCCCTTCGCGAGGCGCCGCACAAACTCATCCAGGCTCTCGATCCCGAGGTCCCGCTGGATGACATCATTCCTCACGAAGCGAGGAGCGTCAACTATGGTCCGCAGCGCAATGCTCTGTTGCGCGCGGAGCAACTTCCGGCTCGACTCGCTCGTGAGGGCGAACCAAGCGGGAGCGGCGTACGTCAAGATTGGGCGCACGTACAGTTTGTACACGCCCAGCTTGACGCGTGCCGGGATGCGGGACGAGAGCACAGGTTTGAGCAGGTTGCGGGCGACCCGACCCTGCGCGGCGACCTTGCGGACATGTGGCCCCATAGTGAGCCGACGGTCGATGGTGACCCCCAGGTATTTGACCCGGGGCGACCAATCGATGTCGACTCCTTGTAGATTCAAGGGTGGCGGGAGGCGCGCTGATCCCGTGACCATCACCTGCGTCTTACCCACGTTCACCGACAGCCGCCACTTCGACAGCCACTCGGGTAGGAGCTCGAGCGCGCGCTGCATCTTGACCGCCGCGTACTTCGCATTAAGCGATGTAGTAATGTACGCGGCGTCGTCGGCATACAGCGCGAGCATCGCGTCGGAAGTGGTGGGGATGTCGTCGGTGTAACATGAGTAACACGTCGGCGACACACAGCTGCCCTGCGGCACGCCCGCCAGCACTGGGCGCGCGCTAGACAGCGCGCCGTCGACCACCACCCTAAAGGTCCTGTTGGAGAGAAAACTGGAGACCACCTTAATAACGCGACGGGGCGCGTCTGATGTGGCCATCTTATATATAAGGCCGTCGTGCCACACACGGTCGAAGGCCTTCTCCATGTCGAGGAATACTGCCACCGAGTATTCCTTCTTGTTAAGCGCGGCTGCGAGGTGGTGCAGTACCCTCGACAGCTGGAGCGTCGTGCTATGCTCCGCCCTGAACCCAAACTGCTCAGGGCGCGGGGCGACATGTGGCTGGAGATGTCGCAGCAGGAGTGCTTCAAACACCTTGGAGACAGTCGGCAGCAGCGTAATGGGCCGATAGCTCTCCGGCTTCAGGATGTTTTTCCCCGCCTTGGGCAGCATGATGACGCGCCCTTCCTTCCACGAGGCCGGAAAGGCCCCCGTGCGCAGTATCGCCGTATACAGGCGCGCCAGTGCCGCTACCATTCGGTACGGCAAGTGGCGCAGCACTGCGTTGGAGATACCGTCAGCACCGGGGGCCTTCCTCGGTTTCGTTCTCAGGATGGCGCGTCTGACTGCGCCCGGCGAGAAAAAGATGGGGTCCTCATCGGGAGCTATCGGCGTGCCGAAATAGTCCCCGAGGTGTCTCTCGACTGCTGCGACATGTTCGGTGTCGTCGGTCGGGTTAGGGCGGAACTGACGCTCCAGGTGTTCGGCGAAGACCTCCGCCCGGTCCTCCGCTACATACTTAAGCGCCCCGTCGCTATTAAGCAAAGGGCGCACCGGAGCTGGGGTATTAGACAGCTGCCTGCAGAGTTTGTGTATCGACGGCCAGCTATCTCAAGCGGCGTCGATACGGTCCTCCCAGCCCGCGGTGGTGAGCGCCTGCAACTCGGCCTTCACCCTCTCCGCGAGACGGTTTAGTTCTCTCTTCATTGTGGGGCATCTTAGTTGCTGCCACTGCTTGCGAAGGCGCCTCTTCGCGGCGATCATCGCATGTAGATGCGCCGGCAGGGGCGGCAATAGCACTCTCCCCTGCGGCTGCGTCGTAGTCGCCGCTTGCAAGGCGCTTTGTATACAAGCAGTGACGTCAGAGGCCATCTGGTCCACGTCCGCGGAGGTAACAATAGGCCGAGTGGGCGTGGTGGTCTCCATCTCTTCCTCAAACCTTGTCCAGTCCGTGACATGACGTGGCGCTATGGGCTTCAATCGGGTCGGCACACCCGATAGGACGACGAGTACCGGTTGGTGGTCCGACTGTAACTCGTCGTCTATCACTTCTTGTGTGATCTGGCAGTGTAGCCCTCGGTGGACTACGATGTCCAGCACATCGGGAATATGGTGGGACACGTCCGGGTAGTGTGTCGGCATCTCCGGACCGGACACCGTATAGCCGAAGGCTTCCGCGTCCGCGAAGAGCCGTCTCCCCTCGGTATTCGCTCCTAAACTATTCCACGCTGGGTGCTTACTATTGAAGTCACCGGCGAGGATGGTCGCCTGCTGTTCGTCGCCTATAAGCGCCCTCAGCTCCCGCAGGTCCATACGAGCCACGGGCGGTTTATAAGCGGCATACATATTTATGTCCTCGCCGGCTATATGCAGCTGTACACCCAGCGCGTAGAACGAGTTGAGTGTCGACGAGGGGAGCTCTTGATGGACGACTCTCCGCCTCACAATGACCGCCAGACCACGATAGCGGATGTTGTGGGCCGACCTTTCATCCTTCCTATAAACGAGGTAACCTGGGAACCTAACCCTATCTTCGGGTCCCAGGAGCGTCTCGTTTATGAGCGCCACGTCTATGTCTTGTTCCCTCAGGAGGTGGCGGAGGGGGGCGACCTTTCCCTTGAGTCCGCGGGCATTCCAATGTATCACCCTTAACGACCTAGCCATGGTACAGTGTTAGTAACGCGGCCAGGCCGTCAAGGATGATCGTTTCTACGTCTTGACCCTGCCTGATGGCCTTTATCAGGTCCATCAAAAGCTTGATCGCGCAGGCTGTGAAATCCTTTTTTGAGCTTGTTGTTGTAGACGTTCCGGCGCCAGAGGCGCCACTGTACGTCAGCGGCGTTGTGATTGGCCGCTTAGATTTTAGTTCTGCGACTTGCCGCTGAGGCACAGTGGCGCTAGTCGCAGCGGTGGCGTCGCCCCGCGGATGTCGGGCGAACTTTTTGGCTTGTGACGGTAGCCGCTGCGCTATGCCGGCGCCTGCGGACACTTCTTGTCCACCTTGGGTCACAGCCCGCGCCTGCTCTGTGGCAGGGTCGGCCTCGGGAACTTCTTCCTGGGTCGTCGCGGGGGTTTTGGGTTTCCTACCCTTACCCTTCCCCCCGCGTCTGTGCTTCCTCCGCCCCGAGGAGGCGGCAAGGGGAATTGTCCTCTGTGAGGGCCCATTGGCCGCCGCCATTAGCGTCGTGCCTTGGGCCTCGGGCTCCACATTCTGTGGCCATTCTGCGGCCGTGTATGGCCGGCGTGTGGCCGTAATGGCGACGGTCCCCGCCCGCCTATTTTTTAATTCGGCTTGGTATACGGGGCACTTTATATTACACGCGAGGTGCGGGCCACCACAATTTATGCAGGTGGCCGGCTCCTCGCGTGGGCGCGGGCAATCGCGCGCCGCGTGTTCGCCTCCGCATCTCACGCAGGCGAGCGGGCGGTGACACTGGTGCGAGCTATGTCTAAAGCGCTGGCACCGGTGGCACTGGGCGGGCCCTTTTTTCCCCCTCCATGCCTCTATTTTGACACCACGCACAAACATAAATACGGTGGTGTCATAAATAGCCCGGACGTCTGGGGTCTTCTTTAGAATGGCGTGAAACACGCAGCCGGGTCTTCCCTGTGCGCCCTTAATGTGGCGCACATACTCCGGCTGGTATCCCAGCGCCCGGAGTTCCTCCTCGATCTCCTGGGGTTCCGTATCGGCCGGTAGTCCCCTTATGGCTATCTTGAGGCTTCTTTCCGCTGGCAGCGAGTAGGCGAACCATGACACGCCGCTATCCTTCTCCAGGCCAGTCAGGTAACGCTGGACCAGCCTGTACTCGTCCTCAGTGTCGGGCGTGAAGCGAACTCCACGCCCGTAGGGACGGGCATTTGGAGGCCGGCCCAACTTGGCGCTGATGGCCCGGAAATGGGCGGCCCAGTTAGGCAGCCTTTCCACTACTAGCGGTGGGTATCTGAGCTTCTTCTCCTTTTTCTTGCCGCTCGCTGTCGGCGCCGTGGGGGCGCCGGGGGCGGCGGCAGCAGAGGGGGCAGTAAGGTACAGGGGGAGAGATACTTACCCCTGTGGGTGTCTTCTTTGGTTGCGGTGACGTCCGGTGTGTATGGCGCACCGCGTCCGAGAAAGTAGGCGACTTCGGCGCGGCCCGACCCCGCGGCGCGCTTTCGCGCTGTGGCCGCGGCGGGTCAAGGCAGTACCGCTTCGCCTCCTCCGACGTGGTTTCGCCGGAGCTCCTTCTCCGCCGCTGGGGTCTGGGCTCGAGGCTGAACTCGTAGTCGAAGCCCAGCGGCGGTATTGGTGACGCCGGCGACATTGGCGCGACGTCGTCACTCCCTCCCACGTAGGGTCGCTGGCCGGATCGCGGGGTCGTGTCCGAGGACACGTCGCCGCGACCGGAGGCGACCGAGCCCACCGAGGCCAACGACACGCTCGACCCCACACGGGTCGCGGGCGAGTCGTATGCGGAGGTACGGGGGGCGCCGGCGAGGCGGGCACCCGTGGCATCACTTGTGCCGGCCGAGAAGATGGGCCGGCACTAGCTGGCCGCTTCTGCTCAGCCATTACCGGTCCCGCCAACAAGCGGCTGGGGCCGGAGCTGGCGAGGCTTGGAGCTGGCACAGCTTGGGTCGTCTTTTTATGCGCCTGGGCGTCCGCAGCCCCGGAGGGCGCGGGCGGCGACGCAAACCGCGGCGGAGGCGCGGTGGTGCGGGTAGGGGGCGCGCGGGGGCGCGCGGATGCCGCGAGCGGGCGCGCCGGTAGTGCGGCGACGTGCCGCGCCCGCGGCGCATCAGCGCGCGCAGTGGGCGCAGCTGAGCGCGCGGGCGCGGGTACGTGCGCCGGCGTCGCCGGGGCACGCGCCAGCGGCGCGCGGCCCGGTAGGTTGGTGGTTGGTTCCGGTACCTGAATTGGCACCGGACGGAACGCTGCGGGGCGGATAGGCACCGCGTGCTGCCGGCTCGACGAAGGCGCCGGCGCAACGCGCGCAGGCGCCGGTGTCGTCGGTGGGCCGGTGGCTACCGCGGTACCCGTTCCCCCTCCTCTTCTCTCCTCTGGCCTCTTGCTTCTCACTGGTGGAGGCCTGGCCGGTGGTGCACCGGACGACCCGGACGACGCGTCACCAATGTTGGGTAGCGACGTCGCCCGGTCCAACGCCGGACGGTCGTCCGGCGACCCGGCATCGCGGCCCAGAGAGCCGCGCTTGCCGGGTTTCAGCATGGTAACGGGGCGTGGCCTCCGCGACCGCTACGGTGGGGCTCCACCGGGCGGCACGGCAGGCTCCCCCTGTGTCCGCACAGGTACTTTTTGGGTAGCCTGTGCCCACACAGAGGAAACTTTAAAAACTTTTTGGCGGTCCGCGCGGGTTAAAACAATATAAAACTTTGGGTACTGCTCCTAGGCCACGAGCTAATCCTGAATGCCATCTACCTACAACAGTCACTACGTCATGACAAAATGTTACCATAATGAGCAACAACTTAAATATTGTAGTCTCTTTTATCAAATACGATTATTTTATTAGAAAGAATGAGACAAAACGATATTTCACATTCTGTATTGTATTTCACTCATAATTGTATAAGCAAATGTATCTATAGAATAACGCGGCGCCTCCAAGTATTTCCTATCTCAAAGGCTTTTCATACTTGATGACTTTTGATGAGCATTCTCGTCTGATGGCGAATCCGTCAAGTTGGTGGCACTGCACAAACAACAGAAGGAATTTCAACTGAGTTGCCATGATTAATAATAATAAAAATATTTTACTTCATACAAAACAGTCCATAGGCAAGGCAAGATTGATAGTAACAAGTGTCGCTACCTACACTCGTGTTGCAATATTTTTATTCTGAAAGTGAGAGAACTTTTTGCAAGTTTTGTTTGAGGTTTGTTGGTCAGGTTTCGAGGGTCCCTTTGAGCTTGGCAAGACTGAACAAACCCTTACGCGACACAGACGCAAAAGCTTTACTGAAAAAGATTTAAATTGAGTTTGTGGAGCTCTTGGCTCCATAGGAGTCACAGGGCGCCACGTTGGAGCTATTGTAAAGTGTGGGCTTTACTGACTGCTGTTGATATTTTTGGAGTTGTTTGGTGACATGCATCAACATGTTTTATGAACTCCAAAAATAAATAATGTACAAATGATTGCCAAGTACAGAGCGAAATATAAAAGTACTGATTTTTCTTTTTGCTTTTATATTTTTAATTCTGGCAACTTTAAGCCATACGTCATAACTTGAAATGGTAAAAGTTGTCGTCATTGTCAAAATTGTCAAGACTGAGTGAATCAACAGCTGTTTTGCATTTTTTCTTAAAATTAATTAAAGCTGGGTAAAAGCAGGTAGTTTTTGTATTCCTTATTCAGGTCATGGTAGATTTTATTAGAATTAGTGTTGTATTTGAACATGAAACAAAGGTAAGTGTAGCAAAAGATGAGCCAGTATAGTCGTGTTAAAATGTTGTTTACGTGTTACTGACAAAGGTGTTTGTTTGTGAAGGGCTCGCCCAATGCAAGGCGGAGATGACTTGGTGGCTTACGCCATGGGGAAGAAGGCAGACGACCTTGCTGACCACACTGAAATACAACTGCATAGAATAAAACCCCTGGATCATTTTATAGAAGCACAAGTTCAAGAAGGGGACTCTTTACAAGCTATTGCGTTGCGCTTTTATTGTTCTGTATGTTAATATCATTTATTTTTATGAATAGTACTTCAGGAATTAAACACAAAATAAAATTGTACTTACTTTGATGTTTCAAATTGAATTTATCAGTAACTTCCTGATATCATTGTTATCTATCTTGTTAATACACTGTGTTTTAAACACATTTCAGATATCAGAGCTAAAAAGGATCAACCATATACATAAAGATAATGAAATATTTGCCAGACGGACTATAAAGGTGCCAGTTACACCATATTCAGTGCTGACGGAGCTAATACCAACGCAGAACCCAGAGCCTGTGCCTTCCACCTCCAACAGTTCATCTCATACAGTCATACAGGAATTGTTAAGTACTAATAATTACAATGGACCTATAAACCAAAATAATGTATCAATAAATGCACCCAAGGAAGATGTGGAGTGCTCCATAGATTGTAACACGGTTGTGATGAACAGCACACTGGCACCATCAGTTGCACCATACACAGACTCTGAGCAGAATGAACAACTACTAGCTACAGAAGATACTCAACTTTTGCCAAGTAATAAAGAGAAGATATCTGTTGAATCAGTTGTGGTGAAAGAACTGACCTCACATGGCGCTGACTTTGGGCTGAAATGGTTCCATTTAGTGTGCTGTATGCTCATCTTAGGTGTTGTGATACCTCTTGTGTATGTTATGTTTTATTTAGACAAACATGAACATTCAGAAATTTCTGATCTTCCACCATTACACTCAAATCGATGACTGACTGATATTACTCGATCTGATGGAAAAGCTTTAAGTTTTAATGGTATTCATTATAAATCAATTTTATATATCACTGTAAGAGGACGCATTGTGATTCTTGTAATAGAATTTATCATTATAAGTACTGTATCAATGCTGCTTTTATTTATACCTGCATAGTTCTGTAAACGACTGCCGCATTGGTCTAGTGGTTGCAAGCGCTACTGCTTAGCATGAGGTCCTGGGTTCGATTCCCGGGTCAGGCAGAGTCATTGTCAGTAGCAGCCTGGAGTCTGGATTTGTGTCTGCTTGATGGCGATAGACTCTCCCCCTATTACATGGGACTTAAACATAACTGGCAAAATGTGGGTGTACTACAGGTAGACCTCTGCTCAACCCTTCGGGGAAACAAGGCGTGATGTTGTGTTATGTTAGTTCTGTAAAAGTTGACGATTTTTTAGTCAATTAGATAGTGGGTAGATGCCCAATGAATTATGTTATAAATAAACTTATAAAAACTTGCCAGGTCCATACAACAGTATATAATACACACACAGTATATAATCTGTGACTATAATACAGAATGCAGGTGGTAAGGTTTTGTAAAATGAGAGTGCGCTTCTGTCACTTGGCACCGCCTGACGCAGGTCCTCACCGGACATGGCAGCTTCGGGAGGTTTCTGTGTCGGATAAGGCTGGAGGAAACGCCCAGGTGTCAGCACTGTGTGAATCGCCCAGAGGACACGGTGGAGATCTGCTCGGCTTGGGCTGAGCACCGCCGTGTCCTCGTGGAGACGATCGGCGGCGATCTCTCGCATCCTGCCATGGTCCAGGCCATGGTACGGAGCGAGAGGGCATGGGCAGCCGTCACCTCCTGTGAAGCAGTAATGCTCGCGAAGGAGGAGGCGGTACGGTTGAGGAAAAGGCAAATGTCGCGACTTCTCGCCCCTAGCCGCCGCAGGAGACGCCGTGGGCGTCGGGAATCCCGGGCGGATTTCCGGCCACCGTAGGCGCGCGCTTGCGGACGGTGAGCGATGAGCTAGGTGTAGCTAGCGTCGACAACGTGGTAAAATAAAATCATGAATAAAATAAATTTGGGTTTTTACACTTAGATAAAATGGGGATGTTGGTATCGTTGGATAGGTCGTTCAAAAATATTGCGGGTTTGTGAAAATTTGCAGGGATTCAGGGATCCGTTTCCGTAATATTAAGCTTTAATGTACAAATTTTTGTTGTCCTCCAAGTCCTCCCCCATACCAGCTAAATGGTTGTTTTTGGATATGTGAAAACATTTACGGCAGTAGGTAGTATTTATAACGAAATTAAAATAAAATCTATCACAGCTAAGTAGGCTTTACAAGTGGACCCTGTTAAGCAGAAAAGATCCAACCAACATTGTGTTACTTTTGAGTAAATACGATTTGAAGTTTAGGAGTGAATATAAAACTAACTAGCAGAGGAATACAAAAATGGAAATTTACTAATGATAAAACAGTAAATTAGCATAATTTTAAATGTAACACCACAGCCAAGTTGAACACAGTTTTCCTGATTTTCTTAAAAAACTACCCGTAGATCTTTTATGCAAAAAAGAAAATTGTCGGTCACATTTTAACACGGGGGATCCAAATAAAAATATATGAAAGTTTAAACATCTTTATTATAGGGAACACATTTTTTTTAGTTACTTTTACTTTATTATGTAGCCCGACGTTTCGGACACTTGCCCCGTGACAAAGGATCGTAAATAATGTTCGAAATTTCGGCTTAAATAATTATTGATATTTTGAAAGCAAATAAAACGCGATAGTATCCTTAAGTTTTAATTTTATTGAAATCTTAAAAGGGTTAATCAAATCACATCATTCTAATCCACAATCGATCTAATCGGATCGCAATCTTCTTCTACTTCGAGCTCAAAATCTGGTGCCCCAGAAAATCCGTCTACATCATCTTCTAAATTACTGTCACCAGTCATTTTTTGTAGAACGGCTGAGCATCGCTCGGGATCAAATGCATTAAGCTTCTGATGTCGTTCAACTTAGCTTCTGGTATCATCTTACCATGAGGCCAGAGCATTTGCATAGGATTTTTTGATAACAAGCGTGTTCTGCCGCGGATTTTTTTTTTCAAATCTACTTCTACAAAAGAATCATCTTGACTGTACCGCATGAACAAAGAAAACATAGCCTCCTTTTTGAGCAAAATTTCTTTCGTCTTTAGCCACGATACTTTTTCTCCCGAAACTGTTTTTTTTCTGTTAGTTATAGTATTCTCCAGTGCACGGGAACTAAGAAAATCTGTTGATTACATGCGGTGAACTTGAAGAGGCTTATGTTTCTTGCAGGTTCTCATGACATTTATGTAGTCCTCAGGCGAATACAGTCTTTGTTGGTACTTCAACTCATTTTCCACTTTACCGAAATCTGTATCGTTCGGCAAAAAGCTATGTCTCGATTCTAAAAACTTCATGCTTATTTGCTGCAACGTTGGGTGGTCTTCTAGGAAAGCTTTCAGCATAAGAGTAAGCTTGATGTTGCGGTTTTGGCCGCCATAGGAATCGCTCCACAGAATAAGGTGCGTTACTCCTTCTTTATGTCTCCGACAGGTGTTTGATGAGACAAGATCCAACTTCCTGTGCGCCTCTGCCTGCTTCGCCTTCCACCCAGACGTTGCAGTGACCTTGATCATTGGAACCTGTATGTATACCTAAATTATACAACCATATCTGGCGTTTGTAAAAAACTATGTTTGTTGGGATACGCGGAAGTGGCAGTGTTTTTTCCATGTCAAAGGTTATAGTTTCTAAGTTAGTATTATTTTTGGCAAGAAGCATGTCATTTTTCATATATTTTTGTAGGTCTTCTGCAGTTTTGAGATGCGTTTCATGTTCTTTTCTTCTATGTTTGTAGTTGTATTCTTTTTATTTTCATAGTAATCACATCTATTGCAGGTATCTTTGTTTTACATTAAAAGTGAAAGAGAAAAAATATTTTGTCGAAAGGATCCAACCTGCTTGTATTAAAAAAAAATATACATTTCAAATTTTTGAGATCCAAGAGTCATGATTATTTTTTGTTTTTCTTTTAAAAAGTTAAATGTGTTTTGGTACATGTAGTGTCATAGAGGTTTGTTTGGTGAAAGTGATCAGACTGCTTGGATCTTTTTTGCGTATATAAAGTTCGATGCGTAGATTCTAACTATATACAGGGTGTCCAAGAACCTGGCGTCCAACTGGATTCCCTCGATGCCCCAAGTTCTAACAGTACTCAGAAAAATATTTAAAAAAATCCACCCCATGTACTTACAGAATTATACTGATTTCAAAAAAAAAAGGGGAAATGAGCACCCTGTGACATACTTTTGAATGCTGTGACTGCTAATGCTGATAATTTCGATATTTCTTGGAGGTTTTGTAATCTAGGGTATTGCTGTGTCTAAATAGAATGTAAAAATAAAGTACTTATTGTACCATTTTAAAATAAAATATTATTTTAACTAAAGGTGATATGGAAAACTATTGAATTTCGCAACTTTGACCGACTGTAGTGTAAAAAAAATGTACCAAAATAGTATGGCAAGTGACGTCAAATTTTGACGCGTTTATTCCTCTTTTTAAAAAGGTATAATACTTACACATTAATTTGAAAAAAAAAATTTTTGATAATATTTTTACTCAACAACCCAATTTTTACGATGTCTTACAGAATTCTTAGAAAGAAAAATTTACGACGAATTGAATCTAACCTCTAAAGAATTACTATTGTATGCTCATAAAAATAACAACAGGCCTCTCAAAAAACAGGTTAGACCGTAAGGGACGGTATGTGCATGCATCTCACCATAGTGATTCGTTATTACAACAGGAGGGAGCAAGACAGAAACTATCTTTGCGATTTGCTGGTTCTTCTTTATGGTACCCCATTATTCAGGTAAGAGTGAGGGAGAAAAAGGTTAGAGGTGCGAGTGAGATAGATAGTGACGCTATCTGGGATCGTGCTATTTAGGATAACAGTACGGTCAGTACGCGTCACTGCCTCCTGCCGTTACTACGCACCTCTCTCTTATTGTTACCATTGATCACGTACTACGATTTAAAGCTTTGTTTATTGGACTCGATTACTCTTTGTGCTCTGGACTTTGAAACGAACTCTTTACGACGACCTTTGCCTGTGTTTGGACAGTTTGTGTTTTGTGTGTGCTACCATGGCGACCTACACTCCGCAAGAATACGCAAATATGCACTACATTTATGGAGAATGTAGAGGTAATGGACGAGCTGCAGCGAGACTTTACAGAGAAAGGTATCCGAGGGCTACGCGATATCCCGACCATCGAGTTTTCATTAATGTGCACAGATCACTATGTGACGGGCGGTTCCCCAATCAAGTAGCTGGTGAAGGACGACCCGTAAATGACTTCATACGCGATGAAGTTTTAGAGGCGGTGTCGGCAAATCCAAGCATCTCTGTGCGAGGAATAGAAGCTGATACGGGGATACCGAAGAGCACAGCACACAGTATTCTCCAAAAAGAAGAATATCATCCGTACCACGTACAGCGAGTGCAAAGTCTTTTACCTCGAGACTATCCGAGCCGAGTCGCGTTTTGTGAAACAATCCTGCAAAAACATCGAGAAGACGAAAACTTTATCGACAAAATTTTGTGGTCAGATGAATCAACATTTAAGAAGGATGGCTACATGAACCTACACAACTTGCACGAGTGGCATGTGGAAAATCCGCACTTGATGCGAGAAGATAGATCCCAGTACCGGTTCAAAGTGAACATGTGGACCGGTATTCTCTGTGGGAATATTATTGGTCCATTTGAGATGCCCGAGAATTTGACTGGCGAATCATATTTAAATTTTCTTCAAAATGATTTGCCAAACTTACTAGAAGAGACCCCACCAGATATGTGGTTCCAACACGACGGCTGTCCAGCACATTTTCGCGTATCCGTTAGAGAGTTTTTGGACGAGCAATACCCGAACAGGTGGATTGGGCGATCAGGAACAATCCCGTGGCCAGCCCGCTCACCTGACTTAAATCCGCTGGATTTTTTTTTCTGGGGAACTATGAAGGAGCTCGTTTATGCGAAGCCCATTAATGACATCGCTGACCTTCGTGAGAAGATAACACAAGCAGTGCAGGTGATACGTCAAAAAAGTTACTCGCGAAACATAAAGCGGTCCTTTTTAAGGAGAGTGAGAGCTTGTATTGCCGCGGGTGGTCAACATTTTGAACATTTATTGTAATAAAATATCTTTAAACTAACATTCTTTGCTTTTATTCTACTGGGAACCCATCTACCTGTGTGTATTTCCTTCTTGCTCACTCTTGGAACCGAAGTAAATAATAGTAGTAACATAACAGTTTCTAAGATAAGAAAGGGTCCGACAGTTACCGTTAGTAGGTAGGCACTTCGTAAAAATTGGGTTGTTGAGTAAAAATATTATCAAAATTTTTTTTTTCAAATTAATGTGTAAGTATTATACCTTTTTAAAAAGAGGAATAAACGCGTCAAAATTTGACGTCACTTGCCATACTATTTTGGTACATTTTTTTTACACTACAGTCGGTCAAAGTTGCGAAATTCAATAGTTTTCCATATCACCTTTAGTTAAAATAATATTTTATTTTAAAATGGTACAATAAGTACATTATTTTTACATTCTATTTAGACACAGCAATACCCTAGATTACAAAACCTCCAAGAAATATCGAAATTATCAGCATTAGCAGTCACAGCATTCAAAAGTATGTCACAGGGTGCTCATTTCCCCTTTTTTTTTGAAATCAGTATAATTCTGTAAGTACATGGGGTGGATTTTTTAAAATATTTTTCTGAGTACTGTTAGAACTTGGGGCATCGTGGGAATCCAGTTGGACGCCAGGTTCTTGGACACCCTGTATATAACTCGATTTTCAACAAATTGCTGGTTGGATCTTTTCTGCTTAACAGGGTCCAAGTTAAAGAGTAATAATCGACCAACTTTCATTTGCAGTTGGAGAATTGACCGTGACGTATATCGATGTATGGGAGTACATGTTTTTAACTACACTCGCGAGCATAAGTATGCTCGATGATGCGATGCGATCTTGAGTACTTAATAACTAGTTAAGAATAATAAAAATTATGAGAAATAAAAACCATGTTAAAAGTTAAACTGTTAACTTTAAATTGATACCAAATTTATCTAGATCACACCAGTATAGCTCCTTAAATACTGGTGTGATATAAATGAATCTGGTATCAATTTAAAGTTAACAGTTTAACCTTTAAAATAGTACCATTTTTATTATTCTTAACTAGTTATTAAGTACTCAAGATCGCGCAGAATTAATTCCAAGTAAGTGATTCCATACTTTTGCTCGCGAGTGTACAATGTTAAAATTGTTTTTGAGATAAATTCATCCCAACTGCGGAACCCTTCATTGTGCGTGGACCGACACGCACTTGGGCGGTTTTTAATTTTTCGGATTTTCAGTTCGCGTCACGTAAGTTTGCCGCTCTGCAACCAGGCTCTCCGATACGCACGGCAAGGCGCCGCTGCTGTTATAGCATAGCTTATTTTGAAATAAGCAATAATTGATATTGGAAGAACACTCCAAAGGCGGATTTCACCGTTCGTGTGACAAAACGCGTTTAATAAAACTAAGTTAACACGGTTAAACTAAACCCGGTTTTGGTCGGCATGTACCGTGTTTCAGATACATAAAAAAGTACTCTGTGGTGCCGTGCTTAAAAAGTTATGATCACGCAGCCGGTGTCTCGAATTGAACACGGTGAGGAAAGTACGCCAATTCGTCGCTAGATAACAATTATCCTTTTATTTGACTATAATCAAATGCTCATTTATTGACAGAACAGTTAGGGATGCCATTACTATGCATTGACCTGCGGTTATAGATATGCGGTCGTAAGTATCGATGTGGTTAATTACTTGTTATCACACTCACGATTTCTAATAAATGTTACAAATATAAACAAAATTGCTGATTGTGCGAGTATAGAAGCCACCTTAAGGCGCTGACAAGACCCAATTGACCAAAATAGACTTCACTTATGATTTTTTTTTCCAAATTGTATAGTTTATGGTAGCGGAAAAAATATATGTTAATTTTGAGCATATTTCCCAGAACTTGGTTGTTACCAAAACAGGTAATGAAAAAAAAAATCTTGATACAAACTAACGTTGAACTAACCTCTTACTTTAGAGTTCTAATCCAAAATATCTGTATCAAATATCAAAATACGTTACGTATTTAATTAATAACAAGAACGTCTTGTTTGAATGCATAACTTGGTTGTTTTTATTTTCGATTACTCAACTAAATTTTGAGTAAATACATAATTACTTCATATTTTGTAATAGAATTACAAGCGTTGTGTCATCGCGCTTCTCTTTCTTTTCTATGCAATCTGACAGTGACCGCGGTTTAGGCGTTGTCAGCGAAGTGTAATTCCATGCGATGAGAGCGTCATTCTGCTATATAAAACAGATTTACCAAATCAGGAAGGCAGTGGTAATAAAAACATATTTCACAAAATAAACTATTTATTTTCCATTTCTATTTGCTATCACTTAAAAATACATCGATGTAACAAATAAATCGGTAAATCCATTGACACAATCTTAGTTAAAACTCTTTTATTTAACAATTATTATTAATAATGATAAATGCAATCTTAAATAGCTAAAACCCGACCAGAGAAATAATATTTTTATCTAATTAACACTCTTATTGCAAGCATATAGGATATTGCAAACAATTTAAGACAAAATATAACCTATTATTTAAATAAAACAATCAAATCATATTAATTAATTAAGACAAGTTACATTAAAATGCCATAAGTGCTACTAATTCGTAATTATTTTCCTGGTAAGGCTTAGTCACTATGTACAGATATATAATAATAAGGTGAGCCTCGCAGAACTGATACTATATAAAATTAATGACGTGATTTGAGGTGACTAAAGTAAAGCTTTTAATCATTTTAACAATGCACTTAGCGTCTGCGGCTGCAATCAGAAGTTTCCACGACCGCCGAGATTCGGGTTACTCTCGTGCACACTGTGAAAAAATAAAGCGAGCGTTAGTAATGATTCTCTATGCCCAAGGCAAGGTGTGCAATGCCAAAAATTGTATAAGGACCGCCAAGAAAACATAATTCGGTCATCCGCCTGATGACCTCATAAAGACCGCGGGGTGAACGTGAGACTCAAAACTAGCAGAAATAGTGTAAGAATAAACTCTTCTGTATGTCAGAATTAAATGAACAGATTACTCAGAAATGGGTGAATATCGTTTTAGTTGTAGCATTTTAAGTTAACTTTGTGACTTTTATAACTCTGACATGAGGTTCTAATTAACTTAATGAAAGGACAAAATGCTACAACTATGAATATAGAAGTTAGGTACACAAACACAGTAAATTTCAAAAGCACACAAGAAAATAGACATTGTTAGTATTACAGAGAACAGCAACACAGAAGATTATCTTGATCCGAAGAGCGGGCCAGCGCTTTGTAGGGAGATTAGTGATTTCTTGTTATCCAAATCAAAACAACAAAATCACTAGTCTTCCATACAACGCGCGGCCGGTGGCTGAGGCCCATTAGTTGACGAACACCTAGAAATGTTAATCACCAAAGGAGTTAGGCACAATAAAGGTTAAAATGAGTTAGAACATACAGTTTTGATGAGTGATCTTTCTAAGTTACACTAGAATTAGATTGTACAGCGAGAATAATACAAGAATCATGGCATGTGTGAACACTCTCGAAATGTCTACGCTCCCTCTACTAACAAGTGTGTGCACATTACCTTAGCATCACAATATCGACGTCACACAGTCAAATCCGTTCAACAAACTCTACTTAATCTTAGTTTGGTTTGGTGCCAACTCAGGGAACTCTTCAAACATTCTATCGTCAAAATAATATTATGTTAGTTATAATATTGAATTATTGTGATAGTAAATGTCTCAGGAAACTCCTCAACCAAATAAAATGTTAACAGCACAAATTAATCAGCTTGACTCGCAATATTAGCAATGATATAGTATGGTAGTTATTGAAATTAATGTTGACATGCTTTTCAATTATTTTGATATGAAACAATAGACATGAAGTTGAGGAAACATGATGAAATTGGAGCCGTCAAAAATACGTTTTATTCATCTTGCATTCTCACATCAGAAGTCAGTTTTGGTTTTGTTTACTAATGTAGACCGACATGAAAGGGGTCATTGTACTCATTGGATGAACGTACCTCTGTTGCAGGAGATACTGCGCCATCTGTATGCGCTGCTGGGTGCCGGTGATGGTGATGATGCGGTCGGTGGAGCCGGGCAGCGGCTCGGCGATCTCGATGCCCGCGCCGCTCTCCGCGCGGATCTTACGTATGCGGGACCCGGCCTTGCCTATTATCGCGCCGGCCAACTGGAACGGAATTAATCGAGTCACATTTTAGTTACCGACCTAGTTACGTTAGACGAAATAAGTTATACTTGAATTGTGACATTTTGATTTGCAGTGAAGTTATGAAGGGACGTTGTAGTGATGAGGAGCAATACTAACGTCTTTGGGAATGGTAACTTGCGTGGAGGTGTCCTGCTGGCCGCCGCCGTTGTTACTGAAGGCGGGCGCGCGGCCGCCGCCGAAGCCGCCGCCGGCTGCGCCGAAGCCGCCGCCACCGCCGCCGCCGCCGCCGCCGCCGCCGCCGAAGGCGCCGCGCGGTGGGCCGCTGAAGCTGGCTCTAGGTCCCGGGCCACCGAAGTCATTGAACGCAGCTCTAGGGCCGCCGGGTGGACCGCTGCGGCCTAGGGGCGGCCCTCTAGGCGCGGGTCCTCGACCGGCGGGGCCCATAGGCGGCATGCCACGCGGCGGGACGCGAGGAGGCCCGCGGGGCCCCCCTCGGGGCCCGCCACCGCTGCCGCCGCCCGCACTGCCTCCCTGCCCGCTACCGAAACCTCCGTACTCATCAGCATAGAAGTCATCGTAATTGTGCGGGTCGTAATTTTGTACTGCGCCTTTTACGGGAACCTGCAATTTTAAAAGCAGTTCTAAAATGCTGAATTTGTCAATATCGTTGACATGCAATGAAAACTTCGTAAAGAAAAATATTTTTTTTTCTTTTTATATACTGCTGTAGAAATCCTCGTAATATTTAGAACAAATATGTACAGCTCTAACATGCTTCTAATGCCTTCCATTGATGACACTAAGAACCTCGGAGGACGTCAATGACGGCTATTTTTCAAACAGTACTTATCTTCCCCAGTAAAATTACGTTTATTGGAAACGCGACGATATGTCCAAGGAAACCATGAACAAGACTATTAAAATTGGACGAACAAATCAAAATAATTAACTATGTTCAAAGTTGAGGTCCGACATGAATATATTTACCTGTCTAATAAGGTCGAGCACCTCCTTGACGCCGGCGGCGACAGCGTCGGCCTTACCCACCAGCTGCACGACGCGCTCCGTGCTCTGCGGAGCAGGGTTCGAGAATATCTTCAGACGAGCGCCCGTTTTCTGTAAAAGGCCAACGCTTTTGTCAGATATTTTTAAGACACAGGTTATTTTTTTTAATTCAAGTACATAATTATATTTTATATATAAGTAGTTACTGAAATAATTAATCGATTTATTAACGAAACATAATGTCGATCAAAGAATATTCGAAAAAATAAATAATTTTTGTTAGCAGTTACTTCTAGGATTAAACGTCTACTGTTATAGTGTAGCATTAGCTTTCTAACTAATTTAAACAATAACCGTTTACTTAACAATTGATGATAACCTAATTCCGACCAAGTCTAAATCCAACGCCCCAATTCCAAAACAAATTACATAACACACATATTTAGTTCAGTTGTTTACGGCAATCTGTCGCGACACAGTCAGGGTGTTATAGAATGGTATGAGAAATCGATGTGTGATCTGATCAATTACCGATATTAGATAACGTCAGAGTACGTGTGTGGTGTGTGGTGTCGATGACGTTTGACAGGAGGCAGGGCGCATGCGCGGCGACATCGACCGGCGCACGTGGCTGCCGGGCCCCGGTCACGCACAAACAACGGCTGAAACCCGCCCTCCGCACATGCGAGCGACGCAAGGCAACGCACCGCCTACTACGACCCATTGCTCAATACTGACGCGCGTCAACTGAACTCACTTCACAGTTCTTCTGTTACCAAACACTACACTGTTCCCTAGACCCAACTAACTATTCATCCAACTTAACTAATCATTAAAACAATAAAATAGAACACTTGGATTAAAATGATTTGGACTACGTCGAACGAACTATTAGGTCGACGGAACAATGTTACGCGGACAAGGGAGCGGGCGGAGCGAAGCGACCATCCCTCGAGGGTGGTCGCGCGCGGAATGAGCTGGCGACCGGCGCACAGTGGAACGAATGTATGGGAGCGGTTGGACGTAGACATGTCCGAAAAATAAGAGTAAAATTATGACAAACTAATGATGCCATCTTATTCGATTACTTAATGCCTTCATAAATTGTGGTGATGAATTTCTTCATAACTCCCATATTTCGGGAGTAATTTGAGAAAATGTGAAATTTTACTATGAAAATGAGTGTATCGAGCTCTCTCCCTCCTGATTCCGGGCTTGTTTCAAGTAGCGGTCTCTAATATCGTAATGCTATTACTAAGAGCTATATTTAATACTAAGACACATAGTGCGCCAAATGTGCACTTTCTGGGATAAAAGGAAATGAAAATTTAAAAAAAAAAAACGTTTTTTCCCCATTTGTATTTACTTTAAACTGCAGACAGACTTATTAAGAGGTCTATAAATATATTATATATATACAGAAATATATATTAACAAAAATATTCACAAGAACTGATGAGAGTATGAATTTTAAGTAAGTTGATAATAAATTACCTAGTTTCATTAAAAGTACAATAAATAATTAAGATGTAAGCTCTAATTTACTAAGTTACACATTTTAAAACAATAACATCATTTAATTATCTTCGTCATCATCATCATCATCAATTAATTCAAATTCAGAATCGATGTCCGCTAAATCATTTATGTTAACAAATTCGATATCACTTTTCTCAGAATCTGTAAGCTCATAAAATTCCTTAAAAGAAGATTTTTTTACAAACTTATTTCCTTTTGGACGGATACTTGTAACAAGTGGATCAGAAGACAGTAAAAGATTGTGCATAATATCTTCATTGCATGAGATACTGCTATGCTTTCGAGAATGCCCCTCTCTATATTTTCTAAAATCTTTATTTCTAGCCTCAGATGCCTCTTCGGATAGAAAACCAATGGGCACAATTGACATGTTCTGAACTATGTCTGGCCCATGCATTAAAATTTTATGAAGTGAAGAAGGCATATAATACCATGGGTATAACTCCACGTAAAGCTTAGCAGTATCAAAGCAGAACTCTCGGAATTTAGTTACGTTGATCTTCTCTCCTGATGAAATACACTGCAAGATCACACAGATTTTTCTTAAAAGCATAGCATCTATTCCGGTCAGTTCAGCAGATTTAGTGTAGTTTTCAAAAAATCTCCTTGCCGAGTTGCCATTGTTGGTGGATCCACTGCCTTGTTTCACAACATCGAGAAGTAAGCCCGTTTCTCTTCTTACAGCCTCTTGAACTCTTTTCTTCCTGTCATCAACTTGCCTTTTTGCTATATCACCCCTTACTTGCCATGATTTTATGTCTAATTTGTAGGAAATGTGTAATAAGCATTCCATTGAGCGAATCCAAGCGTGAAGGGTGCTTAAGCTATATTTATACATGTCCTCGTTTGCGTGTTTATCTTTGATTAACTCTAAATTATTCATTTCTTTAGGACAAGCCTTGCATATGTCACACACTGAAGCTGCTGTATTGGATATAATGGAATGAATTTTACCATCAATCATTGTCAACAGCAGTTGGTGTTTGACACTAATTCCATCAGTGATGGTGGATGGAGTTAAGGCTTCAATCTCTGCTTCGATTTCAGCCATCTCTCTCTGCACATTTTCTTTGGTTTCCTTTATAAACTTAAACAATATTGGCCGGCAAAATGAAGTGGAAGATGGTCGCTCGTTTTCCCAAATTGTTACACCTTTTGAGACGAGCCGCAGTGGTACAAGACTAATCATAAAATTACTAGCAAGATCGATTTGCTCATCTTCACTCGTCCTTTGATGATAAATGCTTTGGCTAGATGATCCGTCAAAACCCCATTTGCTGGTCAATACGAGCTGTTGATTGGGATCAACAGGGGTTTCTAACGACCTAATAAGTCTTCTTGAGGTTAAATCCATCAAGGCTTGTAATTTGATTTTTGCAGAGCTCTCTGTAACTGTGAGATCTTCTTTGGCCGGATAGCACTTAATTTTTTCTTTAACCAACATGTAGTAACTCGGGTATTGAAGAGCTCCTTCTTGAGTGTTGAAATCCCGAAGAGTGTTATAGCGCCATTTCGATAAGTTCATCGATACATAAAGAGCCAATGCCTTCAAAGGGGATATTTCCCGTACCTGAATTGATTTACCTTCAATGAAGGCTTTGATTTTTGAGGCCTCTTCTGGATTCTCCGTCAAGTATTTCATAACATAAGCTGTATCGCTTTGTCCTGCCTTTTGAAGCGCCCTTTCGGCCGAAAACATAATTTCAGCGCTGCTACTGCTGCATGAAAGACTATCTTCAGTGCGTCTTCTTTTTTGCCGGTTACTAAGGTCCTCAAAAGATTTACGAGGACTAGGATGTGTACAAGTTGAAGCATCAGATTTAGCAGGAGAAATTATGGGCTCGATGACGTCACTTATATTTTCTGTAGAAGGTTCCATATTTTCATTCTGTAATTCCGGCCATTGAATTGCAGCCTGTAGCCAAATCTCATGTTTCTTCCGAAACTTATCTGTGCTTCTTCCAGACTGTGTCCATTTTGCATAAATGCGGTAGCAAAATCGACGACACCAGTCTTTTAAACTTGTTTCAGCACTTTCACATAACTGAACACAACTGTTACCTTTTAAAACACTGAACAAATAGTTAAAGTCGCGTAAATCTTTATGTGCGCGTGCGCATAAAGCAACGTGAATATCAAGATTTGTATTAAAATTTGGAAAATACATTGCGAGATTAGCTTGGATACAACGAGGTGTAAATCAACACTGATTTTAAAGTTACTAATAGTGACCTATTTATATAAAATCCAGGTATCCCAGGTATCCTTTGTTAAATATTGCAAGGTAATTAGTTATTGTGATAATTAGTAAATGATGCATGCTAAATTAGTGTATTAAGAGCCATTTAGTAATTAAATAATAGCAATGTTCTTATCAGTAATCATTAGTGCATCAGTTTTATATGTAAACCTTAAGTCCCTAATTATATATCCTAATTAGCTTATATCTTCTCTAATTGGCTGCTCAGAAATGTTATTGTAATAAGGTAAACCTTTAGAAAAACGGTTTTAATCAACAAAATAAACAAAAAATAAAAAAATTGTGTTATAAAATAAACATCACTCTTTATCCCAGAAAGTGCACATTTGGCGCACTATGTGTCTTAGTATTAAATATAGCTCTTAGTATTAGCATTATGATATTAGAGACCGCTACTTGAAACAAGCCCGGAATCAGGAGGGAGAGAGCTCGATACACTCATTTTCATAGTAAAATTTCACATTTTCTCAAATTACTCCCGAAATATGGGAGTTATGAAGAAATTCATCACCACAAGTTATGAAGGCATTAAGTAATCGAATAAGATGGCATCATTAGTTTGGCATAATTTTACTCTTTTTTTTCGGACATGTCTACGTCCAACCGCTCCCATACATTCGTTCCACTGTGCGGCGGCGCGTGCAACACCTGCCCGACTCCCCTCCTTGCACTTGTGGGGTTCCACGGCAAGCTCGCACGCGCCACGCCTACCACATGCCACTAAGTTATGGACACACAGAATGCCCATTCTGAACAACACAAAACACAGAAACGAAATCAGGACAGTCTGCCTATCAGAGTCGCAGATAGAATTCTGCCAATACTAACTACTGCTTTTATTTCGTTGAGAGTCTATGAGCTCGGCATTGTATACTGTTGAGAAAGGAGTCAGGACATTATTTATATTACTACACAGTCGTATTCAGCATCCATCACGAAAGTAAACCGCCTCAGATCCTCGTCACGAACGCGAGTCCGAGACGTCACTCAGTCTGAAAAGGATCCGTTGGCGAAACGACTGCGACATAATTTATCAGCATAGTCTGAGCTTATATCCGCACGAAAACTATAAAGTTAGACCAAAATTGCTTCGTGACCCGACTTTTAAACTTTTGCTGGAGCAGTAATAAAATAAAGTTAACTATAAATCACGAACATGCCAGACTAATTTAACAACATACTGTACTTTGCACCAATCCTCCACCTTTTTTACAATCAATCATAAAAGTTCGCTCGTCTACCCATAAAAGCTGCTGCAAATATTTGAACACAATTTGTCATGATCAAAAGTGAAGCCGTCTTTGCGCTGAGTTAAACCGCTAGCCGATAGGGTGGTTTACTTCGTTCAAACCTTTGTCTAAGTATATTGGTGCAATTTGGAGCAGTTCAGTGGCAGAATGCATTTGGCTGATTTAAGGTATTGATGAAGACGTGGCTTTAAAACCAAGAAGATTGCCTAACCACAGCTAAGTAGGTTATCAAAGCTAATCGATAGTAGGGAGGGTATAACATTTGGTAAATAATTAAAACTATTCACAGGCATGTTTCAGTACACACGAAATGTGTTGCTGGCAAGATATTTCCCCTGAGAGCATGCCGCTAATCAGCTACTGAGTAAGTCGTAATATTTCCAAACACGCCGCGTTAACACTATTCAGATCAACGCTAATATTCCCGGAACCACTAAACAATATTGAATTTGAAGGTTCCTACATACTGGCGCGACTTGTCGCGCGACGCGACGCGACACAAAGACACCGCTTGTAGCGCTACAAGCGGTGCCTTTGTGTCGCGACGCGTCGCGCGACATGTCGCGCCAGTATGCAGGAGCCTTTAGGGAAAATTTCTGAAAATGTTGACACAGTTAACTTCGAAATTAGAATACGGATCAACAACCTTCCATCGATCTCATGTAGTATTGATCCGAGTTCTCGATTTTTACCTGTTGCTTTTATTTCGGGGTTGAGCTTTTCTAGGAACAGGGTAACTTCTAAATCTCGGAAAAAGGGGACATTTAACCCAAATATTTAAACAAAACTTGGTGTTCGAACGTTTCAAAATAAAGAAGCCGTATGTGAACCGGCGCAGTTCGATCGGAAGCGGAAGCGGCTAGCTTGCGTGCTGCCGTAGCCCGTAATTGACGGGGACACCGCCACAGCCCGGTGTCACCCGCGCCTAATTACACCGATGACATATGCGCGCCGGCTGCTTTGTCTAAATGTAAATGGTATTCCAATATAGTATATATTGCCATTATTCCATATTCCAATATTGTTGCCAGTATTCGAATATTGTATATATTGCCATATATTCCCATTTCAACTCTCAATAACAATTTATAAATAATTTTGGTACTGTCTTGAGAACGCTTTAACATATTCGCTGCAACTTTTTTGTGGTATACATCGAGGATGTGGAGGTTCACAAAGTTTCCTGCGTCACGTGCGCGTAGCTCCGGTAACCCGACGCCGGCGCCGCGTGCTTCCGACGGATGAAACCCTTCATGTGATATTACCCTACGGCTATTTCACAACTCTACCCAGGACCGCGATTTCATCACAAGTAGCACGGGCTAAAGTTTAAAAGTGAAGCCAAACGTTTTAATGTTTACGCAACCTGAAGAAAACGGACGGGAGAAGTTGCGCTAGTAAGTAAGGCTGCTCCAAGTTTATTGATACAAGAATATCTCAATGGGCGATGTTTGAAATAAATCCGTCCTCATTGCCGTAAATGCAACGCAATGTACAAAGTTTACCTGCACGATTCAAAGATAGGAGCGGCGGATGCGGTACCATATGTTCGAAATTTCTATTTATGTAAGAAAGGAGGTTTCCAAGCGAGGGGCGAGGAGCATTGTGCAAGTAGGTAGGCTGGGTGAAGCCCAGGTGCGCGCGAGCTTTTTGTGAGGCCTTCCGGCGGCTGCGCGAGCACCTGCCGCCCGAGTGACGCAGCTGCCGCCCGCGCACGCGCCGTGCCAGGGCCCGCGACGACAACACACTTCAAGAAAACTGCTGCCCTAGGTACAGTTGATAAATGAAGGTCAGTAACCTTTTATTAATACCACCTCCAGCACATGTCGATTCACTTGCGTTTTGAATAGCGCCGATAATAATAGCCTTTGCGCGAAAACATAATGTTACCTCGGTCATAAAGACATCTCCTTTCATCGTATTTTTATTTAAGACAGTATTTCTTTGGGGATATTGTTAATTCTATACGAATTCTGTCTTGTTAAATTGAGACCGAAACGTAAATTGAACAAAAGAAGAACGAGAACAGCTGAGAGAAAGCAAAATAACGCAAAAGAAAAAGGGAGCAAAGTGGACTCAGGTAGATCATGATCGAGTTTAAAAATTGTTTCCGGAGAAGATCTACATTGATGCATTCAAATGTGCATTGTTCGTGACGAATATTCGAAATTGTTCAGAGACACCCCCGCTACAAGCCACGTCTGTAGCATCAGCCCTCGTTACTCAAATCTCCGGACAAACATCAGTTAACTAGCTCGAGTTATGAAATGCAACACCGCTAATAGCTAGATTGCGAAGTTGTCGGCGTCCCGTCCAGACAACGCCGGCACGTACACGTTTTATAACTTCTAGCAAAGTTGCTCGAGTGGTAATTGATCGTCCGCGATGCGCTGTGCAGTTATGCAGGACGCTTTGCCTTGTTTGTTCGACTTGACGACAAATTATGACGTCTACTATAGCTTTTTATGGAGAACGATGCATTTTAAGTTACTTTAAACTATTTTCGACGTCGGTCGCGATTTAATCTGAGAGCTTCCACGAACAAAGAGTCGTACGTTTTGTTACAAAAATATCATTAAGTGTATCTAAAAATTACATTGTCGATGAAGGGATAAAGGTTCGGGATTCGGGACGGCAGCTGCTTTCACATCTGCCTTGTAGCCCGTGCAGCGGCACCACGTGGCTGAATGCCATCGGTGTCTACACGGTAAAAAATCCTTAAGTATAACTGCACCTTCGCTCGGCAGATGACTGCTAACAAGTCGTAAAAGCTCGACGCATCTGCTCACCTCAATTATTGGCCGTAGATACGAGAATGAGAACGGGATGCTTTTAATTGCGAAAGATATGAAGATGACAATAATAGACATGAGCGGAAATTCTGCAATTGAAAACGAATTTATTACGTACGTATGTATTAACAAAGTTCACCAACATAGGTCCTATTGGAATGATATCATCCAGCGTACGATAGATATTGTGGTTCGCTAGAATATAAACAAGTCTGCTTCCCGAATGTTTTCGGGCGAGATCAATTCCAGTGATTGCTTCAGACGACTTATTGACTTTCGACCGCGCTGTTGTTGTGGCAGATTGACGAAAGACTCATGGAGTTTGAAATTCACCCGTATTTTTGCGCGAAAAACATTGGAGATATGCTCCAGAAATCCAAGGGATCAAATATTTCATCCGTAACATTCACTTTTATTGCTAGGTTATTTTATTATTACGCTTACCTCTCGCAGCTCTTTAATCTTGGCCCCTGCCTTGCCGATGACGCAGCCGGCGCGGCTCTGGTGAATCAGTAGGCGGACGTCCAAGTCTTCGTTACTACTCTTTGGACCTCCCTAAAGAAAAAAAATTGTTTGTCATTTGAATACAACTAAAGATGATGATTAAACCCCGACGGCGAGATTATTTCTCGTCGAAAAGCATGGAACTGTGGTTACGAAAATTACTAGAAAATCTACGAAAATAAAGTTGTCTCAACTTGGTATCGCAACGAAAATCACGCATTACATAATACTCACATCAGCCAGACATGGCAGGATTTCTTTTACGATTTCCAGAATCGTGTCGACATCCGGCGCCGTTATCGATAGTACCCTGAAAAACAAGCATCATTAACGTAAACTATTTTCGCAGTTCGTGGAAATAAAATCACAGCACAATATAAAACAACGGTACAGACGTATCAACGGTCAGGGAGGTCTGGACTCATAAGTAAACTGAAGCATGATGGCGATGAAACTTGATGTCCGTACGCGTCGTACTCACTAAGTAGATGCCTTCCAGCGTGGACAGAAGTAAGTCAAGTGAGAGGATTCAGTCCTAAGGGAACAGACTTATAGCGGCTAATGAGCGAGATGCGAGGACACCGAGGTCGTGAAAGTAAGATCAGAAGGCGTCCAGTGCGACACAGTGCATCCTGCGGAGGTGATGAGGACGGGAGCTCGAGATACGGAGTTAAGCGCCTAACGCCGGGAGCTAATGATGTATTACAAGATTCCAACTCCTGACTGTTGACGAGTGTGCAAGAGCTCCACTCGGGCTGTATTAAGATTTGAGAGTAGATGTTGGCGATATAGTTTACCGTTCGGGGCCGGGGCAATCTGGGACTGTTATAGAGGCTTTGTACTGCGTGGCGGGGCGGCGGGTGCGGGGCAGCGGCGTCCAACGGGGCGGGACCGGCAACCAAGACACGCTGTAGCGGCGCACCGGGCGCCTACACTCACTCACCCTAGGCGCGCATTGACCAACTTCAACTCTTACTACAACTCACGTAACTCGGCCAGAAAGGTGAGTTGAAACTGGCCAACGGCGTCAGTATGAGTGTAGGCGCGCGGCGCGTCGCGCTACTAGCCACAGAGGCGTCTCGGGGGCGCTAATGACCTGCAAACTGGCTGCCGGGGGGTTATTCTGTCTATAAGTCTACGGACTCGCCGCTGTCGCAAGACTCGATGCCGAGATGAACCATCGAATCTTACAGTCTTCTTCGTTCATTTTAGTTTTCTTTGCTATCTAGAAGACAGACTAGAATAGCGTAATTGATTAAGCATAGAAGATACGGGTCTGACAGGTTTTCGTATTACCCGATAGAGGCACAGAGCAGTACAGTTTTTAGAGTTTATAAGATTGGTGGACGTACCTGTGGCGAAAAAATGGTTAAAAGTTAAATATATAAACTAAAAAAAACATTCAGATAGGCATACAATGAAAAAAAAAATGCGAATATAAACTTACTAATGTATTAAAATAAAACTTATTTAGATTGGTCTAAGCAACTTTAATCAGTACCTTGTAAATACCTGCCATAGCTTGAAAGCTTACAAAAATACAGAAATAATGAACGAAGGACTAGATTATAGTACCTATAAAGTAATACTTTATGGTTCAAGCTTATTTATTCAACGAGTCTACTCGCAACAATTCGCTACTTACTTCACGTGTAGCTGCGCACATTATTGTAAATACTGACCTGATTTCTGAGCTTGGAAATATTTGCGCCTCCCTTCCCAATGATCGAGCCGGCCACCTGGTGACAGTGAATTCGTTATTGAAATAGCCCCATCACACCATTATTATCGGTTCATATTAAACAGACACTTCAAAATTTTTTTGAAACAAGAGCATTTCCACCACTATCTGGAAAAACCTTGCCGATTCTCGTAGTACTATTTGAAGTAAGCTTTGTCGTAGCTTCTAAATGACATAAACTCACGCCTTCTTCCTATGGGGGTATGTTATGAGGATGGGTATGTTCTGCAAACTGTTCATAAACACGACCCGCGCGAACTGCAACCTAACAGACTTGAATTGATTTTATGCAATTTTAATGACATCGCCGGCGAGGGTTGGCTAACGGCACACAACTGTAAACTTAACATGAAATCCTGTTTGTGCCTTTTGTATGATATTAGCTGTTCTTCTACTACTTTATTGTATAGTATTTTAATTTGTTAAATATGTATACAATAAAATGTCGCGATATATTTGTTAGTAACCTCGTGGGAAGTGGATCACCATTTGTCCGGCACCCTAATTGCGTAACACACTAGGAATGACAATACCGACAACTAAATCCATAACTTCATTATGTTTTCAAAAATTCGTCTGCCTGAGAACAAAGACTTGAGTTGTCAAAATAAAAGTAATTGAAATTCAGAGTCGTCATTATCTGCCTAGCCTTTTCCGAACTGCTTTTTTTTTGGTGGGAAATCATCAAATAACTTCTCCCGCTCTGGGCGGAGCGGGAGGGTGTGTCAGACTCTTACTGACTAAAACCCACCCGTATTCCTTCCGTTGCCTGTGTTTCCAGGGGCCTCGGTAACCCTTTGGTACCTTCCCGCGACCCCGGCAGGCATCGGCCCTAGTGGACCCCTACACTTGAGCTGACGACATCTCTTTGGGGCGCGCGTGGAATACAACGCGCCGTCGACCCGGGCCTGGTCCTTACCGGACGGTGAGCTACCCAGTATGTTGGGGTAGGCTTCCAGTCTTACCGGATGCAGCTGAATACCAGTATTTTACATGGAGCGACTACCTGTCTGACCTCCACAACTCTATTCCTAGTTTCTGGGTAACACGAACACGAATTGAAATTCCAAGAATGTTATACGCAATTACCTAGGATTCAATGGTCAATTTAGCCGTTTTATTTGTACTTAAATGTCCTTTCATTAGCCCTATGCTACATTAATGAAACTACATAACATACCTTGCTCGGTATCAGAAAGGTAACTTCGTCGTCGGTCTGCCGCGAACGTTTCTGCATGGGCCCCCCCTCGTCTCCATATGCGTCTCGCTTCATGTTACCTGTACAACAAAACAATTCCATGTAAATAATATAATCGTTAAGCTACGTCATTATCATCCAGGCCGTACGCCTCCCCAAGCATTGCCACATCGTCCTGCCCTGTGAGCTTTTCGCATCCGGCGATCTTCGACTCCAGGTCATTGGTCAATCTTGTGGCGACAGTAGTTTTGGCTGCAAGTTTACTAACTAAACTACATCAAATAGCATTCTATCGTTGTCAATATCAAAATTATTTTCAAGAAACATCAAAAATACTATTGTTTTCTGGAAAATGTTAAGGTCAATTACGCATCGAGCAACTAATTTAATAATGTACCGTGCGGGTGTCTCCAACGTTCAGCTATCGGCTCGGCAAACGTATCCATCTGTTCATGTGTTGCTTTAGAACGCCTAAAGAATTACTGTTTTGTCTCCAGCTTTGTTTAAACGTTCTTTGAATTGAACAAACAGTACTTAATATGCTTCGTTCACATCGCGAGAATTTTCCACGTGTACATTTCAGCGCGCCTATTGAATAACTACAAATCGAACCAACTTTATGAAGGCTCGCATCGATTTTAAGTGCATATTGATTGATTACTAACAAGTCTGCGAGTGTTTAATGGTTATTTTGCTATTATAAGAATCGATTTCAATAAATTCAGTGCAAAAGTACCTACTTCCAACAAGATTTAATTTCAGAAATACTGTTAATACTGTAAATTGTAGGATTATGTTCTGACACTGGTTATAGTATTTTTAATAAATGCAAAGTAATATTATCCACCAACATAACAACCCGTACTGAGCCTGCGTGGTAGATTACAGCCCTCTCGAAGACAGGAGAGGCCTGTGTCCCAGCAGTGGGAACATTATAGGCTGATTATGATGATGAAGATGAATACATATAAATGTTCATATATGTGTAATAAGGTTTCAATGTAACTAGATTATCTGGATAATAAGGGACTGCGACGACCTTAGTCTTGGGTACAGGATGTGGACGTGACTTGGCGAGGCGGACGGATGACCTACATCCTCTCTGGACCCCTATTAACTTTCCTTGCGAATAGATTACAAATGAACTCACTATAGATACGTTTTATAATCATACCGTTATTTAAAAAAAAACGTTTGTATTGAATCCAACTTCAACTCATGAAATTCAGAAGAGTCTTGATACATAAATAGAATAAAGTAATTAAAGCTTTTTTAAGAGAAAAGTATCCATAGCTAGCAAGAAAACTTATAAAATCATTAATGGACATAAAATACTTAATCATAAGCTTACATCAAGCGAAACAATTTAATCTGCCCCAAAAATATGCCTACGGCAAAGCTTAAAATAGAATACAGTATTTGTCCTACTTCTCGGAAACTTTATTGATATATCTTCAGTTAAATTAGTAATTAATATAAATCACTATTTGATTGAATCCTCATTTTCAAAATATACTCGTTTTGTAAAAAAAAAAAATGTAACGTTTCCGCTTTTCCGCTTCGTCGCATCGTGCAGAAACCGTCGTCGGCGACCGGTGATTTCATTATGATGTCTCTTTTTAGGAGTCCGTACCTTTAAAGGAAACAACGGCACCCTTATAGGATCACTCGTGTGTCTGTCTGTCCGTCTGTCACAGCCGATTTGCTCCGAGTCTACTGCACCGATTCAGTTGAAGGTACAAATATGAATTTCTGTGACCTAAACACGGACGTGTAATGTAAATAAATTAATTTTGAATATGAGGGTCACTTTTTGGAGACAAATAAAGAAAAAAAAAAATGTTTTGCAAATTGTACCGTGACATCAAATGAAAGGGCTTGTTGTGAGCGTCTCAAATATTTTTTTTTTATAATTTTAAATTAAATAGTTTTAAAGCTATTTAAGTAAATTGACCATTTCCCCATTATCTCCGAAACTATTGAGCAGCTGAAAGTTTGAAAAAAATACAGAAAATAGTTCTTTACTTATAGATCACAGGAACACCTTTATGAAGTCTATTGTGTTAAAATAACATGGTTTAAACTCAATATTGTGCATATAAACTTACATTTGCAGTTGGAATGTATGGGAGAACATGTTTTTCAACTACAATGTTAAGTTTGTTCTTGGGATAAAAAGCATGGTAGATAACATATTCATTGCACGGAACCCTCACCACGCGAGTTCAACTCGCACTTGTCTAGTTTTTTTTTTAATCCAGATAAAATAAAATTATAAGATGAATTAATAAGTTAACAATAAATAGTGATTTTGTACAAAACTAATTAAATTAAACCCAAGCTACCCAACCCTTTAAGTTGTTCTTGTTAAAGTAAATAACGGGAGAGGAGTTTGGGATATTTAGGGGATCGTTATAAGTTGTAATACCAATTTTAGACAATTTTGAAACAGTTTCTATGTGTACAGCTTGTCGTTCAAGGGAAGCTTCAAGAATTAATTAATTCTTTAAACTTGGTTTAATTCTTATATAAAATTCTTGTTACGAAGATGACCTTATAGCATGATCAGCCTATAACAGCCATACCACGCGGGGCCAGTGCGGGTTGGTGGATGTCACATGTCTTTAAATTTTCGGTTTCCTCACAATGTTTCGGTGTCCTTCACCGTTTTGAGAGGTTGGTAATGAAATTATTTACACAAAATAAAGCGCCTGCCTGGGTTCAAACCCACGACCTACAACTCGGTAAGTCGGGGCCGTCGACCTTATAACTATTACATAATTATTTTATCAGTAGCTATCTTGACAATTAGTTTATTAAATTTGGACGGTGGTCCCCAAACTAGGAAGTTACCTGTTTCTGGAGGACCTAAAAACATCGACAAAAGTCGTTATTGATCTCTTAATTAATTTGGACGTCTAAACAACACAACATCTTAAGGCGCTGACAAGACGCAAATGACAAAAATAGGCTTTTCAAAAAAGAAAACGCCAAATCTTTAGTTTGTGGTAGCGGAAAAAAATATATGTTCATTTTGAACATATTTCCCAGAACTTGCTTGTCTTAAGAAAAAGAAAACGCCAAATCTTTAGTTTGCGGAAGCGGAAAAAAATATATGTTCATTTTGAAAATATTTCCCAGAACTTGGTTGTTACCAAAACATGATTTGAAAAAAAAAAAAAAAAATCGATTCAAACTAACGTAAAGCCCCGCGCGACACCGATTCGGAGTCAAACAATAGAACATCTATTGTGTCTCATTCATTAGCCTTATTATCCTTGACCAATTAAACTCAACTCTTACCTTGAGTTCTAATCCAAAATACCTGTATTAAATATCAACACAAGTTACGTACTTAATGAATAACAAGAACGACATATTTGAATGCAGAACTTAGTTGTTTTTTATTTTCGATTACTCAACTCAATTTTGAGTAAATAGATAATTGCTTCATATTTTGCAATAAATTACAAGCGTTGTGTCATCGCGCTTCTCTTTCTTTTTTATGCAATCTGAAAGTGACCGCGGTTTGGGTGTTGTCAGCGTCTTAATGGTTTTCGAAAAAACGAGCAACTTGGGGTTCCGGGAAAATATGAACGCAATAATAACAGCATTTGGTTACCAAGTAATGAAATGCAGAAAGCTTTTCAAAAGACCGAAGTGACGTATTTTCTTATTTTATTGTTATCTGTGACATTGTATCCACATGGAATTGAATTTTAGTTCACAAAGCATAGTTGCATGTCGCAAACACTCGAATATTTTTTAAGCTAACTAGCAAGCTAACGCGTTAAAAGTTTGCTGGGAAGCCATTAGAAACAGGAGTTGGCGTGTCGAGGGCTGTAGACTGTAGAGTCCCCCCCTAATAGCAAATAAAACTGCAGTCGCAAACCTGCACTCCATTCCATACATCTATCCAGTTTATAATAATGTATGCCGAAAAATAAACAAAACTTTTTTAACTTTAACACAATCTCTGTAGATAAATCATTTTCATAAGTAATTTTAATTTATTATGTTCGCAACTCAGCTCCGTACGTTATTAATGGACTTAAACTTTTGGAAAAACTGGGATAAGGTTTTGTTTCATTATTCTACAGTATAAATGATTAATTGTGTATTTGTGTGCTATTTGAACACGAGACCGTGTTTTGAGGAGACGTATTAAATGAAAGTACGAATATTAAAAACCTGTCCAAATTATACAGGGATGTTTAGCCGTAAGTATCGGCGTACAAATATTTCCATAACATTAAAAGTAATTAACAAAAAGAAAAATCTAAAAATTACCTAGAACAGGCACTTAAAAAGTTTATAATTTAGAAACTTTATAAATTAGAAATTATTTTTGTTATAATTTCAAAATTCCATATTCATATAGATTTAATATTCACTAATATTAAAAAATTAATATCAGAAAAAAGATCAAATTATTCAGTCAACAAAAAACGTTTTCGGCTAGAAATTCGGAGACACTATACATACTATGCTTTTTGCGAAAGAAACCTTTTTAATTGACGCTTGAATGCCTTAATATTTAGCTCCTTCCAAAGTTTAGGCAATATGTTAAATATAGTAGGAGCCATGCAGACGATACTTTTGCGCATGAGTGCCGTTTTTGCCGGATAGACTCGAAGAATTGTCATATCCCGTCTGTTACGCGGTACAACGCCCTGTAGACGTAGAAACAAATTGGGGTTTGTTTTAACAAACCTTGCGGTTTCGAGGATATTCAGACAAGGAAGAGTTAATACATTGAACCTTTTAAAATATGGTTTACATGTATCAACGGTTTTTAGCCCAAACATAGCTCTAATGCATCTCTTTTGGGCCTTAAATGCCGTGTTAGTGTCGGTAGACTTTCCCCAAAATATGATGCCGTATCTTAGGTGAGACGCAACTAAGCCATGATAGGCCGCAATCAAGGTATCTATATTCACAACTGCAGCTAGAGAGTGCAATGCAAATGCAGAACTACATTTTTTTGTCTAAGGTTCTCGATTTGTGATTTCCAGTCAAACCTTTTGTCAATTATTAGTTCAAGGAATTTAGTGGTATTTACGATTTCAACAATTTTTTTATCTATTACTATGTCCATATTTTCTATAATCAATCGTTGGCGAAAATGTATGACTTTAGTTTTATTTAAATTAATCTTTAAATTATTATTGTTTAACCATTCTATTATAGATGTCAAGGTATTGTGAATGTCATGTTTATATTGGATCATGTCATTGCTATTACTAGAAATTGTCACCGTGCTATAAAGTCATCTGTAAATAAAGTCATACCGTCTTATTACAAAACAAGGATTATCTTCAGACCCAGGTTTAAATTATTGAGCCATTTTTGAATTTAGAACTTTATTCCGACTACATTAAAGTTCTTAATGAAAAACTGTCAACTTAGTACCGGACTAAATAGTCAATTTTGTATAAAGAACTGCATTTCAATTATAGTAAAGTTCTTATTACGAAAACTGGTTCGATGGTTTAAACCATGTCAAAAGAAATCTTTGTTTTGTAATAAGTGTAATAACACAAAACAAGGATTATCTTCAGACCCAGGTTTAAATTATTGAGCCATTTTTGAATTTAGAACTTTATTCCGACTACATTAAAGTTCTTAATGAAAAACTGTCAACTTAGTACCGGACTAAATAGTCAATTTTGTATAAAGAACTGCATTTCAATTATAGTAAAGTTCTTATTACGAAAACTGGTTCGATGGTTTAAACCATGTCAAAAGAAATCTTTGTTTTGTAATAACACCGATAGGGTGTGGAATTGATTCTGGCAAGTCATTAATGTATAGTGTAAAAAGTTGAGGTCCCAATAAACTACCTTGTGGAACACCAAAAGTAGTTTAACGTTCATCTGATAAGTATATCTCTTCCTTTTTAGTGGGTATATTGATTCTAGTGATTTCTGTCTTTTGTTTTCTTTTGCCTAAATAGGATTTAATTAAATTAACAACATTACCTCCTATACACTTTGGTTACAGAAAAATAAAAAATTGAAAATATGCTACGCCGCATCCTTAAATCCCTAAATATCTTGTGAGCGCAGATAAATGGATAGAACCAACAAAAACCGAGGTCTGAGAATTAGTCCAAGGGTGCAGATGGCACGTTCGGCCCAGCGTATGCTAATGTGACCGTCTGCCGGGCAGCAGGTGAACGAGGTCACTGACACCCGCAGGTGCACGCCTACATTCGCGTTCGCGCCACAAAGGGTACCAGTGTGCCAAACTGCCAACTATCAACCATCGACAAAACTTCATCTTTATTTCCTGCGACTTCGCTTTTTCAGAACGAAATATAGGAATACGAGCAGTGCCGTTTAGCCGAAATGTTAATTCCACACAAGTGATAGTATTGGAATATTAGGTTTCGCGGAGTTGTTAGAATTAGTTTTGTATTTAAAAAGTAATTTATAATTAAAATAATTAGTCGGTTCAATTTATTTGCTGCGGGCCAAAACCGAGTTTCCCCGAATGTATATTGTTAAAAAATCAGCGCTTGACGTAAATTGACGTAATTTTAGTAGGCGAGTTTTTAATCACGTCTAAACTTGTATGGAGTAGTGACAGGCGCTGATTAATTTGACAGGACTAAAGTAAAATTTATCTTCTGTCCTTTTCTTAATGAAATAGAAAGAAAAAGATGTACTGAACTTAAATTTAGTTTAGTTTGTGAACAAGGGAATCGGCACCAATGTTTGTTGTAAGTACAAATAACAGCAACGAAGAGTTGCTGGAATTAGAACCAGGTTAAGGACGATCAAAAGTATAATCGAATACGTGAATAGAATAGGCGGGAGTGAAAAGGGGCCCGGATCCCGGCAGGTGTTCGACGCACAAAGACCGACATACCGGTACCTAAAGATCAACTCGCGCAAAAAATATTATAAAATAAAACCCTACAGTCAACCGTCGCTCAAAATGTCACTACCAGCTGTCCCACGTCACCTGTGTACCATTCCTTTACCTAGCCAACCCTCCCCCTTTTACTTAATAACCTAATAAACATAATGGATTCTTAGTCATCGTTCCCTTTTAACATTGTTGTATTTTTCTTTTAGGCTTAACGAGAACGGCGATGCAGAATGAAAAAGTTATAAATTAAATGTAGGTCCAATAAAAACTGACAATCGACCTTAAAGTAAAAAATAAAAGAAGCTTTGGAAAACAGGCGATAACGAAAGAAAATTGAAACCCAAAATGAAGAACGTTCACGGACAAAAACTGAAAACCGGAAAAAACTAGTACATCGAAAAACGCAGAAACAATATACTCACAGAGTTTCAGGAGAGATTAGGCCACGGTTGTTTACACGTAAAACCAAACATGAGCCTAATAGATTTAAGAACGAATTGTTTGAATTTAAAATCTAAAAACACGGAAAATATTACAAATGTATGTAGTGACTTAGTAAAATAAAGAGCGCGTGTGGCTTCATGCTGTTGGGGTTGGTTCGCGTCTAGTTGTGAAGACGTCCGCGGGTAGACTGACATCGTTTGTGTTCCGACGGGCTTTAGTAAAGCACCCCCGAGACGCCGGGGCGCCGGAGGTGCACATGCGCGCCACCCGCCGCCCCGTCAATAACACCATGCCTCTCATTGTGCCCCGGAAACGACGACTTAACGAGCCACACCGCAAGACGACACCCTGTTCTATGTCTAAGCCTACCCAGATATCTTTAACAATGTAACTAAGATTAGTGTTGATATCAGTACGAAAAGCATTCTGGTCTCGTATGCTATGCGATTACTCTACTGCTTTGTGCGAGCGTTTGTTTCAGTCGGTCAGTTACACCGTGCACAAAGGTCCCGCCTTTGGCCAATTTAGAAAGCTTCAATGCAGGAAATATGAAGTCAGATTTATATTATAAGAAGACACAATTGAAAAAAATGACAGAGAATATAATTGAGCCCAGAGGAAATTATAATGAAGCTTTTCCAATAAACACCAGGAGGGCCCAATTAGAAACAAACACTAAAGAGCTACTACTACTTTACGCTCTTTAGTGAACTATAAATTTACTAAAGAGCGTAAAATTATATTTTTTCGTTAGGTTTCTCGATCTTATTGGTGTGAAGGGAGTCAGAGCAATCTACATAATAAACATCCTAGGTGGCAACTCTTGCATGCGACACTGTCGTTACGAGCCACTAATGTCCACCTACGACTTCACTTAACAAATTGACCACAATAAATGGACTTTAAATTCGTTGTTACACGTCCACCTCAATAATAATAACATTAATAACCTTTTGTTAAACGCATTTGTGCCTAAATCAGTCGCTTTGGGAATGATGAAGCGATTAACATCTGGGTCAGAGCCTTATTCATTTGCAATCATGACAAAAGATAGGTTTTTTTACAAAACTTGCTCCTCCGCCATTCGCAAATTACAGGACAAAGACGATTTCCTCGATGTTGTACCAAAAACTTTACGATCAGATAGGGGAATGATTAGTATTTTAAATAATTTACATTATCTGGATATGACAAAATTCAATTTAGTGAGTGACGGTGACAGTGGATAGTAAATTACTTCCACTGCGGACAGAAGGTCAATCAGACCATCCAAATATTCGTGCGATCGAAGTCCGATATGTGTGTTTGGACTACATTTCATAAATGTATGTATGTATACCAACATTTAATGTTTGTAGTTATATGTCAATAGCTAATAGCCTACCGATGAGCCACGTCGAAGACAATCGTTGCCTAGGCGACCTAATGACAACAAAAATGCGCACCAGCGACAGCGGATTACGATGGTGACCAATGCAAGAGGTATTGCACAATGGCGAAGAACTAAAAACTAAACAATCTATAAATAGCATAATACTTAAGGTGGATCCGTTCTCAGTTAGATTTGTTCCATATGAACATGTTCATAGGGAACAAATCTAACTTGATGTTCTATGATTCTAATGATTATAATTCTGTAAATACATATTTGTTATGGTCGCGAATCATATTTTGATCAATATACAACCTGACAATGACCTGCAAATTGCAAAAATATTAAGAACATTTAAATCGCGGGCTACCACTGCGGATCCACCTTTACCTAAAGGGCTTTGTTTGGGCATTTCTATTTTCGGAAACCTTGATGAACCATTTTTTTCTGAGGAGAAATCAAAGCAATTAATCATTTAATACCTTACACTTGGCGAAGTGCGGGTGCGCCCTTCGACAAGGGTGTCTGAAACTGCCTGAAGAACGAAGCTCGATAAGTTTTATTTAATTTTGCCTATCCAAAATGAAAAATAAAAAAGTAAGTAAAATACGAAATTGTCACTGCTTTTGAATAAATATTAACTTGAGGATTAAACATGAGCTCCGAAGGTAAACTATCAATTCAATCGTGAGAACCGACAGCTGTTGGGACAATCATGCGGCGCTGACCTAATTGTAGCTCGCATTTCTTCCAGCGACATTATTTTAAACGTGTAATTGTAGCAAGGTCTGAGGGCTGAAGTGAAGTCTGTAATTTACCTGACACAGGTTGCTAAAATATTCAGCGACAATGGGAACCTGCCAGGCGCCATCGCGCACCGACCACCGCCTACCCTGAGACTGGACACGTGATGTTTCTAGGCTACACCACCACCACCCATATCATTAATTCCCTCCTTCTAGAGAATATGCAGGTGTCTTTGAGGCCACTTCTTTATAATTCAAATGGCCGTAATTATACGTCTCGATGTTTCTTGTGCATTTTTAAATGAAAATGAACTATGTAAAACCGTCTGATTGAAGCTGTTTCAAAGGAAATTTCTCGGTGCATGCATTTTAAATACGATAATAGCGTGGCGCATGTTTTAAGTACTTCGTGATACTGCGTCGTTGGTAGCATAGGCAGCATTTCTACTTATGCCATACGGATGTATGAGATATTTCGTGGAATAAAATATGCGGTTTTTCTGTGAAATGGCACGCATGCGGCAGGTAGCTGTGCTTGTGAGTAGGGAGTACACGCCTGTCTCATATATTTTGCTAAAGCGGTTCTTACGCTCTAAATTTGGGGACGTTTAGAGAAAGAGGTCCGCGCAAAGGTTTGTGAGGACCTAATCTATTATTGATAGAGGCTTTGGCAGAAGCCTTTTTTTTGGCCAAGGAGAAATTCGATTATGGATGATGTTGTGAAACACCTTGCTATTTTTAGTAATTTTATACAGATTAGGGAAAATTCATATATAATTCATTATCAAGGATAAATGTATTTTTAAAACCATCTTACCCTAAAGAGCTGTATACCAAAATGGAGAATAGAAGCATGTTAGTTGTACAACCACGGTGCACGAGATCTCAAGTGGCCTTTGCAATTTTACGAAAAAGCTGTTCTCCTCTTGAACCAATAAATTTTCAAATGACCCAGTCAATCTTGTTTCGTGGTTTATTCCTTTGATCGAAAAAGAATATGTTCAATCAAGCTTTAAGAAGAAAGAAGTTGAACGCTATCCGCACACCGCACATTGTTAAATAAGATGAAGTAACAACATCAGCATAAACGCACCGTTGTTTTTCTTCCAGATTATATTACCACTAACGTTTTTCGTAAATCTGAAAGGATCTTTAACCCTCTGAGATTGACGACTAAGATTTTATCTGATAGCGTTCATTTATTCATACCATCACCAAGCGCTCAGATACGTCGTATAATAAAATATACAGAATATTTTCGCAAAATTATCGTAGTGTTGTACTCGTGTTGTTGATTGCCACTTCATACAAAGCAATCGCACTTATTTCATGCTCGAGGTCCCACGTTGGGCGCCCGTGTCTGTCGTATCCGCTTTAGTATAATGTGCAACGAACCATGAAAGCATTACAACCTTACTTACGACGTTACAGGCTAATATTCGCTACGTTTACTGACAGCTCTCTGCGAGATAAACGATCTTGTAAGTGTAACCCTACCTGAACAAGAACTTAATTTGGATATGGTAGGTCATGTAACATAAAAACTAGGGTAGTACAATGGTTGGACCTTTTGGAGCTTATCTCCCAAAGGATCCGGAAGGTTTCAGCACTTAATCTAAATATTCCACTCGGTCTCGGAATAACATGGCTGACATGGCTGTACTATTTTAATTACTGTTGAAAAGCCGGACAGGGAGCAGTTCTACTTTTCACCTTCTGTCGTTTAGTGCTTCCATACTGCAGTACCTCAACCCAAAATAAGCATTTTATGGAAATATTGAGGAATCATCAAATTAGAAGTAAACAAGCGCTTTCAGAGGCTACATTGTCAAAAACCAGATTGTTTTTTTTTGCTTCCTCTAACAGGAAAATCTGAGAGAGATCAAGTGGAGCTAAAGTCTCGGTAAACAGCATTTTCTTTGCATTTTATTCGAAAAGTCAAAAATTCAATTTACGCATATCCGGTTTTAAAATCTAATTCCACACAAATTGGACGCGTGCAAGGGTTTGCAATTTAACGCGAGTTCTAAGAATGTTCGAAAGCAGCGTTTGAAGTTGTTGAGCGCATTATGAATATATAATTATTGCCTAAAATGTTTAAGAGCGCAGTTAAAGAATTGTTTCTATTTGAAGAAAACGTTAGGTAATTAGGAGAAAGGGGCAGCGTGGAGGGCCTCGGTCGCCCCCCTGTGGCCTTTCAGACAACGGTTATCCATTTCGTTTCCTCGTGGGCCGGTGTGCGTGAATATTTGATGTTTCTATCGATCATAACTTCTTTGCGGGGCTACAAGGTACCGAAGAAGGGCCTCTATGGTAGCAACTGTAGCAACCGTTGTTTAAGAATTATATCAGAATACGTTTGCTTGAATAGACAACGGTATTTGGCGAAGTCACAACTGTACATTGAATAATTTTGAAAAAAAAAAAGGTAATTGCTATGAGGTCTGGGAACGATTCTAATGCCGTAAATATAGTGTTTAGAATTTGTGTCTCTGTCAGAATGTATGGTCCAGCATCACGCAAATACTACCGGATCGATTTTGTTCAAATTTTGCATAAATATTCCAAGTCTGGTCAGTCTATACTATCTAATATTATAAATGCAAAAGTGAGTATCTTTGTTACGCTTTCACGCTAAAGCGGCTGAACGGATTTGGATGAAATAGGATACTTTTTTATATAAATTATCACGCTATTTGATAAAGAGGATGACAAATATTGCTTTATATTCGTATTCTTCTATAGTTTACCGCAAATTGTAAAAATATGATCCAAAAAGTTAGAATATTGCAGATAGTTACAGATTCAACTTTTTAAATGATAACGCTATACCTTTTTATGCTAAGCAGTCAATCATGATATATAGGGTGGATTTTCGAGATAAGGGCAGGTATCTTAACCGTTGTCGCTAAAAGAAAACGGGCTTAGGAGACTGTCCTTAATTTTTTGAAACATTTTGATCTGCATTCACAGATTTTGAAAAAAAAAAAATGTACAGTCAGCAAGAAAATGGAAAATTTTCACAAAACCTTTTTTGGTGCCAATCGATCCTGTTTCTTGGAGGGATCAAAAAAACTATCGGACCAAGCGAGGTTTGAGTACCTACTAGAAAAGTCGCAATCGCAATAAATTTCGATGGACTGGGCTGAATAGGGAACGCTTAGAGCAGATAGTTACAGATTTAACTTTTTAATTATTATCGATGATTATTATAACGATACCAATCACGTGTTTCGCTACCTAATTTAATTTGATCATGTATAAGAACCACTATTTTAGTCAACTTTCAACAACTTCTCTTCTTCTTTCTTTCTTCTTTTCTGTCAACTTTTTCATTAAATTAGTGATACCTGTTCGTCAGGAATAATATGTAAGAATGCAAAAGTCAGTGTATCAGTGTTGTGCCATTAGGTAGTATTTGCAGGAACGCAGGCGTTTATTAATTCACTAAAACGAACGCAAGCAATGGGAAATTATTGCTACTGGGGGCTGTGGATTTCGAACTCAGGATGAGCTGCTTCTCACACGGACAACTGTAAGTTGCTTGCTCCCGCGTCACCAGTCCTGAATCTCTTTATATTTTGGCTGCTGAGACCAAAACTACAAACGTAGTATACAGAGAAGTTTTATAAAAGTGGCTGTCATTTTAGTATATTGTGGTGTCTTACGCCTTCCACGCGAACGAAGTCGCGTGCAGAAGCTAGTCCATAATAAGAATGTTTTTGCATCAAATTTCACTGCTAGCCACAGCGTCAGTTCTAATTAAATATGTTTGCTATGGACCCTACACCAGTATTGTCGCGATCGACTTTAATGATGTAAAAACGTACTGCTATCGTGCTTATCTCGCGAAGATGTCGCGCCACAATTTGTCTCCCAAATTGATCACAGTGGTAATCAATTTGAACGACATTCTTATTGAGCATCCGGGTTATTCTGTTTATATGTATATATATAATTATGTATTATTCTTGTATTGTAGAGTTATTTTTGTGTTATCTATCCCTTATGTTGCACCTGCCATGTTTCTTCTCTGCATCACCCTAATTATTAACTGGTAGAAAATGCCTCAGGCATTAAGTCCGCCTTTGTACGGCATTTGTTTTTACTTGTGCATAAAGTTTTTCTATGTAAATAAATAATATAGTAATAAAATGGATAATTCAAGACTAGGTAATTAGTCAAATTTAAAACTCTGGATTTTTTGTTAATTGCTGGTCAGTCTAAAAGAAGCTTCAAAGAATTATGATAAATAACACAGGCCTGCAAAATGAAGGTCATAACTTCCTCTCTGGAATTTGATAGCTGATTCTGGAGTATTTTGATGCGCTGATTACGAATATGTACTTAGTTTTTCTCCATCACCTCCTGATTTTTCAAAAAAGCTACAGATAGAAAATTGAGAAAAAAGACAAGTTTTCACTTAAAAAATTATATATTTAAAAAAGTACTTAATTTTTAACTTAAAAAACTATTAACACGTAATAACAACTTATTGCTGGGTTAAAATACACTTAAATTTTATTTGTGGAACCTGGTCCTTTTTTCCTGGAAGCTTCTGTTGTGCGATTTTCGCTTATATTTCCGGTTTGGATCATCACGCTTCAACAACCAACAATAGTCCGCCATCATGCTGACATTCCATCTTCCTTGATACCGGACTTCAAGCTCTTTTAAATCTTGGTGAAATCTTTCACCTTGTTCTTCGCTAACGGCTCCTAGATTTTCTGGGAAGTAATCAATGTGCGAATTCAGAAAATGAAGTTTAACGCTCATATTACAACCCATTACACCAAAATTCGTTATCATTTTGGCTACTATTTCTATATAGTCCGAGCTTTTATTGTTCCCCAAAAAGTTTTTTACCACTTCCTTAAATGATTTCCACGCTTGTAACTCGACATCATTGAGTTTTTGATCAAATTTTTCCTCCGACATCAATTTTCTTATATCAGGGCCGACAAAAATTCCTTCTTTTAACTTAGCATCTGATAAAGATGGAAAAACTGAATGCAGATATTTGAAACCTTCCCCATCTTTATTTAAAGCCTTCACAAACTGTTTCATTATACCCAATTTGATGTGTAAAGGCGGCAGTAAAACTTTTTCTCTGGGAACCAAACTCTGTTTAAGCACGTTTTTGATTCCTGGGGTTAGTTCAGTTCTTGGAGGCCATTCCTTTTTGGTCCAATGATGTTGTTTATCCCGGCTATCCCATTCGCAAAGAAAGCACGGGTATTTTGTATAACCACCTTGTTGGCCGAGTAGCATGCTTATGATTTTCAAGTCTCCACACACCATCCAGCCGTGATGTTCGTAAGCTATAGTAGCTAAAAGCTTTTCCAAATTTTCATAACATTCCTTTAAATGGACAGAATGTGCAACAGGTAGTGAGGCATATGTATTCCCATTATGTAGAAGGACTGCTTTTAAACTTCTTTTTGAGGAGTCAATAAACAATCTCCACTCCTTAGGATTGTATTCAATGTCGAACATTTTCATCAAGCCAGGAATATCTTTACAGTACACCAAATCATGATCTTCAGCGAAGAATGGAAGGAAATCTTTTTCTCTGTGACGGTACCATGAAAATGAAGTACCAGGTGCAAGCATATTTCTTTCTTTTAATCGTGATCCGAGGAGCTCAGCTGCATCTTTGGGGAGATTCAAATCTCTTGTCAAGTCGTTTAAATCTGACTGTGAAAAGAGCTGACACTCGTTAGAATCTACTTGAAATACAAGATCAGATTGGGATGCATTCTGTTCATTTGTATCATTAGCAGAATCTTCAATTTGTATAGCTGGATACGGGGGCTGCACCATTTCTGAATCTCCGAAAACTGCAGGCGTAACTGATGACACATTTGGATAGCTTATGTCACTTTTATTTTTAGAATTGTATCCAGTTATGTCACAACAACAAAAGTAGCAATCTTCAACATGGTTGTTAGGCTCTCTCCATAGCATGGGCGAAACGATTTTGAAGCTATTTTTCTGTCCTTTTGACCACTTGCGAAGTTCAAGTAAACAAGTCGAACAAACTTTTTGAGGTGTCCAAGTTTTGTCTTGGTTACTTATAGAATGTCCAAAATAACTTTTGTAAATATTTTTCACATAGTCTGTAATGTTGTTTCGTTGTTTTATCACCATGAATTTCCCGCAAATATAACAAAAACAATTCGAAGAGTTTAAACAACTTCGCGACGACATTTTAAAGTTTAGGTTGCAAGATGCGCACTTCGACTGTTAGTTTTCTAATTCAGAGTAGGTACTTATACAAAAAAAACCTTTTGTTTTCTTCATTATACCCTTTTTGAACAACATTAACAACAATTAGGCAATATCACCTAAACATCGTGTATTAATGAGCTCATTACTAAATGAAGCCAAAATGACCCGTTTTCGAAATGGTTAATGCGAATTACTTACACTTATTATGTAGTAATTAACAAATTACTGATTTGCATTCATTTCTATGTCGTCTTAAACTAATTAAATGCAATAAAAATTAAGCTGAAGTAATTAAGTGACGTTTTATAGATTTTAAAATGTATGCGCTCAGACATTTTTAGTTAAAATCTTAAATATTCAATATCAAAGAATCCTGACGTGATAGAATTTTTTTATTATTTTTCTCGTAATCAGCACATCAGAAACTATAGAAAACGTTAATCAGATCTCAGAGAGGAAAACCATTGCAGACCTGTGTAATAAGTGATCAGTTCTAAAGTTATTTCTACATTTCAAATAATTTTTAATAACACTATTAGATTATTCTCCACTTGCCGACCAACAAACGGCCTACGATTAAGTGGCGACGGAGCTCCAATATTCTTTTCGAAGCAGACGGTCAAGAAAGACACTTGCATTTAATATGTAAACCGTATTAACCCTTTACACAGTTTCGTATTGGATATTTGCGTGCTATAAAGTAAAAGGAATATCAAATGATGCATTTAAGGGCGTAATGGGGTTGTCATCATGACTTATGGAGGCGACGTGGTGGTTACGAAGGAAAAATAATCTAGAATAGTAAGAAAGGTATCGGACGGACGTTTCGTGAGTATAATTGGAGTGGTTCGTGGGCGTGCCGCACGCTACGGCAGCGCAGTCGGGCGGGAGACATCTTGTATGTATTTGCCTCTCTAGTAATTTCCCCGTCCGTCCGTCCTTGTATATTTAAGCGACGGCTTCGTCGTCCTAGCCGCTCTCATGCATATGTCATGAGCAGTTGCCGCGCGACGGTTTGTTGACGGTCGAGCCGCGGGAACCGCGACCACCGGCCCCCAGCCCAGGCCCACCACCGATAATTATTACGTTCTACTTTCGATTCCGGTGACTATCGGCGCCACCCTCTCTGTGGTGGTGCCACCACGACCAGAGGGATGAGGCGACGATTAGATTCCCGTTTTCTCCAATACTGTATTGCATGTACGGTCAAATTAAATGGCAGGCACCGTAAAAGCAGTCATAAGTCCGGTCCACGCGAGGCAATAAATACCGTGGCTCTATTTAATGTCCCCGTGGGCAAACAGCGTGGATACGTTATTGAATAAAATCATTAAACATTTTTATGTCCTACTTAAATACTCTCGGAGTCAATTAGTTACTTCGGGAGATTTTTATTAACTGAATTATATTTAGAAGACATAATACACTAGCTGCACCAGTGCTACCTGCTGCAGTGGGAATATCTGGTTAAAAAGTATCCTATGTCCTAATCCAGGTCATGGTCTACTCATGGGCTAAATTTCATCGAAATCCGTTTAGCCGTTGTAGCGTGAAAGCGTAACAAACAAACTCATTTTCGCATACAATATTAGTTAGGATACGTTTAACAGTCGAGCCCAGACGGATCCATCGCTTTCCTCGAGATAGATTACTTAGGAGATTTCATAGATGTTTGACTTTGTGATGGATTGCCTCAGAACCCCGCTACGTTCACGATCTTAGGGCGAGAGGGAGTCAGTAATTAATTAACCACTACTGTTAGAAAGAGTTACTCTGCAAAATGAGGCCAATGGTTTTTTTTATATTTCTCTTAAAAGCTACTTTTACTGCCAGCTTTTATTACATTTACATGGTTGTATAGACTCTACGCAATTTGCGTCCTCCAAAGATAACGTTATCTAATCTAAATTGGTACAATATTACTTTTGACTTTTAATTTCGCTTGGAAAGCGGTAGTTTTTTATTGTTTTGAAATTAAAACATGCACGATTGATTTGTTATTGTTCACTACGATAACGTAAAACCTTCGCAGGAATAGAACAAATACATAAGTATTTGTTTGAGGTTTTACGGCGTCATATTTATCAAGAAATATGCTGCTTATATTTGACATTAAACAAATTGATTTGATGTGACTGACTTCTTGTAGGTAAAGTATAATCATGATGGTATTTTATTTGGTTATTCAGTATTCAATAAAAAGAAACATCACAACTGCAGTTCCCGAAGAGTAGGCCCCACAGAGTGAGAAGAGTGGGTCTCACAATGGGGAAAACCTAAATATATTTAAAGAAAGTGATTTCCAATTGCCATGTAATCAATGAAAGACGCAGCTGAAATGGGTATTACGCAAATGGATAAAATAAGAAATTAGTATATTAAAGGCAAGCTGGATCGCCTCAACGCAAATGTACATGTACATCTGTGGTGGGGAGACCCAGACAGCCACGCACTTCTTCTCTTGCAACCGAGCGGGTGGGCAGGTTGCGGATAGCCCAACTCCGGCTGCGGAACCGACTGTTAATGTCGACCCCGCACCCGGAGCATCTCGAAAGAGATCCCGGACAAGAGAAGCTCCCGAAGGCCAAATCCCAGGCTCAGGGAAACCTATGTTACCTTGTCCTATGCACCTATCACCAAACAAACCATCCCTCCGCATTCATAGATCCCGTCGGTCCCCAAATCCCTAGGTCAAATCCCAGGCGTAGGGTGACCCCTAAAACCACACCACCTCACCTAACCATGCCTTCCTTCCTATCCCTATATCCCGTCGATCCACGAGGAGGGGTAACCTCGATTCCTCAAAAGCCCACCCCCCATAACCAAAAAATATGCAGAACGACAAAAAATCTACCCAGGTGGGTCCCGGCCGAGCCGGGGAATCCCACACCGCTTCGGCGGTCAGCCCCCATCGTATTCTGGGGGGGGCATCCGACTGCTCTTTGGTGCCGCGCTCTTCAGCGCGGCCGGCTGCTGACTCAGCGCCCACAACACAGGCTGCGACTTACGCGCCATCCCACCCTACCACGGCTGCGACTAGTGCGCCAACGATCTCAACTCCGGCTGCATCTCACGCGCCAACACCCACTACGACGTGTATGCCTACCACAAGTCTCTGGCAACAGAGCCTTGTGCGTAACAGCATCACCAACCCGGACAAGGACCAACTACAACACAGACAGAGAGTGACGGGGAAGGAAGACGGACCTGGCAGCTCTAACACTTTCCCGGCCGATGGAGTACGCATGCTGTACAAGCGCGGAAAAATCATGGCTCGAGGGAAGAAAGTAGGCGACCGAAAGCGCAACACTCGCGAAGGCTCTAGCCAGCGCGACGAGCGATCGGACGCCGAAGAGGTAGTACGCGACCAGCCACGTGTACGCGAAGGGGCAACCCAGCGCGGAAAACGGCCGGACGCGGAATCACGTGACCAGCCGCAAGTACGCGAAGGGGAAACCCAGCGCGAAAAGCGGCCGGACGCGGAACTATGCGGGCGAGGGCAAGTACGCGAAGGGGAAACCCAGCGCGAAAAACCTCCGCACGCGACTGAGCCTGCCGGGGCCGCCAGCCGACCCCAGGACACCGACTTGACCCACGACCGACCTCGACCCCAAAGGAAGAGGGGTAAGCGCGCTGGATCCTCACGCCAACCGCTACCGGCGACAAGCACCCAGACGGGTACCTCCGATCCGCAGCCTGGACCAAGCGGTACAGGGCCGGTGAAAAGGGAGCGCCCCGACGACTCGGCCTCACCGAGCACGCTTCAGGGGGACGCCAAACGCGTGAGGGTCCACTCCGCCCAGGGAGTGCAGAGGACCTACGCGCGAGCCACAAAGGACATTCCTGCGCGGCTGGCCGTAGCAATCTGCTTCCCTACCCCCTCTAGAGACCTGACCAAGTAAGAGGCCATACACATCAAGACCAAACTTGAGAGCCTTATGCTGGACACGGACTCCACATCGCAGCTCCCTGCCTTCCGCGGCTACCCTCGGGTAGCGGAAGGCACCGTGCAGTTGTGGTGTGAGGACGACCATGCTCTGACCTGGCTGACTCAGAACGTGCCCCGTATACAACTCCCAGACACCGACCTTACCCTAACGGTAATGAAACAGACCGACGTGCCGACCCGTGCCCGAGCCTCACTCTTCGTCCCACGCTACAAGGGGGACATTGCCCGGCTCCAAAGTATTCTGATTCGTCAGAATACTTGGTACGACATAGGCAAGTGGTCGCTGCAAAGGGCAACTACCGTCGGTGGCGACAACTATGGGACATATTTGACCCTAGGTGTACCACCGGAGGAAGTTGAGAAGGTCCTAGCCCGGGAGCGTCGGATATCGTACCTGCTTGGGTCGATATACGTACGCTTCTGGCCCACGACCCAACCCCCTGACACCGCGACCCAACCCCCTGCCACACTGACCGAAACAACGACGGACCTGACTGTGACGATACCAACGTCGACAGACACACTGGACACGGACATGGACAGATTGGAGGAGGTCATGGCCCGAGCGGCAATGGCCGACGAAGACGAAGCCATACCGCCAACATCGCCCGGCTGGAACGAGCAACTGTTAGCCTCGTCACCGGGCGGTCAACACGACGACCAGCATAGGGCGGAGGGAGCGGAGGGATTGTCCGATGGATCCATCTCCGACTAACTCCACCCCACCGTCGCCATCGCCCCCCCTCAACATCATACAGACAAACCTCCAGCATAGCCAGACTGCCACGGCTAGTTTACGCAGGGCGCTGGAGGTAACACCCCGAACCATCGCACTGATCCAAGAGCCTTGGATCAGGAATAATAAAATATGTGGCCTCGGTAACATCGGAGGTAAGCTGATCCTGAACACACACAGCGCAGACAAGCCAAGAACCTGCGTCTACATACCCAAAGGAATTCCTATCACACCACTTACTCAATTCTGTTCCAGAGACTTAACAGCTGTCAAGCTCCACAGCGATGGTAGCGCTCCAGATGTTGTACTGGCCTCGGTGTACATGCCAGGCGAGGACGCAAACTGTCCTCCAAAGGAGATGGCCGACCTAGTGCAGCACTGTGAGCGCGCCAAACTGGAGCTGATAATCTGCACCGACTCGAACGCTCACCACCCTCTATGGGGCAGCGACGCACCGAATTCCAGAGGAGAGGTATTATCCACCTATTTATTTTCTACTAATCTTAACATCATTAACCGCGGCTCTGAACCCACTTGGGTCACAGTCCGAGGACAAACGATCATAGACTTAACACTCGCTACAGAAAACGCGACTAACTTTATTATGAACTGGCACGTATCGGACGAGCCATCTTGCTCGGACCATAGGAGGATACGCTTCACAATAACCACCAATACAAAGAAACCAACACCAAGGCGGAACCCGCGGCGCACCGATGTACCCGGGTTTAAACGTCTACTAGCCTCTCTATTAGATAGACACCTATCACAGGTAACTATAAGAGACCAAACGCAACTGGAATACACCGTGACAAAGTTATCAGAATATATAACCGAAGCATACCATGCATGCTGCAAACTAAGAGCGCCAAAAACCAAGGGCGAGAGGAACCCCTGGTGGAACGCAGAACTTAGTAAACTCAGAGATGCATTGCGGAAACAATTCAACAGAGCCAAAAACACCAGACTCCCGGACGACTGGGAACTATACAAAGAAACCCAATATGAATACAAAGAACAGATTAGAACCGCCAGGAGATCTGCTTGGCGGAAATTCTGTGAATCCATAGAGACAAATAACGAAGCCGCTAGGGTAAGGAAGATCCTGGCAGCAGACCAGGACCGAACTCTTGGCGCGCTGAAAAAGCCTGATAATTCATACACACTAACCGACCAGGACACCAGTAAGGTCCTTCTCGAAACCCACTTCCCAGACTGTAGACTCCTGGAGGATGGGAGGTGGGAGGCTGAACCAGAATGGACCCCAACGGATCAGGACTGGTCCACAGCCCGCAACATAATAACAGAAGACCGGTTAAGGTGGGCTATTGACACCTTTCAGCCGTACAAGTCCGCAGGGCTGGATGGCATTTTCCCAGCCCTGCTGCAGTGGGGGGTAAATCATCTGGTGCCATTGCTGACGAAGATTTATCGAGCCTGCATGGCACTCAGGTACATACCCCTCGCGTGGCGCGAGGTGAAAGTCATTTTCATACCGAAACCTGGCAAAACCGACTATACACAACCCAAAGCTTATAGGCCTATAAGCCTCACATCCTTTCTACTGAAGACCCTCGAGAGACTTTGCGATAGACACATTCGAGACGGACCACTTCGAGCCAAACCCCTTCATAAACAACAGCATGCGTATACCACAGGTAGATCAACAGAATCCGCGCTGCACAGCGTGGTTTCCAAAATCGAATGCGCAGTGGATCACAAATGCTCAGCACTGGCCGCCTTCATTGACATCGAAGGCGCCTTTGACAAAACGATGTTCAATAGTATCAACACGGCCCTTGACAGGCACAGCATAGACCAGACCATAAGTGGCTGGATCTCAAATATGCTTAAACTGAGAGCGGTACAAGTCACAGTGAACGACACCACCAGGGCCATAGTGGCGAAGGGCTGCCCACAAGGTGGCGTCCTCTCGCCTTTCTTATGGAACCTGGTTGTCGACAGTCTTATCAAAACACTCAACGATAAAGGTTACTTCACCGTAGGCTACGCGGATGACTTAACCATAATAATAAACGGCACCCACGAGAATACCCTGTGCAACCTTATGCGCCAAGCCTTAAAAATAGTAGAGGTTTGGTGCAATAAGCACCAACTATCAGTAAACCCTACAAAAACCGAATTGGTTCTTTTCACAAAGAAGAGGAAATTGCCGCTACTACAGCTACCACGATTCTTTGGAACCACCCTAAGCCTATCAACTGAAACCAAATACCTGGGCATTTTCTTGGACAAACAGTTGAATTGGGCAAAACACACCAACTACATCATTACAAAAGCCAGCATATCACTGTGGCAGTGCAAAAGACTGCTCGGCAGGAACTGGGGAATTAACCCCAAGATTACCCACTGGCTATTCACCACGGTCATCCGGCCAACTATCACATATGGCTCACTAGTCTGGTGGCCCAGGACAGACCTGAGCACAGCCCAAAAAGATCTCGAAAAACTGCAACGGTTTGCTTGTGTAGCAATCACAGGCTGTATGAGAACTACGCCCACCGCCGCCCTACAGGCGATGCTTGGATTGCCGCCTCTGCACCTCATCGTGCGAGAGGAGGCGGCCCTGGCCGCCTTTAGGCTTAACATAACAGGGACCCTGAGCAAAGACTAGAGTCAAGCACATACGCATAAGGGAGGATGCGATCAAACGAAGACCGATGATGGCATCACCCTGCGACAGAGCCCCAAAACTACACTGTTTCCAAAAGCACTACAACATAATACTCACAGAAGAACGGTGCGACTTTTCAGGCCCGCATGAGGTAAGAGTATACACCGATGGATCAAAGACCAACTCCGGAACCGGAGCTGGCGTTTTCTCACATGACCTTAACATAAATATATCCTGTCCGCTGGGAATGTTCAACACCGTCTACCAGGCGGAATGTGTGGGCATTATACAAGCGGCGTATGCCATAGAAGCCAGGAGAGTTACTGACACTCATGTACGTATACTCTCCGACAGCGCCTCAGTTCTCCAATCCCTAGGGAAGGAACATAATACCTCGAGATTAACACAAGAATGTCACAATGCGCTAGAACGTATAACGGTATTGAACCGCAACACAGTGACACTGCAATGGATAAAAGGACACAGTGGATCCCTGGGCAATGACGCAGCTGACGAACTAGCCAGGAAAGCATCCGGCACGTCAGTCTGCGGACCAGAGCCAATCGTGCCCATCCCCTTCAACCAATTACGCAGGTGGCTACAGGAGCTCACCCACACACAAGCAGAGAGCTGGTGGTCCTCGGTACAGGGGTGCAGACAGTCCAGGGAGGCTATGCCATCCTTGGATAGCAAGTTAACCAGGCGCCTGTTACGCCTGAACAGGACCGGCCTGCGCCTGTTGACGGGGACCATCACGGGCCACTGCTCGCTAAACAAACACTTCCACACAATAGGCATAACGGACAGCCCTCTGTGCAGGGCTTGCATGGAGGCAGAGGAAACCGTTGCGCATGTGCTCTTCGAATGCACAGCCGTCACCCACATTAGAACAGAAACCCTCGGGGCACCTAGATCCTACACAGAGGTTCTAAACAGACCAGGAGATGTTATCAACTTCTGGAGGGAGGTGGGCTGGTTGGAATAACCACCAAAAAACGGCCGCCATGGCCCACGCACAATGGTCCACTTGAAGGACTACGTGCGGAAACCAAACCCTCTAACATAACATAACATAACATAGTATATTAAAGGAAGTCTGAAACTCGCACCGGTAACTGAAAAGTTATGTGGAAATAAATTTCATGGTAGGACATATTATTATGCAGAGGAATGAGGAAATTGTCATGAGGAAAGTTTTTTGAGTATGAATGTGTGTGGATAAGAGAAGGGGAAGACCAAAGAAAGTATGGGGTGTACTGTGTGGTCTACTAAGACAATGATTAGTAAAGAAGTATGGAAGTAGAAGACATGTTGCGCTGACCACAAATAAATTGGTATATGAGCAAGAGAATTAAGATGATTTCAAACTGCCACTGAAAATACTGCCTATTAGGCAATCCAATTGCCTGATTGCGAATTCAACTGAAGACTATGAGGTTGACAAGTAGTTTTTCCATAGTGTGTATTTAAAATAAAATAAGTCAAATCAAAAACCTGAAGTGCTCACACAGTTTTGGTCGTCTGACTGTCTGAATGAAGACATGGTGTAAAGAAAAGAAAGAAAGAATAATGTTTATTTAGACGTGTCCAAATAAACAATCATCAACATCTTTTAATATTCAACAGTGGACAGGATTAACTGGACTAACATTATATCATATTGCTACAATGCAGAATGTTTATCAGTAAAAAATATGTATCTCTTTGTTGTTTCATTTGATGGTGTCTCAGAATTCTAACAATGTATCAGGAAATTCAAGAATTTGAGTGAATTGAAACTACACTAATGACAAGATATCGGAATAGGTAGAGTATATTTACCTAAACTTCAAAAGAGTAAATAACACAGAGTAGATAATACCTCCTCTAAAATCCCTGAATGATGATAATAATTAAATTTGAATCCCAGGATTTAAAAATCACAAATTATTTATTGGACAAATGATTGATTTGAGGAATCATCATATTTTTTAGGGTTCCACACAAATTGAATTTGACACAATAAAATTGTATCAAATTCAAAATTTTTGTTTAAGTAGGTACCTAAAATAAAATTAAGTTGGCTGGTTTATGTGCTTATTTGTTTAATTTGATATTAGATAATTAAAACTTGTGTTTTTCAAATACATAACCTACATTTTGTTGCACAGATATTTGGTTAATATTACCCAGGTAGTGGTGGCAGTTCTTATTGTTTCAAAATATGTTTTGTTACACAACAAAATACAATAACAAGTCAACTTTTAATATTTTTTCTATATGTAAAACAAAGCACTTTTTGCAATTTCTTAAATCACGAGCCTTAACGGTCCTGTTTATGATTATGGGATATTAGAGGATGTATTATCCACTCTATGTTACTTGGTTCCTCTAAGTTTAGGTAAAGATACTCTACCTATTCTGATCTCTGCTAATGACAAATGCAAATAAGTGTTGTAACCATTTTACAGACCCAGATACCAAAATGGTGTGTGCTGATTGTTAAACAATTATGCTTGCTTAGCAGACAGTGAACCAACCTCTTATTGTATTCCTTGCTAACAATACAATTTTGCATGCTTTATGCACCATCTGTCAGGAATTCATTGGTACAATTTTTACTTTTTGGAGAGACTTAACAATACAATATCAATTGGACGTAGTTACACAAAAAGGATCCAATCCACAAAAAATCCAAAATTGAGTTAAGTATACCAAAAAGACCGTAAAGGTTTCATGGTATTTTTGGTATACTTAACTCAATTTTGGATTTTTTGTGGATTGGATCCTTTTCGTGTAACTACGTCCAATTACACTTTATTGAACAACACATTATCGTAAATAGGAACACAAACATTTGACTGCTTTTATAACAATATTACAACAATTTTAATGGTTTCTCATAAGCTTAATTTGAAAAGCATGTTAGATTATGACTTGTTAGATTATGTTTAATCATAAGATCTACATGAAAAATAAAGGAAATTCCATCATTGGCATTCTGATAATGGTTTGAGTTTGTTTACTTTAGTTAGTTTAGGACTTCATATGAACACTATGTGTCAGAGGGTTGTCTTAAGGGCGGAGTCATTAGTAATTTATCATATTTATTTCTATTTCATCATATTTTTCTGCCCAATAAATACTTTGAAGGTAAGGAATATAAACATACATAATTACGAACATTAGTGTAGCCCAGATTACACTCATTGAGCTGATAGGGCCTAGCCAAAAGGAAGATGGAAGTGTCATTTCAAACACAAAAGCAGCAACATTTTTTATGCATGCCAGAATCTTTGAAATTCATACATCTGGTACTGAATTAACAGAATGCTGAAGTCAATGTTTTTTACACTGTAATGAACTCCAATGTCACTGTAATTGGTGTAATAATAGAATGTTATTTAGGATCAAAATTCGAGGATTTTTGTTATAATCCACATCCAGAACATGACTAAACTAACCCATTTACGTTACGACTACGAGTAAACAATTGCTTGAAACATACCACTTCAGTTTCACCGAAACTTTAGCTCGCAAATTTCAACGATAAATACAAGCCCAGTATTAAGCGTAAATATGATTAATTGCAATGAAATCAACGCCGGTTGCAAATTAATCGATAACATGACATGACGGCCGTGACTTGTAAAATGAACAAGCGACTATAATAATTAAAAACTGACGTACCTTTAGTAGACAAAATGCAACAATTATTATCTTCTGCACAAATACTTATTTAAATAATGATAGTTTTTAAATTAACTTGAATGAATAACCAAATAAATTGCGAAACAGGAAAACCACAAAAAAATGGCGGCAATGGTAAAAAAAATATGTTTGGTAGGTTTTCTCCTTATATTACCACACTTTTTAATTAACTACCATTTTGTTAATCGATTGAAAACCAAAGAAATTAAATATTTAAAAACGAATATTCTTATAATCGGGTGGGTTAGTGGTTGACGGGAAGTCCTTTTTTTACCCAAATAAATTACGGACATACGATTAAATTTTTTTACAATCCAGAATTACTTAGCTGTTGTGGTATGTATGTTAGGCGAGCGAGAATATCTGCCTAATCTTGTAAAAGTTACTTTTGCCTCCACCCTTGTTCTGATAGTAGTAAAAAAAATGAAATAGCAATGTCAAAAAAAAACTGTCAAAAATGTGTGATTGGGATAAATACGATTAGATTATTTTGCGAGAAAATTACGATTTGTTACAAACTGTGCGTCTGTTTAGAATTCACACTATTTTTGTTTATTGTAGTTTGTGTTTAGGAAAACGCTTACCATGAGGAATACCTAATGAAAGTACTACAAAATATATTATAATTAAATTAGGTACCATTTCTGAATTCCGAGAAATGAAAAATGAATAACAGCTCGGATTATATTTACTGGTCCGAGCTACATTGCTCAAAAGATGCTCTTACGGATAACTATGGGTGGTTCATGCAGTTCCTGTTGGCGGTTTTGGCGTTTACTTGTCTAGTAGGTAAGAAGTTGTGAAATACAGGCCGGAGTTCAAGGTAGTTTTATAGCGATACCAATATTGCGTACGTTTCTTCACTACGTTGCTCAATGATACTCAGTTCATTTTCTATATTTTTAAACTTAATAAGATCTTAACACCCTGTAAGTAATAAAATATGTGATTAAACAATATTGACAGTTTAAAGATAACTTATCTTAAGTATACTGGACTTAGACAGTAAGTGATTATGATTATCGTATAGTGCACTGTGTTGTCCTATCTATAATAATATTAAACAACTACTGTAATGATGAGATAAAATATTTTCATTGAAGGTAAAAGATTTTGTGAGCCACGGTATGCACGGAGGCCATGGCTTATTTGGTTCTACGACACTTCAAAGCAAGGATTGGGAGCACTGATCATACACGCAGCCAATGTGTGGCTGTCACCGCATCTCACTGGGAACCCATGCACATGGTATGTAATGTTAATGAAACAAGTAATAATAATAATAATACCAGCCTGATACTGTTCCACTGTAGGGTAAAAGCCTCTTTTCATACAGAGATGGTATTGAAAGGCAAAATTTGAAGTATTATACTCATTGGTCTACTGGTTGCAAGCGCTACTGCTGAGCATGAGGTTGTGGGTTCGATTCCCAGATCGGGCAAAGTGTTATTGGGTTTTTCCATTAGGAATTTCTCAGTAGCCGCCCGGAGTCTGGATTTGTGCCCGGTTGATGGCAATAGAACCAACCCGCACTGGGCCCACGTGTTGGATGACGGCCCACTCCCTCTCACAGAGAGGAGGCCAGTGTCCCAGCAGTGGGAACATTATAGGCTGATTATGATGGTGATGATGATGATGATGACGATGATGATGATGATGGCAATAGGCTCGCCCCCTATTACATGGGACTGAAAGATAACTGGTGAAATGTGAGTGTACTACAGGTACACCTCTGCCTAACCCCTCGGGGATTACAGACGTGATGATGTGTGTGTGTTACTTACAGTCTATCCGTGGAGAGAATGTGTTCTTGACATCTGTCTGTTTCATATTAACGAATATATGTGTTTTGCGAATTTGATCCTTATTACTAATACTTAGATTGTGTCCAACTGACTGGTGTCAGGATTGAATGCTCTTGGTGTACTGTGACTGTAGTTTTAAAATATAATTGTATTAGCAATCTGTCCATATTCTGATATTTTAAAGCATTTCTAACTCATCATCTAGCCTAGCCTTTTCCCAACTATGTTTGGGGTCAGCTTCCAGTCTAACCGGATGCAGCTGAATACAAGTATTTTACATGGAGCGACTGCCTGTCTGACCTCCACAACCCAGTAACTGGGTAATACAATACCCCTTAGTAAGACTAGTTGTCAGACTTTCAGGCTTCTGACGACCCGTAACAACTGTCTAAGATGTTCAAATGACAGCCGGGACCAATGGCGTAACTGCTTTCTGGGTGGTTCTTGGTATGTAAGAGGTCACCCACTCACGGACCAACTGCGGCAAACGTAGCTTAACCTGATTGATCGAGTACAACATAGTTGGGAAAAGGCTGGGCAGATGACCATGACTCACAAATTATAAACCTATTAACACATAATGTGCAAAACAATCAATTGTGAACCTTAACTTATAGCAATAAGATCTAATATTCCCTGTGTCTATACTGAAGCCTGTAAAGTACTTTTACTAACATATTATTTTTTGCCATGTTCTAAGTTTATACAGCCATTGTTAAAGTGAATGTAATTGTCTTTACAGGTACATCGTGAACTTTATGCTGGATTCCACACTGGGTCTGCTAATAATTTGGGCAGGCATCAGACTAGCTCAGCATTGTGCAAGAGCTTATGACATACCACTCATTAATTTTGGTGAATATGGTAAGTGTAGAACAGTCTTTATAATAACAATTAAAATTTAAGTGATTGCACTTCACGAGCGCGCGTCATTGCAATTTAAACCTTATAGTAATGACTTTAAAGTCTCATAACGCCTGCTCGTTATTTGACATAATTACTATTTTATCGTCTTTATAACCATAATTATATTGCAAGCCTACAAAGCAGTAAAATTTTATTTAAATGGGCATGATATGACAAGAAATGACAGTAAGATTACAACAAATGTGAGTTGCGTCATTAAAATGCAGACCAAACCACATAAACGCCTGACAGGGTGTAAAAGTCACGGATTCTGACAAGAAAGCTTATCAGGCCGCACCAAGCTTCCTGGGCTGCACGAAATAGCTCAACAGGCCGCACGAATAGCTTAACAGGCCGCACAAAATAGCTCATTTGGCCGCACGAAATAGCTCATTTGGCCGCACGAAATAGCTCATTTGGCCGCACGAAATAGCTCAACAGGCCGCACGAATAGCTTAACAGGCCGCACGAATGGCTTAACAGGCCGCACGAAATAGCTCATTTGGCCGCACGAAATAGCTCATTTGGCCGCACGAAAGGCCACAAAAAGGCGCAGAGGTCACTTTTAAAGTTCAGACATAATGAGGTGGTCCTCGTACACTAGTCTGCATGGTCCTCATATGGGCTGACCAAGATTTTCAAGTGGTCAAAAGACCACTTATTACGAAAGAACCACACATCTACATTAATCCGAAATACAAGTTCCTACATCTCTATTTTGTCTATCAGGTAAGCCACCAATGTGCGCAGCCTGGATATGCCAGTGCATACTGTACGCAGCTCTGGCAACCTTCGCGAAGTCAGTGCTAGCCCTGGTGCTGCGGCTCCCACCAGTGGTAGCTGTGCTGTCCACCTTGAGACTGTCGCCCGTCTCCGACCCCCGACTGGAACTGGCGGTCGTTATGCTCATAATACCCTTCTTTGTTAATGTAAGTTTTTTTTTTACCGTTATAGTTTTATGCGAGAGAAACTCTTTGCGGACTTATTTTGCTGTTAATGCCGCTGTAAACTCCATAGGTTACTTTACCAACAAATAATGATATAGGTATTTACTATAGGGATATTATAAATTGCATATCAAATAAATAATCGCCTATCAATACATACTCATCAAGTCATCATTTATATTCTTATTTACATCTAATAACTTACTTCACTACAAATAAACTAAATGTTTAACAAAACTCAAACTGCAGATAATTCGAAATTATACATCAATATAACATTACTTTTTTCCTCATAATGCAATCCAGTTAAATTTATTTTTGTACAAAAATACTACATACATAGCATAAATACTGACTGCACAGCAAATTTTCCATATCTGCAGTTTGAGTTTTGTTAAACATTTAGTTTATTTGTAGTGAAGTAAGTTATTAGATGTAAATAAGAATATTTATTTATTTGATATGCAATTTATAATATCCCCTTAATAATCAGTTGTTGGGTTAGGTTAGGTTAGAACAGTGACCATTAACGCGCGAAGGCGAGAGAGCGAAGCGAGCGTGTCGCGGCAGCGACCGCCGAGCGCCAGATGACCTCTATTACCAAAACAAAAATTCGATGGCAGTTTAAATTAAAACAAAGCTAAAAACTGATTATTAAGCTGCTACATTTTACTTATATGTACGTTATGGGGACAACGGGAAATAAATTTAATCACGTCCCGCTGTCCCCGTAACGACTGTAACTAATAAAATGCTGTTTTATTTAGAAAAACTGCTGTACATAATATAAAAATAGAAGCTATATTTAAAAGAAAAAGAGTTAACATGTATAATGTGCATTAAGATTATTAGCTGTGCATTGATAAAAAAGCTTTTGCTTTAGGAAAAATCGCTGTACGCTGCGAAAATAAATTGTAGTGTGTTTAGTGATATTTTGAGTTGAATATTTTGCTGTGCAATCAGTAATTTTGATGGGAATTCGGAATCTTATTGCATAGAAAAAGGATATTTTTTGATTTGCGTTTAAATACTACCCTTTACTATAAACTGGGAGAACGCACCTATCCATGGATTAAACGGAAAAGCCACGTAAATTTAAAAAGTGGTTCTCATGTTAAAAGCTCAAACTCAAATAAAAAAAACAATTACAGGCACTTTTGAATTGTCAAGGGTTCGGTCAGTTACCCTACGGCTACACTGTCTCGATAACGCGAACTACATTTCGCGCGCTCTCTGTTGTAGAGCGAGACGTCGACCGGTGTGTGAGAGAAAGCGTGCGAAGTGAAGTTCGCGTTATCGCGACAATGTAGCCGTAGCATGAAGCGAGACGTCAAGCGGTGTGCGAGTTTTTTTATTTTTTAATAGCAACTCGTAGTTGACCTTGTGAGGTCATGACTACTCAACCGGACTATCCTGTGCGGACTCAAAGCCTCCAGCCAGGGGCGGTGTGCGAGAAAGAACGCCCGAAGTTTAGTTCGCGCTATCGCGCGTAGCAGTAGAAACATTATGGCGGGCGTGGGAATATTCCCCCACTGCGAGTGATTTTCCATTTGAAAATATAAATTACATATAGTCAGGGTCAATCTAAAAATGAATCATTCGCTACTTCGAGGTTTTTTAAGTACTTATGAAAATTAAATCGTAGGTAGGCAAGATCTTACTATGTAGGTATACAATTATTTCTCATTCAAATAATGTTAACACATAATACGTTTAATCGCACGATATTTACTCGTGCTAGTCCGATACCGACTATTTCAGCTACTTACGTAAATAAATGTTATACATATCTGTTATATATAATGTTATATATATCCATCACTTATAAAAACAAATTAGCCACAAGTTATTAGCTGTTTATGTAGAATAAATGCAGAAACTTAGTAGGTAATGTTTGTAGGTAACACTTGAGTAAACAATTACTTTTCCTTTACAAATATTCGTCACATGCAACGTGGGTAAACTAAGTAAATCAATAAGAGATAGTCAACAAAACGTCGCAGGCCATACGTAATATTGCCTCAGTCGCTAAGTAATTATTAAGTCTTGAACATTGGCTATACAATTTACCTACACGTCTTTTTTCGGGGGGGGGGGGGGGGGGGGGGGTAATGACGGGAATTAGAGAAAGCATCGTTCTACGATGATCGTTATACTTACATAGTTCCAGTGCCGCATGTACTTTCGTTAACAGTATCCTTACCTAATTCACATGCATATCTCATAGTAGCAAATGCACATCTTAGCAACAACCAGTACCTAATTTAATTTCCCATTGTTACCAATTCCTATTTCCGCTTTGAAAAAGAACCCTCGACTATTGCTCTATTTTTAGCAAAGAAAGACATGCATTTGTTCACAGCGGTATGATCACGCATTTATTATTAAAAAGGAGGTAGGCAAAGCACTTATATGAAAGTGATGTATGTGTTGCGTTCCCACCTAACGCTAGCCTTGTAGATATACCTACTTCAAGGCTAAAATATATACGTCTACATCACACAATACATAATTATGTTTAAATACTTACGTAAATGAGACAAAAAAATAAAGATTAGGACTTTAAAACTAATGTTCGACTTGGACTCGTTATCTATAAAAGGCCAATAATCTCGTCATTAAGCATACAATATGCAATTAAATTTTACATGCTGCATGATGGCTGGCGGTTCTACTAAAAACTTAAGTTTTGAAGAGCGTAATAGACTTTGTCCTCTTAAAGTGGCGCAACTTGTGTCTCATCATTAGTCAAGGGTTGACAAAGTCATTTCTGATACTCATTATCTCTCTAGCAACTCCATGAGATGTAGGATACCTACTTAGCTATATCTTCTTATTTTTGCGTGGCTATGGTTTAATACTTATGAATGACATCGTTTATAGGAAAAACCTTGTTTAAAATTATTTTATTGTAACTAAGTAGTGTATTGTATTCGAATGTACTGATTATCAGTGTCGCTGTCTACAAAGCGAGTTCTTAGAAGATAAAACGGTACAGGCTGCCTTTATAAAAAATCTTATCTAGCCAAATGTTAGTCAACCGTTTTGTGAATGGGTTTTTGAACTAATATTATAAAGAGGTAAAACTGTTTGTTTGTTTGTTTGTTTGAAAGAGGTAATCCCTGGAAGTACAGTAACAGTCAGAAGTCGACTAGCAATCTCACAAAACTATGGAATAGCAATATTAGTTGTACTTATGACCTTCTTCTATAAGAACGTTTGACAACACTACACATTGGCATCTTGTTGCCCGTATAGCGCAGGCGATAATGGTCATTGCGGTGTAAGTGGACTTCTGGGGGGTAACTATCACCTCTTATAGCAGTATTATTATAATATTACTTCCAGTGGGAAAGTGATGGAGCTATACAGGACTTATAGCTCCATCTTTTTCTCACGCTGAAGTAATATTGAAGTAATACTGCTATAAGAGGTCATGGTTACCCCCCTGGACGTTGACTGTACATACCTACGATAGAAGATCCGATTATAAAAATTATTTCACTGCTGCAAGCTACACTGTTGCTGAGCGCCGTAGATCATGTTTTATGGTATAGTTGACTTCACCGGACGGAAACCGCGGGCAGAAGATTGTTAAGGGTCGGGTAATCGGCGTTGACCTTGGCCATACAAATGAGCGTCGCGCTCACTCCGCGCGCCGCGACCGCGTCGTCTTCGTTCGGTTTCATAGGGAATATTTACTTTTAGTAACGAGAATATGAATATTTGAAAAAATCACAGATAGAATATAGATAATAAAATGGTCTGTTCATACAAAAACAATCATGAAAATATCTTAAGTAATATCGTTTTTATGCTTGGGGTAGATATTCTTCCTGAATTTATTTCATATATTACTACAATACTTAAATATACACATAGAATTGATGTGTACGCGTTCTAGTTTAACTCACATTTTTCGCATAACTTACTTGCATTTTTGAAGGCGTAATAACTAATAGCAGATTTAAAAGTCACTAAAATCATATGTCTGTGCCTTAATAATTGTTTGTAGTCCCCATTATTTGTTACCAGCAATTACGTAATAAATGGATTTCTAGATCTAGGTTGGTATTATATGGATCATGGACAAAGAAAAGTACGGATAAGCCAATTTAGCTTCGCCGGTTGACCATCGCTGTCTATAGAGATTGATATTTACTGTCGAGATAGATTACATAACATAGTTCAAATGTCTGTTGAATATTAATTAATAACACTACTTGTATTTTATTTTATTCATTCCTAAATTATTTGTTACGCCGTACTGTCGTTGGGATGTGGGTTAATTGGTTCCGGCATTGTCTGTTTATCAGCACTAGTTATTAAAATATTGATAAATTATATGAGTGAGTGAATAAACACCCTTTGATCTAGGTACACACGGCTACATATCAAACTTTTCCAGTATAAACGGATCTCGCATTGTAATTAAAGGATTTCCGTACAATGAGAGGTCAGCTTAAGCTGGAATTGTATAGCTTGATATGTAGCCGTGTGTACCTAAACCTAACTACTTACAGGTAGATAAGTAATCTTCCTATGGAATTATTGCACAATAAGATATTGTTTCAGATATTAATATTCTGGGTGACAGACAACTTCCTCATGTACCATCCGCGAGGAGTGAGCTCAAAACTAAAGACCAAGGTAATATAGATCATATTGTTTTATTCATAAGGTTATTAATGTATAAAGCAACCATGCTGCATATACCGTTCTGAATGCTCACACCATATTATCTGAGTACCTAAGCCATTTCGGCATACCCACTCCACTACTAACCTTTGCTCATCAGATCACCAGTATATTTGCGTTGTACCAGTACATTATATATAGAAAAGTGACATTTTAACTCCCGTTCCCATATCAAAAATCTATCTGTCACTTTCGAAACGCACCCAGAAATCCTTCCATGGCCTATACCATGTTGCATGGGATAATGGGAACAGGGCCTTAACCAATAATTTTATAGATACGTCGTATTCTTTTTGTTAATTTCTATCAAACTATCCCGCAGGTGAGATATCAATCCATCAAGAAGGAGAAATCAGGTTCTGAAGAAGAGAGGGATTCAGCGGACGAACGTCTTTTAGGAGCCAGCGTATGACCCTACAGGAAGCCCAGTGTATTTCGGGCCTAAATCGTAATCTCTTAGAGTAGTACTAGCCATCCATGTATATTAAACAACTGTCTGTTGTGACGTCACCCCCACATTTTTGAAGGATTTTAACGGTTCTAAAATAAAACTTGAGGAGGTAAGATTACACTTAATTGTTTAATTTTTTCGGTCGCCTAGCATATAGAAACTACTGGTCCACTACTGACTTGCCATGCCGAGGTCCTCAATCATTGTTTCACGACTCTCCGGCCAGCCTTCTAGTCGGTCAGTAGTCCGCTTACGTTAATGAAATACTGAAAATCAATTAACGATAAGTACTTGACTTTGGATCATATAATCGTTAATCGATTATAAATTTCTCACTTCCATTTTACTCGAATTGTAATCGATACATATAGAATTGTGTTTTGTACATATGTGTAAATTAAAGGTATATTAGTGGGTATGGCAAGTTATGTAGTACTAATCGCGATCAGAAAATAAAAGAATGAGCTTTCGCCATGTTGTAACGGATCAGCTGTCAAAACACGTTAGCGTATAGAAAATATAGAAATTCGCATACATATCCATGTGAAGTCTGGGCGAAGTCAGTCCTAAATTTGTTTTGACCGCGGGGTGGGTAGTTAAACATGGTGTATAATGTATTTATAATGTAACATGGCACCTATTCTAAAATACATATTATATTTAGACATTTCAAAATTACCAATAATATAAACTTCCATAAACTGTAACTTAAGTAATATCAAATCACAATTATTTTAGTTTTTATAAATGCTTATTGTATAAATAAACATAACATTATTATAAAAAGACTTTATATTGATATTGTTGCTTCTTTTGAGGGCAAGAGTAGTAGTTAGTATATTTGCTATGTATGGTGTGGCCATAATTTTAATAGATTGTTTTTTGTTGTATTAAAATGAGGTATTTGTACCTTGTGAGTTGTTTGTGAATATTATCTCTGATTAATGAAGTTAGAGAACTAAACATGTTTGGAATTGAAATGTCGCTTTACTAATTGAACGCTAAAATAAAAGTGTATCATGTACAAATATGCCATTTTGCTTCAAACAAATTTTATATTAAATAAATAAAATATTTTTATACATTTTACTTTTGAAAATATGATAATTTTAATGTTCCTACACGGTATAGTACTTAGATCCTCATAGTAGTGCCATGTATTTTGATTTTTTATATATATTATGTACACCAACATCGAATAAAGACTGAGAAAGTCGTGGGAATCATATCTTCCTATAAAATTCCATTTGAATTCCACTTGATTAGGGTAGCTTTACACTTGTTTAGTATTACATCAGTATACATTACGGTACACTGAAATTTGTGAGGCAACCTGCGCGAGCGCTTGTTCATTAAAAATAAATAGTGTATGCCATTTCTAAGCTGTCTGGCAATTAAGAGCTCATAATCTTCGGGATCGAAGGCTACTTGCACGGTAGCAAAATTTGTATGTCTTTCCGAATTGTTAAATTAATTCATTAACTGGTTCGTCATACTATTTAAAACATACTTATTTCTCATTGAATAGATAGCTAATTTGTCACATTATTAAAATTTATTATATCTGACTACAATCTGATTTGATTCAACAAAAATAAAATTATATTACTTTACTAAGTAATGTGCACCACTATGATATGAAAACAAAAATCATCTATGATTGTGATGTAATGTAAATATTGATAATAAGGACAAGTTTTATAAAAACTATGATGTATATATTGACCCATTATTCTAATATACATTACAACATATTTGTGCATCTGTTCATTGTTTGTGCGAATATAATTCACCTACGTGTTAATTGTAGTTTGATTTTAAGGTGGCTCCGCAGTGGTAGCGCGTGAAATTCAAATTTTCTGACCCTTTTTTCAATTTGCAGGTTAGTGTCAAGTTGTATCTTGATCAAAATATGAATTTTAATCAATAGAATCATTAATACATCTCTCTTAGTAAGATTTGTTCCATAAGAACAAACCACTTATGGCAATGTTCTTATGGAACAAATCTTAATTGGAGAGATGTATTAATGATTGAAAAAAAAAAACGTAAGAAAATTGTATGTAGCGGGTTACCACTGCGGATCCACCATAAATGGTACTTTTTATATGAAGATAACCCGGCTTTTAGCCACCCGTCCAACCGCTGGCGATTAACGAGAAGCAAGTAGAGATAGCAACCAAAAACGAGTTGGCGACCAACGAGCAGCGAGTGCGCGACGGCGACGAGCGATTACTAGCGGCTATGCGTATGTGAGTCTCTCAGCGATTCGAGTGTTCTGCGCGCGTTCAGCGAGTTTCGCTGAGCGAGTACTCTCTTTGATAGTCCTTGTCGCTGCGAAAAACAAGTTATCGCCGGCGGTGGGAACACAGCGATTAACAATTAATATACATATCTCTTTTTACTTCTATGGGACCTACAATCTTTTGGATGTTTCTTGAGCGGGGAAATCGTTGATAGCTAGTCGCTTTCTCGTCAGTGCAGCGGCGGCTCATGCAGTTGTCCCACCGGCGATTAACGAGTAGCGAGTAGAGCTAGCAACTGAAAATGGCGAGCAGCGAGTGTGTGTTCCGGTAGTTTTGTCGCTGGCCTATCAGCTAGACAGTGTCCAAGTGCGACGGGTGATTACTCGCACCACTCGCCCGACCGTTGGTTGGTCTCTCGACGTGAGTGCTAATCGCCAAGCGAGCATCGCTGAGCAAGTATCGCTGAACGAGTATTATCTTTGATAGAACTAGTGGAGCAAGTACTCGCTGGTGGTGTGAACAGTCGGCGATCAAGTATTAACATATCCATCTCTTTTGTTTACACGGAATATATAGGTATCTATTGTACGTTTTTTGAGCGAGAAAATAGCCGATAGTTAGTCGCTTCCTCGCTGGCGGTGGGACAACTGCCTTATAAAATGGCACATCGAGTTTAAGAAAGAGCTCGGCTTATAGAGAGTCGCTGGCTAATTTCTTTGCCCTTAGATTTACTGATAAAAAGGTAGAAGGTATCCATGGGTTTACACATAGCGGACAAAGACTCATCCAGACAAAGCAAGGTATCTCGTATCTTGACTTCTCAGTACGAACTTACGAACTGGAAACGACTTTAGGATGCGCTTCCGTTGAAGCAGAAACGAACGGGAGCGGAGACAGGCAGGAATCAACCAATCACAGATGCGGCGAGAAACGCATGTGGTTGCTGTGGTTGGTCGATTCCTACATGTCTCCGTTTCACTGGAAACGCACCCTAAACGTCGCCATTCCAGATTTTTTCGGCTATCCGACAAGCAGGTATTCCTTGTAAACATTTTGACGGCCTGGGGTCGGATCCTGGTTTACCCTGACCTAGAACTGTGTAGATAGAGCTTTATATCTACCCCGACCATCTCCTATTATTTTCTTTCGATCAGTTTGTTTATTATCTGCATATAAACAAAACGGTTACCATGGTATTATTGAGTTCCACATTCAAATGTGACATCAATACATTACATTGAACAGAACACTAACTCCCAGCGCTGCATTAAGTCAATTTCTACGTCGGAATGGCTTTTGCTGCAATGCTTTATATTTGTTAGAAACGATATTTTGTTACAAAGAATTGTTTTATTCCTTAGAAACTGTCAAAATGGACGAAAGAGATTTAAGAAAGCTGCTGACGACGAAAAATGGGTGTCGTGTGCCATTGATGCGGCCTATACCCGATGTACACCAGATGGACAAACTGCCGTTCGTACCGCTACCGCCTTATAATAGAATCAAGGTACGATTGATTTATTGCAGAACTTCGTGTCTTCAAGTGTCTGGAGCTAATAGACTTTCATGAGAGTTTAGACGTACCTAGTTCCGAGTTCATCCACGTATTGAACCGATTATACGACGTTGGATAGGACAATAAGACAAGTTTTGGGTTCGATTTCCAGGAAGGGCCAACTGTAGTTAAAGTTTACAGCGTTACCCGCACACATTTAGTTATTGGTCTGAAATCTGTTTAGTAGTTTTATTGTGACATGTACCTACACATATATTTTAGATGGATACGGAAAGCTCAGGACTGGCCGTTACAGCGACGCTTAGGGCAGGCCACACCACACCACTGCTGGCCACACCAGCAGTGGACTTATCTCGGCTGAATGATGATGATGCTACATCGATAAAAAGTGCTTCTTTTCTAACTTATTGCTTCCTGCGTACGTAACACTGTAACATTGAGTACCCATTCCTACACGTTCTTCAGGTATTTAATTTACATAAAACTAGATACAACCTTACACTAGAACTAGATTTTTCAAAAGCATTATTTCTTTTAGGAAAAACAACAAAGCTTCCGCAAGATCCTCGAGGGAAAGGCTACCGAGAGAAAAGTAGAAATAGCTCGGCCGCCGCCTCAGCGGAGAGAACGAGACAGGTTAGAGATATCACAGTCACGACATATCGCAGTGCTGCGAGAATGCGCACAAAAAATTCAACCGCCACCCATGTCTAAAGATTGGGAGCGAAAAATTTGCAGCTTGGTCCCCTCCAAACTACGAAACATGTTTCCAATTTTGATGGACGAATTGATCAATGAGAGCAAACTCGAATGGAACAAAAATCTCCACGGTCTCGCGGTTAAGACGATCATCAGAGATGAACCCGGAGTTTCTAGGATAAGGTATCAAGAACCTTACTTTAAATATAATGGCATTACAAAAAATTACGAGAAAATGCTTACGTTTCGTAAAAAACTAGTTGATGGCGCCCTTATATTACATCCTTTTATAAGGCTAGTACTAGAGTCTTCCGAAAAATTGTTTCCCGAATGTATCATTAACTTAGCGAAGTATAGGACACGGGGTGCTTTAAAATTGAATGAATTTCTAGCAAAAGTTTTGGAAGAAATCAAACGCGCTGAGTATCTTGTGTCTAGCACGTGGTATGGAATCCTTGTCAATTGGCTCAAAAATCCTAGATGTCTCCGAGGAATGCGTCGTAAGAAAATACCAGATTTTGTGAGATGTGCGACCAAAATGATAGCAATGCAGATTCAAGAGCTTATGCGAAGATCTGTTGATGCTATTATAGACGGGCTTAAAGATCCAGAGACGGTTGTTATTCTGAATTTAGACCTAGATTTTGACGGAGACTTTATTTACGATCCAACATTGGAACGTGTTTATGAAGTTTTTCATAATATCGCAGACACAATATGCAACATTTCGCAAAGACTTATGCCTATAGAGCAGTATCTTAGAATACCATATAACTTTGACGCATTACCTGTGCATTACAACGAGTGGCTACACAAAGACGGCCATAAAAGACTACAACAACAATTAGACGTAGTATTCGAACCACTTCTTCTTTATTTAGAAAAGTTACGAGTAGATTACAGTATGTTATACGGTTCGCCAGCGAAGGAAGCCTTGCTCAAATTTATTCAAGCAGGAGAAAAATTCGAAGTGTGTCGGGATAAGATAAAATATTTCCAAGAAATAGATTCCGAAATAACAGGTATTTTAGAAAATGAATATTTTAATTGTGCAACGGTTCGTCAACTCAGAATGGTGGACGGTTTGAAACGGAAAGCTTTGGAATTTGTTAATGACTTAATAGCGGGTATTATTTGCGCCCATTTAAAAGAAAATGATACCATATGTGCTGCATTTGAAGATATAAAAGCTAAAGCTCTTAAAGATCCAGAAAATGCGGAAGAATTAGTAGAACAAGGAATTTATATTTTACACGCAAAATCCGTTTTAGTTGAGGCGTTAAAGGAAAGAATTATGGTACAACTTAATATTGTATCCAATCTTCTCGAGATGACTTCACTAACTGAAGAACACGTAGCATCTAACACACGAACCGTGAACTGGCTCAAAGATATTAAACCCATATTTGAAAGAAACGCTGCAGCATTTGAATCCCACAAAGCAGAAATGGAAGAACACCTACTTGGTAAAATTGCATTCCTAAACAAGGAAGTTCTTGAAATGATACCGTATTTAGAGCTTTTAGACAACATGGACGATATTAACCACACACTTGAATACCTTGAATACTTGAGAAAACTTGTGCATCGATTAGACGATTGTGATAAACTCGTGACTTGGATTAATGCCGAAGAAACTACATTTAAATTTCCAATTACGAACTATCCAGACTTAGAAGAATTAAAAGAATACGTTAAACCTTTTCACAGTCTTATATTTTTAGCTCATCAATGGAAGCGGAGTTATTATACTTGGATGGATGGACCTTTTGAATATATGGATCACACTCAAATAGAATTTGTTCACGATTTTTATTATAAGGAGTTCCTAAAGTTATCAAAGAGTTACAGAAATAGGATAAAGCAACAAATTGCTGAAGGCACGGAAAAACGTTTCCAGGGACTAGTAGATGATCCTGATGTCAACAACCTTCCGGCTCCAATGAAGTTATGCGCTCAAGCTGTTGCCGAATTAAAAGAATGGAGGCCTTATGTACAGATGGCCCATATAATGTGTAATCCAGCTTTAGTGCAGAGGCATTGGGATGAAATGACTACCATTGCTGGTTTTGATTTGACTCCTACTGCGGGTACTACGTTACGAAAGATCATTGACTACGATCTCTGGGAAAACATTGAGGAGTACGAGATTATAAGTGTAGCTGCAACAAAAGAACTCGCTTTGATAACAAATCTCAACAAAATGATGGCTGAATGGACAGACATATGTTTTAAAATGAATCCATTTAAAGACACCGGAATAAATATACTTACGGCACTTGACGATATTCAATGTGTTTTAGACGATCATATCGTCAAAACTGTTGGTATGAGAGGTTCTGCATTCGTTAAACCTTTTGAAAGTCAAGTTAAATCATGGTATGAAAAAATTGTGAGGACTAACCAAACCATCGATGAATGGGGAAAAGTACAAAGTCAGTGGTTGTATTTATTACCTATATTTTCTTCTAAAGACATAGTTGCCCAGATGCCCGAAGAAGGAGTAATGTTTGTTGAAGTAAATAATACATACCGCCGATACATGACTTGCGTAGAAAAAGACCCTCATGCGCTTGAGCTCGCAGGTGCCGTCGGTGTGTTAGAAGCTTTTAAAATTGCTACAGGACTACTGGAGAAAATTAACGATGGCGTTAATAATTACCTAGAAAAGAAAAGATTATATTTCTCAAGATTCTTCTTCTTGTCTAATGACGAAATGTTGGAAATTTTGTCCGAAACAAAAAATCCTCTTAAAGTTCAGCCTCATTTAAAGAAATGTTTTGAAGGAATAAATAAACTAGTGTTCGATGAAGAATTTAATATATCTGCTATGATATCACAAGAAACTGAACAAATTGAATTCCTTGAAATTATTAGTGTTCAAGCTGCAAGGGGTTCTGTGGAAAAGTGGTTGGTTCAAGTTGAGGATCAAATGCTAAAAGCCGTTAAATCAGAGACCGAATTATCTTATTACGACTATCCAAACATAAGCCGTGTAGAATGGATACTTTCGTGGGAAGGTATGGTAGTGCTAGCTATATCTCAAATTTATTGGGCTGTTGATGTGCACGAAGCTCTGCAAACACATAAATTAAGCGAATTAGACGCGTTTCATAATTTGTTGAATAAACAACTGAACGAAACTGTTGCCGTAATTCGACGTACTGATTTAACAAAATTAAACAGTGTTACAGTAAAAGCTCTCATTGTAATCGATGTGCACGCTAAAGATGTAATATTTGATTTAGTAGGTAAAAGGGTTACTGAAGTAACAGATTTTCAATGGCTAGCACAACTTCGTTACTACTGGGAAGAGGAGAAGGTTTCCGTGAAAATTATAAATGCCGTAGTGAACTATGCATACGAATACTTAGGCAATACTGATCGATTAGTGATAACGCCTTTGACTGATCGGTGCTACCGAACTCTTATAGGAGCTTACTATCTCCATTTAAATGGTGCTCCCGAAGGTCCCGCGGGAACAGGTAAAACGGAAACAACAAAAGACTTAGCCAAAGCGTTAGCCGTTCAGTGCGTTGTATTCAACTGTTCTGATGGATTAGATTACAAAGCAATGGGTAAATTTTTTAAAGGCTTGGCTGCTTGTGGTGCCTGGGCGTGTTTTGATGAATTTAATAGAATAGACGTTGAGGTACTCTCTGTCATTGCTCAACAAATATTATGCATAGTTCAAGCCATTAGACAACATGTAGAAACCTTTGATTTTGAAGGCACAACATTAACTCTAAACCCCGCTTGTTATGTGTGCATTACTATGAATCCGGGCTATGCAGGACGGTCTGAGCTACCTGACAATCTAAAGGTACTATTTAGAACAGTTGCAATGATGGTACCAGATTATGCAATGATAGGTGAAATTTCCTTGTATTCTTTTGGCTTTGTTGATGCTAGAAGTTTATCAGTAAAAATCGTTACTACATATCGATTGTGTTCCGAACAGCTATCTTCGCAAAATCACTACGATTATGGAATGCGAGCTGTGAAAACTGTTTTGTCGGCTGCAGGTAACTTGAAAAGAGCTTTCCCTAATGAAAGTGAGAGCATTCTACTCCTTCGGTCTATCACAGACGTCAACTTACCCAAGTTCTTGTCTTGTGACGTACCTTTATTTGAAGGCATAATATCCGATTTATTCCCCGGGATTACACTACCAAAACCGGATTATGTCAATTTCTTGGATGCATGTCATGATTCATGTGAAAAAAATAATCTCCAACCATTGGATTGTTTCCTTCTTAAAATAATACAAATATTTGAAATGATGATCGTGCGGCATGGATTTATGATAGTAGGTGATCCTTTTTCTGGCAAATCAATGACATTAAAGATATTGTCAGAATCGTTATCATTGATGGAAGAGAGGAATCAACCTAACGGATGTGCATGCACGTACAAAGTGTTAAACCCTAAAGCAGTCACCATGGGTCAGCTTTACGGTGCGTTTGATCCAATTTCGTATGAGTGGACTGATGGTATTGTAGCAACAATGTTTCGAGATTTTGCTTCAGAGGATACTCCTGTCAAGAAATGGATCGTCTTTGACGGCCCTGTAGATGCAGTTTGGGTCGAAAATATGAATACTGTTTTAGATGACAATAAAAAGCTTTGTTTAACGTCGGGTGAAGTAATGGCTATGACTAGTGTTATGTCTATGATATTTGAGGTTTCGGACCTAGCTCAGGCCTCGCCCGCTACCGTCTCTAGATGTGGAATGATATACATGGAATCAGTCTCACTTGGATTCAGACCGTTTTACAAATCCTGGGTGAACACCTTGAATCCTATATGGTATGAAGAAAATGAGGACTACATTTACACTATGTGCGATTGGCTATTTGATCCATTAATTTATTTCGTAAGAAAACACTGCAAACAATTAGTGACAGGTGGAGATGTCAATTTAGTAGTAAGCACGCTTAGACTTGTGGTCATGTATATGGATAAAGCGATCGAAGGTGAAGAAGACACAAGGTATACTAGAACTTGGTTTACCGCTGCGTTGATGAGTGGTTTAATTTGGGGAGTTGGCGGCATACTTGATACCGATTCCCGTGAAAAATACGATGTTTTAATTAGAGAGTACTTTAGGGGCGAGAAGGGTTTGCCACTCTCGGTAGATCGCATCGATGTGTCTGTTCCCGCAGAAGGTATGCTTATTGATCATTATTATATGTATAAAGGTAAAGGTTGTTGGAAACCGTGGATAGAAGCTGTGAAAGCAGTTGTTGTGAAGGAACAGATTAATTTACTTCAAACCGTTATTCCAACATTAGAAACCGAAAAATACTATGCTTTGTTAGAATTACATACTCAGTTCATGCAGCCTCTGCTTTTTATTGGACCTACGGGTACCGGGAAAAGCTTCATAATCCAAAATTTTTTGATGAATCGCGTTTCTATGGAACTTTACACTCCAGGATTCATAACTTTTACAACTACAACCTCTGCCAATCAAACGCAAGAGCTAGTTATTTCAAAACTATGCAAGAGAAGAAAAAATAATTATGGTCCAACAAAAGGAAAAATAGCTATCATATTTATTGATGATATGAACATGCCTGCCAAAGAAACATATGGTGCTCAACCAGCAATAGAGTTACTAAGATTATATTTCGATCAGAAACATTGGTATGATCTAAAAACAACGGATAAATTGTACATACATGACACCTTTTTCTATGGAGCTATTGGACCAGTTGGTGGTAGTCGACAACTTATTTATCCAAGAATGCTAAGACATTATAATATTTACTCAATTAATGAGTTTTCAAAAGAGAGTATGACTAAGATATTTACTACCTTATTACAATTGGGTTGGAGAAGGAATGGATTCAGCCAAGACACACAGCCCGTTATAATAAACATTATTGCTGCTACAATGGACGTATATGATAATGCTACAGCAGAATTAAGACCAACGCCTGCTAAATCGCATTATACCTTTAACTTAAGAGACTTTTCAAGAGTTATCCAAGGGTGTGCATTGTTAAGAAAAGAATCTGTTGATAATAAAAAAACATTCGTAAAGATTTGGGTTCACGAAATTATGCGCGTATTTTATGACCGACTTGTCGATGATGATGATCGTTCTTGGTTTTTCGAAAGTCTTAAAAAAACTACCAAAGATTTCATGAAAGACACGTTTGAAAATGCCTTAGATATTTATCAAAATGATAAAGGGGACGTTACTCGTGGAACTATCAAGGCCATGATGTTCGGTTCTTACCTAGACACAGAAAGTCTAGAAGGTGAACGACGATATGAGGAAATGCCGTCAAAGGAAGCTGTACTAAACGTAGCACTCGCAATGCTAGCCGAATACAATTCATTGCACAAAGCAAAAATGACTATTGTACTATTTGACTATGCTTTGGAACATTTATCAAAAATATGTAGGCTTTTATGCATGCCTTCAGGAAACGCTTTACTTGTTGGTGTTGGTGGTTCTGGACGACAATCTCTTACGCGTTTAGCCAGTACTATATTGGGTCAACAAGTATTTCAGCCAGAGATAACAAAAACGTACAGTGTAAAAGATTGGCACGAAGACGTAAAATTGGTCCTTCGTGAATCAGGTGGCTTGAATAAAGACACTACTTTCTTGTTTAATGAAGGTCAAATAAAAGAAGAAGTGTTTATACAGAATCTAGATAGTCTACTTAACTCTGGTGAAGTACCTAATTTATATGGCTTAGACGAACAACAAGAAATTCTTGAAATAACGCGTTTAGCAGCACAAGGAGGTAACAGGAATCTTGACATAAGTCCTTTACAGATATTGGCTTTCTTCGTTGCGCGCTGCAAAGCAAAGTTACACATTGTATTATGTTTCAGTCCAATAGGAAGTGCTTTTAGAACAAGACTAAGACTTTATCCGTCTTTGGTTAATTGTTGTACTATTGATTGGTACGACAGCTGGCCCGAAGACGCTTTAGAAATGGTTGCACATTATTATATGGTTAAAGTCAATGTACCCGATGTAGTGAAAGCAGCTGCCGTAATAGCTTGCAAACAATTTCATGTAGACGCTCGAGTCGTATCGATTGAATTCTTCAATACACTTGGGAGGAAAACCTATATTACATCAGCGTCTTATTTGGATTTAATAAAATCTTTTACCTCCTTAACTAACAAAAGGCAAAGAGAATTAAGAGCAGCCAAACTTAGATATACCAATGGTTTAGATAAACTAGGTCAAGCAGCAGTTGCAGTAGCAATAATGCAGCGTGATTTAAACGCGTTGAAACCTCAACTTATGGTTATGGCTGCCAAATCAGCTAAGATGATGCAAGAAATAGAAATAGAAACTGCAGTCGCCGATAAAGCTGCCGCTCAAGTAAGAGAGGATCAAAAAGTTGCAAATGTTCAAGCGGCGGGTGCACAAGAACTTAAAAAAGATTGTGAAGCTGACTTAGCTCTAGCGCTACCAATTTTAGAAGATGCTATTGCAGCTTTAAATACTTTAAAACCAGCTGACATAACTATTGTAAAATCTATGAAAAATCCACCTTTTACTGTGAAATTAGTCATGGCAGCAGTATGTGTGATAAAAGGTATCCAACCTGATAAAATCCCAGATCCAGACAACCCTGGTAAAAAAATGTTAGATTATTGGGGCCCTAGTAAAAGAATACTAGGAGACATGAGTTTCTTAGAGTCTTTAAAAAACTTCGACAAGGATAACATCCCTATTCCCGTTATGAACAAGATTCGAAAAGAGTACCTTTGTCATAAAGACTTTAAGCCTCATATTATTGCAAAAGCTTCGGCAGCTGCTGAAGGTCTATGCAAATGGATTATCGCCATGGATATGTACGATGCTGTAGCTAAGGTCGTAGCCCCTAAGAAAGCAAAATTAGAGGCTGCTGAAAGAGAATTTGCACAAACAATGGCTATTTTGGAGGAAAAGAAAGCATTAGTAGCCCGATTAGAAGCGAGGTTGGCAGAATTGAACGAAGCATTAGAAGACGCTAATTTTAAAAAGAAAGCATTGGAAGACGAAGTACAGTTGTGTCTTGATAAATTGGCTAGGGCTGAAAAGTTAATCGGTGGCTTAGGTGGCGAAAGAGTACGTTGGACACAGGCTGCTGAAAATTTACAGACGTTATTTGATCATTTGGCTGGGGATATCCTTGTGTCATGTGCCATTATGGCTTATTTATCACCTTATACGTTGCCTATCAGAACGAGGATGATTGACCAATGGCGTCACCTAGTTATAAAATTACAAATGCCACATTCCGAACAGTTCGTATTCAAAGATATATTAGGCACTGATATCAAGATTCAAAATTGGTGTATAGCTGGACTACCCAGAGATTCATTTTCCGTCGATAATGGTGTCATACAAGACAATTCAATGAGATGGTCTTTAATGATTGATCCGCAAGGTCAAGCAAATAAATGGATAAAAACGATGGAAAAAACTAATGATTTGCAACTACTTAAATTCACTGATGGCAATTATATGAAAGTTATGGAAACTTGTTTGGAATACGGGAAACCTGCCCTCATAGAGTGTGTTATGGAAGAAGTAGATGCGCCATTAGACCCAGTTCTTTTAAAAAATACGTATATGCAGGCAGGTAAAGAATATATTGCCCTTGGAGATAATGTAATAGAATATCATCCAAACTTCAGGCTTTACATGACGACTAAATTAAGGAATCCGCATTATTTGCCCGAAGTTTTTAACAAAGTAACATTAATAAACTTTGCGCTTACGAAAGATGGATTAGAAGATCAGTTATTAGGCATAGTAGTAGCAAAAGAAAGACCAGATTTGCAAGAGAAAAGAGAAAAATTAATCGTTCAAAGTGCTGGCAACCGAGCTGCATTAAAACAAGTAGAAGATGATATCTTACGTACTTTACAAGAAACAAAAGGGGATATATTGGAAGATGAATCTGCTGTTGAAGTTCTGGACTCTTCGAAAACTTTAGCTGTGGATATTATGAAAAAGCAGGAAGCTAGCGTGGAGACCGAGATTATAATAGAAAAATTCCGTCTTGGTTATAGACCGATCGCTTCACATTCTGCTATATTATATTATTGTGTCACGGAATTGCCTAACGTTGATCCTATGTATCAATATTCCTTAGTCTGGTTTATAAATCTTTATATAATTTCAATCGAGAATGCGAATAAATCTAAAGATTTGGACAAACGATTAAAGTTTTTGAAAGATACTTTTACTTATAATTTATACAGCAACGTATGTAGATCTCTCTTTGACAAAGATAAGTTGATGTTTTCTTACGTTATGTGCTCTAAAATGCTACTTTCTTTAGGTGAAATGAACATAGATGAACATATTTTTCTTATAACTGGAGGTATAGCTATTGAAAATCACTTAAAAAAGCCCGTTGAATGGTTACCTGATAAAAGTTGGGACGAAATATGTAGACTAAGTGACTTACCCAATTATGCTGGGTTTCACGGCGATTTTGTAAGGAATATAAGAAACTGGCAAGAAGTTTATGATGATATGGAACCACACAATAGACCACTGCCCGGAGAGTGGGACATGAAATTGAGTCAATTTCAAAAACTATTGATTGTAAGGGTTTTGAGACCTGACAAATTGACAACAGCAATATCCGATTTCGTGGAAAAACAATTGGGCAAGAAATACATAACGCCTCCGCCGTTTGATATAGGTAAATCTTTTGGAGATTCAAACTGTCTTGCACCTTTAGTATTCATATTATCTCCAGGCTCGGATCCAATGGGAGCATTGATAAAATATTGTGAACGAATGGGATATTCACATAGATTCAACTCCATATCGTTAGGACAGGGACAAGGCCCAATTGCGCGAGCAATGATTGAAAGAGCCCAACTTGAAGGTGGTTGGGTATGTTTGCAAAATTGTCATTTAGCAGTTTCGTGGCTCCCAACTCTTGAGAAAATTATAGAAGGTTTCGATTTAACGAACACAGATTTAAGTTTTCGATTATGGCTGACTAGTTATCCATCTAGTCAATTTCCTCAATCTGTTTTACAAGTGGCGGTAAAAATGACAAATGAGCCACCTACGGGACTTCAACATAATTTAAATCGATCTTATATTTCAGAGCCTGTAAAAGAAACTGAATTTTTCGAAGGATGCCCTGGTAAAGATAAAACCTTTAGCAAACTTTTATATGGAATCAGTTTTTTCCATGCCGTAGTGCAAGAAAGAAAAAAGTTTGGTCCGTTAGGATGGAATATACAATACGGCTTTAATGACTCTGACTTTCAAATATCAGTAATGCAGCTGCAAATGTTTTTAAATCAATATGAAGAAATTCAATTTGTAGCTATTAAGTATTTGACCGGTGAATGCAATTACGGTGGCAGAGTGACTGATGATTGGGATCGTCGTTTAATAGTTACAATATTAGATAACTTTGTTAATGCTGGCGTCGTAAATGACCCAAATTACACGTTTTGTGACATTGGCTCACAATATGGCTTACCGCGGAGATGTGAATATCAAGATTACCTGAAGCATATTGAAACTGTTCCCGTAAATCCCCCACCTGAAGTTTTCGGACTTCATATGAATGCAGGAATAACTCGTGATTATACTACATCCATGGAATTAGCGGCAGCTTTGGTTCTCGTTGAAGGTGGTGGGAGTGGCGCAGAGGGTGGAAATACAGAAGCTATTATTGTTCAAATGGCTGAAGAAATTCTTTCTAAGCTACCACATAAGTTCGACTTGGAAACTGCGCAAAAAATGTATCCTGTTGATTACAATGAATCTATGAATACAGTTTTAATTCAAGAGATGGAACGTTTTAACAAATTGTTAGGTGAAATACAGAGTTCTTTACTAGATTTGCAAAAAGCAGTCAAAGGTCTTATTGTGATGTCCGCATCATTAGAATTACAGTCCGTTGCGATGCTGCTTGGAAGAATTCCTGAAAACTGGTCTAAAGTTTCCTACCCAAGTTTGAAGCCACTTCCTAGTTATGTAACAGATTTCATAGAACGTTTGGCTATGTTGGACGATTGGTATAAGAATGGGAAACCATCGACATTTTGGTTATCAGGGTTCTTTTTCACTCAGGCGTTCCTCACCGGATCTGTCCAAAACTATGCTAGAGCTAAGAAGATTCCTATAGATTTGCTAATATTTGACTTCGAAGTACATGATGTTGATTATGAAAACGTACCCCCAGATTCAGGAGTTTATGTGATGGGTCTATTTATGGATGGAGGGCGTTGGGATCGGAAAACCCATGCAATAGGCGAACAATTCCCTAAAATATTAAATGATAATATGCCAGTTGTATGGTTGTATCCCAAAATGAAACAAGAATTTCGAGAGGGTACAAGATACAAATGTCCCCTGTACAAGACTTTAGAGAGGAAAGGAGTGTTAGCTACAACAGGTCATTCATCGAATTTCGTATTAGCGTTTTATCTGCCGTCTGATAAACCGTCAGCTCATTGGGTTAAACGAAGCGTGGCCTTACTGCTACAGCTCGACAATTAAAAGATATGGTTTTCATCGTTTTCTTCTTTCATGTCGGCGTAAATTATATCGGGCTACCGCTTTTAAATAGGTGCTTTCCCTTGCTGAGTTGCTATCACCTGTCTGCAAGACGTGCTTTGTGTTAGTCGAAACTTTTGTCAGCTTCTATACCTACCTTCTCTCTTTTCAATCGTCACTTGCCAGATACTAAAGAATAAAAAGGCGGTTTGACATAATTTTCTATACAAAAGCTGTCAAACCGCAATTTTTATTCCTCAGATAAAAGTTATCTGCAGCTTGAAAACTTTGTTTTAAGAACTATATTTTTTTGCGACTACAATAACTGCCTCACACAGAGTTGTCACATAAAAATAATGTCCTTGTCCCAAGTTGTGAAGTTGTACCTAAGTAGTAGTTTAGTATGACGGGCAGAATCACCCCAATGGCGGATGCAGGCGACTAAATCGCTCAACACACTGCCTTGTGGCTCACCAAATTATTAATTTTTAGTACGATTTGATTGCCTTTATGGTTCGGCTCACTTACACCCTCCTCTTCTTTAATATGAGCTTACATCATAATATAGTTTTGTCTAGTAAGTAGGTGTGTACTTAGCAAGCACTAATTTATATAATAAAGTCGCCTATTATAACAGGGTTACCTTATTTACTGCCATTAATTTTAATATTAAAACCCCCCTCCCCCCCATTGTGATTACTCGTGGTTGTCATTATGCTGTAGCGATAGGTACGTAATTAGGTATTATTTAATTTATTTCTTTATATATGTTATAGACCAGGTAACATTACAGGCATACCTATACCTATGCTCTGTACCTAACTAAATGTTACGCCCAGTGTTGTGTTGTCCGTCTAATGTTGCGAGCGGCATGTAGTTCGTATTTATACCTAAGATTCCCCACGGTTGACTGGCAAGGAAGGTACCTGCATTATACATATAAAAGATACCTCTGTTATCTAGCACTTAGTTGCAACTTTATAGGGAATTACTTGTTCGGTACAATCTAAACTTTTAATCATGGTATTCAAATAAAGTTATTATATCATTTCGCATTTGTTATTATTTAATAAATAAACAAGTACAAGGATACGTACTATAATTTAACAAGCCACATTTTCATTGTTGCTGTTCATCTGCAGAGCATTTCGCTTCATGGCTTCGCGTCTTGTGTTTTCAGCCTCGAGCAATCTTTTTCTCAACTTCAACATTATCGCGTTGTTTCTTTTCTGAAAATGTGCGCTTATATAATAATTTAATTTAATTTCTAACGTGACTATATTATTATCGAGGACGTCCACGTTCACGTCCATAAAACGTATGGAAATACGCGCACGTTATAACGCTATCGTGGACGGACATTAAAAAGTTTTAAATTATGATATATTTCCAAACATTTTACCCTGAACACAATTTCATAACACTTTCATTCCATAGACAATTTCAGTTAATCGAGTATGCTTCCGTCAGCGACTGGGCCACCATTGGTAAGTAGAAAACGACTCTGAGTTGTATGATGAACGGACTTGTTGCACTGCTGAATTATAAATATATACCCTGCTCCTTATGGTCGTAGCATGATGTTAATAGCCTAGAACCTTCCTCGAGAATATGGAATATGCATGTGATTCAAATGAGGGTATTTTTTTAATATACTTTAAATTACGCCTTCATCAATATTTTTGATTAATTTCATTTTTAGCAAGATTATATAATAGATATATATTTCATTAATCAGCGCTTGACGTAAATTGACGTAATTTTAGTAGGCAAGTTTTTAATCACGTCTAAACTTGTATGGAGTAGTGACAGGCGCTGATTAATTTAACAGGACTAAACTAAAATTTATCTTCTGTCCTTTTCTTAATGAAATAGAAAGAAAAAGATGCACTGAACTTAAATTTAGTTTAGTTTGTGAACAAGGGAATCGGCACCATTACCTACTATCTTATTCGATCAGTGCTAGAATGAACATCTCGGAGGTTTTTCAGTCAGGAAGATCACCCTCGAGTTGGTTTTCAACTCCGATCAGAGGGGTAATTGCGTAACACACTATTAGGCTCAATTTACACCGCCGCGGAATGGAATGGAATGGAAGCGTCAATTTCACCTCATGATGCGAGAAGGCGTGCGAATTCGCCGGAATGCTCGAGTATTCTCGCGCATGTTTCGTAAACGCTTGACACCGCACTGCTGCGACCGACCCAACCGACTCCCCGTTCGCACAACTTCCCGCGGATTCCACAGACGGCGCCGACAGTAGCTAGACGCGCGACCTTTTTTCGGCTCCTATTTATTTTGTGTGTAGAAATTACAATTTATGAAAATACAATTGACAGAAATTTCAATAAGCTATGTACAATTACGTTGCAAAAAGTCGCTTCCATTCCATTCCGCGGCGCGGTGTAAATTGAGCCTTAGTAGCAATGGGTTTCGTTTTGACAGTTCAACAACATTCATTGGGATAATTACGTTGTTTAACAGGCAAATTTTTTTGAACATACCTATAATGAGCAATGGATTAGCAATATACTTCAAAATCATTCAGATTGTGATTGATAATGGGTTACGCAATTAGGTATCAGGTTATTCCTGTCGTACGCCTCAATATAAAAACAAAAGACTTCCAAAAAAAAACACTAAAAAGTGAAAAATTACTTTAATTTCGGCAATCGGTGTCTTTGGTTCTGTATTTTCGTATTTTTGCTATCGATTTGCGCCGAAATTAAAGTTATTTTTCACTTTGTTTTTTTTTTTGGAAGTTGTTTGTTTTTTTTTTTGTAAAAAAGTTTTTTATTTTAGTTGTGGTAGGTACCTACCTCACACCAATTTATATACCATTATGTAAACAACAGTGACGGGAATAACATCATCAACATACACCTAGTGGATTAAATACGTATCACTGAATTAGCTTGAATTCAAAAACTACCCAAGCAAAGTTAATAATGGGACTACCACGCAGGCTTCCTCTACCAATTAATGAAAGAATCATAAAAATCGGTTCATAAACAAATTAGTTATGCTCGAAAATATACAGTAGGTATACCTATACATATATAGACGAATTCAGAACCTCCTTTTTTTGAAGTCGGTTAAAAACCATTTATAGCCAGAGTGCATCTCATGACAATTCAATAAGGATAGGTGCCGATTCCCTTGTTCACAAACTTAAACTAAATTTAAGTGCAGTGCATCTTTTTCTTTCTATTTCATTAAGAAAAGGACAGAAGATAAATTTTAGTTTAGTCCTGTCAAATTAATTAGCGCTTGACGTAAATTGATGTAATTTTAGTAGGCAAGTTTTTAATCACGTCTAAACTTATACAGATATTCTATTTCACGAAGTCCGTTCGGCTTTGATTGTAGTAGTGACGTATCCCGACAAGCGCGCTTGTGTGTGTAAAAGTAGGTAACGTTAGCAAAAAAATCTGATATATATTCAAGTAGAGATTTAATAATCTAAATAAAATTTTGGTTTTAAAACTATATACATTTTGTAAATAAATTAGATTAGGTTGCAATAAATACAAAAATATTAAGAATATGTAGGCATTTAATTAAGCATTGGTGTTACAGAATGGAAACGAAACAAGTAGGACTATTCAGTATTTTCAATCACTATCAGATAAATTTTCGATTTCCGATTCCGTTTTGCTGTCGTCAGAATCATCTTGTACATTGATTATAAATTCAAAATCGAGATCAAAATATTTCAAGTAGTCTTTTTCAATTTTTTCAACATGAGCACAAGTTTTTTGCCACGTTTCACTGCTAACTTGGCCCAAACTTTCATTGATCAGTCTTTCCGTATTCGTCATGTTTTGCTCGATATTTTTAGATGCGACATAATTTTTAACGATCCCCCAAATATTTTCAATCGCATTTAATTCTGGGTGATAAGGGGGAAGGCGTAAGACATCAAAACCCTTGCTTTTTATAAAATCGTCAATCTTGTAGATTACGTGTTGGGCTTTGTACTTCTTTATTGTATCGTACAATTCCAATTTAAGAAGAGATTCATCAAATGCTATACCCTTATCCCTGAGCCATTGCTGCATATCGGCTTTCTTTGTAGATTGCGTCGGTAGTCGTTCAGCCCGTGTGTTGTGATAAGATGCATTGTCTAAGACAATGACAGAGCGCGGAAGTAAATTGGGTAGCAACTTTTCATTTAGCCATTTTACATAGTTATCATAGCTCATATTTGAATGATAATCACCATCTGTTGAGTTGGCCTTATAAACCAAGGAAGCATTTTCAATAAAACCATCCTTGGTTCCCGCGTGCACTAAAATAATGCGAGTGCCTGTGCTATTTTTTTTTAAAAACGGAGTTTTTTCCCTTTTTTTGCCCAGGTGTTGTTTCGCACGTGTGTCGAAAGGACGTAGCTCTCATCGGTGTAGACAATGGGCCGACTTTGAGAGCGGTACTCTGTTATTTTTTTTTAAATATTTTAAACGCCACATTTGTATATCATGACGCTCCGTCAAGACTTTACGGTTGTTTTCTGTTTTGCGCCACTTGTAACCTAATTTCAACAGTAACTTGCGAACAGTTTCTAAACAACCTTCGAATCCGATTTTTTCATTCAATGCTGTTCTTAACTTAGGTAATGTTGGAATTTCTTTATGGACAATATGGAAATCTTGTACAGTACTGCGAACCACATCGGCTGTAAAATTATCTATATCCACTTTATTATCTCGCTTTCTCCTTTTCTTCATAGGTGAAGTGAATTTTGATGAAGTGGATGGCAATTCCTTCTCTTCTTTTAATATTCTTTGAACTGTTTTTTGGCTCACACCCGTAGCTTCAGCTGTACGGCGTGTAATGTCTCGTAAATGAGACAAATCACAGTTGAGTTCCATTAATGATTTTGTAAATTCATATTCTTCTCGCAGAAAATGATAAACACTAGCTATCATGTTTCGACCCTAAAACAAAATGTAATCAAAATAATTAAGTAATGTAAACATTTTATAACACAAAAAAAACATTCATTTTATAAATACTTCTATTGCTATATTAAGTATATTTGTATAACATTTTAATTGAAAACGTATAAATAAATATTACCTCACTATGGACAACTCTTCTTCGTTTTGTTGCCATGCTGACCTTACTCCGTGAAACAATTTGGCGCGAACTAAAAACCACTACTGATCCGGACCGTGTCCCGATCGACACTGAGCGCTCTCGAGGTTACGCACACAAAAACAATGTGCATGTGCACGCTTGACAACATTCATAGCCAAACGGACTTCGTGACATAGAATATCTGTATAGAGTAATGACAGGCGCTGATTAATTTGACAGGACTAAACTAAAATTTATCTTTTGTCCTCTTCTTAAGACGCTGACAACACCTAAACCGCGGTCACTGTCAAATTCCATAGAAAAGAAAGAGAAGCGCGATAACACACAGTTTGTAATTTATTGCAAAATATGAAGTAATTATCTATTTACTCAAAATTGAGTTGAGTAATCGAAAATAAAAAACAACCAAGTTCTGCATTCAAATAAGACGTTCTTGTTATTAATTAAATATGTAAAGTATTTAATTAATAACAAGAACGTCTTGATATTGATACAGATATTTTGGATTAGAACTCAAAGTAAGTGGTTAGTTTAACGTTAGTTTGTATCGAGATTTTGTTTTCAAAACGTGTTTTGGTAACAACCAAGTTCTGGGAAATATGTTCAAAATTAATATATATTTTTTCCGCTGCCACAAACTATACAGATTTGGCAATTTTTTTTCTTAAGCGAAGACTATTTTGGTCAATTGGGTTTTGTCAGCGCCTTAATGAAATACAAAAAAAAGATGCACTGAACTTAAGTTTAGTTTAGTTTGTGAACAAGGGAATAGGTACCATTGTTTTTTTTACGAAGTTCCGGTGCCTACCTGCCGGCTTCATCATTAGATCAGTTTGGTACCATTATGATCTGAACCATTTATTAAAATTTTCTTCGTCGTAGTCGCTCATAATCGAGATTTATGTTATCGCCACCCGTGAAATACTTATCATTGCGGAGTTCTTGAGGAGTTTTTTGTAAAGTATTATATTACACTCGCGGACAAAGAATCGGGGCAGTACGAAAAACTAAAATTACTCTTAAAATAATAGAACTAGCGGCATGAATGAGAAACTATGTTGTAGTTAATTTACCAATTAATCAAACAATACCAAATGTTGGAAACATTTTGACAAAATAACATAAAAAAACAAAATGTCAATAATTTTTACGTTGAAAAAATACCTAATGGTTGGTAGGTACCTCACACACAACACAAAAATTAATACTTTGTACCTATTGCCTCCAAGGGCTCGTCTCACAGCTGCCAGGCGATTAACTAAACAGACAGGTGTGCTGCTGGGGAGTTTGTTGCGCCACTTCTTCCCAGCTAAAGCACTAGGAAGTGGTGAAGGGTGGGCGTTTTTGGGGTACTGTCTTATGTAACTTTGACGTTCGGAAAGTCCTGATTATCAGCCTCGGATTTGATTTGATTATGCTGAGATAAGAGAAAGTATATTAAGTATTAACTGTTGGCTTTTGATTTGATTTTAATGGCTTTTGATTTGATTGGGCATGCTGTTTGTTATTCGATGTTGCCAGATATTGGTCCATTCTTCCACTAACGCATGTTTCAGGTCTCGGAAGTGTATCTAGGGTGGGGTTTCGATTCCTTACACACCTACCAAGCTCGACCCAAGCGTGTTCAATTGGATTCAAGTCCGGGCTTCTTGCGTGCCAGCCCATGCGATTGATGCCAACGTCCCGAAAATACTAATTTACAATTTGAGCTGTATGTAGCCTTGAATTTAAGCTGGCATTGTCATGCTTGAAGTAGGTATTGAATTTTCACCTATATTTACTAAATATGGGCCGACATACTCATTATGAATTTTTTCCACATATCTTGCCCTACCCTAGTTAGCGTACCATTTTCTATTAGTACTGACTCCGTACGAATCTTGAAGAGATTCCAGCCCAACCCATAACAGATCCACCGCCGATTTTTTCTTCAAAACAAGCTGGAATAAAACGTTCCCCTGGCAGTCGGTAGACTCTATGCCGCTCATCATGTGCATACAGCATAAAACTGGATTCGTCAGAAAACATTCTTCGTCTCCCCATTGTGTGTGTGTTCACGGGCGTAACGTAATCTTGCTACACGATGTTCGCTTTCAAGTTTTGGACCATTTGCATATGTGGGGTCAAATTAACTTCGTGGAGCCGCCGCCTTACAGTACACTCGCTTAAGTCGTCTCTACGGGTCTCCCGAAGTTGATATGTTACTTCAATTGCCGTGAGGTGCCAATTTCGGAATATGGTCTTAACAATAAATCGATCCTCTCGAGCCGTAGTACATCTCGGTCTGCCAGTTCCTAGTCTTCTTATGTTCTGCCGAGATTCTCGGAAACGTCGAACGTCTCGCTGCACTATAGAAAATGACACGCCTATTGTCCTTGCTATACTTCGTTGACTTCTGCATTCTTCTAACATAGTGACGATACGTGTACATTCTTCTGGTGTTAGTTAGCCACATGCTAGTAATTCACTAATGATGATGAAAGACGACAACGACCACCTTTTATCATTTTGATTTGACAGATTGAAAACAAAAGTGAGAAAACAAGCAAAATTAAAACAACCGCGAATTGAATTTATTTCCAAATACGAGGTTTTTAATTTTTTTACTTTTTTAATTAAGTTGTAGATCATTTAAGGTTTTATTTCGTACGATTTTTTAATTCTCTGTAATATAAAGCCATGTACAAAGACATGTGCATGCATGTTAATTTGCAAGTTACAGGGATTTTCGTCATCGACCCGGATTATTTACTTTGTGGAGTTTAATATATTATTATTGTGAAAGTTAGGACTATGTGGGTCATTGTTTTTTTCTTCTTCTCAGTTCTACCTATGAACTTATGATGGCCTGGCAGTTTGAGTAATTTATGCGGCCTACCCAAATGTCCTATATTTGGTATTGTTCGTCGAATCGTTGAGCACCCTAAGGTCTGAGTTGAGCTGTACGATTACTAACAAACTAACAAGCTCAATTATGTCTGGACTTTAAAAGAGACTATGAGTTTGTTTCGGCATTTCTCCTCAGAGTAGTGGGATACGAAATGCCGAACTCATTTAGTTTTTAAAATAAGTATAATTGACGTATTTGTACAAACCTATATATAGAATTAAAATCATTTACCATTTATATATTACTTCGTTTAGCAGTTTTAATGTTTGCGTTACAATTTAATTAGCCGTCATAACTCCATTATTTCCTGAGTTGAGATATTGCCAGCATCAGGCGTAGTTTGGATGCCATTAATATCTGGCCGCAGTAGGCCTGGGCCTAGTCGGTCTTATGGAAATTCCGCCTTCAGATCTACCAGCCCGTTAGGAAAAGAGGCGTGTCCCGCGTGTTCGTATCTTTCTATGTATGTTGATGATGGTATAGTTTGTATTATATTTTGTAATATTTACAGGTTTTTGGCAGAAATGGCTCATTGATTAATTTCCCATATCATGAATACTCGACTTTTTGTCTGGTATTAAAGGTCAGATTAGTCAGAATGCCGCAGGCCCGAAGCCAGTATTAAAATACTGTTAAAATAATGGAGCAAAATCTAGGGCGCCCTTAGGCTCAATTTACACTGCCGCGGAATGGAATGGAAGCGACTTTTTGCAACGAAATTGTACATAGCTTAATGAACTTTCTGTCAATTGTATAACATACAAACTAAATAGGAGCCAAAAAAAGGTCGCGCGTCTTCCGGGGAATCCTCGCGCATTCTCGAGAACTCCCCTAGCTACTGTCGGCGCCGTCTGTGGAATCCGCGAGAAGTGGCGCGAACAGGGAGTCGGTTGGGTCGGTCACAGCAGTGCGGTGCCAAGCGTTTACGAAACATGCGCGAGAATACTCGAGCATTCCAGCGAATTCACGCGCCTTCTCGCGTCATGAGGCGAAATTGACGCTTTCTTTCCATTCCATTCCGCGGCGGTTTAGATTGAGCCAAGCACTTACTTTTAGCACAGCGCACTCTCGTTCAATAACTTCGCATTCTTCTTCAATGGCAGCTGCTTCTCTCATCTGCCGTTGGTTATCTTCAACTATCTGCTTCTCTTTCTGACGCAAATCTTCTTGCATTTTAGCTTCCTTGTCTCTTTGTTCTTTCAAACGTTGCTCTATTTCTCTTTGATCTGTGAAGTACACACTGCGACGCATTAAGCTATACATTTCCAGTATAAGTTGACTTCACACTGTATAAGCTTTCCTACAGTGAGAGGTCAGCATTTACTGGAAATATCAATGTATCTGCCTAGCCTGGGTCGGCTTCCAGTTTAATCGGATGCAGCTGAATACCAGTATTTTACATGGAGCGACTACCTATCTGACCTTCCATGACACAGTTACTGGGTAACACGATACCCCTTGATAAGATTGTGTGTTAGAGTTTTTGGGCTTCAATTACCCGTAACGACTGTCAAAGATCAATAAATGACAGCCGGTACTAACGGCGCTTTCCTAGGCACGGAGGGGTGTCGATACGTAATGGATGGCCATCCCATCCACGAACCAACCGTGGCAAATACTGGAATTATATCTATAGCAATTACTTATAAACATAATAAAATAAATTATTTAAACAAGCAAAAAATCCGACTGCAAAAACACATAACTGAAAAGGAAAAACTTAAATGGTAGTGTTAGTAGTAAAAAGAGATTTATTTTTAATATGGGTACCAACCCAATGCAGCAGGCTTAGCATGACACTCTATTTCTTCGAAGAATAGACCCGGCTCTTTCTATAAAGTGACATTTCGTTTCTCAGTTTTTGACATCTCACCGTAGAAATCCTTCTACAATCTGTCATATTGTCTTTCGTTTTTAACGATCTTTGTCTAGGTCCTTTTGTATGTAGAAAGATTTCTACGGTGGGATGTCAAAAAACTCCTTTTTTGACATCCCACCGTAGACATCTTTCACCGTAGAACAGCGGTTCTCAAACTTTTTTGGTCACGGAACCCTTTTGACAATCAAAATACTTGACGGAACCCTACAATAAAACAATAGTTTTTAAAAGTGTATTCTTTATTATATAAGCATAATAAAAGTACAATTTAACAGTTACTAATTATTACTTACTTTACCACATGGCAAGTACAATAATAGAAGATATTAAAAATGAAAAAATCTTAACTAATGGGAGGTATGAAACTGTTTTTTATTTATCATCAATTAGTTGATATCAGGTTTGATAGAAGACATTTGAAGTCTCATATCAGGTTCGGCGTCCAGTCTATTGCGATATTTTGTTTTCGTGGCTGCATAGGTTGAGAATCCTGTTTCGCACAAATATGTTGTTGGGAACGGGAGAAGAATATTCAGAGCCATTCTGCCAAGCATTGGATATTCATCACGGATTCTGCACCAAAAATCGTTGAGAGGCGTCGTTTTGAACAGTGACTCCATACTTGTGTCTGATGACATTTCTAAAAGAGATTCATATATCTCATTTGACATACTTTCGGGCTTTTGCAAGTTGGGTAACAAAGGATTATGAATCCATGAATTCAGCTTCATTTTGTATTCTGTTCTTCGGGAAAATACTTTTCAAAAGATGCGCGCATCGAAGTGAGATATTGGACCAATTCTTCAAACACATCATCTTGAAACATTTCTGAGTCGTTATCGCTAACAAACTCACTGAGTGACGTAAAGCTTTCTATTTCTCTCTTACCAACGCAAATAATCCAAAAATGTAATTTTCTTTTGAAGGCAGTTATTTTGTTATAGGCCTGGAACACTGTTGTCTGTTTACCTTGCAATAATAAATTCAATTCGTTCAGTTTTTGAAAAATATCCGCCATAAAAGACAATCGGAACAACCAAGTTTTATCATACAAACGGTCTTTCAAATTAAAAGAAACTGTATCTGCTGAAAGAAACATTTGTAACTCGGCTCTAAGTTCAAATAGCCTTGTTAAAGTTTTACCTCGAGACAGCCATTGCACTTCTGTATGGAGCAGCAGTGTTTTATGTTTGCTGCCATAATCTTCACACAATAATGAGAACAGTCGGGATTGTAGTGGTCGTGATTTGATAAAATTAATTATTTTTACCGCTTCATCCATAACTAATTTTAGATTTGACGGCATTTGCTTCATCGCAAGTGCTTGTCTATGCAGAATACAATGGCTGGAACTACAATTAGGTTAGGCGCTTTACTTTTTATTCGTGATACTGCTCCTGCTGTTTTACCTGTCATCGCCTTGGCCCCATCTGTACAAATGTCAATGCAATCGTTCCAACTAAGATTATTTTCTTTAAAAAATATGTTTATTTTATTAAAAATTTCTTCCCCGGTAGTGTTTGTGGGCTGCGGTGAACACATAAGCATGTCTTCTTCAAAAGAACGTTCATATGGATATCTCACGATAACCAGCAAGATAGCCAGACCAGTGACATCAGTTGACTCATCCATTTGCAAGGCGAATCGTGTTTTTTGTAGACGTGCAACTAGTTCTAGTTTGACGTAGCTTGCCAGATCATGGATTCGCCGTTAAACAGTATCGTTTGTTAGCGGTACAGTAGAAAGATGCTTTGCAGATTTTTCATCGAGCATACATTTTGTTATGTCTAACACACATGGCTTTATTAAATTCTCAGCGATAGTGTGCGCTTCACCTGCTTGTGCAATGCGATAGCTAACTAAATATGATGCCTCCGTGGCCTTTTCATTGATAGTTTGTGTTACATGCATCATATTTTTTTGACTTTCCAATAACTGTTCCTTTTTACGAATATAGAGGCATGAGGAACAGGGTGTAAAGTTCACTCATCCTCCATAGAAAAGGGAGGATCCTCCGACCAGACGGGTGTTGTGTCTGGTGGGCAACTGCCCGACGGTTGATGTCGGGATGTTGTATATATGCTAGTTGCGCGGTAAACTCTGCTTGCGCGATGCAGGATTTTGCGTGACGTCAGTGTGATGCGTAGTTTTGTATGTGGCGCTGTAGATGCCGCCACATCACTCCCCTCCGGAGACCGGAGGTCGATAGTGGGCTGAGTCGTGTATCTTGCGATGCTTGCCAGTGCCAGGTGGGGTTCCAGTGGGTCGGAACCGGTTGTCGCATAGTTCGCGGTGGGTCGGAACTGTCTGCGGTGATGCCCCAGTGAGTCGGGGTGGCGCTGCGTTATGCTCCAGTGAGTCGGACGTGGTACAGCGCCGGGTTGAGGGCTGACTGCTGGCGTCGACCAGGAGAGCGTTGAAGAGCTCTGCTTGTTGACCGGCCGAAAGTGCAGTGTGCTGTGCCAAGGTTGCTGATGAGGCTTAGGGTGATGACCAGGTATGCGCGGTCGCTGCATGCTGGTAGTCAGAATACCCGTTGAAGCCGTGGGTGCTGGCTGGCTGTGTGACTCGCCGCTCGAGAGCTTGAGGAAGTGTAGATGATGACGTCACGCTGAAGTAGTTGCACGAAGGCTGCGCTGACGTTCATATTCGGGGTCACCAGTATAGAGGTATGAGGAACAGGGTGTAAAGTTCACTCATCCTCCATAGAAAAGGGAGGATCCTCCGACCAGACGGGTGTCGTGTCTGGTGGGCAACTGCCCGACGGTTGATGTCGGGATGTTGTATATATGCTAGTTGCGCGGTAAACTCTGCTTGCGCGATGCAGGATTTTGCATGACGTCAGTGTGATGCGTAGTTTTGTATGTGGCGCTGTAGATGCCGCCACACGAACAAAATATTCTTTATTCTTGTCTTTAGACTCGGGGTGTACAGTTTCTAAATGTCTGCGCAATTTGGCAGGTGCCATGGAACTATTAGGAAGCAGTTTATAATCCGATTGAAACTGATATATTATGATTCATCATACTTCCTTTTTTTCGTCTTTGAAACCGTGGAGCTTGACGTCGTGGCATCATCGTCTGGATCGGTAATTGCTGTATTTTCCGCGCGTACTGCTTTTGAACATTCAGCGTCATTAGAAGATGTTGTTGCAACACGTTTAACACCTTTAAGCCAACGTTCCATTCTTCTTTATTAATAATGTTACACGTCAGGATGGTGGGGTCAAAATAATGCACAATCGTTACCGCGTTTATGAGACAAAGTTTAGTCCAAAGAAGAAATGTACAAAACTGATACAATCAGAATACAGCAGGCAGTAGAACTTACAAGCAGGCAGCAGGCTAGCCAGCTTGTAAGTAGGTAGGTACGAACTTATCGCTCCGAACGCTAATCGTCAACTGACTGACGAGGCGCGACTTTTTTTTTTTGTGAATGGCATCTCGTAGTTGACCTTGAGAGGTCGTGACTACTTAACCGGACTTTCCTGTGGCTGCCTTAAGCGAACTCAAAGCCTCCAGCCAGGGGCGAATTTCTTATAATACTAAGCGACTGCACGCTAAGGGCACCCCCTGTGGGGTACGGATCTCGGCTTAGGGCGTCGCTGGGGGGAGGACAGCAAGGTGGGACAGGCTGGATCTGGTTAGTATTATTATTATTAATCGGGGAATTTAAAACTACAGGCTCAGCTGCGGCGCGGGCGCGGGCTGGCACTTCGTCGAACAAGGGTCGGGGGGACAATTACGTCGGGGTTTACACGAGGGACCTCGGCGGCGAGGTCGGAACGTAGGTCGGTGTGTTTTGTGCACTGTACTCGTTGCCCTACTGCTTTCCTGGAGGAGGGTAATGGGGTCATCGGGGTCGGTGAGAGTATGCCTTGGACGGCGAATAGAGCTAATGGTGGAGGGCCTATAACTGGCGGCCTGCACAACCAGAGGGTTGCGGTGGGTGGCGACGGAGTCGAAGAAGCGCTTCATGATGCGCTTCATGAACTGCTTGATGGTGGGATTTTAAGATCGAGATGGAGGATCTCGTTTCGGACGAACCAGGGGGCTCCCGTTGCCTTTCGGAGGAAACGGTTTTGGAGGGACTGCATCCTGTGGATGTGGTGGGGCCTAGCATGTGCTAAGACTGCTCAGGCATACGTCATGATGGGACGGATGCACGCTGTGTAAATACGCAATTTGCCCTTAAGGGACAATTTGCTGCGCGCATTTAGGACGGAGTGTAGTCTACCGAGAGCGAAAGCGGCACGCGAACGCACCTGCTTAATGTGCTCTGAGAACGAGAGATGGAGGTCAAGGGTCACGCCTAGGTATTTGGCTCGCTTCTCTCAAGGGATAGGCTTGCCGAACATGGTGAACGCTGTTTGTTGAAAAGAACAGCCTGACTTTTGTCGGAATTGACTTCAATTCTCCACTCTCTAAACCAAGTGCCAAGCTTGTTGACTTCGGTCTGGAGAGTGCGAGATATATGGTCGTGGACTAACCCGGTGTAGTAGATGGCCGTGTCATCTGCGAACAGAGCCAACTACGCCTTTCTACTTTTCGGGATGTCGCTGGTGAAGAGAGTGAAAATGAGGGGGGCTAGTACAGAGCCCTGAGGGGCGCCTGCACGGATAGGATAAGGGGAGGATAGCGCTCCTTCGATGCGATAGCGGAAGGTGCGGTTTGACAAGAAGTCTCGTAAGATGAGCACGAGACGATCGGGCACACCGAGTTTGTAGAGCTTATATAATAAGCCGTTGTGCCAGACCTTGTCGAACGCTTTCGCTATGTCGAAGAATACAGCACCGGTCTAAGACCACGTTGAAAGCCGTAGCTTATGTGTTCAACGATGCGGTGGACCTGTTGGACGCAAGAGTGTTGGGATCTAAAACCGAACTGCTGGTCGGGGATGAGGCCCTTTGTTTCCGCAAAATCTCTGAGGCGCTTTAAAATAAGTCTCTCATAGACTTTGCCGAAGACATTGAGCAGACTGATGGGCCGGTAGCTGGTGGGCTCCGATTTCGGCTTACCGGGCTTCGGTATGCCGATGACGGTGGCCTTCTTCCACTCTTGTGGGAAGATGTTATTGCTCAGGGCTCCATTGAAGATGGTGGCCATGAGCATTATGAGGTGAGCGGGGAACAGTTGGAGCACCCTATTGGTGATTCCGTCTGAGCCGGGGGCTTTGCGAGGTTTTAGACCCTTGATGATATCATGCACTTCGTCTGGAGTGACGGGAGGCAGAGGATAATCAAGGTCTTCAACGGGCGGGAGGGAGGCTCTACGTTCGACTTCCGCGTCGACCTGGGACAGGTGAGCTTGGTCTACTGGTTGAGAGCTAGGTGAGCATTGAGCCTCAAGACTATCGGCTAGGCATTCCGCCTTGTCGACGTCATCGAAGGCGATGGTCTTGTCGGGGCGCACCAGGGGGGGCATTGAGACGACTCCTTCGGATTTGAGTTTCCTCTGAAGGTCCCAGAAAGCTAAGTGGGTAGGCTCTAACTCGCTCAGCATCTTGTCCCAGCCGGCGTCACGCAGCTCCGATAGGCGTGTCTTTACAGATCTCTGTAAATAGCGCATATGGGCTTTGTTCGCGTGGTTGGGAAAGTTACTGTACGCACGGACAGCCGCGTTCTTCTCATTCAACAGTTCGCGCACATCGTCCGGGAGCTTCCAGCGATGGTCGTCCATCGCCGGAACCTCCCTTGAACAGTCGTTCAGGACTGATTGTACGTGTACCGTGAATGAGTCGATCGCGGCTGTCGTGTCAGCGATAGAGTTGAAGTGGTCGGGAATGGAGTCTAGTCGGGGACCTAACGTGGTGGATTTCAGGCAGTCGCTTACTTTCCTCCAGTCTGTAACTAATTTGGTGACAGGGGGTCTGTCAGGGTCGTGGAGACCTAGGCGTGGGGCCAGCTTTACGACAACTGGACGGTGGTCAGAGGAGAGTTCGTCGAGCGCCTCTATAGAATCCAACCGTAGGTTGATACTCTTCAGAAGCGCTATGTCGAGTACGTCGGGGGTATACGAGGCGCGACGCACGATCGCCGCTTTTATACTTACTCTCTTGACTCGAACTCGAACATTCTCAAAAATACTCGAGTCGGCGCCTTTAATAAACAAAAAGCGGAAATAAAAATAGAAATACAAAAAAACAATCTCGACTTTATGATTTTGAAGATAGAGCCGAAAGTCGCTTGTTCACAACTATAGCGTCTAATTCAGAGGCGGCTTTTATCAAAGGGACTGCGCGCTCACAAGTATACGCGCGGCGGGCGGAGTCAAAACGTTCGACCAATGACCAGAGAGAGGTGTTTTGATATTTTTTCTAAATTCTTGCGGAACCCCTACAGGGGTATCGCGGAACCCTAAGGTTCCGCGGAACACACTTAGAGTACCGCTGCCGTAGAGAACGAAATGTCACTTTGTATGGAAAGAGCCGTGTCTTTCTACATAAAAAAGGACCTATACAAAGATCGTTAAAAACGAAAGACAAGATGACAGATTGTGGAAGGATTTACACGGTGAGATGTCAAAAACTGAGAAACGAAATGTCACTTTATAGAAAGAGCCGTGTCTATTCTTCGAAGAAATAGAGAGTGTCATGCTAAGCCTGCTGGATGCAGCGCGAGTCCAGCCTATCCGCTATAACAGCCAGGATGCTGTTGGTGCTGGCGCGCAGCCTGCAGAGCGCCGCGGCGCATCACTTGCGAAGCACGGCATGAGAACCGTCAACGTGCGCATCCGCGAACATGCCCGACGCACTGCACCAGCGCGGCAGCCCCAACAGCGCCCTGAACGCATTGTTATATTCGGACTCGCAGAGCGCTGAAGGATCTTTGCGCATACTGAGCCCACAGGCAGCATGTGTATAGTGAAGTACAGTGCGCTCTAAAAAGTGTTAATTTGACTTGAGCATTACATCGCTTAAACCTGTGGGCAATCATATTCGCTCTGACCGACAGCGCCCTACGTTCCCTGTCCATGTCCTCATCATCACGAAGATTTTCAGTGACTATGTGCCCAAGATATTTAATGCAAGTTACCAATTATAGTGCCTGTCCGGCAGTATTGGGCAAAATGTAATCTAACTACTGTTTACTAACTACGACTACATAAAGTAGTTAGTAATCATAACTACAAACTACATAAAAAAATCGAAAAATGTAGTTAAAATTTTGACTACTAACTACAAATTGTAGTTGCAATCACGATTACTTGATTACTTTTTTTAACTACATATTTAAAATGATGTTGCGTCATTAAAAAAGCAAACACGCGTTTGTCAAAAGTCGTTCATGTAAGTACCTACATGAACGACTATCGCGCGTGTTTCGACTTGTCGTAAATAACCGTTTTAATGACATTATTGATTTTTCTACCGCCAAAGCACAAAATGAAGCGACCGCTCCAATATCTTTACGACTCTCAAATGGTTTACTTGCATTCCCATAGAAGAGCATCAAAGGTTGAAAACCTTTTTCAAAGTTGCTATTGCAAAAGAAGTTTCGGAAAATGCTGAATTCAGTTCAGCAATAAATAAAGAAAACAAAGATTACTTTTTCCAATTTTATAGCTCTTCTTCAGATACTAAGGAAGATGTATGCTTCTTCGGCTCCAGTGGAAATACTGTTTTGATACGCAACTATGATAAACCATCCCAAAAACCACAGGCTATCGGATGAAATGTTCGGAAAACGTGTAAATCTAAAAAAACTAAAACGTGTACAACTAAAAGCTAATTTAAATGATTAACCCAATCAACCTTTTTTGTTTATTTACTTGATTCGCAAATAACTTGAATTAAATTGATGTTTGCTGAGTAGGTAATTTAATTTTTTTGATTACATGTCAATAAAAAGTAATTAATATCTGATACATAATATCTACGACTTTAATCCTTGCATTTGATTATTCATGAAAATAAACATAGTTATGTGCAATAAACTGATTATTTTTTTATGCAGCCATATTCCAAAACATATATTACTACACATTACATGTTTATTTAATTGCAAAATATAAGTTCATAAAACTTAAATAATCAGTAATTATAACTACTAGATTGCAGCAATCAAATTAACAACTACTTAATGTAGTTCGATTACTGTAGTTAAGTTACATGTAATCTTATCTACATGTAGTTAACTACTTTTAATCGTAATTAGTAACCAGATTACAAAATTGTAGTTAACTACGCCCTACACTGCTGTCCGGGTAGCTACTGTGACATATTCACGTAATCGATATCACAAACCTCTATCGAACAGTTGTTGGAATCCTCCCAGGTGGGCATTTAGGATTTCAATGTGTGTTTCTATTTTCAAATCTTCAGATGCCATGCACATATCGATCATTGAAATCTGGTGCTTACTCTGGGTTATTTGATTCTTCAGGAGCTGAATAATAAGCAACGAAATATTAAACAATCTAGCCAGTCCATAAACAGGGTCAAATTACATGAGTGAGCGAAACGCCGCAGACGTAATAATAGCTATGGATATCCAAAAACGACAAAACAAAAACATTTACGATAATACTCAACACGTACTTCAAGTAACTAATGTACCAGTAGTACACTCAAGACTGCACCAGCCCCTAAACGCACGGGCGCTTTTCAACGCGCGCTGGTATAACGAGGTTGGCATTTAAAAAGTCTACGGTGCCGGTAAAAAGCGCTCTCGAGCAAAAAGACAGATACTGCTGTCATCTGTTTCTTTCGAGCGCTTTTTTAACGCACATTAAAAAGTCGCCAACGCCAACAAAGGGTTTCAGGAAACCCGGGGATATCTAGTTCGATTGACTCCATAGATTTTATGTGACGAGACCTAGATTAAATGCCTAGATACTGCTGATTTATTTAGCTAAGTAATTACCTCCAATTGTTCTGTTAAATTTTCTACTTCGGCTTTGGTCGTATTGAGTTCTTCACTAAGCGATCGTTCTTTGTTGCGTAGTTTTAATACTTCTCTTTCTTTAGATAACTTCTGTTTGACCACTGAAATAAGATGTTGCAATTAATTTTTATGATACCTTTGGTATTGCCGGTGCCGCGAACCCGTCTTGCTAAAGTATTATCCTTACGGCTTACGCATGATCGCATGAAAATTGCCGCGTTCCTCCGCAAACGATACGCGTTGGTGCCAGAGATGTACCATAGGCATCCTGAATACTAATAATAAATTATTTATGGATGTTTTTACATACCAGATTTCAGTCTTAACTTTAATGACTCAAGCGTATCATTGTCACTAAACATTTTGCGGCGTGATGTTCTTCCAAATAGATTATTAACCAAAATGAAATCGTATTTACCGCCAGCGCCAAGTACTTTTTTTTATACAGGTATATATTTGGCCTGGTGGCTGGGGCCTTTTAGCTAAGCGCCAAGTTCTGTTTAAATTAAACACAGAGTAAATTATAGTTCTGTTTAAAATTAAAGTTATTTTTTAAGTGAAAACACTGCAGTACATTACACAGATCTATCTACGTAGAGAAAGCTAATCTCAGTACTAAATTGAAAAGAAACAGGAAACTGTAATCTATAAAATTAATTAGTTATTTCTAAAAATTTGTTTTGTTTTAAGAAAGTTTTTTTTTTTGTTTTCTTACTCTATAGTTGGGTTTCTGACGTTTCTGTTGCTGTTTTATCCTACATAGGCATGGGTAATATCGCTTTTGCACTGTATGAAATCGTATCTATGTATCGGTTTGCAATATCGGATATCGCATCTATATATTTCAATACCTATATATTGGCTGAATCTGTGTGGAACTCTGAAACGAAAGTGGTACTGTGATTTTTAGGTTTTGGTTTTGTTCGATTTCTGTACATCATTGTATTTTATTTGTAACTGTATACTCGAAATCAGTGAATACAGTATTGTTTGGTAGTGTTGATAATATGATATTCTGAAATGAAACTAGTACAGTCGTTTCTGTTTTTAGGTACTATTCAGTGAATTGAACTTTCCTTCTTACTTTTCTCAGACTTAGGACTGACTGCATTTCTAATAAACGAATCTTAAGAAAACAAATAATGTATTCGGTATTAAACTCTATGCTCCTGTAAATAGTGTTTAAAATTTGTATTAGACATTAGCGTATCACACTCTTCTTCCGCTCGTTCACTTGTACCAACATCACTCCCGCGCGCATCGCTATCGCACACAGTACCGCAGTATTACAAGTAACCAAATCAGTTTGAACCGACTACTGAATATCATAGTGCGATAACTGCGATACGATATTGTTTTGTTCTGTGACTCATACCAACTTCAATGCATTAGGCACGCGGATACCTGATATATAGATACAGTGCCGTCCGATATATAGGTAATGGATATTGTGCCGATACATAGGTATTGTACCTATATACGATTTGTATCGCCCACTCCCAGGCCCAGTCAACTTTGTATGGAGCACAGAACATTACCTAATGGGGATATTGATGTGTTGCCAGCAATTGTAAAGTATGATTAAAAATTTAAGTCTATCATCATACTTAACAATTGTATGGCAACACTGGACTGTGTTTGCCAAATTGTATTTACAAATGGCCGCTGTTTGTTTTTATCCACAGACGTTCTGTTTGTAGTTTTGTTGAAAACAAAACGTTTTGCGATTTACCATTTTTCTTTTTTCCGAGTTTACGTCGAGTTGAGCACGTTCTCCTCCGTAACTGTGGTTGAATTAAAAGTGGTGTTGTCGTGGTTATTTAATTTGTGATAGAGACACTTTATGGGTGAATTTGCAAACATGGGAGATAACCTGAGACGTAAATGTTTCAAATGTGGGAGCTCACCTCGTGCAGACCCTCACATCAAATTGTTTCGATTCCCTAAACCTGGGCTAACAAATGCACAACGGTAAGAGCACTTAATCAATCTTAGCATAACCTAACAACCTAGATAAGGGACCAATAATTTATATAAAAAGTTTTCATTTATTTTCAGTTGCGAATTGTGGGCTAAATTCTGTTTCCCTGACGGATCATGGTATTCTGTAGACTTTCAGTAGAAGTTGTATTCTGAACACAGAATGTTGTATAGCTTACATTTTCAAACAACATCATTTACCTACCGATTTTGTTGAGAAGAAGCTGAACAAATATGCCGCCGTTCCTGACGCTCAAGAGGTGGAGGTAATTTTAATGTTATCTTCATAAATTTAATTTGTATAGTCTGTCGGTGTAGGTAGTAAAGGTAAACAAAATACTTTAACATTTTTCTATTTTTTGGTAATACATAATTATTTACATTCCTTATTAGATTTGAAAATTGTATAGTAGCTCTGTATGTTTGTATGTTGATAAAAATGTGATATGCAACGACAATGATATTATACTTACTGAACCATAATGATATAAATCATCATCATCAATACCTACATTTGATTTAACATAATTATAATCATATTTTTTCAGAAACAATCAACTCACATAATTGATCATTCTTATGCCCAACCTGGACCATCACACCATCCCACACATCCCATTCCTGGGCCATCGCGAAAATTAATGGATATCACAAATATTCAGCAGGTAATTTGTTGTTATTATAAACCTAAACATTAATGACAATGCAACTCAATTTTGATGGATTTGGCTTTGATAGGGACTGGCGGTCAAGGGTAAGAAACAGTGATTATCAGAAGAGTACTTTAGGTGTTTGATATTCAGTCTTATAAATAAGAAAAATATTTATTTATTCATTTGCATAATGTACACTGTTACAGGCTAGGCTAAAACATATGAGTACATGACCCTGTTAGGATGCAGCAAGTATTACATTTAACTTATACCTAAGTTAAATATTTAGTAGTTAACATTACATTGCATACCTACTAGATAGTAATAGCACAACATTAATTATTATTGCTAATATATAAGCACTTACTCTCTTATTTATTTATATTAATTAAAGTTATTTGAACTGTATAGTAACATTAATAAAATAATGTTATATGTAGATACACACCACACACACATTTATACTTTATTGCTTTATTTTAGCTTCGTATCTTCCATAAACTTGTTAATACTATAATAACTTTTTTCTAATAGTAATGACTTAAGTCATCTTATTTGTTCGGGTAACTTATTATATATTTGGATGCTTCGGTATTCTGTGCTATTCTTGTACATCTCTAGTCTAGGTGCTGGTAGAATTAATTTAGTTTTGCGGCGCTCATTCTTATCAAATTTAAAGAGTTGTATATTCTATTTAACAAATGTGGCTATTTCCAGAATATAAATTGAGGGGTAACGTTAGGATTTTTTCCTTGAAGAAGTGGTTTGCAGCTATCTCTAGGTTTTATGTGATATATTATTCGTAGACATTTCTTTTGGGCAATAAATAGGTCTTTAGCATCTACACTGTGTCCCCACAAGATGATTCCGTAACATAGCCATGCATAAGCAACGCATAGTATGCAGTAAGAGCAGTCTTTTTTGTTTGATTTGAGCACACTAAGACCATATGAAAATTGTGATAGTTTTGTTTTAATTTTGTCTACGTGTTTTTTCCAATTGAAATGAGTGTCCTAATATATTAAATTCATCAACTTCTTCAATTTTGATATTATTGGTTATGGTTTTTAAGTTAAATTTTTGCTTTTGGTAGGGTTTGAATTGTATTATTTTGGTTTTCTTATTGTTTACTTCTAGATTATGGCTCTGTATATATTATATTAAATGTTTCAATTATATGAGTATTATGTTTTGAGCTGTTTGTAGGGCTTTTAAAGAGTATGGAAATATCATCAGCGAATAACACACATAGATTATTGCATATTTTTGGCAGGTCATTGATGGACGAGTATATTAGGAAAAGTATGCATCCTATCACACTACCTTGAGGGATAGACCAATTGGTGATTATTATATCCCTGTCTTTACTGTTACACAGTCAGGTTTAAAGACAATTAAGGAGTTCTTTTTACACTTGTATGTATTGATTCCAGGGTAGTAAAATAATACTTGCTGCAACTACTACATTTCCATATTTTGTTTGTTTTTGTTTTAGTACAAAGTTGTTGCTGTACCTGAAGAACTTGTGCATAACGTTCCTTTGGACACCTCCAAAGACTATGCATCTGTATCTCAGCCTGGCCCATCACAGGTAGCGATTAAGAGCTTACAAAAATATCATGAAAAGGTAAATATAAGTCCTTTGCTGTTCGTTGTTTTAGTAAATTAGAAATAGAAGATTGAGTTTAATTTTGTCTTTTTTTACAGTCAGTTCCTGTTAGTAATGACCCTTCTCAAAAAAAAGTTATTGATCCTGTATACAAGAAATGCACAAATTATTTCAAGAAAATTTGCCAGCTAAAAAATCAAATTAAAACGTTGAAAGCCAAGAAAACTTTAAATATCCTTTGTGATAATGAGGAAGTCCAGAAGTTGAGTGCACATTTAACTCCTTCATTTGCTCTCATTCTGCAAGGAGAGTTAAAAAATACCAAGAGGAAATATAAAGGTAGAAGGTGGACTACTGAACAAAAAATCATAGCATTGAGAATATATAAAAGGTCTGCAGCATGCTATCGTCTGCTAAGAAGACCATGGTGTCTCCCAGCTCCATCCACTTTGAAAAATTTGCTAGGGCAATTTCGATTAGATGTTGGTCTAAATGACAATGTTTTTAAAAGTTTGAAAAACCATCTAGAAAGTCAAGAGCCATCCAGTAATTAATATATTTTAATGTTTGATGAACTGTCCATCAAAAAACACCTGTGGTACAATAATAAAGAAGACAAGAGTGGATGGATACCAAGACCATGGCGAACATGGAAGGTCTCCACAAGAGGCTACTCATGCTCTTGTGTTTATGGTATCGGGAATAAGAAAAAGAGTTAAACAACCAGTTGCGTTTTATCTTTCCAGCTCTTATGTGACTGCAGATAGATTAGCTGTTCTTATAAAAAATGTAAGTTGATTGGAAGTTTAAGATTTATACTTACTTAATTTTTTTTATCACAATGTAATTTAATATTTTTTTCCTTTTTAGGTTTTACATAAATGTTTCCAAATTAATTTAAAGATATCGGCAACAGTATGTGACATGGGTGGTGTCAATAGGCGAGCATTGAACATTTTGGGGGCTTCCACAGAAACTCCATATTTCAATTTTGAAAATAATGAAGTGGTCACATTGTTTGATCCACCGCATTTATTGAAGTGTTTCAGAAACATGTTTCTAAAATATAATTTGAGATGTGATTCAAATGTAACATCAAACAATTGCGAAGGACAAGGTAATTAGTTTCAATACATATTCTTTTTTTTTAAGTCTAGGGGGTGATTTTTAGGGTTCCGTACCCAAACGGTAAAACGGGACCCTATTACTAAGACTCCGCTGTCCGTCTGTCACCGGGCTGATTCTCATTAACCGTGATAGTTAAACAGTTGAAATTTTCACAGATGATGTATTTCTGTTACCGCTCTATCAACAAATACTAAAAAACAGAATAAAATAAATATTTAAGGAGGCTCCCACACAACAGACATGATTTTTTGCCGTTTTTATAGATAACTAGATGCGCCTCGCGGTTTCACCCGCATAAGTTATGACCCCATGGGTATATCGGGATAAAAAGTATCCTATGTGTTATTCCTGGTTATAAACTATCTGTGTGCCAAATTTCATCCAAATCTGTACAGTACTTTTTGCGTGAAAGAGTAAAAAACATCCATCCGTCCATCCTTACAAACTTTCGCATTTATAATTTTGTAGGATGGTACGAAACTGGAACCCTTCGTGCGCGAGTCCGACTCGCACTTGGCCGGTTTTTCTGTTTACTTTGATTTTATTATAAACAATAATAAAATTTTATCTGAAGTAGAGTAGTGTTTTATTATTATTTGTATTTACACAAAGTATAGCACCTGTCTGGATTCAAACCCACGAACTACAACTCGTAAGTCGGAGCCGTTATCACTTGGCCACCACTGCTCACATCACTCCATATGCCTCCATGCAATCCTAACTTCCTAATTAATTTTATAAATGCGAAAGTGAGTTTGTTTGTTTGTTTGTTTGTTACGCTTTCACGCTAAAACGGCTGAACGGTTTGGATGAAATTTGGCACATGGATAGACCATGACCTAATAGACAGGACAGGATACTTTATTTCCCGATATTCCTACATCTCTCATCATGTACTGATGTACAGACTTGTGCGGGGGAAACCGCGGGGTGCAGCTAGTATAAGAATAAAAGTGTTCTGCATTCAAAATATATTTCTGATTTCATCTAACATACAGGTTGTTTTATTTTTATCTGGAGAGTAAATTGAGGTCACCATAGAGCTTTCGAATAAACTTATGTGGTGTGTTTTATCCTGTAACTGTTCTGTTTCATCTGGTACAGAGTACTTACTTGTATCTTCATGTAGTACTACTAGCCAATACTATATTTAATAATAAATGTGTCAATTCAATTTTTAGTTAACATGAAAACATGTGGTAATTCAGCTGTAGTAGTCTTAATTTAACCCTTTTTAATACATTTCTCATTATTTTATAGGCATTGCCAAATGGAAATATATAGAAGATTTTTACGAAGTGGACAACAGTGATGGGAATTTTGTGTTTGCTCCAAAGTTAAGAAAGGACCATTTGAATCCTAATAATAAGCAAAAAATGCGAGTGAATCTTGCTGCTCAAGTTCTGAGTCACTCGGTAGCTGCAGGAATGTTCGCCAGAATATCCCAAGGTATTAATCTTAATCATAATTTTAACTTTACTCGGTTTTATTTAATTTGATGCTGTAGTTTGTTGTTTCAACTTAATGCTGTGTCCACATGAACTTGTAATTTGTCTTTTTCATTTAAAATTCCAAGACCAAGTTCCTATAAGGTAAAGCCTTAGCCAGAAGCATTATTTCGGCTGATAAACTGAATTCCATATAGGGAAAGCCATGATGGCTAACTTATTATAAACGTATTTAAAGACCGAATTTATCAAAATAGTTGTACTACAAATAAATATAGTACTATAATATTACATTCTGTTAATTTCCAGGGCTGCTACCTACAGAAGCAACAGTAACTGCAGAAGTTTTATCCAATATGGACAAATTGTTCGACTGCGTGAACAGCGACTCGGCAGATTTAAAAAAAGGAAAACCACAATCCACAAATTTAACAGATGTGTCTCCACATTTAAAACATTTTGAAAAAATGAAAAAGTTCTTTGAAACTTCCGAATTTTTGGGGTGTCTAAGCTCGCCGCCATCAAAGCAAGGTTGGATATGGACACTTAACGGAATCAAAAAGATTTTTAATAATTTAAAAAATAAACACGCTATTAAATCCCTTTCAACTCGCCGTCTTCAGCAGGACCCTCTTGAAAATTTGTTTGGCACCATAAGAGGAAACTGTGGTGCCAATTATAATCCAACAACTGGACAATTTATCGCTGGATTGAAGACGGCTATCCTGTCCAACCTTGCTCACTTGGGGTCAGGAAATTGCAAAGAAGATGACTGTAGTACAATGACAAATTTTAAACAAATTTTGACCAAAACCACTGCCACAAACATATGCAAAGAAAGTGACACGGAAGGTCCAATTGTTTCAGACATGCTTTCTTTGATTGAGAATTCTTTTGAAGAAAGTGTGTCTGATTCTGAAGAACTACAGGCTTGTGCATATGTTTGTGGCTTTTTATTGAAAAGTCTTAAAAACAAATGTAAAAACTGTGACTCAATTTTGAAAGCAAAGGATGCTGATGAGTTGTTGTACACTTTCGTAGCGTTCAAAGAATATGATGACCTGAAAAGGAGATTGAACTATGCATCTCAAGAATTAGTTAGATGTGTTGAAAATTGCGCCACTATCTGCAACAGTTTATTTTCAACGTCATCATATTCTTTGAATTTAAAACAAAATACGATTAATAAACTTTCAGAACAAGCCAATTTTAGATTTCTAATGAAGTGTGAAGAACATTTTAAAATAAATATTGATTTTATTATGAATAGTATATTCTATATCACTGTCAAACGATTTTGTGTGCTTAAAAATCGCCAATTTTCAGAAGCACACACAAACAAAGCATTAAAAAGGAAAATTGATATATACATAATCAGCCTATAATGTTCCCACTGCTGGGACACAGGCCTCCTCTCTGTGAGAGGGAGCGGGCCGTAATCCACCACGCGGGCCCAATATTACAACATCAATAATGCAAATATTACGTGATGTATGTTGTAATATATAAATTTTCGTGGTTAGTGTGTTCAGAAGAGTGGCAATTTTATTAAAAAAAAAAAATTAAGAAAGCTGGACAAATAGCAACAAGTTGTATGTCATCGGAAAGCTCATTATACCCGACTGCCCAAGGAGGGTATTTTTTGTGACTATGTATTTCTTTGGCACGCTTTGTAGCCTAAACGGCATGATGGATTTAAACATAAATAAGAGGTGTCTTTAGATTCGTCTTCATTGTACTGTATCACTCGCTCAATGAAAACGAATTTACATATTTCGCAGTCGGGTTTTAGTTTGTTTTTTAAACAGTTTTGTTTATCTTGTTATATTATATTAATTGTTACTACATGGCAGCTAGTCTCAAATACTGAGAAAAAAATTATAGAGATCATAATAATGTGTTCATTGATTTATTTAAGGGGTCTAACGAAGATGTAGCTACTTTTTTCAAACCTTTTTTTAAACATGTGACTATAAACCCACCTAATGTAAAATACAGGAATCTTATCTTACCTTAATTAAATCAATGAACACACTTATTTCTGAAACCTACAACACACGATTTCAAACTTACTGCCATAGTACCAATAAAGCTAGCGTACCTACATAAAAAGAGTTTACTTAGTTTGAAAAACCAACATGCTTATGCATAAAGTGCAGTTGGTAAAAGTGAATTATTGTTTTCTTATGAAATATTGTTTAAATTCTAAAATGACTTGTCCTGAAAGATGTTTTAATAATCAACCATCCTGCTATTCAAATGTATGAAACTTCAGATGTTTTTGCTGTCAAAAATGAATTACAATAACAAAACAGTCATTTTCTGAGCATTAATTTTATAATTCCAAGCATAACATATTATATTAACAAACATTTTGAAGAATTACAAGTATTCTAAGTTGATATGCGATTTTTTCTCAGTTGTAAAATGGATTTGTAACATACAATTTGCTAAAATAATAAAACTATTAAAAAAATTACCTGTTTCTTTTAACCCTCCTCAGATCTTGAAGAAATTGGGGACTAGAAACAATTCTGTCATTTCCAGGTTACTTTGGGAGGGCCTTTATATTTTAAAAGTACTCTGTGGCCTTTCTGAAGTAATTTGGAAGTGCCAGAATTGTTTCTAGTCTCCCAAATACATTGTATATCACATAATTTGGTTCAAATTTTCCGCCTCAATTGTTGCACTGGGGCCATTCAGAGATGGCGGTAGAGTCGAATTACGTTTCAGTTTTCTTTCTATGAAGTTAACATTCTTCCCGGTATATGTGTTCTGTGCCCACTCCTAATCCTACATAATCTGTCTGTGGTTTTATCTGTGGAATGAAAGCGTGTGGTGGTTTGCGAAAAATATTTCACGAAAGCTCTTTCATGTAAATTACACAAGATGTAGATTCAAAATGGTTTCTAGATACAGCTAAACCTCATACTTAAGTTGTAAGTGTTCGTCATTTGTAACTTAATGTGCAAATCGTCGAAAATGGTTTCGGGTAGCACGAGGGTGATTCAAGTCACCAACATCGCACCCCAGGCCACCAAAGACCAGATGCAAACACTCTTTGGGTATTTGGGGAAGATTGACGACATCAGATTGTATCCTACTATCAGAGACGTATCCTGCCCAGTGCAGTCTCGAATATGTTATGTAAAATATTACGATTCGGCAACCGTAAACGTCGCCCAGCATATGACCAACACTGTGTTCATTGATCGGGCACTTATAGTGATTCCTATGCAGTCAGGAGAGATTCCGGATGAGCACAAAGCTTTAGAAATGTCTAGCAACGGGACCTTAGTGCCAGGATTGAGCACAGTGGAGCCGCGTCTACCGGCGCATGTTATCAACGCCCTGGATGGTGTTCCTCCCAACCAGGTAATCCAAACTCACGACCCTAAGATGATTGCGTTAGGGTTGCCGCCATATCCGCCGCTACCGGCTACCTACGACTCCAGAAAGATAGAGGAAATAAGAAGGACAGTCCTAGTTGGTGATGTGGACAATTTAACTTCCCAGCAGTTAATAGATCACTTCTGTCATGTTGGTGAAGTGAAATACATGAGGTTTAGTGACCGGGACATAGACAAGCAGAGGTATGCTCTGATTGAGATGACAGAGCAGGAGAGTGTTATAAAGGCACTGCAGTTGAACGGCAGTCTGGTTGAAGGACAGGCCATCAAGGTGAGATATGAATTTTTAAGTAGCCAGATATCTATCTAGTCTAGAATTACTAACCAGACATGTTTCAAGTATCTATTTCACTTTAGCAACACTCAATAGTGGTTTATTTTTAATGTCAATATATATTGTACCCTTTTCAACGATTTTCCATTGAAAAATTGATTTAGAGAATGAAGCCCTACATACGACAGGCATTAGGACTACCAGATAAGCATCCCACTTATAGTACTAATTATTACTATAAAACTTAAATAAATGTATAATATTACAGGTGCACCATGCAACGCAAGCTATTTGCAAGCCACAGACAAAGAGCAATGAGGCGGCTCAACGAGAGATTGAAGAAGCCATGTGCAGAGTGAAGGAAGCACAGAACTTGATCTCAGCTGCTATAGACCCAGTCATAGGGCTTCTGTCTAAGGATAAACGGAGGTAAGATTTGACTAGCTTATTGTGTACAGATGTCATCCTATATTATATATTCAGGAGGCGACTGACCACCTAAATAGATACTGCCTAAGTGGTTAGACTGAAAACCGACCTCAACATGAAAATGAAATGGAAATCGCGAAACGTCTAGTTAATGTAACTGGTGACCGAAAAGCTGGCGGCTTTCTCGAACAACGCATCAATTGCAATTCAACGAGGAAATGCCGCCAGCATCCTCGGTACAATGCCCCGAGGGCCTTTTTTAGGCTTAACTTAGTTTTAATTTAATTTAGCTAATGTTAATAATCGTCTTGTAATTTGGTTATCTCAACATAGTTGGGAAAAGGCTAGGCAGATTGAGGTAGCGAATGACTTGTAATATCTGATCTGAACATAACATTTGGATTGTTTCACTGAAATCATAAAAATATGCATTGTACTGACTAACCTCAAAGTTAGTATCAAAACAATATTACGCATTATTAATTATTGGATATAATTTCAGGTTATGCTAATAAAAACCCATTTAGAATATTTTTCTGTGAGCAACGGCTAAATAAAATTAAAACTAAATACTTAAATTAAAAATGTCTATAATAAACAGTTACAAAAATAACCTTTTGTTGGAAAGGAAACTGCTCAAAGAAACAAGGGTTTGATTTCTTGACCTAATCTCGATCTACCCTTGTTTTCAGGACACGGTCTCGCTCGCGGTCGCGGAGGCGGTCTCGGTCTCGCTCACGCCGCTCACGTTCGCGGCACCGCTCCAAGCGCTCCCGTTCTCGCTCTCGACACCGCTCCCGTCGCTCAAGGTCACGTCACAAGCACTGCTCGACCAGGTCAGTTTTAACCGATTCAATAGTCCTTCACTTTCTGAGTCTGTTGAAACGGCTGAAACTGCCTGGTTGGTCGGAATAAGAATTTATTCTTTTAATGATAAGTTTAGATTGTGATATTATTTCTCAATGATTGGTCTTGGACCGCAATAGAGAGACATAAGTGGAAAGAGAATGAGACCTTTGCCCTGCAGTAAGACTATTAGCAATTAATAAATAAGGGAAGCACCAAAAATGGATTGGGCATATCTTCCCAAATCATCCATGCGGCTTACTAATTTTAATTACATTTATACTGTACCTGCTTGGAAAGTATATTATTACTGTTTCTTAAATGAGGCAGAATGTACGTCATTACTGTTGTACATATGTGTGGGTCGAAAGCATATGAAAATCCATTGTTAACTTGCTGAGCGGGCATAAAAAGTAAATGAAAATCCATTGTTAACCTGCCGTATTTTTTTAATTTAGGGCAATTCAGTAGCTAACCTAATCAAATAATGCCAAAAGACAAAGTTATTATCACCAGGCGCTACTGATACGGGCCACATACTTTTGCTCAAAATTTATTTAAAAAATTAAAATAAAAAACCGGCCAAGTGCGATCGGACTCGCACGCGAAGGGTTCCGTACCATTATTTATAAAAACGGCAAAAAAAATCATGTCCGTTGTATGGGAGCCCCCTTAAATATTTATTTTATTCTGTTTTTAGTATTTCTTGATATAGCAGCAACAGAAATTAATCATCTGTAAAAATTTCAACTGTCTAACTATCACGGTTCATGAGATAAGGCCTGGTGACAGACGGACAGCGGAGTCTTAGTAATAGGGTTCCGTTTTACCGTTTGAATGAATTTGAATTTCTGAATTTTCAATTTGTGTTTACGATCTACTTGAAATGCCGTCTAGATTTGATGACGCCGCGCGCCGCCAGAATTAAAAGATACTGTCGAAGCTTTTATTGAGCCCAAGAAATCCAGAAATAAATATAACGAGACTGACTGACATGATATTTTACAGTGGAAAAGTGAGAAAAATGCGCCTTCTTTTTCTTAAAATGTTTTAATGGTGTCGATTCCCTTGTTCACAAATTAAACTAAATTTAAGTTCAGTGCTTCTTTTTCTTTCTATTTCATTAAGAAGAGGAAAGAAGATACATTTTAGTTTAGTCCTGTCAAATTAATCAGCGCCTGTCAAGATTCCATACAAGTTTAGACGTGATTAAAAACTTGCCTGCTAAAATTACGTCAATTTAGGTCAAGCGCTGATTAATTTGACAGGACTAAACTAAAATTTATCTTCTGTCCTTTTCTTAATGAAATAGAAAGAAAAAGATGCACTGAACTTAAATTTAGTTTAGTTTGTGAACAAGGGAATCGGCACCATTGTCTTATTTTAGTGAAAAAGCGCAAAATTATAAGCCTAGTACCTTGTTGTCTTTGTATTCTGTTAAAAAGTACTATTATTTTCCTCATGGGTATATTTTAAACCACTATGTGTGACTTTCTCCCCTCGGTGAACAATCTGGCAAATCTCATGTTAGCTAAGATGTTATAAAGTAATAAAATAATATATTTGTAAAGATCTTATCATCTTTAGCCTATAGCAGTCCACTGCTGGACATAGACCTCTCCAATTGCACGCCATTAAACACGATCCTCGGCTATCCGGGTAGACTCCTACCTATTTATTTAGTTCATATAATATACAGAGCGTGGATTTTTGAGATGGGGCAGTAGGGACAGGTACCTTAACCGTTGTCGCTAGAAGAAAACGATCATAGGATACTGTCCATAACTTTTTAAGACATTTTGATCTGCATTCACAGATTTTGAAAAAAAAAATACAATCAGCAAGGAAATAGGCAGGTTTTACAAAAACTTTTTTTTATGCCAATCGACCCTCTTTCTTATAATAAGGATCAAAAAACTCAATTGGACCAACTGAGGTTTGAGTACTAGAAAACTCAAAAATCGCTAAAAAGTATTCCTATACATTTTTAGGAAATGAAACATCAACCTACTGTTTTACGAAGGATAGACTAGCCGATAATAAACGATAAAAAGAGAACTTAAAATTTTGAACGCGTAGTCGTTCGTTATAATTTTATTTGTTTTGAGAACAAAATTTAGATCTAGTTTGTTGCTTTTGCGTTTTCCATTAAGTCGAACTATTCATTCTCTGGAGTAACCTAACATGTGCTAGCTGTCACTTTGTGTAAATAAATAAATATAAATAAAATTATAATTATATAAAAAATTATAATCACCATTACAATAAATAGTCATTTATCACAATCATAAATGGTGATCGTTTAGTTTAACCAATTTTTATAAGTGTAAAACTCTAGAATACAATAAATATGACCATTTTATTACACAAAGTGACAGCTAGCACATGTCAGATAACTCCGGTGAATTAATAATAATTCGACTTTATGTACAAAGGCTTTTCGATTTCTGACTTTTGTAGCGGACAGTCTTTTTCAACGTTTCCCATACAAGTCTAAAGTTCTAAATTATTTGAGGTGATTTTTTTCTCAGATGGTCGGAAATCCCAAGCAATAAACTGTATTGTTCTTAAAGGAAATAAATTATAACGCGTATTCGTTCGAAGTTGTTTTTTTTTTTGTTTATATTTTGCTAGTCTGCCCTTCATAAAACTCATTCATCAAAAATTCATGTCGCAGGACATGAATGGGAATAGTTTTTGCGTCTAATATAACTTGTAAATTGAGTAAATTAAAAAAAAAATACAAAAACTTCATTTCAATTAAGATACCTACTTATCAGCTAACTAATCTTGTACTGAATAATATTTATTTTTCTATCAATAATGCTGTTTTAAAATTTGTTTGTATAGTTAGTAATTGAATATTTTCTTATTACAGGTCTCGTTCTCGCCGCAGCTCACGGCGGTCTCGCTCACGGTCCCGCCACCGCAGCTCTCGCTCCAAACGCGACCGCTCGCGTGACAAAGACAAGGACAAAGACAAAGATAAAGAAAAAGACAAAGATCGCAAAGACAAGAAGGAATCCACTGAAAAGGAGAAGAAGGAAAAATCTAAGTCTCCCGTCAAAGAAAAAGAAGAAATTAAACCAGAACCAGTCGTCGTCGAGACCAATGGCAACTCTTCTGACGTAAAGTCCAAGGCGTCCACGCCTGCCGACGACAAACCAGATAAGGACGTTGAAAAAGAAAAAGAGAGGTCACCGTCCAAGAAACGAGAGCGGACCAGATCTCGTGACAGAAAGCGCGATCGCTCTCGGTCTCGACGCAGATCTCGTTCACGATCTCGCAGGAAGCGCTCGCGGTCCCGCCGGAGATCGCGTTCTAGAGGAAAAAGATCTCGATCTAGGGAACGAAAGAGGTCTAGGTCGCGAGACCGCAAACGTTCTCGCTCAAGAGACCGAAAAAGAACTAGATCTCGGGATAGAAAACGATCTAGATCGAAAGACAAAAAGCGGTCTCGATCAAGAGATCGTAAGCGTTCCCGGTCGGACAGTCGTCGTTCTAAGAGTCGCTCGCATAGGGACTCTAAAACGCCTCACGACAGAAAGTCGCGAGATCACACTCCTAATCTTTCTGTTATAGAAGAAAAGGACATTTCTGTTTTAGAAAATAAGATTTCTGATGTATGTGACGAAAAAAATTCGCCTGATAACATGGATATTTCCAACTCTCCATAGTTTGTTACCTCAAACATTCTGTTGTTAATCTAGTAACAGAATTGTTGTTTGTAATACTTGATTATTCATAATTTTCTAAATTTCGTATGTAATTCGAAAGTACATATTTCAATCAACCTCGTATTTTATTATTATTCTGCAGACATGTTATTTTTGACACAAGATGTAAATTTTGTTGTAAGTATAAAATCTGTTTAAATCCTTTGCTAACTTTACTTTGATCAATTAATTGCCTCGGGCCTTGACTTGTCATCAACAATAAAATGTGTTCTAGTAATAGTTAATTTTTAAGGAGCAATAAAGAATGATCCCTAATAGTTTTTTTTTTTTGTAGTTGTAGTATTCAGATACATCCATCCGATATTATATTATTGACTAGCTGCTGCCCGCGGCTTCGCTCGCGTGGCTTTCTAGCCTAAGTTACTCCTTATAATCATCCGCTGTCTGCCAGTGAAATTACCGTCAAAATCGGTAAGCCGTTTCGGAGATTAGCCGAAGCAAACAGACGGACAAAAAATAAAAATAAATGTTTTTTATTATAAGTATCGTATAGACTTTTTACCCGACTGCCTAGAAGGAGGGTAACGTTTTTCGAGATATTTATGTATTTCTATTTCTTTGGCACGCTCTGTAGCCTAGACGGCTTGTTGGATTTTAACGTTGAGGTGTCCTTAGATTCTTCTTAATTGTGGGAGTGACCCGGATACGGTTCAGCCCGAGAACCCATTTTCCCAGAGATAGTGGGATGAGCCGCTCTGCAGGTTGGTACGGAATAAACTCATTAATACGTCCCCCAATACTGCTGAACGTGCCCGCCTGCTGGCTGTGGGAATGGGAGTCGGTCCTCTGGCTTCAGGCGCTACCGTCACAATGCGGTGAAGCAAGCTCGCTGCAGCAAGAGCGCTGGTCGGATAGCAAGGCATGCCAGCATAACGACATCATCCGTCGGGCTCTTGTCACCACAAGAACCCAATGGCTTGGCACGTGACGATGAAATGGCCATAATGCCGTGAGTTGAGAGTAAGTTGAGTAGGTATTTGGTGTGGGATGCAACCTGTGTTGACACCCTCGCGCCTTCCCATCTTCCTAGCACGGCGGGCTGTGCTGGGGCGGCTGCTGCAGAAAACCTCAATTGCCGCAAATACCTTATTGAGAGCTATATGTTTGAGCCGTTTGGAGTTGAAACACTAGGTCCAAGTCCTTATCGAGTATTTCGGGACATCGCCAAACGGTTGAGTCCTCACGTGACCAGAGGGCTGGCCTATTTTTAGCCCAAAGAATCAGCATTGCCATCCAACGTGGCAATGCTGCCAGCCTTTTGGACAGTTTTCCCATTGACAGCGATGCGGACAAATGTTTTGATACCCAATGAGCTCTTCCCCCTTTTTTATTTTTAGTACATACTGTGTATATTTTAGCGTTAGCTTGTGTATTTTAATAAAAAAAAATTTCTCTCAAAAAAAGTATCAAAACAGTTTAATTTCACATAAATCAATGTAAAAAAAACCGTGTAATTTTTTGAGACATAAAATGTAACAGGCCACATTTTATCAAGTCAAGTAAAGTGCTGTCGTTTAACCTGCTGCGAATTTGGTTGCACATTATTCCTGCTGCGGAAAAAGCACGCTCTGATTCGACCCTTGTAGGCGGAATACACTGAAGATGCTTGTAAGCGGCCTCCAAGTTTCGTCCTCGTGAACCGCTATCCTCGAAAAACGCCATCTCTACTCGCACATTTTCTTCTCCAGCCTTATCGATTTTATTTAGCTCAGATGCTAATCTCTCTCGAAAACTAATTTCTTGATCGGAGGACTCTTGTTCTCTGGATGTAGTTTCATGTGACTTCTTCTATTCTCACCCACTTGCTCGACCCTCGTCCCGCGCCCCACTCGCTCCCCCCAGAGCCGATAGATTCGAATCGACATTCGCGAGAAGCGCTAACAGCGATCTCGCTCGTTTACAAATCCGGATTTGTAAGTCTAGTAAAAATGTGCGGATATCCGTATTTTTCGGATTACGGATATTTCGGATTGCATTCCCTAGGGGTGAGGCCCTTGTCCACTGCGACCACATCTGGGTGCATCCCACATCAGTTTGAAGGAAATATTCCCTAAGACTGCAAATCTCGCGGTTATGGAGGGTTTTAGCATTTAAGAAACGTCGACCCCCATTCTTCCGCGGGATGTACAGTCTGATCACTGAAGACCGTGGGTGATGCATCCGATATGCCGTCAGCAATGTACGGACCTTCCTATCCAGGGCGTCAAGTTCCGTCTGAGTCCAATTGAGTATGCCGAAAGAATACATCAAAACCGGCATGACCCAGCCGTTGAAGGCACGCACCTTGTTTCCGCCTGATAAAAAATTATTTAAAACTATTCAGGCGGCCAGAGAAGCGCTTTCTCCACGATTGTTTCATGTCGGCAACATTGATGCCTAATGATCAACACGACATACCCAAATACTTCTAGGTTTCGGTTGAGGAGAGGGGTCATCCATGTAAAGGAGGTGAGATATCACCTGGCCACCTCTTCTCAACCGATAGCCTAGACCTGAATCCTCCAGTAGTGTGCTTAGAGGATTCATGGCTAAGCAAAACCAAAGCGAACTCAAACTATCGCCCTGAAATATTCCCCGTTCGATCGGTTCATCGATCTCCCGGATCTGTCACCATCCTGCAGAGAAGGAGCGTCCTCCATTACCCCATACACGATATCAGGAAGGTGTGTAGAGTTGTATCTATCTTGTACAACTCCAGCACCCTCATGAGTCATGTATGTGGCACCGAATCATAGGCCTTCTTATCCAACATGTCGATAAATCCTTCCGGGATCTACGGACCTGTTGGTTTATGGCCATGTCTATAAGGAGCAGCTCTTAAGTACCGCCGGACCCATTCTTACATCCATTCTGAGACACAGACATAATTGAAATTTCTGTAAAAAATATCCCTCCAGTACTTCTCAATGGCTCGATCAAACTCACCCTTTACGTCCTCTGAGCTTTTTGAAATACCAAGCTCCAAAACGACCACCTCGTATGCGGAAGAAAATACAGGTAGGGTGGGATATTGCCAAACAGGTTTTTAAGCTCACTGTACCTATTCATCAACGGGGGAAACGATTTATGTTTCCAATAAGGGGATACTTATAAAGTAAGGTGGATTTGTTCTAAAATGGGAAGTAAGGGATGGGACGAAATGGCGAAAATTTTTGACAAGAAACGTTCTGCTAAGTATCGTCTTCGAAGGTTAAGGAGAGGCTCTGCACATTCTACTTGAACGGCATTTATAGGGGAGGATTTTATTGCTCCTACGACAATACTAAGGCTTGAATGGCGTCTAGTTTACGAAGCGCTTTTTTATTACATGGCCCAAGTAAGAAGCAGCAATAGTCCATCACACTTCTGACAAGGGCATTGTACCTACACTAATTTTAGAGTGATTGGGTGAGCTCCCCACCAGACTCCAGAAAAAGCCTTTAGGACTGATACTGAGGTACAACGACTTTTCATAGAGCTCATATTATTATATCATGCTGCCATACAAATTGCTAGTGGATCGTCCAGGAGGTCACCGGCATAACGTTTGCACTAAAAATTAACCCTCGAGGAGGGTTCTTGACTTAGGTTTGAAGCCGTGTTATAAAATACCAAAACATTTTTAAATTGTGTTTATTTTTTCGTTATTTTTGGTTTCTTGTATCTCTTGCCAGAGATACAAGAAGCCAATAATACAGTACAATACACACAATACAATATAAAGTATACATGCTCATGAACAGCCTGTGATCAACATTACCTAACCTTTGAAGAGGATATTAACCGATAAAGCCCCAATGGCTCCGAATAGGAGCCCTCGCGGCGCGCGATTTGAAAGTAGTTATCGAATAAAAATGTTTTTTTTGAGATTGAGAGATGACGTTATTGAGCCACGGGCCTGAGCGGTTAAAAGAACTTAAATCGTGACCCGTTTCGGCCTCTTCGAATTCCCGTATATGATAAGGAACGCTGGCCAAACCATTCAGCGTTTCATCGATGAGGTCACACGGGGTACCTATCAAATTCTGTTTCCCTTACGTAGACGATATCCTCATATTTTCCAAAGACGAGTCTACCCACCTTCAGCACCTGCGCATCGTCTTCGAACGCCTGCAAGAACGGACGGAGTGGTAATAAACCCTTTTAAGTGTGTCTTTGGTGTCAGTGAAGCCGTATTTTTGGGCTACCACTTCAGTGGTCGTGGTACTCGCCTCCCTCAGGATCGAATTCAAACGTTGCTGGATTTTCCACCACCTGAGAGTACCGGTACAAGGTATGTGCCGGTTTCTGGGTTACATGCTTAAATTTTAGTGAAGCACAATTCCAGGATTCTCCATTGATTCATGCATTGGTTTCAACTAACAATAAAGGTGCAAAACCATTTCCATGGTCATCCGAACTCTGGCAACAATTTGAAGCTTGTAAAACGAGCCTCTCCAACGCAACACTTTGAACCATATCGCGAATTTAGAATACTCCTTCCTGCATTTCAACAAATCATGTTGTTAAACGACTTTATTGATTATCTGGTTGTCGTTAAGGATAAGCAACACTTTTACTAAAACTTTGCAAAGAGAATTAATTGTCATTGAAGCGCGGTATTTTTTTTAACAATACACCCTGTATTGTTAAAAAAAATACCGCGCTTCAGTGACAATTCATTCTCTGACTAGTATATACAGGGTGAAATTGAAAACATGCGACAAATCTAAATGGGCGATTGTACTCATCATTATGAACAACTTTTACTAAGGGACCACAACTGAAATCGCGGAAAAAAAAATCAGCTGTTCCCTACATTTATGTCCGCATAATTCGACAAAATGTAGGAAACAGCTGATTTTATTTTCGCGAATGCAGCCGTGGTCCCTTAGTAAAAGTTGTTCATAATGATGAGTACAATCTCCCATTTCAGTTTGTCTCATGTTTTCAATTTCAATCTGTAGTTATCTGTGAATTAATTGTAGTTTTGTCACCGTGAGATTGTGAGCATTCTTAGTAAATCAGACATTATAAATAAAAACTATCGAAAACTAGTGAACCGTTACAATTACAACGCGCATTAATTTTCGGTAGTTTATAATCTATCAATGTCAGATTGTGAACGAACTTGAACTTATCGACAGGGTTCATAATCTGTCCAATGTTATCCGTCCCTGATTGGTAGGTCACCGCGGTAGCCAAATTGGTCACAGTAACCAGGGCACCCCGACCAAATGGGTTAGTCAAAGATATAGACATAGGTTATGTTAGAACTGTGACCAAACTTGTGAGCCAAGCGAGCGGTGCCGACCTGTACGAACATCTTCTCCGCGTCTTGGAGAAACTCTGCTTCTATAGTTTGTTTCTTGATCTGAGTGTCTGACATCTTTATTGCCAGTTTCGGAGGGGTTGGTGCCGCCTTTTTCTGTTTCCGCAGAAATGGATCCTATTTCTGCGTTCTTCTTCCTTCTTTTTTAGAACGTTTTGTCCTTCTGTTCCCGACAGAGAGATATGAAGCGAAGAGCGCTTGCCGTGAAACAGTCGTTCCCACCAGAGAACCTTGCTGGATCTGGTATAGCTTCGATTAGTTTTCGAATGTTTCTTCGATGGCAGTGGGGGTCCTTTATTCCTCTGTCTTCTCAGTTATTGGAGGTTTCTCGGAAGGCCATGACGACGGATTTTCATACGGGAAGCTGGCTGTGAGTCGAAGCGGTGTGGTATGTCACGAGTAGCTATGTCAGCGATATTCATTATCGTAGGTACCCGTCGCCAGTCTTTGATTTTCCTTTTTTCTTCGATGGCAGTGGGGGTCCTTTATTCCTCTGTCTTCTCAGTTATTAGAGGTTTCTCGGAAGGCCATGACGACGGATTTTCATACGGGAAGCTGGCTGTGAGTCGAAGCGGTGTGGTATGTCACGAGTAGCTATGTCAGCGATATTCATTATCGTAGGTACCCGTCGCCAGTCTTTGATTTTCCTTTTTTCTTCTGTGCGACTATACGATGAGCGACACAAAAGGCTTGTCAACTCGCACTCTTCTTCTTATCCATGTCAGGTCTTTCTGTCTGAACAATATGTCACCGATGTCGTGCTCACGTGTACACGTAAAGTCACGCGGGTTTCTCTTTTTCTAAGACTCCTCTTGGTAGGTGCGCGAGCGTCAGGTTGAAGCCCAGTGCATCTCACTCGGCCTGATGGCTTCAAGATACCCAAGAACATCAGAAGGAGTCTAAGGACCGGTGGGAGAAATATCAACGTTCACACTTCTCGATGATGGATCAACCGCTTCCCTGACCGAAAAAAAAAATAGCGAAGCAAGTCGGTGCAGAAGGCCGCATCGAACCACTGAAAAATCAAAAAATCAAAATCAAAAGTAATTTATTCAAACTAGGCTGAGAATCAGCACTTTTCGTCAACGTCAAAATTACATAAGACAGTCCCCCAAAACGCCCACCCTTCACCACTTCCCAGTGCGATCTCGAAAATAGGTGCGATCAGTAATACCACGATCGACACTCCTTGTTCGCGAAGAATCAGTCACTTGAAGCGAGCCAGCTGAAGAATAAGCTCACCGAAGCTCAACCTCGCACCGCAGACAGTCAGTGAAGAAGGAGCGTGGAACCTAAGATAGAAACACGCTTGTACGATATGACTACACACAGAAAGCAAAGCTAATAGAAATCTCTAGTCCTAGACAGCACGTTTCGCCGAAAACCCTGTTGATAGAAAACATTGTTCGTAGACATCTCGGTACATAGGAAGCACTGTTGACAGATCACTGTCCTTAAATAGCACTTTTTGCCGTAAACTCTGTTCATAAAACCCACTGTTCCCAGATACCTCGGTTAACAGAACCGAACCGGTTAGGTTAGAACAGTGACCATTAACGCCAGATCCCCTTAATATAGATATATGGCCACATACTTTTATATTATTATGTTTCACTATTGGAAATTCGAGCCACCACGCCCGCCGGTCGATTGGCAAGCTACACTAGATAATTAAATTAACCACAAATAAGCAGAAGATATAAGTAGGTTCAGTGGAATTTTCCGAAACCCTTAACATCTGCAGTGTTTTTACTGTGCAATACTGATGCAATATGTGCAATGATTATACCTATGTTAAGTGCACAATTTATGAAATCATTGCGCAATAGAATTACACCATATTAGATAACAAAAATGAATAAATGCGGGATGCTTGTGTGTCTGTTATCATTCGTTCGTCAAGACAAGAGAGACAAGTAAGATACTTATGTGATATTACAACAACCAGTTAACAAAGCAAACAGTTCTGCTTAGTATGTTACAGAAATTGGAGACGCCATAAGGATGGAAGCAGTTGCCGTTGGAGTTCGGACCTACGGGAAAGGAAGTTCTAAGACTGAAGAACTAATTACCGAAGTACAAGCTGATACGAGGTGCTCTCCCTGCAGAGACCGCTCTAGAGACCGGTCCAGAGACCGATCGAGAAGTCGCAATCGTTCACAAGGTAGGTCTAGGGGACGCTCTAAGGGAAGGTCTCGTGGTCGCTCCAGGGGACTATCCCGTGGCCACTCTAGACGCCGATCTCGGGGAAGGTCTCGAGGAGCATCAAGAGGTAAATCTGTAGAACGGACAGGAGAAAGATCTCGAGGAAAATGTGTGGATCGCTGCGGGGAAAGAGGAGGAAGGCGACAAAGAGAAAGATCCAGTGGACATTCTCGAGGAAGGTTCAAGGCCCACTCCAGATGAAAATCCAGGGGACTTTCTAGAGGTAAATCTAGGAGTCACTCCAAAGGAAGATCTAGGGATCACTCCAGAGGTAAATCTAGAGACCGTTCTAGAGGAAGATCCAGGGGAGATTCTAGATAAAAACTCAAGATAACGTAATATTCTTGACGACTGCGGTGTTATAATAAATAGAATAGTATAATCCTGATAAATTATTTACTTACAAAAAACAAAATCCCAAAAAAACTACATTTAAAGTTACATAAGTGTTACTATAAAATAATGATAAGTAATAATAATAACAATCTTTATTTCAAAAAGCCAAATACAATTCGTCCATCTCAATCGAATGTAATGTATGAAAACAATGGATGTGAAGTGTCTGCAATGTAGGAAAACAACCAAGGATCGAACCAGGAAAAGTGAAACAGTGCGGCACTAGGTCAAATGTGCCACATTCAGAAACAACATATTATTATTTAAAGTGAGTTAAAAGTGAAACAGTGCGGCACTAGGTCAAATGTGCCACATTCAGAAACAACATATTATTATTTAAAGTGAGTTAAAAGTGAAACAGTGCGGCACTAGGTCAAATGTGCCACATTAAGAAACAACATATTATTATTTAAAGTGAGTTAAAAGTGAAACAGTGCGGCACTAGGTCAAATGTGCCACATTAAGAAACAACATATTATTATTTAAAGTGAGTTAAAAGTGAAACAGCGCGGCACTAGGTCAAATGTGCCACATTAAGAAACAACATATTATTATTTAAAGTGAGTTAAAAGTGAAACAGTGCGGCACTAGGTCAAATGTGCCACATTAAGAAACAACATATTATTATTTAAAGTGAGTTAAAAGTGAAACAGTGCGGCACTAGGTCAAATGTGCCACATTAAGAAACAACATATTATTATTTAAAGTGAGTTAAAAGTGAAACAGTGCGGCACTAGGTCAAATGTGCCACATTAAGAAACAACATATTATTATTTAAAGTGAGTTAAAAGTGAAACAGTGCGGCACTAGGTCAAATGTGCCACATTAAGAAACAACATATTATTATTTAAAGTGAGTTAAAAGTGAAACAGTGCGGCACTAGGTCAAATGTGCCACATTAAAAAACAACATATTATTATTTAAAGTGAGTTAAAAGTGAAACAGTGCGGCACTAGGTCAAATGTGCCACATTAAGAAACAACATATTATTATTTAAAGTGAGTTAAAAGCAAGAACAGTGTCCTGGTGCATAGTTTCTAGCTAGCCTCATGGGGGATTGGATTTTATATATGTAGTAATAACTTAACTAGGTATAGATGGTAAAAGTAAGAAAAAAAAAAAAAACTTAACTTTGTGTAAAAAAAAAAACATTAAATGTAGGACTGCCCATCTAAATAATAATAATAATTATTCCATGTTTATATAAACGTAGGGTTTAGTAGGAATAAGAGATAAGTAGGTCGTAATGATTGTTACCTATGTCTATAAATATAATTTTATCAAGCATCATTCTTATCTTTATTTCCGACATGTTTATGATTTTATTTAGCATTTATTATAATGCCCGTTAAAAAAGAAACTTTGACTAGGTTTATTTTAAAACAAAATACATTAGGACTATTATAGGTTAATCCTAAAAATAAATAATGTATTAAAATTAAACAATAACCGTGTTTATTCTTCTTACACTACAAAACAACCATATTCTTTTTCTGGAAATAAAGCATCGAAACCTCCATCATTCATTGTGTTGTCAAAATACAAGAGCATCAAATAATTTTATTGATATTACATAAAAACACTCACACATACCTTGTATGACTGACTGCATATTAAAATAAGCGTGTCCGACAACAGTATACCTGTACTGTACGGCTATCAATAATGTCGATCCATAAAATTCACTCTGAAGTTATAGACATTCAAGTAAGTACACTCCTTGGATACACACAGATCACGCTTTACCTGGGGGCCCTACCATCAACATTAAAAGAACTTGCCAAGTACATGACAGGTCAACTTAGCAGGTTAACCTGACAGGTTTTCTAGTTGTACCATAAGCATTTCCGTCTGACCTGCAATGTATCAACTTCAGACCTGCTACGTTATCGCTGGCCGGTACGCCATATTATAAACAAACGTTCGGAAATACTTTTTCGCAATATTACCGGTTTTACGGTTTTAATAAAGTAGATCAAATTAGTTTAATAACAATTTATAATGATCAGAAGAATTCTAAAAAACTATGTTTTGTAGCAAAAGTTCTTATTTAACACGATTAGGACGTTCGAGACCCTTTTAGATACTTAAGGAACGGTAAGGTACCTACTTGAAAATCGTACCAAAGTTATTGCTATTTTCGAACGAAAACAATTTCTTGAGTGTCAAATATATTGTCAACACCACAAAACTGTACGAGGTCATTTGTGATCGTACTGTATTTAATTGTTCTTATAATAATTAGTGCGATAAATAGATGTATTATTTTAGTACAAACCTTAACCTCTATCGACAAATCTATTGATTTTGTGGTGCGTGGCATGAAAGCTCGTAGCTCATTGCAATGCTCAAGTAATAGTTCTTTGGTGGGCCTATACCGTTTGACAAACATGCCATCCTGCAAGTCAAAGGGTTTTATCATGCGTCTCATAACTTGCCTTTGGATTTTAGCTATATGTTTTACACTGTTAGTATTATCAAGTTCTTCAAGAAACTCAAAAATTTCATTTTGGTCACACATCTAAAATAAACGACAAAGAGATTCTTTTGTGTGTTGTCTATAATGTTAAATAACGCCGCAATAGTATTGTATTCACAAATTAACACGTTCTTCCGTTGTTTATTTTAAATTTAGGAAAACAGTTCAATAAAAGTTAGTTTTACACGGCTGCTTAATATGACTGCAGGGCAGTTCAGTTTTCAAGTGTTTACATGTCAAAAAGGACTTGATGTTACAGCATAAGGCAGGTCAGACCAATGAAATGGTGTCACGTGACTACTGACCGGCTTTGGTCACGTGATCGCTGGCTCGCCTGTTATTTGACGTGTTCATAGTACAAAATAGCCCGACAGTTCACTTTACGTCGAAAATTGACCTGCTATAAGAGTTCATGGTAGCGGCGTAGGCAGAGGTTCCCTTGCGAGCGACGGACTTTGGCAGTCTGTCGCCTAAATAAACTCCGGCCCTTGACGACGTTCCTCTCAGGAGGAACAGCCGTAGGGTGATGGCCGCAGAGGGTGACGGGACCCGCCTGAACTGAACTTCTGGCGGGACAATACCCGCCCTCTGGCCAGAGGTAGTTGGTAGGCCGTGTGCACATGTGCTCAAGTGAAATGAAAATGCCATTGACCTAGTTCTTTAACCTATTGACCGCCACGTCAAAAACGCAAAAACGTGCCCTGGACGCAAAAAACCGGTCATGTAACAAAAAACAAAAAACAAAAAATGTGCACGCCACGGTCACGACCGTGGCGTGCACATTTTGGTTTGTCATCTTTGCATGACTGCGACGGTCAAAAGGTTAAACAGCAAAGGCGTTGTTCCAGTGTGTTTATGCATATAAAGGGGCAAATTAGATTAGCTAGCAAAACTCTAAAGTTATATATTTAAACACGATAAAACAAAAAAAATATTCTCTCAACTCATACTTCAAGTAACTGCACTACCAGCTGCCGTTAACCCCAAATCAAAACCGGCCAAGTGCGAGTCAGACTCGCACACGAAGGGTTGCAGTACCGTATTAAAAGATCGAACGAAAAACGCCGCAAAAAAACTTTCTTATATGGGGGGTCCATATAAGAAAGTTTTTTTACTTATTAACTTTATTAAATTAAAATTAGATTAGATTAGATAGATCTATCTTCTATCTTAGATCCATCTAACCAGTTTACAGTCTGCAAAAGAATAACCTCGCTAAACATCTTTTATCAAAATGTTCGCGACATTAAGACTAAACTCAATTTGTGGAGAACTAATTTGTCGCTCATGGAACATGACCTGTTGGCAGCCACTGAGACATTCCTTGACTCTTCTGATTCTGAGCTAGTCCTCAGCGGATGGAGTGTCAGACGCCGAGACAGACGTGGTTACGGTGGTGGTGTGCTATTAGCGTCTAAACAAGGTATCACACCTACCCGAGTACCTGAGTTTGAATCTTGTAATGGCGAAGATCTCTGGGTAAAATTTACCTACCGGAAGAGCAGTGTTTATGTGTGTGTAGTGTACATACCTCCTAGTGCGACTGACTCTGTATATTTTGATTGGTTTTGTAAAGTTGAAAGCTTTGTAAATGACCTTAAAGGAACCGTACTGATTATTGGAGATATCAATTTAAATAGTGCTCTAGTTGCGCAGTGCAAGTAAATAGTTCCGACACTGGGGGCATTGTTAATGTGGACTCCTACCATCCTCCTTTGGATATTGATCTTGGTATTTTATTTTCAAATACTTGTAACGAAAATGTTAAGCCTAGTAACTTTGACTCAGCCTCTGATTGGCATTTTACCAAGTCTAACTTTTCTCTTTTATATGAGATGATGTCTACAGCGGATTGGGGTTGTGTATACAGGGTGAAATTGAAAACATGCGACAAATCTAAATGGGCGATTGTACTCATCATTATGAACAACTTTTACTAAGGGACCACAACTGAAATCGCAGAAAAAAAAATCAGCTGTTCCCTACATTTATGTCCGCATAATTCGACAAAATGTAGGAAACAGCTGATTTTATTTTCGCGAATGCAGCTGTGGTCCCTCAGTAAAAGTTGTTCATAATGATGAGTACAATCTCCCATTTCAGTTTGTCTCATGTTTTCAATTTCAATCTGTATAATGCCTCAGATGTGCAGTCTGCGACTGATGCTAATATTTTTGATCTTTGCGTACCTAAAAAAAACAGATATCTGTCTGGTTTTCACATGATATAATTAAAGATATCAATCGCAAAGTTAAACTCCACAAAGAATGGAAATGATCTAATAATCAGAATGTCTACACGGCATTTTCCACACTGCGGTTAGAACTCAAGAGACGCATCGAGTTAGCATACAATGCCTACTTAAAAATAAATAAATAAATAAATTTATTATTATTTGTTGTTATAGCGGCAATAAAAATACATAGGTAATGTTGAAAATTTTAACTGTGTACCTGTTACCCTACGGCTACATTGTCGCGATATCGCGAGCTTCATTTCGCGCGCTCTCTCTCGCACACCGGTCGACGTCTCGCTGTACAACAGAGACCGCGCGAAATGTAGTTCGCGTTATCGCGTCAGTATAGCCGTAGGGTTACGGTGACCTGCCGGGGTCGCGTGGAAGTTCGAAAGGGTTACCGAGGCCCCTGGCAACACAGGCAACGGAAGGAATACGAGTGGGTTTTAGTCAGTAAGAGTCTGACACACCCTCCCGCTCCGCCCAGAGCGGGAGAAGTTATTTGATAATATCCAACCCAAAAAAAAAAAAGGGTTACGGTGAAATACAGCCCGCTGACACGGATTCCGTTTGGCACCCGAAAGCCGTAAAAAGCCCTAAAAAACACATCAAATCTTAATGTTATTTTTTTTTTGTTTTATCGTGTTGAGATATATGGGGATATTTGCGGAGTCTCGCATGCTAATTTAATTAGACCTTGTATATCTGAATACAGATTCTTCCACTCGACTGTATTCTAATTTCAGGGATTCTTTACAATCGCTGTTTACGTTCACTATTTCATACCGGGCAGTCTAAAAATCCAGACCAAGCTTTACACAGTACGCTTGGGCCACCTGCGGGAGTTGATAGATGACCCCGTATATGATCCTTTGCGTTTTGTGAACACAAGAAGATGGTTGCCTAAAGGTGAAGCGCCTTACCCGGGCTATTGTAGGGCACCCGGAAGTGGAACATGTATACAAGCCCTTTGTAACTGCCAAAAACTCAAAGAACGATGGAACTTGCTAGTCTTGAAAAAAGTAGAGGAAAAGAAAAAACTACCAAATAAAATGCCTTAATTTCGTACAATATTTTTTATTGCGGTTATATTTTCATTTGAATGTCTTACACAGCCGTTCTACAAATTAAGACGCTGACAACACCTAAACCGCGGTCACTGTCAGAGTGCATAGAAAAAAAAGAGCAGCGCGATGACACAACGCTTGTAATTTATTGCAAAATATGAAGCAATTATCTATTTACTTTTAGTTGAGTAATCGAAAATAAAAAACAACCAAGTTCTGCATTTAAATAAGACGTTCTTGTTATAAATTAAATACATATGTAACGTATGTTGATATTTAATACAGCTATTTTGGATTAGAACTCAAGGTAAGAGGTTTGTATTGAGATTTTTTATCAAAACGTGTTTTGGTAACAACCAAGTTCTGGGAAATATGTTAATATATTCAAAATTAACATATATTTTTTCCGCTACCACAAACTATACAGATTTTTTTTCTTAAAAGAAGCCAATTTTGGTCAATTGGGTCTTGTCAGCGCCTTAAGGTGAAGTGCGTACATTTACGAGTAGTCTTTTGCCATGTGTAATATTAGAACTTCGATATTGATAGTTGATAAAAGTATAAATTGTGTGACATTGAAAAGTTAAAACATACTAACTACAGGTATATTACAATACCCTACTCCTTGATTCGTCTCAAAAATACAAGGTCAAATTTCATTAGCTAGCCAAACTCCGCAGACGTGATGGTACGATAAAACAGCAGAAAAATATCATCATCATCATTTCAGCCGATAGACGTCCACTGCTGGACATAGGCCTCCGCCAAGCACCGCCACTTCGACCGGTTTTGTGCTTCCCGCATCCAGCGGATTCCTGCGGCCTTCACAAGGTCATCGGTCTACCTTGTAAGAGGCCTTTCAAGGCTACCTCTTCCGGTACGCGGTCGCCACTCCAGAACCATTCGGCCCCATCGGCCATCTGTTCTGTTTTGAAAAATATCATAATCTCAAGTAACTACAGCTAACTACAGCCGCTGGTAGTTACGTGAAATAATGAGTATAGAAAATCTTTTTTTTTTTTTTTTCCTCCTTACGTATCTGTACCTATCACGTCTGTTTCACTAGCTTAATTTGAAAAAAAATAAGAACAAAATTCTCAATAAAAGGCAATAAATATAGTTTGCCATTTTACTTTGCTTGTCTTATCACTAGAGATCGGATATTCGGATACATATTCACCTAAAGTAGAGATGTTGGCTAATATGGAATGCGCTTTTGTACCGAAAAATTCCCGCGGTTCCGGGAATACAAATTTAGGTTTCTGATTATAGAATCGAATGTATATTAACTTATTTTCAAATGTTGGCTTATATGGAACGCACTTTTGTCGTTTGTAAAAATCCCGCCCACCATTCCGGAATCGACATTTTACTGTTTTTTTCTGACTATAGAATTGGATGCATATCTACCTACCTAATATTGTAATGTAAAGTAGGTAGAAACATTAATTAAATAAATTTTTAGAAGTCGCTTCCATACTATACAACCGACTAGTTATGCATTCCCGGTGTTCCTGGCATCCTGGGATTTTTTTTTAATATTTTAAGAAGCCGCTTCCATACTTTCCTAGCTAAAAATTAATTTTAGGTAAAAATGCTTCCGAATAACCGATCTCTGCTTATCACGTATCACTGTGACAGTCTTTGCACTGGGAAGACTATGTTTTCACTCAGTAAGACAGGATGTCATGCATCGCGTATCGCCATGTCCAGTTCCTCGCGAGGGTCTCGAAGCGCGCCCTGTCTCGTACGTACATCTCGCCTAGTTCGGGCTCCATGCATACCTGGTGAACAAAGATGCTTGTAGTAATAGAAAAATGTGTTGAACTTTACACAAAATTGAACCTTAGGTTCATTTCAGAATGATAAAAATGAAAAATGTATTTCAGTTTACACAAAATTCAACCTTATTAAATTATTGGTGAGTTAATTTCAGAATGATAAAAATGATAAATGTATTTCAGTTTTCACAAAATTCAACCTTATACAAATAATTGGTGGGTTCATTTCAGAATGATAAAAATGATAAATGTATTTCAGTTTACACAAAATTCAACCTTATACAAATGATTGGTGGGTTCATTTCAGAATGATAAAAATGATAAATGTATTTCAGTTTACACAAAATTCAACCTTATACAAATAATTGGTGGGTTCATTTCAGAATGATAAAAATGATAAATGTATTTCAGTTTACACAAAATTCAACCTTATACAAATAATTGGTGATAAAAAATGAAAAATGTATTTCAAGTCATACAGCTGTTTTTTAGGTATTGTATCAGCTTATTTCTTAGTTTATTATGGCAAGATTGTTTACCAATATACTACTATGTTTGCAGGTACCACAGCTCCACAAGCATTCCACGGGTGGTCGAATACAGAAATTATGAATATCTGCAACTTATTTTCATAACGCGTTTGACATTAATTCCAGAGTTATCAAAACATAATTTGAATTATCGAGTCAAAGTAAACATTTCACACAAAGTTAGCTATCTAATTGGATCAAGTTATAAACGTCTGTAAACACTTGAATCATTCAGATTTAGGTAGATATATAGATTAAGTACTTGTAATAGGGGCGAAGGGAAATGGTCGGCGGAGCATCCTAAACCTAAATAAATACGTCACGCTTCATTTGGGGGAGGTGGAAGTAGCGTTTCAAAGGCCTGCAGGCCCGGACACCGTCGCTTTAATCGTTGTAGCTACGGGAAAACATTCTCAGGAGACTGTCCTAATTTTATTAAGACACTGACAACACCTAAATCGCGGTCACTGTCAGACTGCATAGAAAAGAAAGAGAAGCGCGATGACACAGCGCTTGTAATTTATTGCAAAATATGATGCAATTATCTATTTAATCAAAATTGAGTAGAGTAATCTAAAATAAAAAAAACAACCAAGTTCTGCATTCAAATAAGACGTTCTTGTTATTAATTAAATAAGTAACGTACGTTGATATTTAATACGGATATTTTGGATTGCAACTCAAGGTAAAAGGTTAGTTTAACGTTACTTTTTATCGAGATTTTTTTTCAAAACGTGTTTTGAGAAAGTTCTGAGAAATATCTTCAAAATTAACATATATATTTTCCGCTACCACAAACTATACAGATTTGTCAACTTTTTTTTCTTAAGACAAGCCTATTTTGGTCATTTTCTTCTTCTCAGCGCCCTAAGTAATTTTGATCTGCATTCACAGACCTAAAAAAAAAAGCTGTTAGCAAAAAAATGGGCAACTTTTTTAAGCCAATGGATCCTATTTCCTATAACGATTAAAACATTGTAAGGAACTCTTAAGGGTTTGCGTAATAGAAAAGAAAGAAATTGCAAAAAATGTTTAGCCATACATTTCATAGGAAATGAGACTCAGACCAACTTCTTTATGATGGATAGATTCCGTCTCAAAAATCCAACCTGTATACCGGGTATCTTCTGAGTACGATCGTATATCTTAGCTTTTCACCAGGCGAGATTGATGTGAACAGCGGGCCATTTATTAATATTAATTAATAAACATGTAATCTAGCTACATCCATGCTAGAAATACAAGTTTGCTTACACTCACCGCGGTGTATGGGTCGGTCAGCAGACTTTGTATGGAGATGAGGACCTTACTGATGGTCAGCGCCAGCGACCAGTTGTGGTGCACGGAATCTATGCCCACGTCGCCGTGACGAGAGATGTTCGGGTGTAAGATACGTGTGAGGAAACGTACCACTGGGGGACTCATTGGGTACCTGGGGACAAGTATTTTCTACTTAATAAAAATGTTAAATTCTTTCACTGACAGACAACGCACGGCTTAAACCGCTGAGTTTAGAAGCTTACAATTTTGTACAAGAGTTCGTTTTATACACAGAGTGGATTTTTGAGACGGGGCTGTAAGCCCCGTCTTAAAAATCCAACCTGTATATAATTATATCGCTCTCATATCGTAAAATTCGAATTATAAACTTCAAAACGGGTTTATATTGACATACTTTATAAATACAACACTGAACTGTAAAAGATACATAAATTATTATAACACTTTTTCTTAACAAAATAATGAAATAAAAATAAAAAAAAATAAAAATAAGTTAAAACATTTTTTTTTACCAATACGATATAGGACAAAACCAAGAAATTCATATTACCAAGGAGTTTCCATCAATTATTTTTTATTATAAGCAATAAACAATTTCTTACTCTTTTAACTTTGATCGTTTATTTAGTAGGTTCAATCCCAATGTATGTGAGAGTAGATAAAGTAGTGTATGAAACTGCACATAACTAGGTATTAAAACACTCGTGTGATACTATTAAAACCCTCGTGTTTTAATACCCCTCACTCATTTTTATTATGCAACAGTTTCATAAACTACTATTATAACCAGTGATAGGAATAGGTAGTGCCTATTTGCCTAAACTTCGAAGAACAGAGACAAGAAACGGAGACTTCCTTAGGACTAACTTTTTTTCCGAGACATCTGTCCCGAAATTTCGAGACAACACATAAATACATTTAAAAAAATGTTATTTGGAATAAGTAATTCGTCTATATTTACCTAAAGTTTGCGACTAGATATATCATAATAAATAACATACACAGTCGTTACAACCATAAAATTTTCTGAATTTTTTTTTGGAGAACATTTTGTAAATGACTTGTTGATCGTAATACACAATGAATCACAATGTTTGAATAAGAAGCCGTACACGTTTCGAAGTAAATATCTTCTTTCTAGCTCACTCTCGGCTACGTTTAATGAGATTTCTAAAGTTCAAGTGTAAAAAGGCATTATATGTAACACATAATATGATTTAAAAGAGTGTCCATGGAGTTTCTTGCACGTTCTTCTCCATAGAGACCTACTCTTTCGAACGTGCAATTTAGCTTCACTTTTCTTGGACTGACCGACATTTGACTATTCAAAAGTGCCCGTAAATGGTCTATTTGAAATAAATGCTTTGATTTTGATTTTATCGGTATTTAAAATAAATAAATAATTCAATTATTTGCCAGAATGTAGGTATACAAAGTGGTATGATCTTAATATTAATGAGGTCCCTTTACATTCTACCGTTATACATGATGTGCAAATATTTAGTTACAAATGAAAATACAAATACCTTTTTTTCTTTCATCTTAATGAAATATATTTCTAAAGTATATTTAAAAATGTGCATGATATTAAAATAATTGCATAATAATGGTATCACATTATCACATTTTACGGCAGCGCGTTTCGTTATCTATTCTTAGAAATTACAAAAGGTAACCGCCATGGTCGCATACCTGTGCGGCGCGGGGAGGGTCTACATACCCCCTCCCCCCTACTCCTTACCGCCCCGCGTGCGCGCAGGTTACCTTCACTTCAATCCTGTACTTCGGTTTGTTAAGTGCGCATCTTCCTGTATTGTTTTTGTGAATATTGTTTTTCACCCTCGCTCGTTTTTTGGTTCATTGGATCTTCTTAATACGACTACTTTGGCTTGAATTTATGGATTACGATTTGCTGCAATAACATTGTTCCTGTCTGTCTACATCAAATAATACGGTAAGTCAACATTTATTACTTTTTAATGTTTTGGCTAAAGTTATTTATTTTATTTCTTGTAGGGAAACAAACAGTAAGTTAGATATAAAGAAGAACATTAATGTATATATTATTTTATCTTAAACTAGCAATTTGACAGTCTAGATTGATATGCAATTGTATGAACTTGATATTTTTTAGTGGAGTTTTTAAGATAATTATTGTGTATGAAACGTAGTTAAAGAAAAAAAACATACGCATTTAACTTTTGGTTCAAATATAAAAGTGAACTTCAATACTACCAAGCATAGTAATGTTACATCTTTGGTGTCATAAAGAATTGCTAAGGTGGACGAATTCTATCAAAATATATTATTTTTCTGGCCGGTTCTTTTAATATTTGAACCAAAAAGGAATATGTCTTTTGCGCATTGACTAAAATGCGAAAAAAAAATTTCAATAACAATGATGTTACGCGTGTTCATATTATCTAACCGTTTTTCTTTATAAGAGCGTAAAATGAAAGAATAAAATCTTTAAATCGATACAATCGATGCACCTAGCTGGAATGCGCGCACCTCTCCCGCTTTCCTTTCCACCTCCCTGTATCTATAAAGGTTCGTTATTCCTTTTGAGGCATGGAAAACTTAAAATTTTATTTTATTTTAGGTAAAATCAAAAGTCATTTATTCAAACTAGGCTGAAAATCAGCACTTTTCGAACGTCAAAGTTACATAAGACAGTCCCCCAAAAATGCCCGCCCGTCACCGGTACTTGCCATCGTACATCTTTTTGGAGACCAGTAAGATTGGAGATGGCGAACAAGCCTAAGAAAGCAACAGTACAAAGTTGGATTGGACTTCATCCTGAATTATATTACGACCCGGCCAGTAATTTGATTTACTGTTCTAAGTGCGAGAGCAGTATAACAGCTAAACTTAGTAGTGTCAAGAGGCACGTTAAAGGTCCGAAACACAAAGGGACAAGTAAAAAACCAAATGAAGAATTTTATTTGGACCTAGTACAATTTCTCATATTATGTAATATACCTTGGATTCAAGTAAACAACCCCGCTTTCAAAAAATTCTTCCATAAATATATTTGCTGCAATTGTACAAATCGACAAAAGCTTCCTGAGCAATCATTGCTGAGAAAAGTTTATTTAGATAAGATTTTTAAAACTAAAATTGACTCGCTTTATGAACAAATTGCACATCAAAAGCTGTGGGTATCTTTAGACGAGACAACTGATTTTTTAGGCAGATACATGGTACATTTACTTGTAAAACCTTTAAATGCGATCACACAAAAACCATTTTTAGTTGCTTGCAAAGTACTAGAAATTGTTAATGGGAGCACAATTGCCCAATTTGTAATAGACTGCTTTGAAAATATGTGGTGCGATTTGTATGAATCCAAAGTAGGAGACGTTGCTGTATTATGCACTGATAGTGTAGCATATATGCTAAAAGCGGGACGTGTGCTGAAAAATTATTTGCCCAACATGATACACGTCACTTGCTTAGCACATGCACTGAATCTCGTGGCAGAAAAAATACGATACGAATACTCAGATGTAGATGAATTAATTTCAAACGTAAAAAAATATTTTTAAAATCACCTAATAGAGTGCGCTTGTTAAAAAACACCTTTCCCCACATGCCGCTTCCACCAGAACCCGTTATTACAAGATGGGGTACTTGGTTGGAGGCAGTGTCATATTATGCAAAATATTATGATCAAATTAAAACAATTGTAAATCTTTTAAGAAGTTCCGACGCGCTATCTATTAGGTGTGCCAAAAATGTTCTTCAAAAGGAAAACTTGAAATCGGACTTGGACTACATTGAGGAATATTTTAAAGATATACAAATCGGATTAAAGAAATTACAAAAATCGAATTTAACTCTAACGGAATCCTTTGAAATATTTGATCACGTGAGAACTGTGCTTAGCTGGTGTTCATCTGAGCTTATAAAAAATAAACTCGTAAATGTCATGGACAGAAATCCCGGTTTAGATAAAATTAGAGACATATGTGAAGCGATAACAGCAGGAAAGGATGAGCGATCATACTATATGTACGCGCCTTTAACCTCAGTTGATGTTGAAAGGTAATTTTCAACTTATAAATGGATTCTTAACATAAAAAGAAATCGCCTGACAGTTGAAAATATAGAAAAAATTATGATTGTGTATTTTAACTCGGATGACTCATCTGACAAAGAAAATTTCGGTTCTGATACTGAACTTGACGAATCGAATCACGATGATTAAATTAAAATCGTTCTTTATTTTTTATGGTATTTGTAACACAAATAAAGATTTTCAAATTCTTAGCAATTTTTGATGCATCAAGTTCTTTATCAAAACCGAACAGTTAGTAGTTCAGTATTAAAACTGATTGTCCTAAGTGCTTCAAATATTAATTTGTAAACTTCAAAGGTTAATTTGTACTTTGATTTGAGTAAAAATTGCATCCCTCAACGTCAGTAAAATAAATATGACATAGATATTTAAAGATAGATAAACATAAATTTGTTTCTTAAATCTTTCCTTCTGTACATTTTGTTTCATGGTTTCCAATTACGTCATATTTTAAAATAATATAAATATACATATATTTGTTACAACAATATTCTATGTGTTTTATTTTTCCTTTAGAGCCCATTAATTATTTAATGAACCTAGAGCGATATCGACCGGCGATTTTTGAGCATTTTTTCTTTCGTTTTTTTTTGCATAGAAATCTCCAAAAATCGCCAGACAATATCGGTGGTGTGAAAGGACCCTTACGTTTTTTTTTTAACTAGTTAATGCCCGCGGCTTTTCCCGCGTGTACTATTGTTTTTGTATCCCATGGGAACTATACTTTTTTTTTAATAGGAAGTAGCATATGTGCTATTCTACACCTTAATCTATATCACTACCAAAATCAGCATTTTCAGTGGCATTGAGTAATGGACATCCATACAAACTATCACATTTATAGACAAACTTTAGATAAATATAGACGAATTACTTATTCCAAATAACACATTTTTTTAAATGTATTTAAGTGTTGTCTCGAAATTTCGAGACAGATGTGCCGGAAATAATTTAGTCCTAAGGAAGTCTCCGTTTCTTGTCTCTGTTCTTCGAAGTTTAGGCTAATAGGCACTACCTATTCCTATCACTGATTATAACTCTTTGTATAATTAAAACGTTGCCCCACAAGATTCTATTGTATTGTATTCTTCAGTGACATTTTTATTTCATTTATTATTGTATACGAAATTGTGACTAAATACTACCTATTTGTTTATGTGCCGTCATAATCTTTTGCCGTCATAACCTTAAAAAGGTGGCTGGGACAGACAGGATGCGGAAGGCGGAGGACAGGGTGTTGTGGCGCACCCTGGGAGAGTCCTATGTCCAGCAGTGGACTGATATAGGTTGGGTTGATTGATTGATTGATAATGTATTGACATATTAATATTTGGCATGAAATTGTGACATGTACTTGCCTTGACTTTTTTATTTTCATTTTCTTAATGTGAGGTTTGATACCTAAACAATTTTGTATGCCTTCTGGCAAGACGTAGTATGAACCAAAATTACTTTGTAAAACATCTGTATAATTTTTACCATATGTCCACAAAATTCATAAATGAATTGAATTTTTGCCGATGGGAATTCCCTTCGGGCACACGGCTTGTTATCTGTAAGATTTCAGTTGAAGTGGGACCCCGACGGTGGCGCGTTCCGAGTACCATGAAAACACATGGCGACCTCGAGTCCCAATTGCCGGATCCTGTCGACGATTGTCGCAACTCCGGTTGCCACTACTTCGGCCGCCGCCTGGTGCGACCTCCCCTGTGCCAGGACCAACGTGACGCCGCTAGGGAGGTCGGCGCGCAGCACCCAGTCGTATCCGATGTCCCACAGATGCGGCCCCAGCACCGATCCCTGTGGGACACCGCACGACTTCTCTTGCCGGTTCCACACTCCCTGGTGACCGGGGTAGATGACGGCCCTGTCCATCAGATAGGCCTCGACCACACGACAGAGGTAGGTTGGCATCCGGTGGTACCGGAGTGCCTCCCTTTTTTTTTTTTTTTTTGGGTGGGAAATCATCAAATAACTTCTCCCGCTCTGCCGCTGCCTCCCTGACGCAACTCCATGGTAGGGTATTAAAGGCATTGGCGATGTCTAGAGACACCGGCAAGAATAATTTGACCTGGACTAGCAAAGTATTTCTACTTACGCGTACGGCACTTGTATGTAGAGATAGAAGACGCCTCCCTCGTACGGCGAGCCGATGGGTCCTGTGACGCTCGCCTGCCAGTGACAACACTTTGGGTCCAGCGGGGTCGCTGCTATGCCTTCTGGAGGGTCGTTTCGCAACATCTAAGATGTAAGAATGAGATGAGATTTATTTGCCCATTGAACATTCATTATTTTTAAACTATATTTTCTATACTACTGACATATGAAATTATATTTATAACAAAGTTACTTTTCAAATTATACCGGCTGATTTTTTTTACCGTCTCGAAAAACATAGGGTAGGGTAGGCGTAGGTGAACGGAGTAGACTATGGCATAGTCAATTTTTTCAACCTGTATAAAAATTGATTTATCAATAAATACTACCCATTTGAAGTAAACTTTTCATACTAAAACAATAAAAACAGAAAAAAAAAAACTATGAAAAAATATCGAAATTCAAATCATACGCACCCTACTAAATGCGCAGAATTTATCAATGAATTCGTAGATCCGTTCTTTTGCAGTCGATAGGTACTCGCCGCACTTGCCGTCGGCTTCTTTGATATCAGGCGAACGAGCCGCTCGCTCGCACATCCCCGCCCGCCCGCGTCCCGCGCTTCAGTCTACGATTAGTCACGGCGGCGTGACGTCGCGCTGTTTGTTTCCGCGTATGCACCGATCGTCCGCCCGGTGATAGTTATCGTATGTAAACTTGTACGAATATTCTAATGAAGAGTACCTCGCAATGGTGCGATTTTATATCCTGTCTGGTGAAAACATAGGCAGTGCGAGGCGAATGTACGCAGAAGAAGAACATCTTCAGTCGCTGCGAAGGAACGATATCCCTGCTCCTCAAATTCCCAGCACTTCCCTCATATTACGGACGTATCAGCGATTACTTGATCATGACATTGACATGACATTTACTATGACAAAAGGTATTTAACATGGTAACTGTATTCAACTACAGCATAATAGACGGTCCTAAGCCCGCAAAAGTATGAAGGAATGATCGAAATCACAAACTAATCATTTAAATAACCGTCCTTTTTGCTTCGCCGTAGTCGGGTAACAAATGGGTCATCTCGACCTTGGACGGTTTAGTTAGTGAAGGCACAGTGATGGGTAATTGCACTCCCTTTTACAAATCCATTAATAAATTGAATGATTTGATTTCTTGCATAATAAACACCAATGTACCTTACCTAATTTAAAATCGACTTCGCCTAATCTTTCATAACCTCACTTTATGTCATTTTTTATGAAATAATAAGTTAGTACCTAATGATAATCTAACGAATACCTATTGTAAGAAAGAGTGGTTAACTTTAAACCTTCGAAATACCTACCGATTAATGTATTACTAATCATTCCATTTAGTCAGTGATTGTGTAAGAATACTACTTAAACAGGTTTGTTTAAATTTTGCAAAACAGATCAGACCAACTCACCATGGATAAATAATCATTGTTTCTGATATTTTCACAAAGATTATTTATCCGTGGTGAGTTGGTCTGTTTTGCAAAATTTAAATAAACCTGTTTGAAACGGCAACACTGTGTGCGTTTCTCTCGCACGTACACTTTCATTCATGCGCGATCGCAGCTCGCAGCCTACGCCGCGCGCTCGCCGTTTACTATCTCCTATTTTGGTTATTGTTAGTTATACTCACGGGCCGTAGGATGTATAGTTTTCATGATTTTTTTAGGATATTCCGAACCTTGTCAATCTCAATGGTACTAAGCAAATATTCTCAGGTATGGCTTCTGTTCCTCTTACACAACACTCCTTAATATTCTCGAGACGGTAAAAAATGTCATCCGGTATTTATAATCGTAACTAATATTACAAATGCGAAAGTGAGTTTGTTTGTTTGTTACGCATTTACTCTAAAACGGCAGAAAAGCCGTTCAGCCGTTTCGTAACTAATATTACAAATGCGAAAGTGAGTTTGTTTGTTTGTTACGCATTTACTCGAAAACGGCAGAAAAGCCGTTCAGCCGTTTTAAGAGTGAATGCGGATGAAATTTGGCAAATGGGTAGACCATGACCTGGGTTAAGAAATGGGATACCTTTTATCCCGATAATCCCAAGGGATCGAGACTTGTGCGGGTGAAACCGCGAGGCGAAGCTAGTTTATTATAATTTCAAATGCAATGGACTCTCTCTCTCTTGGACTTATAAATATTTGTGAATGCGGAATACGCAAAATTACTGGTATTGGAAAGTTACAGTTTTATTCTACGTAAGTAAGCACGGAGTTTTGCGTGAGCAATAGTGTGATAACTGTAGATTCTCAGCACGCATATTGAAGATGTGTTAAGTGTTATTGGCAGACAGCAAGACTGCAGTAGTGCGGCATGTCGCCGTCGTGACATGCCGTGACTTCATCTGGTCATATAAAAATCTCGTATGCCTTGGTGCATAGTTCACATCAGAAAAAAATAGAATAGAATACTCTTTATTATGTACACCATAAAAATTACATATACAGGTTGAAATTGAAAACTTGCGACAAACTGAAATGGGACATTGTATACATCATTATTAACAACTTTTACTAAGGGACCAAATCTGTAATCCCAAAAAAAAAAATCTGCTTTTCCTACATTTTGATGAGGTATTGCGAACATACCCTGTATAAATGTAGAAATTTTCAATAATCAGTTTTCAGTTTATTTTTTCCAGTAATCTCTTCTTTAAAAGACTGGTTACGTTAGCAGTATAAGTACAGTTAGCCTCAAAAGATGTGTACACCAACAAGAAGTTTGCAATCTGTGTTCTAATGTTGTATCAACATAGAACCTGGAAGACTATATTATAAAAAATACTTCTATGTACTAATTACCCATGTTTGCAAAGTAATAAATGATTTTATTTGAATGTGTTGTGTAGCTACAATTAAGTACGCAATGTTAATGTAAATATGTTTTGTGGCTACACATTCATACAATATTTTGGGACAAAGATAGTAGATAATCAAATTAATTTGTGTTGGTGTAGACATCTTTTGAGGCTGACTTGAAAGTTGTATAGACCAACGAGAAATTATTTAACATGAATTCTTGTTGGTCTATACGTCTTTTTGAGGCTGACTGCACCTTGAGTTCAATCCTGAGTCGGTTCCGGCGCCACGCGTTCTCTTCGCCGGCGGGCTGCGCCTGCACACACATCTGCACCAAACAGTTGCGGCAGAAACACGACTCTACCAGGCACTGGTATTTCTGAAACAGTTAATATTTGTAAACATTTTGTTTCTCAGTATTCTTTATTTGTCGAATTGAGTTGGTCCCATACAAATTTGGTCAAGTTCTGATGATTGGTTTTTGAGCTAGCTTCAATAATACGTATTTTTTAGTGTATGTGGATGATGTTATAATAACTTCCTGTCACTGTTAACACATTACCCTTCTTTGTGTCTCGCAGTAGGGTAAAACGTTATTAGACCAATCATTACTATTATGGACTGTTTGGTATGCTACAGCTGCAGTGACATATAAAGAAAAATTAGTGTGTGTCAAGTGAAACCGTCACATTGATTTTTCTAATCTTTTTGTTCCTACTCTACGACTTTCATATTATTATTTTCCATTAAATATTCTTTCACTGAAAAAGAAACCTGCAAAGGTACCTGGTAGGTTGTGGGCCCAGAACTCCCAGAACCAGGGGCGTGCCGTCCATAGAGGCAATTAGGCCTAGCCTACCCTACCAGCAACGCCACATGCATTTATTTTAACTATGTAATACAATAACACAAAATATTAAAAAAAAAAGTTAAACTCCTGTTAAAACTCATATAGCAACTTGTCGCAGACGCCACGTGACTCACAGTTCGACGGAGCTTACGTACGCAAGGCAAGGATTCTTTTCGCATACATTTCGTTCATAAATTTACGCACACTCGTGTATATTTTCGTGTGTATGAACGGCACACAATAGTGAAATGGTTTAAATTAGGGGCGTAACTCCGGCGGCAGGAGCTTGGTCCTCATTGGTTGTGTGTAAAGTGAAGATTTAATGAATGAAAAATATTGAAGACCAGGGCTCCCAATTTTTGGACAATTCCCCGAATTGCGGGGAAGTTTCCTTCATGACTACCAGACTACTAGAGCCAATTAAAAAAAAAGGGTGGTATTGTTGAATTTATACCTTCCAAAAAATTATAAATTGTAAGGAATAGCAAAAGCCCTATAAAAGTAGTTAAAAACGTCATAATTTTTTTTTTCTTCTCATATTTGGGAAATTTCGCTTGGTTTGTGGGGAATTAGGAAAATAAGTTTCGGCAACACAGTCCAGTGTGTCAGTGTTTTCCGGCAAAATATGATAGTCCCTTTTGTGGAAGAACACGGTATGACAGTGATACAATTTTAATTGGTAGTGTTTGTTTCATGTGACAGTGACACGTAATTTATATGTGATCTTGAATGTTTTGCTGTTTTAGATCTTATCAAGTTATAAGTAATTGGTTTTGAAACGTAAAGTAGTGTAAAGATTATGTGTTGTGTTATTATTTGTTTATTTACCTAAGAATGGTGTTCTGTTGTGAAGTTTGCGCCGATAATGTGTTGGTTAGGTTAGGTTAGTCACACTTGTCGTTTAATGATAAGATTCAAGTTGTGTCTAAAGGTAAATGTGTGCCCGAATTACGAGAATTTATCCAAAAATATGATAATTCATGACTTCGGATATCTTGCAAGTGACGTGTTCTGTAATTATCACCCACCCACTTGGTTATGATATTTGAGGTGGCCGAATCTTTCTTCTGTTTGCATCGTTAGAAAATCGTTTTTTAAACCTTGAATAATGTGGTGAGTTCTTGTATGTAGAGCCGCGCTGTGATGTTGCGCGAATTAGTTTTTTTTTTTGGTGTCAGTATGCGTGGCCTACCCTCTGTGGAGAGCCACTGCACGCCACTGCCCAGAACACCCAGGATACCGAGGATAAGATCCAGGAAGTATTAACAGCGAAAAACACAAAAGTTTTTGGTGCTGTCAAAATGGAAAATTTTACCACCACCAAGATTCAGATCGGTCAGCTCGTAGGTAGCCAGAATTGGGCTACATGGAAGTATAAAGTGTCCATCATGCTGCGGGGCACAGAAGGTGCTATGGAGGCGGCAGAAGGAAAACTTCGAAAACCAGTTTTAGGAATAGGCGATGGTGCACTGATGGCCTATAATGCAGAATTGTTAAAATATAGGAAGGCAGACAGCAACGCTCAGCAATCATAACAAGCAACATGACCGAAGAGAATCTAATGAAAGTCATGCGATTTGAAACAGCAAACGAAGTATGGCAGGAACTTCACCGCTTGTTTGACGGTCAATCAGAAGACAGAGCATACACATTGTGCATACAATTCTTCAGCTTCAAAAATAATTCTGTGGATGACGCATCTACCATGATGTCGAAACTTAAAAACATTTGGAACAATTTGAATGCCGAAATTTTAAAGACCGATCCCAACATGAAGTTGCCGGAAATGTTCTTGATCTGTAAAATTTTAGATGCCCTCAATGAAAAATTTTTCAGTTTCAAATCAAGTTGGATGCTGCTAAACAAACAAGAGAGGACAATTGAATCACTGACAGCACAACAGTGCGGGTACGAGAGGGCGCTAGGTGGTCATATTGAGGAGACTCAGGAAGTGCTCGCCTCTACCTCAAAGGTGCAGCATAAATCGCAGTTAAGAGACGAAAACATAAGATGCAGGTACTGCTCAAAAATAGGTCACCGCATTAAGAATTGCAAGTAGTGGATTAATGATGGCAGACCGAAGAAACCTACGCAGTCTTTGTCCAAGCAGCAGCAAGTGCAGAATATAACGTTGATGATTTACACTTGCTCTGAAGAAAGCGATACAGAAAATTGGTACGTGGATAATGGTGCCACAACTCATGTTACCAATAGAGGAGACATATTCACTTATTTTGAGGACTTTGGATCGAACCACACCGTTACAACGGCAGATGGGACTGTAATTTCTGCAAAAGAGAAAGGGTCTGTGGTAGTTCAAACCAGCGTCAACGGCAAAATAATGAATTTAACTCTGAGTGAAGTCTGGTATGTACCGAAGCTTACAAAGAATTTGTTATCCATGTTAGCTGCACAAGACAAACTGCAAAATAGTACATTTATTTCCACCACGAAAGAGTGCAGGCTGGAATTAAACGGTCAGATTTTAGCAGTTGGAAACAGGAAGCAGAGTGGAGGACTGTATAAGTTACAAATGAAGACAGTTCTACCAAAGAAACCTGTAGAGATTAATGCTGTTAACCCATCGAACTTGCTCCAGCTATATCATGAACGTTTTGGTCACCAGAACAAGAAATACGTTAAAGATCTTGTTAAGAGGGAACTGGGAATCAATTTAGGTGATAAAGATGATATACAGTGCGAAGGCTGCATTTATGGGAAGGCACAGCGTCTTAAATTTGGCAAAAGAAAGAGCTAGTATGCCTGGAGAGCTGGTTCACGCCGATGTATGTGGACCATTCCCTGAAAGTTACTCGAAATATTGCTACTTTGTCCTTTTTAATGATGACTTCTCCGCGTTTCGTCATGTTTATTTTATTCGAAACAAAAGTGAAGTAAAAGACAGGATTATTTTCTGAGAGAAGCCAAAAATGCGACAATGGCGGAGAATTCGATAATAAAGTGGTTCGGGAGGTACTTAACAGGCAGGTAATAATCCAGCGGCTCACAATGCAATATACGCCCGAACAAAATGGGTGCGCAGAAAGAGAGAACAGGACTCTAGTGGAAACAGCTCGATCATACGTCCTCAATCGCACGGGACCCACAAGAGAAGAAGGGAAAGTACCGTATGAGCTGTGGCATAAGAAGAAGCCTAAGATCTCTCACTTGCGTGTGATAGGGAGTGTATGTTTCTTTCACATTCCCAAACAAAAAACGAAGAAGCTAAATAAGAAAGCTACCAAAGGCAGACTTATCGGATACGATAACGGCGACGGATATCGCATCTGGAATGGAAAACAGACCGAAAGATCCAGAGATGTCACCTTTTGCCCAACCATGGAATTGAGAATCCCAACGGCCTTGGGACTTGGTCCTCAGGAAGATGTCAATTCACCAGTGAGTGGTGAGATAGAAGAAGATTTTTATTTGATAGCACAGGAGACAGAGGGAGTGATCCTTCCGGAAGATGATTTTCCGCAACATGTAGCTTCTCCTGTAAAACAGTCAGTTCAATTAGAGGGAGAAAAAGAAAGTGAGATCATAGAAAATGAAAACGCATTTTCAGATTGTGAAACTGAAGCGTTTGTAGATGCTATTCCTGATGATGTTGAAATCCCGATGAATTCGAGAACGATGTTTCTATGCCGAACGTTCCCAGGTATAATCTCAGTGACAGGTGTACTCTACGAGCTCCACAAAATATGGACGACTTTAAATTATTCTTGGTTGATTCGATTATAGAAAGAGAACCTTCCACGTATAAAGAAGCAGTATCAAGTGGTACACGTAAAGATAGATGGTTAGAAGCCATGAACAATGAAATCGATTCTTTACAGAAGTTTAAAGTGTGGGAATTGCAAAATCTACCGAGAGATCGCAAAGCGCTGCCATGTAAATGGGTTTTTAAAATTAAATCCAACCCTGCCGGTACAGTCGAGAAATATAAAGCCCGGTTAGTCGTGAAAGGGTTTAGGCACAAGAAGGGTTTTGACTTTAATGAAACCTTCAGCCCAGTAGCCCAGCTGACAACTGTAAGATCTTTGCTCAGTGTTGTGGCAAGAGAGAAACTGCATCTTATTCAGTTTGATGTTGCAACAGCCTTCCTCAACGGTGTTTTGAATGAAGATATTTACATGATGCAGCCAGAAGGCTTTGAGGATGGGACATCAAGAGTATGTCACCTAAAAAAGAGCAGGCACCGCGCTGCTGGAATTATTGTTTTTCAGAAACTCTTAAATCTTTAGGTTTTAAGACCAGCGACGCGGATCCATGCGTTTATATGAAAGCCATAGGTGATAAGAAAATCATAATAACTCTCTACGTCGATGATGGGTTAGTCGCAGCGAGTGATAAAAACCTTGCTAATGAGTTCATCAATGTCTTGAAAAAGATTTTGCTGATCATAACCAAACCAGCTTCATATTATCTCGGATTAGAAATAGAGCAAATGAAAGATGGCTCGATTTTAATAAAGCAAGAAGCTTATGCAAGAAAGGTTTTGGACAGATTCAATATGAGAGACTGCAATCCGACTCGATGTCGACTCCTTTACAGAAAGAAGGAATTATTGAAACAGGCAAAGCTGAGAATGAGTCACAGTCATTTCCTTACAGAGAAGCAGTAGGCTCGCTCGCATACTTGTTGGTGGGCACTCGCCCTGATTTAGCTTATGCTGTAGGAATGGCTTGGAGGAGCTTAGAAAAGCCAACTTCAAATGATTGGTGTATGGTAAAGCGCATAATGCGCTATTTAAAGGGAACATTATCAAGAGGAATAATATATGTTCATGATGCAGATTCTCCGAACAAAATCAAAGCATACAGTGATGCTGATCACGCTGGATGTTTGAAAACAGGTCGTTCTACGACAGGAGTATTGTGCTTATTTTCAAGAGGTGCTTGATATCTTGGATAAGTCAACGCCAAGCTTCAGTTGCCATTAGCACCACAGAAGCCGAGCTTGTGGCAGCAAGCGAGGCTGCAAGAGAATTATTTTGGCTAAAAAGACTATTCAGACTTAAATGGTCAGAAAGAAATCCCTGTGTTATTTGTAGATAATGAAGCTGCGGTGAAATTAGCACATAATCCTGAGTTTCACCGAAGAACCAAACATGTTCGTGTGAGGCACTTTTTTGTAAGAGAACTTGTGCTTCAAAATCAAATTGTGGTCGAAAGGACTAGCTCTGCTACACAGCTCGCAGATCTGCTGACTAAGGCTTTGCCCAGACCGATATTACAGGAACTCTGTCAGAACTTAGGTCTGAAGGACTAAAAGGTCGACTAGCAGCTGAGGGAAAGTATTATGGACTGTTTGGTATGCTACAGCTGCAGTGACATATAAAGAAAAATTAGTGTGTGTCAAGTGAAACCGTCACATTGATTTTTCTAATCTTTTTGTTCCTACTCTACGACTTTCATATTATTATTTTCCATTCAATATTCTTTCACTGAAAAAGGTACCTGCATTAATTACAACCAATTATTAGATCCAGCTGCTTGGGATGATTTATTAGCTCTGGGTTTTATTAAGTAAATTTGTAGCTAAATTTGTGTGCAGTATGTTTACACAAAGCTGGACCTACCTTATGTAAATCTGTCAATAGTAAAGAAAAACATAAAATCCCAAAATAAGAGTTGCTATTTTGTTTGTCAGTCAAGAATAGTTTATACCTTAATATGTAGTAGCCAGCCAAGGTGGTGACGAGGCTGACTATAATAATCATAATGTTCATAATTGTAAGATAAGCTCAAAATGCAGACCAATCCAGAAGGCGCCTACAATCCATACTGCAATGACGCGTGTCCAAAAAGGAAACAAACATCCATCCACCTGCCTCTATTCCTTGCCACAAAGTTTAAGAACTTTTTTTGTTTAGCACATAAACTGATACAAAAACAGACTTTTCGAACAAAATTGTCGCAGAATTACATAACATAATCGGCCTATAATGTTCCCACTGCTGGTACATAGGCCTCCTCTCAGTGACAGGGAGTGGGCCGTAATCTACCAGGCGGACCCAGTGCGGGTTGGTAGATGTCACATGTCTTCGAATTTTTGGTTCTCCAAGGACCAGGCCCAGGTCGACGGCGCGTTGTATTCCACGCGCGCCTCAAAGAGATAACAGCACAAGTGTAGGGGTCCACTAGGGCCGATGCCTGCCGGGGTCGCGTGGAAGTTCGAAAGGGTTACTGAGGCCCCTGGCAACACAGGCAACGGAAGGAATACGGGTGGATTTTAGCCAGTAAGGGTCTGACACACCCTCCCGCTCCGCCCAGAGCGGGAGAAGTTATTTGATATTTCCCACCCAAAAAAAAAAAAATGTACATGCCGGTTTCCTCACGATGTTTTCCTTCACCGTTTTGAGAGCAGTGGTGAAGAAATAATTTACACAAAGTAAAGCGTCTGTCTAGGTTCGAACCTATGACCTACAACTCGTAAGTTGCGGCCGTCTCTACTGGGCCACCACTGCTCATACTGGGCCACCACTACTTGCATCGCAGAATTAATGTGACAAAATTGTCAAGCGCGCGTAAACTGCTGCCATTGGCAGTTGATAAATCATTCAACCAATCACAGCAGTTTACGCGCGCTTGACAATTTCAAGAAAAAGAAATATTTTTTGTTTGAGTCTTTTGGTTCACTCTGTATTCTGCGAAAACATGTTACCTTATGCCAGTCGATGTTGGACAGTAGGGGTCTGTAGAGCGGGAAGCGCTTGTTGGTGAATACGGCCCAGCGCGGCGGTGCCACGCGCGCTCGTACGAGGCGCCACCAGCGCGCACAGACGCACGCGCACGCGCATAGAGACAGATCGTCCAGGTAGCTGAATATGCACAGCAGCACTGCAACCACACATAATTATGACTGATAAAACAATGAACTTGCTTGCCATTCCTATAAAGACCGTGATCAATAATCCTGTGGCAAAGTGTAATTTTAAATGTATAGTGAGGTTTCTTTAGGTAGTCAAAGAAAAGCTGCATAAAAGACTGATGTGTTTACTTAAATATATAATAAATATTATTATTATTATTACCAAGATCGGAATTCATTAATTAATGTACATAATGTTGCTGTACTAATTAAAGTTATTGTTTCTTTGATGAAAGAGTTTTAATTTACCTGCCTAACATAAAGCTGTTATAAGATAACCCAACACAAAAATACCTTCAGAAGGCAACTGCTCCACAAGTCCAGCGGCAAGATTGTCAGGTGGCCTAGGCGTTGATAAAGCCTGCAAGGAGCGCGCAAGGCAGGGCGGGTTTGGTGGGGGCCCTAACCCAGCACGATCGTCACTGGCCGGTTCAGGCCCGTTAACGGAGCCCGGGGCCGGCCCCTCGGCGCGGACTGGTGCATCAGCATGTGGCGGATCATCGATGAAAGCAGCGACGTCGACTCGCATGGATCCATCTACACGAATCGGCCCATCGGGACGCAATGATCCATCAATACGCAGCGGGCCATCGGGACGCATCGGCCCATCGGCGCGGCCGGGCCCATCCGGGCGACCTGGCGCATCAGCGCGACCTGGCACATCAGCGCGGCCTGGTCCATCGACGCGGCCTGGTCCATCGGCGCGGCCCGGCCCATCAACTCGACTTGGGCCGCCATTACCCCCAACGCCACTGCCACATCCACTGCTGCTTGCAGCAGCGCCTGAGTTACTTGCCCGGCTTGCTTCGTCTTCTGGACTTGTTTCACTGTCCATTGAACTCTATAAAATAGCAGATGTACAAGTTTTAGATCCAAGCTAAATACTTATACTCATAACCAGCACGGACTGCTTTAGAGCGATAGTACGTAGTATATTGGCCTCCCTGATGCGCCGCCTGGGAGGCAGCACCAACAGCCTTCTGAGTACCATATTGGGAAGGGTTGATTGCCCGGTTATGGGGCACCGGAATGGGCCACGGATCTGGGGTGCCCTTTGTAATATTAAGTCAATTGTAAATCATCATCTGGCTAGCCTTTTCCCAACTATGTTGGGGTCGGCTTCCAGTCTAACCGGATGCAGCCGAATACCAGTATTTTACATGAAGCGACTGCCTATCTGACCTCCACAACCCAGTTACTGGGTAACACTATACCCCTTGGTAAGACTGGTTGTCAGACTTTCGGGCTTCTGACAACCCGTAACGACTGTCAAAGATCTACAAATGACAGCCGGGACCAACGGCTTAACGTGCTTTTCCGAGGCACGGAGAGGTCTTGGTATGCAAAGATGGTCACCCATCCACGGACCAACCGCAGCAAGCGTAGCTTAACCTTATCGATCGACCCGTGCGGCTGTTATTACTTAGCCACAAGCCCCTCTCATTAAGTAAATTGTAAATAATAATGAATAAATAATTAATAATTTTACTATCAGAGTTATAGGTATTATTTACTAACAATGTATGGAATGTTTATTTTGAAATAAAACGATTAATAATAAACGAATATGCTGTGGTCTCCTATAAGTGAAGGAGTACTTAATAACTGATAATGATAATGTTGCCCATTACTTATGTGTCATTTCCTTGTGTGTATATGTTTTGCTGGGGATCCTAAATAAATAAATAAATAAATGATGAGATATTCCATGTTATAAAATGTTGCTAGCAGTAAGTACTTCTATTCCCTTATACCTAAATTATGCTACCCTTTCTCCAAAATTTTATAATATTGCATTATTGTGGTATACAATAATGCTAACACTCAACAAACAAAAGAATGTTACAAGAAAACTTCAATTTCAATAAAAATGGATTTGCCTTACCCCGCGTCCTAATAGAAAGCGATTATCGCATTCGTATGTCACTTTTTGTTCGAAAAACCGGAAGGCGCTCTCTGTAGACAAGTGACACATAAACGCGACAATCGCTTTCTCGCGACGATCGTATATTTGCGCGACGATCGCTTTCTATTTGGGGAGCCCAGAGGATTATTGAGCAAGACAGTATTGTCAGTCATCGACAAGGGTGATTACAATCCGTTCTCATTAGCGAGTATCGCGGGTAAAGTACTTGCCAGAGTGTTTGGAGGACAACCTAGTAAACATCTTAAAATACAAAATCAAAATATTTTTATTTCACTTAAACCTACATGGGCACTTATGAAACGTCAGAAGCTAGGTGCACGGTTCCAATTGGTCGTTTCCTATGGAGAAGAGCCGGCAAGAAACTCCACGGTTACTCTTTTAAAAATAATTAGCTTTTACAATGTTCTCAAATTACAGTGATAATAGGTATGGGAGGACAGTGTAGGCCTGTCGAGAAGTACCTACTTAACAAAAAAAAAAGAAAAGAAAAAGGTCTACAAAAGATCTAGTCTATTAAGCCTACAACGTTCTCACGTTCACAACGAACACAAGAATCCATGTAAAATAATATTAAAATAATAAAAATAAAAACCTATGTAAACCAAATAACATGTTTGTACACAATGCTCAGTTCGGCTTAAGGCCGCAGTTATCGATTGAGTGTGCTATTTTGTCTCTCGAGCATAAATACTGTCAGGTACTATATGTACTATACAGAGAGAAGTATATGTGGCGTTTCTAGAGCTTTCCAAGGCATTTGACTTGGATAAGTGTGGTGTGGTGTGGCGTAAGCTGAACGAAACGGGAGTGCCTGACGCCATAATAAATATGTTTCATTATTAGTATGGCCACCAAAACAAACATGTTAGATGGGCGAATGATTTGTCTGAGGATACAGGATGGAATGACGGTGGACTGACCTCGCTAGCGCTTTTCAACCTATATGTAATTGTAAACCAGCTGTCCTATTGACAGTCTCAGTGTGAGTAGTATTAGTTTTGCGGACGATATGGTGCTGCTGAGTCCGTCAATAAACACACTCAGGAAGTTGTAGGCGTTCTGCGAGAATTATACAGAAGCTCATGGATATATTATGTATAACGAACAGAAAAGCAAACTAGATACTTGTGTTTAGGGTAATGCGTAAAAACCAGCACATATCCTACCTGTTAAAAGGTGTGAAACTTGAAAGGGTGCTAGATTATAAGTACTTAGGGTTACTGAGGACTTGAAAGATGATGCTGACATGGAAAGGGAATGTTGGTTGTCTGATGCTTTATGTTGGCCAGCAAGTTTGCTTATTGTATACCAGAAGCGAAAGTAACTCTTTTTAAGGCTTTATGGCAATCTTTGTACATGTGCACTCTGTGGGTTCGATATACACAAATTAAGGCACACAACGCCCTCAGAGTTGTTTAATGCCAACCCCAACATAGTTGGGAAAAGGCTAGGCAGATGATGATGAATGCCCTCAGAGTTCAGTATAATGCCATCAAAAATATATTCAAATATATTTCAAAATTGTCCAAATCCGAGTTTTAATTAAGTAACTAAGAAGTAAGCAGATTTAGGGAAGCCCACAACTTCTTCATCAGATTTGACTATTTAAATTATTGTGAGTCAGGCCGCACACAATCATACAAAATCAAAGGCTCTAAAGATCACTTTATTTTTGGTCCATTTTGGAAATGTGAAAGTGGATCCCTGACCACGAGGATTGTATCTGAAACTTTTCAAATATATTTTCAGTGTTCTCTCATCATGCCGCACCTACTCAGCTATCAACTTTTCACCCTGCATATGCTGGCTCAAAAACCCTCTAGGCGACTATCAATTAGGATGCTTCAATCATTTATTTATTTAAAATTTAAATTTAAAGATACTTTAAAAGCCCTGTAATATGACAGGGGCTTTTAAAGTATCTTTAAATTGTTTCACCACTTCTTAGTTTGGGTATTGAACTTTATAAATGCCTCTGTGAAATGCTTTTTACTTTGTGTCTAGGCACAGATAAGTACAGATTATCATAATCATCATAAATGAAAGGGCTATTAATAAGTTATTTAATGTTTATATGAAAGGAAACTTACTCTGTAATACCACCAGGAAGGTACTGCAGCACAGGCTCTATTAACTTTACGTTCAGAACTATAGTTCAAATCTGAAGGCTCATCATTCCCTGAGTCACCATCATCTGTCTTTTCACTGTAGAAATACGAAGAGGGCAAGTATGATGGGAAATCTGGGAAGAGAAAAGCGTGGCAAGTGACACAAACTGGCTCCCCGAAGCTAGGGCCGTAGTACCCATTGCACACGTGACAAGTAGAATTCTGTAACAAATTGATCACACTGATACAATACAACTGAATATTTGTTACTTATTTTTCTAATATTTCGAAGTTCATCATACGTACATCAAACTCAAACTCGAGAGGTTGCTCACTTGGAGTACTACAAATAAGTTTGTCACCATTTTCTTCCAGTTTCTTCATAAAATGAAAAAACTCGGGACCCATTGCAAACATGTTTACAAATTCCAGGCAAAGTTTAGTGATGGATTTGTACGATCATGGAATCAGTTTTAAATAGATAAGTTCCAATTTTGATTAGTTCATGGAACAAAAATAAGCGACACTACATCACTTATTGTTTCGAACTTAATACAGTAAACATTAATGTATTACGATAGGAGAAATCCCCAAAATCCTGAAAACAACTGTCAAAACATGAAAGGAATTTGACACTTTGATTGTTGCTAGCAGTAAAAATATAACAATAGAAGTGAGTGAAGGCTAAAATTGCTAGTCACTACCATGGAATTAGTATGTACTATTTAGTACAACGTAGTGGATTTAGAACAGAGGTGGCCCAGTGGTAACGGCCACGACTTACTACTCTACAATCGTAGGTTCGAACCCAGGCAGGCACTTTACTTTGTGTAAATTATTTCATCACCACTGCTCTCAAAAGGGTTAAGAAAAACATCGTGAGGAAAACGGCATGTCCTAAAACCAAAAATTCGAAGACATGTGACATCTACCAACCCGCACTGGGCCTGCGTGGTGGATTACGGCCCACTCCCTCTCATAGAGAGGAGGCCTGTGTTCCAGCAGTGGGAACATTATAGACTGATTATGTAAAGTGGATTTAGGACAGAAGCAATTAGTAGCAAGGAACAGATACGAGTATAAAGTACGCGATGAACCAGAATCTTCAATGCAGCTTGACAATAAAGAAAAGCGCCACGTCTATGTATCGCTTAGGAAGTAACTTATCTTCACAAAGTGGTTTCTGCGGTTGTGAAGTAACACCTTTTATTTTATAGTTTGATCTGTGCCCTCAGTATTAGAGACACCTCTCTCGTATGCTTTGCACTTAGAGATGGGTAGCATACAAACTCTTTTCAAAAAGTGTGCTAGCACACTGCTACCACGAATGAAGCGAGGCTGCAGTGGCCTGTGAGTGCCAGCGAGTCGCGTAATTCACCGCGCGAGTCATAGTGTGGTGTGTAGTGGACAACGCGACACGGAACGCATACGCAGTAGAGTAGGCACACGCGGTGATTAAGAGCGTTACACAGCTCGCACAAGTGATGATGATGGAAAGACTCGGAAAGAGAAATGAGGATGGTTACAAATGTTCTGTATAGCTTGTGTGATATTTTAGGCTTTTGACCGACTTTTGTCTATTCTATACCGATATTTAAATCTAGTACCTAATTAAATAGTTCGTTAAATATTGCTTTAAACGAAGTTTTAAGTGTGCAAGAATATAAATGCAGAAATATAGTGAGTAGCGACAACTGTGCTAGCACATGTGCTGAGTTACCCAGCACTATTTGCACTTTGCAATGTACTAAATTAGCCTCCACATTCATAGTATCCGAGAAAGCGTCTTGTTTGCGACGGACACAAACGATTCCATGAGTTCAGTTCACTTTTCTGCGTTTTATGTGTGCTAAGGTCGTATTCTGCCAAGTTTTCCATTTCACTTACTATTGTACTCGCTCACAAATCTGAAGTTTGTAGAGAAGTGTTACTCAATTATTACATACGCCGGCTGAACAGATTTGGCACAAGGTATGCATCTACATAACTTGTGTCAAATCTCATCCAAATCAGATCGAGATAAATGAAAATAGAACTATCTTCGGGTAGTTCTTCCGGGGTGCGAGTGAAACCTTTGCGTGTTGGCACCATATAGACTAATTTAGTTGTCGTAGTTAGGGTGATTTTCAATAAAAATAATTAAGCTAAGGTAAATGAAATTAAGTGAAATAAAACAACAGCATCATTCTTAAAATTATTCTTAAATTACTCTTATCTTTTTTCCTTTTACTTCTTTCTTTCGAGCTTTTCAATGTGCCATTTTTATCAATATCTTTTGAAAACGAACACAAAAATTACATAGGTATAAGATAATTATATCATACGCGTACATTGTACTTCATAATTAAATAGATAAAATCCGAATTTCCAATTGCATAATAAACGAGCATGAAAAAAATTCTGCATTTCTAAGTTTTTAATAATACTTTTACTACCATTTTGATGTTTCAAAAACGTAATAGTCATTATTTAAAATCATTACCTGTGTGGTGTGGACGAATACGAACTAATACTACCATGAAAATACATAAACATATTTTGAGTTTTGGAACCTTATCCATAAAGTAATAAACACAATGTAGATACAGTCAAATATTAAATTATAACAATTCTTTGACAAGAATTTAAATGTAACTAGCTATTTTAATACATAATGTTAGCTAAATTAGACAGCTGCCACCTTATATTTTAGCTTTTCACAATAAAGCTGTCCCTACGGGCAGGTGCGAGGCGGCGCGGTCCGTGCACGGTGACGCCATCACTGCTCGACCATGTTGCACGTACATTTAAAAATATTTACCAACCGTACAGCCTTTAAAATACTTCATATTGCGACTTAACTGTATACTAGCATTTCTATCGGCCTATGCAGCACACACAAGGGCTACAATTCGACCCTTACTTTAATCTAAACACCTATACGCGATATGAACAATGATTGCCAAAATAGTATTCACAAAAACACGAACGACATCTTTAAGGCGAATATAATACAAAATTGGTGTCAAAGAAAATATTTCAACATTATCTAAGTTGTGTGGACACATAATCAGACACTCAGGCGGTCGGCAACGGAAGTCAACATCGTATATATTTTTTTAATTACACATTCGCTAGACTTATTTTATACACATCGCCCTAAACGAGTCCTAGGAAGTATTTTCGTTCACAAACAAAAACAGCACATTTTCAAAACAGTCACTTCATCTCAGTAATCTTATACAAATAAAAATAAAATTCATATTTCCTTAACGCGATCCGTCATAAATACACCGGAGTCCGTATATTTTCCTTACCTACATAATCGTAACCGACGACGTTTAGAAAGTAAAGGTAAAAGGTAGAGCTAGAGTCCAGTGGCGCAGGCGAGCAGTTCTAGTCGAGGCGACGTCGCGGCGTCCACACACTAACTTAGCTATACCGCACACTCGCACAAAGCTACCGCGCGGCGGCCGGGGGCCCTCTACCGCACTCAGTACGGAGAGTAATACATGCCGCGCCTGTAACCTCTGCAAACAAGGCACGCCGTTAGTCACTACAGCTACGTGCTACACGTTACAGATACCAAACTACCGCTACGCACTGCCATGCAAGCTACGTCCACGACGAAGGAGGGGCGCCGCATTGAAAATACTCAGTTTTCTATTACAAACTTTATTTGTAAAAAGTGTGTATAAATATTGTCTTTCTTTTGATCAATTTACAACAGTTTGTACCGAATTTTACAACAGTGTCTACTGTCTACAGAGTGTTTCATTGCTTAAGATGTCACATCTAGTTAGCCTCAATACTCAATTGACTAAAATCCTTCAACTTCTAAATCTATAAAACAGATGTAGAACAAGTGAGGAGAGAGGTGACATCTTCCACAAGTTAATGTAGAAATTGGTGTAATTTGCAACTGTTAATGTATTACAATAATTGGTACCAAACTTAGTCTCTCATTAGTGTCACACCAAACGGTGTATGCTTCTTTCAACTATACTGATATTGGAGCCTTAGTTTATTTCAGACTTGTCGATTGCACATAATATGACTTAATAACTGATAATAATAATGACAATACCTTGCAGGATGTATATGTGGACGAAATAAAATGATGAGATGAAAACCAATGACAAACAAAAATACTTATCAATTTGATAGGTTAAATGACAAAAATAAATCCTAAAAAAATAATATATTTACTAGGTTCAGGGATATAGTATTTAAATGACAGGAAGTCATCCTAAGTAAAACAATTGAATTTATTTATCTTGATTTATATTTTGTTATCAATTTTAAATGACTACATATTTGCATTTTACAATTTTTGTTTTTTGTACAAATTAATAAAACAATTTTTTGGACAGAATTTATGGTACAAATATTGATAGTCATAAAACACCAAATACGTCACAAGTCTCTGATATATTTTCTTCATAAAAGTCAAAATTTACAATCTGTTTCAATAACTAAAGAGTAATGGTCTCTCAATAAAATTATAAAAGATCGTTTTGCTATAGGTTTTTACAAACTATTGTATGATATTTTTATGAATATCCTGCTGGCCTTTCAGGGACAATGGTTTGAGATCGTATTTTCAATATTATAATTATAATAAACTAAAGATAAGTTTATATCAAAGGCTCATCATACAGAGACAATTCAAAACAATTTTTGTACAAAGATCGTTAGCTACAACACTTTGTGTAGCAAAGTGTTGTTTACAGGACAATTTCATTCTCGTAACAGTTGCAAATTATGTAACGGAGTAAAAAAAAAAACCACAGAAGTTGAAGATGTAGACAGTGTTAATATGGATTGTACCTGCCGCGGCGCACGGGCCGGTAGCCGGAGTAGTACGGGGAGAAGCCTCCACGGAACGAGCGGCCGCGGCCCCGCATGGCGCGCGGCGGCCGGTTCGTTGTGGACAGGCCCGGCTTGTTGGTGCGCTTGGGCATCACCTGCGGACACACAACGTCATGCTCTTCTAGTACTTGCTACGTTAAAATGAAGCGGATATCAAACTCATCATCTGCCTGGACTTATCCCAACCATGGTAGGGTCGGATTCCAGTCTAACCGCCGGATGCAGTACCAGTCAACTCAATAGTAAATTATGCTGCTTTGAGGATAAACATGTCAGTCGGGAAAAGGATGATTTCTGCTTGACCATGCCAGGTGCGAGCCTTGCCAAACTTCACGTTTATTTTATATGAACCAGTTCATGCTACCCTGCAGCATCTGTGTCCCAACCGTTTACCATTAACAAAAATAGCATGCTCATAGCAGCAATGCGTTGAAGCATTAACTGCTTTCCACAGACCATATCCTATATGAGAAAAATGGGTTCCAATCCAAGAAAAAAAACCGGACAAGTGCGAGTTGAATCGCGTGGTGAGGGTTCCGTACAATGAATATGTTATCTACCATGTTTTTTTTTATCCCAATAACAAACTTAAAATTGTAGTTGAAAAACATGTTCTCTCATACATTTCAAATGCAAATGTAAGTTTGTACGCGCAATATTGAGAGATTTACCATGTTATTGTAAAACCATAGACTTCTTATAGGTTTTCCTGTAATATATAAGAAAATAACTATTTTATGAATTTATTTCAAAATGTTAGGCTCAGTAGTTCGGAGATAAGGGGTGGGGAAAGGTCAATTTTTCATGAATTTTCCTATCTAACTTTAAATCTATTCATTTTAAAATGACATTATTAAAAAAAATTGCCTCCAAAAATCCCCCCTCCCCTCATATTTAAAATTAATTAATTTACGTTACACATCCATGTTTGGGTCACAGAAATTCCAAATTTAATCGGTCTAGTAGAGCAAATTGGTTGTGCGGGGCGGACAGACACACACTCGAGTGATCCTACATAATTATAAGGAATCCATTTTTTTCCTTTTGAGGTTGGGAACTTGAAAATGTACAAATTTCTTTGTAAGACCAATTGTTGATCCACGTTTTCTTCTAAAAAATAATTCAACAGCTTACCTTAATTTGACGCCCTCTAAATAACGATTCGTCCATTGCCATTGCAGTCTGTACACTGTCTTTGTCGCCGAACTCTATGTAGGCGAATCCCTTTGGGTGGCCGTCGAACTTATTACATAATATTGTAACCCTGGAAGTTAGCATGATTTTGAATTAGAATAAATAATTTTCACATTTCAATTGTTGATTTTTGGCCTTATTTTATTAAAAGTATATAATAAAATAAGACCAAAAATTCCTCAACAGTTGAAATCTGTACCGACAGACGTCCTGTCCAAATCCCATAGAATAAACCACTTTCAGTTTTTCCGAATTTTCCATTTTTCCTGACAACTTTAAAACATTTTCTTTCCGTAAGAACCTGATTAGGACTATTACGAACATTTAGAATAATAAAATATAATAATAGATCCAAATCGGTCCGGCCGTTCCCAAGTGATGATCAGTAGTTCCCAAACTATGGGCCGCGAGCGATTACTACGTGGGCCCTGAAAAATAGGACGACAAATAGACCAACCGGGCCAACAGGTGGATGACCACTTTCCTAAGCCGGTGACGGGCTTCAATCGCGGCGCGGGCCTTTCGGTCTGTGATTTTCATCGTATGCGCGGGTGGAGGGGGACGACGGAACGCACCGAAATAAGTTGGACATATCAAACTCATTGCGATTAAAAGTAACTAAAACTGTTGATGCTAATGTTATGACAAAAAACAGGAAATAAATGCATCCTTCTTATTAAAAAAAATAGCACTCCTTGTATTTAAATACTAAAAGTTTGGATCGGAACTTAATGTTTTTTTTTCTTGTTTGATCAGTCCTTCATTCATATATGTAGTTATTCCCCTTTTTCCTCCAAGAAAACCAAGAGGTGAGTCCCGAATTTCTAACTTTTTGATAGGTGAGTAGCGGTCCAGTCAACTTTGGGAACCACTGATATAGATTATTGCCGCGTTCCCATGACAACGTAGGCTGTCACGGGCCGAAGCGTTAACGTGTAGATTCTGCCATGCAACGCGCACACGCACGATTTGAAAACAAGGCAGTCATCTAGATTTTTTTCAAGGGAGGTAAACCTTATTTAGTAGCCTAAATTTCAGCGATGTTATGTATGACGCCTGCCACTAGTATGAGACAAGGTTGGCAAAAAGAAATGGTAACGATGTTGGATCTAACAGTTTTCAATAAACAATTTTATTTCATGTCTAGTTTAACAGTATATTTTAAGTATTAATAGACGACTTTTTACGACTTGACAAATCATATTTCTTTATTATTTATGTAAGTTTAATATTAATTTATTAATAAACCTTTCGGAATAAATTCTCTAACTGGTGGTGAAAACCATATCAAAATACGTTTAGAAGTGCGTTTAGTTTAAAAGAACAGCGCAGTTCCAGACAGAAACGAAAAGAGACTTTAATTTATGATATGCATTCTTACCTATTAATAGATCCACATCCGTGGAAGTGCTGTTCCAGCTCCTCGGCAGTGGCACCGTAGTCCACGTTGCCGACGTAAACTGATCTGTTGTCAGCCTCTATCTTCTCCTCAATCGACATGTTTAGCGGACTTGCTGTGGAAACAGTAAAAAAAACAAGTTGAGAAAAAGTTTGTTTTCTAAAATTATTATAACATTCACTTTATTTTAGTATTACAACAGATAAGTGCAGTAGGCGATGTGTCGGAACCACGGTTATACAACAGAGTATTGTTAGTTTTCAGAAAAAAAAATTCATACAAAATGATTAATTTATTTATTGCTGAAATAAACAATCCTGTACTTTGCAAAACTATTATACTCCAGTTTTTCAAATTTCCTCTAAATTCCTGCGAATTCATACTCTCCCAAACTATCGCGTATTGCACAGTGAGCATGTCATTATAATACAACGTTCGCATATGCGCCAAGCCTGAGGAAAAGCCGCAAATGAGGGAAAACACCCAATTTGTTACACCCTCTAACAGGTGTAAAATAACGCTTAACAAAGCCCAAAGTCACTTAAACCTCTCATTATTGTGATTTTTTTTGTACAGGGCCATAACTTGGGGAACCTTCTGGTTACGGAGATCTTTGAAGGGCAAAGTACCAACTTTTAAAGGTTCCGTACTCAACAAGAAAACCTTATAGTTTCACCATGTGCGTTTGTCTCTCTGTCCACGACTTAGCTCAGACTCTTAGTACTAGAAAGCTGTACTTTGGCATGGGTATACATACGCCGACAAAGTAGTAAAATAAAATCATGATAAAAAATTGTAGAATACCTTCCCTTGCACATGCAAGGGAAGGTATTCTACAATTTTTATTTTTTAGATGAGGAAAAAAATATCGTGCCCACTACATAGTGGGCATGATATTTTTTTCCTCATCTATCCCATGGTATTTAACTTGTATGTGGCCGGTTTTTTATTTAAGTTCACGAAATAGTTTTAAATATTTCAACTTAACTTTAAATATAACTCATGTACCATTGCATGCACCCAATAGCACAATGTTTTGGGTGCGTTACATTGCGCGCTCCACAGCAATTTTATACACCAAAAAAAAAACCGACCAAGTACGTGTCTGACAACGCGCAATGAAGGGTTCCGTAGTTGGGATGAATTTATCCCAAGAACAAACTTAACATTGTAGTTGAAAAAAATGTTCCCTCATACATTTGAACTACAAATTTAAGTTTTTACGCACAATATTGACAGATTTACCATGTTATTTTAACACCATAGACTTCTCATAGGTTTCATGTAATCTATAAGTAAAGAACTATTTTGTGTATTTTTTTTTTTCAAAATTTTAGGCTCAGTAGTTTTGTGTCAATTTCCTTAAATAACTTTAAAAGTATTTATTTTAAAATTATAACAAAATATACCTGAAATCCTTACAACAAGCCCTTTCATTTGATACGTCACACAGTACAGTTTGCAAGACCTTTTTTTAATTTACTTATTTACCCCCCAAAAGTGTCCCGCATATTGAAAATTTATTTATTTACGTTTCGTGTTTGGGTCACAGAAATTCATGTGTACCAAATTTCAACTTACTAGTCCAGTAGATTCGGAGCAAATTGGCTGTACAGACACACAAGTGATCCTATAAGGGTCCCGTTTTTTCCTATAGAAAAAAGGAAAGAAGAGGTGGAGCCCTAAAAATCGTTTCATTTAGCAATAATTTTTGCTCAATGTTACTGAGTTTGAAAGAAAAGAAAGAAAATTGTACAGAATGCATAGGTCTTTTTAAAATTTAAATTCTGAATAACAGAGATGAAGAGGGCAAGGGAAATTAATAAAAGTAAGGTACCTAAAAATAGCGAGGCGCAAATGTGAGTGTTGTAAAAAGTAACATCAATCATGCAAACCCAGTTTTTTCTTTCTCAGAGCACCTTGTTTTACCAGAAGTTATTTTAAAGTTTACCAGAACAGATCCTTAATATTTTGTAGCAAGACCTTCGGATAAAAAAACATTAAGAGCAAAGAGCTTGTAGTATACTAAAGGCTTCTAATGACACCATTCCTAACTATTGTTGTTCTAAGGGACAGTAAACCTGTATTTTCTATACAAAAGTAAAGTCAGGTAAATTAATTGTTTAGGAAATTGAATACCAACTTGTCAACAATTGTCCAGATATTATTCAAATTAAAACTGTTATTCATTGACAGTTGTATAAAATGGCTATAACACGGCAAATTGACATAAGGTGTAAATTTGCTTAACAATTGATTTCCCTGACTGTACTAAAGATATAATACAAGAAAACAAAGCTATAACTAGGTACCTAACATAATACTCATAATATTGGATAACTACAAAACTACTGAATGGATTATTACATGACAAATTTTTTTTTGTACAATTGTCTATTAGTCCTCAGTTCCTCACCTAATTAGCAATTATGGTTAATATTGTCCATGCTGGGCAGCACAGTGACAACCAATCTCATTTATTGTGTTTTAAAGAAATACAGTATTTTCTAGGTCCTAGGAAAAGTCATCAACAGCAAAATGTTTCATAATTTTAAACTTTGGTTTCCAAAATTTTGTGTTGTAACTGGCCAGGTAGGACAAAGCCTATTTCTATTAACCTACAGTCTATCCTATGAGGGCCTACATTTTGCAGAGATCTATGGGCTGTAATAAGGTAAAGAAACAAAAACTTACTAAGTCCTGGTGGGCTACCCATACTCATCTGCTTGTCTACTTCAGTTTGCATCTGTTTTAGTTTCTCAGCCTCCTCTTCCATTTCTCGTACTCTTGCCTTGATCGCGGCCAAGTCTGGCACTTCACCGCCAGCGGCTTCATCCCCACCCTGAGCAATAATATTATAGATAGATAGATACTCTTTATTGAATGTACACCTTATCAATAACAAATATAAAAACAATGAAAATTGTATCTTTAAAATTTTATACACACATCAACTCGCACCTTCTACCTGTAGGGGTAGACAGAAACTACAGAATGCCATCTGTTAATTTTCTTTAGCTTATAATGTCGAAATTAACCTAGAACAATCAATAGTGAAAAGGGCTTTTCAGTGTATCAACTCCCAAGTTTCGTCACTAAAATGCCAGTTTTTATTTGGCTAAGGATTACTTTTTATTTTGTATGCCTGATGCTAGATTGGCCCATGACTTCATGAAAGACTAGATAAGCACAGTTTCTAATTACAAAAGAATACCTATAAATCAAATATAAAATCAATGTAGAGAAAATGTTTGGTATGCATATTGATAAACAAATGAATAACAAATAAGCCCCAGTCAACAAGATTATAAATTACTTAAGTAGCTTGGGTCTTATAATCTGACTTACAAAACCAAATCAATTATGTGTTATCATATCATCTGTGTTTATCATCTATAATAATCAAATGCCACAGATTTGGGATCTTTCATTTGACCAAAATAATGAATTCTCATTAAATTTCACAGTTATGTTTAGAAGAGAGTTAAGTTACACGTACGTGTAATCGATGGTTTACAGGTTAGCTTTGTAAACCAGTCTAGTAAAGGCCGATTACCATTAATACTCAGTAAGTGTAACATTTCACATCGGAAAAACCGTTTTCTTCTCCTGCTTATTTGTAAACTGTGATCGTACATCTTTATACACAAGCGGCAGGTTACTTTAGACGAGAGAAACCCAAGAAATACTCACTCCAAGACTATTGTCAGTCATGTTTAGGGAACCGTTGGTCCCGTCCAAATGATTGTTGTCAATCGTCTCTAAATAATCATCATTTTCTGCCATGGCCATTATCTGCCTCTTTCATGAATTCAACACTTAGAACTTCACACTTCACTAAATCCCTGAAACAACACGTAATTAGTGAAACTCTACGTTGAAATAATTTTGATGATTACGAAGTTACTCTGACGTACCGGTAACCAAATCCGTTAGAACGCAAATGGCCTACTTTTGAAATACTATTCACATTGACCACTTAGGGTTATTGGCTTTCACTGTAAAAGTGGTAATTTCATGAACATCCTAATAATCCTTTGATATTTACAGATTCGTTTCGGCCAAAATACCTAAAAATTAAACGCCAAACCAAACAACCATAACCACAGACTAAACTGACCACAGAAACTGACAATGTCACCATAGTATGTAAAAAAGGCTTGAAATATAAAGTACCTACATTAAATTTCAATCCTTTTAACTTTTTTTTAGTGATTAGTGTGAAAAATAACCTTTCAAATTGTTTCCAGTGATAAGACTGATCGACAGATGTTGGTTATAGTAGCTTACAGAAATATGGATAATTTAGTAATGTTTGCCATTTTATGTGGCATTTACCAGCTTTTTTATACACCTGAAATATGGATGTAGCCCGGGAAATTCAATTTTTCTTAGGTTTTTTGCAATTTGCAGGTTAGCGATTGTATCTTGATCAAAATATGATTCTCGACCATAACAAATATGTATTTACAAAATTCGTATGATTAATACGTCTCCCTTAGTTAGATTTATTCCATAAAAACAAGTCTCATTTGAAAAAGTTTTTGTGGAATAAAACTTCGAGAGATGATTCTAAGAGATAGATTCTAATGATTATAATTCTTTAAATACATATTTGCTATGGTCGCGAATAATATTTTTATCATGTTGCAATACAGAACATATGTACTCAAGAATTTCGCGGGCTAGCACTGCGGATCCACCATAATATTACTTTACTTTTTGGACTGGAAACAAGGCAAGAGCAGCAGTCTGCAGTCATCATGGCAGTCATAGACATAAAAGATGTCAGCAGTGGGCAGCCCACAGACTAAGTAGGTGCCCCTACTAATGAATGTCAACCATCAACATGATGTCAAGTTCAGACTCGGGGTTGCTATAATTTTTCTAGTTCATGTATAATCAGCCTATAATGTACCATAATCATAATCATAATCATCATTTATTGCATCCATGTAGTTTACAAGTTGTTACAAGTATATAGGTTTCATACATGAACCCTGCTAGGGCACAACAATATAAATATAAATAGTTTAATGCCACAATGGCGACGATTCCCTTGTTCACAAACTAAACTAAATTTAAGTTCATTGCATCTTTGTCTTTCTATTTCATTAAGAAAAGGACAGAAGATACATTTTAGTTCAGTCCTGTCAAATTAACCAGCGCTTGACGTAAATTGACGTATTTTTAGTAGGCAAGTTTTTAATCACGTCTAAACTTGTATAGAGTAGTGACAGGCTCTGATTAATTTGACAGGACTAAACTAAAATGTATCTTCTGTCCTTTTCTTATTGAAATAGAAAGAAAAAGATGCACTGAACTTAAATTTAGTTTAAGATTGTGAACAAGGGAATCGGCACCACTGTCACAATATTAAAACCACTGTGCTTAAATGAAAAATACTAATTTTAACATGTTTAACAGATGTCCTGTCAATGGATATTTAAAAAAGTAACTGTCATGATATAATATAGGATAGGGTAAGAACAATTAATTAGTCATTTTTTCCATGCATACATTAAATAATATAAAAAATTAAATTAAAACAAATACCGATAACAATTACAATCATGGAAATATAACATAACATAGGTAGGTAGTAATTCAAAAATTGTAGGTGCTGTGTGTATTGTGTACCAGTATGAATTTGAATGTCAAGATTTACTTATCGTCAAAGAATTACTTTAGAGTGTAATACGATTTTAATATTTTTGGAGACCGTTTTTAAATTTATTTTCGTACTCTATGTCCTTAATTGAGTACCCACTGCTGGGACACAGGCCTCCTCTCTGTGAGAGGGAGGGAGAGGTGTGGGGAGGGGGAGTGGGCCTTAATCCACCTCGCGGGCCCAGTGCAGGTTGGTAGATGTCACATGTGTACGAATTTTTCGTTCTAGGACATGCACTGGTATCTCCTAGAACCAAAAATTCCAACCGTTCCTCACGATGTTTTCCTTCACCGTTGTGAGAGCAGTGGTGTTCAAATAACTTACATAAGGTAAAGCGCCTGTCAGGGTTCGTACCTGCGACGTACAAACTCATAAGTCACGGTCGTTACCACTGGACCACCACTGCTACTCAAAGACTAACTCACGACTAACTCTAATGCTACGGCTACACCGTCACGATAACGTGAACTACACTTCGCGCGCTCTCTCTCGCACACCGCTCGACGTCTTGCTGTACAACTAAGAGCGGGTGAAGTGAAGTTCCCGGTACCGCGACAATGTAGCCGTAGCATTACTGATGTACACATTACAAAGCAGCACAGAAGAAAAAAGAACAGTATGGTAGGGCAGAAACCTTGAGTATGTAATTGTTATTATATTATTGAACACGCAGTTTTGAAAAAATGAGGCAATTTTTTATTTTAAGGTAACTTTTGACAAGACCCAGCTGGCAACACCTCTGAATTCCGAATCGGGCAATCGGGAATAGGCATGGGTAATATCGCTTTTGCACTGTATCAAATCGTATCTATGTATCGGTTTGGAATATCGGATATCGCATCTATATATTTCAATACCTATATATTGGCTGAATCTGTGTGGAACTCTGGTACCTACTGTGATTTTTAGGTTTCGGTTTTGTTCGATTTCTGTACATCATTGTATTTTATTTGTAACTGTATACTCGAAATCAGTGAATACAGTATTTTTTGGTAGTGTTGATAATATGACATTCTGAAATGAAACTAGTAAGTACAGTCGTTTCTGTTTTTTTGACATTCTTTATCAATTATTTATTTAGGTACTATTCAGTGAATTGAACTTTCCTTCTTACTTTTCTCAGGCTTAGGACTGATTGCATTACTAATAAACGAATCATAAGAAAACAAATAATGTATTCGGTATTAAACTATATGCTCCTGTAAATAGTGTTTATTTGTATTATACATTAGCGTATCACACTCAGGGTATATATGTTCTGTGATCACACTCTTCTTCCGCTCGTTCACTTATACCAACATCATTCCCGCGCGCATCGCAATCACACACAGTACCGCAGTATTACAAGTAACCAAATCAGTTTGAACCGAAGTGCGATACGATATTGTTTTGTTCTGTGACTCATACCAACATCAATGCATAAGGCACGCGGATACCTGATATATAGATACAGTGCCGTCCGATATATTGGTAATGGATATTGTGCCGATACAAAGGTATTGTACCTATAAACGATTTGTATCGCCACTCATAATCGGGAGTCAGATATTGATTTTATTAATCTCCTCATTTATTTCTTAATTCTTGCGCTAATGCGAATATAAAGGGGATGCCTGAATATATCATAAATACGTTTAATAAAAAATAACGAAGTTGTATCTATACGTTGATAAATAAATATATATCCTAACACTAATCTAATCACTAAATAACAAACAGGAACATCAGAAAACAACTTTTTACTTCTATAAAATAAACTGATGGTGTATTCTAGCTTATACAAAATATTGGTTGCGGTAAGTACCTATGTAAACATAAACTTATGTCCACTCAGTAGCCTGTATCCAATATTTCTACCAATTCTTGTTTGATGGCTTCCCTTGTAAAATAGTTTATTTATTTATTTAACAACATAATAGTTTCTTGTCTAACTAATTAGTAAACTTTCAGGTGTTTGTGTGTGTCTGTTGGTTCCATGCAGTATATCTGAGTTGGAGTTTATCACCAGTGCTGAAAGATGCCGCTCACAGCTGATGTGGCTGCTCAACAAGTGCAGGTAATAATATCTATTATATGATTTACATTATCTACTGGCTCAGTGTTGAACTCTTTCATGCCAGTATAAGGTCACTGGATCGTCTTATGGGTGTAATGTCTATTAAATGCTCCCAAATTACGATGTTTAATATTATTTTTTATACATACTTTTTTGACATAATATTTTCATTATTTGACATTATATACCTACAATTTTGATATCAAACTATTTACTAGTGGCTTTTGTGGACAAGATATTAATTCAGACTTGTTGTAATGACTTGCTGTAATTTGAAAACATTTTAAAAGCCAATTATTTTTAAAAGAGTAACCGTGGAGTTTCTTGCCGGCTCTTCTCCATAGGAAACAACAAATTGGAACCGTGCACCTAGCTTCTGACGTTTCATAAGTGCCCATGTAGGTTTATGTGAAATAGAAATATTTTGATTTGAATGTTTCAATTTTATTACCTGACTGCACCAGGGGCGTATGGGTTTTCATAACATCCTTTACTGGAAAGTGTTTAACATTAATGCTAAGCTAAAACAAATCTATGTTAGTTCAAAAATTGATATTGATATCATGTAATATTTATCATGTAATATTTATCATGTAATGTTATTTTTTCAGGAGCGTCTCAGATCCTTGCATAGGCTAATTTATGAAATTGAAGCAGAGAGATCTCGCAACGAGCAGTGCATAGACTCAATATTGAGAGCAGAGAAAGCTGTAGAGTCACCTCCTTCCAATGAGGATTCCTCCAGTTCTTCACAACAGGTATAATTATGTTCTTTTATATCACCAAATTATTTGGCCAAGAGACAGTCAGCATTTTAATGTTGTCATTTTAGGTTACATCCCTCTTTGTAGAACTGTTGATTTCATCTCCATTGTGCCATGGCATACAAATCTCAGTAATTAAATGTTGAAAAGTGCCAATTTTTTTAATATTTGAATGGCCTGGTTGCTGGGACCTTTTAGCCAGAGAAGTAACAATAAATAATTAGTGTCCGACCGAAACACGATTTTCTGCCGAAACCGAAACTGTAACCAATCTTTGGCTCCTTTTCTAGTTTTGGCTGAAACCGAAATCAAACAATATAAAGTTAACCTTTTGACCGCCACAGTCATGTATAGATGACAGCGCAAAATGTGCCCAGCACGCCACAGTCACGACTACATGACAGATTTCAAGGAATAATTCGTAGCTTGGCGCCGAGGGCACGTCTTTTCTTTTTTGACATAGCGGTCAATAGGTTAAAAAAGTTAGTTAAATTGACATTAGGTATTTTCTGAGACCCATCATTATTAGTAGGTTTGTAACAAATAATTTGATTAAGGGTTGATTTTGCAATATCAGATTTTTTTTATCCAAAGATAAAATTGACAGCAGACTTTGTGTGAAAAGTTCTATTTCAATTTGACAATTGAAAAAAATCAGGCCTAACTTAAACAAGGGCCTATCTTAGCATACATGTTACTGTTAGCGTCAGCAATCAGCAATGGAATCGTTTTTCGGAAGCTCGATACAGCGACAACGCTTTACCTATCCGTCAAACAAACCGCGAGCATTGTTACAAAATATAGCGTTGATGTAATCTCTAAAACATGTCATTTTTCTATCGCTGCCAAACGCAGAATTGCAAATCGCATCTGCTGTGATCCCTACTTGCTGATAGTAATTTCAATTTGTAACTACTAAACTTCTTTTTTTGGTTTTGTACAATAATAATGAAAACGGGACCCCATTACTAAGTCTTCGCCGTCTGTCTTTGTGTCATATATTTTTTTTGTCTATCTGTTCTATCATTACCGACAGCTCACAGACGCCAGTTTCGGTTGAAACTGGTTGTTGAAACCGAAACCGAACCTTCAGTCGGACAATATAAATAATATTCTGCTCTTATGAACCCTGAAGTTTCACTATAGAATTTGGTTCTTTTTCATTCAATAATGTATTATGATTCAACTTAAACCCAGATTATCAGTGTCCCTACAGTGATTTACCTGGGTTTTGTATTCTTGTCTGATAAAAATATAGTATAGTACGCGTCAAACATAATGGCGGCTCAGAAGTGCGAACTGCGATACTCGCTGCGCAGTAGGTACCCCACCCCACACGCCTGCTGACACATTAATTCGTTACTGCGCAGCGACTCGCTTCATATTCCGAGCCGCCATAAAGTTTGAATCGGGCTGTATGTTACAGATGCAGTTAAAAAGCTTGTATAAAGCCGGATTGTCTGCAGCAGAACAAGAAGAGAACTTACTTCGGAAAGCTTTGTCGCGTATCTATGAGATTCGAAGTATCAAAAATGAGAGAAGAATACAGGTACAATTACAAATAAATAAATTATTCAAATATCAAATCCAAGTAGGTACTCAATTTGTAAGTGGCACTACAAATTGGCATTCACAAGTACTTTTTCTGATCCATTTTTAGGGTTCCGTAGTTAACAAGGAACCCTTATAGTTTCGCCATGTCCGTCTGTCTGTCCCCGCTGTAGTTCAGAGACGCTTAGTACTAGAAAGCTGTATTGGGCATAGGTATACAAATTAATCACGCCAAGAAAGTGCTAAATTCCCTTGCACGTAATGTGGGGATGATATTTTTCTTGTCTACCCCATGGTGCGGGTATCGTTGGATAGGCTGTTCGTTCGGTAATATTGCGGGTTTGTGAACACCACTTTTCCATAGTATAAAGAGAGGAAGTAGGCTATCTCCGGCCCAATCCGCGATATAATTGCCTACTGTCTCAGGGTTATCACTTTTAGCTAAATTTTAATTCAGTGCCTATAAATTGGCAAGGGTCGGGAAGTTGTATTTTTTACTTGTATTGTCTGGGTACAGGGTTCGTGAGGTCGGTTTTACCTAAACGATGATGAAAAAAAAACATCGTAACACAACATAAAAAACTAACGCCTGCCTCTTAGACTATAATCAAATTTTTGTTCTGTTGTTATGATTCGAACTTTGCTCTATTTATCTGATCCACAATTAGTCAATTACTTATTTTTAATTACGATTTTATAACTGTAAGTAGGTACTTAGTTTCTATACCTACAATACTGAGAAATCGGCATGACTAAACGTAAACAAAGCAATAGCGGCAAATCAACTGACAGATCAAAAGTACCTAAACATTCTAGTGGGAAAGTAGGCCTACCTACTTCCTCTGTCTGATAGAAAACGAATACAACAAAAAATAAGTAAGTAGGTATCTCATCATCAAGTAAAAATTATATGCTAGAATAAGTGACTTGCTTACCTTTCCTGTTCAATAGGTAATCTGAACAGAGACAATTCTACTCGATGCTGATACTGAATCGATGAATTATTAAGACACCCAAACACACAGCAACACGTTCTCCTGCGATTATCACACATTTTTCATTCATTTAGCGGTGCCGAAAAGCCGTGACGCGCGAACCTCGTGCGGTGTTAGCCCCGACTGGCGGACTGAGAAACGGGTCGAGATTTTTTTACGAGTAAGTGTGCGTGCGGCGACGCATAGGTACTTTGGCGCAAACATACAAGCCGCGCGCGGTGCGTTTGTATGAAGATAACGTACTTCCCCTCTTTATACTATGACTTTTCGATTCAAGGATCCGCTTGCGTAATATTAAGCATTAAAGTGCTAATTTTTGTTAGAGTCTAGTGTGTTCCCCCTGCCTGCTAAATGGTTGTTTATGGAGATGTGAAAAAACTCATGGCAGTAGTACGTATAATGAAATTAAAAGGAAAACTATCACAGCTAAGTGGGCTTTACAAGTTAACGAGTAATAGATAGTCGACCAACTTAATTTGCAGTTGGAGAATTGATTGTGGCATATATCGATGTATGTTTTTCAAATACAATCTTAAGTTTGTTTTTGGGATAAATTCATACTTACCAACTTCCCAACTACGGAACCCTTCATTGTGCATGGTCCGACACGCACTTGGCTGGTTTTTTTTTTTATATTTTCATCAGATGGTTTTGGAAGAGACTATTGTTAGTCTCAAACTGCTGTTTTGTAGAAACAATATTTTCTATAATTCTTCAAATTGTTTTCAGGCGCGTTATGCAGGCAATAAAGAGACAATCGGTTGCGGAGCCCTGATGAAGATGTTGCTAAGTGCGGCACAGACGTTGCCCCTACACGTAGGCCGTGTGGGCGAACGTGCGCCTCCACTGTGCGGAGCCGTGCCGCCAGACTCAGGACATGTGGCGAAGGCCGGGGATGCTGTTGCTGCACTCGTCAGGGTGTCAGAGAAAGAAGAGAATTGGATATTGGCTGAGGTAGGTTCATCATCATTATCCTGCCCTTATCCCAGTTAACACTTTGACAGCCAATCACGTAGTTAATTTGGGGTCTGCGCAACAAGGTGGTTTATGGATAGATTTAATTTTTAGGGTTCCATAGAAGGAAAAAACGGGACCCTTATAAGATACACTTTTGTGTCTCTCTGTCTGTCTGTCTGTTTGTCACAGCCGATTTGCTCTGAATCTACTGCACCAATTAAGTTGTAATTTGGTACACATATGAATTTCTGTGACCCAAATACGGGCGAGTACCTAACGTAAATAAATTATTTTTGAATATGTGGATCACTTTAAGACATAAAAAAAAGTTTTGCAAACCATACATCCAAACTAACATTTTGCGGCCAGCCCGCCGCTTGAGCGCGGCCCAAAGGGTCATGGCCATCCGGCTGGTCCGGGGATACCGCACGGTCTCCGGTGAGGCAGCGAGCCTCCTTGCCGGATTGCCGCCATGGGATCTGGAGGCAAAAGTTCTCGCGCACTCATGGCGACATGGAGAGTGCGATTGTCGCAACCTAGTGCTGGGCACGCCACAATTGCGGCGATAAGTCCCCTCTTTGAGGAGTGGCTAGAGAGGTGCCACGGCGTCCTCACCTTCCGCCTGACGCAGGTCCTCACTGGACACGGCAGCTTCGGGAGGTTCCTGTGTCGGATAAGGTGGGAGGAAACGCCTGGGTGTCACCACTGTGGGGATCGCCCGGTCACGGTGGAGCATACGGTGGAGGTCTGCCCGGCTTGGGCAGAGCACCGCCGTGTCCTCGTGGAGGCGATCGGCGGCAGAGATTCTCGCGTCCGGCCCTGGTTCAGGCCATGGTACGGAGCGAGAGGGCATGGGCAGCCGTCACCTCCTGCGAAGCAGTAATGCTCGCGAAGGAGGAGGCGGGACGGTTGAGGGAAAGGCAAACTTCGCGCCCTCTCGCCCCTAGCCGCCGCGGGAGACGCCCTGGCCGTCGGGAATCCCGGGCGGATTTTCAACCACCGTAGGCGCGGGCTTGCGGACGGTGAGCAAAGGGTAGCTCACCGTCCCGTACGGACCAGGCCCGGGTCGACGGCGCGTTGTATTCCACGCGCGCCTCAAAGAGATGTTTTCAGCACAAGCGTAGGGGTCCACTAGGGCCGATGCCTGTCGGGGTCGCGGGAAGGTACTAAAGGGTTTCTGAGGCCCCTGTAAAACACAGGCAACGGAAAGAATATGGGTGGGTTTTAGTCAGTAAGAATACCGCTCCGCCCAGAGCGGGAGAAGACGAGGGCGGCACTGAAAATTTCGGGAATCAAGGAAGTGACAACATTACTATTTAAAAATGTATTTATTGCTTTTCGAAGTATTCTCCGCGAAATTTGACACATTTTTCCATACGATGAAACCAATCATTGAAGCAACCATTCCATTCGGAAGTTGGGGTCTCCAAAATGGCCGTTTTGTAGGCGTCCACAGCTCCTTCAGGTGATGAAAATCTCTGTCCACGCAATTTATTCTTTATTTTAGGGAAAGTATAGAAATCATTAGGGCTTAGGTCGGGGCTGTACGGCGGATGGTCTAATAATTCTATGTTTTCTTGCTCTAAAATCTCTTTTGTTCTGTGCGCGGTGCGAGAACTCGCATTGCCGTGATGGAGGATGATGCGGCGGTTGCAGTTCTCTTTACGGAGTTCAGAAACGACCTGTGGCAAACAAATGCTAGCATACCATTCTGCATTAACCGTTATTTGTCCCTCAAGAGGAATAGTCGTAACATGGCCGGTTTTGGAGACAAACGTGGCCACCATTTTTTTTGCAACACTCCGTGAACGAACAATTTTTGCTGGCTTTAACTCATTTTCGAACACCCAAACTCGTGACTGGTTTTTTGTTTCGGGTTCGTACGCGTATATCCAGAATTCGTCACCTGATACGATGTTGTATACAGCATTTGAGGATCCTGCGTGGAATCTTTCGAGAGTTCTGACGCACCAAGTAACGCGAGCCGCTTTTTGCTCTTCACAGAGCGAATGCGGTATCCATCGGGAAAACAACTTTTTTACACCTAATTGTTCATGCAAGATTATTTGTATTTGACTCATGCCAATGTCTAAAGTTGCCTGAATTTCGCGGTATGTCACATGTCGATCTTCCTCAATCAGCTTACGCACAGCATCAACGTTTTCTTGGATGACTGCAGTTGGGCGACCTTGACGGGGATCATCACTGAGCTTGACACGTCCACGTTGAAATTCAGCAAACCAGCGATAAATTGTGGTTTTGGATGGGGCTTCATCACCAAATGCAGAAATCATCCGGTCAACACACTGTTTTTGTGTTAAACCACTTCGAAAGTCATAATAAATCATCGCCCTTGAATTTTCTCGAGTCAATTCCATTTCCTCAACGACTAAACAAGATTGAAAGATTCTCGGTCTTGCCACAACAAGACCGAGAATCTTTTTTTAAATAAATAAATGGTATTCGAATTTTAAAACCAAGGAGTTTTCAATTAAAAAGATTTTAATATGACAGGAACAGTGGAAATATTCCATTCCCGATACTTTTAGTGCAACCCTCGTATTTGATGATACCCCAACCAAAAAAAGAAGAAACATTTTAGGTTTTAGAACCTTTATATGAAAATCTGCTCGTAAGTCTTAATAGGCTCAATAACGTTATATTAGCCTCCCTACTACTAGAAGGGCCCCCGTTTTAGAACTTTTCTGAGAGCTACAGCAAAACCTATAGCTCAAATCTAGAACCTTTCGAACTATTTACACAGTACCCAAATATAACCTTCAAAACCTTAATTTATCGTTAATACAACCTTGCAAGACAGCTTTTAAGTTCTAAATTAGTCTTGGATGTAACTCTATGCCAACTTAAAACCTTTTAGATGGACATGAATAAATTTCTTTCCAGGAATCTCGGGTTTTAAAATGTTTATGTGTAAGATTTTTTTATACAGAAACATCGTGGATTTAAATACTTATTTATAATGGCGCCGTTTCCTGTCTTTATACCAAGTTCCCTGTCTCTAGATCAAAATGTCTAGTGTGTTGTATTCGTAAAAAAAATATAAATATCTTGCTGAAGTCGGGAAAAAATGAACTGGCACTTCATCCTGAAACTAGGATATTTTCTTATAAGCTTGAAGAGGGAATGTCCTTCTGACACTTCTGGCCACTTCTTTTTTTTTGTATTTCCAGTCCATATATTATATGGACTGGAAATACAAAAAAAGGTGCATACCTACAACTCAATATTGGCGCATAAAATGGCTGCCGTTGCTAGGGTTGTGTCAATCAAGGAACATGGGTGTTACTATAACTAGTATCGATACTAGTCTTACTAGATATCACGTTTGAAACATAATTACATACTTATAGTCCGTTGTAACAGGAAAACATGAGTAGGTTAACTTACGTTCTGTTACCTGAGAATAAAATTTATGTCGTGTTGTTTTCTGCACAGAAATAAAAAACGCTTTTTAATTGCATCACGTTTACGTATTTAAGTGAACAGCAGGAAGAGAGATCCGTTGCAAGGCCATAGCCCAGTAGCTTCTGTTAGGTATGCGAAGCCTAATGAAAAACAAGAAAATCTAATGATTATCTTGTTTTTCATTAGGTTTTGCGGCTTTCACTATCTTCTCCCTGGTGGGAGAAGATAATGTTTATATTATGTGTTAATGAGTAGTGGATTAAAAATAAATAAGAAATATTTTTATACCTTTGTTTATTGGTGTGGTAATGATTATAGTATAACGTTTGATTAGAAAAGTAGGCTTACACTAGTACATTATGATACAAGTGTGATGTTCAATACAAGGTAATGATCATTGCAAGGAAATGTGAAATATGCACCGTGTTCACAATTCGATGGGGTAACTGCAATAGAGGCATTACAGTAGATGTACCAGAAACATCAGATTTTTAATGTTGCTTGTTTCACACAAAACATATGACAAAATTTGGTACCTACTAATATTATGATAATCACATTTATTTATTTCAGGCCAAAGGGCCGGGCTAACATTAATCAATCATTTTAATACACACTTACCGAAAATACAGAGTTATTATGTAATCTCATTACACCAAGTGTTCTATTGAAACAGCTTTCTTCAAAGTGAAGTGAACACAGGTAGGTAGTGAACCAATCTTTATTTCGGGGATTAATATTTTCTTCACCAATAACCTCTAGCCACTTTTTTTTAACCCTTTATTTTTAGGAAAGCTATAAAAAAGACAAGTATTTTTATCAATCATTCATTTTGGTTAACCTTTTCACCGCCAGCGTACACAGAACGCGATGCCTCGCCTAGCGCCAAGCTATACATCTATAACGAAATGTATAGTAAAAAGTAGTGATGAGGGTAGCGTCATATTGATGAATGAGAATTATACACATTAAGTTATGTTTTATTTATAATTTTACGGATACAAATAAAAACTGATTAAATATTTCCATATTTGTTTTATTTCACAGTATAAGTTTCAGAGATGGGAATATAATTATCGATAAGGATTGCCAACAACTATTTAATTCCGGTTCGGCACATATCCGACGGTCGAAATTCATCTAGTTTCCCTTTGTTATAAAGTAGTAATATGAACTTAGATAAGTTCATATTTTACTGACCTCAAATTGTTTTCGATAATAATATTTCTAAATATTTCAACTGGTGAAATCAAACAGTTTTAACTTTCGCGTCACATCACTGGCCGACTACATATAAAGTCCTTGGCGTTCAGGGGATATTAAAAATGTTCGGAGTTTTTGTTTTTGCCAATTTTAAGACAATTAAGGGCTTCTTTTGTGTGGGAAAATAAAAAAAAACAGGGTATTAGACAGTGCTTTTAAATAATAAAATGAAAAAAAGCCTGTTAAATACAGTAAATTTATTTTTATAACATAGTTAAAATGAAGAGCTTCTAATGAAGTCGTGGCGCTGGTGGCACGAAAATCTGGAACTTCTATTGATGTCCGTGGCGGTGAAAAGGTTAAAGCTGCGGAACTAAACAAATAACAAAATGCTGATGTCTTGTTTTAGGATCACTTATAACTCTGTGGGACGATCTCTCAGACCGTAAACCACGGGCCGGACCTAACAAGGCCACTCGGACCGATATCGTTTCAGCGGAGGAACTAGTTTCGGAAAGTATTACGGTACGGCGTCGCCTCGCATCGGTACAACACTATTCCACTATGACATATTATTGTAAACAAACGAATGAAATAATAAATATTAAAAAAGGCCTGGTATAGGGAAATTAACCCAAATATCAATACTTTAGCAATAAATTCATGATCCCGTAACATTTTTTTCATGGAATGTGTATTATTGTATGTACTATTGCATGAAAACCGGCTACTAACTTGTGTAAAGATAATCGACGTTGATTTTCATTCTTTCTTGCACTACACTTCACAAAACAACACACAGGCATGTTGAATTGCTGTTTTCCAACATTCACATACAGTTTTAAAGGTAAACTCCTCGTAATTTTCTCGCAAATCTCAATAATAAAAAAAGTAAAAAACCATTTGACAGCAAAGCTACCACGAAACTTGGCGCATAAAATGGCTGATATGCCACCTACCTACAACTATCAGTACATCACGACAAAATGTTACCATAATGAGCAACAACTTAAATATTGTCGTCTCTTTTATCAAATACGATTGTTTTATTAGAAAGAATGAGACAAAACGATATCTCACATTCTGTATCGTATTCCACTCATATTTGTATAAGCAAATATATCTATAGAATAACGCGGCGCCTCCATGTTTTTCCTATCTCAATGTTCTGGCCTCAAGCTTTCATGAAAATATTAAAGTTCTATGTTTACGTAAGTTTTATTTTGTACTTTATAGTTAACTAAAAGCTTGTTCTAAAAAAAGTTTTTACTTAAATTTTATTATAATTCCAGATTGTTAGAAACCGTGTTTTTCATGATTTCCAACGATACAAATGCATAACCGTGCCATCCTGTTTGTGCCTAATATCACTAAGATTTTTATGATCTGCAGCGTCATAATATGAAGTGTTCCCTTATTATTGAAACGTGGAGTAAAGTTATAAAATAACTACTAAAAATTAATGGTTAATCAGATGCGTATACTGATTGTAACTTTTAGGGGGCTTAATGTTTTGCTTTATTAATACAGGTAGTAAGCTGGCTGCCTGCTCAAGGCAAATACGAAGTCGACGACATAGATGAAGAACAAAAGAACCGTCACATTCTCAGCAAACGTCGGGTAGTCCCACTTCCTCTGATGCGCGCCGACCCACGCGTTGACGAGCATGCTTTGTTCCCTAAAGGCGCCGTTGTGATGGCACTGTATCCACAGACGACTTGCTTCTATAGAGCTGTGGTGAATAGACTACCGGCTAACGCTTCTGATCCTTATGAAGTGCTGTTTGAGGTAAGTTCATTATCATTTGAAGTTTGTCTAAAAGGAAAGATAATAATAAAAAAAAAATGTCATGTAGTGAATTGTCATGGGAGCGATCAGCCTATTTTAGCAGTAAGATTTATGACTCATTTACTAGCGAATTTTCCAAGCTAGTCTTCCGATTGAACTTGTCGCCACTGAGCGAGAAACTGTTCTCGTGTAGTGTGTCTCCTTTATTTTACTGGTCAACTTGTAGGAGCCAGGTAGTAAGACCTTGATGCTTACTCAACCTATATAAAATTAATACCTATAATTATTGCAGTATAGTAATTTTATAACAGGTACATTGTCTTCACATACAATTAATGTATACAAAATATTGAAAAACATTTTAAGAGTAACTATGGTCTTTTCCCCCCCATTTTTCTCTTAACGGAAACTACCTTTTGGAAGAGGCAACTAGAATCAATTCTATTTTCTTATAAATTAATTGTAATTATGTGCCTAATAGAATAAATGAAAGAAATAAAAAGTAGGTACATTTATTTGCGGTTAAAATGACGCAAAGAAAAAAAAGAACAAGTTGAGGAAAAATATGGGTCACATAGTCACATCCACTCAAAACGGCCATCGCTCAGCATAATGCTGTGACACTGCGGGACTACGCTGGTTTTTACTTCGATGTTCAACAACCCATATAAAATTGGTTTTAGGACTCATCATACGCAGACGGCTACTCCCCGCCGGAGCGCGTGGCGCAGCGCTACGTCATTGCTATCAAGGAGGGCAAGGGCCGCGCCACCTGACCTTCCGCCGCCGAGCGCCCGCCCTCCAGCCGCTCCGATGTCACCTCCAGCGACTCTATGCTGTAGGAGTGTAGCTACACAGGCCAATATTACATGGACTTATTATGTGCTACAGGGCGGGCAAGGGATTTCAAAGATGGCGTTTATTTATGAAGATTGTCGGTCACATTATGGTGTAGTTTAAATGTAATACGAACTTAACTCCAGTGGAAGTAGGATTATGTTAAGGGCATGATTCACAGATCGCATTGATTTTACTAAATGTTCCATACAAATATGAACTTTGTTCTTATGCACATAATGTTCATATTTGTTGCTTATACGAATCATCAATCTCTTGCCCTTGAAAGAATACGATGATTCATATCATCATATACGAACGTTAGCAATCGTTTCATTAGATATACATTATACAAATAATGTGGTTGGTGAATCTCGCCCTAATACCCCAGAAAAGAATGTTGAATCTAACTACCAGTTTCGCTAAGCTACGGTAGCGTCACTAACAGTGGGTGCGGGTTATAAGATGATGGACACTACAATTTGGGAATGCTTGTTATGTTATTGTATGCATATGTGCTGCAGAATAGTATAGTAATTCACTTATAGATCCACATTTCCGATCCTAATCCTCCGAACTTCCTTACTTGTGTATTGTATGTGTGTTGATAACTTGTAAATTGGTAACTTAGGGCATCACTATGAGTATTGAATATTTTGCTTTGCTGTATTCATAGACTTATTCGTGTAAAACAGTATTTTATAAATTCATAGAATGTAATTTCTACATATCTAGTTAGTTATTGAAGGCTGTAAACAGTCGGGTGTGTAATTAAAACAAAAGTATTGGATACAATCTTTTATTTATTACCTAAGATTAAAATCTAATAGAATACATGATATATAAGCGCTTAAGTCCGAAATATACAATCATTTAATTTTGATTGGTAGTTACAACAAATTGATTTTATAATTTTCTCTGATTACTTACAAACTAAGGAATAATAATACAATTAATGGAAGAAACTAAAATATGTCAGATTTTAATAAACAAAACGAGGAACTCAAGTTTTAGGTACAGGTGCGACCTACAATATGAAAAGTCTATGGGATAAAAATAAAACATTTGCTTCAAGCAAACCATTCAGTCATAATCATGGTAAGATGGAAAATAAAAACTCAATTAACTTAAGTAGGACGAAGTCGGTTGCATTATGTAATCTGGTAAATAAAAACAATTAAGTGTCCTTGCCTCAGAAACACCAATTCATTTCTGACACAGCCGTTGAAGACTCGCTTATTATTATAACTTAAATCTTACGTAAGCAATGAGCAAAATTCAAGTTATGGCATATCAATACTATATGTATATCAACATAAATAAAAAATGAGATCAATATGTATTTTTCTCAACGTTATGGGCGCTAAGTACGCGGGACACTGCCTTCGGGCGGCGTGCATGCACCTCTTGTAATACAAGTTGTGACAAGTCATTACATTACGGTCAACCTTAACAAAAATTGATTTCACATTTAAATATTAAATTCGTCAAATAATCAAATCATTTTAAAGGAAAGATGACGGCTAGAGAGCTAGAAGCGATTTTTGGTACTAAGTGAAACGAAATAAATATGACTAAGAACGTAAATAGACTCGAATGTTAATGTGGATGGAGTCAGTCGAGTCTGAAAAGAAAGAGAAACGAAATATTAAATAAAAAGTAGGGTATACAAGACCCAATGTGCGCTATTATAATTTCTACCGTGATAATATTATCATGGAAGTCGTTCACGTCAAGGCCTCACGATAACACAGGGAAGTAAAATGTATTAACCTTTTGAACGCCAATGTCGGCTATAGCCGACATGAGCAAGCTTGCCCTGTGCGCCAACGACGGCTATACTCGACAAAAAACAGGTCGCAGAAAAATACAAAATAAACCTATTAAATCATTACTTTTATGTATTTTATTGATACACCTTGAAAGCTGAATGTCTAAACATTATTTAGTTGCATACAGTAAACAAAAATGCATATTCCTCATTTAAATATTTGATGATAAAAAGTAAAATAATTTATGGTTAAAAAAGTAAGTCCCATGACGCCAATGTCGTGCAGAGCCGACTGCTAGTGATGTAGTATCATGTTGACGTATATTATATTCTTAAATTAATTTAGGTAACTTAAGGTATTGTAATATTTGTCATTACAGTTTTTATTGTTCTAACAAAATATAAACGATTGTAAGCACTGAGAAAAAAGTAGTTTTACTATATTAAAAACTGAAACATAGTTGCGTAAATACATTTTCGATATTCCCTTATCGCCAATCATGCGCATCCCTAGCAAGCTCTCGATAAGCAGTCCCCTCTGCGCCATTGTCGGCAGAAGTCGACTGACTCGTGACGTCGTAAGCGTATAAAGTGAATTTTAGTGCGGGAAATATGGAACAACAAGTATTTACCACTGAACAATTATTACGTATCTTGGAAGGTACTGAAGACGATGAGTTTTCTGAAACTTTAGATGAAGATGATTTAGAGGTAAGTTAATTTTAATTTAAAGTTATGTTTTGCTTTACATGTAAGTATGTACATACTTAATTGGTTATTATATTCTAAAGAGTGCTCTCTTATTTCGCCTACTCGCTTACATTTTGTAAGGGTACCTATATAATCATATTCAACTGAGCTTGAGAAAAAATATGTGATTTTAATGTTGATCTGTGATATTTAAAATTATCTATATACAATTGTTGATTATTATAAGAATATTATTATTTTTCTGTGTCATTTTATCGTTACAAGACTGACTATTGAGTACCTATGATAATTAATATAACTGACATTTGTATGTTTTGAATTTTTATAGATTTTTACGAGATTTAGGACTAATTTAAAAAATGGTTTAGTAAATTTTATTTTCAGTATTTCATTTTAAGAGATATTTCTATTATTGCAACACTATTACACTATACCTAATTATGTACTATTGTTGATATTTTATAAGTATTTTTAGTGAGTTTTGTAGTTTTTGAACACTGATCAGTGAGCATTTATAATTGTTGATTGTTGATCCTTTAATGTTTAATTAGGTTAGATACGAGAAACTAAATAATGTATCTATTTTAAGAATATAAATATCGTTATACTTAAAAATCGTTACGTATATACTACGCAATTTCATACGAAAATTTTGATTTATTTTATACATATAATTAATCTGATTAGTGAGAATATTAGAAAGTTCCTGTTATAAAAATTGTTGCTATGTAATAATATCACGTGATAATATTATTCATAAGTGACATGTAAGTAATATGATCTCAAAGTAATTATTAATAATATAACTCAATAATTAAACTAAGTGATTGGTAAATAAATATTTTTATTTGCATTCAATCCATTAACAACCCAAATTGTTGCAATAAGTGTAAATTTCAAGAATAATAAAAACAAACTACTGTGGCCTTTGAATTTAATTAGATACTAACATCGATAAACTGTATGACACTATGGTACAACTCTAATGTACATGCAACGATGTCTTATAAAAGACTCGTCGACGGCGCCAATGTCGGCTATTCCCGACAGTGAGGTACATCAGTACTGAGAATAGTGCTGTACCTAGAGTTATTTTCATTTTAACTGTTGTGTGTCTTAATAATTGTTTTTATGTTATTAACAACTTCGGAACTACTTGAGTGGAACGTTGTAAAATATTTAATATTGGAATGTTCTTTTTAACATATTAATGATCGACCATTTATCTGGCAAGTATTGATAAAAAAAATAATAATAATGGGTATCGATATAATGTTGAAATCCCTATTTTTTTGTAGGTATTTAATTAAGATTTTCGGGCTTGGCGTACAGGGCATAGGAATACCGATATGGCGTGGCGGTGAAAAGGCTAAGAAGACGCTTTTAAATTTCCGTCCACGATAACGTTATAACATGCACGTATTTTCATACATTTTATGGACGAGGTCGTCCACGATAACATCGTCACGTTAGAAATCATAAAAGCGCACATTATAAAAAGACAGTTACACAGGTATGAGTGACAGAAAACGACGATCTACGAAGCCGAACTCTTGGACATAAGCTGAACCAAGCAATACCACATCGACCGGCATGTCTTTCCCGGGTCATCGGTACAGCTTCTGGAGGGCCTTCCACGTGCGCAGTGTGAGAAAGAAGTGTCAGAAGTTCTTAAATTCGATGTGCCATATTAACAGCCGTTTAAATGGTAATATTTAGTTACGTTATGGAATCATGCGTTACTTTGCTGAAATACATGACAATAAGTAAATTAATATGTAAAAATATTTTGTTATAATTCCGCAGCAACTAGATCCAGGATTGGATGCACTATACAGCACCGCCCTTCCGCCCGCACAAATTTGCACACGCAGAAGATGTGGTTATTATGGTGCAAAATACAACCCAAACCTACCAGTGCGGTCACAAGCATAAATACACTCCCGGACACAAAGTCATTGCATTTTTTTGTTTGAAGGTCTTTTTAAATAATGGTAGTTCAAAGAATATATGTGGTTTTGAAGCCAGTCACTATCATTTCCGTTTGTCATTGTTCCAAATTTGAAATGGGAATACAAAAAAAAACCAGTTTCATTGCAATAACTCGTCTTTTTGAATCTACGACGGCCGTCATGCGGTTCGGCATGGAATTAAGTAATGCCACTACGACGTGCTATGGAGTGTTCTCTCATATTTCCAAGATAGCAGTTTTCAGCTCCTGCAAAGCTTGTGGAGCTGGTTGGTTAGTTCGAACACGCCTCTTCAGCTCATCCCGTAAGTGCTCTATTGGATTAATATCAGGGCTTCTTGCTGGGCATTCCATTACTACGATACTAAAGTTATGGAAGTATTCTCGATCAATTCTTGCAGTGTGCGGCCTTACATTATTTTAATTATGCATAAAAATCAAATCCTGGCCCGAAAAACTCAGCATTGCTAGAGGCTCATCACATGAGCATCTAGGCGAACGAATGTATCGGTCGCTATTTAGTGGTGGCAACCGTGGTCCTGTCATAACCTCAAAGCCAGTTTTTCCTTCGGCAGATATTCCGCCTCAGACTGTCCATGACCCGTCGCCATAACTCATCTTCTTTTCAATGCAACTTTGCTGAAAACGCTCTCCCTGTCTTCGGCGGACTTTTCTACGTCCATCATTGCCACACCGCATAATCTTGGTTTTACCTGTAAAAAGAACCTGGCTCCATTGACGTTGAGTTTAGTCCATTGCCAAACGTTGATGTTCGCGTGCAAACTGTAGGCGCGCTATTCTGTGAGCTCGTTCTTAGAGTCTCCTAACAGTTCGAGCGCAAACAGCCAGTTCATGAAAGTCTCGAAGCTGTTCTTGGACCTGTACTGAGGTCAGGTGACGACACAGGCTGGTGGTAAACAAAACCAAGCACGAAGCCGCCAGTCTCCAGGTATCGATGGTAAAGTCTTTGAACGGCGGAACGAATTGCATGAAGTTGTGCACTTACGTTTCGCTGACTAAGCCTAGACTGAAGAAGGGCGCGCACTTGCGGCGCGGGTGCGCGTTTGCGGGGTTACTTCAGTTGCAGTATCCATAATTTGAAAGAATATTCGTGAGAATGGATTAAAAATAAGGAAAAAATATTTCGATACCCTTTTCATTGCAAAACAAAAAAATAACGAAATAACTATTGACTTTACAGACGCTCTAATCAAAGCTTGTTGCTTCGACGCACGAGCGACCAAACTCCGATGTTTTTCAAATTGGTGAATTCAAATTTGGAACAATGGTGATACCGAAATGATGCCACAATGTCAGCTTCAAAATTGCATAAAAACTTTTTCTCAGACTTATCATTATTTTGATATTTTAGGCCTATAATCATAAAAATGCATGGCGGCTCGATTTAGGAGTCCGGGAGTGTACATATATTACTATGGACAGCTTGGCAATTATATCCAATTTCATGATTCATCCATTAATATCTGTCGTCAAAGTAACAGCAAATGTGTGTGATCATTTGTGGAAGGGATATACAAGTGGCAACACAAATATGTGACATTGAAGGAACAATAAAAGTATCTGATGAGCAAAAATATGGGATGCTGCATCTCCTTTTAAAAGATATAATGACGTGTGATGAATTGAGCTGATGTCGACTATTCTGCCAGTATCAATTACCCATCTTAAAGTAGGTGAGCATTAAGGCGCTGACAAGACCTAATTGACCAAAATAGGCTTCGCTTAAGAAAAAAAAATGTTAAATCTGTATAGTTTGTGGTAGCGGAAAAAATATATATTAATTTTGAACATATTTCCCAGAACTTGGTTGTTACCAAAACACGTTTTGAAAACAAGATCTCCATACAAACTAACGTTAAACTAACCTCTTACTTTGAGTTCTAATCCAAAATATCTGTATCAAATATCAACATACGTTACGTATTTAATTAATAACAAAAACGTCTTATTTGAATGCAGAACTTGGTTGTTTTATATTTTCGATTACTCAACTCAATTTTGAGTAAATAGATAATTACTTCATATTTTGCAATAAATTACAAGCTTTGTGTCATCACGCTTCTCTTTCTTTTCTATGGAATTTGACAGTGACCGCGGTTTAGGTGTTGTCAGCGTCTTAATTTGATATTTGTTACTGGCAGCTTAGTCAACATCGGGATATCGGCTCAGTTGCCAAAAAGAAAAAACATCGCTTATTATTGACATTTCTGCCTTCAACCATTACCGTCAGATATTTATGTTGCCAGAATATCACATTTTTTTGCATTAAGAGCGGCACTGATAGCGATTATAGAAGAAAACTCGAAACAGTCAGTTTTTTTTTATGCTGCCAAATTGATATCAGATATTTTTTTTCAGAACGAGGTATCACATTCTTCTGAATTTAACTGAGTAGGCATATATATTTATCGCAAGACATGTCCGATATTATTGCATTCTAAGAGATGACACATACTTTTATAAGCTGATGCAGCATCTATTTTAGTTCTGTCAGATAGTTTCGGTGTTCTTTCGACGTCACATATTTCTGCTGCCACTTGCATACGCCTATATTTGCCTATATTTTATCTTGACGGCCGGCATATATTAATGGATGAATCATGAAATCAGATATTATTACTGGGCTGTTCATAGTAATATATCTATGCTCGTGACTATACACTTGTACAGTATAGGTTTGGGTTGAATGTTAAACCTGAATGAAAACGAAATATTTTTACATAACATTACAGGCTCGTCTTCCCAAATCGATACAAACGAGCCAGCTACCTCTAGACGGCCTGCCGGTCGGTCATGAGCCCCTGCAGCTTGCGCGCCACGTGCGCGTTGGCCAGGCGCGCCCGCTTCACCACGTCGCCGCCCAGCTCCGCGCCGCGCTTCACGCCGAGCGCGCCCAGGGACGAGGTCAGGCCGCCCACCTCGCACGATACCATCGTGTTGATCGCGTGCAGGTCCTGGTGATAAATGTGTGTAGGTATGGAATGAACGTGGTAGTTAGGAATGCTGTAAACTTAGACGTCAAAAATTTATTGGTAGGATAACGTTTACTCGGTATAAAAATTTGGTCGAATTCGTCCTACGAGTATTTAATACTTTCATTGCTACCTCTATATTGAATGCCGCATACATAAAGCGAAAAACACACCGCGCGGGTTAGTGGCACTGCAAAATTACATTATTTTAGCAACATCTAAAAATTGCTTTTTAAACTTATAAAAAATTATCAGTTTATCGCGTGATTATTAAATAGGAATTACACGCTGCGTGATTACGGCACTTGGGGAATAAAATACGCAAGCAGAGCTTTCAGGCTTGTATGGAGGTACCGCCGCTGGCACTCGCTCAGTAAGTAGTTACCTTGGCAGGACTGCGACTGAACCGGTACGTGAGGTGGTGGTGCGGCGGGGGCGGCGTGGTGAGCGGCTTGACGTACAGCTGGTGCCGCTCGGACACGCGCTGGCCGGCCGGCGACCACGTGGCGTCGCCGCGCCCCGCCGGCAGCGGCGACAGGCTGCACTCCTGTGTGCCACACGCGGATATTATACACATGTTATTAGAAGCATGAGGTCCATGAGGTTCGATTCCCGGGTCGGCCAAAAGGGTTATTGGATTTTTCCATCTGAAATAATTCAGTAGCAGGCCAGAATCTGGATTTGTGCCCGGTTGATAGCAATAGGCTATTACGTGGGACTTAAACATAACTGGCGAAATGTGGGTGTACTATAGCACCTCTGCCTAACCCTTCGGAGAATGCAGGCGTGGTGTTATGTTTGTTGTGTTATTAGAAAATAACGACACTAATCATGTATCACAATACACACCCATGTTCTGATCAAGATTATATCTGGACTTGAAAGGAGATTGTGACAAGAGACACCAACCTATTTAGTGAGGTTGGCGTCTCTAATAATATATTTTTGAAGTGTTTGTTAAAACCAATTTATAATTATCACTCGAACTTTCGAAACAGGAATAATGTGTTAGTGAGAGAACATGACTGGTCGTTGAATTGACAGACAGGAAAAAGATGGCGGAAAATAGACCTTTTAAACGGACTTTGTCCAGCAGTAGGACGTCTTGAAGCTAATAATGATGATAGACAAGAACATGAGTCACAAGGAAAGTAGTACGATACGATAGAATACTTACATCTTTATGTTTCCCAGTAAACCTCAATGCGAAATTTTGCATACATTGCACATAAACCTTATTATAGAAATTAATCAAATCGCCTCTCTCTGGTGAACCTGAAAAAAATTATAATTAAATCTTTTTGGAAACATCAATATCATTCAGGGGTAGTATAAGGAAGTGCCAGTCATCATTCTTCTTTTCGTATCGACGGTATATCTATGTTGCTTATACGTTTTGGGCCCACTCGGTGGCCACATTAATTGCGGCGTCAGAGGTGTTATTCAGATCGTCAAGGGTGCAGGTAACCGGACTATTGGGATACTAGCAGATGGGACATTAGTCTGTTCAGGAGCACCGCGCTCGCACTGGATGTTGGGTGAATCGATAATGGCCCATTTCGGCAGATTATGTTTGCAGCAGCATTACTGTCTCAGTGGGAAAAAGGGATGGAGCTATACGTCCTATTATTACGTTCCTTTATTTATAGAAAGTTAAAAACTATGTTCCACAAAACCGTTATCAAAGTTTGTCTGTGGAAACAGAACATACAAAAAAGAGTTAAGTCGCTACATCTTTTTCCCACTGAGCTTCTATACAACTATACTGAGATAAAAAGAAAGCTACTCACTCTCTCTTTCGCTCTGTTTGATAAGAACAGATCTGTACACATGATTGTCAGCTAAAGGTCGCTGTCTATAACAACGCATGATTTCTGCAAACGTCCTCTCTACTTGATTAGTAGGATTGTTTGACACCTGAAAATAAGTTATGAATAATTTTATCACCTACATCCGTCAAGGGGGTGATTCTACTTGTCATTCTGAACAACATTTGCTATGAAGATCAAACAGGATTCGTAAAAAAAAAAAAACAATTGCATCGAAATGGTCTGTCTACTGTTGTATAGGAAATTGTTCTTTTTTCCCCCGATTCGCAGGGGCGTGCCGTCCATAGAGGCAATTAGGCCTAGCCTACCCTACCAACAACGCCAAATGCATTTATTTTAACTATGTAATACAATAATTCAAAATATTAAAAAAAAAGTTAAACTCCTGTTAAAACTCTTATAGCAACTTGTCGCAGACGCAACGTGACTCATAGTTCGACGGAGCTTACGTTTTACGTAAGCAAGGCAAGCATTCGTTTCGCCTACATTCCGTTCATAAATTTACGCACACTCGTGTATATTTTCGTGTGTATGAACGGCACACATAGTGAAATGGTTTAAATTAGGGGCGTAACTCCTGCGGCAGGAGCTTGGTCCCCATTGGTTGTGTGTAAAGTGAAGATTTAATAAATGAAAAATATTGAAGACCAGGGTTCCCAATTTTTGGACAATTCCCCGAATTGCGGGGAAGTTTCCTTCATGACTACCAGACTACTAGAGACAATTTAAAAAAAAAGGGTGGTATTGTTGAGTTTATACCTTCCAAAAAATTATAAATTGTAAGGAATAGCAAAAGGCCCTATAAAAATAATTCAAAAAAATCATAATTTTTTATTTTTCTTCTCATATTTGGGAAATTTCGCTTGGTTTTTGGGGAGTTAGGAAAATAAGTTTCGGCAACACAGTCCAGTGTGTCAGTGTTATCCGGCAAAATATGGTAGTCCCTTTTGTGGAAGAACACGGTATGACAGTGATACAATTTTAATTGGTAGTGTTTGTTTCATGTGACAGTGACACGTAATTTATATGTGATCTTGAATGTTTTGCTTTTATAGATCTTATTATGTTGTAAGTAATTGGTTTTGAAACGTAAAGTAGTGTAAATATTATGTGTTGTGTTATTATTTGTTTATTTACCTAAGAATGGTGTACTGTTGTGAAGTTTGCGCCGATAATGTGTTGGTTAGGTTAGGTTAGTCGCACTTGTCGTTTAATGATAAGATTCATGTTGTGTCTAAAGGTAGATGTGTGCCCGAATTACGAGAATGAATCCAAAAATATGATAATTCATGACTTTGTATAGGTATCTTGCAAGTGACGTGTTCTGTAATTATCATCCACCCACTTGGTTATGATATTTGAGGTGGCCGAATGTTTCTTCTGTTTGCATCGTTAGAAAATCGTGTTTTAAACCTTGAATAATGTGGTGAGTTCTTGTATGTAGAGCCGCGCTGTGATGTTGCGCGAATTAGTTTTTTTTTTTGTGTCAGTATGCATGGCCTACCCTCTGTGGAGAACCACTGCACGCCACTGCCGATTCGGATATGAGTTTCATAGCGAAGCTTGTTAGTATGATGGGTAAAATCGCCCCCTGTATAAACTGACTAACTCTGAGCCGTACAGTTCTTGTGAAGACATGTTGCGACCGACCCCAAATAAATTGGGATATGGGAAAGAGAATGATGATATGATTATGGCATATAAGAGGTTGAAAGGGAAATACTTACTCTACATATAACATATACGGCACACATGAGGATCTGGTCGAGGTGGCGGTCCTTCATGAGCTGCGTTTGATGCATGATGGAGTACTCGAGGCAGGTCCATATCTTGCGCTTTAGTTCCTCGTCGGTGAGGCGCAGTCGGGTGCATAAGTCGTTTATACGGACTACTGCTAGGCTGTAGAACTGCAATAAAAGTCTTGTTATTAGTGCAGCAACAAGAAGAAATAGCCGGCACGCCTACAAGTAGGATTTCTTTCTTGTAATGCTTTTAAAAATGCAGCATCTTTCCTTCAATAGTGATTTATTTGTGGATTTGTTGAACAGTTTTCCAGCTGTAAACTCAAGGTTCTATACTCTAACAGTATACAGGGTGGAATTTTGTAATGCCACCTGGAGGGAAAGTACTCTTAATACTGCAGATAGAAAGTTTTACTCAAAGGAAACATTCCTTTATTTTTGAATAGAAAGCAAACTGCATTCAAAGATTTTCGAAAATTCTCTTCTCCCACACCCGGGAATCGAACCGGCTAAAATCTGAAAAAAATATACCCTGTACTTTTATTGCATCGATCGTTAGGGTCAATTATAAGGATGAAATCTCTCTAACAAACATAAATTAAATGAAAGGAAAACCAGGAAATCTTAAATTAATTTAATTATTTACAAAAAATGGTAAACTAACTAATTAGTTGCTCGAAATGGGCTCCATTCTCTTGGATACACAAATTTATTCTTTTAACGAATTCATTTCTAGTAACCTTTTTAAGTGCTGTGGTGAATATTATAAATCGTATTCTGAACTTCAACTCTCAACTCGTTGTCATTCGCATAAGATTTCATGTAAATTTGATTTTTTACATATCCCCACAAAAAAAAATCTAATGGGGTGAGATCTGGCGATCTCGCAGGCTATCTGATTGTGCCGTTTGTACCAATCCAGGTATTAAAATGGTTATTAATGTAGGCAGTAGTGATTCTGCTGTTATGTGCTGGAGCACCATCTTGCTGTAGAATTATAAAGAAAAGTACAGGGTATATTTTTTTCAGATTTTAGCCGGTTCGATTCCCGGGTGTGGGAGAAGAGAATTTTCGAAAATCTTTGAATGCAGTTTGCTTTCTATTCAAAAATAAAGGAATGTTTCCTTTGAGTAAAACTTTCTATCTGCAGTATTAAGAGTACTTTCCCTCCAGGTGGCATTACAAAATTCCACCCTGTATAGCAAAACAAGTCTTGCTAGTTTAAAGCTATTCATTTAAAATATGTTTACGTTTTACTGAAAGAACTCAAAATTGCTCGTTTTTTACCTAAATTACCAATTTAATCAAAAGGAAACAATTAATGTTGTCTGGATGAGCCATTTTACATGATTGTGGCAATTTTTATAATCAGAAATCAACACAATTTGAGTTTTATCAAGATAAGTGTAAGACTTGAAACAACTCACTTTTCTAAAGAAGAGTATTAACGAGTTATTAGTTTTCTTAGGTGTGGATGTGTTGCTGTTCGTTTCGCCGTTAGAACAACTCGGTGTGGGCTGTGATGTACTTGACTCTTGTCTTGTCGGCGTATTGTTTGTGGCAACTGAAACAATAAATTATTAGATTTTAGGTGGAAGTTGAGACTTAAATGAAATTCTCATCAGGTTTAGTCAAGATTTAATTACATTAACGTGCGCTAGTGATATGCAATGCAACACCAATTCGAAATTACTAACTCGCCAATATTTTAACAAAGCGTATTGCCGCTATAAGAGAAATAAATTAAGTAATAATAATAGTTTATTCTCTTGCTACAATATAACAAAAAACAGAACAATCACATATGTGTTATTTAATATTGTGGGAGACTGGTACCTAACAAGGCTCGACGTCTGTATTTCAGGACACCAGATAAGTACTCGTAAAGTTGTTACTAAACATGTCTTACCTAATAATGATTGTCCAGGTTTAATAGGATCTTTAAATAGCTGCTTTTTCGCCTGGTCTGCCATTGGTGAGAGGTAACGATCAATATCAGCCGAGACAGGTGACTGCAGACCATCTGTAAAAGAAGTACCTGCTGTCATGTAGGCAATAGTAAAATACAGAGAAACGTTATGCTATTTTCCTACATGAAGACAATTACCTTGGTTTTTAGGTGCTACATTTGATCCATTTTCCGCGGCGTTTACGAGTTATTGTCTTGAAAAGGAGGTTTATTTTCAAAGTTTGACTCAATAAACAGTAATATCGGGAATAAGAAAAGAGACAGACCAAAGAAAAGCTGGATGGATTATATGAAAGATGAGATGGCCAGGAAGCCACAGAACGAAAATTGTGGCTAAAAGAACAAAATAGGTCGGCGCAACTTGACCCCACGGAATAAGAGCAGGAAGATATGATACTTACTGGACCTACGATGCGGCGAGTCATGTACTCTGACGTCATTGGACGGTGGCACAGGCGTTTTGCTGAGTTGATCCCACAATGGGCTGTCTGATGTCCACACCAGAGACTCCAATACTTCTTCTTCCACCTAAGAAAAAGATAAATATATATTTAGAAGTTTTGTTTCGCCATTTCTTCACATTTGTAGCTACAAAAATCAAGTACGTTGTAGTAGTACAGTGCCTGAATATTGATAGAGGAAATAAAGGTTTTCGTCTTTGTGAGGGAGCTTGCTTGTAATAGTTTGAATGGATGTAGGATCCATAGGCGCCAGTAATCACTTAGCACCAGGTGGGCCGACTGCATGTTTGCCACTCAATAAAATAAAAGATAACAATTTGCTTACAGCATTCAGATGTTTAATAACATCCCGACTGAGTTTCTCGACGACTGCCTGTACTACCAGCTCGATAATCTTGTAAAAGTGGAAGGCACTTAGTCCGTATATGTGTAGCACTCTCGGGAACTTGAGCGAATGAACGCCGTACGCGTGTAGAACAATTTCTGTGCAACACGCGTATACTGCTAACTGGTATGTTTCTTGATTGAGCAGCATCTGTTGGGTAAAGTTTTTGTTTTTAAACATAGTCCCAAAATATGAGATTTTAAGCAAGTAGGCCGCTTTGCTGGGGAGGTCATACGAATGTACCTCAGTATAGAGATGACGAATGCGAGGCCTGAACGTAGTAAGCCATCTGTCATTGCATAGGCCGTTCAAAAATATTGCAGGTCTGTGAACACCATTTTTCGATTCAAGGATCCGTTTGCGTAATATTAAGCTTTAAAATGCTAATTTTTGTTAGTCAAGTGTCCCCCCCCCTGCCTTCCACTCCCAGCTATGGTTAATATAATGAAATTAAAAGGAAACCTATCACAGCTGAGTAGGCTTTACAAGTTAATGAGCAATAATCGACCAACATAAATTTGCAGTTGGAGAATTGATTGTGGCGTATATCTATTTTTCAACTACAATGTTAAGTTTGTTTTTGGGATAAATTCATCCCAACTTCGGAACCCTTCGTTGTGCGTGGTCCGACACGCACTTGGCCGGTTTTATTGTTGTTTCAACAAAAATGTAATATTTTTGTATACACCAATTAAGCGGCCACTGCAGGGCTAGTGGTTATACCCTTTTGTTTTAAAGTATTATTTATACTTTAAGTGTCATACGAAGTAACTAGACACAACATCAGTAAGACATTGGCGCCGATTCCCTTGTTCACAAACTAAAGTAAATTTAAGTTCAGTGCATCTTTTTCTTTCTATTTCATTAAGAAAAGGACAGAAGATACATTTTAGTTTAGTCCTGTCAAATTAATCAGCGCTTGACGTAAATTGACGTAATTTTAGTAAGCAAGTTTTTAATCACGTCTAAACTTGTATAGAGTAGTGACAGGCGCTGATTAATTTGACAGGACTAAACTAAAATTTATCTTCTGTCCTTTTCTTAATGAAATAGAAAGAAAAAGATGCACTGAACTTAAATTTAGTTTAGTTTGTGAACAAGGGAATCGACACCATTATCTAACATAATTTATACTGTAATTGCTGATCAGCCGTTTGGTAAGATTATTGCGATTTGCATAACCATTCAGTAGGTATTAAGGGACCATACAAAACAAAAAAAAACGTGCGCGGTCGGCGGACCCCCGTCAGAAACGAAGTTCGTTCCGCGATACTCGCACGCACACACACTCGTAAATAATGGAAAGAGAGAGAGAGAGAACGTCGCATGGAGGGGCATAACGCTTCTTTCATAGGTGACGATTTCTACCAGTCAACTCCTACCGCAAGCTGCGTTAAAGAACTTCGTTCCAAAAAACGGGTCGATAATAATGATTAACCTAGGTCATAGCCAGTAAGATAGCACAATATCAAATGATAACAAAATATATTTGAATATTTATCTTATCATTATTACGTTAATTTAGCGTTACTGTAAAAAAAAACAGCTAATATGATTTGCATGCACAATGCTGATGCAGTTATGACAAGTGAAAAAAATCAACATTTTATATATTTTTGTTATCTTGGTATTACTTGCAATGTAGTTTGCATATTAACCCATTAATTCCCAAGGGTAAAAATAAAAACATATTTATTGGTTTTATTGTTTATTACGTTTACAAATACATCCAAAAAGATAAAATTATAGTAAAAAAAAATATTGAATAATCAGTTTACATTCCGCAAAATGTTGCGTCTAAGCAACGTTGGGATTACTGGACTTAAATTTTACTATCAAGTCTAACAACGTTGGAGTATTAGCGTGAGTGAAACATTTTAAAACAATCGGCATGAAGATGTACTTGACATTTTTTACACATATAAATTGTTGTACTTCGACACTGTCGACATCTTCTTCGACGTTTATTTTCGTGCTCTTCTATGACATGACCAATATTATCGAAGCGAATATTGGAAGATAACGCATTTTTGGATGGTCTTCCTAGATTAGTATTTGAATTACCCAAAAAGTGCGAATTATCTGCAAGTTGGGCTTCTTCGGTTTTCATCAAACTTACAGCAACGTAAGATTTGAATTCCAATTGACTCAAAGATCGCTCATTTGCCAGGTTGTAAATTTTCCACGAATTTACCAAAACACTGTCTATCAAATTGATGAACAGTGGCCACCACCACTTTTTCCCTCTTACTCGAATCCTATAATTGGCTATTCCATTATCATGGAGATCTACGCCACCCATATTTTTATTATAATCTGCTATAACCTGGGGCTGTGGCACATTCAACATCTTTTTTATTTTTCTATCGTAACGTTTTGCTGTAACCAATGGTTCGATTTTCGCGTTGTTAGTAGCCACATTCACCACAGAATTGTCATTCCATCGAACCAACAGTACTTCATGTTTTTGGTCAAAGCTATAGTCAAATGACCCTCTCTCTTTTTTCTGAAGACTTTTCGTATTTATCAATGTTTTATTCATTGTTCTATTTTCTCTAATAGTGCCAGTGGCAAAATAGCCTTTCTCTTTCAGAATGCAAAACAATTTATGTGAAGAAAAGAAATTATCAAAAAAAATGCGATGTTTATGTGGGTGTTCAATGACGGACAATAGGTCCAGAACAATATTTTCTCCTAGACCTAAATCATTTCTAGTGACGTTACTATTCTTTCCGCCATATGGAATAAACTGGTACAGATAACCAATTGAACTACACAAGCACCATACCTTGAATCCAAATCTTACAGGCTTTCCTTTGATGAACATCTTGCAACCATGACGTCCAAAATACGGCACCATTTCTTCGTCAATTGATAAGTTGTGTGAAAATATTCCGAACTGCATATTTTTTTGGTTTATTGTATTGAAAATAGGACGCAATTTAGCGAATTTGTCATTTTGATCCAGATCAGCATTATCACATAAATGAATATTTTCCTTTATTGAGTCGAATTTGTTACGACTCATACAATTTCTTACAATTGATACATTTTTGTCTTCATCTTTTGACCAGTATAGTTTCGCAGCAGGCAAAGAATGATATCCAGTCAGTAATAATATACCAAAAAATCTTTTGAGTTCTGCTACCGTGAGGGTAAATAAATGACGGTTATGGTCACAAGCATATTTTTTTGAAAAACCTACAATCTGTTCCCAAACTTCATCACTAAAATATAGGGAAAATACTTCAAAAGGTGTTTTTCCACCTACACGTTCTTCAATATTCTGTGTCATTGCTGTTTCGTCACTTGTAGGAAAATGTGTATAAGTTGGATGTTCTTTTTTCCAGTCTGGAACACATTTTGGTGACTTCTTCGGCAGTCTTGGCTTTTTCGAAGCTGAAGGACCGGGCTCACCTTGCGTATTTTCAGGCTCTGCGGGTAAATCGGTGTGGATTTCATACGTTCCAGCGATATCAGTGGGCACACTATTGTTGTAATCACCTAGCGCGTCATCGTCTAGGTCTTCCTCGTCTGTAAGATTGTCAACCGTCGGGGGGATGTACACGGCATCGATTTCATTGGCATCTTCTAAATCCTCTTCCTCTTCTAATATACTCAGAACATCTTGAGAAGATATAGATCGTTGCCAAGCCATTTCAACTTTTTAATTTTTTTCACTGATTTGTGTACACTCACTTTTCGTTTTTAAGAAATACTATGTGACACGGTTAGCTTGGCGTTCTATAACCGACTAACTAATAAAATAAAAGTGCTTGTACTCTTTGTATACCGAGAACCCATACATTTCTAACATGAATGGCAAGCTGTGTAACAATAACAACTGACTATTATTTCTCCCAACGTTGCGCATACGCAACGCTTCCTGGAAATCTAAAATAAACAACACGTGTAAGTAGTTTTGTCCAACAAAAGGGTTCATATCATAGATAAGATATTGCTAAAGCTTTATACAGTGTAAAAAGTATAGCTTTGTTTCAATTAATATTTTTTTATGATTGGATGAATCTGTCGATCTTGAGATGACTCAATTAGCAGTTTTTGAAAAATAAAAATATTATGTATTTGTATTTAAAAAAACATTTAAAAATTTTTTTAATCATCTCTTAGTTTTTCTTCTCGAGACTGGCTTACATTTCATAGATTTATTTCCTTATTTTTAAAACAAAAAAAAAACAAATTTGAAATGTTGCGCTCGCGCAACGATGGGTAAAGATGGGTTAACACAACCACTATGTTTAAAATTATTTTAAAAGGAATGACGTCAATATTGCAACGGGTGTTGAGTCATGAATTCGAACTCATGACTGTCCTTTACATCGCTTTGATATAACTAAGTACATTATGATTATTACCCTATTACTAATGCTCCGCTGACCGTTCGCCCGTCTGTCACTGGCCTGTATATTTTGAACTGTAATAGGTAGACACTTCAAACACACACTACAGAGTGTACTACTATGGCCGCTATAACAACAAAAAATAAAATAACAATCTACAAGAAACAAGAATAACAAAAAAAAAAGTTACAAGAAATGTTTTTTCGCCGTTTTTTGCTAAAAATATTTTAAAAAATATTTAGTGTTAAATATTGTATGGTGGTACAGAACACTTCGTGTGTGAGTCCAACTCACACTTGGCAGCTTTTTGTTTCAATTAAAATACTTTTATGACTTACATTTAAAGACACTTGCGGTTTTTTCCTGTGCTCCTCTCTGATGATGTGTTCAAAGACTTTGTAATACAGGCATGTGACCATATTGCACCGAAACTTGATTGTTTCGTTACTGGAAGTACTGTTAGTCTCCCTCAGACTGCTTGCGAATTGTTCCATCCAATTGTTGCATGGCTGGACGAGATTTGTGTTGATTGCATCCATGTTCACGTTGCAGTCACTGTGGACAAGAATTACAAATTCAAAATGGAGGTATAGTAAGCATCAAACTTTATGGCGCCTCGCCTCATATTCCGAACCGCCATAAAGTCTGCATTGAGCTGTAATACTTAATGAAATAAAAATCTGTATTAATATTATAAAGAGAAAAGATTTGATTGTTCGTTTGTAATGGATAAACTCAAAAACTACTAAACTGATATTAAAAATTCTTTCACCTATAGAAAGCAACATTATCAGCAAGTCACGTGAGCTATATTTTATTTTTAAAAAATAGAGATCCCTATGAAATTACAATAATGTAACCCAAAGAGGTATCGAAAATTTGCCCATAAAAGTAATTATTTGGCGTGCGCTGTGAAATCAACTGATGATACATAAAATAATGTACTACATGTTTATAGTACTCATTATTACCCACAACAAAGTCAGCGAGGCTATAAGTCTAACTATTATAGTAAGCTATAATAAAGCTGTATTTTTTTATTATTTATAATAAAGTTTGTATTGTTGTTCGTTTGTTTGAATGCGCTGGAACTACCAGTCGGATTTGAAAAAATATTTTTGCATTTGGTACACCAGTCCTTGAAGAAGGTTACAGGCTACATATATCACGCTACGACCCTGAGGAGCCAAAAAAAAGTCAGAAAAAAAAACGAAAAACCCGACTGAAAAAACACATAACTGAAAAGGGAAAACAAGCATTATAATCTATATAATATTGGTATCGCAGGCGGGGACAATAAAAAATTACACCATATTTCAGGTTATTCGACTGTCCCCGCCTGCAAGACCAAAATTATATAGATTATAATGCTTGTTTTTGCAGTCGGGTTTTTTGTTTTTTTAAATAATTTATTTTATTTTAAGCTTTTTAGTTTTATTCAAATTCAAATATTTATTGCAAAACACAGTACATATATGCAATTCCAGGTGTTAAGTGAATGCGCAGTCCACTGTATTTACCAATTCAGGCATGCAAAATTAAAAATTATAGTTAGAGAATTTCATAAAATGCAATTAATCGGTTATATAATGTCATAAATTCAAAGAATAGTAATACCCTGTGCAATAATATACATTTAAATTATTAAGTAAATAATGCCACCGATTCAAATTAAAAGTAATGTCAGAATAAATAATGTCAAAATAATTAATGAATTTACCAATTTATAATTTATCATGCATTGTAATATTAAAATTATTATTGAAATTAAAAATATATACTAAATAATCATTCAAATTACATTATATAATTGCATTTAGATAGAATTAAGCTTAAATAAATCGGACATTTGACATATCTAATTATTATTTATTTAACTTATCTGATAAGAATTCACCAATGGAATAGTACGCTTTTTTAACCATAAGGTCTGTTATCATTCTTTTGAACTTGTTAACATCCTTATCAAGTCTTACAGTCGTGGGTATCATATTATAAATTTATTAATAATTAAATTTATTTTATTATTAATATATATATTTGAAAATTACTCATAACTAGCTTTTATTTGATACCAATATTGTTGCAATTGATTTAAAAAAAAAAAACTTCCCCTCCTTTTTTTGTATTTGCAGATGCAATTTATAAATGTTATGTAGCCTATGTCACTCCCACAATTAAGACGAATCTAAGGACACCTCATACGTTAAAATCCATCAAGCCGTTTAGGCTACAGAGCGTGCCAAAGAAATAGACAGACATACATACATACATACATACATACATACATACATACTCTCGAAAAACATTACCCTCCTAAGGCAGTCGGGTAAAAACGCTAAGCGAAGTAAAAGAGCGGGCGCACGATGCGATGCGATGCGACGAGGTGGGATGGGGAAACGAGAAATTTCACGCGTGTGAAGTCGCGCACAAAAGCTACTCATGAATATTTTTGTTTTAAATAATGCAGAGAATTAGCTCGTTTTTTTTTCAAATAAAGGGCATAAGAGCACCTAACATTCCAAGAAAGTGGTGAACATAGTATGTTATTTATTTATAAGGTGAAAAAAAAATAAAAATAAGGATGTCCATTGTTCTGGAGTAATGAAAACAAAAAGAGGTAAAAACTTTTTACGAATTTAAACACTTCATGTGGTACACAATTACCAAGCAGACCATTTCTGCTTGGTAATTCTGTGTATTACATAAGCTTCTACCCAACACTGATGTTGCATTTCACGAACGCGCGTCAATAATTCCAATTTATACCTTATCACAATAACATAAGATTCAAATGACGCGCGTAGCTACGTCTTCAACTCGTACTTACGTGAACAACTTCAAAAGATCTCTCGAGGGCTGCGGCTTGGCGTTTCTCAGGTACGCAGCAAGACGTGCCAGACTGTTCTTAGCTTCGGACACCGGCGTCAATTCCTCACCACGTCGAGCTAAGTAGCGCCGCCCAGTAAGAGGAGTCTCGTGGCAAGCGCGACCACTCTGATATAATAAACAAAAACGTAATCAGCCTATAATGTACACACAACGACATAATATCAACCAATTCCATTCCAGTATAAGCCGGCTCCACATTGTATGAGCTTTCCGTATAATAAGAGGTCAGCATATACTGGAAATATAGAGCTTGATATATCGTCGCGCGACCCACTGTTCAACATGGACATGCCAATTTGCACACGATGATTTCGTTCAACCGTTTTTAGAGCAGCGAATAACCAAATTGCACTAAGTAGAGAGCATGCCCGCTTCGGTTCGTAGGCACAACAGACTCTACAACGGACGGCGGCGGACGGGTTACCCCTGACCCGTTTTCGTGTCGCCACGAACTATTCGAGAACATTAGCTCATGCTGTAGGTAAAAACATAACAATACAACGCTTAGTAACGCCACATAAACAGGCTTGATTATTGCACCACGGTCATACATACAAAATATAATATTGATCCATAAAGTTTCAAAGTTCTGTTTCTGAAAAAGAAATCTCTCTTCTTAGAAATCTCAAATTTGTGTGTATGTGTATACACACAAATTTGAGATTTATATGCACTATGTTTTTAAAAAAAAATAATGTATTGTACACTTAAACCTTCCAGATGAAATTCTCTAATTGATCAACGGAAAGCGAATAGGTTTTATACTATTTTTAGATTTGTTATTATTACTTATCATCAAATATTTGGAAAGCAAAATGAGATGAAATTAAATTGTTTATTCTGTAAATAGGATATGAGAATCACTTTTACACGTAACATAAAAAAAAAAAATAGGCTAGATGGAGTCAACATTTCCTATCTGACTACCCCTGAGAAGAAATGGCGAAACAAAGTCAAGGATCAGTCTCTTTTAAAGTCCAGACATAATCTTGGTCAGATCATGTGAGGACCATGTAGATCCACACATAGACACATGGTCCTCACATGATTTGCCACACCACCACACAAATTTGAGTGGACCTGTCCAGTCAGTGCAAGCATTTGTCAGTAATCGTGTAGCTCAACTCAAAACTTAAGGACCTCAACGACTCGACGAACAATACCAAGGAAAGGACCGCATAAAGTACTCAAAATGCCAGACTATTATTAAAACTACCAGCTTTTGCCCGCGGTTTCCCCCGCGTTTAAGTCGGAAATTGTCCCAGGGAACATACCTACCACTGGAATAAAAAATATCCTATGTCCGAACCCAGGTCACGTATGCCTTTCATCCAAATCCGTTCACCCCTCCAGGATTATTATAACAAAAAGTAATCTATGACCTTCCCCAATATCGAAATCCGCTTAGTACGAGGGTGCGTTTTTAAGTTCGCGGAATGGGGGGAGGGGATAACAATAGGTCATTATCGGGATGGCCACAACTTCAGTCACTCAATATTAGTATAAATACCAGGTTTTATCTTAATTGGATCAAGTCCGTCTGTCCCAGTAGATCCGTTCAGCGTGATCTCTGGGACCTTCTCAATGTTTTTCACGCCTCGCGCGCGTAAAATGGCCAACGAACTCGTTGCCGCCCGAAATTCCTGCGATCTCGCTCAGATCCAGCGAATCTTCCTCGCGTATCCCGAGATTACGCAAGCCCTAGAAAACTTCGCGAAACCCCCCAGTAATGGATATACCAAGCACGTACTAAACCCCGATCCCTAAAGTTAGGTTTCTTCAATGCCAATGACATTCTAAAACAACGCGATGAAATCGCTGCGTTCCTCCGCGACCACCAAATTGATATTCTCCTCTTACAGGAAACCTTTTTAAAGCCCAGCCGTCGAAACCCGTCAATTGCCAACTATCACATAGTTCGCAATGACAGGTCTAGATGTCACAAGGGCGGCACCCTCATTTACTATAGAACGTCCCTGCATTGCATCCCAATGAACCCCAACCCTCTCTCGCGTTTAGAAGTGTCCATTTGTAAGTTAGGCATGACTGGCCACCAATCTATCACCTTAGTTTCGGCCTATATTCCCCCCGTTTCTACATCAGAGTTAGCCCTACCCCCCCTCTCTGATGACCTTTCCGTTTTACTTGGCCTGAGTGACTCCGTTATCATAGCGGGCGACCTCAACGCCAAACATCATGCCTGGAACAGCACCAGGATCTCCACCAGAGGCAAACAACTGTTTGACCTATGTCCCATCCTCAACTTCGACATCATCGCCCCGATGACTCCCACTCACTTTCCCCACGACCCTAACCATACCCCTGACGTACTTGACATAGCGCTTCTGAAGAGTATCAACCTACGGGTGGATTCTATAGTAGCGTTCGACGAACTCTCCTCTGACCACCGTCCAGTTGTCGTAAAGCTGGGTCTCCAACGCCTAGGTCTCCACGACCCTGAAGGGACATCCTCTCACCAAGTTAGTTACAGACTGGAGGAAAGTAAGCGACTGCCTGAAATCCACCACGTTAGGTCCCCGACTAGATTCCATTCCCGACCACTTCAACTCTATCGCTGACACGACAGCCGCGATCGACTCATTCACGGTACACGTACAACCAGTCCTGAACGACTGTTCAAGGGAGGTTCCGGCGATGGACGACCATCGCTGGAAGCTTCCGGACGATGTGCGCGAACTGTTGAATGAGAAGAACGCGGCTGTCCGTGCGTACAGTAACTTTCCCTGCCACGCGAAAAAGTCCATATGCGCTATTTACAGAGATCTGTAAAGACACGTCTATCGGAGCTGCGTGACGCCGGCTGGGACAAGATGCTGAGCGATTTAGAGCCCACCCACCTAGCTTTCTGGGACCTTCAGAGGAAACTCAAATCCGAAGAAGTCGTCTCTATGCCCCCCCTGGTGCGCCCCGACAAGACCATCGCTTACGATGACGTCGACAAGGCGGAATGCCTAGCCGATAGTCTTGAGGCTCAATGCTCACCTAGCTCTCAACCAGTAGACCAAGCTCACCTGTCCCAAGTCGACGCGGAAGTCGAACGTAGAGCCCCGCCCGTTGAAGACCCTGATTATCCTCTGCCTCCCGTCACTTCAGACGAAGTGCACGATATCATCAAGGGTCTAAAACCTCGCAAAGCCCCCGGCTCAGACGGAATCACCAATAGGGTACTCCAACTGTTCCCCGCTCACCTCATAATGGCTCCATTGAAGATGGTGGCCATGAGGGCCACCATCTTCAATGGAGCCCTGAGCAATAACATCTTTCCACAAGAGTGGAAGAAGGCCACCGTCATCGGCATACCGAAGCCCGGTAAGCCGAAAACGGAGCCCACCAGCTACCGGCCCATCAGTCTGCTCAATGTCTTCGGCAAAGTCTATGAGAGGCTTATTTTAAAGCGCCTCAGAGATTTTGCGGAAACAAAGGGCCTCATCCCCGACCAGCAGTTCGGTTTTAGATCTCAACACTCTTGCGTCCAACAGGTCCACCGCATCGTAGAACACATAAGCTACGGCTTTCAACGTGGTCTTACGACCGGTGCTGTGTTCTTCGACATAGCGAAAGCGTTCGATAAGGTCTGGCACAACGGCTTATTATATAAGCTCTACAAACTCGGCGTGCCCGATCGTCTCGTGCTCATCTTACGAGACTTCTTGTCAAACCGCACCTTCCGCTATCGCATCGAAGGAGCGCTAACCTCCCCTCATCCTATCCGTGCAGGCGTCCCTCAGGGCTCTGTACTAGCCCCTCTCATTTTCACTCTCTTCACCAGCGTCATCCCGAAAAGTAGAAAGGCGCAGTTGGCTCTGTTCGCAGACGACACGGCCATCTACTATACCGGGTTAGTCCACGACCAGATATCTCGCACTCTCCAGACCGAAGTCAACAAGCTTGGCGCTTTGTTTAGAAAGTGGAGAATAGAAGTTAATCCCGACAAAAGTCAGGTGGTTCTTTTCACCAAACCTCATCCCCCCCCCGACCGCTCACCATGTTCGGCAAGCCTATCCCTTGGGAGAAGCGAGCCAAATACCTAGGCGTGACCCTTGACCACCATCTCTCGTTCTCAGAGCACATTAAGCAGGTGCGTTCGCGTGCCGTTTTCGCTCTCGGTAGACTACACTCCGTCCTAAATGCGCGCAGCAAATTGTCCCTTAAGGGCAAATTGCGTATTTACACAGCGTGCATCCGTCCCATTATGACATTATGCTTGTGCAGTCTTCGCACATGCTAGGCCCCACCACATCCATAGGATGCAGTGCCTCCAAAACCGTTTCCTCCGAACGGCAACGGGAGCCCTCTGGTTCGTCCGAAACGAGATCCTCCATCTCGATCTTAAAATCCCCACCATCAAGCAGTTCATGAAGCGCATCACGAAGCGTTTCTTCGACTCCGCCGCCACCCACTGCAACCCTCTGGTTGTGCAGGCCGCCAGTTATAGGCCCTCCACCATTAGCTCTGTTCGCCGTCCAAGGCATACTCTCACCGACCCCGATGACCCCATTCCCCTCCTCCAGGAAAGCAGTAGGGCCACGAGTACAGTGCACAAAACACACCGACCTACGTTCCGACCTCGCCACCGAGGTCCCTCGCGTAAACCCCGAAGTAATTGTCCCCCCCCGACCCTTGCTCGACGAAGCGCCAGCCCGCGCCGCAATAATTCCCCGATTAATAATAATTCTGATCAGATCCAGCCTGTCCCACCTTGCTGTCTTGCCCCCAGCGACGCCCTAAGCCGAGGTCCGTACCCCACAGGGGGTGCCCTTAGCGTGCAGTCGCTTAGTAATATAAGAAATTCGCCCCTGGCTGGAGGCTTTGAGTTCGCTTAAGGCAGCCACAGGAAAGTCCGTTTAAGAAGTCACGATCTCTCAAGGTCAACTACGAGATGCCATACAAAAAAAAAAAATAATTGTATCATTAGTCTTTGAACTATCGTCAAGCAAACAACTCAATCGGGAAGAAAGTGTGAATTATGGAAAAAATCGAGTACCGTGCAATTTCCTTACCAAGCAAGGAAAGTTAGTTCAAAATATACTGGAAGAGATGGAATCCGTTTACGGGGACTCTTGCCCGGGTAAAACCAAGGTTTAACAGTGGCACAGTCTATTTAAACAAGGCAGGACCTCACTTGAAGACGACCCACGGCCCGGACGGTCGATCGAGGTGACTGCTCCGGAAATGATTAAAAAAGTCGAAAAAATAATATTGGAAGATGCCAGACTAAAGAAGAAACAGCTTGCAGAAATGGTTGGAGTATCGGATACGACAATTTTCAAAATTCTACACGATCATCTTGGCATGACAAAGGTCAGTGCAAGATGGGTGCCAAGAATGCTCACGCCGCCTCAAAAACAACACCGCGTGGGGTGTTCTCGCACGTTTTTGGACCTCTAACGAAGATAAGGATGGACTATTAAGTCTAATTATTACTGAAGATGAAACTTGGGTTCATCATTATGAACCTGAGTCGAAACAGGACTCTATGCAGTGGCACAAAAAGGGCACACCACCACCCAAGAAGTTTAAAGTTTCACAATCGGCTGGAAAAATTATGGCAACAGTGTTTTGGGATTCAGAAGGGATCCTGTTGACCGATTATAAAGATAAAGGCGTTTCTATAACCGGAGAATACTATGCTTCTATCCTCGACAGGTTGAAAGAAAGCATTAAAGAAAAAAGAAGGGGTAAATTGACCAAAGGTGTCCTTCTTCATCACGACAACGCGCCTGTTCACAAGAGCCGTGTTGCGTTGGCTGCCCTGCATAAGGTGGGCTTCAATGTTTTAGACCATCCACCCTACAGCCCAGACCTGGCTCCCAGTGATTATTACCTCTTCCCAAAACTGAAAAAAGAACTTTGTGGGAAGAAATTTTCAACTGATGAAGAAGTGAAGGACGCGGTTTCAGCTTATTTTTCGGACAAAGACAAAGCATTTTTTTATGAAGGTATACATAAGCTAATTGAAAGATCTGAAAAATGTATAAGGGTAGCAGGTGAATATATTGAAAAAGAAATAAACATAATTTAGTTTTTTTATTTTCACTTCTCATCCTCCATTCCGCGAATTTCAAAACGCCCCCTCGTAGTTTAGGCGTGAAAAGGTAACATACAGACAGACAGATGGACAGGGTTACTTTCGAATTTATAATATTAGGTTAGTATTTTTTTTTTTTTTTTTGGGTGGGAAATCATCAAATAACTTCTCCCGCTCTGGGCGGAGCGGGAGGGTGTGTCAGACTCTTACTGACTAAAACCCACCCGTATTCCTTCTTGTTGCCTGTGTTGCGGGGGCCTCGGTGACCCATAAGTACCTTCCCGCGACCGCATTAGGTTAGTATAGAAATGAACGAGGTACTCGCATAGGACAATGTCAATGCTAGTCAGCTTGTGATATTGTCCTGAATTGAACGAAAAATTTGTTTACACACACAAGGCATGCAAAATTTTACATTAAGTATAAACATAACACAATCATGTTAAAATGGACGAATAATAATATAAATGCAGTTGCAAATGTGAAGTTGGGTGCTCAATTAGTTTCAAAGGGGAATTCAAAATATACAGTAATAGAAGTTATACTCACAGGTCCAAAAGTAGCAATAACTTGTGATATTTCATCCCCAGACACTTTGTTTGAAGTACCGATTTGTTCATTTGCATGTTCACCTAAAATTTAAGCCATAAAATTCTCAGTAAACGTTTTTCACTTACGTGTTTTTTTTAAGGATATCATTTGTATAATATCGTGATTTATAACATTGTTATACCTTCGTAATCTACAAAGCAAGTTAAAATTGGATTTAAATAATAAATATTCGACATGTTTGCTTTCAAGTAAACAAGCTTTGATAAGTACTTATTTTTTTTAATGACCTACTTGCATTTTTGTTAGTGGCCTAGTTATACACATTAAAACCTTTTTTCATAGTTTCATTTGCTGGGGATAAAGTCATTAAAGTCAAATATTTTTGTTACACAATTACAAACATATATAAGGTAACTCACCTAAGAATATACGTTCATCAAATTCACCAACACTTAGCACATAAGTTTCATATAAATTATTCAATGATTTCAGATTTTGGTCAAAAGTGCTGATTTCTAGGACTCCATTAAGTTCGTCAATATCACCTTTTAGGATCTATAAAATAGAAATTAAACAGGAAGTTTAAACTATGTTGCAAAAGGAGATCCTGTCAATTCTTCTGGCCAGTAACTGGGATTATAATTGTGAATATCTAGGTAATATAATAAGTTAAACCATATTATAAAAAAAAAACGATTTTTGAATGACAACTTACTTGTTTCTCGAAAAATTTCTTTAACGCTGGCTTCCAGGTGTATTCTTTAGAGGCTGCAGCATCTACTAGCAGTCCATTTTTGATTTCACATAATACTGACATAATGCAGGGTGCCATTGATGGCATTTCGAAATCTTCTTTTAACCAGTCACTGGGCAAACCTAAAAAAAAATGTATTAGTTGATGTATTTTTTTTACAACCATATTATATATTTTTTTTTATAATAATCACGAGTTTAGTATACCTTCCTTTTAATTTACTATTTCAACTTTCTGACACCATACTTGAATAACTTTTTCACTCACTCATACATATTTTGGGTGTTTCTGATTAATTTTGAACTCGCTCAAAGCTCTTACCCAAAATAAATATGTGATTAAAACGGCAAAATATATGAATAAATATAGTAAAGGTATTCAATCATTTGGTTTACAAACCTTTAAATGCAGGATTAATTAAATCTACCCTTCTGTCTATAAAGGCATTTGCAAAAACGAAGTCTAATGACGCAAGCAGCAAATGGTACATGTCCACAAGATCATGAGCTGACCTGTGGTGCTCCCCCTTCACACATATGTACAAACACCAGGTGAACTCAAACAGAGCATTTGTAGTACATGGCTGTGTCCTGTGTGGAGAACATATTCATTGTATTATAGTCTTTGATGTAGCATATTTGCATGCATGTATAAGACACTTTCAGGGAAGCCAGAAGAAGTTAGTGGTAACCGGCCTGAACAGAATATTAGGTTAATTTAAATTTTCTGTAAATATTTTGTAGACTCCCAAAAATTTTTTGTAGACAATCAATGTAATCACCAAAATGACACTGATACTGATGACTAACAAGTCAATTCACATTTTAATTTTTTAAAGTTGAAAATGAATATAGAATGAACTAAAGTGAAGCCTCACAACATTAGATTTGGTTGAATAGTAATCAACAATAAGAAAACAAAACAATGATGAACTTCCTGTTACCCATTGATGTGGAAATCTGTTTTTGGTATTCTATGAGTTAACCCAGACAATCCCAGAGCAAACTAAGTAAAACTAGCAGGATTTAATGACCATTTTGTTAATTTGATACACCAAACATCTGCTCAAAAACAATGCACTACAGTGCTACAATTACTGTGTAAATATTTTTTGGTTATGTATGAATAGCTCATACATAACAAAAAAAATTATACCTTTATGTAATATCATCTACATAGACATAATAAGTAAATCACTTACTTGGGTCTTCTCTTAGTACTAGTTTTCATAGGTTCATTTGTCAACCCAGAGAAGATCTCTTGGAAGATTGGTTGGAAGTTCCTGTACAGCACAGTAGATACTGCAAACTTGTGCTCTAAGTGAGATATCCTGTCTCTGAACTCAGTTGACATTGAAGCCATTTCCATCCAGTTTTTGATTTTTTTGAAGAACTGGATTAGACTGGAGAAAATCAAAAAGGTATACAAATTTATTGTATTTTATATAGAAATGCCTGATGCTGATCTAAAGAAAAATAAAAGCCTATTTAGACAATGAAAATATAGTTACCTTATGTTGCATAATCTCAGGAGTTTGGTGAGACTGACACAGTTCCCTTCCACAGCTTTCCCAGACTGCACTGTAGGAGTAATGGAGGTTCTGCATGCCACATACAGGGCACATGCCATCCAGTGCAATGTATCACCCTAAGGAAACAAGATCAAATATCATATGATTTGAAAACATTTATGTTCTATCATGACTTATTTTCAAACAACACAAATTAGTATTGTAAACAAAGGTTTAAGGAAAATGATTCTTGTATATAATGTCTCAATGTTTGGGTCTTCTATGGAATGCTCTTTTCCTTGATAAGTGATTTTGGTCAGTGAGCATCCTTAGACAAGAGCCTCATGTGGATTATGCAGCTGATAGTAGTTGCAGGTTAAACATGAATCTTATCACAAAGACACGGAAGTAACATCTGCCATAATTTGGACAATAGAGTTATTACACGTATTTAGTAGTCTCAATATAAAACCTAAATATAATTATTACAATTGAAAGCACTAGTGTATCGACGTAGGGAGTGTTATGATGCTCAAGAAGTTTTTGTAAATCTAAACAATTAAGAATCCGCCCCTAAGACGACCCACTGATCGAATATTAATTGCAGTAATAGACTAGCCTAAAATACTTACATCTAAAGAATAATTTCGTTTTATCTCTAAAAAGGACTCCTTGGATTTTTGTGCTGCAACTGGGTCGACATTTAAATCTGCACAAAGACTGTCCATTTTAGCAACGCAATTTTCTTCATTGTCTTCTAATATAGACATATTTATAGTGAATTCACTATTGATTTAAATAAACATAAAAATAAACAACTTATCACACGTAAACTTATTCCGATTTTGACAATTTGACAGGTATTTGGCGGGAATAGCACGACTCCTCCCACGCGCGGCAATATTGTTTTTGGTTTTAAAACATGGCTGCCAAAAGGGTTGGTCTCACTAACGCTTATTTCTGTATAGATGAACATGAGCCACTGGGCCAATATACGTCATAATAGTGATTGTTTCCATCTTGGTCTTTTCGAAGCCGCAAACACAACCATAATATAGTTTAATATATCATACGGAAATTCCGTGTTACCAAGCTAGAAAACACACACACGAGTAATGCTAGGACACATGCAACGAGTTGCTGGCGATTTCAAAATGTCAAGTACACATAAAGAGTCAAATGAGTAAAGATGAAAAAGATCAAAAGAGAGGCAAGTAAAGATTTGCGGAGACACTGGAATACGAATCATCAGTAGACTTTATTTGATTCTATCTACTTCCTACTCTGCGTTTTGGGAAATAATATATTTATTTACATAACCAAATTACAAGATGATTATTAACATTAACTAAATTAAATTAAAACTAAGTTAAGCTTAAAAAAGGCCCTCGGGGCATTGTACCGAGGATGCTGGCGGCATTTCCTCGCTGAATTGCAATGCTGATGCGTTGCGCGAGAAAGCCGCCAGCTTTTCGGTCACCAGTTACATCAACTAGACGTTTCGCGATTTCCGCAAATAACTTATGCGCACTGGGACCCCACGGACCGAGGGTCTCGACGCCAAAGGGCACAAATTTGTACTCTCTACCAAGGCCTCCATATTTAATAACTTTCAGATTTTCGACATTTTCTGCCGCCGCACCCGCTTTAGAAGTAGTCCGTTGGAGGTGGGACGGTGCCAGTGTGTCTACACAGGTAGCGTCCCACACAAGCATCCGTCCCAAACTCCACGGGACCAAAGACACACCATCAGGTCTTTTGCCATCATCTCTGACAATGCCAGTCGGCTCAAGAAGAGCAGGCACATTGATGCTGGCAAGAGACCGGCGGATTATGTCATTAAGGCTGCATTCCGAATTGCGCTGTAATCGATTTGAGCGTGCTTAAACTCGTTCCGAATTTGCGTGAGCGCGATATCGATGCCCCGTGAATCGTCATACATGACGTCATGACATGCGCCATCTTGTGATAACGCCAACCATGCCCAGAATTAATATCACCGTGAGCGCTGTCAAAAATGACAGTTGTGTTTGTGTTGTTTTGTTTTGAGTAGCACCCATATCGTAGACAGAGCATCAAATTATACGAAGAAATTTGTGGTAAACTAACAAATATACCATCATGAGTATTGAAGTAAATATTGCCGACGAGACTAACGGGCGACAAATTTCTGTCATGCTCACATCAGAGCAATACGAGAGGGCTCAGAGAGGTAAGTGCTAAATTTTAGCCCCCTTGCAGTTCTACTGACTGCTCAAACGATGGTGATGCGAATGTTTTAATCATCATAACTGCTCAGCTGTCTGTTTGCAAAAGCTACCATAATCTCTATATTGCATACAACCACTGTATTTTCTTTTGACAATCATAAATGTTTACTAAACTGGTACTTGCTGTTTACAGATACTGAATATGTACAACAATTGGTGCATGACTTTGATGCAAATCTTCGGGGTAAATCTTTGCCGAGAGCATATAAATACGCTAATATAAGTACTTCATCATCCTCTTCATCACTGGACGAATTGGCGTTCTCAAACGCAAAATCTGAGTCATCAGAGTCGGAAGAGTTAACCAACAAAACAGAAGTGCCAATGCGTTGAACTTCCATTTTCGCTAAAATATCAAATCGGTGTTTCTTGTTCAAGGTTATGTTCTAAGTTTTGACCATTTGACGTTGTGAATGAGCACTGTGAGCGCGTTCACGAGCGTTCCGAATTGTAGACAGCTCTCAGCTGTCATAATCGTGATTTCTAAATTGGAACGCAAATTATTTATGTAAGCGCTGTGAGCGATAATGGCATAATTCGGAAAGCAGCATAAGTGTTGCGTTTTTAGTTGACACTTGACAGTGGTTGAGGTTGACATTGACATTTGACAGAAACAGAAGAGAACATCAAACAAACATGTCAAAGTCATGCATGATTTCTGACTTCTGAGTGAAAAATCTCTTCCAAAAGTTCCAATTTCAAATTTGAAAATCCGTAATTTCTTTTATTTTAGTTGACAAGAGACATTATTGTTTCGAATTTAATGTATTGTATGTTCGCGACGTACGGGTCTGCTCCGTATTTTTAATTGATATCTTACAACTTTAGAATAATTAGAATCCTAATCTAACGACGTTTACATTTAAAAAAACGAAAATGATATCTGTTCATCGACTTTACCATGTTTCCTGCGTAGCTCTCAGTTTCAAAAAGCAAGGGCTAAAATTATGTAAAATGGTGAATCCGAAGAGTAAAAGGTTGTTGTTATTTTTTAGATTAGTAAAATTATAATGTTCATAATGTTATTGTTTTGAGGTTAAATTGTTGTTTTGATGTTTTTCTTAGGCAGTGGCATCCAACGCAAGCATTCGCAATGAATGCTCTACCTTCGGTAAAGAGTTTAACTCAACAAAAGCATGAGCCTGGCAAGCGTGGGCAGCGCAGAATTGCCATGCTGAACAAAATGTTTATGAAACAGATCACTGACTTGATGTCTACTGGCACTGTAGCTTTGGATGTAGTTGGAAGAGGTATTGAAATCTCTAAAGTAAGTAACCACTAGTTATGGGAACCAACACTTAGAAGTGTTGGTTCCCATAACTAGTAGATCATTTCATAAAATGTTTCTTTTTTATCTTAAAAGTAAAGCCCCTATGGAGGATAATATTATTAACTTGTAAGTAAAGTCCTCAATCAGTAAGACTGTGGGAGGACAGGAAAGACCCTTAGTAAGGCATGTGTCCTAGAATGATGTACATTCATAAAATAATCATAATCATTCTGCCCTTATCCCATTATTTGAGTTGGCACAAAAGGTCTCCATGGTATGAATCTCGAAAAATAATTGGGTTTGGGTTGAGGTTTTAAAACAAGCCCTAGGCAGACTTTCTAGAATATGCAACTCATGCATTACAAAAAAAATCTTCCTATTTTCAGGTGAATGTGACACCAGACATGAACTCAGTAAATGTTTTCTGGGTATGCAAAGGCAACGTTTCCGATGATGAGACCGAGAAGGTGCTGAACAAAGTAGCCGGTGGTCTGAGACATGAGCTGTCCACCCTCAGGGTCATGGGAGAAATACCTTACATTGTGTTTGTTAAAGGCAAGTTACAATTTAAATCATGTTCAGATAACTTATCTTAAGAATCTGTATGGTGGTTTGACATATTTTTATTAAAAAAAAGCTGTCAAACTGCAATTTTTATTCCTCCGAAGTTATTTGAAGATTGCAAAGTTGGCTCCAGGTCTGCCTGTTCTGTCAAAGGCTTGATTCATTAAACCCTATTTAGAGGGAGAATTTAAGAGAAAGCTTTTTTTAACAGTTAGGGAGCCCATAATGCCAAATGGAGATTCACCCTCTAGCGTTGTGGGGACCTATTGGATTTGAAGGTTAGGTGGTAGAAAGAAAACGTAATAAGATGTATACCCTTGGGTACCCTTTCACCAGTGACTACAGGTTTTCAAAAACTAAAAAAAAATCACATGGAAATACTCGAGCGAGTCAGATATTGAGTGTTTATGCCCCATGTCTCTGATGACGGAAGAATGTTAATTTGCTGGTTTGTGTTGTGGGGGTTGGCTGGCCGTACGGAAGGGTAAAAAAGGGGAAAAAAATTGGTTTCGTGCTTTCTGATTTTCAGAGGGACTGAGAGTGGACGATTCGGACGTACGTTACGCAAGGTCGAGCCGGCTTTTTGAAAATGCAAAAAAAATCGCTTCGGTATTAGCGTTTGAAAATGCAAAATAAATCGCTTCAATGAGTTTAAGGGTGGGTGATCGTAGGAATCTTACTGATGACCTGCGTGAGGGACGACCTGCAACGGCGATAACTGACGATAACATAATTACTGTGCGGTGCATGATAGAGGCTGATAAGAGAGTGACCTACCAGAGATTGGGGCAAGCTTAGGCATTGGTATGAGTCAGGTGCAAAATTCTTACAGGAAGCTATGTACTAGATGGATACCCCATAATTTGACCGAATACCAAAAACGCCGTCGCGTAGATTGGTGCTATGAAATGCTAGAAAAGTGCAATGTAGGTTCCTTGAATGCTGCATTTGACATCGTCACAGGTGACTAAAAGACTTGAATGTTTCCTTTTGAGGATTTGCCAACAAAAGTAAATAAGCAAGAAGTGAAGGAAAAAAGATGATTGCTTCATTCTTTGGACGGACGGGTCATTTCGCGACAGTTGTTTGTTTGCCAGTTGTCCTAAAAAAGTTCAACAGCAACGCTTTCGAAGTAGCACCCTAGTTCACCACGACAATGCTTAATTTTTGACTACGGGTGTTGGAATAATATACTGTCCCTACCTGGCACCTTATTGTGACTTTTATTTATTCCCAAAAATCAAAGATTAACTTCGAGGTCGCTTTACGAACCCTGAAGAGTGACTGTCGAAATGGCCGTGGAAGAGATCCCTAAAGAAGAGTGGGCCTACTGCTTCTGTGGTTGGAAGAAATGCGACGTTGCTTAGAAAGGGAATGGAGATTATTTCGAAAAACAGTAAAGGTATTAGCAACTTTCAGTGTCCCACGTAGGTATAGAGGGCTTCTTATTCGGTGGAGGTACTCTGTTGAGTACCTCCACCTATTTTTTTTTTTACATTTGATATTTAGCCAAACAGGCATTTATCAGGTCTATTTTGTGGGATCTATACCTACAGCAATTATTGTAAATATCCTGGAGGACAGTGAGGTGAGGCTGGTATTCAGTATTAATGCTGCAATATTTGAGATACGAGGGCGGCACTGAAAATTTCGGGAATCAAGGAAGTGACACAACATTACTATTTAAAAATGTATTTATTGCTTTTCGAAGTATTCTCCGCGAAATTTGACACATTTTTCCATACGATGGAACCAATCATTGAAGCAACCATTCCATTCCCAAGTTGGGGTCTCCAAAATGGCCGTTTTGTAGGCGTCCACAGCTTCTTCAGGTGATGAAAATCTCTGTCCACGCAATTTATTCTTTATTTTAGGGAAAGTATAGAAATCATTAGGGCTTAGGTCGGGGCTGTACGGCGTATGGTCTAATAATTTTATGTTTTCTTGCTCTAAAAACTCCTTTGTTCTGTGCGCGGTGTGAGAACTCGCATTGTCGTGATGGAGGATGATGCGGCGGTTGCAGTTCTCTTTACGGAGTTCAGAAACGACCTGTGGGAAACAAATGCTAGCATACCATTCTGCATTAACTAACCGTTCTTTGTCCCTCAAGAGGAATAGTCGTAACATGGCTGGTTTTGGAGACAAACGTGGCCACCATTTTTTTTGCAACACGAACGAACGAACAATTTTTGTTGGCTTTAACTCATTTTCGAACACCCAAACTCGTGACTGGTTTTTTGTTTCGGGTTCGTACGCGTATGTCCAGGATTCGTCACCTGATACAATGTTGTATACAGCATTTGAGGATCCTGCGTGGAATCTTTCGAGAGTTCTGACGCACCAAGTAACGCGAGCCGCTTTTTGCTCTTCACAGAGCGAATGCGGTATCCATCGGGAAAACAACTTTTTTACACCTAATTGTTCATGCAAGATTATTTGTATTTGACTCATGCCAATGTCTAAAGTTGCCTGAATTTCGCGGTATGTCTCATGTCGATCTTCCTCAATCAGCTTACGCACAGCATCAACGTTTTCTTGGATGACTGCAGTTTTTGGACGACCTTGACGGGGATCATCACTGACCTTGACGCGTCCACGTTGAAATTCAGCAAACCAGCGATAAATTGTGGTTTTGGATGGGGCTTCATCACCAACTGCAGAAATCATCCGGTCAACACACTGTTTTTGCGTTAAACCACTTCGAAAGTCATAATAAATCATCGCTCTTGAATTTTCTCGAGTCAATTCCATTTTCTCAACGACTAAACAAGTTTGACAAAACCTTGTGACAAGACCGAGAATCTTTTTTTAAATAAATAAATGGTATTCGATTTTTAAAACCAAGGAGTTTTCAATTAAAAAGATTTTAATATGACAGGAACAGTGGAAATATTCCATTCCCGATACTTTTAGTGCAGCCCTCGTAAGATCATTATCTTTCTCCTGCCCTTGAGGTCAGGGCAGTAAAACTCATTCTTCCAACCATTTCTATTGACTATTATCTCATTTGAAATAATAACATATACCATAGGTATGCATGTAAAATATTCATACTGTATGTCCACAGATAAACAAGAAGCCCATATTGTAGAATTGGATCGTCGCTTAGCAATGGCTGATTATGGCGAGGACTATGTGCCTACTGATATGGGACACCTGCTGAAGTCTGAGTTCACGTTAAACACACAATTATCACCTGAAGTGAAAGTAAGCATTGTATGATAATAACTCATTAAAACGCTGAAACTACGTAAGGTTGGCAATGCATTGGCGCTTGTGTTAACAGACGCTGATGAGAAGGCAAACGTAAGTGCGGCCGTCAGTCTGTTTGTCTAGCTAAAATATAAGATTTGTTCACTTTGAACCTTAAACTGAGTTAAGGACCTGCACAGTGCAGTTAACGCATACAAGTCCACTCACTATTCATAGAGCTCATTTACCATGCCACTATAGTAATAATTTATTTATTTATAAATTAATAAATAAATAAGAGGGAGATTAATAAGGGGTTATTTTACGTTTTTTTTTTTTTTTCATCAGAATCCAAAAACTGTGCAAATGAAGCCCTTTTGTGGCATTTGAAAAATGTAAAACCCCAGCAATATTATATTACTTTTAACTTGATATGCATAAGGGCAAGCCCTATTTATATTTATTTAAAATGTCAAGTCTATAGTATTAGTAGTTCCTAGCATAAGCAGCTGGGACAGACGAACGGATAAAGTGGAACACTGTTTCTTTTTTACTATTTTGGTAAGGAACCTTGAAACGCCTCGATTGTTAAACTCGTCCTCTTGTTTTACAATTCCCGCGTTTCCCGCGCGCGCTCGTTAATCAGTTTTATGGTCCCGCGTGGTTGATCACAGCTCACTCTCTCTCGAAGAGAGAAGGCCGGTGTCCCAGCAGTGGGAACATTATAGGCTGATAGTGCTTGTGCACGAGAACTCCCGTCATCCCAAATGCGACAGTCAATGAGCAGTATACGGTATGCGTCATAGACAGTCTTCGACGCTTGTAGTGTACTACTGATATGACGAAACATGCAACAAATCCTCCATCCTTTACATTCACCTCCTAAATTGAGTGTAGTAGTTGGTGCCTATGTGTTTCACCTACTTCGTATAGCGAGAAGCTTTTGAAATTTTGTCGTTATGGTGATACAGTATCGAGCCACTTTGTGTATATAAATTTAAACCCAAACCGAAAAAACTCGGTTTAAAGATCCTAGCAGCGTTAAGCTTGTATTTCAATGGAAGTGTCTACCATCATTAAAACGTATTTTTATTTTACATTAAAAATAATGCAACGGATTATACATACTTATGGGTTAGTAACAGGGAGTATATAATATGGGAGCATCTGTAGCTGAACTAGGACGAGTCCTGTATCGCAGCATACAGCGCTAAACCCCTCAAAACCGTCAATAATACCTACATATTTATTTATTTATTAAAACTTTATGCACAAGTATAAAAAAAATAATACCGTACAAAGGCGGACTTAATGCCTGAGGCATTTTCTACCAGGCAGGTGCAACTTAAGGGATAGCCCCATATATTTGCAAAAAGATGCATCAATGAATTATGAATGAGTATGACAGTGTGAAGACACTATCTAATCGATTTGTTTTCGTTAGGCAAAAATAAAGAAACTAGAAGAGGAATTACCAATATTCGAGGAACCTTTACCTGAAATGACAAGCAATGTCTTCGGTCTGGACCACTCCAGGATAATGAGCAGGCTCCTAGCTGCTAGGAAGAAGACCCGCGATGCTTGGAGCACCCTGAACACGGATAATGACGTCATATCGTATCGAGTGACGCCCGATCAAGTACCTGAGCCTGTTGGCAACCAGAGGAAAGAATTGGCTGATTTCTTACAGAAGAGACAGGTTAGATATTTTGTAGCACGTAATTGGTTTTTATGCATGATTCTTACAAATTTAATCTTGAAAGTTTTTTGGGATCTTGTGGGTGAGAAAGGAAATATCCACCTTTCTTATCACCAGCCTGACTGTATCAGTCCACCCACTGCTAAATATATCTCTCCAATGTCACGCTACTGAGCTCGATCCTCGGACACATCTATCCAGATTTGATGCTCCCCCATTTACAAACCCTGCAGCATGAGTAAGATTCTTTTCTCTTTGTCGAGTGTAGCAACTATACGTTATTGACGTATAATACCAACGCCAAATCATCAAACCACTTGCAAAGTGCAATAGTTTTGCCATAACTGTTTTGTCGACTGTCTTTAGCACATTTTGGTAATGTGTGTAGATGTAGGCCAGGTGTATCCTCCTTGCCATGAATCGTTCAAGAGAAAGCGGTTTGGTTCGCGTCTTGAGCAAGAGCTTGTCTTTAAACATTACTACCACTTCGCCCACGACTTCGCCCGCGTGGATTTCGTACTTTACTCTAAAAATCTCCTTGCCATGAATCGTTCAAGAGAAAGCGGTTTGGTTCGCGTCTTGAGCAAGAGCTTGTCTTTATACATTACTAGCACTTCGCCCACGACATCGCCCGCGTGGATTTCGTACTTTACTCTAAAAATTTTAACACCCCTCCACCACCCACTCCAAGCAATCGGGCTAATTTTCAAGTTTTCGCAGGAATAAGTTTTTTTTTTCATGTATCGTTTGGTACGTTTCCATTATGACTGAAACATTATTTATACTAATTTACAAATTTATTAAAGCAAGTAGTAAAATAACCGTTTCCACCCCGTGACGGGTTGATATCTTTTAAACCCTGGAACACGTATTTTTTTTATGTATTTGTACAGTACATACCGACGTCCAAATTAAATCGATGGCACGTAAAAAAAAATCCTTATGTCAGCGAAAGGGTGTAGGGGCACCCTTTGTGAGGGGTTGTTTTATACAACGAATAGTGACTAACTATATTATTTACTGAGGCAAGCATTGCCGAGTTTCAAGTTTATTAACAAAAGAAAAACCGATAAGCAAATAGGTATCAACACCCCTTCCACTCTTTAAAAGATAGTTTTCTAAAATTAATTATTATGATCTTAATAATTTATTCGGGCCAACTTTTAAGTTTATAGATCAACGAAAGGGTATTTTTTGAAGTCTTTTATGACGTTAAATTTAATCAACGCGTGCTATGACAATAGGACTGAATATATTAAAATCTAGAAATATGGCAAGTGTAGTACACATTCCTACCACTAGATGGCGACACATATAAAAATATTTTGATAAAACAACACTACCACTTACTCAAAATAAACATAATACACATACAATCAATGTAGACTTTGTATACCCAATCCTTTTAGGAAACAGTAAAGTTTGACACTAAACTCTTGGTTAATAAATCTTCTGGCATCTTGTTGTCTCTAAATATTGCAATTTGATAATATTATTACTAACGCAATCACGACTCATTTTAATAAAACATAACAGAAGTTCCCATTATTTGACTTGGTTTGGTTCTTTATATCAATTTTCGAGTTATCAAGCCACGCAGTAAAATTTACTTGATAAGTATTCGTGCCTAGTTCCAACATTATTAACCCAAGGAATAAGATTTTTCATACAAACCTACCCCCCCCCCCCTTTTTTGACCCCTTTTATAGGTCTAATTTACAGAAACCCCTTAGTGCTCCCATACATTACAAAAGGAACCCGCATTACAAAATTTCACGTAATTTCCCAATATTTTGGTAAGTAAGTAGTTATATCTTGTTAAGTAAGTAATTATATCTTATGTACGAGGGTCATTCAATAAATACTTAGCCTACAAAAAGTAAACGAAAATTTTGGAAAAGTGGCAATTTATTTTTCAACAAAGTCTCCTTTTAGTTCGATACACTTAGCCCAGCGATGCTCCAACTTTTTTAAACCCGTCCGAAAAATAGTTTTTGTCAAACTCTGCAAAATAGGCCTCCGTGGCGGCGATGACCTCATCATTCGATCCATATCTATTCCCGGCGAGTGATTTTTTCAGATTAGGAAACAGAAAGAAGTCACAAGGGGCCAAATCTGGAGAATACGGTGGATGGGGCAACAATTCGTAGCGTAATTCGACCAATTTGGCCATGGCAACGGCAGACGTGTGAACCGGTGCGTTGTCGTGGTGAAACAGCACTTTTTTCTTCGCCAGATGGGGTCGTTTTTTCTTTAATTCGGCGTCGAATCGGCCTAATAAATCGGCATAGTAAAGCCCTGTAATTGTTTTACCATTCTCGAGGTAATCGATGTAGATCACATCTTGTGAATCCCAGAAAACGGTGGCCATAACTTTTCCGGCCGATTTTACAGTTTTCGCCTTCTTTGGAGCACGTTCCCCGGTCTGGATCCATTGTTTTGATTGCTCCTTGGTCTCTGGTGTGTACCAGTGGATCCAGGTTTCATCGACGGTCACAAAACGACGCAAAAACTCCGCTGGATTCCGCTTAAACAGCGCCAAACACGTCTCCGATGTGGTCTCACGGTTGCGCTTGTTTTCTGGTGTGAGTAAACGCGGCACCCATCGCGCCGACAGCTTTCTCATGCCGAGTTCCTCGTGAAGAATATGATGCACTGTTCCTTCTGAAATGCCTACAGTCTCAGCTAGCTCCCGAACCTTCAATCGGCGATCTGCCAATACGAAATCATGGATTTTTTTAATGTTTTCCTCCGTAGCAGCTGTTTTCGGTGCACCTGGACGTGGTTCATCAAAAACCGACGTACGGCCACGTGCAAACTCGTTGAACCAATTCTTGACGGTGGCCATCGATGGAGAAGAGTCACCGTACACAGCATCCAAGCGCTCTTTGATTTCGATGCGCGTTTTCCCTTCCAAAAATAGGAATCGAATCACCGAACGATACTGCTCTTTTTCCATTTTTGTAAAACCGATCGACACGTTCGCTTCCATAAGTTGTCAAATTAAAACAAATAAAGGGATTGGAATGAAAATTTGAAAAAATAATTAAAAAAGAATGTGCTATACTGTGGTAAAACTCTTTTGAAACTACAGCGCCCTCTGGCGATGAGGCTAGGTACTTATTGAATGCACCTCGTACGTACCTAATATATGTGGGTGTACTACAACCTCTGCCCAAACCTTCGGGGAAACAAGGCGTGATGTTGTGTGTTATTTTATGTATAGATAGATATAGATAGATCAGCTCGCAACGATGGACGGAGCGATACTTCATGCTTTCCGGTTTTGATGCATTACTGATACAAAGACTCGGGAAAATTTCCAAATTAACCTATTGACCGCCACGTCAAAAAAGCAAAGACGTGCCCTCGGCGCCAAGCTACGAATTATTCCTTAAAATCTGTCATGTAGTCGTGACCGTAGCATGCTGGGCCCATTTTGGTCTGTCATCTATAGATGACTGTGGCGAAAGGTATACATTAAAAAAAAATTAAAACAATTCCAGATCGAACAAAAGCGTCTACACAAGCGAATGAAAGACTCTCGCCAAGACTGGCAGCTGTCCGAAAAAGTGGAGGACACTGAAGAAATTGATGAGGACGATGAATACGAAGATGAGGACGAGGAGAGCTACAACTACTACACTGGACCCAAGGAACTATCCGACCTTGTTGATAGACAACCTCACTTGTAGCTTAGTTATAACGTAGATAAATAAATTATTTTAGAATTTATTTATAGTTTGATTTCAATGTAGATAGGTGCCGACAGATTTGCTTAATTTTGTCGTTGCGTCGGTACTTCTCCTTCTTAGCGTCCGATGGCAAAAATAACTCATAAAATATTTTTTTTAGTTTGGTCTCAAATTCAGAAACGCGAATACCGTTTGCTGATGCAGCCATTAGATACTATCAACATATTAAAATTATAAAGCAATGAATTAAGCAAATCTGGTGTTACTTTTGGAATTTGTGGTTATTAGTATGATCAATTTTGGTGGCGACTCATTTAGGCAAATCAGCAGGCTTAGCATGACGCTTTCTATTTCTACATGTAGAATAGAAATCGCTTGTCTACATTTCTCGGTTGAAAACTGTCAACTTTCAGGCCATGGTACGGAGCGAGAGGGCATGGGCATCCGTCACCTCCTGCGAATCAGTAATAGCTCCCTTTACGTAAAGTGGCGATAATATATATTTTTTCTCATTTATCCCATGATGTGCGGGGTATCGTTGGATAGGTCGTTCAAAAATATTGCGGGTCTATGAAGACCATTTTTCGACTCGGAGATCCGTTCCCCTCCTCTTGTCAGCTAAATGGTTGTTTTTGGATATGTGAAAATAATACCGTAAAACGGGGTCAATAAAAACGCAGGGGTGAATAGACACAAAACCAAAAATGTTTTTCTACAGAAAATAGCCAAACATTTTGGAAGAAAAAAGTTCTGAAATGTATTTTTTTTTTAAAATGAAGTACTTTTTTTTTTGAAATAGCAACACTGAATTGAAGTAAGGTTTGGCCAACATAATAAAAAAAGATCTTGAAGTTAGCTCCTTGAACGTAGGTTGAACGAGGTCCTATTTATTTTACTGTTTTCAATGTGAAAGAAAGTGTTTTGTGCTATCACAACTTGATAATATATTCGTTGGTTTCTTGTGACCTAGATTAATAAAAGGTAAGTGCAATTGTGATGGTAAATTTGGAAATATTTGTAAAATTGTAAACCAAGTCATTTTTATTTTTGATTGGGGTTAATAGACACGGGGAAGGGGCGAATAGATACGTAGTATGGGGTGAATAGATACGTATTATGGGTTCAATAGACATGTGAAAGGGTTCAATAGAAACGAGTAAGGGGTGATTAGAAAGATGTGTGTTAGGGCTGCTACCTATTGAAATAATTTTGTTTTTGTTAGAAAATTTTAGAATTGTTTGGAGTTTTATGATTTGAAGACGATATTGATGATCTAAAAGCATTGTTTAAAGATTTAGGTCTAGGTCCCTGTCATATTATTATGTACCTAGGTCAATGTTCGAGATAGTAGGTATTATTAAATTTCAAACTTCAAAATCATGATTATATTCCAATTTTACGTACCTACAGTGTTACTAATTAGGTGGTTAGGTGGGTGGGTGGGATATTAAATATATTCATCGCCTACATATTTTTTTTTTTGTTATAGGTACTTACAATTCATTATGCCGCGTATATACAAACCTGATCCTAGGGGGAAAACGTATAGAAAGTACGATGAAAACATTATAAATGAAGCTGTTGCCGCATATGCGAATGGCAAGTTCTCTTTAAAGGAGATAGCTGAGAAATATGATATCGATAAATCTGTACTTTATAGACACAGTGTCAAAACTATGAAAAAACAAGGAGGGCAAACTATTTTAACAAACGAAACTGAAGAGTGGATGATAAAGTATATTAATATATGTGCGGAATGGGGATGCCCTTTAGATGCATTGGATTTGAGGTATATTGTTAAGGCTTATCTTGACCAAGTAGGCCGGACAGTGCTAAAATTTAAAAATAATTTACCGGGACCCGATTTCGTCGCGGGTTTTCTAAAACGTCATAAAAACCAAATTTCCCAAAGATACAGTCAAAACATTAAGAAAAAAAGGGCAGAAGTTTCACCAAATACGATCAAAGAGTATTTCAAGGAGTTAGGAGAGTCATTGACAGGCATAAATCCGAGCAATATAATAAACTACGATGAAACGAATTTGACCGACGACCCAGGACGCAAAAAAATCATAACTAAACGAGGATCGAAGTATCCAGAGAGGGTAATGAATAGTTCAAAGTCTTCAACTTCATTGATGATAGCCGCTACAGCCGACGGCGTTTTACTGCCACCGTATGTGGTGTACAAGGCTCTGAATTTGTATGATACATGGACTCGAAACGGACCACCAGGAGCAAGATATAATCGCACGCAATCCGGTTGGTTTGATGCAACTATATTTGAAGATTGGATTAAGACGATCATTATACCTGATTTCAAAGATAAAGTTGGAGAAAAAGTCCTAATAGGCGATAACCTATCATCGCATTTATCTATGGAGACAATAAAACTGTGCCACGAGCAAAATATATCGTTCGTTTTTTTACCGGCGAATAGCACACATCTGACGCAGCCTCTCGATGTGGCTTTCTTCAGACCTATGAAGATAGCATGGCGAAACGTAGTATTAAAATGGAAAAAAACCGACGGAAAAAACCAAGCGACGATTCCAAAGGGATGTTTCCCAAAACTTTTATGTAAGTTAATGAAAGAGCTTAGTGACAACAGTAAGACTAATATAATGGCAGGATTCAAGAAAACAGGAATATATCCGATTAATGAAGAAGAGGTTTTAAGCAGACTACCTGAAGTGCAAAACAATGAAAATAAATCTATAATAGAAAAATCCGTTCTAGATCTTCTAAAGGAGATGAGATATGGAACCATGAACATAACCGAACCAAAAAGGAAAAAGAAATTGGAAATAATACCTGGACGAAGCGTTGGTACTGAGAGTGAAGACTACATAGAAACAGAAGAAGAGGAAAGCCAACAGATAACAAAAAAGAGAAGACTACTGTCATCCAAAATAACACAAAACAACAAAGAAAATACTACAACGAATACTTACGATGGCAAAGAAAAGAATAAATATAAGGGAAAAGGTATAGGGAAAAAAACTAAAACACAAGATCAGAATATTGCTGAAAAGGAAAATATACAGAAAAACGATCAAGACACTGAAAAAATATTACTTAACACAATAAATGACTTTGATTTTATAGCAAACAATTCCATAGAAAGAATGCCTATTGTATTTGAAGACATGTTAGTATGTGGAAATGAAATTGTTATAAATAACATACAAACAAACGAGTTGCAGAATAATACCGGAATTGAAAGGATTGCTTTAAATGACATACAAATAAACGAGATGCAGAATGATACCGAAGAAGAAATGATTACTATAAATGACGTACAACTAAACGAGATGCAGTATAATACCGAAGAAGAAATGATTACTCTAAATGACATACAACTAAACGAGATGCAGAATGATACCGAAGAACAAATGATTGCTATAAATGACATACAACTAAACGAGATGCAGAATGATACCGGAGTAGAAATATAACAAAATAATGCAACCGAAAAAAATAAAAGAAAACTGAAAATTATATCGAATGAAAAGGTATCAGATATTACTAAGATGAAAAAAGTTTCTTTGAATAAGTGCAAAAAAATAAGTAAAAATTCGCGTCTTAAAATTTTAAAAGATAAAATTGATAACATAAGTCGTCCTGGTCCAAGCGGTTTACAAACTCGGCGAACATCGTATTACAAAAGCGATAATGATATTCTGAAAGATTTAATGGACAGCGATGATGAATAATATAACTTTTTATCTAATAAATTATATCAATTTATCTGACTGATAACCGACTAACTTTTACGGACAGTTTTAGATAGTTGAGTTATTATAACTCAGTTACACTTTTTAACAATAGCACAGATATAGGCAGACGCTTAGCCACTACCTATCTAAAACTGTCCGTAAAAGTAAATTGGTTATCGCGAAGACCTATTCCTATCACTGGTTATTACCTAGTCTTAAATGTTGATTTTCAAAAAGTTTATTACTTTAAATGTTAACTACGTACCTACCTAATAATGAGACTGTTTCTTAGAATTATAACTTGTTTTTTGTGTAATTAATAAACGATGCAACTGATTGATCTCGTATCTGATAAGAATAAATGATTAAAAAAATCTCATTTTTTACTTAAATGTTTCATTTGGTTAGGTACCTAACGTTTAATACTTAAATACCTTCTTTACATAGGTACTTACGTTACCAACTTAGATAGGTGTCTTTGGAAACTTAAGCTTTGGAATTTGCCAACCCTAGCATTTTTTTCTATTCACCTCATATTTCGTGTCTATTGAACCCATGTGCGGGTGCAATAGAAACGACATATATTTTTGCATTTTGTGCTGTAATTAAAGCATAAATATCAATTTATATGACTGAAAACTGTTAAAAAAGCTAAGAGACATAGTGTAAGCATAATATAATGTTTTCTTGACTATTCAAAACATATAAAAATTAATTCAAAGTTCAAAACTGTGTCTATTCACCCCGTTTTACGGTAATTAATATATTATATACTCCGTGGCCCAAAATAAAGTTGATACAATTGAAAATTTCAAAAATGGAATACCGATCTTGCGTTTTCTTTTGTTTTTGTTATTGTATACTCATTCTTCGGGGTCATTTTTAACATTGTTTGCTAAAAAGTATTAAAAGTATATTTATTTACATAACCAAATTAGCGCCCTACAAGCGCGCTTTTATATACCTTACTTTATCGAGATTATTCTGAAATATACCTTTATCGAGATTATTCTGAAGGGTAAATACTTCACAAATGTACATTAATGCTTTCTTTACATAATTTAATACATAACATACAATAGACTGTAATTTATGTACCGTTTATATATAAATTTAAATAGTCAATATTTGAGATTTATTTGAATATGATATTAATGCTATTCTTGCAGGGGATATAATTAAATATGTATTCTTTAATATATTATATACAACAAAAAGCAAGAAAACTAAAACTACAATGTATTTACAAACGTAATCATAACCACAACTAAGTTAAAATAACCACAACAACCAACCTAATTTCAATTTATACTAAATTCGTAATAAATCTAAAACCTGCTTCGACATAACGCTTTTTTAATACGGGGAACTTTCCGAAGACTAGTAATGAATGGGTCTGAGCTGAGAAAAATCTTGCGACTGTGAACTTCTTTTTATTTGATGATTGTGAACTTTTTTTCTTTGAAGTACCTACACAAAGGATATATTTTTATCCTATCTTAAAAAAACCAATTGTGGAGGCCCCTTTTTTGTGGAGGCCCGGGGCCAGTGCCCCTGTTGCCCTGCCCTAAATCCGGCCCTGGATAATAGAGCATACTGTGCCACTTCAGCACCATAGATGAGGACTTTGTGAACGGAAGCTGGGAGATTATACCACGGATATTCTTGAATTAAAAGTCGCGCGGTTTCCAAAGCATATTCATTAAATTTATCCGAATCAAAATTAAAACCCGAAGACAAGGCTTGTAAAACTGTGGAACAACGATCAATCAAAAATTTATTTAAGCCAGTAATTTCAGTTGAACCTGCAGAATTAAAGAACAAAATTCGTGCCGTATTTCCATCGTTCGATGTCCCGCTTCCGCCACTTCGTGATTTGTCTTTTAACCTAATCTACGTCTAAACTCATTCTGTACATACGATTTCCTATCTGCTACATGTCTCTTCTCATCATCCGACAATTTTCCAAAATCTATCAAGACTTTTACATAAACTGAGTATCTAAGTTAACTTACTATCTAAGTTCCTAATGTCTAGATGCTCCACCTCCAGTGAAGCTAGAATAGTTTCCAGCACGTGTTGATGTTTCTGAGGAACACTTCCTGTTACGGCAGACCAAATCTCAAAGAAATGCATCATTGAGAAAGTACATTTAATCAAAGTAGGTACCTGAAAAAAATATTAAAATATTTTAAGTGTTTCGTAGACCGTGCTACGCCTGAGCCTACGCAGTATGTAGAGGCTATATAGCAACTAAAGTCGCAAAAGGACGCAAAAAAACCTTTTATATTTTCAAAATAGACAGTTCAATCTTTAATTTAAGATATGTAAGAGTATTCGACTATGGTGGAAATTAGTTGTCAAGTCTATGTGTAGTCAACAATAAGTTAAATATTTGGTAGAAATCCTGTGTGGCGTAGCACGTAAAAACACGTCACAATAAGTCAAATAAAATTTAAAAAATATAACTGAATAGTAAGAACATACCTTGATCTTGGAAATCCATGTCACAAACACCACTCAAAAACAATGCAATTCTGAGAATTCACCGTTACACAAACAATATGTGCGTTACTAATATGGCGAGCGCAACGTAATGATGTGTTCACTTCGGAGGTCGAAAAATAAGTTATAATAAGGTTTTTTTTTTTTAATGGCACTTCGTAGTTGACCTTGAGAGGTCATGACTACTCAACTGGACTATCCTGTGGCTGCCTGAAGCGGACTCAAAGCCTTAAGCCAGGGGCGAATTTCTTACGTTACTAAGCGACTGCACGCTAAGAGCACCCCCTGTGGGGTACGAACCTTGGCTTAGGTCGTCGCTGTGGGGAGGACAGCAAAAGGCTGGATCAGAACTGGATAATTATTATTATTCGGGGAATTTAAAGCTACGGGCTCAGCTACGGCGCGGGCTGGCACTTCGCCGAGCAAGGGTCGGGGGGGACAATTACGTCGGGGTCTTCGCGAGGAACCTCGGCGGCAAGGTCGGAAGGTCGGTCTGTGTGTTTTGTGCACTGTACTCGTGGCCCTACTGCTTTCCTGGAGGAGGGTAATGGGGTCATCGGGGTCGGTGAGAGCATGCCTTGGACGGCGAACAGAGCTAATGGTGCAGGGCCTATAACTGGCGGCCTTCACAACCAGAGGGTTGCGGTGGGTGACGACAGAGTCAAAGAACCGCTTCGCGGTGCGTTTCATGAACTGCTGGATGGTGGGGATTTTAAGGTCGAGATGGAGGATCTCGTTTCGGACGAACCCGGGGGATCCCGTTGCCTTTCGCAGGAAACGGTTTTGGAGGCACTGCATTCTGTGGATGTGTTGGGCCTAGCTTGTGCGAAGACTGCACAGACATATGTCATGATTTTTTTTTTTTGAGTGTGGGAAATCATCAAATAACTTCTCCCGCTCTGGGCGGAGCGGGAGGGTGTGTCAGACTCTTACTGACTAAAACCCACCCGTTTTCCTTCCTGTTGCCTGTGTTGCGGGGGTCTCGGTAACCCACCTTCCCGCGACCCCGGCAGGATATGTCATGATGGGACGGATGCACGCTGTGTAAATACGCAATTTGCACATTGGGACAATTTGCTGCGTGCGTGTAAACGGAATAGAGTCTACCGAGAGCGAAAGTGGCACGCGAGCGCACCTGCTTTATATGCTCCGAGATGGAGAGATGGTGGTCGAGAGTCACGCCTAGGTATTTGGCTCGCTTTTCCCAAGGGATTGGCTTGCCAAACATGACGAGCGGTCGGGAGTTGACGTGGTTTAGTCGCGGTTTTGAAAAAGAACTGCCTGACTCTTGTCGGGATTGACTTCGATTCTCCACTTACTAAACCATGCGCCAAGCTTGTTGACTTCGGTTTGGAGAGTGCGAGATATCTGGTCATGCACTTAGTCGGTGTAGTAAATAGCCGTGTGTGTCTGCGAACAGAGCTAACTGCGCCTTTTTACTTTTGGGGATATTGCTAGTGAAGAGAGTGAAAATAATAGGGGCTAGCACGGAGCCCTGAGGGACGCCTGCGCGGATAGGATGGGGGGAGGATAGTGCTCCTTCTATGCGATAGCGGAAGGTGCGGTTTGACAAGAAGTCTCGTAAGATGAGCACGAGACGATCGGGCACACCGAGTTTGTAGAGCTTATATAATAAGCCGTTGTGCCAGACCTTGTCGAACGCTTTCGCTATATCGAAGAACACAGCACCGGTCGTAAGACCATGTTGGAAGTCAACGCTTATGTGTTCTACGATGCGGTGGACCTGTTGGACGCAAGAGTGTTGGGTTCTAAAACCAAACTGCTGGTCGGGGATGAGGCCCTTTGTTTCGGCAAAATCTCTTAGGCGCTTATAAATAAGCCTCTCATAGACTTTGCCAAAAACATTGAGCAGACTGATGGGGCGGTAGCTAGTGGGCTCCGTTTTTGGCTTACCAGGCTTGGGAATGCCGATGATGGTGGCCTTCTTCCACTCTTGTGGAAAGATGTTATTTCTCAGGGCACCATTGATGATGGTGGCCATGAGCATTATCAGATGAGTGGGGAACAGTTGGAGCACCCTATTGATGATTCCGTCTGAGACGGGGCTTTACGAGGTTTTAGACCCTTGATGATATCGTGCACTTCGTCTAGAGTGACGGGAGGCAGAGGATAATCAGGGTCTTCAACGGGCGGATGATAATTCGGTAAAATGTATCTTTTTTACCCGTAAATCGTTATAAGTAATTATAGAGATGATGACATTTTTGCATTTATGACCTAAGGCGGTACCACCGTGCACTGGCAAACTCCCCTAGTTTTTAGGGTTCCGTACCTCAAAAGGAAAAACGGAACCCATAAAGGATCACTCGTGTCTGGTCTGTCTCTGTCCGTCTGTCACAGCCGATTTGGTCCGAATCTACTGAACCGATTAAGCTGGGTACACAATTTTGATAGGTTCACTTTTGGGGGAAAAATTAGGAAATTAAAAAAGTTACAAACTGTACCGTGTGACATCAAGTATCAAGTAAAAGGACTTATTAAGAGAATTTCAGCTTTAAAGTTATTAAAAAAAAATAGATGAAAATTGACCATTTCCATTATCTCCGAAACTGCAAGCATAAAATGTGAAAAAAAATGATAAACGATTTATTTTCTGTAAGTTGGTTTGTACAAATACTTTTACACGTCAATCATATTTTTAAAATAAAGCTAGACGAGGTAGGCGTTTCCTATCTGACTACTCTGATAAGAAAGGCCGAAACAAACTCAGAGGTCACAGTCTCCTTTAAAGTCCAGACATAATCTTGGTCAGATCATGTGAAGGCCATGTAGATTGGTGTCTGAAATGATCCTTTTGAGGAAAGAACCACACAGATTGAGTGGAACTGTCCAGTCTGTGCACGCATTTGTCAGTAATCGTGCAGCTCAACTCAGAACATAAGGAGCTCAACGATTCGACGAACAATACCAAAGAAAGAACATTTGGTTAGGCCGCATAAATTACTCAAACTGCCAGACCATGATTATTAAATGAGAAAAAAAAACAACGACCCACATAGGCTTCACATTCACAATAATTGAAAACAATATAATACTTTACAAGTAAATATTAAATTCCAAACAATATATTGAACTCCACAAAGTAAATATATCAAAAGGAGCAGCTTAATCCCAAGCCTTTTTGTCCTCAATATAATCTTTAACGGTATAAAAGGCTTTCTGGCACAACTTACTTTTAATAAATGATTTGAATTTATTAAGGCTTAGATCTTGAACGTGGCTTGAAATAGCTATATGTAAATAGATCTATACCATGATAAATCACTCAATATTGTGCGTACAAACTTACATTTGCAGTTGGAATGTATGGGGAACATGTTTTTTAACTACAATGTTAAGTTTGTTCGTGGGATAAAAAACATGGTAGTTAACATATTTATTGTACGGAATCCTCACCACGCGAGTTCAACTCGCACTTGTCCGTTTTTTTTTGGTCCTGGTTTCAATTCCCGGGTCGGGCAGTGTTATTGGGATTTTCCATCTGAAATTTCTTAGTAGCAACCCAGAGTCTGGATTTGTGAAGTTTACACGATTTTCTAAGCTCATACTTAAATAAGGGTTGACGCCAACAGTTGACGCCACTTTGACAAGAGGTTTGACATTTCCACAATGAATATAAAATAAATAACGTTCATCATTTGTTTCATTTATTCGTTCATCAAACAATCACGAGTTCACGACTAAAGAAAATATAGGCGCTTCGACACGTCTGTTTGTTTTATAGCACATGTAAATGATGTAAACAAGGTCAAATAAAACTATTTAGCGAAACTTTACAGAGGTGATGGAGATAGGTATCTAAAAATAATAAAATGAAAAAATGTTTGTTTTATTGTGTTTACATATTGGTATGTAAAGTTTACACGATTTTCTAAGCTCATACTTAAATGAGGGTTTTCAATCACGCCAACAGTTGACGCCATCGCCACTTTGAAAAGAGGTTTGACATTTCGACAATGAATATAAATAAATGACGTTCATCATTCGTTTCATTCATTCGTTCATCAATCAATCTCGACTAAAGAAAATATAGGTACGGTAGGTTCGACACTGCCACCTAGTGAACGTTATTTGAGAAAACCCTCATTAACTACAAAACTAAATTAAAATCCATCTTTTATTTCGGTTTTTTCGTGTTCAGATATCGATACCCATCCTGTTTTGACCCTGTATGTCCTGGTTAAAATATTAACGAGAAAATAAAGTTCGTAGCGAAGCTGACTGCTGGGTACGCCGGATGTACTTAAGTATCGCCGCTCGGATAAATCCTGTTCGCAATATTACTCAAGGAACAATCAAAGGGTCAAAGGAAGGATCTACTGGAATTTTGGAAAGAGATAAACTTAAGCTGGTTTCACTATTCTCACTGGATGGAGATGAGAAGACGCTGCATGTTTTTGGCAAAGAAATGTTTCCTTTATACTTTTTCTTTGGTCTAAAAACTTTAGGATTGATGAATTTTAAGGGACCACCTTCTTTGATGAGTTTGAAGTTTTTGAAAGATTGTAGTATTTATGCAGTTGTGGAACTGGGAATATGTGTATTCATTGGAAACCATAGGAATACAATCAGACAAATTACAATGATGTAGTGTGCTAGTAGCGTGTACTATAATACATGAAAGTAGAACGCTGTATTGTGTAAAAGTGTTCCTCAAGAAGTGTCTTTGACTGATAGATTAAAACGTGTGCCTAAAAGAGTGTGTAGTGACAAAAAATAAAACACTCACTAAAGGCTCCTGCATACTGAGGCGATATCGCGGGCGCGACAGGCATAGTGCTGCCTGTCGCGCCCGCGATATCGCCTCAGTATGCAGAAGCCTTAATGCTTTTAGGCGAATTACACTTCGCTATATCGCGATAATGTAGCCGTAGCATTATACGTTTACGTTTTATTAAATGAACGTGGACGAATAAAGGCTCCTACATACTGGCGCGACTTGTCGCGCGACGCGACGCGACACAAAGACACCGCGTGTAGCGCTACAAGCGGTGCCTTTGTATCGCGACGCGTCGCGCGACAAGTCGCGCCAGTATGTAGGAGCCTTTAGGGTCGTAACACGTGGCGTTCTATTGTTTCTGCCTATCCTCTGTGGGCGAAAGGCGTTAATATAATGTAATGTATGGATGCTTGAATGTGTTTTCTCCAGTTTCATTTCGCACTGTCAAGCAGTACAGAAAATAGAAAATAGTTTCAATACAAGCGGATGAAAGTTACTGCCCGTTGATAAATTACCTATATCGTATTAGTGATCCGCACGGATATTGGCATATAGAACCACTTATGGATTCAGTCTTGGGTCTCTCTCTGTCTAAGACGTCTCAGTCGAAAACTCTAAACTTTTCGATATACGTTTTCGTTCAGAAATCTAGTCGGTAGGTACTTACTTAGCGCAAGTACCTACAGTTACGAGCACAAATATATACCACCCTGGTCCATTTAGTAACGTCTTAAAACAATATTAGATTCCTCATGCCCAGGGGTATCCGAAAATACCCGAATAAATGTAATAAATGTATATTCCGAAAATTTAGATAGTTTTCGAGTTATATTATATATTTTTTTTTAATTTCTAAGTTTTATGGGAACCGCTTTAAAAAAAAGTATCTTTATTTTTCACGGCTTTTTCTTGCATCATATTTTTATTTGCAGTTTTCATTGTCGTAGAAATATTCATCTTCCTATCATTAAGACTTTTGCATAATGAGGCGATATCGCGCCCGCGATATCACACCATTCTGTAAGAGCATTTAATTCAAGATAGTTACAAAAATTTTGATCAAAAAGGAGGAATTTACGTTGCAAGTTTCCACTTCAAATAAAATAAAAATACTAACTGGTTCTTAAATCATTTCAAAAACCTATGCGGAATGTAGGTTTGCACAATATCACAAAAAGGTGGACTCGAAAAACTAAATTCCTCCTTTTCGATCAAAAAAACTATCAACAATCGCGGAGCATACGTACATGAGGTATTTTCGGATACCCCTGGGCCTGAGGAATCTATATTTTTTTTTAAGTCGTCACTATTTGGACCACCGTGTATATTTCACCATATTGTGAGAACCATTTCTCTAAAACCTATCGGTGTTATTTCCGTTAGATTATAAACTGTAGAAAAATTGTGAACTGAGTGAAATGGGTTTGGTTAGAACTGTGACCAATAGCGCGCAAGCCGAGCGAGCGGAGCCGCGGGGCGGCCGCTGAGCGCTACTTCCAAGTTGCTCGCAGCTAAGCAGGCGATCTAGTATTTACACGAGGTGCGGTTACTTCGCAAGCAAGTTTGATACCCAGTTCACAACACATATTATGCGAATATTTATGCGCGTGACGTTTCCTTAACGTGACGTTTTATATAAATTATGCGGCGGTCTTCCTGAAAACATATCTTCAGTTTTTTTAAACAGGACATCATTTGCTTCACCAACGCATCATTAAATTCCGGCTCATTGGTACTTATTAATTTATAGAAGAAGCTTATCAAAAACCGAGTTTCTCCTTATAACCCTAGAATTCTGAACGCCTCTATCAGTAATGATAACATCAGTCCCTCGTTCTACCATTTATTGTAACTTACGAGGGAGCTCGATGCTTAGTGGAGGACGTTTCCTGGCTGTAATGATGATGGCTATGACATAAATGCCGACAACTTAGCATCTACGCCATCTGTGGAGTTATGTCATTCCATCCACTCCACAGTTGGCGTAGATGCTGTTAGTAATATTTGCTTTACTTATGTACGTAGCTATAGATGACGACTAATACAGAAGTATGGAAGAAAAATTAGGATAAGGGCAGGAGAATGATGTTGGTGTAGACTGAGTTGGGTCAAAATGGCTGTCAGCATGATAGTTACCACGAACTTCTTTAAAATGATTTATGTTTTCGTCACACAGGAATTCTCACCATAAAATTTAGCACTTTTAAAAATGCTAAGAAGTTTGCCCCAATAACGTCTAAAGGAAAAAAACCAGCCAATTGCGTGCCGGACCACGCATTAACGAAGGGTTCCCTAGTTGGGACGAATTTATCCCAAAAACAACATTGTAGTTGAAAAACGTGTTCTCCCATAATTCGATATACCTACGTCACGCTAAGTTGGTCTACTATTGTTCGCTTGTAAAGCCTACTTAGCTGTGATAGTGTGTGTTTTCCTTTTATCTTCGTTATATATACTACTGCCATGAATGTTTTCACATATCCAAAAGCAACCCTTTAGCTGACAGGGGGGGGGACACTTAAACCAAAATTAGGACTTTAAAGCTTAATATTCCGCAAACGGATCCCTGAATCGAAAAATGGTTTTCACAGACCCGGCCTATCTGGCGATACCCCACACCATGGGATAGACGAGAAAATATCATCCCTACTTTACGTGCGAGGGAGGTACCCTACAAATTTTTATCCCACGGTTTTATTTTAGTACTTTGTTGGCGTGATTAATATGTATACCAAAATGCCAAATTACAGCTTTCTAGTACTAAGAGTCTCTGAACTGAGCCGCGGACAGACAGACAGACTGACATGGCGAAACTATAAGGGTTCCTTGTTCACTACGGAACCCTAATGCCACAGCCAAAGATATGGTGTTTAAGTGCCAAAAAAGATGTATGAGAAAGGAGTATGAGAACTCTTTGTAATCTGCGAACCACCGACAGTGTTGTAAGCCTTATTTTAAAAATATAAAAATCTTACTATAGCTTCCATAAACATATTATACGAAACAGTTATGATTGTTAAAAATAATATGTATAGATTTTCGCAAGTATCATGTTAGCGTCGATGTGACCAGTTAAATTTAGTTGGATCTAGAACCGCATTATTTAAGAAAAGCATTTTTGTAATGGCTCCAAAAAATTATAATAAATTACCATAATGCCTAAGAAGTGTAGAAAATGTTGGCCAATTTGAATGTAAATTATTTTAATTTCTAGTAGAGAAGGCCTATTTATTACTCCCTATAAGATTTTCTAGATGATAATTTATAACATTGACATTTTTTAATTTTATTTTTTATATTAACTGCTATTGACATTTTTTGACTTTATCGACATTATAATTTATGTTAGTAACTGACTTAGACTTTTGAAATCATTTATTTAGGTAATCTTATTAAACTCTTTTGATTATTATTATTGCATGTTTTCGAATCATTATAAGTCTATTGATTAAAATTATATAAAAAAAATATTTGTATACTTACAAATTGCATTGAAAGAACATAGAGATCACGCTAAAATGTATATTTTAAGACCTGGCAAAGAAAAAGAGATAGCAAAATTCCATAGTAATTCCATTCCATTATAGCACACGTTTTTGTGACGTATCAAGTAGCCACGTGGATAGTTATCACAAAATCCGATAAGCAGAAATTGACTATGTATTCGGCATTCTTCGGCCTATTGTTTGGGACCGATTATCGGTAGGTACATCATAGTCTTCAAGTTCAGTTCTATTGAAACCTTATGGAACAATGGTGCCGATTCCCTTGTTCACAAACTAGACTAAATTTAAGTTCAGTGCATCTTTTTCTTTCTATTTCATTAAGAAAAGGACAGAAGATAAATTTTAGTTTAGTCCTGTCAAATTAATCAGCGTTTGACGTAAATTGACGTAATTTTAGTAGGCATGTTTTTAATCACGTCTAAACTTGTATGGAGTAGTGACAGGCGCTGATTAATTTGACAGGACTAAACTAAAATTTATCTTCTGTCCTTTTCTTAATTAAATAGAAAGAAAAAGATGCACTGAACTTAAATTTAGTTTAGTTTGAGAACAAGGGAATACCGCCCTTTATCACTCAAGTCCCTCTGCTAACAAGTTAAATACAATTAAGATATACAGGGTCAAAATTAATTGGCTAGCAAAACTCCGCAGACGTGGTGGGTAGTGGGTATCCATATCTAATCATGATAACACAAAAATAAATGAATATGATGAGTTTTTTTTGGGGTCATCAACCGCAGCAGGCTTAGCATGACACTTTCTATTTCTTCGAAGAATAGACACGGCTCTTTCAATACAAAGTGACATTTCGTTTCTCCTTTTTTGACATCCCACCGTAGAAATCAGCGTTTCGAGTTTCTAGCAAATTTAATTTGACCCTGTATTCTGCTAAGAACGAAACATCATCATTTCAGCCGAAAGACGTCTACCGCTGGACATAGGAATACGGCAATTTTACCCAAGAAAGCGGTGTCAATGCTGCACAGAGTGGGTGTGAGAGCAACAGTATCTTGTGTGTGTGATAGCGGACATATGTATGACTGTCCGTTCTTCAAACATTCTATGCGTTTATGTGTGAACTAACATAGTTATAAGAACTATTTCACTAATAAAATGGATCATGTTATCTGAATGCATAATGCATAATCACTATAATCAGCTTATAATGTTGCCACTGCTGCGACACAGGCCTCCTCTCTATGAGAGTCGAGCCGTAATCCACCACGCGGGCCCGGTGCGGGTTGGTAGATGTCACGTGTCTTCAGATTTTTGGTTCTAGGACATGCCGGTTTCCTCACGATGTTTTCCTTCACCGTTTTGAGAGCAGTGGTGATGAAATATTTTACACAAAGTAAAGAACCTGTCTGGGTTCAAACCTACGACTTGTTACCACTGGGCCACCACTGCTCTTATAGCTCCACTGCTGTTGTCTGAATAAATAAACTAAATAATAATAATAATAATAATAGGCCTGCCCCTCAAGCTTAGTCATATCTGGATCTAATAATAAGTTAAGAGTTTAATTGCTTATTAGTCTATTAGGCTAGATTGTAATCAATTATTAAGAACTTTAGTTCTTATTATACAGGAAATAAAAAAACGGATCTACCAACGTAAATCTCGATTAAAACTAGATTTTACTTGAAGTATGACCGTTTAAATCTGTTAGTTTTAAATCGACATTCAAAATTGAGCATTGTTCTAGAATATGGATGGTAAGAACTGTTATACGGTGAGAATATTTACGTATATGCAATAATAATATTACATCACGACTATTTTTTCCCCGGAGGGGTAGGCAGAGGTATAAACACCCTCATATTGCCAGTCATGCTATAAGTCTCTTAGGGCACTCCCTCACCGACAGCCTTTTTTTTTGCAAAGCTACCTCCAAACCGAACAATAAACTCTAGTATTAAAAAATACTTCAAATAAGATCATGCAGGGGGCGAGCCTATTGTTATTAGCTGGGCACAAATATAGACTCCGGACTGCCACTGAGTTTTTCGTAATCGGAAAACCCAACATTTTGCTTAACTCGAGGGTCAAACCCCACGCAGATATATGATTTTAGTGACGTAAATGAAGAGAGGGAAGTAATGTCTGCCCAAAGCATAAAAAAACGATATTACTTTTAAACTATTTTATTATATATAAATTATATTAGTTTTTTTTTTAATATTCATATTTTTGTTACAAAAAATAAATATTTCCTTTGAAACCGAGCGGCAGCGCGGCGGCGTGGCGGTGGCGGCGCGGCGCGGCGTGAGCGCGACGCGCTTTTGTTTAGCCAAGGTCAACGGAGTTGACCCGACCCTGAAGGCGAAAACGTCAGGGTAGTCCGCGAAATTCAATTGTTCTAACTTTTTTGCAATTTGCTGGTCAGTTACCTACTGGTTGTATGTTGATCAAATATGATTTGCACAACCTGCAAATTGCAAAAAACGTAAGAATATTTTTATTTCGCGCATTATTTATTTAGTATCAAAATGAGCGTCAAAATAGACAAGTTTCTAGAAATCTAGACCATTAAAGCTGGTCTAAGCAGAGTAAATCAAGTTGGTCCAATCTAGTAAGTGCCTTCGTCAATCTGTAGGTATACGTAGGTACCTTCTCTGTCTTTACTACAGAAGCTGTAGTTTTCTATACTAAACTTGCCTATTCGTCCCAATCTAATTAATGCTTTTCTAGGCGTATGTCTATTCTGGCTAGGATAATTTTAGTTCAGTAGGTATATTCCATCTGGAATTTCTCAGTAGCAGCCCGGAGTTTGTATTTGTGCCCAACTGATGGCAATAGGCTCGCCTCCTATTTATTACATGGGACTTAAACATAACTGGCGAAATGGGTGTACTATAGGTGCAACACTGCCTAAACCTTCGGGGAATACAGGCGTGTTAAGTTATGTATGTGTTATATTTTGCTGGAGTTTGTGGGTTTTGTCCCAGCAGCTGTACTGTTGAACCGGATTTTTAAAGGTCGGGTAAACGCCGTTGACCTTGGCCATGCTTGACAAATGCGCGTCGCACTCACGCCGCGCTGCCGTTCGATTTCAAAGAGAATATTTATTTTTCGAAAATATGAGTATTTGAAAATAATCACAGATATAATTATAGATAACTAGCTTTACCCGGCCCGGCTTCGCACGAGTAGCACTAAGTATCTACCCTACCTACCCTATTATTTCTCCTCTACCTTTTAAACCTTCCCTGAACTACGACAAACATTTCAAAACCAAAATCAGCTAAATCGGCCCAGCCGTTCTCGAGTTTTAGAGAGACAAACGAACAGCAATTTATTTTTATATATATAGATAGATAAAATAGTCTGTAAGTATATAAAAATAAAATTATGTAGGTACTTATTTTAAAAGTAATATCGGTTTTTATGTTTTGGGTAGACATTACTTCCTGAATTTATTTCATGAAGTATTTTACTACAATACTTAAATATTCATTTAAAAAATTGATGTGTACGCGTTCTATTTTAACTTACATTTTTTCCCTAACTTACTTGCATTAGGTATTTGAAGTAGTAATAACAGATTTAAAATTCACTAAAATCATATAATATCTGCGCCTTAAAATGATTCTATGGGTAGCCATGAAAAAGAAAATACAGGCCTAATGTTTATTATACAGGTGGAAAGGGTAAAATAATAAAGGAATTCCAATAAAAAAATTAATAAACCAAAAAAGTGGTCTTTTGAAGGTTCCGCCGGGCCGATGCCTGCCGGGGTCGCGGGAAAGTACTAAAGGGTCACCGAGGCCCCTGGCAACACAAGCAACGGGAAGGAATACGGGTGGGTTTTAGTCAGTAAGAGTCTGACACACCCTCCCGCTCCGCCCAGAGCGGGAGAAGTTATTTGATGATTTCCCATAAAAAAAAAAGGATTTGGTTGGTACCCTAAAAATATGCTGATATGCTTAGATGTTACAGTTCAAATAAAATGAACACTAAATCTGTATAGAAAGAAATTCTATAATAAATATGTCAGGAAAAAAAAACTATCTTATACATTTGAGGGTAGTTTTCCCCTATGATGTGTTCGTACTTTCAACCCTTAGGCTCGGGCTACAATGTCGTGATAACGCGAACTCCATTTCGCGCGTTCTCTCTTGCACACCGATAGACGTCTCGCTGTACAACAGAGAGCGCGCGAAGTGTAGTTCGCGTTATCGCGACAATGTAGCCGTGGCATGACTCACCTTGTATTCTTGGAAGTAGAATTTAGTGGTTAGTGTTTATAATAATGTGGGTACATACTGGTGCCGATTCCCTTGTTCACAAACTAAACTAAATTTAAGTTCGGTACATCTTTTTCTTTCTATTTCATTAAGAAAAGGACAGAAGATAAATTTTAGTTTAGTCCTGTCAAATTAATCAGCGCTTGACGTAAATTGACGTAATTTTAGTAGGCAAGTTTTTAATCACGTCTAAACTTGTATGGAGTAGTGACAGGCGCTGATTAATTTGACAGGACTAAACTAAAATGTATCTTCTGTCCTTTTCTTAATGAAATAGAAAGAAAAAGATGCGCTGAACTTAAATTTAGTTTAGTTTGTGAACAAGGGAATCGGCACCACTGACTATCAAGGCGCATAGGCATAGTGATATTTAGGTACTTAACAAGTAACACAAATAAGTAATAGTAGGTAGTTATTTGTTTTGACAATTAATGATATTCTACATGTAATATAATATACTTACTATCATAATTACAATGTTTACGCTTTCATCGTCGAAGGTCGCGTTGATAAAATTAACAACCTCATTTTTATCACATAAACAATGCGTTAATAACATTTGCAACATAACAAAGGCGAAGCAGTCCACATGCATATCGTGCTCACTGTACTTAGTATATGAACCGATATATGACTTGAATAAACAATGAAAATATTTGCTTTTATTGGACTAACTTTATCAACGTTAATCAACAGGTTCCTTTAGACTCATGTATGCTGACTAATAATGAGGGTAGTGTACTTGAAATATTTTGTTAATCTAGCTTCGTCTACGTCTGTTCCTGCCTAGCCTCGTATGTTCGCTACACATTGGTCGGCCACGGTCGCTCAATAGCACCGACATGTATGCAACTATACTCGTAATACATTACAATATTGATCCCGTTGCCAAGTCACGTTCAGTGTGTACCTACAGTTTCGGGAGGTGTCGATTCGAGGCTACAGCACGTCTACTCGGTAGTACATAACTAACACAGCTTTAGTTTTTATATCGACCTCCGTGCAATAAAGTTAATCCGGGTCCTGTGTAGTGTAATATCGGGCGGGGGGCTGCGGGGGGGTAAACCGGCCGGCGCGGTGGCCACCTGTCGCCGCGCGGTGGCGCGCGTGTGCCCCCCGGGCCGCACAGTGGAACGAATGTATGGGAGCGGTTGGACGTAGACATGTCCGAAAAAAAAGAGTAAAATTATGCCAAACTAATGATGCCATCTTATTCGATTACTTAATGCCTTCATAACTTGTGGTGATGAATTTCTTCATAACTCCCATATTTCGGGAGTAATTTGAGAAAATGTGAAATTTTACTATGAAAATGAGTGTATCGAGCTCTCTCCCTCCTGATTCCGGGCTTGTTTCAAGTAGCGGTCTCTAATATCATAATGCTAATACTAAGAGCTATATTTAATACTAAGACACATAGTGCGCCAAATGTGCACTTTCTGGGATAAAGAGTGATGTTTATTTTATAACACAATTTTTTTATTTTTTGTTTATTTTGTTGATTAAAACCGTTTTTCTAAAGGTTTACCTTATTACAATAACATTTCTGAGCAGCCAATTAGAGAAGATATAAGCTAATTAGGATATATAATTAGGGACTTAAGGTTTACATATAAAACTGATGCACTAATGATTACTGATAAGAACATTGCTATTATTTAATTACTAAATGGCTCTTAATACACTAATTTAGCATGCATCATTTACTAATTATCACAATAACTAATTACCTTGCAATATTTAACAAAGGATACCTGGGATACCTGGATTTTATATAAATAGGTCACTATTAGTAACTTTAAAATCAGTGTTGATTTACACCTCGTTGTATCCAAGCTAATCTCGCAATGTATTTTCCAAATTTTAATACAAATCTTGATATTCACGTTGCTTTATGCGCACGCGCACATAAAGATTTACGCGACTTTAACTATTTGTTCAGTGTTTTAAAAGATAACAGTTGTGTTCAGTTATGTGAAAGTGCTGAAACAAGTTTAAAAGACTGGTGTCGTCGATTTTGCTACCGCATTTATGCAAAATGGACACAGTCTGGAAGAAGCACAGATAAGTTTCGGAAGAAACATGAGATTTGGCTACAGGCTGCAATTCAATGGCCGGAATTACAGAATGAAAATATGGAACCTTCTACAGAAAATATAAGTGACGTCATCGAGCCCATAATTTCTCCTGCTAAATCTGATGCTTCAACTTGTACACATCCTAGTCCTCGTAAATCTTTTGAGGACCTTAGTAACCGGCAAAAAAGAAGACGCACTGAAGATAGTCTTTCATGCAGCAGTAGCAGCGCTGAAATTATGTTTTCGGCCGAAAGGGCGCTTCAAAAGGCAGGACAAAGCGATACAGCTTATGTTATGAAATACTTGACGGAGAATCCAGAAGAGGCCTCAAAAATCAAAGCCTTCATTGAAGGTAAATCAATTCAGGTACGGGAAATATCCCCTTTGAAGGCATTGGCTCTTTATGTATCGATGAACTTATCGAAATGGCGCTATAACACTCTTCGGGATTTCAACACTCAAGAAGGAGCTCTTCAATACCCGAGTTACTACATGTTGGTTAAAGAAAAAATTAAGTGCTATCCGGCCAAAGAAGATCTCACAGTTACAGAGAGCTCTGCAAAAATCAAATTACAAGCCTTGATGGATTTAACCTCAAGAAGACTTATTAGGTCGTTAGAAACCCCTGTTGATCCCAATCAACAGCTCGTATTGACCAGCAAATGGGGTTTTGACGGATCATCTAGCCAAAGCATTTATCATCAAAGGACGAGTGAAGATGAGCAAATCGATCTTGCTAGTAATTTTATGATTAGTCTTGTACCACTGCGGCTCGTCTCAAAAGGTGTAACAATTTGGGAAAACGAGCGACCATCTTCCACTTCATTTTGCCGGCCAATATTGTTTAAGTTTATAAAGGAAACCAAAGAAAATGTGCAGAGAGAGATGGCTGAAATCGAAGCAGAGATTGAAGCCTTAACTCCATCCACCATCACTGATGGAATTAGTGTCAAACACCAACTGCTGTTGACAATGATTGATGGTAAAATTCATTCCATTATATCCAATACAGCAGCTTCAGTGTGTGACATATGCAAGGCTTGTCCTAAAGAAATGAATAATTTAGAGTTAATCAAAGATAAACACGCAAACGAGGACATGTATAAATATAGCTTAAGCACCCTTCACGCTTGGATTCGCTCAATGGAATGCTTATTACACATTTCCTACAAATTAGACATAAAATCATGGCAAGTAAGGGGTGATATAGCAAAAAGGCAAGTTGATGACAGGAAGAAAAGAGTTCAAGAGGCTGTAAGAAGAGAAACGGGCTTACTTCTCGATGTTGTGAAACAAGGCAGTGGATCCACCAACAATGGCAACTCGGCAAGGAGATTTTTTGAAAACTACACTAAATCTGCTGAACTGACCGGAATAGATGCTATGCTTTTAAGAAAAATCTGTGTGATCTTGCAGTGTATTTCATCAGGAGAGAAGATCAACGTAACTAAATTCCGAGAGTTCTGCTTTGATACTGCTAAGCTTTACGTGGAGTTATACCCATGGTATTATATGCCTTCTTCACTTCATAAAATTTTAATGCATGGGCCAGACATAGTTCAGAACATGTCAATTGTGCCCATTGGTTTTCTATCCGAAGAGGCATCTGAGGCTAGAAATAAAGATTTTAGAAAATATAGAGAGGGGCATTCTCGAAAGCATAGCAGTATCTCATGCAATGAAGATATTATGCACAATCTTTTACTGTCTTCTGATCCACTTGTTACAAGTATCCGTCCAAAAGGAAATAAGTTTGTAAAAAAATCTTCTTTTAAGGAATTTTATGAGCTTACGGATTCTGAGAAAAGTGATATCGAATTTGTTAACATAAATGATTTAGCGGACATCGATTCTGAATTTGAATTAATTGATGATGATGATGATGACGAAGATAATTAAATGATGTTATTGTTTTAAAATGTGTAACTTAGTAAATTAGAGCTTACATCTTAATTATTTATTGTACTTTTAATGAAACTAGGTAATTTATTATCAACTTACTTAAAAGTCATACTCTCATCAGTTCTTGTGAATATTTTTGTTAATATATATTTCTGTATATATATAATATATTTATAGACCTCTTAATAAGTCTGTCTGCGGTTTAAAGTAAATACAAATGGGGAAAAAACGTTTTTTTTTTTAAATTTTCATTTCCTTTTATCCCAGAAAGTGCACATTTGGCGCACTATGTGTCTTAGTATTAAATATAGCTCTTAGTAATAGCATTACGATATTAGAGACCGCTACTTGAAACAAGCCCGGAATCAGGAGGGAGAGAGCTCGATACACTCATTTTCATAGTAAAATTTCACATTTTCTCAAATTACTCCCGAAATATGGGAGTTATGAAGAAATTCATCACCACAATTTATGAAGGCATTAAGTAATCGAATAAGATGGCATCATTAGTTTGGCATAATTTTACTCTTATTTTTCGGACATGTCTACGTCCAACCGCTCCCATACATTCGTTCCACTGTGGGCCGCCGCGCCCCGGCCCCCGGGCCCCGCGACCCGCGCCCCCGGCCCCGCCCGCGCCCCTGCACCCTCGAGTCCGCTGCGCGCGCTCCTCCCTTCTCTCGAATCATTCGTTTCGCGACGCGTAAACTTGCCGGCCGGCCTCCGTTGCACTCGCCCGGGCTCATTCCCATCGCGTCCGCTAGCCGCTCCACTCAGATCGCACGACCTAGCTGAACACCTCGCCATCATGACGGAGAGCACAGAAACCCCTGCGGCAGCTGCGCCTGAAAAGACCCCCACTGAGAATGGAACTACCGAGACCCCGCCCGAAGAGACACCAGAGAAGGCAACCGAAGAAAAAGAAAAGGAGACTCCTCCACCAAAGGAAATGCGCGCTGTCGTCCTCACCGGCTTCGGCGGACTCAAAACTGTCAAGATTCTGAAGAAGCCTGAACCAACTGTAGGAGAAGGCGAGGTCCTCATTCGTGTGAAGGCGTGGTGAGTACTCCTTACATATCCTTACTTAAAATCAATTTAAAATATATTGAACATTTCAAGTTTTAATATACCCAACATTTCGACAGATTAAAAGACGTTGCGTTTGAATATTTCTTCGTTCCGAGATTGATTTTTCTCACTCAACCGTTTCGTTGTGAAATAATAAGTGGGTGCAAACGACCCTTGCAATCTATCCTGTTGGTCTTGAAGAACGTGCTATTTTTTACACCCTAATATTGTTTTTTCATTGTTGTGGATGATACTTTTTGGGTAGGCCGGTGTTCTCCGTGTAGTGTACCCACTTAGCTGTTGTCTGCGCGGACGGGTCCCGTTCATCCGTCGCTCGCCGCGTCTCGGACTCTCGGCTGCCTCATTAACATCTGCCTCCGTCGAGATGCACAGCTCATGCACCCGACCGATTGAAATTTCTGCACGCACACTGGCACCCACTCCCGATCGTGCGACGCGCCCTAAAGCGGATTTACACTTCGTCGACCGCCCGCCGTCGATGCGGCGACCAACTATTATGTTCATGTGCTTGTTTCAGCTTCTCTCTTTCTTGATGTACAATATGTTTACATAGCCGTGTTATTTCATTCGATTTCGCCAGATTATTTATTCAATAGGCTATGGAAATTTGTTTTCAATCGGCATCGGAATAACTGCATGCATGTGCGCACCGGAGCGCGTCGCTGCGCGGACGCTGCGCGGACGCTGCGCGGACGCTGCGTTGCCGACAGTTGTAACAAATTAATGTTATTTTGTCATTCGAAGCCCGAGCGAGCCGAGTTCGTGCGAAAGGGAGTTGAGCGCCTACTGACATTGTTCTTTGTTCGTTTTTATCGCTCCACTGCTTCAGATAATGCAACGGACGAGTCGCGTCAACGTGCTACTTGCAACCGCGACACATGAGTTATCTGCCACTTTTCTCGTTAACGTTAACTGCTTCGTTAGAGGCTTAACAAAACACTCACTTAACTGTGAAGTATTTGTTTCGTTACACCACAAACGTTTTATCATGAATGAGATGCTTTTTTATGAGAGGCTACTTTGGGATAAGGTCAGACGTTCAACGGCTTAGGATGTCTGATAACGATAAGGCAGGCAGTTTGTTGTTTTTTTGCTTGTTCCAAATGCTATCATGGATTTCGGATTAAATTTTCTTTGCAAGCATGTCTGAATGATTTTTGTAGCCCGTGGCAAAGAATTGATAACTCTTGGATTCCAAGAAGGATTTTGGGTGGATGTTGGTCTGTTTAAGAAGCTTTCAAAGTTTACAATCCTCTTGTCTTTCTGGGTGGTATTGTCTTTGTACATGTGAAAAAAACTTGGCTTAGAATTGAAGTTAGATTAGGTTCACGAGAAATAATTGTTACGAGGATACTGCAACTTGTAATATAATGATACGGAGGCGTATAAGAGGCAAGGGAGGAATGGAGGCGAGTTGTGTAGGTGCAGTGCGAGGTGCGAGGCAGGGCCGGCCAGGGCGCATCCCCGCGCGTGCTAAATATAGCGCGCTTATCGTCGACTTACTATGTAAATGACCGCGACATAGCCGACGCCATCTGCCGCAAAAATATTAACTGACTGGTTGACTCCTGGACCGGTACCAAGACAAGTTTGCTCTCTAGCTTTAAGCCGCAAAAACGTGTGAGTTCCGCCTACATGGCGAGCGAACAATCCAAGTTTAGCGGTCTACAGTCTGGCAAGTCTGGGTCATTCCTTTGTGAAAATTTGCAAGTAAATCGGTCATTTGGAACTGATTACCACAGGAATGTGCACAATGCTATTACTGTCAGAGGAGGCGACTCCCTTCCACTCAATGTACCATCTTTTTTACTATCCAGAAAATTTCTGGGACATTTTTTAATATCCCAGGTATTTTATTACTGTTAAGAATTATATTTAATCGGATCTAAGGAAAAAGAATGACAAATTTCAAGTACTTACCATCAAATATTTTCGAAGAAATTTACAAAGACATTCCAAACACAGTGAACCATTGATTCTGGTATTTCAAGATAAGACCAAAAGCTACAAAACAGCAAAATTCTCGTGAAAATGAATGCTCTCTAGAGTCTAGTGCGATTTGATACGAAACTCGTTTCACGGAAGACGAAGGTCCAATTTCTACATTCCTTGTTATCGTCACATATCTTCGAAACCGTTTGAGTTCGTTGCAATTACATGACAACTGATTTAATTGTACGAGTCTTCGATCAATATTAATTGATCGAAAGTACGAGTAGTTATAATCTAACTAAATTGTGTAAATAAACACAGGTCTTTAGGCTTCTATAGATGGGTTATGAGTAAATCCTAACATAAATCACGCAGATAGTGAATCCACAAAAACTTTGTTCGAAGAAATAAAATTTATGTGTCTGCGTGTGACATGTCAATTTTATTTATGTTTTGATAGTTGCTCGTTGGGTACCGAAGTTTAAAAAGTTGGACCATTATAAGGTACCTATGTCAGAGTGTGTTGAACCGCAATTAAGGAGTCGTAGTTATTACATCAGTAGTTTAAAACTATACCTGTACTATAGTCACGCAGTCGTCGTTCGCTAGGGTCACCACAAATGAAAATCAAAGACACCTCGTAAATATCGTTAAGTGATGATAAATATTTAACAAAGCTAATGAGCTCTAAATTCTAACACGTGGTAGTTTAGTTTACACGGAGTACTACAATATTTGCTTCTATTGCGGAAGTCCCTTGACATAGTTTCTTCTAATTCTCCAGAAGGTGGTTGTTTTTATCGTACACAAAAACCGGTCTAAAATAAATGATACGTTACAATTTATAGAATGATGAAATTCTTCTTATTACGATACGGACATGAGTGCCTACAGGGATCGCTTTCGTGCAGCCGCCGTTTCGGCTAATGTGTTTGTAAGACTTCATAGGGGATCCAATGAATAACGCGTCATTATTTTCAATTAGGTCAAGCCGGTGTCAGTAAGAGATGTCTTCCAAGAACAATGGTAGTACTCACGCCTCGGATAAGTGGCTTTCTTTTTATATGGAGAGTGCTTAATTGTATGTGGAGATGATGGGAAATGTGATGGCTGGACTTTTGTTTTTTGTTTCGTCCATGTGCTCTGGGCGTCTGGCCTACATCATTTCCAACACGAGTTTATTTTGGGGTCAAGGATATCGTAAATATCAAGGATTCCACTGTGTACTTATCAGTACAAGATCGTGGTACTTTTTGTATCGAAAGTGCAGTGTTAATTGCTCACATCCTTTCCTTTGTTGGCGTATCAATTTAAAGCCTAAAAATAACATCTGCCCCTCGAGTACAGGGGCCGGGCTCTATGGTATAAAGTGCAGTATTGTGCATTTTAATGGGCTCCGAAGCCGCATAAGATGGGAGAGATGAATTTGTTTATTACCCTCTTCCTTATTGAGAGCGTCTGCGCAAGATAGCTCTCTTCCTATGAGTCACTAGAAAGTTATGTTCTTGAGCTAACTCGATTCAAATAACTTGCTGTGGTACCTGACTGGGACCGAGTGGGTGGATTCGCTTGCGATTCAGTACCGTACTGGATACTCTGCCTTGTTTGTGTGTTTCATTTGATACCCCCTGCCTTCAGACGTCTGCCTTCTGGTTTAACCACTCTCTTGTATTCATTAAACTGGAAAGGTTATTTTCATTGCTTTTAACTTTTTAAGTAAGTAATATTTATGAACAATTTATTGTTATTATGCGCCCATTGAAGTCAATTTGATAATGGGGGTATATTGTGTTCTTTTATTAAGTTGTATTCATCATAAATTATAGCTTTATCAATTGATCATTGTATTCAATGCTCAGATAATTTATTAATCTCGATTATCTTGCCATTGATATTTGATTCTTTAATGTTTCAGTAATTTAAACTGTAACACCTACCTAACTCGTACGTTCAACACAAACTATAATTTGTGGTACAATAATAACAACGCCTATTATTATATTCGTATTTTTATAATAACATGTTATCGTTGTGGCATGACCTGTGGGATACGGTCCATCCATCAATCAAACATGATGAGAGACAACGGCGTTGCTACACGTGCACGTTAAAGCTTCACATCGAGTTAATTCTTCAATAGTTTGTTGTTTTAACATTATTTCATTTGCTGAATAATTAGTGTGTGTGAGTGCTGCGATGCGTCACGACCTTATTCCCGTATTACTTGCACAGCCAACTTGTATAGATGACTCAGAGCAAGTTAGGCTATCACGACTGACTCACCTAACAACGTAAATACAGAGTTCAACGATATCCGTGATTTGTAGGTGATCCCTTCAATTAGGGCACTTGATACTACAAACAATTTTGACCTTCACCAGATTCTGGCCGTTTCTGGCCGCTAGATACGGCCAGAATGTAAAAAAGTAAGCCGCACTGAGGTATGTATTATTGCTCTGCCATTAAAACTATACAAGCGTTTTGAACAAGGATAATTATTAAATTACCCTATATATATATTAACCATTAAGTATTGAAGTGGGATCCTTCGGTGTTTTTGTGTAGGTGTTTGCAGATCAAGGAAAAGCGTCAAATCAGAACAAAATGCAGTGCAATGTTATTAATTCTTACATATTTTGTGGTTTGACAAATTTCTGTTTAGCTTTAAATTTGCTTGGACAGGCAGGGAAGTTGCTTGAGTGTTGACACGTATGTTCGGCCATTATATTCATATTACTTACTCGAAAAGTTGTTCTTGTCGGAAGCTGTAGCTGTAACATATGCTGTCTCTATAAAATCCATCATCGGACAGCAGATGCGGCAGGCGGGGTCGCGCCGGCCCAACCGCCGCCCGCGGGCACATTGTTCGCGGAGTCAACGAACTTACGAAAATGCTCCTTCGCTTATTGTGCCCATAATCGAATCAAGTCGCTTCTGTATATGGGAGTAAACACGTCGCATACTTTCATCTTTTTTGACAAATAAAACACTCGTGACAAGATATACAACTCCAGAACATTCGGCAAGCTCTTCTGGAAGCAACAATCTTCGTGAATGCCTTATTGAATCTTAATCTGTAATCAATCTTGTTGTGGTGTGAGTTTCGCCTTTAGTTTTTCGTTTTTGTCCATAATTTTACCGTCGAAGAGAATATGGCACATCAGTCTCGTTATTTATCACATTTTCTATCCATTATAATCTCAACAGCCGTTGCTTATGTTCTAGATTGCTTAGCAAATTGAATTGGAAAATCCCGTGACTCGATTCTGCATGAAAAAGGGGTGTGGTAGCGTTATACTCGGGTGTCGGCTAGGTGGTGTGCGTCGGGCTCGGGGGTGGGCGAAGGGCGCGGGGGTGAGGGTTGCGAGTGCTTCTGTAATGTCTGGCGAGCCCGGGGCCGGGGGCACGGGGCGCGCGCCGGATCAATACGTCGCGTCCCCTACCCGCGCCATGCCGACCGACCAATCTCCGCAGGCCCTACGTCTTTCGACGCCAGTGCTTGTTTTTTTTATAGCTCCCATTAACCATGCTCTTCGATAAATGAATAAAAGCATGTGTCGGTATTTTTCTAACCGCGACTAGCGGTACTAGTGTTCTTATTTTGACTTATTTTACGAGTACGGTTATCGCAGTCGCCCTTACTTCAATTATCTACGAACTTTTGTTCTCACGTGGACTATGAACTTTAAAATGTTTCTTTCTTGCACTTGATGACTGCAAATAGTTTACATCGATTCAAAATACGACGTTTCGGTTTTAATAGGATAATTCCTGACTACTCAATTACCCCATGGTTACCCTAACCTGAAGTTCGTATCGTTATTGACCTTAACCTAAAGATTTTTAAATTATAAATCATGATAAATGTAATACTAATATGATCGGTAGGTACCTACATAGTGACAACGTATTGATAAACTGGGAGTAACTCATTTGTAACGTTATCTGTCCCAAAAAAACAATAGACAGAGGAGGTTGATTTAGTGGTAGCTCCACAGTAATATGCTCAAAGCCAGTGGGCCGTGGGTACGTACATCGCAGACGTGTTTAGAATACAAATTCCTGTAGCGGAGTCGTTGCGGATCTATATTTAGTTAGGTAGCAGTAAGGGCACCCTCTCGTACAGAATCGACGCACGCCTTAATATGCTTCGTTCAGACACCTTTTTGCTTGCCGATTTTCGGTTCGGCCACTATATGATATTCCGTTTATTACCCTAGAGCGGCGTGTCACGCTGTGTAGATGACTTTTTGCCGACCCGCATATGTTCCATAATATGAGGGTCTGCTACATTGATTTCGGATATTACAGTTTTGTTAAAAGTTTTACGGTTACCGTAATGTTCGAGGCTCGGTTGGTTTACTTTTACTTTCATGTAACATTTATTTTTATTTAAATGCGGCTTTTATTAATTTAAGAGATTTTCTGTTTAGAATCAAATGGTAATTTCAGCAGTTCATATGACTTTGTTATTCCCAAGAGAGGGGAGGCCAACGCAACAAGTTTTATTAGTTACATCCGAAAAGTATTTGAACTTGAAGTTATCCTTGTTTGTTTTCTTTATCGTTCGATCTTTGGATAACAAGAAATAAGATAGTTTTCTGAACAAGAAATTATTCTTGGAAAGCTATTTTAATGTTTGCCGATGTAACAAAAATGTGAAAAGCAAATAAGACCAAAACAAGACAATCTTTTGAACGAGATGAATATTGAGATATACGAGTAGTACCTGTCTAAAAAACTCTCATCGACTATTGCAATAAAATGAATCTTGATAAATAAATAAGCACGTATAAAAGCTCCTTTACACCGAAGCGAAAGCCAACTTTCGCTCACGTAGCTTTTCTGTAGCTCCAGTGAAAATTACCTACCCAAGCTTAAGACTGCTTTTCCACCAGAGTTGTGCTACGTTGCTATGGAAGCGTTTGATATCCAATCATATTCATTGGTCCACATAGCATAGTACTGGTGGAAACGGGTTCAACTAAGTTATGTTTTTATATGGAAGGATGCGTGCTATGGATGCATGCTATGAATGCGAGCTAAGGGTGTATTTGGTATCGAGCGCCTCTCCCCGTGCTTTCCCTACTGTCGATGCATCGCAGAGTTCGAGCTGCGCATCTTCCTCGCACAGCTACCTCGTGGCGGCACATCTTACTCGCTCCGCGACACAGCTTAGGATTAATGGAAACGGTCACAGGTTCGTAGCTTAGCTTTCACATCTTCGCAGAATAGCTGCATAGCACATCTCTGGTGGAAAAGCAGCCTTAACAGTAGGTGCGAAGGTAGTTGGAAGTACCTACAAAATTGAGAGCTATTATCAGTAATTGTCTAACACACATTTTGAAAGCGATAATTGCAGTTCTGAATCGAATTCTTGTCTGTTTTATAGAGCACGGCAGTGCGTGGCTGACGCGTGCACTTAATGTGGCGTGGCCGCGTGGGCAACAATTTATGAAATAGATGCTACGTACGAGACCGGAGAGCCAGCTTAATGACGGCTCAATTGAAATTATTTAGTCACCCTAAAGTTAAACGTTGGACGTTCAGCCATCTGCGGAATGCAAGTTCACTTCCTGAGTCGACAATTAAAGCCGATGACTGACGTACGGACCGAAACATCGTTGACATGGTTCACCATTGGCATGTGTGACTAATGAGGTTGCTACTACTTGTACATTACAATTAGCTTCGTCCACCATAACATCATGTAATTTTATGCAACACAGATTTTTGAGTTTAATTATTCGTGGCTGTCTTTGCTGTAATAAAATAAATTAATGTACACTAAGCACTATTTCAAGTAACTATTTGCTTTGTGGATTTCCATCTGTTTGTGAAGGAACTAAGCCTGAGGAATTTGCTACCACATGTTGCGATTATTTATGTTTCAATCTCCCGTAGGAATGGATTTCAGGGAGTTGGAGTTTCAGAACAACATTTATGCTGACGTTGAATGTGAAAGAAAGCGTTCCAAACTCAAAATGTTAATTTTTACCTAATTCGCTTCAGTTAATCCTGCGGTCTCCTCGTAAACAAACTTTCGCTCATTAACGTGAGTTAGCTGTTTGTAAACGAAAAGTAAATATTAATTAAAAATGTAATTTACCTAAACTCAATTTGGGGTCTATCTCTATCAGCCTGGCATTATCACCATCAATTCTGTTAATTACAGCCGTAATAGTAAAGCGGGTGTCACACGTGGCTGGCTTGCATTCTCGTCATATCCACTGATCGGAAGTCGATAGCTTCGTCACGCGTGTCATGGTGTATTCATTCTGGTCAGCGTCACTGCCCGCTAGCCGGATATTAACGCTTTTTTAACCACCTCAATTATTCCTTCCGAGCGTTTGATAAGCCATGCGCCCCAGTCCGCCCCACCAAGTCATTTTGCAGTTATTCGGTCGCATTCTTTTGTTTTACTGAAATCCTTTTTTATTCTTTGACATCACTCATATTACTGCCTGCATTTTGGTAAGTATAAGTACATGATGCTCCGCTGACTCTGGAGTTCTGGACCCTTCTGGGTTCTGACGAATGATTGGTCTAATCGTGATAAGACCAACCATAGAAAATTTTATAATTTTTCAGTGATTATTTGACACTATGTAGGTATAATGTAAGTAAGCGTGTCCTAGTTGCAACAATTTATTGTATTTTTTTCCTTTGATAAATTGCATGTTATAAGCACTTGCATGTAGTTTGTTTCTAAATATAAAACAAACATCAAACGTAGGCTTTATTTAAATAAGGTCATATTCTGAGTCACGCAACCATTAAGCATTGTGGCACAAATACCTTAATGTAAATAGGGTCCTATTTGATTAGGTATCTAGGTTTTAAAACTCATGAAACTAAGTACTATGTTATCACAGGCATAATTATACTTAAGTATCTTAAGGAGCATCTTAGTGGGTGTAAAGGCTCCTACATACTGGCGCGACTTGTCGCGCGACGCGACGCGACACAAAGGCACCGCTTGTAGCGCTACACGCGGTGTCTTTGTGTCGCGTCGCGTCGCGCGACAAGTTTCGCCAGTATGTAGGAGCCTTAATACAGGTACACCTCTGCCCAACCCTTCGGGGAAACAAGGTGTTATGTTATGTATGTGTCTTAGGGACGCTAATCATTATACCATGTTTTTCGCCTATGGTTTTAGATACAGGCAAGGATGAAGGTGCCATATTATAGCCACACCCACCGTAGGTACTCCTACGAAAACCTGGATTTCGCAAACTAATGTTCGCAAGTTGGCTACGCAGCAACTCAGAACCGCCTAAGGTTTTCTCTTACATTTAATTAAAGGACCAGTCTTTGTGGGGTCATCATGGGAGAATACCAAGATGATAAGGAATAATTCTTTACGGTAAAGGCTCTTGCAGACGGGGGCGATATCGCGGGCGCGACAGGCACATTGCTGCTTGGCGCGCCAGCGATATAGCGCTAGTCTGCACGAGCCTTTAAACGGGTAAATTGTAGGATGAAATGATTTAATTAATATGAGTAATAAGTCATCCGCGCGTTGGAATTTCAAAGACCGCGTATTCCACACCATATACGAATACGACCTACTGAGTAAACATTGTCTTAGTACGTATATATAATAAATAACTACAATTGTTGTAATTATTATGCAATGAGTCCCACGACCACATCTAGATGTGTCAGAAGTTCAGAACATAGGTTCAGGCATTGAGCGATCAATATCCAGCCAGCTCAACTTCCGGTGTCTATTTTATAAGCTCATATCATAATATGTAGTTAATGTGTATTAACTCGGCAACTCGACGTCGATTCATGTCGGTGTGGAATACAAATGAATCAGAAAGTACGCGAATAAGGAAATTCCATTCGGTGCATTCGTACTAGCGAGGCACATGTATGACAAACTAATACTATGAGCTATTCCTATTCACAAGTCGTAGTCTTTGTACGGGCTGAGAGGTTGTGAGTCACCGCCATACCTCGGACATCTACACAGTAATAACACCCCTAATTAACACATTTGTATGTAATGAAGAATGAGCTAATATTTGTAATCGGAGACAATGAAGCGTTTTGGCAGGACGGTTTCTACAGAAGGGCTTTTTTGTTGCAAGTTTTTCTAGTTCGTTGCATGCTTGGGCATAGGACTTGGGGATCCCAAATCCCGGATTTAGTTTTTGTGCCCGTTGCATTCGGGGATAATGTTTGAAATTAGTGAACTTGCCACGTTTCCGAGAACCGAAATCCGGATTAGCTCATTTATTATTTTGGTTATTTATAAAAAGTGCGTTAACTCAGTCTCGCGCGGTTACCAATGTAGATTTTTGTCGGGTCGCGTCGGTAGCGGTACTTGATCGAATATTTTTTGGGAAGGGAACTGAGAAGAGGGAGTAGACTTCGGCCATTGATAACTTGTTTTGTGAGAGAGTCGCCACAATTTTGCCAATATCATCACGTACCACGTACAAGACATGATATGGATAGACCATTTTAATATTATCTATTAGCTTCTGCCCCCGACTTCGGCCGCGTGAAATTTGTTGTTCCACCGACCCACTGCATCGCATTGCATCGCCTGCCCGCGCTATATTTTCGTTTTCGCTTAGCGTTCTTTCTGACTTTTTTCTGTTTGCTCGGCCCCTAAGGGTCGTAGCGTGATGTTAAATAGTCTAACCTTCCTCAAGAATTGGGCTATCAAATGCAAAAATTGTTTTTCAAACCCGACTGGTTACTGGTCCAGAGATTACCCCCTACATACAAACTTACAAACAAATTTGATCTCTTTATAATATTAGTATAAAAATAGATTTAAGGGATTGACAGTTTCCATTAAGAGGCTGACAACACCTAAAGCGCGGTCACTGTCGGACTGCATAGAAAAGAAAAAGAAGCGCTATGACACAACGCTGGTAATTTATTGCAAAATATGAAGCAATTCTCTATTTACAAAAAATCGATTGATTGGATAAAAAATTAAAACACTATTATGCTAAAGTTTTGCTTGTAGAATAATCTGACAAAAAGTCAGAATGATTGCATGTATATTAGTATGGATTTTAATCGTTAAAAGACATTTTTAGAGGTATCTTCGTGATTTTTTCTATCGTATCAAATTAGTTGTATTATGTTTTCAATACACTATCTACCTAGCATATATCATGAAGAATATCGTATATTTGATTTTGTTTACTGCAGTGGATCATAATATACTTTTAGGCATTATAAAACTTACAAAATTTGCGTTTAGGTCCTGTAGTATTAGGTACTGGATAATGTGACTGTTCCTTGAGAACCCCATATTCCCATACCCCTTCAGATATGTCATATCCAATGACGATATCTGATAAATGAATGATGAATATCACCATTGACTAACCCGTAAAAGACAAGTGAAACTTATAATTTTTGACGCACTGTAACAATACAATACACCAAGCAATAAACATCTTCGTGAAAGACACGAGTTTGACGGAGGTGTAGTTGTAGCGAAGCGTAACAGTCACTTCCAGTATCGTGAACACGTTCGAAACATGAAACATGAGCGCGGGCGGAAGGAGAGTTTAACTTATACGCGGTACATACGCTGAATTACAATGATGTTCGCGCTCTCAAGTTTTCGTAGGAAACGCTAGACGCTGACGAATCGTACGTGGTTTTATGTTCTTTGATGTTTTGATAATACGCTAGACTAGACATCGTATATGGTTTACTTTTTAGGAATTTGTATTTAAGTAGGTAGGTATCATTTTAAATATAACAGCACCTAAAATAGTCATTGGTTTTCCAATAACGCAAGTATCTATCGGAAAAGGAAGGAAGTTTCAGCGGTTTTAGCTGCCCATTGATTTTTTTTTCTAGGAATGTTGTGTCCCTCTTGGTCATTTGGACGGGTTTTAAACTTTAGCACCTGAAAAATAGTCATCGCGGGTTTCCCAAACGTAAATCTGAAAGGGAAGGAAGTTTCAGTGGCCTGTATTAAATGTTTCTAGGAAATATCTTCCTCCTTTGTTCTTTTCGCACATTTTTACTAATCTATTAATCTGTCGAACTTGTACAAAGTACAGTCTAGACTAGAGCTGGCCGATTTTTTAATAGTTAATTAAAACTTGTTTAGGCACGTTGGACAGTTTTGGGATGGGGGAAAAAAACATTGAATTCGCGTGACCGTCACGCTCAGATACATAATACACGTCAGAAGTTTCCATTTCTGACGTGCTGTCCTACGTCTGACAGTCTTTTTTGTTTATTTTATTTTGCAGGTGTTATGTGTCATAAAAACTACGACTACAATGTCTGAAATTGCAGACAGTACACTGTCTGCAATTTCAGACATTGTAGTCGTAGTTTTTACACTTACAAGTGATCGGGTCGGTTCAATAGTTTTCACTGTCGCACGATGAAAACGAAAGTGCAAAGTTCAGAAAAGCAATTTCGTTCGTGTAAGTTAAGTGCGCGCGGCGTGGATTTCGCCGAAGTGCACTGGAACGTGACGCCCGACATCCGACTTGTGCAAGTTCCTCCACTGAACTGAACGAGCCACGAAACGTTGCAGATTGGAACATTCATTATGTTTACGTTCCTACTGAAAATCTATCAATTTGTGAGTACTGAGAACCCCAGAACCAGAACATAATCAACGAATGTTTTCTCAAAGTCATAAAAATTACCGTCTAGACAACTAAACAGTTGCCCGCACTAATGTTAATGAACATGAATTTCTTATGGCAAAACTTTCCCTTGGTTGTGAGCCATTTGTAGTACCTACGTACTAGCTACCTATGTACTTACCTAGCATGGTGTTTCTACTTAGTATAGCATGTTGGAAGGCGTCTCGTCGACGCCGTCGACGACCCGACGCCTGACGCCGCCGCCGCCGGTCGGTCGCGTCATACCACCGCCAACCCCGATGCAATTTTTAAATTACCCCGCACTGAGGGTGTTCAATCGTTCATTTTAATGTCCATTCTAAATGATCGTGCAGACGTGAGGGACCGAACAGCAACGCAAATGATAACATATTCAAAATTATTCTCCACATATCATTCTGCTAGTGTTCAATAAACCGTGAAGTTATTTGAATTGCGTGAATAGAAATTGTATGCAACGCAACGCATTAATCGCATTAGCACTTTGCTGGGGTTGTGTACGTGCGAATAGTGAAGACCCTTTCAATAACCTACCTACGTGATCCAATTAATTGCCGCAGGAGTTACCGCGGCCCTGTCGCTACAAATGATATAATACGACAATATTTTAAAGCACATTTTCTTATTAAATTCCATGTTTCACGGTTCTCTTTAATTAGAATTACGAATGCTATAACCCTAGGTAAATAAATACCTACGTGACTCATGCGGAGCTATAGTATTTAAAGTTAACATTCAATGTTTAACTCTTTTATCTTCAAATTTGTGGAAATGGCTCCGTAATTAAGATAATCGAAGGAGGGCAGGGTTGATGACTCGCAGTTTGGCCTTTCGGCGGTGCGACGGTCGTCGGTTTTATCGACCCCGGGGCCTTGACATAAAGGAGTCTGAAACACGCGACTGGCAACAAAACTTGGAAACAATGTTCTAACATAATAATTTATTCAAGTGCCAACCACCCCAAAGCTATTACCTACATGCTTTAATCGTAATTAACAATTAAACTTTGCCAAGTTTAAATGCTTACCGTGCGTAGGTTCCAAGAATCAAGAATATTTCATCAGGGAACCTTTGATCGTAGAATTCGCGTTGTTTATTTTCAAGTAGTATAAGCGTCAACAAAAACTAGTCTACCTGCGCATGAGCTCGTAACGAACTATTGTTGTAGAAAGAAGCCATTCAATGAATGTTGAATAAACGGTCAGGTAGCGTGCGTAAAATTCGATACGAGCGAGACTCTCCGGAGATTATCTCAGATTAACATTCCGACCCTTGGGTCTCAGGATCGCCGCGTGGAGGATCAATGTAGGACAAAGCTTTTTCCATAATGAAACAGTAGAGCCCGCGCCCAATTTACCCAATAAAACGTATGCGGGTGACAGACGTGCGACAGCCGACACCGTGGCGACTTAAGACTCATTCGACTCCCATGTCGCACTAATTACCCCGAATTGAAGGCTTCAGTATGCATTCATATCATATGACATGCTACGGGCACAACAATTTTTCTATAACTCTTCATACGTGATACAAAGTTATATTGCATACAAAGATGCGAATGAATCATCACTTGTGTTTTAACAAAGGCGTAATATTTATAGAGAAATTATTCATCGAGATGATTAATTTCCTTATTTGTTTATTAAGCATAATGGCAGCTCAATTAATTAACGAGGAAAGTGCCTAACAAAGCACTGCTCATAGTCAGCCATCGATAGCAAGTAAAGAACAAAAGTCCATTAACCTTTTCAGGATCATTAAAATGTAGATTTACTTACGCAGTTTGAACGTTAATAACTTAGAGCATGTAGCAACACTTGTCAAATTCGTAGCGTAGATTATCGTAGGCGAGGGTTACAATATAGCGACGCCTACTCACCCCCAGGACAGCAACTATAGATCAACACATTTACATAATACGCTTCAATTTTAGAATTTCCGACAAGTCATTGGACCGTGATTGAATCGTAAATATTTGCCGAGTAAATTGTTCGGAAAAGCTGGAATAATGACTATAACCTTACCAAAGGTATCAATTATAATTATCTACAAAAATACTACGTAAAGAATTATAAATTGCGATTTGCGGGTAGTTTAACACCGTCGGCGCCGATGACAAATGATATCGAATTTCCGCTTTCACCACAATGCATCGATACTGGGAATGGGGTAGACGATGACTCATGAAAACACTGGAGGGACGCAGACAAGGGGAGGGCACTAAATTACACAGTGTTTGCGTGTCGGTACTACCTACATTACTACTTACGTTAGCGCTACAATTTGGCTAGATTTAATCAACAAAATTGATTCAAAACAATTGGTTAAATTAGGACTGTGCTCAGTACTTATGTACGTGTGAAACCTCTCGTGTCCACGTAATACTGTTGCTAGGTAAACTCTGTTCGTTACCGTAATACGAGTTCGGAGTTTTCCAGGTTTCATTGTTTGTTGTTTCGTACACTATGGATATTTTCGGAGTTATATTAGCCGACCAATGGCATTTCCTTGTTTAGTCATAGGTACAATAGGCTTTTGGAAAATTAAGCATTCCGTTGTTTTAACACAGCAGACGTTTATTACTTTCGACTGTAAACTGTTAAACGATGTTACAAAAAACAGATTGTGCTTGGAACAGAAAATGGGAGTTTTTGTATCAATAATTGTTTTAACATTTCATGCCGTAAATACAGTGCTTGGAGATAACGGCGAAACGCAGGCTTAAAATAAATAGATTTTACAGTAGCTGACAATGTTACTTTCAATCAATTCCTATACATGTATATGTAAGCAAATAAAACTGTTGTGTGAGTAAATGTGTTGTAGGCAGTATCTATAGATACTTCGGTACTTCAGGGAGCTCCATCGAGACGTATCGATCTGGGACGAGTAGGTACGACGCCCGCAGTGACTGGAACCAGCATGGCGGCGTGCAATATTGTAAAACGCATGGATTTACGCTAGTATATACTAAATCTATGATCTATCTATCGTACGTAACACGTGTTTGTGTCTTCGCATTATTCTGCTGGTTTAGCAACGTGTTGTTATTTTGTACATTGTCGTATCTGACACTATAGCTGATCTTAATCTGTTTAAACTTCCGTGAGATTCTGTTTTCAGTTCAACATCAGCGACTTCTTTGTCTGGGCCTTTTAAAGTATCTATCACTTTCATGTTTATATTTTCTTTGTTTGTCTTTTGTGCGTTTGTACGTAGGGAACCATTCGTCTGTTACAGTGTCAACGATATGTGGTTCTGCAGTCTGAAACTATCTTTATGGCACATTTCATTAACCATTCATCTTTCGTCCAGATGGGAGACCTCGTAAAATTGAACTTTCAATGTTAAAAGCGAAACTTTTTTATCGTATACTGCTGTACCACCAACTTTGACATTGAGAGTGAGCAGTGACTTAAATTAACCTAAATTATCGAGTCCTTTATGTATAACAATAGTGAGGCCAGCTATATGCTGCCATATTCATATTGATTGATTCGTCAACACGTTTAAAAATTTAAATGCGGGCTTCTTTATTCTGTACGCGTGTTCTAGAACATAATAACAAATGGCTGCCGCATTCCTGACTCCAGTGTTATAATTAAGTAACTACCTACCTACGCACTTGTTTATTGATATCGTTCTCCACGATAAACTTGAATGATTACTTGAAAGAGATGAATCAATTCAAATTGTATCATGTATTGGTCGATCGCTCCAGCTGCTGTTTCGACAGGATTAAGACAGTGTTCGTAACAGCATTCAGTAAACTAGCGCTTTTCAGACTATATTATTAAAGACTATGGATACTACTTAACTGATGGTTCTATGGCTCCACCTCCCTTGAAGTTCTTCATCTTTAGACTTAAGATGTCATTGTTCACACTTATTCTCCATGTCTATCCACAAATACTAATCAATATTCTGGATGCGCCAGAATTAGTTATTCATGTGCAAATTCTGAACATCTGAGACATTCCTCATCATCATCAGACAAAAGATGTCGTTTGGTGGAGCCCAAGCGCCACCTCAGTACTAATGTCATACAAACTCTTAAAATACTAACTTTCCCTTTATTTGTTCCAGTGGCCTGAACTTCCAAGACCTGATCGTGCGACAGGGTGCCATCGACTCACCTCCTAAGACACCGTTCATCCTCGGCTTCGAATGCGCCGGAGAGATCGAGCAGGTCGGCGAGGGAGTCACCAACTTCAAGGTAATTTAAAACAACTACAAATATATATACGTAGTAAATATATACGTAGTAAATATATACGTAGTAAAAGGTTATGGGCTGGACATTCGTAATAAGGATAGCACGTGGTGTTACAAAACAACTGTTTCTGCCCAGCAGTATTCCCATGATTCCATTCCTTCAAGAGGTCTATACGGTATGAAAGGTCAATACTCGTAGTTAAATACAAACCTAAACAATTAGTCTTTTGTTTCTGTTATTTCCCCTTTGTAGAAAATTCCGGAGACATTGCAATTTCACCGCATTTTCCGCCACGCAATTTTAGGAATTTCTCGGCACATTCGGGCAACCCTAATCTTAATTATTTTCACCGATATGTCTCTTTGTGCAATTCCTCACCATCTCTATGTGAAATTTCGCACGCCTTCAGAATATTAATTCGGTAATGAATAATACAATTAATGTGCAGAACAGAGTCCCTACTGGCTGGGAAATTATTTTAATTAAAATTACTTCCTTTCCGCTGATGTTTTATCGCAATGTTAAATTAATAACACTTCGTTCAGTGCCTTCTTTGGTAGTTTTGCTCAAAGTAAATCGGTCACGGGCTCGGGCGCTCGGGGTATATTGCAACGTATTGCAACTGCCGCTATTTCTAAGTTCAGTTAAATTAGTATTAATTGCAATGTCTGTGGGTAATAAAGCTTCCGTTTTTATAATTGTGAAAAGACCTAGCATTAAAGTGAGTTAGCTACTGTTTATAACTTAATTATTAACATTATCATCTCTTAAACGTCCACTATTGATTTTGAATTTTCGATCCTTAGCTCATGGGATACTTATATTTTCATTATTAACTAGGCCCTATAAAAAATAACTTACTTGTAAACCTTCTTTATCCATATTACTCAATCTGTTTTCTTCAGGTCGTAAATTAGAATTTTAGTTTATCAGTCGGGCATCAAAAACTACCGCCGATTTATCTCCTACGAATATGTGGAATCTAGTAATGGACGGCCCTATAAACACTTCTCTTTGTTTCCACGCCTAGTGATACATTGTTATTCTTATACGATTTAGTGTAAATGCATATTTAGGTAGCGTTTCGGTTAGTGATTAACTTTATCTACTAATCTATCAGTGGGCAGTTCTAATAAATCAGTAGGTAGTCTTCTTGAATTTTGGGACTTTCAATCTTGCTATCCTGAATACCGTAAATTTGTTAACTGATTTCCGACTGGCTCTGTGATCAGTGTGATCACACAAGGGCAATGACAGATTAAGTGACACTGTTGATGATGGCATCTTTTGAGCTATCCTAATCTGACCATCATTTGCAACCAGGTTGGCGACCAAGTCGTGGCCCTGCCAGAGTACCGCGCCTGGGCCGAGCTCGTCTCCGTGCCAGCCCAGTATGTGTACGTGTTGCCAGAAGGCATGACTGCCTTGGACGCGGTGGCAGTGACTACCAACTACGTGGTAGCCTATCTGCTGCTCTTCGAGATGGCTAATTTGACTTCTGGCAAGAGCCTGCTTGTGCACTCCGCTGGAGGCGGCGTGGTAAGTTTTTGTTGCTTTAATTTTAATGTTTTTTTTTTGTAATATTGATGAATATTTATTATATTTCCGAGATGTAACGCACCGGATCAATTCAGGATTGATGAAATGGCGACAGATCACAGGAACAACTTACGACATATACGAGTAGATGCCCCTCAGGTTAAAGGGGAAAATTTATAAGTCCGTGATAAGGCCTGTCGTACTGTATGGATTGGAATGCTGGGCCATGAAGAAGACGGGTGCAAAAAGATTGCATGCAGTGGAGATTAGAATATTGAGATGGATGTGTGGCGAAAATGGATAAAGTAAGAAATTAGTAAATAAGGGGAAGTTTGAAAGTGGCGCCAGTGACAGAAAAGTGATAGGAAATCGTTTGGTTTGGTGCCATGCATGTGACTAAAAGAGTGATAAATATAAATGTTGATAGATGGAGAGGGACAGCAAGGTCAAAGAAAAGATGGGTGCATTATGTGAGGAATGATTATGTAAGAGAAGGGAGTGAATGATAGCGTGACGGTTGACAGGGGAGAATGGAAAGAGAAAACGTGTTGCACCGACCTCAAGTAACATGGGACAAGAACAGGAAGATGATGATGACATCTTATATTTCAGAGGAGCCCTCTTCGACAGGAGCAATAAATTCCGGCTACTAGTGATAGTCATTAGGCTAAAAGAACTCATTTAACAATTGCCGTAGACAGCAAAAAATGCATTAAAAAAACAGACATACCTACATTACAAGACGGTAGTTAAAAATATCCATGAAAAAAGTCGTTGTGAAATGTCTACTCCACAATCGTATCTTCGGAAAATGAAAGTGAGGTTCAAGAGCACGTAGTTTTATCGACCATAAAAACTGACTCGCTCCAAAAACTCATGAATGCAAAGCTAAAATTAAGTGTATTTAGAACTTGACAAATACCGAATGAAATCGAAAATACTCGTGGTAGCATTGACCCTTCTGGCCGAGCACACGGCACGCTTCACACACTTCTGTGTACTTGATAATTACTGAGCAAACAAACTAACGAGATATCTAATTGTTGCTCTAAATAGTTCACAAAAATTTCATGTTTGCTTTGGTATTTTAGTTTTCATATGACGTGACCGACCACCCTCGCGTGTCGGCAACCGGTAATTCGATGCTCGGTCGCTGGGCGGGGTGACAATACCAATTAGTTGACATTTATTAACCAGGGAAACCAATTTACAGGAAAATAACCTATACGACTAAGCTAAGTATTGATGATAATGTGACGGTAAATGTGGATATTGTTTTAGTTTCATTGTGGCTAAAAGCTTTAGGAACTTTTGTGGCGATGAACGATTCTTTATTCGATTGGATTTTCTTGTATTACCTACATAGTAAGTTTGCTTGTAAGCAGCAAGTTTCTGTGGGACCGACAATGGACGCTTACAGTACCTAGGTCCGGAAATCAAGTTTGATGACAATCTGAGACTATTATATTGACTTGTTTACAATAGTTTGTCTTTGTTCGATATTCGTATCGAAAGCCAAGGCAATTTGCTTACCGCTTATGACACTTGATCCTTTAATGCCGTTATATTTTCGAACGCTACAAAATGAAACATTTAACCGATAACCATCATCGGTTAAAACAGGTCTATATCTGCTAATAATCCCATTCCCATTATAGGGCCAAGCAGTAGCTCAGTTGGCTAAGACTGTAGAAAACGTGACGGTGTTCGGCGTGTGTTCGAAGACCAAGCACGAGGCTCTGAAGGCCAACAACAACAACATCGACCATCTGCTAGAGCGCGGCAGTGACTACACCAGCGAAGTTAGGAAGTAAGTCTAACAAGTTTTTTTTTTAAGTTTATGAGTTTTAAAGTGGGACTTCAAAACTGAATATATGATAAATAGGGAAATGTGGTCAAAAGAGACAAGAGCATGATTTTAGAGAACAATTACATTGCAATTTTACTTTTTTTTTAAAGCACTGGGTTTCCCAGGAATCGCAGTTAATCTTTATGCAAAAAAAAAAACACCTGTATTGCTGTGTGCTCTTAGTGATAATGTTGCTGGTAAGTATCAAATCTGCCAAAGGAAGGTGCGTGTGTGTGGTGATGATGAGACCTTCTTAAAGAGCAACGTTATGCAGGACACAATTCCACTTTCCACGGATCCATATTTGTGGCCCCTACAACATTGATATAACAAAACCCACTGCTCCCACTTGCAAATTGGGTTTAACAGATTGCTAATCTCAATTTGCTTTTATCACGTTATCTAAAGTATCGGGCCCGTCAAGGGATATCCACTTCCACTATTTATATAGGTACGCCCACACTCTATATGACAACACCACATGTTGATACAAATAGGGACTTTACATAACTTTTTGGTACAAATCAATGACTGATCAATCATCCAGATATGTAAGGAATTGCTATTGGTTCGATGAACATCCGCCTTCAGGCAAGTTGGAGCTACATTCTTCGCGGGGTGGCTAAATGACTCGATGATGCTCGTGTTAAATGTGCGTTTGAAGAGACCTATGTCGAGTTATACTATAGGCTGATAATCTGCCTAGCCTTTTCGATTAGACTGGAAGCCGAACCCAACATCAACTATGTTGGTTGGGATGCAGCTGAATACCATTAGTTTACATGGAGCGACTGCTTATCTGACCTCCACAACCCATGATGGCACAATGCTGATTATAATAGATGTGCAATATTTATTGAAATTGTTCAGTAAATTACTTATTCAACATTGAGGTAGGTACAGCCTCGTCCGTGCGTTCTTTCACAACGCGATCTCTCACGATATATCGAATTTTAAAGTTCATATTAAGAATTCAGTGAGATCATCAATAGTTTGAATGAGCATCATTGTGCTTTGAACACGTGCCAAAGTGAAAAAATCAATGCGGTACCGCCCCATTTATTAGTGATCGGTCTTGTACTATTAACAGTCTTAAACGTGGTACTTGTACATGTAATCTTTTAACAATCTCCATTTCTTAGAGCAGTGCATTAAACTGATAAAATGAATTTAAAGCCAACCGCAATGAATCACAGGAACAAATTAATTTATTCAGCAAACATGAAGAATTCGAAAAATGAAGGGAAGGATCGGATTCATGATATCACTGAGCTAAAAATATACCGTTCAGCGGCCCTTCATCTTACTAATAATACCTTTGTTTACGTTAGACGTACTAAATGTTGGGTATGCGAGTATTTTTATGCCCGTTTATTCCTATTATTGTCACAATAAATTCTTACTAGTTACGGCGATTTGTCAGCTAATTTTATGACGATGTTACCTACCTATATAAATCTATTCGGGTTTCCTTATGGTTATATTATTCTGTTTCGTCATTTAAGAATTCAAAGTTGAATCATTGATGATCCACTTCCCGACGTTTCATAGCTAAAGTATGTTGTTCCCAATCCCATGCTTAGTTAATTGGCGCTTATTACAGTTACATATTTCAGTGCGAGTCCTCCTCGTGTGATGTGTGCAGTACCAGTTTATGAAGACCTCTCCCACCCCCCTAGAGCTTTTATTAACGGTTTAAAATAGGGGACATAATAGCTGGAGTCGAGGTCTGGTTAAGTTGGTGTCGCACCACGTTAATTGTTCGCTTTATAACCCGCTCCTTAGGGCAGCTGCTTCATAACAAGCGCGTCATTTAATTCTCGTAAATAGGTAGATAAAGATATTTTTATATCTGGTGAGCACTTTACAGCGTAAACAACGAGCCACACAACACAAGTTCAGTGTAAATAAATAGTCGGTTATCTACTGCGCGGAGAAATGGTCTTACAACAATATTGATTTAAAATATAAAATGTGGTAACTCGCATTACAAGCATCTTTTGTTTTGATAAAATTAAGAACTCAAATCCGCTTTGGTTATAATCAGAAGTAGTTGCCTGCAGACTATTAGTTAGAAATCCAATTACCTACGGTTTATTTACTATTATTATATACTACCGTTCCTTCACATAAGTTATCTAACAAAAAAAATAATAGCTGCGCCCCGCGGTTTCACCCGCATAAGTCTCAATCCCGTGGGAATATCAGGATAAAAAGTATCCTATGTCCTAATCCAGCTTATGGTCTACCTCTGTGCTAAAGTTCATCCAAATCCGTTCAGCCGTTTTAGCGTGAAAGCGTGACAAACAAACTCACTTTCGCATTTATATTATTATAGTTACGATAGGATATAATTAAATGATATAATAGCCAATTCAATGGCGGATAATAAGAAACATGTTTCCCTTAAATAATATGCTGAGATGATTGATCTAAGAAATGGTTCCTCTATTAGAAAGCATTTAATGTTCAAGGTTTTTAATTGGGAACAGCATCAGAATCAATTCCCACCAGTCTTCCGAAGAGAGTTCAGAAACGATTTTTGCCTTCTGTCTGTGGTAGATAATGTACTGAATAATGTAGGTAAACTAATGTTTTTACACGGGTACACCCAACATCCTTCATTACTATTGATGAGGTCCTGGGTGCGATTCCCAGGTCAGGCAAACCGTCATTGGGTTTTTCCATCTGGAATTTGTTCCCCATGGTGCTAATAGGCTCACCTCACCCCCTATTACATGGGACTTAAACATAACTGGCGAAATGTGGGTACAATGGGTACACCTCTGCCTAACTCTTCGGGGAAACAAGGCGTGATGTTATGTTAAAATAAGACTCAGCGTAATAATTAGGTAAAAAGAGCAGGAGGATAGATGACTGATGATGATGAAGTAATATTGAGAAGTTGCTAAGCCTCAGCTATGCGCCTTGACCAAGCGTGGTGATCAATTCTCATGGCTTCTCTGTATGGAAAGAAGCCTTTGCCTTGCAGTGGGTGAATAATAGGCTGGTTTTATTTATGTCCAAGCTGCCATGGTCCATTGATTCGTTTGTCTAACGTCATTTGATGTTACCAGGGTGTCTGCCGATGGAGTGGATATCGTGCTGGACTGCCTCTGCGGTGAGGAGTGTAACCGCGGCTACCAGCTGCTGAAACCGATGGGACGATACATCTTGTATGGTATGTATTGAGAATTCTTGAGAAAGTTGAGAAATAATTTGACTACCGGCCAAATGCTCGAAACATAGAACTCAATGAAGTCTCATCCTGATTTTGTCACTACAAAAAGATTTCCAAAAAATGTCGTTCAAGATTATTTTGACAATTGCCTGTATTTTGATTTGCAAATGTGATATTATACAAATCTCTCAGATTTGAATTCAGATCAACGGTTGAACAACGTTTAACAATAACGAAGTTCAATAAAATATTTATTTTTAGTAAGTTAATAAGATTTTCTTGTGTACATTATTAGTTAATTTTAGTAAACGTGATATCCTATTGAGTGTGTCTTTAAATAAGTGTTAGTAAACAATGGCGTGTATCACAGGATCATCTAACATCGTGACCGGCGAGACGAAGAGCTTCTTCAGCGCCGCGCGTGCTGTGAGTACTCAATCACTAATTATCTGATTGTACTGGGCTGAGGTGCGTGCGCGCAGGCCCTAATAAATTACTATGATCAGTTGAAGTGAGATTGTAAAGCATTGTGTGGGGTATAGTTAAAACTTCAATGGGAAGTTTATTAAATGCAACTTTTTTATTATACAGGTTGAAATTGAAAACTTGCGACAAACTGAAATGGGACATTGTATACATCATTATTAACAACTTTTACTAAGGGACCAAAGCTGTAATCCCAAAAAAAAAATCTGCTTTTCCTACATTTTGATGAGGTATTGCGAACATTGTAGGGGACAGCAGTTTTTTTTTTGGGATTGTAGCTTTGGTCCCTTAGTAAAAGTTGTTCATAATGATGAGTACAATCTCCCATTTCGATTTGTCGCATGTTTTCAATGTCACCCTGTATAATGGATATAAAATATATTTAACATTAAAAAAAAAAGTAATTTGCCATCGACACGCTAAGGAGCAGATCCTGGGGTCGCCTTGCCAATGGTCGTGAGGAAGACTCAATTATCTAGAAAAGTAAAACCCTTATATTTAATTAACATAAGGGTTAACGGGAAATAATCTAGATAGCACGAGGTTCACGGTTCAGTTTTTGTTGCATATGTCCGCCACACATGCCAGAGCTTTAAGGTATTAGCATTGCATGAGAACTTTGAAACTGTTCATAAAAGGATGCCACCTTGAACTATGAGTTTGTCCTGTAGTTTTATTATCACGTTTCATTCGGTGTCGTAACACTCTTTGTACATAAAAGCATGCTTCGTATAAACATGTTTTCTTAATTCCAGTGGTGGCAAGTAGACAAGGTGTCCCCGATCAAGCTGTTCGACGAGAACAAGAGCCTGGCGGGTCTGAACTTGCGGCATTTGCTGTTCCAACACGGGCGCGCAGAGTACGTGCGCCGCGCCGTGGAACGCGTGTTCGCGCTGTGGGGCGAGGGCAAGGTCAAGCCGCTGGTGGACTCCACCTGGGCGCTCGAGGATGTACGTCACTTGTTTGACTGGCTGAATTTCTAGGTGGCGAAAATTGGAGAGCTGGTCTTAGATGTTGTTGATGATAGAAGACTCGTAACCTTACTACAGAAAAGGAATCTAAAAACACTCGTACAACAAACTTTCATATAAAATTATCATCTGCCTAATCACCATCTAGCCTTTTCCCAACTACGTTGGGGTCGGCTTCCAGTCTAACCGGATGCAGCTGAATACCAGTATTTTACATGGAGCGACTGTCTATCTGACCTCCACAACCCAGTTACTGGGTAACACGATACCCTTGGTAAGACTGGTTGTATGACTTTCGGGCTTCTGACGACCGGTAACGACTGTCAATGATCCACGAATGACAGCCGGGACCAACGGATTCACGTGCTTTCCGAGGCACAGAGGGGTCTTGGTATGTAAAGATGGTCACCCATCCACGGACCAACCGCGGCAAGCGTAGCTTAACCTGATCGATTGACCCGTGCGGCTGTTTTTATTTAGCCACAAGCCCCTCAAACTTTCATATAAAATACTGGCCAAAAAACATTATGGTGTACAATAAGCTCACACAGAAATGGGATCCAGCAGTGAGAACCATTGGATTTGTTGCCGGAACTCATTACTGATTTCATTCGATATTTCTAGCAACTTTAGATGTCCTTTCGATTCTGCTTTAATTCTTGTTACTTAACAGAACACTGTCTTTATTCATTGCACATACCTACTGTAAAATTAACATCCAAATTCCACTATCAGGTCGGCGAAGCCATGCAGAAAATGCACGATCGCAAAAATATCGGTAAGCTTGTGCTGGATCCATCACTGGAGCCGAAGCCCAAACCAGCCACCCCAGCCAAGGGCAAATCCGGTAAGGAGAAGAAACCAGCCAAAGAGAGCTCCGAAGATAAGAAGGACAAGGAAACCAAGGAGGAGGAAAAGAAACCAGCTGAGAACGGTGAGAAGAACGGGGAAAAGAACGGTGAAAAGAATGGTGAAAAGAACGGTGAAGAACCGCTCACTAACGGTAACAGCGACGAAGGTCAGTCTCGAACTATTGTGACCAGGCATGCGTAGTGCGAACACGCTTTGACGGCTCCATTTTTTAATCGCCTGTGACGTCATACCTTGTGAACACTGCAGAGAGGCTGCGATGTGAACGAGGGAAGACTGTCATAGACAATTCAATAGTGTTGCTACAAGTAACGAGTATTTATTAATTATGCGGGTGAAATAAACAGCTGTCGGGATGATACTTGTTGGCTTCTGAAATTATAATGCACCCTACAAAATAAATTGATATTGATGACCTTTTTAACTCTAATTTGTCTATCAATTCAAAGGACCGCTTTATATTCAGAAACCAATTAAAGCTTGTTGACCACAGTTTGGCATTTCACCCTATTATTATTTTTATTATGGCTTTATTTTAATTAACTACGCACGCATTTATTGGCTAAACGCATATGTTGGCTTCTTGCGGAGCCTTATATTTAAAGAATACTCTAGTATTTATACAGCCTTTAGACTTGCTAATAGCATATATTTTTAAAAGCATTTGCTTGCAACAATTTTTATCATAGATACTGTCATTTAAATTATGCACTATCACTTGCGTACATCAACAATGCATTTCCTTTACACAAAAGTTTTTGTTATAAAACATTTAATGTGCTTTATTTTAAACTTTAATAAATAAAGCAATAGTATGTTCTAGACGTTTAGAATGCATTTAAATTTTAGCCGCAGCATGTAAGGTTGAGTGGGGTTCGCTTCTATTAATCTATACTGTACATTTTGGCCTTCATAATTTTAAAACAACTCAGAGGCCTAGTTTCTTAGATAAACGAGATTTAGTACAGTTAAATGAAAAAAGTGTGTTGCGTAAATTATAATGGTCCCGGCCAGTCGTACGCACCCTTAGGGCAAATTAAAAACTAATTTCTGACCGGATGGATTTTTTACTAATGCATAACTTTGCTATCATTAGGCATTTTGGCAAGAGATAACATAATGAACGCTCCTCATTTGTTGCTTTTTAAACAATTTTCTTCCTTCTACAACATGGTAATTTGTCACCAACCAAACAATACCTAAGGGCTGTTAAATCACTGAAAATATACGTTTAGCCAACTTGGTCATAAAAGTCGGGTCTGAGTTTTCTAGGTTTACATTATAGGTTTAGATATACAGGGTGTGTCGTAAATAGTAGTCCAGCGTTATGGGGTCGATACACCGTATATTCAGCTACCACATACCACAATTTGAACCACATTTTCCGATAGATCTCAGTTATATTTTTTTATTTTTAGAATAATTTACTTTCTTTACTAATTTGGCTGCAATTTCTATAAATGACATTATATTTTAATTTTGTTTTTTTTTTTTATGACTGTGGAATACATGTGCTAACTGCTAGCGAATTAGTAAAGCAAGGTGTAAATAAAAAATAATATTAACAAATATTTTATTATGAGATCTATGGAAAAAAGTGGTTCAAATTGCGGTATGTGCTGAATATACGGTGTATCGACCCCTTAACGTTGGACCACTATTTACGACACACCCTGTAGATAGAATCTACTAACGGTTGTCATAACATAGTTGCTCAAACGAATATTAAAATTCGTTGGAGAATAATGTGCGGTTTATAGGATATGCTTACAATATTATTATATTTACCTATATCGTATTAGTGCTTAAAACACATGAGCATGCTTTTTAAAATAATTAGAAAACGATGTAGATTATAAATGACTTAGATGATCAGAATCTTGAAATCCATATTATTTAAACTTGGTTTTGGACAGCATCTAGGCTTTTCAAATATGTAGGGATTATTTAAAGTTTCATAATAACTAAGTATCTAATTAAGATTTTGAAAATATTTTATAAAGTTACAGGTATTCTCAGTCTGTAGAACAATCTGATAATTTTAATCTCGCGCACCCCATGTGTTGGTTCGTTACCCATCGTTTACTTTGATTTAATCTTGAAACTTTTCGGGAGCCTATTAAATTTTAATGAGCCATCCCAAACTTATACGGGATGGAGACTCAGAGGTTTGAAGGCGCTTAGCATACCGCAGCGACACATGTGGGAGCGATCCTGTATCTTGTACAGTCAACTACGCGCACATGGTAAAACTTGGCTTGACTTTGACAGTGCCTTTGTTTCGTGGTAGTAAAATAAAATTGTACTACTGGTGTGCGGTTGACCATAACAGTAGGTACTTATATACTGCAGTATCTGATCTTGTACTTATTACGTTGTTATTTCTCAAATTGCAGAGTCAAAGGAGAAGGAAAAGGAATCTAGCTGAATTACTTCTCTCGAGGACTGAACCAGAAAAACCACCGCCAATTGATTATTTTAGAGTTGAAGCTGTCCCGAGGACGCCGCGTCTCGCTTGCTCCGCCGGCGCTACTATATGTTGCCTCACCTTCTTATCTTATACAAGTCTGATTACCCGACATCCTCCGATCGCTCATCCTATTTATAAGTGTTTTCCATCATTGTAATCATTGTAACACGCGATCGAAGGATGTCGCACGCTAATTTTAGTTTTTAATTATTCGATTTATTGTCTATCATCACATTCTAGATCTATACATTAAGAAATTAATCATTGAAAATGCGACAGCGAAACTACAATGAATTTATTTTTTAATCAATTATTTCTTTTATAAATTAATTTCATAATTTGGCCTAAGTTAAGAATCGTCTCAGATAATACATACAGTCTTTTTTATTATAGTTTAATGTTTAAGACTTTATTTTTAAGATGAGATATTTTAATCTGCAGTTATTTTGAATGGCTATTGTATATCTAAGGTGCAGAGATGCTTAATCTTTATGTATGTTAAGCTTTAATATTTTATTAGTAAATGTTTAATATTTGGCCCACGAGACCCACAGCCGCACCCGCCCGGGCCGCGTCGTCGCACGTCGCACTCGTCCGACGTCCGACTGTCTGTTGTCAGCGACTAACGAATCAAAACCTTACGTGTGATATTTTGTGGTAGGTATGCTAGATGTTTTGCGGTATTTTTATGCTGCCTTTACATGACATATTATTTTTATTACTTTCGATTTAAAAAAAAAAACGATTACTTTATATTTTTATACTTAACGTTTTGTAAATTATTTTCTAGTTAAGAGATTTCACAGAGTTTATTTGAACGCACCGGTCATTGTGTGACATACACGATCGTCCGCCTAGCAAGAATCTTGAACCTAACTTAGGACGAGTTTATAGTATCCCAAATGTGAAATGTTGAGGCTAAGTTCATACAAATCAACATAATCGATGTCACCTATGATGTAAGTAATATTTTTATATTCCAATAATAAACGACTGTACCGCGGTCTCATCTCATATAATGAAGCTTTTATATATCTTTCACACAATTATCACATATCTACTCGAACATACACATTCACACGATGTATATTAGGATTAATATTTTGATACCAATATTCACAGCATTTCTTTTGTTAAAACTAGCATATTGTATTTGTCTACCCCCTTATTTCTAGAGGTTGTAACAATTTCGGCCATATAAATGTACAGTATGGTTGTAGGTAAATGTACCCAGTACTACTTAAAATATTTTATCTGTAAACACATATCATGCGGATGTAAAATGTAACTCTCAGAGGCTGAACGTAGTCCGGTGCGCCGGAGTAAAACATCCACTGCATCCACACTTGACACTGCTCAACACTTTCACCGCGCTCTGTACTAATGTGTGTTCATACTACCGCCGACTTGTTTGACAGACTTGAATTTTTATAAACTTTTACCCTTTTTGAACATTTTTGCAAAAGCATAGTTTAACATGAGCGCGTGTTGTGATCCGACCGATAATACCGCTTCCAGTATCCGGTGATCCGGTGCGAAGTACCGACCGCCGTGGGTTGTGATGACTGCGGGTAGCATGGCAACACCGGAGTGACGCACTCGGACTCTAGGTAGCTTTTGTAACAGTAGTGGCACACGAGTGTATGACGCTGCTTTGTTCGTACGGTGGCTTGGTGCTAGATTCGTATTGTATGCGGATACATCTCGCTTCAGTGTCTCGGACCAATATCTTAAAGCTACTTTAGTCTTCTTATCAGTAATGTTCTTCGCTTTGTGTGTCAAATATGTGCGAATTTCTTGTAATGTAAACCTATATTAATTAAATCTTGTGTATATCGACCTGTATAATGGTTTAGAATTATCTCTGAATTTTCTTCTATAAGGATATTTGATGAAATTCAATAGTAATAGAGCTGGGGTGACTGCGCCGTTTGTGTTTGTGTCCAAATTGTTGTAGGTTAGTATCGAAATTGATGCCAATATTTATTACCTTGAGGATGGGTTGAGAAGGAAGGTGAAACTCGCGCGGTCACGCCAGCAGGCTCATAGCAGACTGGGTCGTTATTGTATTACACATTTATTTTTATAAGGGCGGGCCAGTGTGATATCTATACTATGAAATAAATAAATAAATATGTATGATCTGTAAAAATGCTTACTAAAGTCTTTTATTTCAAGACTCCTTTCCTTTTAGTTTGTGCCACACCAGCGTATTTGTACTCCAGCAGGAAAGTGACTCCTAAAGTGATATGAGTGGAGCGTATAATTAGTGCGTAATCTGCTGTAAATGTGCGCCATATAAAAAAAATATGCGCTTTGTCTTTTTACAAAAAAAAAAAAAAAAACGGAAAAACCGATTCCTGCTGGAGTAACGTTGTTCCAGCAGGAACATTCTAAACGAATGGTCGAAGAGAGAAATGTTGTGCATGGGCAGAGAACTTATATTTGTGCAAAAATGTGCGCCGAAAATATAATTTGTGCGTCAGGTTTTCGAGATATTGCATTTCCTGCTGGAGTAACGTCTGCAGAATCATGTAGGTACCTCTATAACCATTGTATGTGCGCCTGTAGAATAAACATACACGAGTAGCTTTTTATTTGTGCGCATTTGTGACAGAATTAGATTTAAGAAAATAATCATAATTTTCAAGTAATCGCGCTTTTATAAAAAAACCCGAAAAAACTACGCGGTCGCTTTTTTGTAACCACCTAAACTTGGTCGGGCTACCACGGTCTTGCGCTTCCTAATAACTTTTATTTTATTATTTCGTTAATTATTGTATGTACTACGCTGAAATTTTACAGGTATAAAACTGAATTAAGCAACTAATTATTAATATAAAATTCAGTTTATAATCCACATGCTGGTTTATCGGTGGCCAAATAACTCCGCGCGCATTATGACCGTGAACGTGGAGAACTGAATATCATCATAATTTGTTATTTACTTACAGGATACTAATGAAACTTCACATACATTTGAAGGCAGTTACAAGCTACAAAATAATGTTTAAAGTAAGTCTTTAGAGCCCTTATTTAGAGTGTTAGGACCTATTGAAGTGTTTTATATTTAATTAAATAACCTTTAAACGGTGCATTATTTTGTTTTTTTTTAATGCACAGCTAATTACAACTAATTCTTAAGAAGTTATGTAAAAAAGATGATAAGAATCCGCTAAACCGTTTCAGAGATCCAGAAAAACCACAAACGTTACTCCAGCAGGATCTCGAATTACTTCGCAGCCGAAGAAAGAACAAATACAAAATAAGGTGCAACATTTACCTCGCCTAGGCAACTAATTATATAGGTAGCTAATATTTGTTTCAATATTCCCATTAAAAAAAAACTGGCTGCGGTAACGTTATAAACGTTACCCCAGCAGGAAATGTTTTTGTGAAATAACTAAAAAACTATAAGTGCAACAAATTTTAAAATGTGCGCAACAGTTACAGAATCTGGGCAACTGATTATCTGTAAGATTTAAATGACTATTTTCGACATTATTTTGCTGGGGTAATGCACACTAAAATACTTTATTGCTCGATTTAAACTGGCACCCAAACATCAAAGCTTATCTCACAAGCTTCTGGATTATGTAATATTCCCAGGATGGAATTTAAATAAACAACCAAAACATAAATAATAGATCCACACACGCCATATGAAGGGCAACTAAGGGGAAGAGGGACCTTAGCGAGTATCAATCAATATAGTATCCACCATATGTCTTTAATTGCATTCGAATTAGAGTACATACCTAGGTATTTAGATAAATCTTATTAAAATAAACGTTTTAAATCGCTATGGTACCCATATACTTGATGCAATGTCATAAAAAGTAGGGATTTGATGGGTGTGAGTCTGATGAGAGATGATCAATTAAAATCTGTAACGCCTGCGAGTTTAAGAACTGCAATAGTTGTTGACACTATAAAACAAATCTCGTTTACACAATGAATAGGCGTTATTGGAGATTCAATTTTACGATTTATTACATTTTTAGTCTAAATAAACTCCATATACGACGACATTTGCAAATATATGGGGGTTTTCATAATTGTACGAGGCGAAGGCGTCCCGTTCGTGGTCCCATAGGAATGTATGGAACACATGAACGCTCTGCTGCCGACGTTGTCCGATACACACACTTACAATGATTCTGTACCTGAAAAGACAAAACAGAAACATGGAAGAAAATAATAAAACTCGATGTGCGTTACTCCAGCAGGAAAGAGGCTCCTAGAGTGATATGAATGGAATGTATAATTAGTACGTAATCTGCTGTGAATGTGCGCCACATAAAAAAGATGTGCGCTTTGTGGTTTTGGAAAAAAAACGGAAAAAACGATTCCTGCTAGAGTAACGTTGTTCCAGCAGGAAAAATCTTAACGAGTGATCGGAGAGAGAAATATTGAGCATGGGGAGATAGCTTATACTTATTTGTGCAAAAATGTGCGCCAAAAATATAATTTGTGCGTCTTCAGGTTTTCGAAATATTGCATTTCCTGTCGGAGTAACGTTTTGCAGAATCGTGATCTCTAAAACTATTGTATGTGCGCCTGTAGAATAAGCATACACGAGTAGCTCTTTATTTGTCCGTATTTGTGACAGAATTAGATTTAAGAAAATATTTAGCATTTTCAAGTAAAATGCGAAACATTCCAAACTGAATATTTTCACTATATATTTTTGACTAAACGCACTAATTTTTGGTTTACACCTACACATCTTGGGTTGAGCCGGTTTCTTGTATTTTGCCGTCAAAGTTATGACACCGTCGCTTTGACTGTTAGCAGTATTATTCAATAACGCATCCATGTACACTTTTGAAATTTTTTATGGTTATAATAAGCGTCCAGAAGGACCGAATACAGTTTTCAGCGAGTTTATAGGTTTTCTCCTTTAGGCGCTGCGATATTTTTCGGGTTTTCAAAAAAGCGCGATTACTTGAAAATGATAAATGGGTATTTTTACAAAAATGCAGTGTATGTTTAGTCCCGTCCCTCGAAAAGATTGTCGTTTTTCTTTTCTATTATTACCCGTATTAACAAAAAACGATTACCTACTTTTAGCTTTAGTAGACACCTAGTTATTATAAATATAAGTTAATAAATGTCAAGTTTGTTTTTGGGATAAATTCATCCCAACTTCGGAACCCTTCATTGTGCGTGGTCTGACACGCACTTGGCTGGTTTTTAAATAATAAGTCAACAGATGGCCAGATCTTTACGCTTAAAAGGGTCTTGGATGAAGGATGGCGTACAGGAAAAAAAAATGTAGGTACTCGCCCTCTACATAGAAAAAGCTTTTAATATGATCTGTGCTTTTGACAATGTCAAACTCAACGCACAGCGAGATATTCTACTCGTATACAACGAACTTAAAACCACTACCCAACAAGATAATCATAGTTTGCATGAATGAATGAATGAACGAACATGCATCAAATGGTGTGGCCAGCAAAGCAGTTGGATTATCAAAGGAAAAGTACTCAAACAAGTTTGCCCGTTGTCCTCTCGTTTCTTTACAGTGGTGAGGTCCTTAGAACCCTTGAAGAGGAAACTCAATTAATTAAACTAGATCAGGATCGTGAAATCTCACTCCCTCTGGTAACATCATTTGCGGACGACCTTATCTTCATTACAGATGAGCTAGAACGGCTAAAGGAATCCTATACCATATTAAACCCCTACTAGCTAGTGTCGGCCTCCAAATAAATGAAACCAAAATAAAAATACTAATTAGAGACCCCATAGCTACACAGAAAACGACCCATGTGACCATTAATGGAATAAATCTATACCTACAGTCGATGTAATTAAATATCTAGGCACACGCATACCTAACATCTGCATGCCAGACTCATGTATCGAATGGTAATCGTGCCCTGTATCATACACGGTTTGACAGGTCAAGATTGATAAGATATGAGAGAGTTATCATGAGAGACTTGACTAACCGCCCTAGAAATAAACCAAAACCAAAGAAAATGCATGAAATCATGGACGGAAAATCTGTAATTAAACGCATCCCACAGGATGTGCTATCTTGGACATGTGTACAGGCGCCGCGAACCACATCTGTTACATGCAGCAATGCAGTACAAGGCCAAATCCAAGAAAGTCGGCGGACCTATTTATACATGGAATGACAACTTAAAACAGGACATGACTTCGACAAGAAATCAGAAACGGATAGTACCTATACAGGGTGAAATTGAAAACATGCGACAAATCTAAATGGGCGATTGTACTCATCATTATGAACAACTTTTACTAAGGGACCACACCTGAAATCGTGGAAAAAAAATCAGCTGTTCCCTACATTTATGTCCGCATAACTCGACAAAATGTAGGAAACAGCTGATTTTATTTTCGCGAATGCAGCTTTGGTCCCTTAGTAAAAGTTGTTCATAATGATGAGTACAATCTCCCATTTCAGTTTGTCTCATGTTTTCAATTTCAATCTGTATATATATATACGAGACCTCAGATGAAGTCCTTGGAAACAGAAACGTGTAACACACAGCATAGCAGTGACACAAAAAAGAGTCGAGAAAGCAACCGGACCATTTTTTTTTTGTTCCGGGGTCGAAAATCCTCGTTGATGTCCTCCGCCCTGGCCCGGTACGCCTGCTGCGGACGCTGGAGTCGGTCCATTTCATTCATTCATTCATTCATTCATGGAACATCATTACTCCAGCAGGAATCGTTTTTTTCCAAAAATAAAGCGCACATTCACAGCAGATTACGCACTAATTAAATACGTTCCACTCATATTACTCTAGGATGCACTGTCCTGGTGGAGTTAACGTACACTAAATCTCGAAATAGATGATATTGGTGCCGATTCCCTTGTTCACAAACTAAACTAAATTTAAGTTCAGTGCGTCTTTTTCTTTCTATTTCATTAAGAAAAGGACAGAAGATAAATTTTAGTTTAGTCCTGTCAAATTAATCAGCGCCTGTCACCACTCCATACAAGTTTAGACGTGATTAAAAACTTGCCTACTAAAATTACGTCTATTTACATCAAGCGCTGATTAATTTGACAGGACTAAACTAAAACTTATCTTCTGTACTTTTCTTAATGAAATAGAAGGAAAAAAGATGCACTGAACATAAATTTAGTTTAGCTTGTGAACAATGGAATCGGCACCAATATCTGTCACTCCATACATACACAAATTCACGCCTTTGTCCCACGGGGATAAGCGGAAACTTCCGAACCCCTCCTTTTAAGATTTATGTTTTTTTCTGAACATCTTATTGAGCAGGAAGCAAACCTCAACAGCTGTTAGCGTCGACTAATCGACTTGCAGCACAGGAAACGTTGATGTCGATATGTGTGATGATTGTCCAGAAATATCAACGAACACTGACCTAACGATATCCAACGTCGTCTAGGCATCATATATTTATGAAGCACACGTATACTTAGTTACTTACACATGATTTGGACAATTTACAGGTCAACATCGAAATTTTTGAGTGCAGCAACAGTAAAAACATGAAATTACCGAGAAGCCGGCCAAGAGCGGCAAAATGTACATCATGGCAATAATATCGTGCACATTGTCCCAAGATAAATAAATATTTTTTACAAAACAATCATGAAATGATGTGTTTTAATTGATGAATCTACCTTTTTATAGCAATGTTAGGATGAAGTATTCTGTCAGTACATATTATATGTTCTGTGATTCTGTCATGCTTTACCTGTCAAAGCTTTCTTCTTTCACGGCGTTACGCAACGTTTCTGCGAGGCTCAAACACAAGTCTGGAACAATTTTCTCGCTATATTCTATTTCCATCAATTCTGCGTCCACCACTCTCTTCAGTACTTTTTGTATTTTTTCAGCATCGAAACGATTCTTTGGGTTGAGTCGGTAGGTTGGTTGATAAATTCGGACCTGTTTAGGTTTGCTTTCTTCAGTCATATTGTTGGATCAATACAAAAATACATCGGGGAACATAGCAACATGACTTTTATTTATTATACCTATGTTACCTACTATTGCTAGGTGCTTTCTACTAGCACTGTCAGGTGCAACACTAAGTAGTTCCATCACCCCTAACCCTCAAATGACTTTTAAGGACTAAACACTATGTAACTAATCTTGTAGTGTGATTTGTTATAATTTAAATGTCTTTGAGTGTGATGAATGTCAATCAGTTGGTAACTTAGACCATTTAACCTATTCTACCTATATGGTTGGTACCTGTATGCTTGGTAAATTAAAAGTTCAACTTACTACAAAAGACACTGCATTCAGTAAAGGGCTACTGCTAAAAGGAGCCTACCCTTCCGATGAGCGTTGGATTTTGGTTGATGAGTCAACCTAAAGACCGCTGCCAATAATCAAAAGGGATTTTCCCACTATCATCAGTTACTACTATTATTGTTAGATAGGAGCCTCATGTCGCTGATCATCACAGAGGCGTCATCACATTTTTTGTCACATCTAACGATAGGTAGGTACCTACTGCAGGTGCCCTACAATGTAGGTACGTCCTACGCGATATCACAGTGATGGCCATAATGATCACCAGACACCACACAATAGAATCCTACGTTTAAGCTACAATAAGTACATAATTGCAAATTTCAATATTTTACCGCTTTGGACCTTCTAAAGCTGACGTATCTGCCTATTACTGTACTTGTTCTACCTCCTGAATATCTCAATTCACGAGACATTTTTCAATCGGCTTTTATGCAGCCTACTGGTTTTTAAATTATGTAGATATATCATTATTTTAAATTAAAATAGGAATCTCAGATTGCTTTTTGTGACCAAAGGCGGATCTTGCCTTCAAGTCAGGGGGAGGGTCCAGTCTGCAGGGGAACATGGAGAACAGTAGATCATTTTTTTGTAAGTGCTGTAACTCCACTTTTCGCACCACAAATAGGACAGTGTTTTGACAAAATTCTAAAAGATATATTTAAATTTGAAACTCGTGACAAAAACAGCCTTACAGAGACTTCGATAAGAAATCATCCAGTTTTTTTTTTATTGCAAGTTATACAGGTGTTGGGTTACAATGGACAGTATGGGGCACACTGGATAATGTCTATTTACAATCCATTAAAAGATTTTTATTGCAAGCGTATAGTTTATTTTTAATCAATACACTAGTTTTGTACTTGGATGAAGTTACAGTCTCAAAATCACCTGTTACATTGTTTTATACTCTATTATTATTAATATGACATGTATAAATATACCTACTTCAACATTATTCATATATCTTTTAATAAAAATAAGGAACAAAAGTTACTGCTTTTTGATGTGTAACATCTTTCTACTCGCTTCCTATGGATTACGTGAAAAGGGACGGAAGTATGTAGACAGGAAGCGACAGCTTGAGCATGGAATAAGTAAGTTATTTATAATAGCATGGAATTAGTGTACTCATGGAATTAGTAAGTACTATATAGATTGTAAATTGTTGGAGTTTGTATGCATCACAGAGCATAATCTCTTTAGTCGATATACACCGTTGCTATGGAGTTTTTTCTAACAGACTTGTCATTCCTTGTACCGATCGTATTGTGTAACGTCTATTAGCGAATATATAATATAACTACATTATGTGCATTTAATTACGTTTTCTCATTAGACCGTATACTGTACCTAACCAGATACCAAACTATCAATTGGTAGCAGAGCGTGGTTTGTTCGAGGAACGATGTCGTCATCGTATCGCATAGAACCACTCAATAAAACTAATTATGATACCTGGTGCGTACAGGCTCAGGCCATCCTTATAAAAAACGAGCTATGGGAATACGTTAGCGGAGCCACAAAATTATTCGTAAACGCGGCTGCCGAAGAAACAGAAAAGTTCCTAAAAAGGGACATGATGGTTCGTGCTGAGATCATGCTGTTGATGTCTCCACCTCAGCTCAAGCAGGTAACTGGCTGTAAAACATCTAAAGACGTTTGGGACAAGTTAAAGTCTATTCACCAAAGTTCGGGACCCGCGCGAAAAGCAACTTTGCAACAGCTCGTTCTGAAGAAAATGGCTGAAAAAGACGATGTACAGGATCACTTAAACAATTTTATGGATGTGGTTGATAAATTAGCAACAATGGTTGTGGAAATCCATCCAGAGTTATTAAGCATTTAGTTTGCGTCAGAGTTTCAAAAATTTCAGGATTGCCATCGAAACTAGAGACAGTTTGCAAAGCCCAGATAAATTAAAAATTAAAATTGTTGAAGAAAGTGAAGCCAGAAAGAACAGAAATAATAAAGACAATACTGAAGATGCATTTTATAGCAAAAATAAAAGACAAGGAAGTAACAATAACAGCGAAACTTTGAGGTTCAGTTGCAATAAATGCAAAAGAAAGGGACATAAGGCTTCTGAATGTCAAGCGAGAGCCGGATATAGTGAAAATAATCAAAATCGTGGAATTTCTAGTGTGCAACCAATTTGCCTAACGATTGCGAAGCATTTGAAGAAAAATATTTGGTGCCTCGACACCGGATGTACATCCCACATGTGTAGCGATGGGGAAAAATTTGACACCATGAATAATGAGTCTGGAACACTGAAACTAGCTTCCGATCAGCATGTCACTCAAGTGAAAGGAAAAGGAAAAATCACAGTTAGAGTGAAGGATGGACACTACGATATAAATAATGCTCTTTATGTACCTGATTTGTCCATGAACCTGATTTCAGTTGGAAAAGTCACTGATAATGGATACACCGTGGTATTCCAGAAACATCAAGCGTTAATAAAAACACTGGCGGCAAGATTATTCTCAAGGCAAATAGAGATAATGATTTGTACTACGTGAGATTTGACGAAGTAGAAAAGGCCAACGCAGTAGAAGAAGACACAAATATTATGAAGTGGCACAAGAAACTCGGACATTTAAATGAATCTGACCTGAAAGCAGCATCCAAGAACTAATAAAAGGGGTTGGATCTAGTATCGTTTGGCAGGAGTTGGGGGGTAAAAGGGGCTAAAGTTGGTAGGGTTTGGGTCCCCGATTATAACGTTACCACTCTTATTAACACTTTCACCGCTAAGTACATAGAATACATACAAATTGGCATGCCATATAATGTTTATTGCAAATCTATAACAATTCAATCAACAGAAGTCATCTGAACAGAAGTCATCTTTAGCTACATATAGCGACGACTCGGATGCGAGTTGTGGGCACACGAACGAATTATTTTTCGACCCATATGCTGGGTGCTTGGCATAGAAAGTGTTAAAAGGTAATGCATATTTTTCGAGAAATTAATAAAAAATGTTTCTAACCTCAAATCCGATAAGAAGCGAAAAACGAAACGTTTAAAATGGGCGATTGACAACCAAATCTGCCCCAGCATCTGTAGTCAGTATCCAGTATTCAGTATCAGTATTTGTAGTCAGTCCATGGTATAAAATGTCGGGCAAATTCGATAACACGGAACGTAAACAATAAAACAGGTATGCCATTTGCGTCATGTGTCACTGTCATTTGTTTTCGATCGTTCCGTTTCTCCTCGAGTTGCGTGAATTTTTTCTTTGTGTTTGTACTTCCACTGATCGTATATGTGTACAAAAGGCAATGTTACTAGGAGAACTTAGGATGCAAGAGCGAGCGAAGCGAGCTCGGGACTTGGGGCACCCCGACTCGTACAGGTTAGGTTCGAAGGGGATGGCGGGGTCTAGTGAGCGAGCGGAGCGAGCGAACTCAGACCCCGCTATCCCCTTCGAGGTTATTTTTTTTTAAACCCTAGAGGCCCGCGAAGCGGGCCTCATACTACGCCTTTTAATCGACTTTAAGTGTTTTGAGGTTAGGTTAAAATAATTTGTTATTCTCAAGAACGGTGCGTTACCTTTTCATGGGAGTGGTGCCCGGGGGTCAGGGAGCACCCCTCCCCCAATCTCCCCCGCGAAACTGGGCTCATACTACGGCTTTTTAAGCGACTAAGAGTTTTGAGGTTAGGTTACAATAATTTGTTTTTCTCAAGAACGGTGCGTTACCTTTTCATGGGAGTGGTGCCAGGGGGCAAGGTGCACCACCCCCCAACCTCCTCCCCCACTTCCATCCCCCCTTCTCCTGCCAAACGATACTAGATTTTTACCAATAAAAGGATTAGAAATTAAAGAAAAAGAAAAACTAGGAGACTGTGAAACTTGTCTGAAAGGAAAGATGACGAGCTTACCATTTAATACCTCAGACGGTATAAAGACAAGAGAGCCACTGGAAATTATAAAATTATACGTACCGACGTGTGTGGACCTATGCAAGTTGAAACTCATGCTGGATCAAGATATTTCGTAACTTTTATTGATGATTTCACTAGATATTGCTGCATATACTTCATGAAAAATAAAAGCGAGGTATTCCAGATTTTTACAGAATACAAAAACATAGTCGAAAATGCATTAAAGAATAAAATAAAATACCTACAATCGGACAACGGTACCGAGTACATAAACAAGAATTTTAATGATTATTTAATGCAACATGGAATACAACGCAGATTAACATCACCCTAAACACCTCAAAGTAATGGACTTGCAGAGCGTAAAAATCGGACATTAGTCGAGAAAGCGAGATGCCTAATTCTTGAATCAAGTGTTGCTGCTGTGTTGTGTTGCAAGCTGTGGGCAAATGCCATTCATACAGCAAACTATGTAACGAATAGATGCCCAACCAAAGCTCTGAATGGACAGACGCCTTTCCAAAAATGGTTTAGTCGTGAACCATCTGCAAGACACCTACATATATTCGGTCAGAAAACGTTTGTCCTAAGGAAAGGACCTAAAAGAGGATGGAAATTTGCTCCTCGTGCCACCGAAGGCGTATTTGTTGGATACGCAAAATGTGCCAGAGGGTACCGAATCTTCATTCCTGAATCAAAAGAATTTATAATAAGCAGAGACGTGAAATTTGTAAATACCATGTTTTACGCAAAGGATTGTGCAAATTTTTAGGAAACTAGGGAAAATAGAAGAGATACAAATTAAAGAAATACTGATCAGATAGTAAAACCTAAAAGACAACAAGAAGAAACAACCGAGAATATAAAAATCGTCGTAAAAATGAAATATTTCAGTTCTGTGCCTTCGGCTTGACCTTCGGAGATAACCTACCTTACCTATTTGCACACACATGTATCTACTTACGTTCCTTCGTCTCTGTCCGTGTTCCAAGCGCGGGGGTGAGGTGCGGCGACGCGCCGTCCCCGCGCGGGGGGGGCGGCGGCTGCCGCGCGACGGGAGAGCGCGTGATCTCGTTAGTACGCTTACTATTACCTGATGTACGCACATGTTTCGTTTACGTAGTGATTACGAATAAAATAAAACGTATTTTTCACGAAAAGTTTACTATTTCAACGTTGTTGTAACGTTTTGTGAGTGAATTACCATTGGATATCGGGGTAAGTCATTCAATTGTTTTATATTCTTTGTTTCTGTGTTGTTATGTTCAAGGTGCGGGTTTACTGAATTTGTTTTGAAGGTGAAATATTGCAAGCTTAGCATGCTCAATAGCATTGCCGATAGCATAATTTTGTCGGACATGCCATCCACAAAATATGCACGAGTCATTATTGTATTTGTCGGACATACCATCCACAATATACATATACTCGTATGAGACGATCACGACGTAGCAACTGCGCTCGTGAGACATGTCAGCCAGTCAGCCACAGTCCGTCTAGTCATAGCCGCAGCCCGAATAGAGGGCAGCACGGCGGCTCAAAATTTGGGCGGCGCGGCTTAAAGTTTGGGCGGCGCGGCTCAAAGTTTGGGCGGCGCGGCTCAAAGTTTGGGCGGCGCTACTCAAAATTTGGGCAGCGCGGCTCATAGATTGAGCGGCGTGGCTCACGCCAAAAAATGAGCGGCGTGACTCGATTATTGGTAGGCTTATGCACTTAGAATTTCTGAGGGGATTTGCTCAATCAGTGATTGCTAAAGGTCAAATTGAATGCACCTGCTTGGGTTTTGCATGACCGCTTTGCTTTTGCTTCAGATGACCCAACGGGGAAACCTCGTAACCCTCAGCGAGCTACTGGACGAGCATGCAGCTACGGACCAGGACGAGGAAATTTTGGAGCGGGTGAAGGTGCTAGCACAGGAGCATCTACCGGATGGCTGGTCATGCTGGGAGGTAACTACAGCAACAAAAGAAGAAGTGTTCGGTGAGAAAATCGATCCCAATATACTAAATAAATTAGTATTCGCCCTGCCTACCGTGGGCCTAGTCCGCGCATTTGTACCAGAGGCGGATCACCTTTCGGAGAAAGGGTATCGTGACATAAGGTGTAAGCTTCTTGATTGGGCTTTTACACGGGCTCTTATTATCGGGCCACCAGCTGTGGCAAACCGCATACGGGGATCAGCAGCGCGCACTGAGTTATTTAAACAGTCCGTCGATGCACTACGGCCACTGTTACACACTAGGGCTGAAGCAGATCAAATTCTTTCCGGTTCTCGCTCTGAGACGGAGGAAACTAGTCGGAAGAGAAGGAGTATGTCCTCTGCAACGTCACGAATTCAAGAACCTTCGGCACGTAGGCGCAGAAGGGACTCAGACTCGCCCTCTACATCGCGGGATGCCAGAATCGACGCTCTGGAACAAAGAGTGGAGGGTATGTTTGCTGTTCTGTTGGAAAAACTAGAGCAGCGTCAACAGTCTGACTGTGATTCCGACAAAGAAAACTACTTTTCAAACGGTGAAGAGGATGCAGTTTCGGAGACCTCCGATTCTCCGTCATGGAGAGCACCTGCTCTGGACCCGAATTGGCAAGTCGAGGAAGACAAGGAGCTGGAATTTCTGCCCACAACCAAAGAAGCGGATCCTCTGATACCCGAGCCGTCGGCTCAACTTAAGATCGAAGGAATTGAGTGCCAGAGGCTGGGCACCGATAGCTGGAACCGGATCCGATACAAGGAAGTGGAGAAGCACTTGCAGGCAGCTTCAGTCTTTAGCGCTCTTAAAATTAACATGGAGCTGGGCACTCTAGCCACTCAACCGTCTCCCTGGCTTACGAAACAGGAGAATATCCTAGGCACAATCACGCATGGGTTGCTGCTCCAACGTAGGGCCCTTGCGGAAAATTTAAACACAATTATTAAAAAGTGTCCGAGTGCCAGCACAGAATTAAGACAGCTTGTGGCGGACTCTACCTTCAAAACGATCTCAGATCAACTTCTGCAGTTTGGGTGCGCTCATCGGTCCGAGACCATTAACCTTCGTCGTAAAGCATTCAAGACAAGGAATGAAGTCCTTAATAGCGCACTCCACAATATTCCTCCATCACCGACCCACTTATTTGAGGAAAAGCAACTTAGTTCCTTAGTCAAGGATAACGGGGGAGTGGCAGCTGTTTTTATCTCACCAAGAACCACGGAAAAGCCCTTAAATTCCTTTCGTAAACCAGCCCCACCGGCTAGATCCAATGCCACGAAACCATCTTGGTGCTCCCGACCGGCTCCTCGATACGCCGCTAACTGCCACTCATCGCCCCACAAATTATCCTCTCACCACTCATCACCTCACAATCCACCATCAAAAAAGTCGTCTAACTACAGTCAACGTAGGGGTAGGGGTGGAAGCAACAAGAAGTCTCGAAAATCCCGCACCACATATTGACGGTTTTCGAGGGGGACAGCTGGGCGAGTTCCGAACACAATGGGAGAAAATAGGGGTACCAAAAGCGATTTCAAAAATAATTTCGGGTTACACAATACCTTTCGTGTCCAAACCGCCTTCTATCCCTCTGCAAGAAAACTTAGAAAGATTCATGACAAGACCCTCGAACGCGATGTCCAAAGAGCTCAGACAGCTTCTAGCCCAAGGTGTAGTCGAGAAGTGTCATTCCAAGAGTGGATTTCTGTCGCGAATGTTTCTAATTCCAAAAACAAACGGAAAGTTCAGGCAAATTTTCGACCTTCGTCGCCTGAATTGCTATTTAAACCCACGAAAATTTCGCCTGGTAAACCAGACTCAGGTACCCGATTTTCTCCAGCCCGGCGACTTCTTAGGAAAGCTAGACATAAGTCAAGCCTACTTTCATGTGCCAATAAAAGTGAGCCACCGGAGATTTCTCGCGTTTGGTTATGCAAACGAACTCTTCCAGATGACGTCTCTTCCCTTCGGCCTATCCAGTGCACCGTTAGCTTTCTCTCGCGTCACCAAATGGGTAGCAGGGGTCCTTCGAACAAAGGGACTACGAATTCTAGTATACTTAGACGACTTCCTTTTAGCACATCAAGACCCAGATGTACTAAAAAGTCAAATGAGCTACGCAGTGAGTCTTCTACAGAGTCTCGGCTGGTGTGTAAACTTGGAAAAGTCGGTCCTGGAGGCTACAACAAGCATAGAATTTCTAGGGATCGTGTGGGATACAGGCAGAAACGAGAAAAGACTTCCGGAAGAGAAAATAATTCGGTTATTGACAGATTTAGAAAAGGTATTGCAAAAAAGCCAATGGACGTGGCAGTTAGGAACCTCACTTATAGGTCGACTGAGTTTTGCAGCTTTGGTGACCCCTCTAGGTCGTCTGTTCACCAGATATATTCAGCGCGCCAGTCTGAAACTGTCTCAGAACCAGCCCGACCGGCTGCGGGTCTTATCGTCAAAGGCTGTCAACGACTGTCGTTGGTGGACTCTCAATGTGAGAGTGCCAGGAAGAATTTTCGTTCCAGAGCCTACGATTTTTGTTACGACAGATGCGTCAGACGAAGGCTGGGGTGTTCAGATCGACGATGGTCACCTATTGGGGAAATGGACCACAGAGCAAGCTACTTGGCACATAAACAGAAAGGAATTATTCACCGTGTACATAGCTCTAAAGAAATATCAGAATGCGCTAGCAGGACAATCGGTTATGATTCAATCCGACAACAAAACGGTGATTTCATACCTGAGGAATCAGGGAGGAACACGGTCTATGGTTTTGTTAGAGGAGGCCAAAAAGATCTTGCTACTAGCGGAGAGCTTAGGAGTAACCATTCATTCGTTTTATCTTCCGGGCCGTTACAATTCCATAGCCGACTGTTTGTCAAGGGGAAAATGTCTCCCGGATTGGCATGTCGTAGTCGAGGTCACGACAAAAGTATTCCTAAAGTGGGGTACCCCTCAGATAGATTTGTTCGCAACCAGTCGATCGAAAGTAGTCTCGACATATGCGTCGATAGAAGCATGGGACACACAAGCGATGTTCATCAACGCATTCAGCCAGACCTGGCATTACAAACTGGCATGGATCTTTCCACCTCCACCTCTGATACCCAGAGTACTACGGCACCTCAACCAGTCTTCAGGAACCTACCTACTAATGGTTCCTCGCTGGGAAACAGTTTTTTGGAGAGGCGACCTAAAACGAAGGGCTCTGGAAGCCCCCTTTCAGATACGCAATGTCAAAAGTTGCCTGGTCGATCTGTCCACCGATCGCCCTCTGCCGAACGCAGGAGACCTCTCTTTCGAGGTTTGGAGGATACGGGGTGGGGTGAACTTATAGCAGATATGGATCCTGACGATATCGATTTAGTTCAGTCAGCATGGCGTGATTCCACATGGCGCACTTATGAGTCTAGCTGGAAACAATGGGTCTCATGGTGCAGACAAAATGGGAAAAGCCCTAGTAATCCTCGACCTCAGGATTTAACTACCTATTTAGGGTACCTATCCCGTGTTAGAAAGCTCGCAGCTGCAACCATTTTGGTCCACAAGTCAGTTATCTTAACTCTGGCTGATCCTACACAGGAAAAGAGGTTAGCAGCGCACCCTTTAGTTTCAGCAATAATCAAAGCTATAGGAATTAAAATGTGCGCATCCTCATCATCAAAGTCACAAATCTGGGACGTTCACGATCTGCTAAGATGGTTGAGATCTCATTGCCCAAGTGAAGATAGCATATTCCAAGTGTCTCGGCATGTAGCCTTGCTTTTATTGTTGGCGTCAGGTCGTCGTATCCACGACCTTACACTCTTAAGCATCGACGATCAACATTGCGATAGATCAAGCTCTTCGATAACGTTCTGGCCTAAATTTGGCTCTAAGACCGATAACATCAAAAATCGCCAGTCAGGATGGCAGTTATCTTGCTCAGGAGACCCTGCATTAAGTTTGGTTAAATGGGTGAATTGTTTGATAGACTTGGCAGCGAGTAGAAGAAGTGCACGGCCGAATTTGCATAGTCTCTTTATCACTACGCGTGGTGAAGTAAAGGCCGCCACAAGAGCTTTAATTGCTGGTTGGATTAAGGCTCCTTTTCGAGATTTGGGTATAAACTATAGTCCGGGCTCAATTAGATCAGCCGTTGCGTCAAGTGACTATCAAAATAACGTCCCATTGGACCTTATTTTGAAAAGAGGGAACTGGAGAGGTTCCGACAATTTCTTTAAGCATTATTGCAAATCGCTAGAACGACCTAGAAATGAAAACTTAAATGTTCTTAATAAGTCATTCTCTACAGTTTGACTAACTGTAACTGTATCTTATGATTGTACCTGTTTTTTATTGAGATTCAAAAAGACTGATGTGATCTCACTATTTTAATTATCTAATTTTATATATCTAATTGTAGTTTTTTGTCAAATTCGATAACGAATATTTGGTTAACCAACGTCTTATTTTGTTATTATTAGACAGAGTTCCATTAATTAGTTCGATTATAATAACGGTACTAACTGTTTGAACGATGTAAGTGAGACCTAAGATTTTTAAAATAAAGGCTTGTACTAGATTTAAGATTCCTATGGGAAATAAAAATGTCTTCATTTACGTAAATCTGGGTTTCATTTTAAAGATGCTTTACACCTACTTCTGTCACAGTACGCTATAGTCAGAGGGCGCCGGCAGAAAATAGACACGTCTCCGAAGGTCAAGCCGAAGGCACAGAACTGAAATAAGACCGTTTTCCACCCCGAAGGGAAGAAAACGAGTATTTCAGGTCTTGCCGAGGCTTGACCGAAGCAAGCCCTTGCCGGCTCTTCGGAGTAAACATACTAACGAGATCACGCGCTCTCCCGTCGCGCGGCAGCCGCCGCCCCCCCCGCGCGGGGACGGCGCGTCGCCGCACCTCACCCCCGCGCTTGGAACACGGACAGAGACGAAGGAACGTAAGTAGATACATGTGTGTGCAAATAGGTAAGGTAGGTTATCTCCGAAGGTCAAGCCTCGGCAAGACCTGAAATACTCGTTTTCTTCCCTTCGGGGTGGAAAACGGTCTTATACATCACCAAAACCTGACGCAGTACCTAGTTCTTCTACGTAGTATGCAACCCTGTCATTGACACAGTTTAATACTCCACCACACGACGTTATCGAAGAGACGTTCAATGATGCACTTGATGAATTTAATGAAAATGTTGATGAAGCTGTAGTCGAACATCATGCAGCAACGAAGGCGAAAAAGTTCATGATGATGCCAATAACAGAAGACAATCTCAAAGAAAAAGACGATTGCCAGTATGGGCTTAGGATTATGAGATACAAGGAAATTACTACTAATAAAATGTATCTATGCGAAGAAGAAGAAGAGGGCGATGAAAGGTAAAGCACATGTAAAGAACGGTACGTGGAATATCGCAAAACGAGAAAAAGATATGAATCTCGTAGATTTTAAAATGATTTTAAATAAGAAAATATGTCCGAAAAACACGGAGGTAAAGAAAGCGAGACTAGTTGAAAGGGGATTTAGGCAAAGACTTGGAGTTGATTATAATGAGACATATTCTCCCGTTGCAAAGCTAAGTTCAATTAGAAGCGTCATCGCTATATCTGTGGAAGAGGAATTAAAACTTAACCAAATGGATGTCACTACAGCTTATCTAAACGGTGTGCTAGATAAGAAAATAGCAATGGAGATGCCAGATTACTTGGAAGAATATGTGGCAGAAATAATGGTGGAAGAAAGTGGTAAAAATGATTTAACACTGTTCCATAAAGCTAAGAAAATGTTAGAAGATTTGAAAAACATAAAAGGAGACAAAATATGCTATCTAGAAAAAGCACTCTATGGCATAAAGCAGTCAGGTCGACAATGGTACTTGAAGCTGAGTAGCGAACTAGAAAAAATGGGATTTGTCCCATCAGAAGCTGATCCTTGCATATATATTAGAAAAAGGAGGAGCTAAAATGATTATAGCAATATACGTAGATGATTTGTTAATAGCTTACTCCTGTGACACAAAATTAAAAGAAATAAAAAATATGCTTAATGAAAAATTCGAAATGAAGGATCTAGGAGAGCCTGAAAAACTTCTAGGAATACAGATTAAAAGGCAAGGAGGAAACAAAATAAAGTTATATCAAGAACGACATATTGAAAAAGTGTTGAAGAAATTTAACATGGAAGACTGCAAACCAACAGTCACACCAATGGAAATTAATCTAAAATTACAGAAAAATGAAAAGTGTGATGAAAAATTACCATACCAACAATTGATTGGCACACTGATGTATTTAGCCGTGCCCAACCAACAAAAAGTGGTTATTAAACTATCTCCAGGAGATCTTTTCCCTGGGACTATATGAGACTTATATCCGCATATAAGTCCGGAAAAGGGCCCACTTTATAAGTAAACTTTTACTTATATCGTGTTTATAATAGACCGCTTCAATGCTGTTTAAGCCTATATTGCTCCTGTAATAGAATTACGTCAATGCAATTAGTCCTGTAAATGCCAATATAAGTAAATTATAGGAAAATTTGAGATGAATACGCGCCTCGCAATGCTTCTTTAAGCTCAAATTTAGTGAACAGTCGAATTGTGTTCAGTCGGTCTAGGAATTGTTTAAACTGTTTGAATAAGGTTAAGTATAGTATTTATGTAAATATTACTTAAGTTTAATTTAACAATAATAAATGTCAACCATAGTAGAAAAACAAAAGCTTATTGTTGTTACAGATATTCTATGTCACGAAGTCCGTTTGGCTATGAATGTTGTCAAGCGTGCACATGCACATTGTTTTTGTGTGCGTAACCTCGAGACCGCTCAGTGTCGATCGGGACACGGTCCGGATCAGTAGTGGTTTTTAGTTCGCGCCAAATTGTTTCACGGAGTAAGGTCAGCATGGCAACAAAACGAAGAAGAGTTGTCCATAGTGAGGTAATATTTATTTATACGTTTTCAATTAAAATGTTATATAAGATACTTAATATAGCAATAGAAGTATTTATAAAATGAATGTTTTTTTGTGTTATAAAATGTTTATATTACTTAATTATTTTGATTACATTTTGTTTTAGGGTCGAAACATGATAGCTCTAGTGTTTATCATTTTCTGCGAGAAGAATATGAATTTACAAAATCATTAATGGAACTCAACTGTGATTTGTCTCATTTACGAGTCATTACACGCCGTACAGCTGAAGCTACGGGTGTGAGCCAAAAAACAGTTCAAAGAATATTAAAAGAAGAGAAGGAATTGGCATCCACTTCATCAAAATTCACTTCACCTATGAAGAAAAGGAGAAAGCGAGATAATAAAGTGGATATAGATAATTTTACAGCCGATGTGGTTCGCAGTACCGTACAAGATTTACATATTGTCCATAAAGAAATTCCAACATTAGCTAAGTTAAGAACAGCATTGAATGAAAAAATCGGATTCGAAGGTTGTTTAGAAACTGTTCGCAAGTTACTGTTGAAATTAGGTTACAAGTGGCGCAAAACAGAGAACAACTGTAGTCTTGACGGAGCGTCATGATATACAAATGTGGCGTTTAAAATATTAAAAAAAAATAACAGAGTACCGCTCTCAAAGTCGGCCCATTGTCTACACCGATGAGAGCTACGTCCTTTCGACACACGTGCGAAACAACACCTGGGCAAAAAAAAAGGAAAGAACTCCGTTTTTTAAAAAAATTAGCATAGGCACTCGCTTTATTTTAGTGCACGCGGGAACCAAGGATGGTTTTATTGAAAATGCTTCCTTGGTTTATAAGGCCAACTCAACAGCTGGTGATTATCATTCAAATATGAGCTATGATAACTATGTAAAATGGCTAAATGAAAAGTTGCTACCCAATTTACTTCCGCGCTCTGTCATTGTCTTAGACAATGCATCTTATCACAACACACGGGCTGAACGACTACCGACGCAATCTACAAAGAAAGCCGATATGCAGCAATGGCTCAGGGATAACGGTATAGCATTTGATGAATCTCTTCTTAAATTGGAATTGATACCGGTATTGAAAAAAATCGGTATTTGAAAGCCCTAATCATTACACACTTGTATCATAATATACTAGTGTAAGCCTACTTTTCTAATCAAACGTTATACTACTCGTATAATCATTATCACACCAATAAACAAAGGTAAAAATAATTATTATTTAATTTTTAATCCGCTACTCACATAATACAAACATTATCTTATCCCTAGTGATTATCTTGTTTTTGAGTATTCTATGGTTGTGTTGCCCAGCAGAACTCTCTCTTATTAACTGTTTGCCTATATCCTCACCACCTAACTTTAACATGGTAGCAGAGCGTTGAAAGTTGTGAGAGAAGCTGCAAAAGTTTTTTCCTAGTAAGAAAGAATAAGTAAGAAAAATAAAATTATTCTAGCAGAAGTGTACCTAGACAAAGCCATCGAAAATGGATAGGGCTATAGCTGAAGCCTCAAAGGTACAAATAGTGCACCTAAACGGAAACAACTACAGCCATTCCCGGAGCTGATCAAATTTTACAAGGAAAAATAATCAAGCCCGGAGAACTAGCAAAGACTGCTGATGCTGCTGCTAAAGTAAAATATGAGAACGATTTACAACAATTTATAAAGATTGATTGTATAGTATTGACTCTGATGACAACGAATATGATAGACGAGTTACTAGAGCAAGTCATGCGTTACAAAAGCGCGAAAGAGGTATGGGACGAATTAGAACGCCTATATAGTGGAAGTAGCGAAGACAAAAGTTATGATCTCTGTCTAAAATTCTTTGATTATAAAAAAGATCCTGAACATGACATAAGGAAGCACATATCTGCGTTAAAGAATATTTGGCACAAGCTGAATAGCCAAATCGAAGCAAATCTGCCTGAGATATTACTGATTTGTAAGATACTTGGAACTTTTCCACAAGATTATTTTGCTTTTAAGTCAAGTTGGCTTTTAATAACAAAAAAGGATCGGACAGTTGAAAATCTGACGTCACAATTATTGAGTTTAACGCTTATGAAAAAGCATTGACTACTAAAGTAGAAACGGAAATACCGAGGCGAATACTTGCCGTGAAGACACGAAAAAAGGCAAAGAATACAGTTTTCAAATGTAATTATTGTGGAGAATCAGGCCATGTTGTGCGGAAATGCCAAAAATGGATAAAAGATGGCAGACCGCCAAAGCCGTCAAACGCTAGACAAAACCCAAATGTGACTGTATATATGACTGTGTTAGCTGTAGAGAATGGATTGCCAATAGATAAAGTTAACTGGTACGTTGATAAAGGAGCAACAAGCCATGTAACTAATAGAGGTGACTTCTTTGAGAGCTTCGAGCACTTCAAAGGAACACATACGGTGACTGCGGCGAACGGAGAAACTATTGAAGCCATTGGTATAGGCAACATTAAAGCTGAAACCATCGTTAATGGAAAAGAAGTTGAGCAAATACTTTTGAAAGACGTTTGGTATGTCCCAAAGATTAAAAGAAACTTATTCTCAATGCTGTCTGTGCATGATAATTTGAGCACAAGTACGTTCGAGTCTAAACCTAAGCAATGTGTAGTAAAAGTAAATGGAGAAGCAAAAGTAATTGGAACTAGAACGATTAAAGGGGGACTATTCAAGCTGGAGTTGAAATGTATAGCGCCCAAAAATCAAGAAGTCAATCAATTACTGACAAATCCTTTACAAATATACCATGAAAGGCTGGTACATCAGAACAAAAGACATGTTCATCAGGTTATAGAAAAAGAGCTAGGAATAAAAATGGAGAACAACCAATATGACATTTGTGAAGGCTGTGTCTATGGAAAGGCGCACAGGCATTCATTTGGAACAAGGGTTAGAGCCACTAAATCTGGAGAACTAATCCATACAGATTTATGCGGACCATTTCCATATTCGATTTCAAAATTTCGATATTACATTCTGTTCAAGGACGACTTCACACGATATCGTCACGTAACGACTTTCTACGACAAAAGTCTGAAGCAGATTCAAAGCTTGAGATCTTCTTAAATGAAGTTAAAGCCGCAGGACATGTCATTAAAGAAATGTTAAGTGACAACGGAGGAGAATTTGTTAGCGCGGAATTCAAAAATATCCTAACTGTTAACGGAATTAAGCAAAGATTCACAATGCCACACTCCAGAGCAAGCAGCCTGCGTAGAGCGTGAAAATCGGACGGTAGTAGAAGCCGCACGCGCTATCATGCATGCACATGATAAAATATGGCAGAGATAGTAAATGCGACAGTCTACGTGTTGAATCGCACAGGGCCAACGAACGTGCCAAACAAGTCTCCACATGAGCTGTGGTACGGACAGAAGCCAGCAATAAAACATCTTAGAATACTAGGTTGCACCTGCTATGCCCATGTTCCTAAAGCTAATATCGCAAGAAGCTGCACAAAAAGGGATACTTATTGGTTATGAAGGAGATGAAGGCTATAGGATCTGGGACAAAGAAGCATTCAAATTGATTAGATCCAGGGATGTCACCTTCGAAGAGGTACCTTTACTGGGAAAATCAAAAGAGGATGTACCTAAACCGACAAAGCCAACTCCTGTTCTTCAGAGGAACTTCAATCATAATTTCCCAAGTCTCGAGAGTGAACATGAAATGAATGTTAATAGAGAGATTGGAGAACGACATGCTTCAGAGGATGAAATCGAAATAATTTCAAGACCGTCTTCATCAAGGGCACATATAGAAACCAATGAAGAAATGGTAGATGATATCAATGAATCAGATTTCGAGTCCTTAACTTCTGTAGAAAAAAACGAAAACCTAGCTGAAGAAAACGAAAGCCACAATTCTGATGAAAACCGCATGGTTCTCAGAGATAGAGCAAACCTAAAGCCTCCTGTAAGGTTTAATGATCATATTATGGCTCTGGAAGCCAACAATTTATACGAGCCCTTAACCTATAAGCAGGCAATATCATGTAAAGCCAAAGAAAAGTGGACAAATGCTATCGAGAGCGAAATAAACTCGTTAAGAGAGAACGAAACATGGGAACTAGTCGAACTACCAAAAGGTCGAAAAGCCATCCCATGCAAGTGGATTTTCAAAATGAAGACCAATCCTGATGGATCTATTGATAAATACAAGGCTCGGCTAGTGATAAAGGGATATTCGCAGAAGAAAGATATTATTGATTTCCACGAAACTTTTAGTCCAGTTGCTAGGAGCAGTACGATAAGAGCCGTCTTGAGCGTAGCTGCAAGGGAGAAACTCAAGCTATCACAATTTGACGTGTCTACAGCCTTCCTTTATGGCACGTTAGACGAGCAGATTTACATGAAACCGCCTGAAGGTTATGCTGACGAGAGGTATGTCTTTAAATTAAAGAAGAGCTTGTATGGACTAAAGCAAGCCCCACTCTGCTGGAACAGATGCATCACGGACTGTATCGTAAAGGCAGGATTCAAGCAGAGTAATTCTGACTCCTGTTTGTTTATAAGACGACAAGGAAAGGAGAAAATTATTCTGGCCCTGTATGTTGACGACGGTCTATTGGCATATACCAGCGAGAAAATGGTTAACTGTTTCCTGAATGAATTGAAAGCACATTTTAAGATAACAGTAAAACCCGCAAGCTACTTTCTAGGAATAGAGATAAAAAGGTACTCTGATGGTTCCATTTTGCTGCATCAGAAAGCATACGTCACTCGCTTGTTGGAGAGATATGGCATGGACGAATGCAAGCCAGTGACAACACCAATTTTAAAGGCAAACAATGCTCAGGTTGAGAAATCTACTACGAGGACATTTCCCTACCGTGAAGCTGTTGGTGCCTTGTCCTATTTGATGACAAGCACAAGGCCTGATATTGCCTATTGTAGAATTATTAATTCTACGTTATATTTTTTTTGGTATTGACCCTTTTTATAACCATCTCATGTTCAACCTTAATCGCTAGTTTGGACCTTTCACAATTTTTTTCTTCTTTTCGAAAGATCGAATTTTTAAAAAAAATATTTTTGCATGTCAAAACTTTTGCTTTCAAACGCATTCCTCTGCCGAGCTCCAAGATAGACAGTTATATTGTCAAGATATCACCAAAATTTTTATTGTTTGAACTAGTGCTCTTACCTTCAGAGTTTTTATTATTATGGTGACGATTACAAGGAGTCATTTAGATGTGATGTCCAGTCAGGAGTCTGTACTGTCGAATTAAGATCATTTTATCTTAAGGGACTGAAGTCCCATCAACCCAGGCTTTTTTTCTGGTTTTCCTTTTATATTATTCCCATAATGAACCTACCAAGTAACTTTGGTATGAATCTACTGAACTGCTGCTAAGCTGACCGATCGGAGGACGTAGTTCCAGCAGCTATTATTCGCCGGGATTTCGGTAACCCGAAGTGATCCAGCGAAAACTACGCCACGGTCGCTTTTGGAAAGCTACCAGCTTAGTTATTACTTTCTTTCATTGTGTACTGTATTTTGCCACCTGTTCTTTTAAATGCACATCAGTTTTATAGATTGCCTGTTCAATAAGGTCAGGACCACGAATAAGCTTTAGAGCTTAGCACCACTTTTTTTGCATTAAGTAACATAATTTAAAAACCCAATCATTCAAGCGCTTAAAATGATTTTTAGGGAAAATTTCATAGTTCTAGTTAGTGTGCTCTAAGTTCTGATTCTGTTATGTAAAACTATTTTATTTACTTATTTATAACAATCATTATTATTTTTGTTATTTTTTGGATTCTTGTTTTTTTTTATATTTACTAAATTATAAGTGTATAATGTCGCGAGTGTTTCTTTCAATCCTTCCACACACGCTACACTATGCAGTAAGCGTTGCGTCGCGAAATTTGGATAAACCGACAAAAGAGAACATTCTGAACGTAAAAAGAATTATGCGATACCTAAAAGGAACTATAGATGAAGGTATATGTTACAGGACAGATAATGATCATAGTTTGGGATGTTATAGCGATGCAGATCATGGTGGTGATATGGAAACTGCGTGATCTACATCAGGCATTCTCTGTATTTACGCTGGAAACAGCACCCCTGGTATAGCAAACGGCAGAGCACCGTTGCAATATCCTCGACAGAGGCGGAAATTGTAGCAGTCTACGAAACCACCAGAGAGATTATATGGTTACAGAAGATATTAAAAGATCTTACTGGTGCTAACTGTCCTGCGACCTTAGGTGTTGACAATGAAAGTGCAATAAAGCTGGCGAAAAAGCCTACAGAATTTCACCAGAAGACTAAACACATCAGGATAAGATCTTTCTTCGTCAGAGAATGCTTACAAGATGGAAACATGGCAATCAGCCATGTGCCAGCAACCAGACAGATAGCTGACATATTAGCAAAACCTTTATATGGGCCCAGACTTGAAATGCTAAAGAAGATGGCTGGCATTATCATCAACAGGGGTGGATGTTAAGGAATGCATACTCTTTATCTATGGCTGTGTTGCCCAGCAATACTCTCTCTTGTAAAATATTTCATTCCTGTTATTCGTTTTTATTCGTTAGATATCAATAAACATTGTAAATCATCTTCTTTTATTAACTGTTTTCCTATATCCTCACCACCTATCTTTAACAAATATTGAGTTGTAGGCATGCACCTTTTTTTTGTAGGTATTTCTAGTCTATAAATTTATATGTCTATGAGACCAGCTGACAGTGAAGCAGTGAGCGAAGTCCGAATGACAAAAACAGACAGCTGACAGCCTCCTTTCTGTTTCTGACAGACTGACACTGTCATACTGTCACTGCCAAGAATTGGCGCGGATATACTGGGAAGAAAAACAAAAATCCACTATACCTCAACAACAAGTCGTGATTTTGTGAACGTGATCGGGTTCGTCTTAAAATCTTCAACAAGAGTCCCTAACAGGGTTCCTTGTGACCTGAGAGCTCATCTACCTACCTGACTTACCACAATAGTCTAGTACAAGTAGTTTTCTACTTTCTTTTCCACGGCAGGTGCAAAGACAACAGTAGCAGCGGCAGGTGTAACATAGTGGGGGCAGGTGTCATCTGGTGGTGCAAAACAAGGTGCAACTTGTACACTCATACATTATTAAAGTTTTGATCTTTTGTAAGTGTAAGTATATTTTGTATTATTCGGTACAAAATATACCTACTGGTCTGTGGGACGTCTGGGCGCTCTCAAAATGAGTCGACAATCTACATTGACAAACTATTTTCAATCAATATCTTCGCCGATCCCATTGACCATGATTAGTAAAAAGCGTAGTTTGAGCCTTAGGAGAACTCCGAACAAGTCACCCAGTACACGGGGTAAGTCACCTAACACACCGATAATGTCAACCACAACACCGAAAATGTCATTCAAAACACCAAGCAAAGAAGTGAAAAAGGAAGAAGAAATCGTAACTTTGTCAAGTGATAGTGAACATGAAGAAACTCCATCAAAAAGAAGGAAGGCTGGCATCTCTGTCAGAAGTATAGAATCACTACGAGATAGGACACCAGTACGTACTGCTCAGCAGCAGACACCGGAGGAATTAGGGGCCAGTGCTGGTGGTTCAAATACCTCTATAGAAATAATGGAGTACAATGTATCCCCTGGGGCGGTATTGGGCCGGTCACCAAGGACTCCTTCATCTCAAGGTTCAAGTACCAAAGAGTTCTACTCTCCAACTAAAAAAAGACTTGTGAAAAAGAAATCTCCTGCTAAGAGAAACTTAGCTAGTCAGTTCAATGAAAACTTTTCACCAAACTCATCATTAGAGAATCGAGCTTTTGCTCAGAATGTTGAAGACAGAGATGACAAAAGTAAGTAAACATTGTATAATTTAGAACATAAAATTACTGTCAAAATGTAAAAGTTTCAGAATATTTGGCCTACTAAAGTAAACTTGATTTATTAATTGCATGTATTCTATTCCATTATCTTCGTTTTCTTTGACTTAAAGACAAACCAAACACTTTACTTTTATTATGTTTGTTATAAAAAATGAGTGAAATATTAAGCTTGATTTAGCTGTGAAAAATTTTTGGTAAAAATTGCTTTGTGATTGGGTAGTAATTTCTAGAACATTGTAAATTGGACATAACTTAGTTATACTTACATTATAAAGAGTAATTAAATTAAGTGTCCAATATTTTAAGCAACAATGGTTAAAAACTCATTACTAAAATCCATATAAAACCAAATCAACTAACATGAAACACAATTTATTAAATACAGCTGGATTCCTGCTATCAATAATTGACAAGTACCTCAAGTCTGAAACTCTAAAGCCTTTACTAGAAGAAGATTCACAAGTACTTCTAGAAAAATGCACGCAAGTGACGAAGCCTGGCATGAGGCTGATGTGCCGCTTATACTGGCGCCAGCCTGCCTGGTTCCGCATGGAGGAGCTTGGGCAGATAGCCACAGAGAAGAAGAAAGATGGTGATAAGGATGGGGGAGGCATGAGTAGTCCAGACCTCCTGAATATGATCTCTTGTTTGAAAGGGTATGGTTTGATTACGCAGGCTGGAACTGATGGTGAGATCCTCATGCTTCTAAAGTTTTAATAGGTATTTTGAAAGGGTCACTTTCCTGTGAGATATTTTAAGTTATGCAGGGTCCTCCCGAACATTATATTATACTATTTGTACCAGTATTATTTTATTACCACATCCAATGCTGTTTTAACAACCAAAAGATTAAAAAAATAATATTCAACACAGATTAAAATATATTTCAGGTGAACCAAATCTACAGTTTGACGATTATGTGAAGCTGCTGAAGAGACCAGACATTCTCCAAATAGCCAAGGAGCTGAAGCTCAAGATACAGTCCAAACAGGATGCTGTAGAAGCACTGAGAACATTCTCCAAGTGTGCACCCATCACTAACTTCTTTTCTAGAAACAAATTCAGTAATAATAGTAACAGAGTTTTGGAAATGTAAGTGTGCATGTAGTTTACTGTATGTAATTGTAATTTAATTTGTGAAAGCTTTTAAAGGGCAATAGGGGTGATGCCTGGGTAAAAAAAAGAAATTATATTTAGTCTGTCAGTCAGATAATAAAAAAATATTAGGCATAAAGTCAAAGTCAAATTATTTATTTCAAATAGGCACATAAAAGGCACATTTGAACGTCAAATATTTTTTTGCCATATTTATAAAAATTACTTTGATAAAACGCATTAAAGTTGGAGAGTGGGGTCTCGCTACGTCACAAGGCAAGGCGTATCGCCATAATCTTTTGATTAGGTATGTAAAAAAAGAAAAAATACGTGTCCAATATTTTTTAATAATCTACCCACAATGTTCCCACTGCTGGGAAACAGGCCTCCTCTCTGTAAGAGGGAGTGGGCCGTAATCCACCACGCGGGCCCAGTGCGGGTTGGTAGATGTCATGTTATGTCTTCAGATTTTTGGTTTTAGGACATGCCGGTTTCCTTACGTTGTTTTCCGTTTTGAGAGCAGTGTTGATGAAATAATTTACACAAAGTAAAGCGCCTGTCTGGTTTCAAACCTACGACCTACAACTCGTAAGTCGCGGCCGTTACCACTGAGCCACCACTGCTAATTGTTCATATTTACTTAAATATTAGATTGTGTGTTTTCTGAAGAATAAATCCTAAACCTAACTATAATATTATAAAAGCGAAAGTGAGATGTTTGTTTATTTGTTTGATACACTTTGTTTGTCACGCTAAAACGGCTGAATGGATTTGTATTTGAGATATGGACAATGTATGAAAAAGACAACATATAAAAACCTTTTATCTCGATATTCCCACGGGATCGATACTAACGTGGGTAAAACCGCGGGGCGCTGCTAGTAAGCTTTTTTTTTAATTCAAGTTAATTGAGTTCATATCTTAATATGAACCCAATTACTTGCGTTTACAAAAACAGCAGTTATTAACATTGGTAGTGAACAAATAATCATTATAAACATACTGATAAGCTTTTCTAATATAAAAGTTAAATTTAAAAAAACCCCGAAACTAAAAAAAATATCTAAAAAGTAACAAAATAATACATATTGGGCCCTTTCAGTATAATATAAATTTAGGTAATATTTTGAGCCAAGCGTCGTCGAGTCGGGGACGGCTAATGAAAATGGGAAGTTAACAGCGGCTATTCTTTCTACAATAGCATACATTAATTATTACTAGGTATAAGACTCGTCTGTTTGACGTTTTCTTGAGCCGTCCCCCGACTAGACAATGCTTGGCTCATAAAAACACTCTCGATTAAGTCACCTTTCTAACAAAGAAAACAAAATCAAAATCGGTCCATGCATTCGGGAGCTACGATGCCACAGACACACACACACACACACACACACACACACACACACACACACACACACACACACACACACACACACACACACACACACACACACAGACAGACTCGTCAAACTTACAACACCCCGTCGTTTTTGCGTGGGGGGTTAAAAATAAAATTAATGATTGCAATACTTTATCTCTCTAATCTATTGAGACTAAGAGACATTTCTTATGCTAAAACAAAATACCACTTTGTGAACCTGGGGATTGTACCCAGAACCAGGCTCAGCAATCGCGATTCCAACTACTAACCCAATGAGGCATAGTACTAACTCTTTAACCGGTAAGTCCCCGTTGTCTCCGAACAGGAGACGCACTCCCGAACCCTTCAGTCCCCACTGACACCGAATAGGTGTCAGTAGCCACGCGGTTTGCAACTCTATTATAACGCAATAAGATTCGGGTTCGGGTTCGGGGCGCGAGGGATCTTGACTTCATGCGACAGCGGCGCGCAAGCGGCAATGCATGTTTTTCATTTAAATTCTTTGAATGCATTTTTTTTTCAGATTTAAATTGAAAACAGGGCATTGCTACAAGATGTCAGATCTGGCGCGGACTACATTCCACAATTTGTATGTCTTGATGTATTTGGGAATAGATTACGCAATCATAAGGGACAAGAAGCTCGAGTTTATGCTTATACACGAAAAAATTAATAGGGAGACGTTTCCAGTTGATAAACAAATGGTTGTTGACGATGCAAGTGTTGTTTTCCAAGACAGGGAAGAATTTTATAGGTAAAATTGCATTGTTTTTAAATTAAGGTATCAGAACTGCTTTTTCCTATACCTGATATAGGATTTGCATTATGTTAGTTTTATGAGTATTGAAATTGAAATAGAGTTTAAATTACAATGACTCATGTGTGCTCAATACTCATGAAATGCAGTAACAATAAATAGTCCAAAGTTTTATAAAAAAAAAACCTATTACTATATGCTTAAGAAACAAATTCAAGTGTTAATGAACTAAAGTAGCTTAGACGAAATAATTACATTCTTTTGAGAATCTCTCTTATGTATTCCAGGTATCTTCAGGCTCATTTGGTTTACGAGAATTATGTGGAACAGACTAACTTAGATAAGAAGTGTGAACTAATCAAACAATCGCACAACTTGTTTAAAGGAATGGAGGACAAGCATATGTCACGGTAATATTATTAGGGTATTTAACTGTTATTAGATTATATTACTATAATTATTATAGTAGAGTATTATTGTAGTATAGTATTATTATTATAGTTTAATTAGATTTTTCGAAACCTTGAATAAAGTGGAGCTACAGAAAAAAA